>CM057048.1:20924573-23324573 GCA_029948455.1 Solanum rostratum
CAATCCGAGCATCGGAAGACGCGTTTTCCGCACACCTCTTCCCTAGGGGTATTTTTGTAATTTATCGGGTGTTACATCCTTGCTATCCAGAGGAGCCCTTCTTTATTAATTATTTTATTTATTGAGTCGGGTAGTCATGGCCGGTCATGATACCCTCTTAGACTGTCTAGTTGAGTTAGTGGCTTCATAGACATGAGTTGAAGTTTGATGTTGAGGCCTTTTCCTCTTTGAGTTGAGTTAGTAATTATCTTTATTTATTTTCGATGCTGAGACTGAGTTATTGGCCATTGGCCCTTCTTATTGATGTAGAGTGATTTATGACGCTCCCTGCTTTATTCTATTATCTCTGTCGTGCTAGATGTTGAGTGAATTTCCTGATGATTGAGAGGTTTACTTGGGGACTAGCAATAGTCTCTAGGTGCCGGCCACGCCTAGGGTACCCTCCCGAGGCGTGCCAAAATATGACCCTCGGGTATGATGATCCAAAGTCGAGCTTAATAGGAAAAACCTTGGTTTTGTCCTTCCCTTTTAATAAGCCAAGCGAGCTAAAAATGATAAAATCTAATTTTGTCTTCCAAAAATAAAGCTGAGTAACTGATCCTAGTGGTAATAAATTGCTTAGTTTGATATTTTATCTTTTGGTTTATTCTTAATTATTTGGGGTAGATTAGTTTTTTAATTCATGTATTTACTTGTTAAGTTTTTATTTTGTGATCACTTAGAATTAATTAAGATATTTTTAAATTATAGACCTTTATTATGCAGCCCCTACATAAAATGCGTGATACGGTTGGGACTAGCATTTGCGGACCTCGAGGAATGCCCAACACCTTCCCTTCAAGGTAATGTAAACCCTTACTCTTCTCTAGTGAATTTGATCCTTACATTAGTTTGTAGGTTAGAATGGTGTCCTAATGCACCTTAAACTCATTAGGTGATGACTCTTTAATATTTTCAAATCCCAAAAGAGGCATTCTCACGATGTCATCCAGGTTCCCATTTTTCGCTAGAATAATGGGGCGCGACATGAGGAACTTAGGCTCCTTGGTTCATTTGAGTGATCACAGCTTGTGTCAAAAAAGTGACAACATTTCGGTATTTGGCATGAGTTTATCCAACCTCTTGTTAGGGAGCTTGTGGAGCTGGAGGGGCTAGATAACCCTCGGGAGTAGGAGCTCTTTGTGCAGCTCTTCTTTGAGGCATGATCTAGAAGAGAAAAAGATCATCTGTTAGAGAAAGGAATCCCCAATTTAAGTTTAAAGCATGACATATATTATGAAAAAGTGAATCATTTCCTAAAACGCCTCATAGCCTCTTATTCATAGTTGTAGTGCGCTTCACAACCATGAATAAGACTCTACTTGACGTGGTGTGTTGGATTTTTGAGGACCATTTACAAACCTTCTTCTTTATCAAAGTTTGTCACGACCCAAGCTTAGGGCCTAGGTGTGACACCGCAAATGGGGAAGCTGTAGGGACCCTAAACAACCCTCTTAAGAATATTTTAGGGAGAGGATTAGCATGATCACAGAACAAGTACATAATTTTAGGAGAAGCGAGGCTTTGGGCTCAAGCTATGGGGATGTTTTAGGGAGAGGATTAACATGATCACATAACAAATTAAAGACTAAGGGGTAGGTAAGTATAAGGGTGGCAGCGGAACCGATAAGTACCGGTTCTGGTTCGGTTCCGGTGCCGGTCTGGTCCGGTTCCGGTACTATACTGGTCGGAACCGGTAGGGGGGTACCGGTAGGGGGACTGGGAAGGGAGGGGGATATTTTACCGGTAATTATCGGTTCTGGTTTACCGGTTCCGGTCGGGTACCGGACCGGTAATTTCGGTCCAAATTTTTTTTTAATTTTGTTACTGTTGGTATGGGGCCCACCAACGGTAACATTATTTTTAGCGGTTTTTTGGTCCGTTTTAACTAAATTCTTTTTTCCAAAATTCAATATTTTCTCAACTATAAATACCCTTAAATCTTTCATAATTTTTCACTTCAATTCTCTCAATCTAATTCTCTCAATTCAATCCGATTCTCTCCACTTACTATTACAAATTTATAATTATATACATATTACATACTACTCTCAAATATTATATATTATATATTAATTATCTACTCTCTCAATCATTATTCAAAAATATTATTTAGTTTGGTTAATTGCATTTTGGAGCAAATTTTGGTGGATCAATTTGGAGGATATTCAAGCTTCAACTTTCATCAATTTCGGCTTCTACGTCTGTTTTTACACAGATGTTTGGTACCTTCATTCCTAAATCCTACTTATTTGTTCTTCTAATTTTACTTATTTGATTACTTTTACTTGTTGTCTCCTTGAATTATTTTTTTTACATTCATAAACTTGAATTGTTGCATATAATCGTAATTTGTTTAATTAAATTTAACATGGATTCCGGTGGAAAAGGAAAGGGAAAAAGTACATTTTTTGGTGGAATTAAGAAAGCTTTAACCGGTAAAAAATCAAGTGGTAGTTCATCTACAAGACAACCACCACTTAGATTAAATACCGAAGATTCTACTTACGTAGACAACATGGGTTTTATTAATATTGACTCTAACATGGAATTAGACAATGATTTTCTTGAACAACATTTTGGCACTTTTAACGAAGATTTACCGAAAGATGATTTTGAAATTAATGAAAACGAAGATACTTTTGATGACGATGAAACTCAACCCCCATATAGTGCTACTACTCCCCACCCCCTCCTGCTCCCGCTCCCCCCGTACAACCTACGTCATCTAATAGGCCTAAGACGGAACGCGCAAAAAAACCTGTTGTTTGACAATTTTTAACGCAAAATGAAGATAAAACAAAAGCAATTTGTAACAAATGTAAACACGTTTTAAACCATAAAACTTCGGGAAAGGGGGTGGGACGGGTCATTTGAAAAATCACCTTATGCATTGTTATAAATTGGAATTTATGCATGCTCAAGCAGTTGCGGACGCCAAAAAATTTGGAACTCCCATTCCCGATGAATCGGCGGGAGGTTCAAATATGGTGCAATCGCAACTAAATCCTACTAATATTTTCGGTCCTAGTACACATAGACCTTATAGTAGACAACGTGACCTAGATGAGCTTTCTAAAATGATTGTTGTTACTGGTTTGCCTTTTAGTTTTGCTGAAAATTCCGATTTTGTCCATTATATTCAAATTGTGTATAACCCGTCTTTTAATGGTTTTTCTAGAAATACAATAAAAAAAGCTGTTTTTGACTTTCAAGCACGCCATGTACAATACCTTAGATGTTTATTTGCTTATAATAATTGTAGGCTATCAATAACTTCTGATATGGGACGTAGTGTAACCGGTAACGACTACTTTACAATTACGGCCCACTAGATAGATGATAACTGGAATTTGCAAAAAAGAATTTTAGGATATAAAACTTGTGAATTTCGAAAAACAGGTTCTTATATTTCGCAAACTATTCTTAATGTTTTACAATTTTTTGGTATAAGTAGAAAAATATTTAGTGTAACTTTAGATAACGCTAGTAATAATAAACGTGCTGTAGATTTTTTAAAACCTATTATTTGTCCAACTTATGAAGATGGTTTTCATATTTAATGTGCTGCACATATTTATAATTTAATTGTTAAAGATGGTATTTCTTTATTTGAAAATGGATGTGATAAAGTAGAAGCCGCATGCCACTTTATTTTTAAATGTCAAGTAATGGCTAGGCGTAGGGAATTTGAGCAGTGTTGCATTGAATGTAATTTGCCTGTTAGAAAAATTCCTAAATCCATAGTAACTAGGTGGAATTCATTCTATGAAATGTTAAAAGTTGCTTATGACTATAGGAGACCGCTTACAATGGTCTGGAATGCACATAATTCAGATCCCAACTTCCATCTAGATGAAAATGATTGGGTTGATATTAAAGATTTAGTTGATTTTTTAAAAGTTTTTTATTTAGCAACTAAACAAATATCCGGTCTTTACTATCCTACTATTTCTTCTGTGTTGCCTAATATTTGTGCTATTTGTAATAAATTAGCTTGGTTTTAAAATAATGCAGGATTTAGTGAACCTGTTAGAAAAATGATTGAAAAATTTAGGAAATATTTTTTCCCAATCCCTCAGATTTATTTAACTGCTTGTTTATTTAATCTTGCTTATAAAGAATTTGGTGTATTTAAAATGGTAACTAGTATATATACAGACTTAGAAATAGTATACGACGGAGAAAATCAATCACTTAATTTAGAAGCAGTTCTAAGTAACGTTAGACTAGAAGCTAGGAAATTATATGATTTAGAACAATATAATATTCAGTACAAAATGTACAATACCAACCACAACCTACTAGGCCTAGATACGATGATGATCTTGACTATATACTAGAATTAAAACTTGGACTACAAGCTAACGAAAATAACGATTTTGATGAATATCTTAACCAGGCACCAGAAAGCATCAAGGACGCAGAGGGGAAGCCGCAACTTTTGGCGTGGTAGAATACTCGTGGAAAAAAATTTTCAAGACTTCAACGGGTGGTTCGTGATGTGCTGGCAATTCAAGCTTCTTCAGTGGCTTCGGAAGGCGCTTTTAGCGCTGTAGGTTCCAATTAGGAGACTATAGGCATTCACTAGCAGGCGATAGCTTGGAGGTTTCAGTCTTATTTCGAGACTGGATAAATGCGGAGCGGAGGAATTTAGGGCGTCCGACATTACCTTCTCAGTTTGAAGTCGATATCGATAATGTTATATCGGAATCAAGCGAAGACGACATGGAATTTCTGGAAGAACAAACTCAAGAGCCGATTCCAGAAAATGTGACAGTTGAAATGTTAGAAACTCTTAGACAAGAGTTTCAAAGTAGTTTAAGATATTAGTGATTAAATTTTATTGTATTACAAATTTACAATAAATAATACCTAGTTGAAACAGAACCCTTCCTAGAAGGTGGCTGCGTAAATTAGATTGATTTCTAATATCTTACCTTTCTACATTGTACAATTTAATTTTAAAATTACCTAATAAAATTAGAGGCTATTCGCCTTATTTCTTTTTTTATTTTTATTATCTTCACTTAATCTTAATTTAAGTTTTGACTTTTGACTTCTTTTTAATATATTTGCCCCTTTATTTCTCAAATCTTTATTAACTTTAAAGTTTAAAATATAAAAAGAAACATTCAAAATTTAATCGTTAAAAATTAAACTTTATAATTTTATATTTAAAAAATTAGAAATTTAAACTTTTATAGTACAAAGATTGAAAAATTTGATTTTACACTTTAAATGTTTTAGTTATATACTTATATACTTATATTATATAAAACTTTAAATTCAAAGTTCAAACTTTCAAACTTATAACAACTTTAAATTCAAACTTTCAAACTTCATTTTAAATTTTAAAAATTTATATAATGATTAATGAATAATAATACTACCATTTTAAAATTTTAATTTAACCGTTAACATTTTAAACTTGAATTTAAAATTTTAAATATTAACAATTAATTTAACATATTAATTTAATATAATTTTTTTTTTTAAATTCGGTGGGCGGGTCCGGTCCGGTCCCGGTTGGTACCGGAACCGGTAAGGTACGGGTACTTTTTCCCGATACCACCGGTTCCGGTTCCGGTTCCGGTCCAGTTCCGGGAAAAATTGCCCATCCCTTGCCCATCCATCATATCTAATATGGGGAGAATAGGGGCTTAGGACTTCCATCATATCAACAACAAGTATCAACACATAGAAAGGGATAAGGACTAAGGGAAGTCTTCCATAATACATAAGGATAATAGGATTCAAGATCATAGCATACGTATCCATATCTAACAACACCTCTATCACGAGTGAAACGGGGGCCAAGACACCTTCCTAGCTCACCCTCTAAAGTAACTATCCACAAATAGACAAGTCTTAACCAAAACATGAAATAAAGTGGTTGTTATCCCCAAAATAGAGGACTCACCAATAGCAATCTTAACAAGCCATCTATCCACGAGGAGGTGGATGAATAGGACCTCCAGTCCCTACATGGTTAGATCATGTAGGCAAAAAGTATGTGTTAGTACTTGGAATGTACTAAGAATGCTGGGTGCAATCCAACAAGGAAACATAATCCACAATTAAACAATATGCATAATCATACACAACAGCTATAGGCTCAATATGGCATGAAAGATCAATGCTTAGTCAAAAACATGCACAAGGATAGCCAAATCATAAATCATATCATACTTAGATAGGAAGGGACTATGACCGATACGTAAGACCAAGTGAGTTAATACTTGAAATTCCGATGCTCACTCCACATCGGTCAAGGGGTGGTCAACTTTGCCAACGCAAACCACATATTCACCTTATGGGAACTCCCCTATTTCGAAAAGTGCTTCACAAATACCTATAGGAACATCAACTTCTTTTTATTATCATAAGAGAAGAGCCTTATGAGATCACTACCCTTTTTGGACATTAAATAGCATGTACCTTATGGGAACCCCATCTTTTTTGATAAATCATGCATCTAGAGCTATATGGATCCATTAGCTAATAACAAACCTATGGTGGAAACATAGTTAAGGGACAGTGGTTATCTATCAGGTTCCTCTCGGGGCTAGGTAACAATCCCAAGGAATACTCAATTCATATTCATTGTCATAGTATACAAGGCCTTATAATATCATAATATCATCATGGAGTAGCTCATCAAAACCAAAGCTTTATAATATCAAAGATAGGGATTCATATAATAGCTTATAGCATGCATAATAGCCCTTCAATATTCATAACATTCATAATTCACATATCTTGCCATAAGGCTTTCACCAATATAGGAAGCTTGGCTTATAACTTTGATCAAAACATGGTAGGTATATGTTTATATACTTAAAACCATGTAATTCAAGGGTTTAGAACATGAACCCAGGCTCACCTCCACGACTCGTGGAGGTGTTCTTGGAGGGATACCTTAGATTAAAATGTCGAGAATCGATATTCCAAGCATCGTTAAGGATTTTCCCAAATTTGGATCCTTACAATTAATTCTCAAATTACTCAAATAAAAGAGTCTAAAAGCTATATTCTCTGGCAACGACGCCAAAATTTTGATCTCACCTAAGCTATACCTTCTTTTTTGAAAGGTATAATCGGTCATTGTCTAAATACATAACCTAACCAAGGTTAGGATCTAATCCACAGGAAATATGGTTTAGAATTGGAATAATTGCGAGCAAGTTGAATTAATTAACCTATTTATCTCCCGAAAAGGGGGGGGGGTTGTAATTGCAAGAAAATAAATCTAAACTAGAAGCAAGTGTTGTGAAACCAGTGAGAGAAGTAACTAGGGTATTGTGTTCCCTATGAATTTCTAACTTAGTATGGCAAGATAATCGTAATCTTTCTAGTGTGTAGCATGGAGAACAGTAAGTTAAGTTTACCAAATCCTTTGATCCAGGCGAGAGGTAAATTTCACTACGTGATTTGATCCATCCTTGTAGTGCAACATTACTAACCTTTACCTTTTGTTCCAGTATAATCTCTCCTTGATCCAGTTTGGTTGATTAGACAAAAGGGATCACATAGAATCTTGTTAATTAATCTCTTTTCCTATTCATTACTACCTTGATCCATTCAGTAAGAATTAGGCAGGTTCTAACGTTGGCCACCGTTAAAAAGCAATCAAAATGAAGAGAATTAATTAATACATGCATGCACACTTTTCAAGAATTACTAATTATCTGGTCTTTACCTTGTCAGTTCTACATGGTTCTCACAACCCCAGTTGTGGATTTATCTATGCATAATTATTGTAGAAGAAAGAATCATGTTATGGAATAGCATAACTGAATACTCACAACGATAAAATTAAGAACAAGAAATCCAAAGTTCTCCACAAAAAATCACAATGTAATCTTTAAATGTAAAAATAACAAATTATGAAGTCCCAAAAGTGTTTCTCAATTCTGTTGTGCGCCTCTCTATCTAAAAGACCTAAAAAACCTATTTATAATAATTAAAATACAAATCCAAAATGAAATAGGAAAACTTTATTCGGCATCTTTTACAGACTGGGTTATGGATTGTACATAGATCTACGGCCCGTACCTGGGCTTCATATTATGCATTCTTCCAAAACTGGCTTCCAATCTATGAGACCTTCCTACGGGATGTGTTCAGACATAGAACTCGTATAGGGTTTCGTCTGACATCTCTTCAGAAACTCTTCAAACTTTGATCCTCAAGGCACAAACCAATCCATGACTCGTGAAAATTTTTACGGTTCGTCTGGAAGTTCATGGATGCAACTTCTAAAACTAGGCCCTTCATTAGATCTCACCCACTAAACCTCCCTACGGCTCGTGGAAGTATCCACGGCCCATAGAGTATCTTGTAAGTCCTTAAAAACGTAATTCTGCAGACTTTCACCCAAAATCATGCCAAATCCGGCAATCCTGCAAAATAAACATAAGAATACATCAAATCTACTAATATCGCTATGAGAACACACAAAATTCCAAATTTTAAGCATCAAAAGTGTTGTATTTTGATAACACATCACAAACTTGAAGAGAAAATCAAGTACCTTTATGAGAAATACTATTAGTAGTAACAAGGAGTTCATAAGCAGATATGAGAGCAACCTTTAACCGACATAAACCATGTGAGCTAAACCATGGAGTCTCGATGTTTTCTTTACAACGGAAGAAGGGGTAGATTAATTACCAAGGTGACCTCCTAAGATGCTAAGTGGATCCACTAAAACTAACTAGTGAGCAAACCTCTACTAACGAGTAGTCTAGAAATTAACCTATACTAGTGGGTGACCCCTATTTCCTACGATGGCACGTAGTTATGGGACAACTGAATCTTACTAATGGTCTCCTGCTCTAGCTGTGGGGAGTTTTTGCATTTGTCCCAAAGTTCACTCCGGGCAAAGTATAACTCTCACGAAATAATCATAAGAATGAATCATAGAGTCATCTAATGGTGAGAGATATTCTACTAACCTATCTCATAAGCATTCAAAACATTTTTCATCATCATAAGGATAGCTCCTAAGTCTTGTCTATGCCTCTACTAGTGGCTAATCATCATCTCATAATCATAGCTAGGTGGGGACTTACATTTCAATCATTCATTCCTTCATTCTTAACTTCAATAAGTCTAGTCCTACAAAATATATAAACATAAGTATAATCATGACATGCATAAGTTTGTATACCACAACATCATAAAGAGGGCTTTACAATAATGCATAGCTTTTATAGGATTTCAACCGGTTTCCTAACATGCTTGATATCCCCTTATCATTCATAATATTCATGAACTTGCATATATGTAGTAAGACCTTTTCATAACTTCATCATATGAGCTTAGTTCTAAAACTTGGTGGGCTCATGCATATAGACTTAAAATCATGGAATTCTAGAGTAACATGCATGAATGAGGTAAATGATTATCATTTGAAATTATTCAAACAACCTGACATAATTATTATAAGAACCCTAGTTAGGGCATCAAGAAAATCATCTCATAAATCATAATTTAAATAACTCATAATGAGATTCAAAGACGCATAATATTTAAGATAACACATTTTCCAAAATCCATCAACTTATGCAATTAGACGTCAATACATACTCATTTGAACATAATATTTGATTGAAACCAATATATAGCATTTAGGTAAAGATTTTACATGACCCATTTAAGAAATCATCAACCTAATGTAGTAATATAAAGGGTTCATAAATACTAACTCATCTCATGCATTTGAGATTAATAAATGATAATTTATAACATGAACTATATATATAATTAGGAAAGGAAATACCCATAATAGAATAGACCTTGAAATTAGAGGAATGCTGAAAAGGTTTTGGACTCCATGGGTGAAAGAACCCATGGATAAAGAAACCCACAGACCTTGGTATGCTTAAAGAAGACAAGAGAAGCTTGAAGTCACCTTGAAGCTTGGTCCTTAATGGAGGAATCTTAAAACCCTAGAAACTTAGGAGAATTTGGAAGAGAAATTTTGGAGAGTTTAGAGAGGATTTTAGGTGTTTTTTTGAGTGAAATAGGCAAAAATAAAGGGTGGAATTTTCAAGTATTCCTGTATATAAGGATTCAGGATTGTTCTCAATTGCCCTTACTTAAATCATGAAATTTTAGAAAAAATTTGTAGTGTGATGAAACAGAAGCGCGGCGCCGACTTGTTTCAGCATAGTTCATTTTCGCGCGAGTTCAATTTTCTTGTGTTTTGGTCCTGGGATGAGTCTATGTTATTTTTACACTAAAATGGACCCTCTCCTCCGCGGATTCCTCTGGAAAGTGCAAATAGTTGTGAAAAATTATTTTTTCAATACAGTTGACTTCAAAATCAAATGAGACCATTTTTCCACACAATTTTGCCTCCTAATCAAGAATACAGCCTCAGATTTGTCAAAAAATGCACTGTATCAGAACAAAATATCAAAATGTATCATACTCTTCTTCTTTCATAAAATTCCTCCTTTTAATGCTATTGAGAAATCCTACCATTATATCATGGATACATATGTAAAACAGCCTGTACCACATATATAGAGTGTATCAAATAAATAATTTTTTCACTTTAGAGACATGTATAACATGTCTCATAGACACATTGTATAAAAATATCTTAGAATATATCAGACTCTTCTTTATTTCTTAAATTCCTATTCTTCTTTATTGTTCTTGAGAACTCCAAATTGTATCACAGATACAGATGTAAAGTAACATGTATCAATAAAACCATACTGCATTAAAAAAATCTCAAAATGTATCACTTTTCTTTTCTTCTAAAATTTATTTTCTTCTTCAATCGCTCTTTGAAAATTCAACCACTATACCATAAATACATATGTACAGCGACTTATATTGTATATACAAATTTTATCCGACTCTTTTCTGTTGTGAATCTTCTCTTTTTACTGAAAAATTCAAACATTTATATCACATACATATGTAAAGGATCATATATTTATGTTGATTGACTCTACATGTGCATGATACCCAGATGCACTGAGGGAGAAAGATGAGAGAAGGCCTGATACATGTAGGGAAAAGGAAGAGAGGAGATATACATAAAGGAAGAGGAACATTTACACAAAGGAAGAGGGATGAGGGAAGGAGAGAGACACATTTACACAAAGGAAGAGGAACAAGAGAAGCAAGGAGGTGAGCGAGAGAGGAGAAAGGCTAGCAAGAGAGGCAGAAGAGAAAGAAGATTTTTAAAATTTTGGTCTAAATATTTCAGTCATTTTCATTAAGGGTACAAGAGAAATATTAAAATTAAATTATTTCTAATTATAGTAATGTAAATTAAAATTTTGAGATGGACTAAATAAAAGACGCCACATAAAATGGGATGAAAGGAGTACTAAATATGAAAAGTATAATTGAAATTAGTTATTACGCCCCATAGTGTTGTGGTTTGTGAAACTTCCTGTTACTTAAATAATAGTCTTAGTTATTAGGTCCCCAAGTGTTGTGGTTTGTGAAATTTCCTCTTCATTAAATAAATAGTTTTTCTACGAAGAGAAAAGGATGTTGTCGCGAGAAAAACATTAGAATAAGGTCAATAATAAATGTTAGCTACTCCAGCAGTGCTTGAAACAGTAAAGGTAGTTACAAAACGTAACAAGTGATTTATTTTTTTATCACATAACTAATATTCTGAACAAATTCTACGTATCAGTACCGTATTATCATGCAACACCTTAAATGGTGGTTTACTTTCACCTATATGAACTAAAGAAAAGAGTTGCCAAGTTTATAAATTGGAATATTGGATAATTGAGGAGTTGAAAATAGTATAACATAGACTATACGGATAGGGAACTGATGAAAATACAATATAGGATGGAATAAAAGCTGAACAATGTTTGAGAGTTGGGCAAATCAAAGACCAAATGGAAATTCTACATTCTGAAGCTACCACCCACAATCACAAGACAACCTGTCTTCACCCTCAAATTATTATATCCCCTCTAAAAGCCAACACACAGTCTCTAAATTTTGTTAAGAATTGCACTGCATCTTTCTGTAGCAAAGGAACACAAGAAACATCCAATTGATCCAGCGTAAACAGTCCCCTCCTGTACAGACCAGTAATAGAATCCCATGAATTAGAGATCTACTACAGTTTTACTGCTGATCTTCATCGGATCTAGACCGCATCAACCGCCTGCGCCTTCTCGGATTTGTAGACATATCACCACTCATGTCATTCAATATGTTGAGATCAGGTTCACCCTCATCTTCATTATCGTCATCATCTTGTAGACCAAGGAGGTTTTCACCCCAAGGATAGCGGCGCCTAGATAGAGGTCCAGTGGACCGACGATGCCTTGACAAAGCTCTTGACCTGCCACCTCTTGCTTCTGATATTGGATCCATTGAGCCAATCATCTGAAACAAGAAGAAGGTACTCAACCATCTTCCGTTTGCACCTGAGCCTCGTTCCCTTTCGCCAGATAGCCTGTCTCCATTCTCAATCACATAATCTCCAAGCACAACTGCACCCGGCATGGCAGAGCGAACAGCACTGACAATGTCATCGTACTCTCTCTGGTTCTCAAGCCGTCTCCAAGCTCGCTGCCTTGAAGGGTCAATATCAGTAGGGCGTGCTGTTGGGTGATCTCTCCTTGCATGCCGGCGCAACTCCCTGTAGTTACCGATGAATGAACATGATTCACGAGAACAACTTCTATGCTTCAAATTCAGATACTTTCTGGCTTCTTCCACTACCTTCCAGCCTAATACGTCTCCACGACACATAGGACACTTCAATTTCAATTTTGAGTCAGATGAATTGTCGGTATTCACTGTTTCATGACTACTTCCCCAGACAGTAAGAGCACCTGAAGTTTGTAGAGTACCTTCCGGCATCTCCATGTGATAATCTCTATTACTATTTCCATATTCTTCTGATACACCAAGAAATGCATCAGTTGCTACAACTTCATTGGTAGGTATATCGTGATATCCATGAACAACAGTACGATCACTTAAATTTCTCAGCTCCAAGTGTTCATCAGGTGTTTCAACAGCAACATCCAGGTTTCCCTGTGTCATAATGGAAGAATTGTCCCTATTTTCGGCTCTGAGTTTTTTGAAGCGATCCAGACAGTTTGAATGCCTATAACTTGTATCACAGATGTATGACCGGCATCCTTTATCATGAGAGCTACAAAGGAGAAGAACAGCATTGTGTGGATGATCCATGCATATAGGGCATGAAGCTCCATCCAATTCCTTGTACAGAACATTCATATCTACATCATTTGACATGCTTCGTTTCCTACTAGCCATCTACGTACACTATAAAGTGTTACTAAAAAACAATGGAACGATCAGGTTAACGCAATAGCAATATGGAAACAGTACATTTTGTAGTCTGACAAACAGCAATCAAACTCTTAAATACCACAAGTCCTTAAGTTATAAAAATATATCATTGGCGAGATTGTGCAAACTAATGAACCCTATTGATCACAAGCAATGTTCTTCGATACGGAGCAAACATCCAGTATTACAGAGCTGCAGCCTTCCCCCTCTAAAGTTACAATATAATTCTATCAGGTTGCTGGGAGGGTGGACTTGCACTATGTAAGGTTCTTACGCACTTCCCTTACTAGTAAAGGGGTTACTAGGTGTAGCATCTTCCAGGGAGGGGAAATTCTCCTGTTCTGACTTGACCTCCAGCCTTGCACCCTCCCTGCTATTATACTCTGACTAGGAGCCTTTGCTGAGGTGGATAGCATAGCCAAAAGGAACAAAAAACACTTACTGTAATCTGTTTAACATAGCTAAGGAAAGGCAAAAGGAGGCCCTAGAGAAAGAATTTTTATATGAGTTAGAGGCTGAGAGAAAAGCATCTTGAACTACGAGGAGACGCTCAGTCAATGAAACCATGTAATGTCAAATATACTACAGTCTGTCTATTCAAACACATTCTCTTCCATACCAATAAACTGGGTAAAATATATAATATTACACGCTCACTATCATAGCACACATTAAAAGAAAATAGAAATAGCCAGGCATATGAATCCTGACACATTTTAAGAACTCAGGGAAAATTAATCATCCTAAACTAACTACCCAACAACAAGGAGGCTCTTTTGAGTGTTTTTGGTATGGAGACAAACATTTTCTGGAAAATATTTTTGAATTTTCTCATGTTTGGTTGGTCAAAATGTTTGAAAAATATTTAATCTAGGAAAATAAGTTCCTTAAAAATGAGAAAAATGACTTCCCTAATGGATGCAGGGAAAACAAGTTGCATAAGTGGCATTCCAAGTTAATTGCCATCTCCTCACTGGCCCCACGAACTCCCACTACCCATACCGTCCCACCCCCATATTTGTTTGCTAGATTAATATCAATGCTGTTGAGATAATATTTTTTTCTTACTTTATCAAACACTGTAAAATAAGTAAGAAATCCACTTGTTTTCAAAGAAAATATTTTCTAGAAAAATCATTTTCCAACAACAACAACGTTCCTAGTGAAATCCCACAAAGTAGGCTCTGGGAGGTAGAGTATACACAGACCTTACCACTACCTCATGGAGATAAAGTGGTTGTTTGCAAAAGACCCTTGGTTCAAATGTAATATTTTCTAGGAAAAAACATTTTCCAAGAAGAAACACTTTCCATGGAAAATATTTACCATCATAACAGAGGACACCCTTTATGTCTCTTCTGATACGCTTAAGAGTTCCAAACCTGTAAGCACTCATTAACTTCACTAATGCTTCTAACAACTATGTCTAAATAACAAAACCAAGTTCTGGAATATACATGATCTGTAGTGTCTAGTACCATGTGTCAGATAGATTTGGAGTCTTCAACAAGTTCTACATTCATGATATTTCAAAGTCTCTTTTCGAGAGTCGCACAATGTTGTTTAGTATGAAGAATTTAGCATCTTTGGCAATACTATTGTCTAAACTGAAGGTAAGAGAAGGAAGTCACGATATGATAAATATAACCAATTCCTTTTAATCTTTGAACCTGCAACAGAAACAAAGATAGTACATCTGCAGTATTTCAACTGAGTTAGAGTATAGGATCATCCACCAATCCATGAAACTCAAGTGTTGTACATGCGTGTATTTTAAGGTTTAAAAGCTTCCTAATTCTACAGTGTCCGTCGGACACTAGACAACACGGAAAACTATCTCATGCATGCCAAAACATATATGTAGTGCACAATTGTCCATCTTATTAGAAGTATTCAGTCTATTTGTCATCCAATTCAACAGAATTTATTTTTTCCGTGTTGCTAGATTGCATTTCGGCTTTGTACGTGATAAAGTTATCATGCCTTTCCCACAAACCAGTAAACTCAAAAAATAACACTCTAGGAAATTCACTTTTGCATTGGGACCAGATCCCAAAAGATATAGGAATGCATCAATTTGTGCCCTCAAATGAAGGGATAGATGCACCAGATATTTATATCTCCAAACTGACATCCATAAGCAACACAAGATTAAAGAATTTATCATCACGCATCTGGAGACAAAACAAACCAAAAGAAAACTCATATCGACTACTTCCGGGTAAGCAAACTCACCAAGAAATATACCAAGTCTCTTCTATTGGTTCTTCAGATTCTTGCAACGTTGTAAGTACTACTGAATGAAATACTACAGGATCCTTGAGCCACTCTAGGGTGCAATTAATGATTAACCTTCACGAGCAGTATTTATTTTCAATGGTGAACAGTCCTAAAAATCTGGAGCAATAAGTGTTGAATACAATGCAGTACTAGTCTATATCTTAGCCACAATCAGCCATGAGTCCTAAAACCTGCAGTTAAGTATGAAAAATGATAGTAATGTGCATGATGTTCTTGTACAATACAAAGCAAGAAATAAAATGTTTAGCAGCGCTCACATTAAGGATGATTGAGAAGTAGAAATTAGGAAGAAAGGGAGGTAACTAAGTGAATTAGATGGATGATTTCTCAATTTCCATTCAAACAGGCAGAAAAGATATCTATAGGATGGAGCATTTTTCACCCGGATTTATTAAAACTATAGCCGGGACAACATTTTCTTAACATTTTGCAAGATAACATTTAATTTGATCTCACCAGATTATTAATAAACATCAAGTACACTGAAATGTGAACGCGTTTACATGAAAGAAAACCATAAACCACCATCTAAAACCCCAAAATCGACAAATAAAACTAGCCATGTTACTATTTCCCCCAAAGCTCAAATTTTTAGCAAATCAAGCAAAACATATTTACGTTGATCCATTAATTTTGCAAGCAAAAGATAATATTATAAAAATTTTAAGCCCCATAGAAACACAGTCCAAAGGGGAATCCAAACCCAACCAGATGATATTACTGTCAATTGCAGCTATGAATAATTTAACAACTTCAAAATATTAAGATTAAAGAATATCATAGTCCTCAAAATACGATAAAATAAAAAGGATTCTGACTTTATAGGCGCACGATCATTACAAAGAAGTTCGATACATATAGATCTGCATATAATCACAAGGACATATTATATACGATCAAATTAGGTCAAGAAAAAAAATCCCCTTAAATACAAATAATTAAAGGGTGTACGAAATTACAATCCAAGATGAAATTGGAGTTGTCCTAGCGTTTGTCCTTACGAGATTGATTGTTGAATTTGCTTCAAATCTTAAGTTAATCGGAAAAAAAAATGTCCGAAAATTATGAAAGGCGTCCAGTGAAAGAAGGCTGAAGATAAAAAGGAACAGTTTTAATTGTTGAAGATACCCAACTGCTGTATATATACAAAAAGGCGTTGAAAAGAAAAAAATAAATGAAAATATGTATTATATATCTTGAATCTTGAAGATATAATAAGCAAGAATGGGTAGTATTCACGCTATCCCAATTTATATATGACTTTTCTATTTATACGAGTGAATTTAATTTGACAAAAAGTTTGAAAAAAATATTTAAAATTTATAATTTAAAATAAATTATAAATATTTTTATGGATAGAAATTATTTTATTAATAATAAATTAAATATTTTAAAAGTAAATTATTTTTAAATATAAAATTGTATGATTTTTTTTTAAACTAGCTTAAAAAAAGAAAATCATATAAATTAGTAAAGAAGGGAAGTACTTTTTGGGAAGGTAAGAGGAGGTTAAGGGTCATGAACATGAAAATTAGAGAGAGAAAGGTATAAACTCTCTTTGGGTATATGCTATTGTAGGCGTGTGAGTTGTCCACGAACCATTCAAAAGTGTGAGGATTGGTATATTTTGAATATACACTTTTCATCAAACTTTGTCATAGTTAATTTGATTAATTTTTAAAAAAATTTAAGTGATCGATAGTCACTTAAAATTGTTTGTATATTTTATTGAACACTTCAACGAGAATTTGTATCTATTGAATACCTTTATTAGCCAACTTTTACCTTAGTTAAGAATTTTTTTTACCAAATGGTACAATATCCGTTAATCGCGTAAAACAAGTGCGCAAATCCCTTTTTGTTTCGGTTGATATGGCAATTCCTCAATGAAAACGTTAATAAACCTCGAACGTTTAAATTTTCATCATTTTCTTTCAAATTATAAACGCTAAAAATTCCTAATTTCTACCATTGACAATCTCTCTCTCTTTTTTTTTTTAACTTAGTCTCTCTTCTACATTCCTCCCTTTTTTCCATCTATCTTTTCTGCTAAATATGTCACAAAATTCAGATCGATGTCACTGTGGGAATTATTATCGTCTGAAATTTTTGAGGACTCCATTGAATCTAAGTTGTAAATATTTTGGATGTAAAACATTAAAAAATTTGTAACTATTTGAACATAAAAATTACTTTTTGTGTAAGTTCTCAATTCAGTACTATTTATGTGGCTTATAAAAAAATGATGGATGTGATTATTGTAGATGTATTCATCTATTTCCTGAAGCTGACTTTTAATCATCTGGGGTGGTATTGTGCTTAATGAATAGATTCATAAATGGTAGAAAATCGATTGATCAATTAAAGGAAAAATTGAAAGAGTTTGAAGAAGTTTTTTTTTTTCTTTTTTGGAATTGAATAAGAATGAAGAGAAAATGATGATCGTGAACCAAAAAGTAAAGAAAGTTAAACTACATAGGAATTAGACAAATGTAAAATTTAACAATCTTATTATTGTTCTTCTTTGTCTACAAACTATAAAATAATTTTTTAATATGGTGTAGTCTTGTGGTAGTTTAATGTGTACTACTTAGCATTATGTTGTTAAGTTCTATAGTAGTTAGGTCGATGTAGGACTATATTGAATTAGTTGATCATGTGTTTTATCAAATTAAAAGATTAAATCTGAATTGATTGGCCTTATTTTGTATAATATTGAGATAGTAAATGTCCTTTTGTATACATAATTTGTCAATAATAAATTATTATAGTTCATCTGGCTTTTTCATTCATTAATAAAAGAGGGCCAAAATGTTCAAAAATACACTGTTGTGCGCCACGCACACAGTCGTGCACACACATACATAGAGATAGTTTTGTTATTGCATTTCTCTTGAAAACGAAGAAAAATATGAATCTGTTACACATAAGTTATCCTCTTTTAAAGAGGAAAAGGAATGTCAACAATTGTAGGCATGTGGGATTCCCACACGTTTTCTTCCTCTCTTTTGGCTATAAATAATCATGATTTTCGCAGAATACATATATAGATACGCAGATAAAAATTTTCCCTGATTTCTCTCTTCTTCTCAGTTTCTAAGCTTTTAATTCTCCTTGCATTTATTCTAGTAAATCCTAGATTTATTTTATAATAAGTTATCAGCACGAAACTCTGCCTATTTCAAGCTATTGTAAATAGGTAAAAAGGGTGATAATCCATTTTATCAAAATGTCAAATATTTCAAAAGTTGAATTTACTGTACTTAATATTTCTTAATCTAATTATTCATCGTGGGCATTAGATGCTGAACTGCATTTAGAAATAATGGGTCTGACAGACACCATTAAACATGACAATAGAGCATCCAGTGAAAACCATGCTAAAGCTTTGATTTTTCTCCGCCACCATCTTGACGAGGGACTAAAATTACAATATCTGACAATAAAAGATTCCCCGAAATTGTCGAAGAATCGAAAAGAAAGATACGACCACCTGAAGTTGGTCGTCCTTCCACAAGCACGTCATGATTGGTTAAATATAAGATTATTTGATTTTAAGAATATAACTGTTTATAATTTAACAATGTTTAGAATTATATCACAGTTAAATTTATGCGGAGAAGAAATAATTGAAGCTGACAAGCTTGAAAAAATATATTCCACATTTTCACCCGCGAATATGCTCCTACAACAGCAATATCGTAGTATGGGCTTTACAAATTTTTCTGAATAACTTTCAACCTTCTTATTGCTGAAAGGCATAATGAGTTATTGATGAAAAATCATGATAATCAGCCCATAGATTCTTTGCCACTCCCTGAAGTGATCCGGCGAATTATAACCAACGAGAAAAAAATTATGGCCCTAGAAGTGGTCGTGGCCGTGGCCGAGGTCAAAGAAGAAATCACGATAGTGGTCTCGCACCGAAGCACGACCAACAATTTAAAAAGAAAGAAGAAAAGCCAGAAGCTTTTCCAAAGAAAAATTCAGAAAGTATGTCACAGATGTGGAGGGAAAGGGCACTGGTCAAGGACATGCTGGTCATCTGAACGCCTTGTTCAGCTATATTAGACATCATTAAAAAGAGTCAAAAATCCAGAGACAAATTTTTTATCTGAAGATAATATGGAAGATATGTATGTGGATGTAGCGGACTACTTAAATTTCTCAGAAGGAAATTTAAATATTAATTAAAATGTGAATAATGATGAGCCTGATAATATATAAAATAATTTTCTTTATTTATATGTGCACTTATGTTTTTATATCCTATGAAATTGAATATAATAATAATAATAATAATAATAATAATAATAATAATAATAATAATAATAATAATAATAATAATAATTTGTATCTTGTCTTCCTTATTCTTATATATTTGACTTGTGTAAGACTTTTCATTAATACGCATGAGATCCAAACAAATATTTACTTTATTATTTTTCTCTTTGAAGAATGAATATGCCTCAATTTTTTTTGGATCGATAATCAATCGCGAAGATATTTGTGTTATTTACAGTAGAATGACTCATGCAATTTTTAAAGACGAGAAATATTTTTCTTCTTTACTTAAAAGAAAAGAAAATGTTACTACAATATCTAGTAGTGTAAAAATAATTGAAGGCTTCGAAAGAGCTACTATATTTCTGCCTAAGGGGACAAAAATTGTTATAGAAGATGCAATGTTCTCTTCTAAATCCCCAAGAAATCTGCTAACTTTTAAGGATATCCACAGAAATGGATATCATGTTGAGACACTAAATGAAATGAATATTGAATACCTTGGTATAACCAAGAGTGTCTCAGGCCAGAAATATATTTTGGAAAACTTACCAACTTTATCGTCTGGCCTATATTATGCAGAAATTAGTGCAATTGAAGCACATTCGATCGTAAACAAAAAGTTTATTGATCCAAAAACCTTTGTGATATGGCATGACTGAGTAAGTCATCCTGGATCAACAATGATGAGATGAATTCTTGAAAATTCAACTGGTCATCCATTAAAGAACCTGAAGATTCTTATGAACGATGAATTTTCATGTGCTGCTTGTTATCAAGGCAAATTAATTGTCAGACTATCAACCCCGAAGGTTGGCATCGAATCCTCGAAGTTTTTGGAACGTATCTATGGGGATATATGTGGACCTATTCACCCACCTAGTGGAGTGTTTAGATATTTTATGGTCCTAATAGATGCATCATCAAGATGGTCCCACGTGTGCCTTTTATTATCCTGCAACCTGGCATTGGGAGGCTACTAGCACAAATAATAAAATTAAGGGTGCAATTCCCAAATCATCCAATTAAATCTATTCGTTTGGATAATGCTGGAGAATTTACAACTCAAGCTTTTGATGATTATTGCATATCAATTGGGATAAAAATTGAACATCAGGTAACTTATGTTCATACTCGAAATGGCCTTGCAGAGTTATTTATTAAGCTCCTGCAATTGATAGCTAGACCACTGCTCAAAATTACCCATTGACATGTGGGGTCATGCTATCTTGCATACAACAACACGTGTATGTCTCAGACCGACTAATTATCATGAATAATCTCCACCACAATTGGTATTTGGTCATGAACCGAATATAGCTCAGCTACGAATTTTCGGTTGTGTATATATGTGCCTATAGAACCACCACAAAGCACTAAGATGGGCCCTTAATAGAGGTTATGTATATATGTTGGATTTGACTCTTCCTCCATAATTCGCTACCTTGAATCATTGACAGGAGATTTATTTACTGCCAGATTTGCGGATTGTCAGTTTGATGAAACAACTTTCCCGCAATTAGGGGGGGAGAAAAAGGAACTCCAAAGAGAAATTGGAGAAATTGCGTGGAAAGTTTCATCACCATATCATTTTGATCTACGAATACGCACATGTGAACAGAAGGTCCAGAAGATCATCCATTTGCAAACAATAACAAATCAAATGCCAGATGCATTAACTAATTTGAAATGGATAACTAAGTCACATATCCTTGCTGTGAATGTGTCTATTCGGATCGAAGTCCCAAAGGGAGCATTTGCTAGTATCACAACTTTTGAATCCCAAACACGCCTGAACTTGGTAGACCAGTGAGTTCAAAGGATAAAAGTCCTAGAAAAAGAAGCGTAAGGATAATAAAGATGAACTATAAAAGGACTTCCTGAAGAAGGTCCAGACTTGAGAAATCCTGATATTCTAGAAGAAATCAGTGAACCCGAGATCAAGTTAAAAAAGAACTTTCAATAAGTTCTACTAGTAATGAGATAAATTTAGATCAATCAAAAATTACAGTGGATAATATTTTTGCATATAATGTTGCACTTAGCCTCATGCAAGATACTTAAAGTGTTGAGCCTAAATCCGTCAAAGAATGTCGATGCAGATATGATTGGCCAAAATGGAAAGAAGCAATTCATCTGAGTTGAATTCACTATTTAATCGTGAGGTATTTGCACCCCTGATGGTGTAAAATCAGTTGGCTATAAATGGGTTTTTGTGAAAAAGCGAAATGAAATTTTAAGATACACGGCACGCCTTATTGCACAAGAATTCTCTCAGAATCCTGGTGTCAACTATGAGGAAACATATTCACCTATTATGGATGGAATAACCTTTCGATATCTCATCAGTTTAGCTGTACATGAAAATCTTGAAATATATCTAACGGATGTAGTTATAGCTTACCTTTATGGTTCACTTGACAGTGAAATTTACATGAAAATCCCAGAAGGATTTAAATTGCCCCAAGTATGTACTAAGTCTCGGGAAATATTCTCAGTCAAATTACAAAGATCTTTATATAGTCTGAAACAATCAGGGCGTATGCGGTATAATCTCCTTAGTGAGTACTTGATAAATAAAGGATATATAAATGATGTCATTTGTCCATGTGTTTTCATTAAGAAAATAGGATCGGAGTTTGTAATACTCGCTGTTTATGTTGATGATATAAATCTCATTGGAACTCCTGAAGAGGTTCAAAAGGCAATTGGATATTTAAAGAAAGATTTTGAGATGAAAGATCTTGGAAGGAAAAAAGTTTGTCTGGGTCAACAAATTGAACATTTAGCATACGAGATCTTTGTTCATCAATCTGCCTATACTAAGAAAATCTTAAAGCGATTTTATAAAGACAAAGCACATCCGTTAAGTACTCCAATGGTTGTTAGATCACTTGAAGTGAATAAAGATCCATTCCTCCCCCAGTAGAGGAAGAAGAACTTCTTGGTCCAGAAGTACCATACCTCAGTTCCATTTCAACCAGACCTGATATAACGTTTTCTGTTAATTTGCTAGCATGATATAGTTCTTCCCCAATGCGAAGGCATTAGAACTGTATCAAGCATAGTTTGCGATACCTGAAAGGTACAATTGATATAGGTTTGTTTTATACTAACAAAGGTTGTGCAGACCTTATTGATTATGCAGATTCAGGTTATTTATCAGATCCACATAAAGCCCGATCTCGAACATGCTATTTGTTTACATATGGAGGAACTGCTATATCAATCTACAAAGTAGTCAGTTGTTGCTATTTCTTCAAATCATGCTGAAATAATAGCAATTCATGAAGCAAGTAGAGAATATGTGTGGTTGATATCAAGGATACATTCCATTGAAGGAAAATGTGGACTAAAAAATGATGTCATAGTACCCACAGTCATATTTGAAGACAATGTCGCGTGCATAGCTCAATTAAAGGGTGGCTTAATAAAAAAAGACAAAACTAAATACATTTCACCGAAATTATTCTTCTCCCATGATCTTCAGAAAAAGGGTGATATTGATGTACAACAAATTCGTTTGAGTGATAATTTTGCAGATTTATTCACTAAGGCATTGCCAACATCAATATTTGAAAAACTAAGATATAAGATTGGAATGCATCATCTCCAAAGTATCAAATGGAGTCTTCATCAGGGGGAGTAAAATACGCGTTGTACTCTTTTTTCCTTAACCAAGGTTTTATCACACTAGGTTTTCCTGGAAAGGTTTTTAATGAGGCAGCTAATGATACTTATTAAGGTCACCTAGAACCTTTCTTTTTACATGGACAATTTAGGGGGAGTGTAAAACGTGAATTGTCCTCTTTTAAAGAGGAAAAGGAATGTAAACAATTGTAGGCATGTGGGATTCCCACACATTTTCTTCCTCTCTTTTGGCTATAAATAGCCATGGTTTTCGCAGAATACATATATAGATAGATACACAGATAAATTTTTCCCCTGATTTCTCTCTTCTTCTCAATTTCTAAGCTTTTATTCCATGCATTTATTCTAGTAATTCCTAGATTTATTTTATAATAGAATCTTCTTTTTAATAGAAAAATTTGATTACGTAGATTTTTTATTTTGTTGGAATTCAAGTAATAGATTGATTTAAATATCATAAGCTTTCTTATGATAATCAACAACTGATACCTTCTTCTCAGTTCCTTCTTCAGTAATGAAGATGTCATGTCCCGGGAGGGTACCTAGGCTGGCACTCAGAGACTATCGCTAGTCCTCGAGCGAACCACTTAGCCTCATCACATCATTCAACATCAACACAAAGAAAACATCATAAATAGAATACCTCAGATAAGGGCCAAATTGCCAACATCAGTCTCAACATCAACTAAGTAAGTAAAGTACTACTTAGTTAATAAGGGAAACATCCACATCAACCTCGACATCATGTCTACGAAACCTCTAACCTGACTCAACTATCTGAGAATGGTGCCATGACATGCCACAACTACCAGACTCAATGCAATAAAGGAAGCATAAAATAGAAGGGTCTCCTCCGGATAGCAAGGAGGCTCACCAAAGTCTGAACTTGAAATCTCTGACCTCAACGGTGCGCCTGCTGAAGTCCTCTAACTCCTGTATCTGCATCATGAAACGATGCAGCACCGAATGGCATCAGTACGTGGAATGTACTGGCATATAAAATAGCTGAATAATAGGGTAAGTACACAACATAAAGAAACATCAACTCAACATCATACTCCATCAGGATGTCAAGAGTCTATCTAAGGCAAGAGATTAGATTAGACAATTGACTCATCAATCTCTCATCAATCATCGACATCACATCAAGCTCATCTCAAGGAACCTCAACATCAACTCACATCACATCGACTCAAAGGAACATCACATCGACTCAAGGACTCGACTCAAACATCATATCAACATCGACATCAGAGTTCTATCAAATGGAACCTAACTGGGAGTTTTTCTAACCGACAACCATCACCTATGAGCCGGTGATGATACAACGAAGTGATGCCGTTGCCACATCCATCCAATACCCTTCCCGGGGTAAAGGACATAACCTCAGTGGATCCACAAGAAAAACCTCAGTCCTCATTTGGGACAAGACAGGAGCCATCCGCATTGCGGTTCAATCCTCTCTTCCTATGCGGGCCACGTAGTTAATGGGTTCAAGTGGGACTTACTCTTTACCCATTTCGGTGCTCAATACTCCTCCTAAAACTCGACATGCTCATAAAACATCAACCTCATCAGTCCCATAGGGACATAATACCTCATCATCAGTCACATAAGGACATGATATAATACTTCAATATCAACATCGGTCTAGAGAGACATAGTATAAAACCTCAACATCAACATATGTCCCGTAGGGACATAGTACCTCACCTCATAACATCAACATCGACATCAGAACTCAAGATACTCATTTAGCAATTAAATCACAATGCTAAGACATCATAAAACATCATTCTCATCAACATCATCATAACATCATCATAACATCATCATCGTCAAGGCTCTAGACATATCCCCTAATTTCATTATGCATGCTTTTTCTAAAATACAATAATTAAAGGGTTTTAAAGTACAATCATGAAAATGAATTATGACGTAAAATAAAATAGTGATGATCATCAATTCATGTAAGAAAATTATTTATACATAAAATATCGTAAGCTTTACATGCATCAAACTCTTTACATTAACCTCATCATGTCAAGACACAATACTCTATACTCAGAAGGGCACATGGGAGAACATTCCCATGCTTTAAGTTAGCCTTACATACCTGGAAGGTTTTGCTAACCCCGAATTTGCACAACCTTCTCTTGATCTCCTCAACCTCAACTTCCTTCAAGCCCTAGCTTTTGTGACTTTTTTGGAAGAACTTAGAATGGGGTTTTTGAAACCCTTTTCTTAGAAACTGACCTTTATTGGTCGTAGGGGAACGTTTAGGATAAATAGGAATGGACTAAAATGCCTCCGTAATTTAAAAGAATTTTTTCCCGACCTGAAATAACACAGTCCACGACGCAGACCTGTCGCGGACAGTGTATTTTTGGAAAATTCAACTCCGTCAAAAAATCACAAAAAAACATAAGTGTGGTTCTGCGATCGGTCCGCGACGCGGTTCTATCGCGTAGGCACACTGTTTTTCATTTTGGAACGAAAAATTATCTTTCGACTCAATCGCTCTAAAAATCAACCGAGACCCTCTTCCCACTCAATTTTCAGTGCTGATCACGAACCCACTCTCGGATTTTCAATCCGAACATCGGGAGACGCATTTTACGCACATCTCTTCCCTAGGGGTATTTTGGTAATTTACCGGGTGTCACAGAAGGACTTCGTAACTTTTTGACATGATCAGGGAAAATCACACAAGCGCAAAAAATGCTCAAAATTGAGCTCAAAAGTATTAGTAAAATGAGTTTACATTATATGCATTGTTAGTGTACAAAAGTTTCTACACCATCAGGTACCTTTAAAGATAATAATCATAAATTTTTAAAATAATAGTGGTACCTTTTGAAAATAATATAATTTAGAAAAACATTAAAAGTAATTTAAATCTTAAATATACAGTAATCCAAATTCCTTCCTAATTTAAATCCAAATTACACGCACTCTCTGTCTCTCTAGGTATTGTATGGCAAACAATGTTGCTATTCTTGTCTTTTCTTTTTATTTTTTATCCCTTTCGTTTTGTCTTAAATTATTCCGTTCATCTTTTATTTTATTTCAAGAAAACTTAATTTATGACATTCATATTTATAATAATAATATTTCTAATATAATGTGTAATAAAAAAGAAGATCCGAAAGAGAAGGAAGATGTAGGGAGTTGTTCAAGAGATTTTCCGTGTTCTATGAGAAATACATCGATAGAAAAATAAAACGAACACTTCAAAAAATACTTAATTTTGTGAAAAAGTTATTAATTACTCCTAGAATCAATAAACAAAATTAAAATGTATCTAAAAGAGTTAGCTTTGATTGTAGATATAAAAATGCAATTGTTATGAATTGAAATAAGAATGCAGAAAAGACTACATAGTGAAGGAGATGAAAGCAATGGATATATATTATTGTAGAATAATTTAGAAAAAAGATAGTTAGATTATAGTGGAAGAAGCCAATAAAAAAAAGGTAGATTATTTGTCAAAGAGGAAGAGAGAGGTTGAAACAAGAGAAGTA
Source organism: Solanum rostratum (assembly GCA_029948455.1). Classification (NCBI taxonomy): domain Eukaryota; kingdom Viridiplantae; phylum Streptophyta; class Magnoliopsida; order Solanales; family Solanaceae; genus Solanum; species Solanum rostratum. The sequence continues at coordinate 20,951,699 of CM057048.1, forward strand.
GAGAAGAAAAACAAAATCGTTGTGTTTTATTTTTTTTAAATATACATAAATAAATATTATTAAGAAATACTACTTGGTAACCTGCAATAGCAGGTCAATAGTACCTGATGGTGTAAAAATCTTGTACACTAAAAGCGCATCAAAATTAAACTCCAATAAAATATATCACAAAAATCCTACTGCCTTAATACAACTTGTTAAAAAATAAATAGCAGAAATTATTTAAAATAAATAACATAAGTTGTTAAAAAATAAATAACCCAAGTCTAAAAATAAAGGTAAATTGTTCAAAGAGTCTTTTAACGTAGCCCCAAATCATTATAGCTTTTGAGATGAACTATTTCTTAGAGGTTCCAATTGATGAAGAAGATTTGATTGATGCCACTTTATTTTTCTTGTTTGATCTCATTTAATGTAATTGTGAGGTGCTAATTATTTCTTTTTATTTTATTTAGGCCATTAAAATTAAAATTAATATTCATACTAATTGATGAAGCATACTTCAAATTTGTTGGCCCATGTAGAACTCGCTCACTTGATGTATAAGATTGCGATACTGAAGTATAAAACTATAGATAAAGTTATATCTTGTTCAACAATAATATATACAAATAAAGAGTGAGCATACATTAAAAACTTGAGTTCTAGTTGTACGATTAGAGTATATATGTCACGCTCCAAGTCTATTCCTTAGGTGTAACACTCTAGAATTTGAAAAGAAAATATAAAATATAGATCTGTGGCAAATTTTATAAGCTCAAAGCATGGACTGTACTATAATAGGTCATAGATTAGTCTCGTGGAAGGAGATTAAGAGAAATTAGAAATTGGACCTTAAACAGAATGAACAAGATATCTACAAGTCATGAATTATTCTACAGCTCGTGGGTAGGATTTCATAGCTTGACGTTCTGAAGATTAATATTTCAATACTTGCTTTCCATGGATAAACAAGATAGCCCGTGGATCGATTTGTGAGTTATAAAATATGATTCATAGTTTGAGATTCAAAGACTTAAAATTCGAGGAATTCCATGAACTAGAAAATGAAAGGAACTACGATTCATCAATCTTTGTCATGGTTCCTAACGATAATTACTTTTAGGGGTTTTTAGTATTTTCCATATCATTCTAGTTCCTAAATTAGATCGTTTCTAGACTACTCCTAAGACCTATAACTGGTTTTATACCTCAAAACTTGCTCATTCCTTCTCATTCACTCAAAAACTCAAAAGCTCTCAAATCTTCTTTTTCAAGGATTTCCCTCAAGGTGAATTATGGTTCAAGCTTCAAGTTTTTTCTTCCTAGTTCAAGGCTAGAATTCATTGATATATGTGAAAATTTCATTCATGAATTTCTTTCCATCCATGGTGTCCCAAAAGATTTCTAAATTTCTCCTTATGATTTCTTTTAAAATACTAGAATTTGATAATCTTACATAGGGTTCAATTGATTATCATTTTCTTCATGGTCAATAATCTTATTATGCATAAATTGACTTTAATCTCACGTGTTTCAAGGATCTCTACGTGAACCCATTATGCCTATTTCATAATTTTTTACAATAGGAAGAGTTTTGCATGCATCATGATTTTTGTGGAGAACTATGATCTAAAAATGCTTTTAAATAAAGTATCGTGTGATTTCATGAGAATCTTATCATGATTTGGATGCTAAGATAAATATCTCCTATGAATTTCTTATGTATGAATCATGATATGTTCAATGAAGGTTTATGCTAAATTTGATATTACTAGATTCTTATCATTTTCAAAGCTATAATATGAGCATGATTATTCTTGTTGATAGTTAACCTAGCACCGAGTGCATATAGGGAAGGAGACTCTTTTGTTAGCAGAGGCTGAGTATCTAATAGCAATCTCCTTAACCTATAATTATGTGCCTCCATAAGACTTGGTCTTAATTGACTCTAGCTAGCGAATTCACAATAGCTCCTGTTTATTATCCTTACCTGGAAAGTAGGGCCGCTTCTTTTTGATGTGGAAAAGATAATGAACTCAATGGTATAACTCATATGATTTATGTGGATAACCGGGTACTCTCACTTATGTTATGTTTTGACTATGATCTTATCAAGAGTTTTGCATTGACCATGTTCCATGTTTCTAATGATGTTTCAAAAGATTATGACATATTTTAGCTTGATCATTCCATTATTATGTTTTATGTAATGAATTATACATTCTTTATACTCAGTATATTTTATCGTGCTAACCATATAATTTTTCTATGGTGTTTCAAAATATAGGTGCAAGTGCTTCCTTTTATGCCTATGGTTAGTCGAGGTATCCATGAAAGGGAACCTTGGACAAAAATCATCCAAAATCACATTTTAAACGTCGTTGAGGCCTTTTAGAGTCTAGGTCCTTACATAATCTCCCCGTGGGAATGTTCATCCTCGAATGAGCTAGAACATGGATTGAAAGGCTTGACTTGTGATGTTGCTAACCCCGACTATTCCAAGGCAGAAGGGGCGGTCGTTATCAGCATAATAACCCAACTTTAGAGGTTGGGGTCGATCCCACAGGGAATCGTTGTTCAAGGCAAAAGTGATTCATTGGACCAGTGATTGTAGGATCTAGGGGGTTGCAATAATCAAAATCAAACTTTAGCTAAACAAGTTCTAATCAATGATTTAAACAACTATTAAGGAAAGATGTTAGAGATGTGTAAATATGGGAATCAATCTACCAAATGGGTTTGAGGTGTTTCGTAGTAATCAACATGGAAATCACACATGGACCGCCGAGGACACACTTGGCCTAAGAAGTATCCACAAAACCCTAATACCTTGGTCATTAAATCCATGGCTGTGGACTTCAACTGAAATCCTAACAAGTTTCTGTCCATTATATCCATTTCACACTCTAATAGTTCCGGCTAAGATAACAATCAGAGATCTAAAACAAAACCCCAAGTTTGCAACTTTGAAATTTATAAATTAAACATAGGAGCGGATATGAATTCACCCAAATCAACTATAGATAAGTCAAGATATCGCAGACCCAATAAATAAATCAAAGACCCATATCAAAAGCACACCCCAACATGGGGGGTTTTAGCTACACATACTAGAAATTAACGATTGAGTACCATACATAGCAGCAGAAGTCATGAGTAATAAGATTGAGTACAAATCAGTTGATTATCACCAACAAATCTTCTCCAATTTGATGCCCAAAAGCTTCAAAACCCTAACTTCGCTTATACTCTAAGAGGTAAGTTCTATGTACTACTACTACAGACTAATTGTTATGATGTGAAATGAACAGATGATGTATAATGTCCTTTATAAAATTTCTTATATACTCCATGCAAATGTGTGAAAGTTTGTGTCGTGAAATGTCATTCATGTGAAGAAATCTCACGAGGACCATCGAGGACACGCTTGGCCTAAGAAGTCTCAGCAAAGCCCTTAATACCTTAGCCATTGAATCTATGGTTGTGGACTTCAACTGAAACCCCAAGAGGTTTCTGGCCATTATATACATTCCATACTCTAATAGTTCTGACTTAGGTAACAATCAGAGGTCTAAAATAAAACCCCAAGTTTGCAACCTTGGAATTTATAAATTAAACATAGGAACGGATATAAATTCACCCAAATCAAATACAGATAAGTGAAGATATCGCAGACCCGATAAATAAATCAAAGACCCATATCAAAAGTACACCCCCAACTTGGGGGTTTTAGCCACAAATGCTAGAAATTAAAGATTGAATACCATACATAGCAGCAGAAATCATTGGTAACAAGATTGAGTACAAATCAATTGATTATCATTAGCCAATCTTCTCCAATTTGATGCCCAAAAGCTTCAAAACCCTAACTTCGCTTATACTCTACGAGGTAAGTTCTATGTACTACTACTACAGACTAATTGTTCTGATGTGAAATGAACAGGTGATGTATAATGTCCTTTCTAAAATTCCTTATATACTCCATGCAAATGTGTGAAAGCTTGTGCTGTGAAATGTCATTCGGCGGTCAAGGACGACCATCGTTGAGCACTCTGGTGATGCGCCGAATTTGCACTTGACCACTTTTTTGTGCATCTTTATAAGGCTTCCTCCACTACAACATTAGGTGATGTCTCTTTCCTCTGCCTATCCAATTCGGTGATGCACCGAAATATTCTTTATATCGCCTTTTTGTCAATGTTTTTGGGCTTTGGGTGCTACTACTTTAGGCGACCACCTATGTATTTCGACGAATCGTCCAGTATGCTTTACGACATCGAATTTGACCACCTTCTTGACTTGACCTGGAACCCTAGTTTCTGCATAGATAGGCGATATTCATGAGCGTTCGGCAAATCACCGAGAATGTCGGCGACACCACTTTTTACCACCTTTCTGCACTTTTGCTCACTTTTCAAGATTCCACCAAGTCTTGTCTATTTGTGCATTTTTAACTCCATTTCCTGTCAAAGCACAAACATATTTGTTAAAAGTTGGAATTAACAGCACATTATAGGCAGTGCTTCCTGGCAATCTATCCTCAAATTGAGTTTGAAATATAGGCTCATCAACTTGAACATGAAACATCTCAACATGAATGTACAATGCATAATTCAACATTTAAAACCATCAAAACTCATATTAAAACATCATTTAAATAATTTCCGTGCATATGTATGCATGTTATGCCATGAAAGTGTAAGAGTGAAGGAATTAGGACCATTTGAATAAGAAGAACCTACCTTAGGCTTGAGTAGATTACAATAGACAGGGATATCACTTCATCATGTCCAATTCTACTTCCTATGTAGTACTCTCCATATGTTGGTTCCTCCAAAGAACTTTAACCAAAGCAATATCCTTGTTACGGAGTATTTTTCACTTGCCTATCCAAGATTTCAATTGGAACTTCTGCATATGTCACGTTCTCTTCAACCTCAACACTTTCCAAAGACACAATCATACTAGGATCACCAATCAACTTCCTCAATATCGACACATAAAAAACTGGGTGAATAGAATTCATATTCGAAGGCAAATCCAATCTATAAGCCACATTGCCAATCCGCTCAACAATCTCATAAGGGCCTACATACCAGAGACTTAACGTTTCCTTTTTACCATAACACATTACCCCTTTCATAGGTAAAACCTTCATATATACCCAATCACCGACCAAAAACTCAAGATCCCTCGTCCTAAGATATGAATAGGACTTTTGATGGGTTTGAGCCATTTTAAACCTTTTTCGAATCAATTTCACCTTTTCCATATCCTTCAACATGAAATCCAGGTGAATTAAAAACATTTCATCTATCTCAAACCATCTCACCGATGATCTACACCTTTTTCCATATAAAGCTTCAAATGGTGCTATTCAAATACAAGCATGATAATTATTGTTTTAGGTGAACTTAATGAGTGGTAGATGATCATCCCAATTCTCTTTGAACTCCAACACACAAGTCCTCAACATGTCCTCCAAAGTTTGAATTGTCCTCTCGGTTTGTCCATTGGTTTGAGGATGGAAAAAAGTACTTGACTTCACCTTTGTGACAAGCCCTTTTTGAAATGATTTAAGAAAGTGAGAAGTAAATAAGGTACCATGATCTAATTTAATAGAAATAGGAACAACATGCAATCTAACCAATTCCCAGACATATAGCTTGGCATAGTCCTCAACACTGAAAGTCGTCTTCATCGATAAGAAGTAAGCTAATTTGGTCATTCTATCAAAACTTACCTAAATAGAGTCAAATTGCTTCCGGGTATGGGGCAACCCAATAACAAAGTCCATATTCAAATCCTCCCATTTCCTAGTAGGGATTTCAATGTCTTAAGCTAAATAACCGGGCTTTTGGTGTTCCACCTTCACTTGTTGATAATTAGGACAATCGGATGTGGACTTAGCTATGTCCTTATTCATACCATGCCACTAATACACTTACCTTAAATCTCGATACAACTTGGTGGTTCCCGGATGTATTAAATGATGAGAGTAATTAGCCTCTTTCAAAATCACCTCCTGAAGACCGTCAACATTCGGAACACATGACCGATCTTAGTGCCAAAGTGCACCATCTCCCCCTTAGGAGAAAACCTATATCTTCTTTCGGCAACTAATTCTTTAACTCAACCAATGATAGGTACAAGTCTTTATTTGCCTTAACATCAATAATCCTAGAAGACTCAACCCCATTCTGTACATGAATGCCACCATCATTAGAGTCATCCAACCTAACACTCAATCTAGCCAAACGGTGCACATCCTTCACAAACTCTTTCTTAGTCTCATCAACATGAACCACACTACCCAGAGAGAGTCTACCAAGAGCATCGACTACAACATTTGCCTTGTCAGGATGATATTGAACACTCATGTCATAATCTTTAAGAAGCTCCAACCATCTCCTCTACGTCAAATTAAAATCTCTTCGAGTGAACACATATTGTAAGATCTTGTGATCTATGAATATATCAATAGGAACCCTACATAGATAATGTCACCAAACATCCAAAAAACAAACACCTGTAGCCTCTAATTTAAGATCACGAGATGGATAATTTTATTCATACACGTTAAGTTGTCTTAATGCATAATCTATCACCTTACTATGCTTCATAAGAAGACAAGCCCAAACCAATCCGAGAAGCATCACAATATACCACAAACCAATCCAAGCCATCCGATAGTGTCAAAAAAGGAGCCGATGTAAGCTGATCTTTCAAAGTCTGAAAACTCTTCTCACACTCATCCGAACATATAAACTTGTATTTCTTTTGAGTCAACTTGTTCAAGGGTGAAGCAATGGATGAAAAACTCTCAACAAATCTCATATAATTATTGGCTAGCCCAAGAGAACTACGAATATCAAAGGAGACAACTGTTTAGGCCAATTCATCACAACCATATTCTTCTTTGGATCAACTTTAATACGATCACATGTGTCATGCCCCAGGAGGGTATCCGAGACATGGCCGGCACCCAGAGACTACTGCTAGTCTCCAAGAGAACCACTTGGCCTCATCATATCTATTCAATTAGTCAACTCTACAGATCAGCAGAAGTAAAGCAGGTAAATGGGATCATCTTATCTAATTCCTCAAATAATATACATAATAATAATAGAAGGCTAGTAGAAAGAACTATCTCACAATCTTAACATCAATGTTCGACTATTATCTATGAAACCTCTATCACTAATCAAGTGGCTAATGATAGACCCATGGCTACTGAGTTCAAAATAAAAGACTAGTCTAGTTTAACTCAAAAGCATATTGAAATAAATAATAATGGATCCTCCGGAGTAGGGGAGGATCACCAATCAGCTGAACGTCCTGGATCTTCCACGATGCACTTGTTGATGATCCCTAATCCCTGTATCTACATCATAAATCGATGCAGCACCGAGTGGCGTCAGTACAAGGAATGTACAGTATATAAAATAGCTGAATGAAATCGAAACAAGTAGAATAATATAAAACAATCATCGACTCCGAACAATCATCAAATCAAATCAATTCGTCAAATGTCTATCTATGCAAGAATACAGAGTAGACAAGTGACCCATCAACCAATCAACCTAATCAATTAGATTAAATAAACTCAACTCAATGGAACTTATCTCATCACATCTCATCTCATCCTAACTTTGAGTACTCAAGGGAGGAATTTTCTGGGAATTTCTCTTATCTGACAATAATCACTTATGAGTAAGTGATTGTACAACATCCCGCCGGTGTTGCAACGACCGTTCCATGCTTACCAGGGAGGGAACGAATCGAATTTGCTAAGGGAAACTACAATCAACTAGTCCTCTATTATTTTAGAGACTCTCTCAAGAGGGAACCATAATGTAATGTGATGGCTCTAATTCTTGCCTATGTTTGGTTATATAGTTTGACGAGTGCGAGCTGGACTAACTCTTACTCTTTTGGTACTTGATACTCCTCCCATGACTCAATGCTCATAAGACAATCAATCCAATCAAATCATGGGGACTTTAACCCTCTCATCGATCAGTCTCATAAGGACTTTAACCCTCTCATCTATCCATCTCATAGGGACTTTAAACCTCTCGTCAATCAACATCTCAATCAATAGCTCAAACCTTAGAACGATCGTTACGTAACAATCAAATAGACCATCATTAGAGTTCATTTATGGATACTCACAAGACTATCAAGCTCTATCAACTCCTCATCATTCTCTCACCACAATTACAATCACAATCAACAATCTCACGTCAAGGCTGTAGACTCAACCCCTAGATTCATTCATGCATACTTTAAAATGTTAACATGTAGGGTTATGAAATTTTTCATGAGAATATCCAATTTAAGAAAACAAGTTTATGATGATCATCAACATAGGAAAATATATGAATTTATCAAGAGTTTCAACAAAAAAGAATTATGCATGTAGACTCATTAGGCTTTCAACTTATCTACGACCATATATTGGGCACATGAAGGGACAATCTTATGCTTTTAGTTTAGCCTTACATACCTGGGATGAAGCTATCAACAATCACCTTCAAGAATTCCTTTTGAATTCCTCAATCTCAAGCTCTTCTCCTCTTTCCTCAAGCCCTAGTCTTTTCCAATTGCTAGAGAAAGACTTAGAATGGGGTTTTAGACCCTTTTAATGTCAAAAGGACAAAATTAGATCGTGTATTGAATTTAGGAGGGGTTGGGAATTGACCAGCATTCCCCTCACAAAATTTAAAATTTTTTCAGCTTTGGAATAACCCAGTCTATGAAGCTTTGCGGACTGGTCATGCACAGGGTTTTTTATCCAAAGCGTTTCTAAATGAGTTTTCACAATCCCGTCTATAATTTTTAGAAAAACCTAAGTGTGGTGCCGCTACAGAGGCACGACGTGCCTCCGTCACGAACTCTCACTATTTTTCATTTCGGATAAAAAAATCAACTTTTGATCCGGTCACTCTAAAAATTGACCAAGACAATTTCCCTGCTAAAATTTTGTGCTGGTTACAAATCCAGCCTTGAATTCGCCATACGAGCATTGGAAGATGCATTACACGTATATCTTTCCTCCAAGGGTATTTTGATAATTTTATCGGGCATTACATCATCTCCCCGTTGGGATCATTTATCCTCGAATGATGATTTAAAGGGGGTATCAAGGAACGAATAAACAAAAGACTTATCTCAACATTCAACTTAATCAAACTCTCGACTTCTCATAAGTCTCAATCAATTCTATTCGGACTCAGGAATAGACAATAAATTCAAGAATAGATCAATCAATTTGGTCAAGGTTAAGAAATTTACCTTCGAAGTTCTCATCATTTTGCACGAACAGGTGTGGATATTTGGCCTTTATATCTTCCTCAGCTTCCCATGTGGCTTTCTCAATGAATCGATTCCTCCACAGGACTTTGATTGAGGCTATCTCTTTGTTTCTCAACTTACGAATCTATCGATTAGGGATTTGGACCAGAACCTCTTCGTAGGACAAGCTATCCTTCACTCCAATGCTCTCAATAGGGATCACCAAGGCAGGATCTCCCAAACACTTCTTCAACATCGATACATGGAATACCGAATGAACTCCATCTAACTGGAAAAGAAACTTTAACTCAGAAACAACCTTCCCAATCCTCTTCACAATCTAGTAGGGTCCAACATAGCGTGGACTCAACTTTCCCTTCTTCCCAAATCTTATGACACCTTTCATAGGTGACACTTTCAAGTACACCAAATCATTTATCTTGAACTCCTAGTCCCTTCTCTTCACGTTGGTATAAGTTTTATGGTGGCTTTGGGCAGTCTCCAATATCTCTCTAATGACCTTAACTTTTTTCATCGATTGGTGGACAAGATCAGACCCAATCAATTCTGCTTCTCCAACCTCAAACCATCCAATTGGTGATCTACATCTCCTTCCATATAAGGCTTTATAGGGAGCCATTTGAATGCTTGCATGATACTTGTTGTTAAATGCAAATTCAATCAATGGTAGGCGATCATCCCAATTTCCCTTGAAATCAAGAACATAATCTCTTAACATATCCTCTAATGTTTGATTATGCACTCTGCCTGACCATCTGTCTGTGGATGAAAGGTTGTACTCAGGTTCACTTTAGTATCCAATCCTTTCTGGAATAATCTCCAAAATTGGGAGGTGAATTAAGATCCCCTGTCTAATATGATGGACAAGGGAACCCCATGCAACCTAACAATCTCCTGGATGTACAACTTGGCGTACTCCTCCGCAGTGTTGGTGGTCTTTACTGCTATGAAGTGAGCGGATTTGGTCATCTTATCTACAATCACCCATATCGAGTCATGTTGCTTTCGATACCTCGGTAGACTAGTAATGAAAGTCTATATTGATCATCTCCCACTTCCATTCAGCAATCTCAAAGTTTTGAGCCAATCCACATGGCCTTTGATGCTCAACTTTCACTTGTTGGCAATTCAGGCACCTTGAAACGAATTCAACAATATCCCTCCTTATTCCACTCCATCAATAGACTTCTCTCAAGTCGTGGTACATCTTAGTAAGTCCAGGATTAATGGAATATCTAGTGTTATGGGCTTCAACCATGATTCTATCTCGAATGCCATCAATATTTGGAACGCATAATCTACTTTGGTATCTTAACAGTCCATCTCCTCCTTTGGAGAAAACCATCACTTTCTGTTTGTGGACAGCCTCCTTCAATTGGAGTATGACAAGATCTTGGTCTTGCTTTTCTTCCACCTCTGCAACTAAGGATGAAGCAGACCCATTCTTAACATTAACTCCTCCCTCATTATTCTCCTCAAGTTGAACTCACAATCGGGCCAATCGATGCACTTCCTTTGCTAGCTCCTTCTTTCCCTCCTCAACATAGGTTACCCATTGACAACTTGCTAAGAGCGTCAACAACAATGTTAGCCTTACCTAGGTTGTAGAGAATGCTCATGTCATAATCCTTGAGCAACTCCAACCATCTCCTCTATCGCAGGTTGAGCTTTTTCTTACTGAAGACATACTGCAAGCTCTTGTGGTCAATGAACACATCCACATGCACTCCATACAAGTAGTGGTGCAAGATTTTAAGTGCAAACACCACTACTGCCAACTCAAGATCATGGGTTGGATAACTCCTCTCATGAACCTTGAGTTGCCTGGAAGCATATGCTACCACTTTCCCCCTCTGTATCAACACACATCCCAATCCAATCTTTGAAGTATCACAATAAATTACAAAGTCCTCTGTCCCATCGGGCAAGGTTAGAACCGGTGCAGTAGTAAGTCTCGTCTTCAACTCTGGGAAACTCTTCTCATATTCATCCGACTACTGAAACTTGACTTTCTTCTGAGTCAACTTAGTCAATGGTGTGGATAAAGAAGAAAATCCATCAACAAATCTATGGTAGTAGCCTGACAACCCCAAAAGATTTCTTATATCAGTCGAAGAGGTCGGTCTGGGCCAGTTCTTAACTGTTCCAATCTTTTGGGCATCCACTTGAATACCATCACCAGAAACCACGTGGCCTAGGAATGCCACTGACTTAAGCCAAAATTCACATTTCGAGAATTTTGCGTACAACTTATGGTCCTTAAGTGTTTGGAGAACCATTCTAAGGTGATTAGCATGCTCCTCCTCATCTCTCGAATATACTAAAATATCATCGATGAATACAATCACAAACATATCAAGATATTATTCGAATACTCTATTCATAAAGTCTATAAAGGCTACAGGTGCATTCGTCAACCCAAAGGACATGACCAAGAACTCAAAATGGCCATATCTAGTCCTAAAGGTTGTCTTTGGAATATCACATTCCCTCACTTTCAACCGATGGTAGCCAGATCTGAGGTCTATCTTTGAGAAACAAGAGGCACCCTGAAGTTGGTCAAACAAATTAGCTATCCTTGGAAGAGGATACTTATTCTTTATGGTGACCTTATTTAGTTGCCTATAGTCAATACACATTCTGAGGGACCCGTCTTTCTTTTGCACAAATAGGACAGGGGCACCCCAAGGAGAAACACTTGGCCTTATAAAGCCCTTCTCTAATAGATCCTTCAACTGTTCTTCCAACTTCTTCAACTCAGCGGGGGGCCATCCTATAAAGTGGAATCAAAATAGGTTGGGTATTGGGAAGAACATCAATCTCAAAGTCAATTTCCCTATCAAGAGGGACTCCAGGAATATCATTAGGAAACACTTCCGGAAACGCATTCACAATCGGGACTGACTCAAGAGTAAGAGACTCAACATCATCAGATTTAACTCACACGAGGTGATAGATACAACCTTTAGAAATAAGCTTTCTGGCCCTAAGGTATGAGATAAACTTTTCCCTAGGTGCAACAGAATCACCCTTCCACTTAAGAACCGGTTCATTCGGAAATTGGAACTTAATGGTTTGGGATCTACAATCAACAAAGGCATAATAGGCGTGAAGCCAATCAATGCCAAGGATCAAATCAAAATCAACCATCTCCAACTCAACCAAATCGACAAGAGTATCCCTATGATGGATTGACACTACACATGCTTTATAGATTCTTTCTGCTCGAATAGACTCACCTACTGGAGTAGAAACATCAAAGGGTTCAAGAAGACTCTCAGGGGTTCTATAAAATCTCCTGGCCACATAAGGAGTACAAATGACAATGTGGCACCAGGATCCATCAAAACATAACAATCAAAAGTAAAGACTCGAGTCATACCTATCATAACATTTGTAGAGTTTTCCTGATCTTGGCGACTACCTATGACATACAAATGGTTTGTAGCTCTGCTTGTGCCTGACCTAGCTCCCCTCTGGTTCCCTCTAGGTGGCGAGGCTAGTGTAGAGGATTGAGCTCGATCAGCCCACTTGGACACTCTCTCTAATAGTGACCCACTTGGCCACATTTGTAGCATACATTTACCCTTCAAAGCAAACCACTTAGCCTCATCACATCCAATCAATCAGACAACTCTACAAATCAGCGGAAGTAAAAGCAAGTAAATGGGCTCATGTAATGCCTCAAATAATATATATAATAATAATAGAAGACTAGTAGCAAGAACTAGCTCACAATCTTAACATCAATGTTCGACTATCATCTATGAAACCTCTATCACTAATCAAGTGGTACCAATAATAGACCCATGGCTACAAGAGTTCAAAATAAAAGACTAGTCTAGTCTAACTCAAAAGCATGATGAAATAAATAATAGTGGATCCTCCGGAGTAAGAGAGGCTCATCAATCAGCTGAACGTCTTGGATCTTCAATGATGCGCCTGTTGACGATCCCTAATCCCTATATCTGCATCATAAAATGATGCAGCGCTGAGTGGCATCAGTAGATGGAATGTACGGTATGTAAAGTAGCTGAATGAAATCGAAACATGTAGAATAATATGAGACGATCATCGACTTAGAACAATCATCAAATCAAATTAATTTGTCCAATGTCTATCTATGTAAGAATAAAGAGTAGACAAGTGACCCATCAACCAATCAACCTCATCAATCAAATTAACTAAACTCAACTCAATAGAACTCATCTCATTACATCTTATCTCATCCGGACTCAAAGTACTCAAGGTAGGAACTTTCTGGGAGTTTTTCTTATCCGACAACAATCACTTATGAGCAAGTGATAGTACAACATCCCACCAGTGTTGCCACAGCTGTTCCATACTTGCCAGGTAAGGAACGAATCGAATTCGCTAAGGGAAACTACAATCAACTAGTCCTCTATTGTTTCAGGGACTCTCTCAAGAGGAAACCATAATGTAATATGATGGTTCTAATCCTCGCCTATGTTTGGCTACGTAGTTTGATGAGTACGAGTTGGACTAACTCTTACTCGTTTGGTGCTCGATACTCCCCCCATGACTCAATGCTTATAATACAATCAATCTAATCAAGTTATGGGGACTTTAACCCTCTCATCGATCAGTCTCATAGGGACTTTAACCCTCTCATCTATCCATCTCATAGGGACTTTAAACCTCTCGTCAATCAACATCTCAATCAATAGCTCAAACCTTGGAACAATCGTTATGGAACAATTAAATAGACCATCATTAGAGTTCATTTATGGAGACTCATAACATTATCAAGCTCTATCAAATCCTCATCATTCTCTCACCACAACCACAATCACAATCAACAATCTCACATCAAGGCTTTAGACTCAACCCCTAGATTCAATCATGCATGCTTTCAAAAGTTAAACATGTAGGGTTATGTAATTTCTCATGAAAATATCAAATTCAAGAAAACAAGTTTATGATGATCATCAGCATAGGAAAATACATGAATTTTATAAGATTTTCAATAAAAACCATCAACAGTCATGCATGTAGACTCATTAGAATTTTAACTCATCTACGTCCATCTATGGGGCACATGAGGGGAAAATCTCATGCTTTTAGTTTAGCCTAACATACGTGAGATGAAGCTATCAAAAATCACCTTTAAGAATTCCTTTTGAATGCCTCAATCTCGAGCTCTTCTCATCTTTCCTCAAGCCCTAGTCTTTTCCAATTGTTAGAAAAGGACATAAAATAGGGGTTTAGACCCTTTTAACGTCAAAGCGACCGAATTAGATCGTGTATTAAATTTAGGAGGGGTTGGGATTTGATCGGAATGCCCCTCACAAAATTTAGAAAATTTTCAGCTTCAGAATAGCCCTGTCCACGACACAGACTGGTCGCACATAGGGTATTTTCTTCAAAAGGTTCTTGAATGAGTTTGCCTACGAAAAATTACAGAAAAACCTAAGTGTGGTCCACTATAGAGGCGCAACACGCCTCTATCGCGCACTCTCAGTATTTTTTGTTTCAGATCGAAAAATTATCTATTGATCTGGTCACTCTAAAAATCGACCGAGACCATTTTTCCACTCAATTATTTTTGCTGATAAGAAATCCAGCTTTGGATTTTTCATACGAGCATTGAAAGATGTGTTACGCGCATACCTCTCCTCAAGGGGTATTTTGGTAATTTTATCGGGCGTTACAACCTGACATGATGTAACCAAGGTAATCGACTTCTCCTAATCAAAACTTATACTTACTAAACTTGGGATAATAATTGATTGTCCCCCAAAGTCTGATGAACCAACCTCAAATGATCCACATGCCCTTGTCCACTCCAGGAATAAATAAAAATATCATCAATAAAATTCACTACTAGAAATTTGATCTATTGGAATAGTTTAAATATCGTCGCTAAAGACCAAAAAACCGTCGCCATAGCCTATGACCACGATTTAGCTAGCGCCACAACTAATTGCATAACAATAGCTCTACTGCCACGGCTTGTTCCCACGGTTGCTTTAACCGTCGTAATAAGGTATCTATTACGACGGTTTTCTTTATAATCAATTGGCTACAATTAGTATTATATTGGCACGGTTGACAACCATCGCAATAGTTTATAGCACGGTTCCATTAACCGTAGCCATAGAGCTTATAACACAGTTGTGATACTCGTCGCAATAGATCCTATAACCACAGTCTAATTAATCGTCGCCATAGATGCTCTTATTGGCACGATTTTGTAACCGTTGCAATAGAATCTATAACCACAGTCTGATTAATCATCGCCATAGATGGTCTTATTGGCACGATTTTGTAACCGTCGCAGTAGAATGTGTAAAAGTTGGATCAATTATTGAGATACTATTATATATAATGTGTAAAAGTTGGACCAACTATATATAATGCTCTTAATATTTAGTGACAATAATTTTATAATAGAAAATGAAGAAACTACACATTACTAGAATGAGAAGAAACTTTACATGTACATTACTAATTAAAATGAAAAGAAACTTTACATTACTAAAATACTAATTCAAGATATATCGATCCATATTGTTGGTAATAGCGATAAAAGCAAAACACATGTACATAAGTATGTTTTATTAAAATAAAGAATTTTTGGAACATAGCTAGGTAAAGTGAGAAATGCAATTCAGTTCCTAGCAAAACACATTGTGTAGGTAAAGTCAGCTGCACGCAACACTTTCATCCACTTCTTCAATTCCATTATCACCTACACACAATAAATGATAAGCTAAAGTGTAAAAATGTGTCCCTTACTTCTAATACAGCCCGCAGATTTTAAAAAAATACAAGTTGGCCCTTTAATTCATATCCACAAGCAAGCTATGTCAGAAAAGAAAATAAAAAAAAATCCTAAAGAAGCTTGAAAAAGTCCAGCAAAGAAAGTAGAAGAAAAAGCAAGTTGAAGGAACAAAAAAGAATCTCTTGCATCATGACTACTCACAAAACAATGTCATGTATTAATCTTGCTTACTTGTGTTACCTCAGCTGGAGTAATTTGAGTACAAACAAAGAAAATATATAGAGAGCTTTTAGCAAAATATCCTACACACACAACAACAAGAATAGATCATTTAGCTATGTGCAGGAAATAAGGTTCCCAATAGCTTTTAACTATGTGCAGGAAACAAGCACCGCTCAGCCATGCGAGCTTAAGTCATGATGCATGAAATTTCCATTGACACACACCAGTTATCCAAGGTGAGCTTAAGTCATAATGCATCTTCACTGCACTAAGACAGGAGCATCACCACATTGTTATCAGATCTACTAAGTTAAATGATGAAAATCCTTTCCACTTAGGATGTTGAAAGAAGATTTTCAAATAGTTAAATCATTTAGTGCGTATATCTTTTAGATAATATATATTTTTGTGAGGAAACTAATAGTACATCAAAAGTAGAAACTCTAAACAAAAGTATCATTCTCTACCAATCTCACCCAATCACTATGCTAGTTGGGACCTCATGGTTGCACCAAAAGTTTACTTGTTTAGTAGAGATATATGAGTAACAAAGAATGGAAAAGAAAGAACATAGCCTGGATAAGACATGCATCAAAATTTTTATTAAACCAACCACTTTCTGGTAAGACTATACCTCTTTGCATTATCTTGACCACTTGATGGGAAAGAAATAAGAGATGTTTTGAGAATAAAAAAGTGACTTAGCTATTGGTTAAAGTGGGTGCCTTCAAAAATTCTATTTCTGGTGTAGGGTAATGGAAATTTCATGATTCATGACTTAAAATTTCATGCTTCTCCATGGATATAAGTACACAAGGGTAACTATATCTTTGGAAGGCAGCTGCACTTTTATAGGAAAGCAACCTTTGACAAGGTGAAGAAAGATTAAGACTGGAAGTATAAAAGCTATGACAGAGTTCCATTAATTGAGCTTCACTCACAGGCTTCCCCTCACATAGTTGAGAGCATATAATTTTGAAAACAAAGGCTGCTACCTTTTGACCATAAGCTTTTATGTAAATGAATTTCTTTTAATGATACACAAATTCCAATAATTGCTTAGATAGACAGTGTCAAGGAGTTTAGTTGAGACTAAATACTAGATTCTGGACATAAGACAACCATGAGACAACCAGATTCTGGACATGAGACAACCATGAGACAACCAGACTAAGTACTAGATTCTAGACTAGATATCAGATTCAAAAAATCAGATTCAAAACAAATCACGAGACAACCAGATTCTGGACATTTTCACCCAATTATCAACAAGAATCATGAGATAAAACAAATCAGAGAGACAAAATAAACAGAGAGGTTCAGTCATTACAGCAAAACAGAGAGGTTCAGTCTGACATCATGGGTCACAATAGAAAAGCAAACAAGAAGAACATAGAGTCTGAACAGATAAATAAATAATGTTCAAAGAAGAAGAATAAGAAGCAGCAGCAGAAGAAGAAAAAGAAGAAGAAGAAGAAATAGTCGAAACAGAAAATTAGTAACACTAACCTTGTCCGACGGCTTGTGCAGAAGCAGCGTCTCTTTGTAATGGAACAGTCAATGCCGCAAGTATGTTAGGGTCAATTAATCCGGCATGCTGTAGTTGTGCAATTACATCGGCAATAACTTCTTGTCTCATAGTTCTCTTTTGTTCCTCCATTTGTTTCTCCATTTTTTGGATCCTTTCTTCCATTTGTTTCACTACACCATTTGTCGCATTTAAAGTTGGTTCAGAATTGCCAACTATTTTCTTCAAAGTAGTCTTTGTAACCCCCGCTCTATATAGTCTTAGACGCCCAGGGTGTTCAGGACCCATGACTGTGGAAAATGAATCAACAGACTGGCCATTTGCACTCGTTTGTGCTTTAAGTTCCTCCATTTCAGCCTAACAAAGCATATCCAACAATCAAATTCTTGTATATAAATCTAAATAAAGAATTAATCTCATTGTAATTCTATTAATATACAGTATACATACAATTTTACTAGCAGTGTTTTATTAGGAGGCCTTGTACACACGGTTAGGATTCCTCATTCTTGTGACCACAAAGAACTCCTTAGATGATACAATTTCCTTCTCTTTTTCCTAGTCACAAGAAAATTGATATACGAAATTGCTTAAATGATAGATTAATCCTAGATACTAAATAAGAAAACACACCAATCTATTATGGATTACAGCAAAACTCTTTTTGCCGGTAGTGTGTGGATTCAGCAACTTTTTCCGAGTCTTAGTATTTGTTTCTGACATCTTCTGCAAATAAATGGATCAATAATGTTAGTTAAGTGATCGACAATTTGGCAACAATTAACTTTAATGTACAATAAAGCTGCAACAACAACAATATCATAGAAGAGATCAGGAAAAGAATGAGTTGAAAGTTTTAGATTCCGAACTACAATTTACCAGGAATTTCTCAGACTTCCAATATTTGAGGAGTTCTTTGAACTAACATTCTGGAATATTGCCAGGCATTTTTGACATTCGAACTGTATCATTGTCATATGGGTCATAATAAGTTCTCTTCAACTCAGCTCTATGACTTCTCCATGCATCTCGAATAGTTGCCAGAGTCCAAGTTTTTGCCCCATCAGGAATATTGTATTTCTCCTACAATTTGGTACCAACAAGTTATCAAAGAGAAGTAAAATTGCTTTAAGAATAATTAAATATTGAAAAGTCCAAACCTTGGTATAATCGCATAAATCCTTTTTAATGTCCATGTATTTCCAATCAAATATATCATATGGACAAAGGGTCGTATTTCCTGCCAATGTACCTAGAAAGCTACTTAGCTCTGTTACGTCGTCTTCAGTAGGTCCAATCGGTTGATTTAAACTATTCAATAGGATCAGTTTACGCTCTTAACGGCTATGTACTTTAGGCATCATCTTTCTACCTCTTGTATTTTTAGTGGGAACGCCTTCAACTACAACAAAATATGACTTAGAAATCATGAATGAAATAAGTAAGTTCCTAAGCTTATATGTTACCTTGTTCCTCAGGTTGTTCATCTGTTGGAGGACTAACAAAACTCCTTTGCACTTGATCCTCAACAGGATGCTGCTCAAAAGGATGATCATCGCAAGTTTGTGCCTCGATAGATCGTCCATTAACTTCAGACTGTGGAGCTATTGGTTGTTTTTCAATTAATTTCAGCAGTTGTCCTTTCTCTGACTCTATAGCTTCAACTACTTCATTTGTTGTCAACAACCGTCGCTTTTTATTTGCCAAGAATGATAACGATCCAGGTTTAGCAGATGCCTTATGTTTTGTCTTTTTATTTCTTTTTGGTGATTCTTGTTGACTCATGACTATCAAAACCTGCATAAAATTAAGAGTGATAGTTAAAATATAACAGAAAATAATTTTTCAATCATTCAACAAAAAGTTCTAGCTAGGCAAATATGAATACCAATAATGGGACTCGAGCTAAAATTGATTTCTTAATTTGTATTTGAACTAGTTTACATGGACAAGTATGGCATGTTGTCTAACTTCAAGGTTAGCCATTAGCTCAGAACCTTTTGGGATTTCCTTTGTAAATCCATTAGGGGAAAGATTGAGATATACTAAATTATTTAACTTGGTCAAAGATGAAGGAAGTAGCCCAGAACTTGGGCAAGTTGTCTAACTTCAAGCTAGTGACAGAATCTTTATCATAACTTGGGCAAGTTGTCTAACTTCAAGCTAGTGACAGATTCTTTAAGCTTCCTATTTTTCCAATCTCTGGTGGTAAAGAGGAGTTGAATACATTGAAATAGTGTGAATTGGTGATGCCAGAAATCAGTGGTTCAGCCAAGTCAATTTTTGGCCAATACAGAAATGATTAGGGAACAGTTGATAATTGGTTGGAAATGATTGGTTCAGTACTAGGCCTTGCTCATATTTGTTATGTCTCGAAATCTCCAACCTATTCAACCTTCAGTTTTCTCAGCAAGTGGAAAAAACATAAGTGATGCTAGTAATTGTATTTCGCCCTAAATGAAACAATCATAAAAATCTGATCTAAGGTAATTCAGATGATGTACAAGTAGTTTAACTTAAAATACTTTGTTTTCTTTACTATGTCTTTCATATTATTCCTAGTTTGTTTCAGACTTATTTTGTTTGCACTTAATGAAGGAGTTTGGTTTGTTCTTGTCTTCTTGTCATTCACGAATGGAAAAACTCAACCCATCTCTATAAGAATTTTCGATCAAATATTGCTAAAGCTCTCTTTAGGTTATTAATCCAATTCTAGTGCACTGGATTCTATGAGTTTCTCCTGGCCAAAGAAATTTCTGATGCAAAACACTTGTGAATACATATGTCCATATGGCATTTAAACATTTCTTTTAGAAGTACCATTCAGTATGAAATTCTCAGAAATCGTAAATCTTTTTGAAAAAAGTTACATTTATTGTTACAAATGAGTAATAGTGCCTGTTTTGGCGTAAGATTCACTAAACTCTATTAGC
Organism: Solanum rostratum; assembly: GCA_029948455.1. Classification (NCBI taxonomy): domain Eukaryota; kingdom Viridiplantae; phylum Streptophyta; class Magnoliopsida; order Solanales; family Solanaceae; genus Solanum; species Solanum rostratum. Next base: position 20,972,427 of record CM057048.1, read on the forward strand.
TAAACAGGAGGATAATAAAAGAAATCAATGTATATGCTGCAACATTTGTTGAAGAGAGGCAAAAGTGGTCCACAGAGATTACAGAAGAGCAATTTTTCTAATTGAAGTGAATGAAACACGGACTTTTATCACTCCTTGTGTTCGAATCATAAATTACTAAGATTAGTCAATGTCACAAAACTAGGGCCACAACGCTCTAAGTAATATTTTTATGACTGTGCGGTCATTTCTAGCTAGTACAAATAGTGGCGGACTCAGAATTTGAAGACAATCATATCTTTGTGAAGCGGTGTCACACAACACTACCTCGTTTGAAAATATTTTTGAGCACTCAAAGAATCGATCTATGTACTAACATATAAATATAAATAAAATGACATAAGGACCTAACTCACACTCAAACTTGGTTATGCACTTGCCCTCAAGGGCCTAAGGGGCAAACTAACCAAATATGTCTCAATTAGTCTGTTTCAACCAGTTAAGCAATGAGTGACAAAAACAAAGTGCAGACTGAACTTTCAAAGATTCAAGATAGGAAAACAAGTTCAACATTTCCTCACCAACCAACCCACATCTTTCACTAGAACATTAGCTCAAACAGAAGAAAAGAAGAGTCTTTTTCAAAGATTTACTGTAGAAATTCATCTTTTTTGCAAGATTACAGTTTCAGTTACCTTGGAACCTTAAGTTCGTTAATGCACTCAACTGGTGGACTAACAAATTTCCATTACAGTACAAGAAAATGAAATGGACCAACAAAGTATTTAGTTGAAGAAGATGAGAGATCAGAACCTGGACCAGCAATGTTCCCCAAAGAGATCAGAACCTGGAGTTTTGTTGGTCCAATGTTAAGTTGAAGATTCTCCAGAGAAACTTTGAAGGAAGAACACCAAAAAGGAATAAAAGAGAAAATTAGGCTTAGTAATATATGCAACAATACATAGCATGTGCGTATTATTGAAATGGGACTAATTTAGAGACAACTTGAAAAAACCACATTAATAGAAATGGAAAACAAAGATAGAAAATGGAGTCTAATCGACATTCGTAATTGATAAGATGCAACTCAATAGGGTATTCATTACTCACTGAAAAAAATGAAGAAGAGAATGCATTTGAAGTAGGTCGAAAGATCCTTTGTCAATCATCGACCTTCATCCAATCCCAATCAGTATCATCGAAGTCATCTTCCTCTTTCGATTCTTCTGAAGGTACATCTTGTGAATCGTGTGAGATGGAAGGCGCATCAATGATATCAACTGGGAGATCTTCCCTCGACCATCTAACATCTACATCGACTAATCTTTCTGAAGAAACAATATCATCATTGGTTTTCCTCCAAAATGTTTCTTCAAAATTAGGACAATTCTCTTCCTCCAAATCATACAAATCTCCTGGAACTTTATTTCTTGCATAATAAATATTTTTCTCAATTGGGTCTTCCACATAAAAAACTTGATGTACTTGAGATGCTAGTACAAAAGGATCATCCGTACAACATTTTTTATTGAAGTATACTGAGTCAAGCCATATTCATCAACTTCATTATGAAACAATCACATCTGAAAAGTACAACACTAAAACAACTCCAATAATCAATCTCAATGATGTCCTGAATAATTCCATAATAGATAACCATTCCATCGACAAGATTTTGATCCCTAGCACTAGCAAAGCTATCTGTTGTTGCTAACAAAGTCACTCCACTATTTTGAGTTTTGCAAGGAGCATCCCGTGTCTTCGTATGGAAACGATATCCATCAATGAAATATCCAGTATATCTTTTTGCCACAAAATTAGGCCCTTTGGCAAGCCATCTTAAATGATTGGACACTTCAACATTTTTAACTTTGTCCCTAAACCAATCACTAAATTCTCTACTATGGATCTGTGCTTTTATCCAGGCACTTCCTCTGTTACGAGTATCAACTAAATTCTTATGTTCCCTGCAAACATGTATTGCAATTTAATCAATATGTACTTATTAATGAAATTCAAAACACATTAATCATAACATATAAATAAAGTTTCAACACTTACTTGATAAATGCATTAATTTTTTCATCACTGGTATTAAACAAAGTGTATCGATGTGCTGCAGACCACGCACCATGCTCCATATTAAAAGTCTTGCCTTTCCTTTTGTTCTTAATTCCAATTGGATGACCTGTCTTAGGAAATAAAGGTGAAACATCATCTCCCGCTATTTGAATGTCCTCATCATCCTCAGCTTGGTACCTACTAAATCTTGTTTTCACCCCATCAGGTAGGTATGTCGAACAAAAGGTCAAACACTCTACACCTTTACAACCCTCTACTATTGATCCTTCGGGATTTTTTCAATTACGAACAAGACCCTTGTATTCACACATATTTCTTTCAAAAGAATACATCCAACACAAATGAGTCGGACCCCCAAGCTTAATTTCGTCTACTAGATGAATAGGCAAATGTGACATTATATCAAATAGGATGGAGGAAAAATCTTTTCAAGCTCGCATTGTATATCAATGATTTCAGCCTTCATCTTATCAAGATAGCTTCTTCTTATGACCTTTTTACATATGGTTTTAAAAAAGTTTCCTAACCTAATCAAGACTAAAGATACATTCTTGGGTAGCACTTTCCGGATTGCAATCTGGATCGAGTAATGTAGTATGAAATGAGCATCATGACTTTTTTATCCTGATACTTTCAGCTCTTCCATTTGCACACGATTTGATACATTAGAGGCACACCCTTTTGGAAATTTGGCATCTTTTAAAACAGTGCAAAGTAGTCATTTCTCTTCTGGTTTCATAGAGAAACAAGCTTTAGCCAGATGAATGTTTCTAGTATCACAATCTTCCATTGGTTGAAGCTCTCTGCGTATCCCCATATCACGCAAGTCATAGCGCGAATTTATATGATCTTTGGACTTTCCAAATATGTCCAATAAAGTCCCTAGCAAACTATCACAAATATTCTTCTCTATGTGTATTACATCAAGATCGTGCGTCAACTTATTGTTTGCCCAGTATGGCAATTCAAAAAACATGGATTTTTTTCCATGGACCATCATTCTTTCGTTTTCATTTTTTTGGCCCTTTCCAAAAATATTTTTGAAATCACGAAGTTCTTCCAGCACTTATACACCCGATAAGGGCATTGGTGCAGATTTATGCTCCTCTTTACCATCAAATAATTTCTTATCTCTTCTAAAAGGATGATCAGGAGGTAAAAATGCACGATGACCCATGTAACACATCTTACGACTGTGTTTGAGATATTGGGAACAAGTATTATGATTGCAAGTGGGACATGCCCATCTCCCCTTGGTGCTCCATCCCGAAAGCATTGCCAATGCTGGAAAATCACTAACTGTCCACAGTAAAGCTGCACGCAACATAAATGTTTGATTAGCTACAACATCATATGTCTTCACTCCCACTTCCCATAGTTCTTTCAACTACTCAATCAGTGGTTGTAAGTATACATCAATATTATTTCCGGGAGACGATTGACCTAGAATAATCATTGACAACATTATGTACTCTGACTTCATGCAAATCCATGGTGATAAATTGTAATTCATTAACATAACTAGCCATGTACTGTTAGAAATGCTCATAGTTCAAAATGGATTGAATTCGTCACTTGAAAGACCCAATCTAACATTACGAGCATCATTAGCAAAGTCAGGGTGAAGGGAATCAAAATCCTTCCAAGCTTCTCCATCAGCAGGATGTCTTAAATTTCCATCTTTGGATCGCTCGGTATCATGCCATCTCATAGCTATAGATATTTCAGAACACATGAATATTCGCTGAAGCCTAGGCTTTAAAGGAAAGTACCTCAAAACCTTCACCGGGATTTTAGTGACCTTATTTGTCAAGTCATTCCGAACATTCTTCCATCTAGAAGATCCACACACAGAGCAATTATCTAACTTTGCATTGTCTTTCCAAAATAACATGCAATCATTAGCACATGCATGAATTTTCTCATAATTAAGACCCAAATCTTCTGTCACCTTTTTTGCCTTGTAAAAAGACTCAGGTATCTGAGCAAATGGAAATGCCTCTTTTATCAAGTCTAACAAGTCTGAAAAGGCAACATCACTCAATTTGTTAATGCATTTTAACAAGTACAATCGGATCATGAAACTCAACTTAGAAAAATTTTTACACCCCGGATAAAGCTGTTGTTTTCCATCCTCTACTATTTTAAAGAATTTTTTAGCATCTTCAAATGGTCCCTCTTGAACTCCCTCATGTCTTAGGTGATCTTCTACAAATTGAAAAGTATCATGAAGTAGTTTACCAAAATCATCATGCATGTTTGAAGTTTCATCATCATTGGTTGGCTGTGGCATATTTCTTGAGGAAAAACCTTCTCCATGAAAAACCCATTTGATGTATCCATGAACAAATCCATGACAAATCAAGTGATCCTCCACTACATTTTGATAATGCCAATTACGATTAAAGCACTTCTTACAAGGACACAATATTTCATTTCCTTGGGAAGCTTGTTCAAATGTCTTATCAAGAAAATCATTAAATCCATGAATATATTCATCGGTGGATCTTCGGAGATCCATCCAACTTTTATCTCCTATATCCATTTAATATCAAACATACATGACAAAAATAGTATAGGCAATAAATTAATCAAAATATAAATGAGTAAGTAATGCACCAAGGATGATTGATACAATGAACATATGACAGAAGCAAAAAAACCAATTACTCTAAAGCAACAGCCAAATGAGCTAAAAAAATGAAATATGGATATTAAGACTTCTCCCAGTTGCAAGGATTCAATGCCAAAAGAGTTTATACGTGTCTTCTGCAGAGTAGCAATTCTAAGAATGACAGTATTGCAATTTGGATTACAAGTCCCTGCTTTCAGTTTCAACATTGCCACCACAACACAAAATTAAAACTTAATCAACAACAGGGCTGGAGATATGACACTAACTCCAACTTTCATCGATCAACTTACAAAAATCCTATTTGCAACAAAGCCAAGATATACACAGTTTGCCTCTAAGAAGAATGTATACAAGTGATGGTAACAATAAAACCATTTGACATCTTTCCGCAGTAAGATTTGAAAGAAAGAATCAAAATTCAATGCAGCCAGTCCCATTATAGACTCAAATAAGAATCCCCCATCCAGAAACAAATACACAAGATATCAAACTTAACATTTGTACATCTCTAGCAGATGAGGCAGTAAAGTACCTTTATTGGCTTGGGCAGAGAATACGAGTATCTGGAGTACGACAAATAAATATGTATGCCAAGTTGTAGATAAGCTCCTCAACCTGCTTTCCTTGATACTGCAGTGACATTTATAGATTTCAATTCTACTGTAAAATTGAAAATTTTCCAACATAAAATACAAAAAGAAACCAAATAAATGAAGATTCATTGTTTGGACTGCCAAAGGGATTATGGATATCCATGTTCTCAAAATATGAGATAGAATAATCCAAACTATAGAAATGAAAAACAAAAATGGAAGCACCCACCAAGCTAAGATACTACCTACTAGGGAATCAAGCTAAAGGAAAATGTTGTGTGTGATACTCAATTTCCAAAACCACTTTAATAATTTTTAAAGATCTAAAATTTTATTTTATAATATCGAATTAATATAATCTAATTTAACTTTAAAAATAAGTAAATTAATTTTCACAAAGTGCAACATGACAACTGAAAAAACAGATAGTGTTAATAGTGGAATTTAGATTCTCAAAGCATAATTATTTAGAAAAATATTAAATCAAAAAGAAAAGTTTCAGCTATTGATGTTCCTGTTTTTTCATCCTCTCGATATTCATAATCTGCTTGAGGCTCCGACTAATCCAAATTTGCATGGCTCGTAAGAAAGAACTAGTTAGAGTAATAATAGACGTTTTAAAGAGGATCAAATATCCCATTAGCCATTAGGTGGGCTTTCTTGTTGTCCAAATTTCACTTTCAGTATGCAGGTAACAAGAAGGATGAGCTGATAATGAACGTCTTCTCTGATGCAACACACTTACCCGTCAAGATCCTATTCACCTTCTTTCCTAACAAAAAGACGAGAGAGCACCCTTTCTCCTAAAGTTACGGGGTCATTTTGCCAAGTTACTTCAACATAATTCTCTCAAGCACTCTAGTATATTATACTTGTTCATCTCTGTCGGTTTCGGGTACAGTTAGTTCACCAGGAGGATTATGTTTTTCCCTTAAGAAGTTTCAACTTTGTTGAATATTTGATATGCTTCCAAGTTTTTACCTATCTATCAAGATTATCTTGTAACCCTAGACAAAGAGTGAGACATGCCTGTCAGATGATCAAAATCCCTAATCCATCAAAGTAAAAAAAATATGCAAACAATAAAGAAGCCCTCTATAGTCAGAAGTTACCATTTCTGTTCAAGTGATTAGTACACTTAACTGCTCCAACAAGAATAAAGTGTATAGTGAACTCTGAACTATTTGATACATTAGTGCAAGAATAAGTGGATAGTGAACAGTCCTAGCCAATAATTACACCTATGAGATAGCATTACAGTTTTCACATCACCAAAACAGTTACTAATAGGAGAACAATACTAACTGAATTTCAAAAGAAAAAGTGTGTTTTATGTCCATGCATAAAATAATCAAAAAAAATGTCATAAAATGAGCAAAAGCAAAGGGAGAAGGATGGAGAAACTAAATTCATTAGCTGCTAGGAAGTGAAAACAAGTATGATGCTGAAATTTACCATTTTCAGCAGCATAATAGACAATCGCTGTCTCAAGAAACCAAATCAGGAAAAAGAAAGTATAGGAAGCAACCAAAAAAGTAAAAGTCAAGCCAGAAATGCGACCTCATCTATCACGATGGTCTATGAATGAAAGAGCCACAGGGCAATGCAACAGCAAGTGGTTTACAGTCTCTAAGTTGTTTTGGCACATAAACACCTATCCACCACTAGAATGCCTCATTTTCTCAGGTTGTCCTGAGCTAATAGTTAATATCTAACAAGATTCATAACTTCGAGAATTATTATGTTATCCATATTTTCTTAATCTGTCAAAAACAATAGTAGTCTGATGGAAATGTGTAATGTATCATCCATCAGAACACCAAATCAGCCCACACAACTAAATAAATAATCCAACAAACTCTAAAATGAACGAAAATGCAACCAAACAATATCTGATAGTCAAGCACTTGAGTCTACGAAACTTTTTTAAGAGAAGTCAAGAGAATTTCTAGAAAATCCAGAACTAAAATCATAGTAGAAACGAACAAATATTCGAATAATCTGAAAAATTGGAGACTAACATCAGCAAATAACATAGATTTCAGAAACCCATGTGTTATTCTTTATGATTTTTCAAAACCCTTAATGGAATTTCTTATTTTGAACAATATAGTACATGCACTATAAATTAGAGATTGTGGAGACTTAGAAATTAAGAAATACGGAAAGAAATCACAAAACGTACCACTGGAAGTTCAAACTTTTCTGTAAACAAAAACCCTCGGATGAACGGAGGTTTCTGGTGTAGACAGAGATCGACGACGGACATTTTTCTAGACCACCATGCTGATGAAGACCTATTTGGAGACCAGAACTGTTGACCAGTACCGTCAAAGCTTGATGAAATACCTACGACAGAGAGACATTACCTCAAAGTAGTTAAAAACAACCGATTTTACTCCCAAAACTTCAATCAACACCTCAACTAACACAATAATACAAAACCCCCCAAAAAGCATGTAAAATCACCTATAAGAGAAAATCAAGAACAACCTTAAAAACAAGAAGACGACTTTGACTACTTTGTTTCTCAAAGAAGAAAGCTAGATTCTTCTTCTTCAACTTCTGCATGTATCGGTTCCGGAGGGAGTTGCAACTTCAAGTTCTTCCTCACTGAGTCGTGCCGTAGAGAAAAGACTTAGTGGAGGCGGAGGGAAATATTAATTAGGTTAGGCGCGTTATAAAATTAGTGGAGGAGGGAAATACAATTATTTCCCGGGGATTTTTATTTTTTGGCTAAAAATAACCATGGCCATAGGTAATCTATTACGATGGTTAGACAAAACTGTGGCATTAGGTAATTTATAGCGACAGTTTAAACACTAATAGCACGGTTTACTTTAATAATTCTACTGGTACGCTCATATATATATTTCTATGGTTAAAATCGTGGTGATAATCCGTGTATTGCCACGATTGTATAACCGTCACCAGACAACCGTAGCAATATACCGAATTTCTAGTAGTGATTCAACCATAAAAGTATCAAGGAATGGATAGAAATCTCGACTCATGATATCCATAAATACTGGTAGAGCATCAGTCAACCCAAAAGTCATAACTAAGAACTCAAAATGCCCATATCTAGTTTAGAAAGTCGTCTTGGTAATGTCACTCTCCCTTACCCTAATTGATGATAACTAGAATGGAGGTCAATTTGTGGGAAATGAGTAGCTCCTTGCAATTTGTCAAATAAGTATTCATTCCTTGACAACGTATATTTATTCTTGATGGTCACTTTATTCAATTGTCGATAGTCAATATGCATCTCAAGCTACCAATCCTTCTTTCTCACATATAACACAAGAGCACCCCATGGTGATATACTTAGCCTGATAAAGCCCTTCTCCAACAAGTCCTTCAATTGATCCTTCAACTCCTTCAATTCAGTCAGCGCCATATGATAAGGAGGCATAGGATTAGGTTGAGTATCAGGAAGAAGATCTATGTCAAAGTCTACTTCCCTTTAGGGAGGAATACTGGGCAAATCTTCTGGAAAGATATCTAGAAACTCATTGACTACCAGAATCGACTCAAGAGTAAGTGACTCAAACTCCACATCTCTAACCCTCACTATATGATAAATACACCCCTTAGAAATCATTTTCTGTGCTTTAAAATAAGAGATAAGCTGACTTTTACAAGCGAAGGCACTACCCTACCACTCAAGAATAGGATCGTTTGGAAACTAAAACTTGACTTTTCGAGTTCTACAATCAATAGAGGCATAAGAGGCATGCAACCAATTCTTATCGAGAATAATATCAAAATCACAACATCTCAAGCTCTACAAGGTCACATGAAAGGAATTTATGCAAGACCAAAATAGTATAGCCCAATAGGCGATTTGGGCAACAATAGAGTCACCCACAGGAAAGTGGATTAAAAATGGCTCCCTCAAAATTTAAGGACTCAAACCAAACTTAACAGCCAAGAGAGAAGTCGCAAAAGATACATTTACATGCGGATTAAGCAAATCATATGCATCAAAATCAAAGGCTTTTAACATACCGATCACTACATCGGGAGTATCCTCCACATCTTGCCTAGTATACAGGGCATAAAATCTGGTGTTCTTGTGAGCACCACCTTGATGAAACTTTGGTTAGCCTTCATCATCTTGAGCTGTTAGTCCTTGACCCTTCCTAGGAGCATTAGGACAATCGACATCTTTGTGGCCTGTCTTGCCTCACCCAATGAAACTACTCGCCTCCCTCAATCATCTTCCAGGGTGGTTCTCTCCACAAATTTAAGACCTAAGATAAGTCGGTCTACCTCTAACCTGTGCCTTAGGAGGAGGCACTCTATCATTAGCAACTCTTGGGTTTGAGCCTTTGCCCTATTCGAAGTGACCAATATCCCCACCAATCCTGGAGTTTGCGAACCCACCATCATAATGGGCTCTCTTAGAATCCTTCGTTCTCTTTTCTTTCAACTTCTCCCCTTCAATCTGTTACACATATGTCATGAGTATGGATATGTCCATCTCTCTAATAGGCATACCTATATGAGATTCTTTCACAACCAAGTCAGAGATCCCCAAATTAAATTTATGGATTCTTGCATAGGGGCCACCCACTAGCTTAGGAGCACACTTTAAGAGTTCAGTATTTGAGGGCATACTCCTCACACTCATTCCACCCTATTTAAGGTTGATAAATTCTGTTAGTTTGGCCTCCCTAAGTTCAAGAGGGAAGAAATGGTCCAAGAAAGCAAACTTGAACTCTTCCCAACCAACCCTATTGTCACCTACTCTCTCCATTAGCCATTGGGTATACTACACTTGGGATACTTCTTTTTTAACTAATAAACATCCAACTCAGCTTTCTCTTCTGAGGTAACTCCAATAGTAGTTAGCACGTAGAGAGTTCATCAATGAATTCCTGGGCATCCTCATAAGCTTTTGAACCATAAAATTTCAAAGGATTCATTCGGGTGAAGTCTCTCACCCTGGCAGCTAGAGTAGGGACATGGGGAGGAGGAATGACTTTCCTAGCCTAGTTGGTCACTACATGAGCTAGCATGGAAAAGGCTGTCCGAAACTCATCTTAGGTGATTGGCTCTCCCATGGGCTGTTGAGCGACTTGGTCCTTATCAATAAGGGTTTGTCTTGTTAGAGGGGCTCTTCTAGAAGGTATTTTCTATAAGGGCATCAAGGATATTTGTCAGATTTAGGAAAATAAAAGACATGTTCCATAGCATGAAATGAACAACGAAGAAGTGAGACATTTCCTAAAATGCCTCATAGCCTCCTACTCGTAGATATGGTGCACTTCACACCCATGAATAGAACTCTACTTGACGTGACATATTGGACTCGAAGGATCATTTTAAAACCTTACTGCATTGATACCAAGCTTGTCACGACCCATTCAGTCATGACCCGAGCCTAGGGCCTAGGAGTGATATGGTGAATAGGAACCCGAGAGTCCCCAAACAAGCGTCACAACATCCACAAACACATCATCGATTAAGAAGCGTACAATTAGACATTAAACACAGTTCTAAGGGATAGGAAAATATGACTCATGCTATGAGGATGTCATAGGGATAAGGAATAACATGGATTCATATGGCACGTAGCACATAAGAACTAAAGGGCGAGTAAGTATGACTCACACTATGGGGATAGAAGGGATTTAGGACTTTCCACATTTCCTTCTCATCATAAAAACATCATCGTATATTTAATATCAAGGAATAACCATAGCCAAAATCTCTATACGGAAATAGTATAACATAATACGAATCTATACATAGAGTTTACATATTGTACAACAATGCCTCTAAGTCATAGAATAGGACAGGGGCCACGACATGTCCCTGGCTCACCCTCAAAGTAAGTAAAACATAAGGGAAAGTAGCATATTAGGTAGATAGTAGGGGGCTTGTCCTTGGATGATAGGACTCACTACAAGCAATCCTTCACAACCCAAGCTAATCGTCAAGAGGAGGATGAAGATATCCGGTCCCTACATAGTTAGATCTTGTAGGCAAAGAGTATGTGTTAGTACGTTTCAATGTACTAAAGCATGCGGGCATGCAATGCATATGAACTCATTAATCCTGCATTCAATGTTAGATGACAAGGGCATACCTATAAAAAGAAATATATTCATAAGGAAGAGTTATATACAAATATTCCATGAAATCCACGATACGTGAAATACCATAATATTTCAATATAGTGGGGATGAGACCTCAACCGACATCGAAACCATGCGAGCTATTACATAGAATTTCGGTGTCTTCCCCACCGCAAATAAAAGGCGACCTACTCGCCAAAAGTAGACTATACTTCTCCTTACGGGCACCCCCATATTTGGAAAATAACCTTACCTTATGGGCACCCCTATTTCAGAAAGAATTTCCATTCATCATAACATAATTGTAACCACACCTTTCGGGCACCCCCATTTCGGTACAGGTTACCATAACATACACCTATGGTTAACACATAGTTATGGGACTTGCGTACTAGACCCTTGGAGAGAGCACCCCTCTCATAAGTCTGCTTGATAAGTTATCATCCCACAAGAATACCTATACATACACATGCTTTCCAAAGAGACACAAGTCATTTCAAAACATTTCAATGCATACTCAGGATTAAAATCCAAACATTCTTCATAATCATACATACTTGGGCTAAAGAGCCAAATCATACTTCAATTGATACTTTCATGCATAGGAATAACTCATACACACATATCACAATGGTGTAAACACCAAAAAGTTTTCTCAAAGAGACATATCATTGACATTATATGATCGCATGTCATGTCATACCCATACTTTCATCAAAATCATATTCATAAACATAATTAGGTCTTAACCAACTTCATAATCATCATGAAAACCAATGCTCATGCATGCATATGCCATGAATAATAAGAGAATAGTATGGGCAATGGAGATTCATACTTAAATCAATGATATAATATGAAATTCAAGTAAATCCATGAGTAAATTCGCATTTAAATCATACTTTAGATTACCCATTCTCAAATTCAACATTCAATGGGACTTGTATGATAAAATCTTCAAAATTTCAATGCAATTCAACATATGAGAGTTTAAATCACTTTAAAAACATCAATTAAATGTTGCCGATATCCCAATTGAATCAAATAAACAATAACTTAAAAAACTCATAATCAAAGTAAGCTTAATTTCATAAATCAAGGAGTAAAAAGAGTTTGGGGTCTTCATGGTTAAAAGGGACCATCAATCAATCCTACATACCTTATATAATTAAGAAGAATCAAGAAGAAATTGATTGAAGAAGAGGACCCTTCCTTGATCTCCAAGCTAATTCTCCAATGTCACACTTGAGATGAGTTCTTTAGATGAGAGAATTTGAATATTCTAAGTGTATAGAATGAGTTTGATAAGAATATAGGAGTATAGGCCTCTTCAGGGGTTTAGGACAGGTTAGAATATCATAAACGATCCTCAGGAATCACCAAAATTATGAGAAAGCCATTAATGAAATAAGTTTCATTAATTTCATAAATCAAGGAGTAAAAAGAGTTTGGGGTCTTCATGGTTAAAAGGGACCATCAATCAATCCTACATACCTTATATAATTAAGAAGAATCAAGAAGAAATTGATTGAAGAAGAGGACCCTTCCTTGATCTCCAAGCTAATTCTCCAATGTCACACTTGAGATGAGTTCTTTAGATGAGAGAATTTGAATATTCTAAGTGTATAGAATGAGTTTGATAAGAATATAGGAGTATAGGCCTCTTCAGGGGTTTAGGACAGGTTAGAATATCATAAACGATCCTCAGGAATCACCAAAATTATGAGAAAGCCATTAATGAAATAAGTTTCAAAACGTTGCCAAGGGTCCTATCAAGTAGGCACACGGGCCGTATGAAGTCACACGGACCATATGGGTGCCCATGAGACAACACATAGAAAAGTTTAGATGTCATTCAGCAAGATTTCTTCGGACCAAGTGTGCTTCCACCAAAGGCCTCACAAACCATGTAAAGCTTCACGTGCCATACAAGCCTCCTTATGAAGATTCCAAGTCCCGAGTATGTGATTCCATACTTAGAAAAATTCCAGACCGATACCCTTATGGGACCCCACATGAGTTGTGTGGTGCTACATGACCCGTATAGGGGTTTGTGTGTAAGGCCCCTTATAAAAAGTGGCTTTCAATCCCAAGGCTCCTATCACGAGCCACGTCATGGCCAATGGTGAGCCCCACTAGCCGTGAAGGGCTTAGTGGAGGGTCACTTATTTTTGAACTCTACGATAACCCTAAACATACTACACACAAGGCCAAGGGCTGCCTCAAGGCACCCTCCCATGGATCGTGGACTGTTTTACGGCTCATATAGGTGCTCTTGTGGTGACACCTTGGTAAAAAATTTTTGGGAATCAGATTTCCATGCATCGTTAAGGGATTACAAGGTCTGGGTCCTTATATTATCTCCCTCTTAGGAGCATTTGTCTTTGAATGAGCTAGAAAATGGATTGAAAAGATTGACTTGAATATGAACATTCCAACATGAAGACACAATTCATTTCTTGAAAATCACAAAATCATAAGAGCTCCTGTCAAGAAATTCTTTAAATCATTTTCGTGCACAGGTATGCATTTCATGTCATGAAACACAAGAGTGAAAGAATTACGGTCATTTAGAATAGAAGAAAGCTAATATCTTAGGCTTGAGTATATTGGAAAAGATAGGGGTATCGCCTCATCATGTCCGACTCCACCTACCATTTAGCACTCTCCACAAGTTGATTTCTCTAAAGCACTTTAATCGAAGCTGCATCGTTGTTGCGAAGCCGCTGTACTTGCCTATCCAAGATCTCAATCAAAACATCCTCTTAAGACAATCTTTCCTCAACTTCGACACCTTCAAAAGTCATAATCGAACTAGGATCACCAATTTACTTCCTTAACATTGACACATGGAAAACTGTGTGAATAGAACTCAGATCCAGAGGAAAATCAAGCCTATAAGCTACATTCTCAATCCGCTCCACAATCCTATAAGGACCTATATACTGGGGACTTAATTTGCCCTTCTTACCAAAATGCATTACTTCCTTCATGGGTAAAGCCTTTACATACACCCAATCACCAACAAGAAACACAAGATCCCTCTTCCTAACATCCGAGTAAGACTTTTGGTGACTTTGAGCCGTCCTCAACCTCTTCCTAATCAACTTCACCTTTTCTATGGCCTCCAACACCAAATTCAGGCCAATAAAGCCATTTCTCTCAAGTTAAACCACCCCACCGGAGATCTACACCTTTTCCCATACAAAGCCTCAAATGGTGCCATACCAATGCTTGCATTAAAACTATTATTGTTGGCGAACTTGATAAGTGGTAGATGATCATCCCAAATACCCTTGAATTCCAACATACAAGCCCTGAACATGTCCTCCAAAGTTTGAATTGTCCGTTCGGCTTGTCCATCAGTTTGAGGATGGAAAGCGGTACTTAACTTCACCGTAGTGGCAAGCCCTCTTTGATATAATTTTCAAAAGTGAGAAGTAAATTGGGTGCCATGATCCGATATGACAGACCTAGACATACCATCCAACCTTACTAACTTTTTGATATACAACCTAGCATAATCTTCGGCATTGAAGGTAGCCTTGACCAGTGGGAAATAAGCCAATTTAATCATCCTATCAACAATAACCCAAATTGAATTGTATTTCTTTTGAGTTAAGGGCAAACCAAACAAAAAATCCATATTCACATCTTCCTACTTCCAAGTGGGATTCTCAATATCTTGAGTCAAACTGCCGAGCCTTTGATGTTTTACTTTCACTTCTTGAAAATTAGGACATTTATATACAAACTTGGCTTTGTGTTTCTTCATACCTTACCACCAATCCACTATACCGATATATTTTGGTGGATCCCAAATATATGGAATACTGAGAGTATATCAAGGAATAACTATAGCAAAAATCTCCATAAGCAAATAGAATAACATAATACGAATCTATACATAGAGTTTACATGTTGCCCAACAATGCCACTAAGTCATAGAATAGGACGGGGTCCAAGACATGTCCTGGGCTCACCCTCAAAGTAAGTAAATCATTAGGGAAAGTAGCATATTTGATAGATAGTATGGGGCTTGTCCATGGATTATAAGACTCATCACAAACATTCCTTCACAAAACAAGCTAACGGTCAAGAGGAGAATGGAGATAGTCTCCAGTCCCTATATGGTTAGATCATGTAGGCAAAGAGTATGCGTTAGTACATTTGAATGTACTAAGTATGCAGACATGCAATGCATATGAACTCATTAATCCCTCAATAAACGTTAGATGAAAAGGGTACATATCTAGAAAGAAGTATATACACAAGGAAGAGTAATACAATGATATGCTATGAAAACCATGATGCTTGAAATGCCATAATATTTTAACATAGTGGGGATGAGACCTCAACTGACATCTAGACTATGCAAGCTATTACATAGAATTCTGGTGTCTTCCCCACACTGAATAAGAGATGATCCACTTGCCAAAGGTAGACCATACTTCTCCTTACGGGCACCCCCATTTCAAAGAAATAACCTTACCCTATGGGCACCCCTATTTCGAAAAGGATTTTCATTCATCATTACATAATTGTAACCATACCTTTCGGGCACCCCCATTTCAATAAAGGCTACCATAACATAAACCTATGATTAGTACATCGTTGTGAGACTTGGGTAGTGGACCCTTGGAGATAGTTCCCCCCTTCCCCCCTAAGACCACTTAGTGCTAAGTCATCATCCCACAAGAATACCTATACATATACATGTTTTCAAAAGAGACATAAGTCATGTCAAATCATTTCAATGCATACTTATGCTTAAAAGACAAACGTTCTTCACTATTATACATACTTAGGCTAAAGAGCCAAATCATACTTCAATTCATACTTTGATATATAAGTATAGCTCATACACATATATCGTAATGGTGTAAACACTCAAAGTTTGCCCAAAGAGCTATATCATAGACATTATGTGATCAAATGTCATGTCGTACTCATACTTTTTATCAAATTTATATTCATAAACATCATTAGGTCTTAACCCACTTCATATTCTTCAAGAAAACTATCACGACACGGGGTCGGGGCCTGAATGTGACACGGTAAACGGGGTCCCGAAAGCCCCCAAACAAGACTTGAAATATCTGAATTTAAAGACAAGTAAAAAAAAAGGGGAAATTTCTAAAATCCAAAGGGAAAGCATATTTTATAGATAAATCAAAATGACAACGTCTTTAAAAACACCCAACACATGTCTCTAAGGAGGGACGGGGGCCAGGACAAGTTCTGGGCTCACCCACAGCAAAATAAATATACATATGAAACATAAGGAGTAAAGCTTGCCCTCAGAAGACGGGGCTCACCACAAAATAGCTTCAAGGGGACTATTCAACCTGCGGATGACACTCAAACTGCTCCTGCACGGTAAAATCATGCAAGCATAGAGTATGCGTTAGTACATTTGAATGTACTAAGTATGCAGGCATGCAACACACGTGACTTACCGGACCTGCATAACCATGTTAGATGGCAAGGGCACATAATATACAGGAACATATAAATAATAAGATTTAATATACAAGATGCCATGGGATGCGTGATGCATGCAATGCGATATTGTTCCTATATATATGTAACGGGGATGGACTACAACCGACAAACAAAATCCATGCGAGCTATTACATGAATTGGACCGATTGGGACCTCCCACCGGTAGGGAGAAGATTACTTGCCAAGGGTAATCTACATCACACCATACGGGACCACCCATTTCGGTGGATGGTCACCTTCCTTACGGGTCCCCCATTTCGGAAGGATTTGCAAGAATCATATCGAGACATGATATATCATAAACAAGTAGACGAATAATATCCGTCCCTATGTTGGCACATAGTTCAAGGAAAAGGGGAGGACCCCTAATCCACTAGTGCTAAGTCTTACACATTCCACAAGAATACTCATATACGTATACGCATGCTTTCAAGAGAGTCGAATGCAAGTTTCAAAATGTTCAAGGCACATTTAGGCTCAACGCCAAATTTCAAGATCATATGCAAGATGCCAATGCAAGGAATAGCTCATCTACAAGTACAAGATGGTGCAAGCACCCAAGATCCTACAAGAGCCATAATTAGACATACCAGTGATCACCTTCTTGTCATGGCCCATGTGTTACCATAAAGATCATATCTCAAATTCATATTACCAAGATTTCCATGCACCAATTCATGAATGTAATGCAATTGCAAGTATGTAGGGATGGCATGGGTAATGTAGAGCATATTTAAACATACAATATAAGGTGAGAACTAGAAAACCCATAACAAAAATTAGTAGAAAAAGTAGTATTATCACCCATGCAAAAACATCTTTAAAGGGACATGCATGTTCAAATTTCGTAATCCAAATAGTTCATTCTCATAATTCTTAACATAACTCACGATTCGGAATGTTAAATAGCACATGCATTGTTCAAGATATCAAGATAAAGTAGTAAAAATCTCACATTATAAGTAGATAAGTGTATATAATAGTTTGAGAATACTTGGGTCTTTTTGGTTGAAAGAAACCAAGAATCAAAACCCACATACCTTCTTTGCAGACAACCTTGAGGTGAAATGCACTTCAAATTGTAGGTCATAGCTTGAATGGTCCTAGAGAGATGTGGGAGAGTCTTGAAGGAGAGAATTTTAGTGAGAGAGAGTGAGAGTGAAAATGGCTGAAAATGGTGAAGTCTCCCTTATATAGCGAGCTTAGGAAGGGTGGGAAAAGACAAAATTTTCATTGGAAGAAGCCAATATTTTAAAAATGCCATTAATGTGATGGACCAGGAAATGATCCGTCTGAGGCATACGGTCTAGTATACGGTCTGTGTAGTGTCACATGGATCGTTTTCTGTACTGTGGTCCTAGACTTAAATTTTTCCGAGGGAAGATTTTTCGGACTAAGTATCACAACATGAACCAGTAAATGGACCACCTAGGGTCACACGGGCCGTGACCCCATCCGTATGTAGGTAACTCCCCACCCCCGATTTAGACGGAGGGCCACACGGACCATCAGGCGTCACACGGGCCGTGACTTGGTCCGTGTGGATGTGGCCTTTAGCAGTCCACCATACGGAAGGCCACACAGTCCATCCAAGGTCACACGGACCGTGTGATCGCCCATTTACCCTCCAATTTTCCTCGGGTGCCACTTCACGAGAGGCCACACGGTCCGTGTGGCTTCACACGTGCCGTGTGGGCCCTCCCGTGAGGCAATGCTTGGTAGAATTTCTAGGTAGTTGACCTCGAAGTGACGTCAAGGGTCTGGGGCCTTCATCATCTCCCCCTTGGGGACATTCGTCCCTGAATGCGCAAGAACAAGGCTGGAAAAGTTAAGATTAAGACAAGATACATCCGGCGCAAGAGATAATGCACATGTCAACTCAGATTACAAATTTGTACCAAAGCTTTTGATGCCATAAGCTGAATTACAGTTTAAGATCCAAATTCATATCAAAATTGCGTTCAACTCATTTGTAAAGAAAGGAAAGTTCTTTATTGAAAACATATGCATGTCATGTCATGAGACTAAAGAGGGCAAGAAAATGACATAATTGATATGGAAAGTTCCTAGTACCTTAGGCTTGAGTGGATTGAAAAAGATGAGTGTATCATTTCATCATGTCTAGCTCCTTCTCCCAAGTAGCACTCTCCACTAGTTGATTTCTCCAAAGTACCTTTACTGAAGCCACCTCCTTGTTGCAAAGCCGGTTTACTTGCCCATCAAATATTGCCACCGGCACCTCCTCATAATTCAATTTTTCTTCAACCTCAATCCCTTCCAAAGGCACAATGGAGCTAGGATCACCAACAAGCTTCCTCAACATAGATACATGAAAGACCGGATGGATGGATCCCATATCTGGAGGTAACTCCAACTTATAAGCCACATCTCCAATCCGCTCAACAATTTCATACGGGCCAACATACCGGGGGCTCAACTTGTCCTTCTTGCCGAAACCCATAACACCCTTCATAGGAGAGACTTTCACATAAACCCGATCCCCGACATGAAATTCGAGGTCTCTTCTCCTACTATCCGCATAGGACTTTTGACGACTTTGGGTCTCTTCTCACTTTTACCTTCTCCATAGCATCCAACACCAAGTCCGGGCCAACCAAGGCCATTTCCCCACTTCAAACCACCCCACCGGGGACCTACACCTCCTCCCATACAAGGCTTCAAACGGCGCCATGCCAATACTAGCATGGAAGCTATTATTATAAGCAAACTCGATGAGTGGAAGATGATCATCCCAATTCCCTTTAAACTCCAACACACATGCTCTCAACATGTCCTCCAAAGTTTGAATAGTCCGCTCCGCTTGGCCGTCTGTTTAAGGATGGAAAGTAGAACTCAACTTAATTTTGGTCCCAAGGCCCTTCATAAAAGATTTCCAAAAGTGGGAAGTGAATTGAGTACCACGATCCGATATGATAGATCTAGGCACACCATGCAATCTTACCAACTCTTGGATATACAACCTCGCATAGTCCTCGGCACTGAAAGTAGTCTTGACCGGTAGAAAATGAGCCGATTTTGTCATTCGATCCACAATAACCCAAATGGAGTCGAATTGCCTTCGGGTCCGAGGCAACCCAACCACAAAGTCCATATTCACATCATCCTACTTCCATGTGGAAATTTCAATGTCATGTGCCAAACCACCGGGCCTTTGATGTTCTACCTTTACCTGCTGACAACTCGGGCATTCCGACACGAACTTGGCAATATCCCTCTTCATACCATGCCACCAATAAACCTCTCTCAGATCCCGGTACATCTTGGTAGACCCCGGGTGAATAGAGTAGTGAGAGTTGTGGGTCTCACTCATAATCACCTTCCTAAGGTCATCCACGTCGGGAACACAAAGCCGGTTTTGATACTGAAGCACTCTATCTCCCCCTTGGGAGAAAGATGCAATCTCTTTTGCAGCAACCAACTTCTTCAACTCACATAATGACGGATCTAGATCTTGTTTAGCTTTCACTTCATTCACCACAGAAGATTCTGACCCATTCTGAACCCGAATACCACCCACGCTAGAATCAGTCAACCTGACAACCAACCTAGGAAACCGGTGAATATCCCTGACTAACTCCTTTCTCTCATTTTCAACATGCGCCACACTCCTCATAGACAACCTGCTAAGAGCGTCAGCTACGACATTTGCCTTGCCCGAATGATACAACACACTCATGTCGTAATCCTTTAAAAACTACAACCACCTCCTTTGCCTGAGATTAAGGTCCCTCTGGGTGAAAAATATTGCAAACTTTTATGATCGGTGAATACATCAACATGGACCCCATACAAATAATGCCTCAAAATTTTCAAGGCAAACACCACCGCTGCCAATTCAAGGTCGTGAGTGGGATAGTTTTGTTCATGCACCTACAACTGTCTTGATGCGTACGCTATCACCTTACCATTCTGCATAAGCACACAACCCAATCCGACCCGCGAGGCCTTGCAATACACCACGAACCCTTCTGAACCACTTGGCAAGGTTAAGATGGGGGCAAATGTAAGCCAATCCTTCAATGTTTGGAAACTCCTCTCACATTCATCCGACCATATAAACTTAGCTTGCTTCTGGGTCAACTTGGTCAACGGAGATGCAATAGATGAGAAACCTTCTATAAACCTTCTATAGTACCCGACTAACCCAAGAAAACTACGGATATCGGAAGTAGTCAATGGCCTAGGCCAATTTTTCACAACCTCTGTCTTCCTCGGATCCACCTTGACACCATCCCTGGACACCACATGCCCGAGGAAAACCACTTCGCCCAACCAGAAATCACACTTATTGAACTTGACATACAGTTTCTTTTTCATTAGAGTTTGGAGAGCCATTCTCAAATGATTTCCGTGTTCTTGTTCACTTCGGGAATAAACGAGGATGTCGTCAATAAATACCACCACAAAGCTGTCCAGGAAGGGCTTAAACACTCTGTTCATCAAATCCATAAATGCGGACGGACCATTAGTTAGACCAAACGACATCATCATAAATTCAAAATGCCCGTACCTTGTCTGAAAAGCTGTTTTAGGAATATCACACTCTCCAACCTTCAACTGATGGTATCCGGAACGGAGATCAATTTTTGATAAGTGGGTGGCACCTTGTAGTTGCTCAAACAAATCATCAATCCTCGGCAACAGGTACTTGTTCTTAACTGTCACTTTATTCAGCTGCTTGTAGTCAATACACATACGGAGAGACCCATCCTTCTTTCTTACAAACAACACAGGAGCACCCCACGGTGATGTACTAGACCGAATGAAACCCTTCTCTAATAGGTCCTTCAACTGCTCCTTTAACTCTTTCAATTCTGCAGGGGCCATTCGGTACGGAGGGATAGAGATAGGCTGAGTATTTGGAAGAAGATCTATGCCGAAGTCTATCTCTATATCCGGAGGAAAGCTCGGTAAGTCCTCGGGGAACACATCCAAAAATTCATTCACCACTGGGACTGACTCGAGAGTAGGCGCCTTAGAATCTGCATCTCGGATCCTTACCATATGGTAGATGCACCCCTTAGAAATCATTTTCCGCGCCTTGAGGTAGGAAATAAACCTACCTTTAATAGAGGAACCACTACCCTTCCATTCCAGAACTGGCTCACCGGGAGGTTGGAACTGGACTTTCCGGGTTCTACAATCTATGGAGGCATAAGATGCATGCAACCAATCCATCCCAAGAATCACATCAAAATCAAACATTTCAAGTTCCACAAGATCACATGGAAAGATTTTATGCAACACAGCACCAAGGCACTCGTGATAGACTCTATGAGCAACAATAAATTCACCCATAGGGATGTAGACCAAGAAAGGCTCTCTTAAAATCTGGGGTTTCAAACTGAACTTAATAGCCTACAACGGAGTCACAAAGGACAAGTTTGCACCTGCGTCAAGCAAAATATAAGCATCAAAATCGAAAACTTTTAACATACCCATCACAACATCTGGAGCCTCCTCGATATCCTGGCGAGCATGAAGTGCATGAAACCTGTTGTTTCTTAGGGCAACACCTGGAGGACCTATCTGCTGACCCTGCCCACCTTGGGCTACCTGACCTCGAACTCCGCGCGCATTCCTCGGTCAATCAACAACCTTATGGTCTTTACTCCACATCCGAGCAAAGCCCAAAATCCCTTCGGCAGGCACCTGTGTGGGACTTCCCACACTTGTCACACAAGATATATCCGGGTCCCCCACCAGTCTGTACCCCGGGAGGGGGTGTCTGAGCATTAGCTACCCGAGCTTCCGAGCCTTGGCCCTTCTAAAAGTGATCGAAACCAGTATTCCTAGCACTGGAGAACCTACCGTCAACGCGGGCTCTCATGGGATCGTGGGCTCTCTTCTCCTTGAGTTCTCTCTCCCAATCTGCTCAGCATACACCATGAATCTGGCAATGTCCATGTCCCTAATCAACATAGCGGTCCAGCATTCTTTCACCAGCAAGTCAGAAATACCTGAAACAAATTTGTGCATCCTCGCACGGGGGTCGACCACCAGGGACGGGGCATATTTGGAGAGTTTGGTAAAATTGAGGGCATAATCCCTCACACTCATATTCCCCTGCTTAAGATTAGTAAACTCGGTCATCTTGGCCTCCCTTAGCTCAAGTGGGAAAAAATGGTCGAGGAAGACAGATTTAAACTCTCCCCACTTAACATCCCCATCACCAACCCGCTCCATAGCCCATTGTGTATACCATACCTGGGATACATCCTTCAACTGGTAAGCAGCTAACCCAGCTTTTTTCTCATAAGAGACGCCCATAATGTTCAGTATTTTTAAGAGTTCATCAATGAACTCCCGAGCATCTTCATCAGCCCTTAACCCGTAGAACTCGGGAGGATTCATCCAGCTGAATCCCTTATAATGGAAGCGGGTATGGGATCCCGTGGCAAATTAGCTTGCCTTGCCTGAGCAGCGACCACCTATGCCAGCATGGCGAAAGTAGTATGGAATTCACCATTTCAAATAGGCTCTTCCATAAGCTCATGAGGGGCCTGATCTTCAGCAGTCGGAGTCGGCCTAGGTAGTGGGGGTCTTCCTCGAGGCATTTACTAAAAAAGGATTAACAATACCAATAAGTAGATAGATTCATAAACTAACCATAGCATAATACAGGACACAAAGAAGGGAAGAATTTCCTAATATATCTTCATAGCCTCCCACTCATGGGTATGGTGCACTTCACACCCATGAATAGGACTCTCCTCAACGCAAAACGTTGGGCTCCGAGGACCATTATAAACCTAGGGCTCTGATACCGACCTTTGTCACGACCCAGGGTCGGGGCCTGAATGTGACACGATGAATGGGGACCCGAAAGCCCCCAAACAAGCCTTGAAATTTCCAAATTTAAAGACAAGTAATTAAAAAAGGGGAAAATTCTAAAATCCAAAGGGAAGCATATTTCATAGATAGATCAAAATGACGTCTTTACAAACACTTAACACATGCCTCTAAGGAGCAGACGGGGGCCAGGACAAGTTCCGGGCTCACCCTCAGCAAAATAAATGTACATAAGAAACACAAGGAGTAAAGCTTGCCCTCGGAAGACGGGGCTCACCATAAAATAGCTTCAAGGGACTATTCAACCTGTGGATGACACTCAAACTGCTCAGTCCCTGCACGGTAAAATCATGCAGGCATAGAGTATGCGTTAGTATGTTTGGATGTACTAATTATGCGGGTATACAATGCATATGACTTACCGGACCTGCATAACCATGTTAGATGGCAAGGGCACATAATATACATGAACATATCAACAATAGGATTTAATATACAAGATGCCATGGGATGTGTGATATGTGCAATGCGTTATTGTTCCTACATATATGTCACGGGGATGGACTATAACCGACAAACCAAATCTATGCGAGCTATTACATGAATTGGACCGATTGGGACCTCCCACCAATAGAGAGAAGATTACTTGCCAAGGGTAATCTACATCACACCTTGCGGGACCTCCCATTTCGATAGATGATCACCTTCCTTACAGGTCCCCCATTTCAGAAGGATTTACAAGAATCATATCGAGACATGATGTATCATAAATAAGTAGACGAGTAATATCCATTCCTATGCTGGCACAAAGTTCAAGGAAAAGGGGAGGACCCCTAATCCATCTGTACTAAGTCTTACACATCCCACAAGAATACTCATATACGTATACGTATGCTTTCAAGAGAGTCAAGTGCAAGTTTCAAAATGTTCAAGGCACATTTAGGCTCCACGCCAAATTTTAAGATCATATTCAAGATGCCAATGCAAGGAATAGCTCATCTACAAGTACAAGATGGTGCAAGCACTGAAGATGCTCCAAGAGCCATAATTAGACATACTGGTGATCACTTTCTTGTCATATCCCATGTCTTACCATGAAGATCATATCTCAAATTCATATTACCAAGATTTCCATGCACCAATTCATGAATGTAATGCAATTGCAAGTATGTAGGGATGACATGGGTAATGTAGAGCATATTTAAACATAGCAATATAAGGTGAGAACTAGAAAACCCATAACAAAAATTAGTAGAAAAAGTAGTATTATCACCCATGCAAAAACATCTTTTTAAAGGGACAAGCATCTTCAAATTTCGTAATCCAAGTAGTTCATTCTAATAATTTTTAGGATAACTCACAATTCGGAAGGTTAAATAGCACATGCATTGTTCAAGATATCAAGATAAAGTAGTAAAAATCTCACATTATAAGTAGATAAGTGTATGTAATAGTTTGAGAAGACTTGGGTCTTCTTGGTTGAAAGAAACCAATAATCAAAACCCACATACCTGCTTTGGAGACAACCTTGAGGTGAAATGCACTTCAAATTGTAGGTCCTAGCTTGAAAGGTCCTAGAAAGATGTGGAAGAGTCTTGAAGGAGAGAGTTTTAGTGAGACAGAGAGTGAGAGTGCAAATGGCTTAAAATGGTGAAGTGTCCCTTATATAGGGAGCTTAGCAAGGGTGGGAAAAGATAAAATTTTTGTTGGAACAAGCCAATATTTCAAAAATGCCATTAATGAGACGGACCAGAAAATGATCCGTCTGAGGCATACGGTCCAGTATACGGTCCGTGTAGTGTCACACGGACCATTTACTGTACCATGGTCCCAGACTTAAATTTTTCTGAGGAAAGATTTTTCGGACTAAGTATCACAACACGGATTGGTAAACGGACCACCTGGGGTCACACGGGCTGTGACCCCGTCCATATGTAGGTAACCCCCCACCCTCGATTTAGATGGAGGGCCACACGGACCGTCAAGCGTTACACGGGCCATGACTTGGTCCGTGTGGATGTGGCCTTTAGCAGTCCACCATACGGAAGGCCACACGGTCCATCCAAGGTCACACGGACCGTGTGATCACCCATTTACCCTCTAATTTTCCCTGGGTGCCACTTCACGAGAGGCCACATGATTTGTGTGGCTTCACACGGGACGTGTGGGCCCTCCCGTGAGGCGATGCCTGGTAGAATTTCTGGGCAGTTGACCTAGAAGTGACATCAAGGGTCCGGGGCCTTTCAAAAACCAACACTCATGTATGCATATGCCATGAATGATGAGAGAATAGCATGGGCAATAGAGTTCCATACTTAAATCAAGAAAATAATATGTTATTCAAGTAAATCCATGAGTAAATTTACATTTAAATCATACTTTAGATTACCTAAGCTTAAATCCAACATTTAAGGGGATATGAATAATCCAATCTTCCTAATATCAATGCAATTCAACATATTAGGGCTTAGAAAACAATAACAACATCAATTAAACATAGCCTATATCCCAATTACATCAAATAAACAATAATTTATAAGACCCATATTCAAAGTAAGCTTAATTTCAAGAATTAAGGTGTGAAAAGAGTTTAGGGTATTCATGGTTGAAAGGGACCATGAATCAATCTCATATATCATAGATAATTAAAAAGAACCAAGAAGAAATTGATTGAAGAAGAAGACCCCTCCTTGAGCTCCAAGCTAATTCTCTAATGATATGCTTGAGATGAGTTCTTTAGATGAGAGAATTTGAATATTTTAAGTGTATGGAATGAATTTGAATAAAAATAGAAGAGTATAGTTCTTTTTAGGGGATTAGGATAGGTTAGAATGTCATAAACGACCCTCAAGAATCACCAAAATTATGAGAAAGCCATTAATGATACGAGTTTTAAAAAGTTGCCAGGGGTCTTGTCAAGTAGGCACACTGGTCGAGTGAAGTCACACGAACCGTATAGGTACTCGTGATCAACACTAAGAAAATTTAAGACCACATTTAGCAAGATTTCTTCAGACCAAGGGTACTTCAACTGAAGGCCTCACAGACCATGTGAAGCTTCACAGGTTGTACAAGCATCCATATGAAAATACTAAGTTTCAAGATGGTGATTCCAATCTTAGAAACTTCCAGAACAACACCCTTATGGGACCCACATGAGCCGTGTGGTGCTACACAACCCATATTGGGGTTTGTGTGTGAGGTCCCTTAGACAAAAAGTGGCTTTCAAGCCCAAGGCCCCTACTACTAGCCACTTCACGGCTATTGGTGAGCCCCACGAGTTGTAAAGAGCTCAGTGGAGGGTCACTTAGTCTTGAACTCCATCATAAGCCCAAACACACTATACACAAGGCCAAGGGCCGCCTCAAGGCACCGTCCCATGGCTCGTGGGCTGCTCCACAGTCCGTGGAGGTGCTCTTGTGGTGACACCTTGGTCAAAAACTTCCAGGAACCAAATTTCCACGCATCGTTAGGCCTTACAAGGTACAGGTCCTTACACAAGCCACGGACCTAGGAGTGACATGGTGAATGGGAACCTAAAAGTCCCCAAACAAGCCTCATATCATCTATTTACACATCATCAATTCGGACGCGTAACGCAAACATTAATAAGTAATACTAAGGGATAAATGTATATGGATAAAGCTATGGGATAAGGGATATGAGACTCATTGTCACACTATTCCAGCATATAAGTCTAAGGGACGAGAATTCGGGACTCAAGCTATAGGGATACGGGACATGGGACTTGCCATCACCCATTCAACATCAACAAGAAAGTTCTAAGGGGCAATATCATATGACTCACTCTATGGGAATAGGGACTTATGAATTTTATCATCTCATCATCACGTCAACATAACATAACATAATTCATAAGAATAGTCTCCACAAGCATCAACATAGCAAGATCGTACGTATAGTTTACATGACGTCTAACAGTGTCTCTAAGTCCTAGATAGGACAATGACCAAGAAATGTCCCGAGCTCATCCTCAAAATAAAGGACATAAGATAGCCATAACATAAAGTAGGTAGATATAATGTGGGTCTTGCCCTTGTAATAAAGGACTCACCATAAACACAATCTCACAAATTCAATCTATCCGTGAAGAGGCGGATGACACTAATCTTTGCTCCTTATAAAATTAGATCATGTAGGCAAAAAGTATGTGTTAGTACGTATGAATGTACTAAGTATGCAGGCATGTAATTCTTATGAACATGATAACTTTCAAATTAACGTTAGATGATAAGGACACCATATATATATATATATATATAGAGAGAAAAAAGTACATAAGAAAGAATATCATGACAATATGCCTTAAATCCATGATGCACGAATGCCATACTACTTAAACATAAGGGGTATGGGACCTTAACCGACATAGAAGACAATGCGATCTATTACAAGAAATATGGATGTTCACTCTACACCAGAGGAAAGAGTGATCTACTTGCAAAAGGTATACCATACTTCTTCTTACGGGACCACCTCCAATTTCGGAGAAGCAACTTTACCTTACGGGATCACCACCCATTTTGGAGAAGATTTTACATGAACATAATCATACACAAAGGGGCATAAGCATGAACTTATATTTGGAACATAGTTATGAGAAGGAGATTTTATATAAGGACCCCTTAGGTCGAGACCCCACCTACAATATCATTAAGTAATAAGTCATCATCCCACAAGAATACATATATGTATATATGCTTGAAAAGAAACATAAGTCTCTTCAAATCATTATCATACATACTAAGGCTTAAGAGCCAAAACATATTTCATAATCATACATACTTGAACATATCCGTGATTACATGCATAGGAGAAGCTCATTACTTGAACATGATGGTTTATACACACCCATAATTTCTTAATGCCATATCATAGATATTATGTGAGCACATGTCATGTCATAACTATACTTGTCTTGAAATCTTAGTCATAATCATAATTAAGTAATAACCTACAACATAAATCTCATGAAAATTCTTGTTCATTCATGCATATGTCATGAGGAATGAATGAATAGCATAGGTACTTATAGTAATTAAAACATCATACTAAATCCATAAAGAAATCAATAATTGAAACATACTTAAAATTACTTATGCATAAATTCATCATAAAGAAGGACATGCATTTTTAATTCTCATAAAATCCATGTAAATCAACATAATAAGACTTAAATCATATTAAAATCATCAATTACACTCACCCCATAACTTAATTCCATCAAATTGAAGCTAAATTAAAAGACCCATTTGCAATTCATACTTAGAAATCATGAATTTCATGAAATAGATTTTGGGGCTTAACAATTTAAAGAAAATTACGAATGTAACCAAACATACCTTAAAGAAATTAAGAAGAATGAGATGAATTAGGCTTGAGGTTGAAGCACCTTTGAATTCCCTAACTTTAGTCTTCAATGCTTGACTTGAATAGAGTTTTAGGAACTTGAATTTCTAGATTCTAAGTGTTTGAATTGAAATGAAGTGTCTTGAATGAATGGACCTAATGTAGGGGACTTAGGATAGACATAAAAATCAATAAAGACCTTGTAAGTGAACCAAATTACCATAGACCCCTTAATTAAAACAAAATAAAATTTGGAGTGGGACCCCTACATGATGGGCCTCACGGCTCGTGAAGCCTGTCGTGAAGGGTCCCTAGGATACGATTTGATTTTTGGGAAATATTTGGCTAAGGATCCCTCCAAGGTCAACTTCACGGTCTGTGGTGCTCTTCACAGACTGTGAGAGTGCCCGTGGTGGTACCTCTCGGCAAAAACATAGACACCACGGCAAGGGCCCCTCCCATGAGCCCTTTCACGATGAGCGGTGAGGAGCACGAGTTGTGAAAGGCTCCATGGAGGACCGCATTACCTTAAACTCCTTAGGAAGCCAAGCTAAGACATGAAATGGCCAAGGGCCACCCCAAGGCTGCCTCCACTGCTTGTGGACCCTTCCACGGGTTGAGAGGTGTCCTTGGAAGGGCACCCTAGTTAAAAATCATAGGAAACCATTTTTAAGCATTGCTAAGGCCTTCTGGAGTTTGGATCCTTACATCTTCATTGTTCGAGGATAGGCTTATATTATTCTGTTGTCGCTTTAAGTTTTTAGATTCCAAAGTTATCTAGGTCTTTGTCCTACCAACTAATTTATGAATAGTAGAGGTTTTCATACATATCCATAGATATTCTGCTATGATGATGTTACTAGATTCCTTTTTGTTTAGTCTATGAGATATTCATATTGTGTTATCTTTACTTTTGTGATTATTCTAGATTCTGTATGCTTGTGTTATGCCATACGGTAAGCTTGGAGTTTTTCATTATTTTAATTATTTTGTTATGAATGGAGTAGCCTTGAGTCATGATATACTTATTATTAGAGCTAGGTTCAATTATCCTAGGGTGTTTAAAATATGTATCAAATAGAGTCTTGTTCATAGGTATGAAGTGCACTACATCAATGTGTACTTGACTAAATGAGTTGATATGGAGTGAATAGGCTAGGTTGCTTGTAACCCAAATCATCTATGATACAGGAAATATTTCACTTCTTTTATGATCTTACTCATGCAATAAACTCTATAAAGTTCCCTTCTAACTCATGCTCTATGCATTTCAAAATCATGCCTCTAACAAGAGCTCCATTGCGAAGGAATGTGAATCAAGATGGGGAGAAAAAAACAACTTAATTTCTAGTTTACCCTTTGGCCAAGTAAGCCACTTATTTTGAACTTAGGACTACTTTTCAAATTCTATCCCAACCATGTTGGCTTAAACTAACTATAAGGTTATTGTTTTCATGAATCCAATACGAGGTTGACTAGGATCTAAGAGTTCACAAGGATGAATACTTTAGAATTCAATAGTTCAAAGGAAGATTAAGATACATAAGAATTTACTAATGAAGTTCAAAATATTTTAGATATCATGGGAGTGACACGATGGAAAAGGTGAACTCAGTCGCTTATCAATTGAAAAGGGTTGCTCAAATTTTGTTTGCTTAATGAAAAGAGAAGAGAGCTAATGATGTAGAACCCTTGGATTAGGACAAGTTCAAATGTGCATTTCCAGATTAGTTCTTTCTGATACCTTTTCATACTCAAATCCTCTTCAATGTTCACATCATGCAAAGGAACTATGGAACTTGGGTCACCTATGAATTTCCTCAACACGACTTGTGGAAGATCAGATGAATCAAATGCAACTCATTGGGTAGATTCAACTCAAATGCCATTTTTTTCAATCTTCTCACCACCTTATAGGGTCCAACGTACCTAGGACTCAACTTTCCCTTATTACCAAACTAGAGCACACCTTTCATTGGAGACACCTTCAAGTAGACCCAACCACTAACTTGGAACTCAATTTCCCTTCTTCTCACATCGGTTTAAGATTTTTGTTATATTTGGGCTATTTGCAATTTTGCTCTTATGCTTCAAATTTTCTTCACAACATTCATCACCTAGATGGTCTTATTAATGCCACCTCACCAACTTTGAACCACCCGATGAGTGATCTACATCGTCTACTATACATCTCCTCAATGGTTCCATCCCAATACTTGCATGAAAGCCATTATTGTAAGAAAACATGATAAGTGGAAAATGCTCATCCTAACCACCGTTAAACTCAAACACACAAGCCCTCAATATGTCTTTAATGTCTGAATAGTCCATTCGACTTGCCTGTCAATTTGGGGATGAAAATCAGTGCTCAACTTCACCCTAGTGCCTAGTCCGCTCTAAAAAGATTTCTAAAAGTGAGAAGAGAATTGAACTCCACAATTTGATATGATGGACAATGGAATCCCATTCAACCTCACCAACTCTCAGATATACAAGCGGGCATAGTCCTCAACAGTGTATGGGATCTTGATAAGTAGGAAATGAGCCAACTTTGTCATACAGTCAACTATCACTCATTTGGAGTCAAAATGTTTTTGGTCTTTGGCAACCCAACACGAAGTCCATATTGATCTCTTTCCCCTTCCAAGTTGGAATATAAATGTCTGATGCTAGGCTACCCGACCTTTTGGTGTTCAACCTTGACTTGTTGGCAATTTGCAAACTTAAACACATATTGAGCAATTTCCTTCTTCATTAAATTCCACCAATAATCTTCCTCAAGTCTGTATACATCTTGGTAGTGTTGTGATGAATGGAATATGAAGAGTTATAGGCCTCTTGAATGATCAACCTTCTTAACCCAACGTCATTCAGAACACATCTCCCTTTATATTGGAGTACACCATCTTTTACTAAGGTTTTTAACTCAACCAAGGCAGAATCAAGGTCTTACTTGGCCTTAACTCATCAACCAAAGAAGATGTGGACCCATGAACAACCATTGCGCCACCCTCTCTAGACTCCCTTAACTTCACTCCTAGTCTAGTCAACTTATGTACATCTTTGGCTAACTCCCTTTTTCCATCATCTTCAAGATGAGACATACTACGCATGGAAAGTTTTCTAAGGGTGTCATCTACGATGTTGGCCTTTTCGGGGTGATACTTTACGCTCATATCATAATCATTAAGTAGCTTTAACCACCTGTGTTGCCTCAAATTGAGATCCTTTCGGGTGAACACATGTTGGAGACTCTTATGGTCTGTGAAAACATCTACATGAAATCCATACAAGTAACGTTGCCAAATAATTAAGGCCAACAACACTGCTATGATCTCAAGGTCATGAGTTAGGTAATTCCTCTCATGCACTTTCAACTGCCTTGAAACATAGGTAATCACCTTACTATTTTGCATCAATACACAACCCAACCCAACCCAATCCTCGATGTATCACAATACATGAATAATCATTCCCCTTTGGCGATGTCAATATTAGGGCTGATGTCAATCAATCTTTCAAAGTTTGGAAACTCCTCTCACATTCATCTGCTCACACAAACTTAGCCTTCTTTTGAGTTAGCTTGGTAAGTGGAGTCGAAATAGTGGCAAAATCTTGCACAAACCTCCTTTTATAACTGGCTAGACCCAATAAGATACTTATATCAGTAGGAGTCAATGGCCTTGGCTAGTTACTCACTGTTTCAGTCTTCATAGGATCAACTTTAATGTCCTCTCTAGATACTACATGCCCAAGAAAAGCAACCTCATTTAGCCAAAACTCACATTTATCAAACTTTGCATAAATCTTCTACTCCCTTAGAATTTGCAATACTACCCTCAAGTGTTCCATGTGATCTTGCTCACTTGAGAGTAGATAAGGATGTCATCAATAAACACCACAAAGAACATGTTGAGGTAGGGCTTGACACCCTACTCATGAGGTCCATAAATATTGTTAGTGCATTAGTAAGGTCATTTTCAAATGACATCATGACAAACTCAAAGTGGGCTAGACGATTCCACATATCGAGGTCGGAATGGGATCATCAAAATCAGACCCAATCTCACTAAAAGAAGGTCTTAGGGATGTCACTTTGTCTCACCCATAATTGGTGATAACCCAATCTCAAAAAAAACTTTATAAAAATGAGTAGCCCCTTGATCGAACAAATAATCCATCCTTGGAAGGGGATACTTATTCTTGATGGTGCCTTTACTGAGTTTTTGGTAGTCAATGCACATGTGGAATAACCCCTCTTTCTTCCTTATAAATAAAACTAGGGCACCCCATGGAGACGGACTAAGACTAATGAGACTGTTATCCAACAAATCCTCCAATTGCTCTTTTAACTCCTTCAATTCTATAGAAGCCATTCTATATGGAGCGATCGAGATGGGCTGAGTATCCGATACGAGGTCTATACCAAAGTCTATCTCCCTTTCCAGAGGAACACATGGTAACTCATCCGAAAAGATATCAAGGAACTCAATAATAACTGGGACCAACTCAAGAGAATGGAATTTGGAAAAAAACATCTTTGACCCTTACTAAATGGTAGATTCACCCTTGGAAATCATTTTATGGGCCTTTATAAGAAGAATGGATCAACCCTAACATAAAGAGTTGCTATTTTCCCATTCAACAATTGGCTCATTTGGAAATTGGAATTTGACCCTACGAGTTCTACAGTCAGTGGAAGCGTAAGAAGCATGCAATCAATCCATCCCCAGAATCACATCAAAGTCTACCATGGAAAGCTCAACTAAGTCACATGGAATCACTTTGTGCAAGATAGAAATGGGCCACTTCTATAGACTCTTCGGTCTATGATGGACTCACCTACAGGGTTGCTCATCTCATAGGGCTCATGGAGGACTTTAGGACATGCATGAAACTTATAAGCAAGGAATGGGGTTACAAAAGATAAATTATCTCCTGGATCTAAAAGTTCATATGAAACATAAAAAAACTCTTAACATACCAGTGAACACGTTTGAAGCTCCTTTGACCTCTTGGCGACCATGAAGAGCATAAAACCAGTTGTTCCTTTGGGAGCCTTCGACTTTGGGTCTTGTGCCTCTGCTCCTACATCCATTATCATCGTGGTAAAACTGAAGCAAGCATTGGACCCTGCTAGGCATTCTCCTTTATGAGTCCTCCCACACATAAGGCAGTTTAGATTTTGGGGCTTAGGGGCCACCCCTTTGTGCTTTCGGGGAGGAGGAGTGCTGGAGGATCCCTGTACACTTTGCTTTTGGCCACATTGAAATTTGTGACCACCGGTCTCTTGGTGAAAGTAACTCCCACCTTCAACTCGAACCTTCTTCGTCTTCCTTGACCTTTCACAAAGCTTCTCCTCTTCAATTTTCTTTGCATACGTCATTAATTGGGAAATGTCCATCTCCTTGACCAACATAGCCATCTTGCATTCCTTGAAGACTAACTCGGGGACACCCCAAATAAACTTGTCTATTCGAGCCCTTGAATCCTCCGCCATAAATGGAGCATACTTTGATAATTTGGTGAATTTGAGGCATACTCCCTTACACTCATGGTCCCTTGCTTCAAGTTGATAAATTCTTAGACCTTTACCTCTGTAAGCTCAATTGGGAAAAATCGATCCAAAAAGGCATGTCTGAATTTCCCTCAAAACAATAGGACCCACTCCTTGGCCTCTCTTATCGGCTCATTACTCATACCAAATCTTGGCGACTCCCTTGAGTTAGTAAGCCACCAATGCGACTTTATCTCCTGATGAAATACCAATCACCACAACCACTCAGTAAGCCTCCTCTATGAAGTCAATAGGATCCTCATCCGTATTTGACCCATGAATTCCAATGGGTTCATCCATAGAAATTCACATACTTTAGAAGCAAGAGTAAGCACTTGGGAGATAGAACTATCTCCCAATCGGCTTGATTGGCCAATGTTTGGGCCAATAGGGTGAGCGCAACTCGAAACTCCACATGAGACACTCTATCATCCTGTTGGAGTGGAGGGACTTGTTGTTCTAGAGTGCCTCATTGATGGGGAGCTTTTCATGGTGGTATGGTCTAGAAACAAGCAAAAGCCTGTTCGTCACCCAAGTTACACCTTCTTTTTAGAGGATAAAGCGGTTGCTGTCAAGATATAGAACCTAACAAAGGTTAGGATTGAACCCACAGGGAATACATAGACTCGACGCAAATTCACCAACAAGCAATTCGAGTAGTTCCCCAAAAGGAGGGAGGGTTCGAAAAATCAATGAGAAAAATAAACTAACTATTGATCACCAGAAAAAGATCAATAACGGAGAGCAACTAGGGTATTGTGTTCCCCATGATTCCCCAACTCAGAATCACCAGATAACATAATTCTTGTCTAGTGTATAGCATATAGTATGGTAATTAAGTTCACCAAGCCCTTTGGTCAAAGGTTAGAGGCGAATTCACATGCGACTTGGCCCATCTCCATAGTGTGCATCACTAACTATTACCTAGAAATCAAAGTACAACCTCCCCTTGGCCTAGTTTGGTTGATTAGATGAGAACACATCAATCAAATCTTTTGATTGATCTCTTTTCCTATTCATTTTTATGTTGGTCTAGTCAGTAACAATAGGTGGGTTCTATTATTAGCCACCATCAGAAAATATACAAAACAAAGAGAGTTAATTAATACATGCATATACACCTTTCAAGAATCGTGAATTATCTGGTTTTACTTTGTCAGTTCTTCATAGGTCCCACAGCCCTAGTTGTGGATTTAGCTACTCATGCTTTGTGTAGATGAAGAGATTATGAATTTAGGAGACATAATTAAACACTTACAAAACTGAATTAAGTACACGCAAATCCATTGTCAATGAAAATCACAAGCTTAAAGATTGAATTATATCACAAGTGTTTTTAAAGACTCTCTCATAATCTTCTCTCTAAGAATACTGAGTTCTCTCAACAGTAACCTAAACTAAGCTGAACTTTTCCTACACTGGTCGTCCCCCTCGAAAAATAACCCTAAAAACCTATTTATAATAAGTAATAATAAATCCTAGACAAATTAAGAAAACTGCTCAGCAAACTCAATGAAAGTACTTTACGACTCGTATTGTCCTTTACGACTCTTAATCGGGGTCTCATAAAATGCTACTAGAATGTTGAACTTCTCTTTTACGATGCCCCTTCACGACTCGTAAAGTGGTTTATTGCCCGTAAAAAGGGTTTCATCTGATAACTTTCCTGCAAGTCCACTTCTCTGATTCTCAGGGCACGAAAGGTCTTCTATGACTCGTATAATGATCCAAGACTCGTCTGCATATTCATAGAATTAACTTCTGAACTTGGCCCCTCACTGATATTCCTCATGAAATACCTTTACGACTCATATAAGGTCCATACAGTAGTAAAAATTGGCAACTTCTGCAATTTTTCTCTAAATCATGGCCAACCTGTATTCCTGCAAATCTAAACAAAAAACACATAAAAAATAACTAATGTCATATTGAGAACACACAAAATCCTAAGTTTTAAACATCAAAAGTATTTTTTTTTGGCAGCATATCAACACCCTCAACTTAAAATTGTTGCTTTTCCTCAAGCGACAGACTCAATCTATATAGACAATACAGTCACACACAGGCCTCAACTCACATGGCATAAATCACATACATCTCAAACTCAAATACCCACACCAACACTTCAAAATAGGATTAGATAGCTATTTAGCAAACCAATGAAAACTAGTGCATATGACAACATAACTATGGCATGCCAGACATTATTAACAATCCACAATCACTGAACAAGTCTAGTGCTAATAATGCAATAGAAGTTCCCTCACAAAAAGAAGTCCCATATCTGACACTCAATGATATTTCCATTTTTTTAGCATTGGGACTGTGCGAACTCATTCACCCTCACAATAGACATTCATGCATTGTGACTAATACCACAAGCTTGCCCCTATACTCATGACTCAGACCTTCAATTAATTGTACAAGGATCACTCTAGGACTTTCTAGGCTTATAACGTAGGCTCAAGGGGTTTTGGTATAATATTTTGGAAAAAAAGTGACTAAAGGCCCTCCTTGAAACTTCGTTCTTCTATACTTTTGCCCCACCAACTCTGTTATTTTCACCTTGTTCTCCCTTTTTCCTCATTCAAGCTTTTCTGGGTGCTTAATTATCATTTTTCATCCTTTTGCCTTATTTTCATATTTCATTTTGCTCTTTCACTCTCAATTAAGGCATTTTTCATTTTTCTTGCATCCAGTGCTTTACCCTTACACTAGCCACCCTCAACTTAGAATTTTGGCTCATGTCAAGGGCCACACTATCCATCCTCAGAACTAGGGCCACTTTTAGTAGCCACCCTCAACTTAGGCGTTTTGCCTCAGCGAAGGTACACAATGTTCAAGGAATGACCAGGGCCAAATTTAGGATTTTTCACTAAACAAGGCTAGGTTAATCAGGTGTTTTGAAAGAAGAGGTACTTGTTAGGCTCAAACATTAGGAACAAGGGATATTTCATCGAATTGGTTGGTCATTTTTCGGCTAAAGTGGACTATTTAAGAACAATGGCCTAAGATCCTTTCCTAATCCAACTAATCTAAAATCCAATTTAGAGTAATTAACAAGTTCTGAATTAGCACAAAAAACATGAATTTAGCAAATAAGGCTCACACTCACATGGCATTGCATATATTATTAGCAAAAAAACTCTCAGATCATGCTTCTGATCTCAATCTACCTTGCTTATCAGAACAAATATTTTCAATCAAATGCATGTTTACTATCCAACTACTAATCAAAATATTTGGTGGGTACCATTTTTTTCAAACA
Source organism: Solanum rostratum (assembly GCA_029948455.1). NCBI lineage: Eukaryota > Viridiplantae > Streptophyta > Magnoliopsida > Solanales > Solanaceae > Solanum > Solanum rostratum. The sequence goes on from CM057048.1 coordinate 21,010,315, forward strand.
AAACACCAAAACATGCCTACCATAAGGCATAAGTTTTGGTAGTATATGTTACATATAATATCTGAACATCCCAAACATGCTGGTTCAACATAAATTGAATATCCATAGGGAAAAAGAACATAGGAAAGAAAATCTTTGGATAAAAAATTGGGGTAGTTATGGACCATAAGCTACTCAAACTTCTTTGAGGCCCAAAACTACACAGACCATATCGAAAAAGATATGTAGTCTCCCCAATGCACAAAATAAAAAAGAATAGAACACAAGGGGTTAAAAAAATATTCCTGGGAGCCTAAGTGCTTGTGTGTGGCTGAGTCTGTCCATCCCCCTCCTACGGGGCGGTTTGGTCAGCAGTGGTCCTCTATCCGGAGGGGCCTGCACCCCATAACTGCTCCTCCTCTCGAGCTCATCACATCTCCTCCTCATGTCTTGATCTCTTTAAGACAAGCTCGAGCTCCTCCTTCTCTGTGAGCTTCGCGCACATACACCTATCATTTGACTCATCATCCTCTATGAGAGGTCTCTTCTCATGGAAAGGCTAGATAGGCTCATTAGAGGCAAAATAATCCACCACCAGCCCATGAGGTATAGTCACTGGAAGTGGAACAGGTGCCACAAGTGTTGCGATCATGTTAGTCCAGAGCTGCTGGATCTCGGTCGGTAGGGATGCTAAATCTGAAAGTCGAGCCTTGCTCAATTTCCTCTGCACTCTCTCCTTGAAGGCGTCAATGCGAGCATCCACTGTAGCAATATGATTCTGGATGGTGGCGATAATGAATGCTGGACCCCAACCCTCCGAGTCTGCAATAGCCTGGCTGACCCAAGGCCTGATCTGTTGAATGAGCTAAGTCAATTGGGACTCAGCATGTGGTAACTTCTGCAAAAAAGCCTGAATAGAAGCTACACATGCAGATCATGCCCGCAGTGGTAGGCTATGTAGTAGTGGCCTTTGGTGCAGAAGCAACAATAGTGGGTCTCCTCTCCTCAACTGCCTCATTTTGCGGGGGCCTCTCCACAGTAGTAGCAGCAGCAACGGAGGTGTTAATCACATAACCCTCAGGCGGTGGCTCTTGGGTGAATATCTCTTGAATAAGTGGGGGCTGTGCTCGTCCGAGTACCACAGGGTTTCTCACCAACCTTGATCCGGCTGGGCTCCAAAGTGTGTTGGGCCTCCATCATCCAGTCCAGCTGGTGTAGTATCTCCACCCTAGACTCTAAACAGAGCCTGTAGATCAAACAAGGGAAAGGGATGGTGGTGGCCTTTTTCAGTGTGGCCTCATGTATCTGCTCGACAATGAGGCGGGCCCAATCATTACCATAGCCAGCTATGATGTTGGTAACGAAAACTGCATGCTCTGGCATCAAATTATTATTAGCAAGCGTCGGCTAGATGCGTAAACAAATAATAGACACCAAAATTTTGTAGGGAAGCTGAGTGAAGCCTTGCCAATAGGTTTCGAGTGAGTGGTGACTCAAGCAGGTTTTGTACCCTGCTCTGCAATAAACCTTATGACCCATCTCATCAATGTGGCTTGTTGCTCAGGATCCTTCATCACTAATGGGTCCCTCGTCTGCCTCACCCTGGGATCAAACTCTGCGGTGGATCTAGGGCTCGATCCTCGGGACCAAATAACATATGGTGGATAGTCATCTCTGAATGTCTACCCCTCGACCCCTCACTCGCGCCTCTGTCAACTTGGGCGATGCAAGGGATTTCTTCCCCTTGGAAAGAGTGAGCTGGATGGTGGCTACATAAGATGCGAAGAACTCCCTCACCATAGTCAGGGAGTATCGTCCAAGAGACTCTATCAGCCACTAAAGCCCAAACCAAATCATCGTGTCCTAGAGACCGGGGACACGACTATGTTCATCTGCTATAACTTTGGGCTCCTCATGGATGGAGCGGGTAGGCTTGCCTCACTTCTTCGACTGCGTGTCCTCTCTCTAGATCACCTTTATACCCTTGATGCACTACCGATTAGCGAGGGCATCTGGTGCATATGATGATGGTAGTGCGTCGGAAGACTCTGCCTCTGATGTATTCTCAGAGCCCTCCTCATAACTAGACTCCTCTCTTAATAGAGTCACATGTGGCATGATGCTCCCATCAATACCTCCCTCTTCAGAATGGGGAGTGCAAGAAATTAAAACCCGAGTCTGCCCAACTCTAGTAGTAGCTCTGGTTTGTGGTCGAGTAGTGTCGGGGTTCGGTTTGACATCTAGGGCCTTCACTGAACTGCTCAGCTGAGGGGTTTGCTTTGTATCTGAAGGCTCAGCATCTGAAGGTTCATCCCTGAGCCTCCCCCATAGGGCTAGAATCATATCACCTTTCGCTTTGGGGGCCATAGTACCTGAAACATCAACATATACGCACTGTGGTTAACACATAAATTAAGAACTAAAATGCAAAATTCATCTGATTTCAGTTACATATAGGTTGTATGAAGGCACCCTTACCGGTCGGAGTAGGTTCTATAAGTCATAAAGAGCCTTTGTAAACCAGTGTTTCAAAATAATTTTAGTTACTGGAAAAGTCTACAAGACAAGGTACGACTCGTAAAGAGGTTTACGAGTCATCAACAAAGGTCATAAAAGATTTCTGTGGATAGTTAAATTTAGGTAGGGATCTACGAGACCTATCTACGAGCCGTAAAGTGATCTACGACTCGTAAAAGTCTCATTTGATGGATACTCAAAAACTTCAAGTTTCTGGAATTGTTGAAGAGGGGCAATTATGACTCGTGGATCAGTCCACGGGTCATAAAAGCCATTCGTGAACTAGAAAACTCAATCACCTGAGTTTCTAAGTTCATCACATGAACCCCAAAAGGCTTTTTCAACTGACTACTTATCAGCATCGAAGCAAAAATGCTCACACCCACAAGATTACAATACTACAACCATTACTCCCATATGTATTTTACACATATACCCCATCGAAACTGATTAAACATGGTTTATCATATAATTCTGATCACCCATTGTTGATTTCAACAAGTTCAAGCACTGATATCCTCACCCACTAATTCACAAACACAATAATTCAATTATGTAAGGTGAGTGACTCAATAGGTACAAAAACTATCCAAAACATTTTCACAAGGCCAAAGTACCCGATGCTTGACTTAATCAACAATTCAAACATGGGCAACCTAATTTTAACTAACATAGATTAAATTCAAACATGGATTTTCTGTCTAGACACCATACTCTTCATAATTGTCAACTAAATATTTCAAGACAAGGCAAATTAAAGGTTTTAATTTAACCAAAAACTTAGCAAGAATAGAGGGTAGATTGAAGAAGATGAAGGAGGTGACTAGGCTTGAAACCCTAGGCTGCTGGGATTCTCGCAAGAAAAGGAGAGCACGATGGCTAGTGGTGATTGAAAAAACAATGGGAGGGGTTCGGTATGGTCAATTTTGTAATTTTAGGTCAGAATGGGCTCAAAATAATTTGACCCCTATATTTATATATTGACCGGGTCAACTAAAGGTCAATCAGTCCAGACTTTATGAAACCCCGATTACGGCTCGTAAATCATGGTTTCATAGAACATCCAAATCCTAGTTTACAAGACTAGGTTTCAGGAACAATCTATGAGTCGTGAAGTATTTTACAGCTCATAGAGTTGGTCGTAGAAACCCTAATACTTAGAAAACTATTTAGGAAACTTACCTTGGGTTCATGAGCCCTATTTATGACCCGTAGTTTGGTATACAGACCGTAAAGTTAGTTTGTGGACTAGAGTGCATAATAATCTGCTTACTAGAAATCTTTACGACATGCGGTATGGGCTGTAAAGTGTTTTATGACCGGTAGACCCATTTGTAGAAACTCCCGTTGATGCTCTTCTCAGCCAAACTGACTGACTTAGTCTTGTACTCTACATACTCTTCATAAAATACACTGTTACCCTATCTTCAACCAACCCATTGTCCATAATTACAATAAAATGCAAGAAAATAAATTACCTCTGAGTCCAAAAACTTTAAGTAAATGTATAACTATGCTATTACATCAAAAACCTTGGGTTGTCTCCCAAGTAGCGCCTGATTTATTGTCGTGGCACTGCTCGGACGTATTGGTTAGTCAGACTTTGCCAATTTCCTAAAATTCACTCTTCAACTCATGGGGATGCTTCATCGACTGATGAATATTGAAGATAACTTCTTCGCCATTCAATTTAAACCTGAGTTGACCAGCTCCCATATCCACTAGGGCTCGCCCAATGGCCAAGAATATTCTCCCCAAGATGATTGGGACGTCGAACTCAACTTCGCAATCTATGATCACAAAGTCTGCGGGGAATATGAACTTCTCAACCTTTACCATCACATTATATAGTATCCTCATAGGCTTCTTTACAGTGCGATCCGCCATCACCACTTGCATATTAGTAGGAGTAGGGGCCCCCAATCCAAGCTTCTTGAGGATAGAAAAGGGTATCAAATTGATACTGGCACGTAAATCATATAGTTCCCTTGCGAACTCCACATCTCCAATGGTGCAGGGTATGGTGAAAGCACCTGGATCATCTTTTTTCTGAACCAAAGAGTTCGTAGTGACAACACTACGATGTTAAAGCTCCTAAGAAAGCTCCTGACTCACAATGCGCTTTTTGGTGACCAAGTCCTTCATGTACTTCACGTAGCTCAACATCTTTTCCAAAGCCTTAATGAGGGGGTTGTTGATAGAGAGCTGCTTTGGCATGAAGAGGAAGTGCTTAAATTTGCCTTCGTCCTCCCTCTTTTTGAGTCTCTAAAGGAAGGGATGAGGAGGCTTGGGGATGGGTTTAAACCTTCGTGGCGCTTCAGCTGCTTCACTCACCCCAACCTTGCAACAACCATCTTCTTCATCTGCATCCTTAGCTGCAACCATCTTCTCATGAACATCTTTCTCTTCGACCGGCATGGGAGTATCAATGGTGCTCTTGCCACCTCGAGTAGTAACTGCTATACCCTGCCCGTCATTCTTAGCATTTTGCACTATATTTCTAGGCAGTGTACCCCTCTGACACTGATTTAACTAAGTCGACACTTGAGGAAACTATTGTTTAAGTTGCTTGATAGCCACAAAATGAGAATCTATCTTTTGATTAATTCTAGATATATCTATTTTCATGCCACTTAGGGTCTCATCCTGTGTCTCAGCATTCTTCAACAGGCAATCAAATATCTCCTCAATTCTAGAATTGCCTGCACCTATGTTACGGTTGTGTGGTGGCACACAATGACCATTCCTGAAGCCTTCTCTGTGATGCTAATTTGCATCAGGACCACTATTTCTATCATAGTAACCACCGCCATTATCTTTGTAAGCTCCATTTCTACCAAAGTTCCAACCTTTGTTTCCTTGACCTTGGCGCTAATAGTTCTGATTAGACCCTTGGGTGTTGGTCCAGAAACCCCAACATCTAATCACTAACAAAGCATGCGTCCTCCTTATAGTGTGGCTCCTTGTACATGGGTGCACGTGAGGTTGATAAACTACTTCATTTACTCTCTCTTGGTTCTATTTCATCCTCACCTCCATGCTTCTGTGAATTCGAGCAAGCCGTAGCATGATCTCCTTATTGATTCTTACTTGCTTTGGACTTACACTGACTGCACATGAAATCTTTGTGGAAGCTCTATCCCTCTGCCCCTATGCATGGTTTGTTTTCACCACTCTTTCCATGCGTTCAACAATCCTTGCAAATGGTTGATTTAGGAACATGACCCCTAAGATGGTGTTAGCACAAGATTGACTATTATCATCAAAAGCATGGTAGAAGATCTCCACCAAGGCGTCATCAACTATCTTATGGTCAGGGATGCTCCTTAGACATTTTGTAAACCGCTCACATGTAATGCTTATCGAATCACTAGGTAGTTTCTCAAAGTTTTTAATCTGATCCTTTAACTTGAGCTTCTTCAATCTAGGGAAGTAACTCTCCAAAAAGGCCTTCTATAAGTCCACCAAGCTAGCGAATTGAACTTTGTAGGAGCTCAGATAGCCATAAGGCAGCATTGCCTGTGAGAGACGATGGGAAGACACGAAGTCCCACAATATCCAAAGACAGATTCTGTGTTCCCATCACACTTTTACAAACAAATACCACATCGTGTAATTGGCTATATGGATCCTCTAATAGTAAGCTCGAGAATAGCCCATTGGATTTGCAACATAACCCACTTGAGACTGTGAACTTTGTGTTTGCCAATAGTGGTGGCAACACAATAGCTCCAGTCACATCCATAGCCATGGGATTCAACCGGTATTGATTCTATTGGTAAGCATTGGCGTTGAAGTCTTGAGGTTGTGGAATGTCCTCCAAAGTAGGTGGGTTCTCATTCCCATCATCATCATTGTTGTTTCGATTCAGAGTTGTATTTGTTGCATTGTTGGCATTATCTTGGGCCTTCCTTCATATTGTTATGTAGATCTCTATATCAAATGGAGTTAAGAGATTGCCTTGACTCGGAGTGTTGGGAATACACTACTGGTACACCCTGCAAATAAACAAAAACAACAAACAAAAGAAAAATAAAAAGAAATAAGGATTAACACACAAATTACTAATGAATTTACTAAGTCTAGCCATTGTCCCCGGCAACGGCACCAAAATCTTGTTCATCGCCCAAGTTAAACCTCCTTTTTAGAGGATAAAGCAGTCGCTGTTAAAATAAAGAACCTAACCAAGGTTAGGGTCGAACTCATAGGGAATATGTAAACTTGTGGTAAATTCACCAACAAGCAATCCGATAGTTAATCAACTCAATTCCCCAAGGGGAGGGGTTAAAAAATCAATGAGAAAAATAAACTAACTAACGATCACAAGAGAATGATCAATATTGGAGAGTAACTGGGGTACTGTGTTCCCCATGATTTCCCAACTCAGTATCACCGGATAACCTAATTCTTGTCTAGTGTATAGCATGCAGGACAATTATTTAAGTTCACCAAGCCCTTTGGTCAAAGTTGAAAGGTGAATTTCACTATGTGACTTAGCCCATCTTCATAGTCTGCATTACTAACCATTACCTATTAGTCCTAGTACAAACTCCCTTTGGCCCAATTTTGTTGATTAGATGAGAATACATCAATTGAATCCTGTTAATTAATCTCTTCTCCTATTCATTACTACCTTGGTCCAATTAGTAACACTAGGCGGGTTCTAATGTTGGCCACCATCAGAAAACATGCAAAATGAAGAGAGTTAATTAATACATGCATATACACCTTCCAGGAATCGTGAATTATCTATTTTTACTTTGTCAGTTCTTCCTGTTTCCCACAACCCTAGTTTCGAATTTCACTACTCATGCTTTATGTAGATGAAGAGATTATTAATTTAGGAGACATAATTAAACACTTACACAACCGTATTAAGAACACGCGAATCCAATGTCAATGAAAATCATAAGCTTGAATATTGAATTATACCACAAGTTTATTCAAAGACTCTCTTATAATATTCTCTCTAAGAATATTGAGTTCTCTTAACACTAACCTAAAGTAAGCTAAATGTTTCATACACTGGTCTTCCCTCCTTGAAAAACAACCCTAAAAACCTATTTATAATAAGTGAAAATGAATCCTAAACAAATTAGGAAAACTAGTTGGCAAACTCCACGAAATCACTTTACAACTCATATTATCCTCTATGACTTATAGTTGAGGTCTCGTAAACATCAATTTGAATTTTGGACTTCTCTTCTATGACACCTCTTCACGACTCCTAAAGTGGTTTACGACACGTAAAGGGGGTTTCGTTCTATAACTTTCTTACAAGTCCACTTCTCTGATCCTCAGGGCACGAAAGGTCTTCTACGACTCGTACAATGATTCATGGCTCGCCTGTATATTCATAGAATTAATGTCTGAAACTTGGCCCTTCAGTGGAATTCCTCACGAAATACCTTTACGACCCGTAGATTGCCCTACGACTTGTAGAAGTTCTCGTACAACAACAAAAACCAGCAGCTTCTGCAATATTTCCCCAAATCATGGCCAACCTGTATTACTTCGAATCTAAACGCAAAAACACTTAAAAAACAACTAAAGTCGCATTGAGAACACAAAAAATCATATGTTTTAAGCATCAAAGGTGCTGTAATTTGGCAGCACATCAAAGCCTATCATTAGTTAGAAGAAAATCTTATTCAACTCTAAGGCACGACATGAATAAGAAAGAAGGGAAGACTTTCCTAAACTGTCTCATAACCTCTTACTCAAGATACTGGCACGCTTCACAACCTCTAATGAGACTTTATGTTACGGGGTATGCACGGATATACAAGGAACATTTTAAAACCTCATGCTTTGATACTATGTTTGTAATGACTCGAGCTAGAGGCCTAGTCATCAAACCACGAATGATATACCAAAGGAAAACCCTATCCAAGCCATCTCAAGAATCTTAAGTATTCATGATTAGCTGCTAAAACACAACACTTTTGATACTTAAAACTTAGAATTTTATATGTTCTCCAAGTGATCTTAGTAGGCTTGATGTATGTTTATGTTTGGTTTTCTAGATTTCAGGAATCAGGATGATTTTGGAAACATTTCGTAGAATTGACCTTTTTCTTATGATTTACGGAGCATTCTATGGGCTGTGGTTTACTCTATGAGATGTAGGATGAGTTGTGGGTCAGATTCAGGGAAAGACTAATTTCCAGATGTTAAAATGTACAAGTTTTCAGACGAGCCATAGAATGCTTTATGGCACATATATGAGTTTGTGGGTCAAAGATCAGAAAATATAATTAGTATTGCATTGTCATCAGAAGAGGTCACTTACGAGTCATATGTCAGATCATGGGTCATGGATAATATCATGCCTGGAGGATCATGACTTCAAAGATTTTTTGGAAAGTGAACAGACGAAGGGCCCATAAGTCAGAAAATGACTCATAGGAAGGTTTTGTAGGTTGAAGTCAACTTTTGTAAAGTGCAGATTATGAAGCCTAGGTACGGGCCGTGGTTCCATTTACGACCCATAACCTTTTCTGTCCGAGTTGTTGATTCGAGTTTTCCTATTTCATTTTTGATTTGGTTTTATCTTATTATAAATAGTATTTTTTTAAGTTTTTCTTGAGGAGAGAGAAAGAGGAGATAGTAGAGGACGACGCAGAGAGAATTTAGACCATTGATACTTTGAACTTGTAATTATTTTTGGCTTTACATTGGGATTATTAAATTGTGATTTCTAGTGGAGATTTTGGATTTCTTATTCTTCAATTCATCATTGTAAGTATTTAATTATGTTATTTCATAACATGATTCTTTCATCTACAATGATAATGCATAGCTAAATTCACAACTAAGGTTGTGGGAACCATGAAGAACTAACAAAGTACTGGATAATATGTAATTCTTAGAAAGTGTGCATGCATATCTTAATTATCTCTTCGTTTAGAATATTTTTTAACGGTGGACAACCTTAGAACTCGCCTAATTCTTACTTATTGGATCAAGGGGTTAATGAATGAGATAAGAATAATTATCAGGATTTAATGTGATCCCTCTCATCTGATCGACCTAATCGGATCAATGGATGGTTGTACTAGAATAAAAAGGTAAGGGTTAGTAATGCAAAACTGCGTGGATGGATCAAATGACTTAGTAAAATTTACCTCTCGTCTTGATCAAAGGGTAGGTAAACATAACTTACCAGTTATGCATGCTACATACTAGAAAAGGTTACAATTATCTGGCTATACTGAGCTAGGAATTCATGGGGAACACAATACCCTAGTTACTTCTCTCATTGATTTCACAACACTTACTCTTGATAACTTGCTTCTAGTTTAAGTTTAATTATTGCATTTACAAACCTCCCCTTTCGACAGATAAGTAGATTAATTCATCTGAATCACTCCTAATTACTCTAGGTCTAGACCATATTCCTTATGGGTTCGACCCTAACCTTGGTTAGGTTCTATATTTCGATAACGATCGCTTTTACCTTCAGAGAGAGGTATAGTTTGGTCAATATCAATTCGTAGGTGTTTAATGAAATCAATTTGCAACAAAACAAACTAAGGAAAAGGGGCTATGGGTCAATTTAACAATGAAGCGACATTTCAAAGTAGTGGAATTAAGTGCAATCTTTTTGTCCATAACATACCAACTGCATTATCGACAAATGGGACCGGTAATGGTTGATCTCCGTCAAATAGAAAGAAATCTGAAATAGTGCAACATAGAAAGGAGACACCTTAGAAAGGATACAAATAAATCGTCTCAAATTAAAAATAAGGTACATGATTGAATGAAAAGTGGAGGAGTCCCAAACTAAAGGCTCACCAAAAATAGTAAACCTAGTCTTGAACGGTGAGTACTAGCCATGAGCGAGTGGAGAAGTGTCACGACCCAAAAATGGACGTGATGACACTTGCTCAAACCCACCAGAACAAGTCAGCCTAAACCCAACAACAATATCGAAATGACGTGCGGAAGTACTAAATAAAATAGATAACTAAAAGGAAAAATCTCCACAAACTTAAATACCACCCAAGGATTGGTTGTCACGTGTACAAGCCACTAGTCATACAGAATTCCAAAGAATTACAAGTTTGCAACAGTCTTTCTTCTCAAATAGAACAAAGCAGAAAAGAAACAAGACAAGAGAGTCAGCCAAATGACAACAGCTACCTCTCTAAATCTCCTGAGAAGCCTCGGATGATCAAGAAATATACTACTCACGGACCGGGATCAAAACCTACACAAGTGTAGAAGCAAGGGTGAGTACCAAAACCAACGCGGTACCCAACAAGTCAAACTAGCAAAACAGAGTAAGTCCGATAGAATACACAAAATCCTTTCACACCCAACCACATGCCGCCGAACTACACACCTGCACTCAGAAAAGTCCCAGTCCAACAACACATAATACATTATAGAGATAGTTTCCACTATGTCACAAATATCAAATCACAAGTCACATCCCACAAGTAACAACACAATCAACCATAGGAATAACATCATGCCACACAAGAATATGCAAGGATGAGATGCAATGCTTATGCAATAATTGCCGGCAATGACCTCGGCATCATAACATCACTGAAAATACCTCAACATCACAACATCGTCGGTAAAGACCTCGGTATAATATCATCACCGGCAAAGACCTCGGCATCACAATATCATCACCGGCAAAGACCTCGGCATCACAATATAATCGCCGGCAAAGACCTTGGCATCACATCTCGACCGGTAAAGAGCTCGATCCCAACTTTTTACCATCTCACTCATATCAATATTCAAAACAATGCAAATATGTGTGTCATAGAATGAATGAATATGAGATGAAGTCCACAAACAAATCCACTCCTCATCACCAACCACAACAATATATCTCAAAAGAATATATATATATATAATTCTCATCACTTAAACACATATTTAATTCAAGTGTCACAACAACACACCAACTCACATTTTATATTTAAGCACCCTCATTAGAATATTTCACAAATCACACATAGGAGAAAGGATAATTCGAGATTTCTACAAGAATTACAAAGTTTTAAAAGTTCACTTGCCTTAATAATTGAGCACTCACTGCGGGAGTTGAGCCTTCCCCTTTCGATTCGAACCCCAAGCACCACGATCTAATCAAATAAATTACCACAATAAGATTTCAAAACTAAGAATACCCATATTACTTTACGTCTAGCCTAGACCCAAAAACTAACCAATTCCGTAGTCAATTCTCAAAATTTCAAGCCTAGGGTTAAGTCTCAATTTTCTCAATATCATAGATTTAAAGATATTCATATAATATGTAAGTCATAGTAAAAAAAGATAATAATTACTACAATATAATTCAAAGAAAATATATGTACGGAACCAACTGGTCACAAAACCAGTGGTAAATCACGGAAACAACAACAGTGATACACCCTTTTTAATCCAAAACCCACTAATTCTTCCACCCAATTAATACCACCATTTTCTTCACTTTTAGCAATAATTGCCAGAACTTTGTCCCCCTAACTTTTCCCCAAAAACGATGCAACCCACAATTTCTCTATTTCATTCTTTTTTTATTTATTAATTCAACATGCATTTATTACTAATAAGATTTGACATTAATGATCCCAAAAAAATTATACATCAACAACATGGAATTCCAGTGAGTTTTTTTTTCTTTACATGGAAAATCAAAGTCAGTCGACGCTCACGTTTTTGCGTAAGATTTCTTCTCCTTTTTTTTTATCTCTTAGGTTGTGGAGTAAAAATACTAAACCCACTAATTTACTTTAATAAATAGGGTGAGTAGTATAGGATATTTTATAAGTTGTCAAGTTAGTCTCCTAATTAAATTAGTTATCTAAGTTTACCTGAAACTTAAACAATCGTAGTTATTGAAGAGTCCAAAATACTCATTTAAATTTACGAGGGAGATATGTTTGAAAAATTGGAGGACTAATTCTAGAAACGATGTTATGGGTCATTATATTATCCACCACTAAAAATCATGTTCGTCCTCGAATATAAGGTAAAAGAAATTACCTGAAGCTTCAAAAAGATGAGGATATTTAGCATGCATGTCAGACTCCATCTCCCAAGTCGCCTCTCTAACCTGATGATTCTTCCATTGCACCTTCACGGAAGCAATCTCTTTGTTTCTAAGTTTTCGAAGCTGTCTATCCAAAATAGCTACAGGCGCCTCCTCAAATGACAAGTCTGGACTCAACACCACCGCAACAAATGAAAGTATATGAGACTCGTCGGGCACATACTTCCGAAGTATGGAGACATGAAGCACAGGATGCATGGATAACAAGCTAGGTGGCAAGGCTAGTCTGTATGCCACCTCTCAAACTCGCTCTAAAATCTCATATGGGCCGTTAAATCGGGGGCTAAGCTTTCCTTTCTTACCAAACCGCATAACACCCTTCATAGGGGACACTCTAAGCCAAACATGATCGCCCACCATAAACTCTAGGGCTCGAACCCTCATATCTGCATAACTTTTTTGTCGACTCTGAGTGATCAAAAACCTACCCTTAATTATACGGACCTGCTCCATAGCATCCCTAAGGAAGTCTGCATCTAATGAGTCCATCTCAGCAGAATCAAACCAACCAATCGGAGATCTACATCGTCTACCATACAAAGCTTCGAATGGAGCCATCTGAATACTAGAGTAGTAACTATTATTATAGGCAAACACTGCCAAGGGCAAGTGTTGGTCCCAACGGGAACCAAAATCGATCACACATGCTCGAAGCATGTCCTCCAACACCTGAATCGTCTGCTCAGACTGTCCATCTGTCTGGGGTGAAAGGCTGAACTCATATCCAACTGAGTGCCTAGACCATGTTGCAAGGCCCTCCAAAAATGTGAAGTGAAGAGTGAACCCCGATCCGAGATGATAGAAACAGGCACACCATGCAATCTAACTATCTGACTGATGTAAAGCTCAGCCAACTTCTCCGCTGTGTACTTAACCTTGACAGGAATGAAATGGGCAGACTTAGTCAATCGATCCACAACTACCCAGATAGAGTCATAACCACCCACAGTAGTGGGCAAACCCGCTATAAAATCCATGGTGATACGCTCCCACATCCATTTAGGAATGGGCATCCTCTATAACTCACCTCCAGGTCGTTGGTGCTCACACTTAACCGGCTGACAAGTTAAACACTTGGACACGAAGTCTGAGATGTCCTTTTTCATGCCACCCCACCAGTAATGCTGACTCAGGTTATGATACATCTTCGCTGCTCCTGGATGAATGGAATAACGAGCACAATGAGCCTTATCCATGATCACTCTAATCAAGTCACCCAACTTAGGCACACAAATTCGATCTCCAATCCTCAAGACACCATCAGGATCAAGTGTCGCTTCCTTAGCCTCTCCTTTAATCACCTTGTCTCTGATGAGACATAACTTTTCATCCTCAAATTGGCGCTCTCGAATCTGGTCCATTAAGGAACACGAGCCTCAATGAAAGCAAGTACACCACCCTCATCCGAAAGTTATAACCTGACTAGGACATTAGCTATACGCTGAACATCCCTGGCCAAAGGTCGCTCCTCAACTCGAATGGCGGCTAGACTCCCCATGCTAGAAGTCTTTCTACTCAAGGCATCAACCACCACATTAGCCTTTCCCGGATGCTATAAGATGGTCAAATCATAGTCTTTTAGCAACTCAATCCACCTACACTGCCTCAAGTTCAGATCTTTTTGACTGAAAATATACTGAAGACTCCTATGATCAGTGAAGACCTCACAATGTACACCATATAAGTAATGACGCCACAACTTAAGCACAAAAACCACATCTGTTAACTCTAAGTCATTGGTACGGTAGTTCTTCTCATGAACCTTCAACTGTCTAGAAGCATAAGCAATCACTCTCCCCTTTTGCATCAACAAACCACCTAATCCAACTCCTGAAGCATCACAATACACCGTAAAGTCCACACCTGCCTCAGGTAGTGTCAAAATGGGAGCTGAAGTCAACAAAGTCTTGAGCTTTTGGAAGCTCGCCTCACACTCATAGGACCAATGAAAGGCTACATTCTTCTGAGTTAATCTAGTCAATGGGGCTGCAATGGAAGAAAAACCCTTAATAAACCATCGATAATATCCAGCTAACCCCACAAAACTGCGAATCTCGTTAGTTGAAGTAGGCTGTGTCCAACCTCTAACTGCCTCAACTTTAGCTGGATCCACTCTAATCCCCTCCTTGGACACCACATGCCCTAAGAATACCACCGAATCAAGCCAGAACTCACACTTGGAGAATTTCGCAAATAACTTTTCCTCCTTCAACCTCTGTAGCACTATTCTCAAGTGACGAGCATGATCAACCTCAGTCTTGGAATATATCAAATGTCATCAATGAATACTATCACAAAAGAATCTAAATAAGGACGAAACACCCTATTCATCAACTCCATGAATGATGCAGGGGCGTTAGTCAACCCAAAGGACATCACCAAAAATTCATAATGCCCATAACAGGTTCGAAAAGCTGTCTTAGGAATATCTGATGCCCTAATCCTCAACTGATGATAACCAGACCTCAAATCAATCTTAGAGAACAGAGCCGCTCCCTGAAGCTGATCAAACAAGTCATCAATACGGGGAAGAGGGTACTTGTTCTTGACAGTCAGCTTGTTCAACTGTCTGTAATCAATACACATCCTCATAGACCCATCTTTCTTTTTCACGAACAAAGACGGGGGCACCCCATGGTGACACACTGGGATGAATAAACCCTTTGCTCAGCAAATCTTGAAGTTGCTCCTTTAATTCTTCCAGTTCAGCAAGAGCCATTCTATATGGAGGAATGGATATGGGCTTAGTGCCTGGCTCTAGATCAATAGGGAAGTCAATATCCCTATCGGGAGGAACACCTAGAAGGTCAGTGGAAACACATCGATAAACTCCTGAACCACCAGAATAGACTCCATAGATGGTGGTTCAACACTGGTATTTCGAATAAAATCTAAATAAGACAAACACCCCCTATCAATCAATTTCTTAGCATGGATGTAGGAAATAACTTTGGTAGGATAAGAATCACTATCACCCTTCCACTCAATCTTTGGTACACCAGGCATGGCTAAGGTCACAGTTTTTCATAGCAATAAAGAATAACTTGATAAGGAGAAAGCCAGTCCATCCCCAAGATAACATCAAAGTCTACTATCTCCAGAATAATCATATCTACCTATGTATTATATCTAGCCAGAGAAGCAAGACAGGATCGATACACTCGATCCACCACTAAAGGCTCACCTACTAGTGTGGAAACATGCACGGGCACTGACATTCGATCACATAATAAATCAAACCCAGATAAAAAGTACGTAGAAACATAAGAGTAGGTAGATCCAGGATCAAATAATACAGATGCAGGCCGATGACAGACTGGAATAATACGTGTAATAACTGTGTCTGAAGCCTCAGCCTCGAGCCTCCCTGGAAAAGAATAGCACTGAGCTCCTCTGCCACCCCCGGTCTGAGCAACACCTTGATCTCCACCACGTGGAACCAAGGCACCACTATCTGGCATCCTGCCACCTCTAGTAGTTTGACCCCTGCCCTGACCCCTGGTCGGTGGAGCCAAATCTCTAACTGGAGCTGCCGAATAAGTACGATGAGGTCCCGAATGAATCTGAAAGGGACAGTATCAAATCAGGTGGCCTGGATCTCTACTGCCAAAGCAAGACCTCGGGGTAGAAGACTTTTGTCCACCAAATGAACTGTTATGGCTACCAAGGGTGGAACTGTGGCACCCTCGAGACATCTGTCCACCCTCACCTGCTGGCATAGATGCATGCACAGGATCCTGATGCCTAAAAGATCCACCACTCCTATGCGAACCTCTACCTCCTGATGAAGTACCAGAAAACTGCCCCGTAGTACAAGCCCTCTTAGGGTCCCCAAACTCCTCTCGAACCAACAACTCTGCCTCCTTGGCGGTGCTCACAATAGACTGAAAGGAAGCCCCTTCACGAGCTGCTCTGAATACATAAGATCTAATGGAGAAATTCAAGCCCCTCACGAACCTGCGGACTCTCTCAACCTCATCTAGAATCATAGCTACGACATGTCGAGATAACTGACAATAACAAGCCTCATACTCAGTAACAGTCATACCACCCTGTTTCAAATCCTCAAACCTCAATCGCCTCTCCTCCCGTACACTCCAAGGAATGAAACGATCCTGAAAAGCACTGGAGGGGATCCGGCTGGTCTGGATCTCACATAAGTCCTCCACCACTCCCTGGCTGGCCCATGGAGCTGGAGTGCAACAAAACGGACACCACCCTGATCAACCAAACCCACTGCCTCTAGCATCTCATGGAACAAGGTCAGAAACTCATGAGCGTCCTTGCTTCTACCACCTTGAAATTGAGGTGGTTTCATCTTCTGAAATCTTTCGTAACTAAGCTGATCATCTGCTGCCAAGACTGCCTCTGGAGTCTGTTCTCCCACTCTCGCCTGAGAAACTCCCTGCGTGCCTGTCGCACCACCCCCCTGAGTGAAGTTCTCAAGTATGCCTATCATCCTCAACAGGGTGTCCTGAAGCAATGGCGCAGCTGTGGGCTCTGGAAGAGCCTGATCCTCATCAACTTCTATCTGTGGCTCTGGATAAGCCCCTCTAGCCTGCCCTCTAACTGGTGCCGCCCCTCGGGCACGTCCTCTCACTGATGTCACTCCACGAGCACGACCTCTAGCTCGACCCCTTCCCCTACCTCTAACTGGGGCCTCAACTATGGTCTCGGGAGCTGCCTCGCCTCTACCACCAGTAATCGTAGCTCTAGTCCTTGCCATCTGTCAAAGAGCATGGGCACAACTCAATACTAACGAAGATAACCACACACGATAAGAGAGAATAAATAAAAAGGAGATTCCTAACAGTCTCAATAGCCTCTCAAAGATAAGTACAGATTTCTCCGAACTGATCCTTGAGACTTTACTTAGACTCGGCTTGTATGCACGTGAGACCTGTGAACCGGGCTCTGATACCAACTGTCCCGACCCAAAAATGGACGTGATGACACTTGCTCAAACCTACCAGAACAAGTCAGCCTAAACCCAACAAGAATATCGAAATGACGTGCGGGAGTACTAAATAAAATAGATAACTAAAAGGAAAAATCTCCACAAACTTAAATACCACCCAAGGATTGCTTGTCATGTGTACAAGCCACTAGTCATACAGAAATCCAAAGAATTACAAGTTTGCAACTATTTTTCTTCTCAAATAGAACAAAGCATAAAGGAAACAAGACAAGAGAGTCAGCCAAATGACAACAGCTACCTCTCTAAATCTCCTGAGAAGTCTCGGATGATCAAGAAATATACTACTCACGGTCCGAGCTCAAAACCTACACAAGTGTAGAAGCAAGGTGAGTACAAAAAACAACGCGGTACCCAACAAGTCAAACTAGAAAAACAGAGTAAGTCCGATAGAATACACAAACTCCTTTCACACCCAACCACATACCGCCGAACTACACACCTGCACTCAGAAAAGTCTCAGTCCAGCAACACATAATATATAGATATAGTTTCCACTATGTCACAAATATCAAATCACAAGTCACATCCCACAAGTAACAACACAATCAACCACATGAATAACATCATGCCATACATGAATATGCAAGGATGAGATGCAATGCTTATGCAATAATTGCCGGCAATGACCTCGGCATCATAACATCACTGAAAATACCTCAACATCACAACATCGCCAGTAAAGACCTCGGCATAATATCATCGCCGGCAAAGACCTCGGCATCACAATATCATCGCCGGAAAAGACGTCGGCATCACATCTCGACTGGCAAAGACCTCGGTCCCAACTTTTTACCATCTCACTCATATCAATATTCAAAATAATGCAAATGTGTGTGTCATAGAATGAATGAATATGAGATGAAGTCCACAAACAAATCCACTCCTCATCACCAACCAAAACAATATATCTATATATATATAATTTTCATCACTTAAACACATATTTAATTCAAGTGTCACAACAGCACACCAACTCACATTTTATATTTAAGCACCCTCATTAGAATATTTCATGAATCACACATAGGAGAAAGGATAATTCGAGAATTCTATGTGAATTACAAAGTTTTAAAGGTTCACATGCCTTAATAATTGAGCACTCACTGCGGGACTTGAGCCTTCCCCTTTCTATTAGAATCCCAAGCACCACAATCTAATCAAATAAATTACCACAATAAGATTTCAAAACTAATAATACCCATATTACTATACGTCTAGCCTAGACCCAAAAACTAACTGATTCCATAGTCAATTCTCAAAATTTCAAGCCTAGGGTTAAGTCTCAATTTCTCAATATCATAGAGTTAAAGATATTCATATAATATGTAAGTCATAGTAAAAAAAGATAATAATTACTACAATAAAATTCAAAGGAAATATATGTACGGAACCAACTGGTCACAAAACCAGTGGTAAATCACGGAAACAACAATGGTGATACACCCTTTTTATTCCAAAACCCACTTATTCTTCCACCCAATTAATACCACCATTTTCTTCACTTTGGCAATAATTGCCAGAACTTTGTCCCCCAAACTTTTCCTCAAAAATGATGCAGCCCACAATTTCTCTATTTCATTCTTTTTTTAATTTATTAATTCAACATGCATTTATTATTAATAAGATTTGACATCAATGATCCCAAAAAATTTATACATCAACAACATGGAATTCCAGTGAGTTTTGTTTTCTTTACCTGGAAAATCAAAGTCAGCCGACGCTCACATTTTTGCGTAAGTTTTCTTCTCTTTTTTTTTGTCTCTTAGGTTGTGGAGTAAAAATACTAAACCTACTAATTTACTTTAATAAACAGGGTGAGTAGTATAGGATATTTTATAAGTTGTCAAATTAGTCCCCTAATTAAATTAGTTATCTAAGTTTACCTGAAACTTAAACAATCGTAGTTATTGAAGAGTCCAAAATACTCATTTAAATGTACGAGGGAGATATGTTTGGAAAATTGGAGGACGAATTCTAGAAACGATGTTATGGGTCATTATAAGAAGTGCCCATCCCTACATGGTTAAATCATGCAGGCAAAATATGTATTTGTACATTTGAATGTACTAAGTATGCGAGATATAATGCATGTATGGAATTGTAATTCCATTATTCTCAAATATAACATATGATTATACATCAAATAATAAATACATCGAGTAAGCTTAAGCATCAACCAGGAATATTATTCAAGATGAATATGAATCAATGAATAAGAAGCACATATAATGAAAACACAACATTAGATCATAAAATTTGTAGGAATAGACCATAATCGACAATAAGACCATGTGAGCTATAACATGGAATCCAATGAACTCCTTCCATTGGGAAAAGTCCAATGCACTCCTTTCATTCGAAAAAGGGGAGTCTACTTGCCAAGGTAGATATCCTAAACTTAGTAACCTTGCAATTGCATCTTCCTTAATATTTGGTCCTACATGGATCCACTAGCCTATAAGGGCTCCTATGGTGGCATATAATTAGCGATATTGAGATTTAGCTTTTTAGGGGTCATGCCTCAACTAATAGAATGAGTTCCAATCTCAAGTTCTCTCAGTGCAAGTCATCCCACATAATTTTTAAAACATATCTTAGAATCATAAGTAGAAATCGATAAGAGCAGCTTGAAAGTTAGAACCACCAAGTAAGGATTGTCCCTTCATCTCGGGGACCTATCTTAACATATTTAGGGCAA
This sequence comes from Solanum rostratum, assembly GCA_029948455.1. Classification (NCBI taxonomy): domain Eukaryota; kingdom Viridiplantae; phylum Streptophyta; class Magnoliopsida; order Solanales; family Solanaceae; genus Solanum; species Solanum rostratum. Next base: position 21,030,568 of record CM057048.1, read on the forward strand.
TTTCCATCATACTTATATCTTTGAAAAACTTAACTTTAAATATCTTTATTAATTCCCTAATCATAATTATAAATCACATAATACTTCATTTGAAAACTAGGTGGGCTAGGCTTTTATCATGGAATAATCATAAATCACATAATTCATAAGAAAATTTCTCTTTTTAAGGAACATAAAAAATACCCAATCTTTATCAACATTGAGACCCATCATGGAGTCATCATCACTAGTTCAAACATGCATACATACTTAGTAAAATAGTTGTAGAACATCATAAGTATCATTTAAATCACATAAATATCATGAGGTCATCATAAGCATGCATAATAACTTAAAGTAAAGGTAAAATACTCAATGGGGAACTTTCTGGGTGGAAGGATATCCATAAATTAACTCACATACCTTGGGAAAACTAGAAAGAAACTAACTTGAAGCCTTTGGGGGAGAATTCGAAAATCCTAGTTCTTGTCGTGCCTTGTTCTTGAGAGCTTTTCTTTCCTTAGAATTTCAAAGAGTAAATAATGAGAGAATTACGGCTTAAAGGTTGATATAGGGTCCATTTCCCATTCTCAAAATGAATCTTTTAGGAATAGAATGGACATAAATGAAAAAATTTCCCCTAATTAAAACTTCCAGAATCAATATACGAAACCTCGATTATGGGCTATAAGTTGTTCTACAAACCGTAAGTCCCTCTGGTCTAATAACACACCTAAAATTCTTAAAAACTGATATTGCTGGATCCAAATCTATGAAACTATGTTATGGGTTTGTGGTTGGACTCATAGAATACTTTCACACTTACCTATTTTTTACCTTTTTCATGAAGGACCCTAGGATCATATCCTAGTATATGAGCCGTTTGATAACACGTAGATCACCTTTCAACAAACTCCAAATTTCTTTCATATCTGATAGCCTCACTCACGACCCTACTTATGAACCGTATGACTTTCTATGGGCCATCACTTAGTCCGTGGGTTATCCCTAAAACTTTTCCTTTTCTTGAAGTTCCATTTTTAAGAATGGAACCAACAAGATGTATGTCCACATACGAGTTGTAAGTCACCTCATGAAATTAACTGCAGATCATTTTTGGGGGTTGCTACAAGTTCTATGAGAATTATTTATGAGTTGTAGAACTTTTTAGGAGTCATGAACTGGGGTCATAGAAGGTTCCTGTGAGTTGGAATTTTTCTAGAAAATTTGAGTTTTACAAGAAAGTTTTATGGGCCATAAAAGGAACTATAGCCCATGGAAAGTGGTCGTGGATTAGGTTAGAAGTTTTGAAAAAATAATAAGCTACAAGACCTCTTTTTAAGACCAAACAATATGGGTCATAAAATGGTATACAAGTTATAGTTGGAGTTTGTAGAACACCCCAACACTTGGACAATTTTTGGAAATTTCGCAATAGTTCCACAAGGATATTTTACAAAACATAGACCCCAACCAGGAGTTGAGGTTCCATGTTTGTCATTGTGACAAATTTAGAGGGGCCTCAGTATCTCATCTATGATAAGCTTCTATTAGTTGTAAAAGACATGAAGGACCCATTGAGTATGTCCGTGGTTGAAGATTTAGAGAGGGTCAAATCAAGCTAGCATCTACATATAAGGTTCCACGTTCCTAGAAGGTTGCATGGGTCATAGATGAGCCTTATGATCTCTGTTTGGTAGACTTTAATTAAGGATATTTTGGACCTTTTCTATATTGCAAACTCCTAAACTATGTCATTTTTGTCCTATAAACACTACTAGAAATTTGATCTATTGCCACGGTTCAAAAACAGTCGGTATAGGCAAAAGAAATCGTGGGCATAAGTTTTAGCCACGGTTTAGAGAGGCGCCACAACTGATTGCGTGGCAATAGATCTATTGCCACAGTTTATTCCAACGATTGCCATAACCGTCGCAAAAGGGTATCTGTGGGGACGGTTTCTGTTATAATTAATTGGCTACGGTTTGTACTATATTAGTACGGTTAACAACCGTCTCAAAAAAGTTATATCCACGGTTCTTTAACCGTAGCAATAGATATCCCTATTGCTACGACTTTATATCTATTGCTACGGTTGTTGCTTTAGGTATTTTGCCACAGTTTTTACCACAGTTTTCAACCTTCATAATAGGGCTTCTTCTATTGCTACGATTTTTAACCGTGGCAGTAACCGTCGCCATAGCTTCCTCTATTGCCACGGCTGGCAAATCTATATAATCTCAATTTGACTAATTGTAGCTTATTGTGACTAATGCTGTTAATATATTGAGTTACACAATAACTTTATAATAGAAAATGTCAAAATTGATCCTAAGAAGAAACTTTACATTACTAAAATAATAATTCAACAAGATCGATCCATAGTGTTGCTAATAGCGATGAAAGCAAAACATATGTACATACATACATATAAGTATGTTTTAACTATTACAAAAAGGTGAAAATACGTGCATCACATTGTTTTCGATCTTCAAAAATAAAGGATATTTGGAACATAGGTAACTAAAGTGAACGACCTGGCCATTTCATGCAGTTCCTAGCTAGCAAAGCACATTGTCCATCAAAGAAGTCATCAGCACACAACACTTTAATTCATCCCTCCCCTTCTTCAATTTCATCATGCAACACTTTCATCCCCTCCTTCAATTCCATCACCTACGTACAAAAAATAGTTGTAAACCGACAATTTATTTCAATCCCAACAGAAAGATAGAGAAGGTAAACCAAAAATTTGCATTGAGAAACCAGTTATGATAATAGCACACTCGGAAAGAACTTGAGTGTCGAAAATCATATTCAACACTCAAGGAACATGGAATATGGAAACAGACAATTATAAGCAGCAGGAATATGGAAACAGACAACACTCAAGAAATCATACACACAGAAGAAAATTTCCAGAGGCAGCAGGAATAGTGAAAACTACAAGGAATATGGAAACAGACAAACTAATCAATTATAAGCAGCAGCTACACTAATATGAAATAAATGAGAGGTTGACGAGACACATCAGTCAGCAGCGGACACATGACATAAGTGAAAGTCTCTTAATTGGAACATGAATTTTTTTTAGGAATAAGACACCTGTAGCCTGTAAAATTCACAACAGGCAGACGACTACATGAATGAGATACAGTAATAGCATTTCTGGCAATACAATCATCTGAAGATAATCTCAAGAACTAAGTTACACAAATTCAAGCACGCCTTATACAAGAAAAACCTGTCACTTCAATGTACCAAGACTGAACTTTTAATCTAATGTCGATACAGTTGTTGGGCAATAGGCAATGCACCCATTGACTCCAGATCCCACAGAATTTCTGTTTGTTATATTGAAACAACAAGAAAGGTGAAGAGAGAATACTAACAAGTGCAACAATGATGACTTTGCAAAGTACTAGATGTAACAATAGGAAGGACCGCACCGAGGACCAAACATCTAATGCTCAACCAAAATGCTTAACTACAACCAAACACCCACTCATGACATATATACATAGCCGTGTGGCATTTCTTCTGCTATGCAAAAGAAGCACAACAGGCAACAGAGTATAGGTTTAACTCACCTTTCATTCTATAAGAACAACCAAGTAATTCTTTCACTGATCTAATAAGTGGTTAACTAAATTTCATCTTTATCACATTGTAATTAAGTTCGAATGGACAAAAACCAGGATAAAACTGAGAGTTGCAAAGCAGGTGATGAAATGACATACACTAATAAGGCGATACAGGAAAAGGAAGTGCAGACATTGTCAATTTTGGATGAATAATTAGAAAGTATAATGGAGATCTACTCATTAAGGTGAGGTTCACCAAGGAAATAAAAAATGGAAACACTATTGAACACCATGGTCTGTTAGGCCCCAATTGGTATAGACTTCTTTATATTATCCAAATATGGAAGCATCCCTAATCCAGCAGTACTATCTAAAACAACCTATAAATTGGACTATGATATAAGTGCAAGTTAAGCTTATTCCATTTCTTCTTAATGAACTTGTTAAAAGATATCATCCATAACACTTAACTACCTAAGTTGGTGTTTTTATCAGTATTTTTAAATCTTGGCACCCCAATTAGCTTCCAAGCTATCTAACTTCCTTGGAATCTTTCACCAGAGAATAGGAATGTTATTTCTTCAAATTGTAAGCATACATGTCATGAGCTGCATAGAGCAAATTTTCAAAAATGTCATATTGGCTCTAAACAAGCTAGAAGAAACTGAAAGTAAGTTTGCAAATAACTCACCTTTTTATTTCACCTATCTATTCTAATTTTCTTCACATTCAAACTCTTTTTTGCAACTGATTTATTAGATGCATATATAATAACTAAGTCACTGTTTGATTTTAACATCATTGGTACACACCAGTAAACCCCTTTTTCTCAAATGCAACTTTCTACACTATTCTATTTGCAGATTGTTTGCCTGTACTGTGCTATTTCAAATTTGTTTGTTGCTTTATGGTTTAATGTAATACCATAAAGCAAAACCAGCCCATATATGCATCACATTCACACAACCATGAGACAACCAGCTAGATATGTTACATATACTCAGCAAAACCAGCCTATATGCATCACATTCACACTACCATGAGACAACCAGCTATATGTTACATATACTCAGCAAAACCAGCCTATAAAAAATCAAAATCAGATTCAAAAAATCAGATTCAAAACAACCAGAGGACATTTTCTGGACAAAATAATCAGAGAAGACAAAATACTATATCACAACCAGAAAGCAGCAGAAGAAGAAGAAAAAGAAGAAGAAGAAATAGTCGATGGCTTGTGCAGAAGAAGAAAAAGAAGAAGAAGAAAAAGAAAATTAGTAACATTAACCTTGTCCGACGGCTTGTGCAGAAGCAGCGTCTCTTTGTGATGGAACAGTCAATGCTGCAAGTATGTTAGGGTCTATTAATCCGGTATGTTGTAGTTGTGCAATTACATCGGCAATAACTTCTTGTCTCATAGTTCTCTTTTGTTCCTCCATTTGTTTCTCCATTTTTTGGATCCTTTCTTCCATTTGTTTCACTACACCATTTGTCGCATTTAAAGTTGGTTCAGAATTGCCAACTATTTTCTTCAAAGTAGTCTTTGTAACCCCCGTTCCATATAGTCTTAGATGCCCAGGGTGTTTAGGACCCATGACTACGGAAAATGAATCAACAGACTGGCCATTTGCACTCGATTGTGATTCAAGTTCCTCCATTTCAGCCTAATAAAGCATATCCAACAATCAAAGTCTTGTATATAATTCTAAATAAAGAATTAATGTCATTGTAAATCCATTAATATACAGTATACATACAATTTTACTAGCAGTCTTTTCATATGAAGCCTTGTACACACGGTTAGGATTTCTCATTCTTGTGACCACAAAGAGCTCCTTAGATGATACAATTTCCTTCTCTTTTTCCTAGGCACAAGAAAATTGATATAAGAAATTGCTTAAATGATAGATTATACTAGATACTAAATAAGAAAACACATCAATCTATTACGGATTACAGCAAAACTCTTTTTGCTGGTAGTGTGTGGATTCAACAACTTTTTCCTATTCTTAGTATTTGTTTCCGACATCTTCTGCAAATAAATGAATCAATAATGTTAGTTAAGTGATCGACAGTTTGGCAACAATCAACTTTACCATAAAGCGGCAACAACAACAATATCACAGAAGAGATCAAGAAAAGAATGAGTTGAAAGTTTTAGATTTCGAACTACAATTTACCAAGAATTTCTCAGACTTCCAATATTTGAGGAGTTCTTTGAACTGACATTCTGGAATATGGCCAGGCTTTTTGGACATTCGAACTGTATCATTGTCATATGGGTCATAATAAGTTCTCTGCAACTCATCTCTATGACTTCTCCATGCTTCTCGAATTGTTGCCAGAGTCCAAGCTTTTGCCGCATCAGGAATATTGTATTTCTCCTACAATTTAGTATGAACAAGTTATCAAAGAGAAGTAAAATTGCTTTAATAATAATTAAATATTGAAAAGTCCAAACCTTTGTATAATCCCATAAATCCTTTTTAGTGTCCATATGCTTCCAATCAAATACATCATATGGACAAAGGATTGCATTTCTTGCCAATGTGCCCAGGAAGCTACTTAGCTCTGTTACGTCGTCTTCAGTAGGTCCAATCGGTTGATTTAAACCATTAAATAGGATCAATTTTACGCTCTTTCCGGCTATGTACTTTAGGCATCATCATTCTACCTCTTGTATTTTTGGTGGGAACGCCTTCAACTACAACAAAATATGACTTAGAAATCATGAATGAAATAAGTAAGTTCCTAAGCTTATATGTTACCTTGTTCTTCAAGTTGTTTATCTGTTGGAGGACTAACAGAACTCCTTTGCACTTGATCCTCAACGGGCTGCTGCTCAAAAGGATGATCTTCAAAAGTTTGTGCCTCATCAGATCGTCCATCAACTTCAGACTGTGGAGCTACTAGTTGTTTTTCAATTAATTTCAGCAGTTGTCCTTTCTCTGTCTCTATAGCTTCAACTACTTCATTTGTTGTCAACAACCTCGCTTTTTATTTGCCAAGAATGATAATGATCCAAGTTTAGCATATGCCTTATGTTTTGTTTTTTATTTCTTTTTGGTGATTCTTGTTGACTCATGACTATCAAAACCTGCATAAAATTAAGAGTGATAGTTAAAATAATAGAAAAGAATCTGCTTATCTGATGGAAAATATGTGGTACAAATTGATGAAGCTTAAACTACAAATGAAAGATATCAATAGGTACACGACCTCTTACCAACAGAAACTCTTCTCAGCAAGGGTGGAGTTAGCTATTAGACTCTGTGATGGTCAAAGATAGGCAGTCTCTGTCAGTCCAATAATAAAAAGAGACAATCAGATCAGAGGTAACACATGAAAAGATAAAAGATGTCATTCATTCCATGCCAAAGGAGAAAGATCATAGGGTTGATAGATTTCCTATTGACTTTTTCACTAAGAAATGGGAGCTTATGAAAGGTGATATAGTGCAGGCTATGCAACCATACTTCACTACTGGTATCATCTATCCTCCTATTACTATAACTGATGTAACTTTGATTCCTAAAGTTTCATCTCCTACCAAGGTTAAGGACTTTAGACCTATAGCTTTCTATACTACTCTCTACAAAATAATATCAAAAGTATTGACTAGGAGAATTAAAAATGTAATTAGCGGGTAAGTGGGATGTTCCCAATCAGTTCTTACTCCCAATAAGCTAGTGACAGATATTTGGTTTTGGGGCCATTAATTAACGTATTTAATTTATAATGGTTTTACAAGTTTATCTATTTTTTGTACTTCTAGTTTGAAGGCAGTTCAATAGAGAGTAGTAGGCTGCTTTCTTTTTTATGTGGTTTTTGTTTCCTTTCCTGTACCTTCTTAGAACCATTTTAATAAAATCTCTACCTTCTCAAAAACACAAACTAGCAAAACTCAGTAGTACTTCCATTTGATGTTCGTAACATCTTCCATGCATCATCACTGTAAACGAAGCCCAACAATAAACATCGAGACTCGGTCTTATACATCTTCTGTGCTACCTACCTTTTGCAAAGAGACAAGAGACTAGAAAAGGTATCACAGGCTAGAACACAGCTAAGGTCCAGGAAGTATGTATTTAGAAAAGGTCACTAGACAAGTCTCCATCCATGATCTCAGGGATCACTATACTCATTCATTTATGTTCTGAGACATCATTATAAACATGAAGGGCAACCATTAAAATCAATGGACTCCTCATTCCATGACCAGATTACATAACCAAAACAAAGCACAAGCAACCCATATATTTCACTAGAACATTAGCTCAAACAGAAGAAAAGAAGAGTCTTTTTCAAAGATTTAATGTGGAAATTCATCTTCTTGCAATATTACAGCTTCAGTTAAGTTAGAACCTTAAGTTCTTTAATGCACTCAACTGGTGGCCTAACAAATTTCTGTTACAGTACAAGAAAATGAAATGGTCCAACAAAGTATTTAGTTGAAGAAGATAAGAGATCAGAACCTGGGCCAGCAATGTTCCAAAAAGAGATCAGAACCTGGAGTTTTGTTGTTCCACTATTAAGTTGAAGATTCTCCGGAGAAACTTTGAAGGAAGAACACTAAAAAGGAATAAAAGAGAAAATTAGGCTTAGTAATAAAAGCACCAATACATAGGACGTGCGTATTATTGAAATGGGACTAATTTAGAGACAACTTGAAAAAAACCACATTAATAAAAATGGAAAACAAACATAGAAAATAGAGTCCAATCGACATTCGTAATTGATAAGATGCAACTTAATAGGGTATTCATTACTCACTGAAAAAAATGAAGAAGAGAATGTATTTGAAGTAGGTCAGAAGATCCTTTGTCAATCATCGGCCTCCATCCAATCCCAATCAGTATCATCGAAGTCATCTTCCTCTTTCGATTCTTCCGAAGGTACATCTTGTGAATCGTGTGAGATGGAAGGCGCATCAATGATATCAACTGGGAGATCTTCTCTCGCCCATCTAACATCTACATCGACTAATCTTTCTGAAGAAACAATATCATCATTGGTTTTCCTCCAAAATGTTTCTTCAATATTAGGACAATTCTCTTCCTCCAAATCATACAAATCTACTGGAACCTTATTTCTTGCATAATAAACATTTTTCTCAATTGGGTCTTCCACATAAAAAAGTTGATGTACTTGAGATGCTAGTACAAAAGGAACATCCGTACAACAATTTTTATTGAAGTATACCCGAGTCAAGCCATATTCATCAACTTCATTATGAAACCAATCACATCTGAAAAGTACAACACTAAAACAACTCCAATAATCAATCTCAATGATGTCCTGAATAATTCCACAATAGATAACCATTCCATCGACAGGATTTTGATCCCTAGCACTAGCAAAACTATCTGTTGTGGCTGACAAAGTCACTCCACTATTTTGAGTTTTGCAAGGAGCATCCCGTGTCTTCGTATGGAAACGATATCCATTAATGAAATATCCAGTATATCTTTTAGCCACAAAATTAGGCCCTTTGCCAAGCCATCTTAAATGATTGGACACTTCAACATTTTTAACTTTGTCCCTAAACCAATCACTAAATTCTCTACTATGGATCTGTGCTTTTACCCAGGCACTTCCTCTGTTACGAGTATCAACTAAACTCTTATGTTCCCTGCAAGCATGTATTGTAATTTAATCAATACGTACTTCTTAATGAAATTTAAAACACATTAATCATAACATATAAATGAAGTTTCAATACTTACTTCATAAATGCATCAACCTTTTCATCATTGGTATTAAACAAAGTGTATCGATGTGCTGCAGACCACTCACCATGCTCCATATTAAAAGTTTTGCCTTTCCTTTTGTTCTTACTTCCAATTGGATGACCTGTCTTAGGAAATAAAGGTGAAACATCATCTCCCTCTATTTGAATGTCCTCATCATCCTCAGTTTGGTACCTACTAAATCTTGTTTTCACCCCATCAGGTAGGTATCTCGAACAAAAGGTCAAACACTCTACACCTTTACAACACTCTATTATTGATCCTTCGGGATTTTTCCGATTACGAACAAGCCCCTTGTATTCACACATATTTCTTTCAGAAGAATACATCCAATGCAAATGAGTCGGACCCCCAAGCTTAATTTCGTCTACTAGATGAATAGGCAAATGTGACATGATATCAAAATAGGATGGAGGAAAAATCTTTTCAAGCTCGCATTGTATATCAATGATTTCAGCCTTCATCTTATCAAGATCGCTTCTTCTTATGACCTTTTTACATATGCTTTTAAAAAAGTTTCCCAACCTAATCAAGACTAAAGACACATTCTTGGGTAGCACTTTTTGGACTGCAATCTAGATCAAGTAATGTAGTATGAAATAAGCATCATGACTTTTGTATCCTGAAACTTTTAGCTCTTCCATTTGCACACGATTTGATACATTAGAGGCACACCCTTTTGGAAATTTGGCATCTTTTAAAACAGTGCAAAATAGTCGTTTCTCTTCTGGTTTCATAGAGAAACAAGCTTTAGCCAAATGAATGTTTCCAGTATCACAATCTTCCATTGGTTGAAGCTCTCTGCGTATCCCCATATCACGCAAGTCATAGCGCGATTTTATATGATCTTTTGACTTTCCAAATATATCCAATAAAGTCCCAAGAAAACTATCACAAATATTCTTTTCTATGTGCATTACATCAAGATTGTGCCTCAACTTATTGGTTACCCAGTGTGGCAATTTAAAAAATATGGATTTGTTTTCCCATGGACCATCATTCTTTCGTTTTCTTTTTTTTGGCCCTTTCCAAAAATATTTTTGAAATCACGAAGTTCTTCCAGCACTTGTACACCCGATAAGGGCATCGGTGCAGATTTATGCTCCTCTTTACCATCAAATAATTTCTTATCTCTTCTAAAAGGATGATCAGGAGTTAAAAATGCACGATGACCCATGTAACACATCTTACGACTGTGTTTGATATATTGGGAACAAGTATTATGATTGCAAGTGGGACATGCCCATCTCCCCTTGGTGCTCCATCCCGAAAGCATTGCCAATGCTGGAAAATCACTAAGTGTCCACAGTAAAGCTGCACGCAACATAAATGTTTGGTTAGCTACAACATCATATGTCTTCACTCCCACTTCCCATAGTTCTTTCAACTCTTCAATCAGTGGTTGTAAGTATACATCAATATCATTTCCGGGTGACGATGGACCTGGAATAATCATTGACAACATTATGTACTCTGACTTCATGCAAATCCATGGTGATAAATTGTAATTCATTAACATAACCGGCCATGTGCTGTGGGAAATGCTCATAGTTTGAAATGGATTGAATCCGTCACTTGAAAGACCCAATCTAATATTACGAGCATCATTAGCAAAGTCAGGGTGAAGGGAATCAAAATCCTTCCAAGCTTCTCCATCAACAGGATGTCTTAGATTTCCATCTTTGGGTCGCTCGGTATCATGCCATCTCATAGCTATAGATGTTTCAGAACATATGAATATTCTCTGAAGCCTAGGCTTTAAAGGAAAGTACCTCAAAACCTTCACCGGGATTTTAGTGACCTTATTTGTTAAGTCACTCCGATCATTCTTCCATCTAGAAGATCCACACACAGAGCAATTATCTAACTTTGCATTGCCTTTCCAAAATAACATGCAATCATTAGCACATGCATGAATTTTCTCATAATTAAGACCCAAATCTTGTATCACCTTTTTTGCCTTGTAAAAAGACTCAGGTATCTGAGCAAATGGAAATGCCTCTTTTATCAAGTCTAACAAGTCTGAAAAGGCAACATCACTCAATTTGTGAATGCATTTTAATAAGTACAATCGGATGGTGAAACTCAACTTAGAAAAGTTTTTACACCCCGGATAAAGCTCTTGTTTTCCATCCTCTACTATTTTAAAAAAACTTTAGCATCTTCAAATGGTCCCTCTTGAACTCCCTCATGTCTTAGGGGATCTTCTACATTTTGAAAAGTATCATGAAGTAGTTAACCAAAATCATCATACATGTTTGAAGTTTCATCATCATTGGTTGGTTGTGGCATATTACTTGAGGAAAAACCTTCTCCATGGAAAACCCATTTGATGTATCCATGAATAAATCCATGACAAATCAAGTGATCCTCCACTACATTTCGACAATGCCAATTACGATTAAAGCACTTCTTACAAGGACACAATATTTCATTTCCTTGGGAAGCTTGTTCAAATGCCTTATCAAGAAAATCATTAACTCCATGAATATATTCATCGGTGGATCTTCGGAGATCCATCCAACTTTTATCTCCTATGTCCATTTAATATCCTACGTACATGACCAAAATAGTATAGGTAATAAATTAATCAAAACATAAATGAGTAAGTAATGCACCAAGGATGAGTAAGTAATGCACCATGGAGATATGCAAAGCAAAATATGTAATTTATTCTTATTAATATTAAAACAATTAAAAGGGGTGGGGGATGCAATTGTTCTTTCTTGGTTGATGAATTCAGTGGCTAAGAATCTTCGTGGTGGAGTTATGTATGCATCTGTAGCTCAGGTGGTCTGGCAAGGCTTATTTGAAAGATTCAACAAGATTTATGGTTCGAGAACATATAATCCACACAAAGAAATTGCCACATTAACCCAAGGAACTGATTCTGTCTCAGTTTATTTTTCAAGACTAAAAAGTCTATGAGAGGAGTTTGAAGCTCTAGTTCCAGAACTGGCAGGAACTAGAGGGGCTGCAGCAGGGGTTCTTAATGGTCAATACAAATGATATAGTTGCAAAATGAATGCATCTTGAGTGATTGTAATTAATTTATTGATACTAGAACAATGGAGCCAGAGGGGTAAGAGAGTCAAGATTTGTCCTAGTTCATGAACATAAATATTCTGTCCAATGAACATGCCTATGCTGACTTTACCTATGTATGGACTAAAACAATCTTTTTTTTTCTTCATTTTATTTTATATTATACTTCTATCTCTACTACGCAGATTGGAGCAGGAAGGAGCTTTGGTCAGAACTGCCAGGAACTAGAGGAGCTTGTCATGGAGCTTGGGTAGTGTGTGAGCATTTTAACACTACTAGATTCCCAACAGAAAGATGGAACTGCACTATTTCATCTAGAGCTATGAAGGACTTCTCTAAAATCATTGAAGACCTCGAACTTATTGACCCTCCTCTTGTAGGTGGACAGTACACATGGTTTAGGAGTAATAATCTATGATTGTGGAATTCTACCAGAAACTTTACAGTGACACAGAAGCTTGGAGACCCTCCTCAAATTACAGTGAGACAGATGCTTGGAGACCCTACTAGAAACAAGATTTTCCAATAAATAAATGTTATAGCTTACAACATTATCATCTAGGTCAATATCAAATAATGAACAGATGGTTAGCTATTTGTGGATCCTTCTAAATCAGGGGTGAAACCATTGACATATCCTTCTAAATCAGGGGTGCATTAATGGGTTGAAGTCTGATGCAATATCATGGGTGCAGGAAACATAATTAAACTGATTAAGGAGTTTGTAGCCATTTTTGATGGTTTATACAACATTTTTCCATATTCTCTTTCAAAACAACATCTCATTAGTGCAAAGAAAATGAGTTATTTATAATTTACACAAACTACTGAATCTACAGAAGGGACCAAAGCTACACAAGTTAATTAATTGAAGGTTAAGCATGCAGAATCATAAATCACAAAGACAAAAAATATAATTTACCAATAACCAAAAATGCAACTATACCTAATTTTTTATGTCGCAAACTACTGAAAAACCATACCTAAACATGTTTTAGCTCCATGGTTCCATCCATGGTTTCTCAAGAAACCATATAAGGAAAAAGAAAGTATAGGAAGCCAGAAACGTAAAAGTCAAGCCAGAACTAAAATCACACTACAAATGAACAAATATTTGAATAATCTGAAAAATTAGAGACTAACATTAACGAATAATATAGATTTCAGACATACGCAGCGAAATCATAAAACGTACCACTAGAATTTCAAACTTTTCAGTGAAGTTCAAACCCTTGGATGAACAAAGGTTTTGGGTGTAGACAGAGATCAACGACGATGTTTTCAGAGACCTATTTGGAGCCCAGAACTGTTGACCACCGTCCAAGATTGTTGAAATGCCCTACATTCAGACACCCATTACCTCAAAGTAGTTAAAACCAACCAATTTTACTCCCAAAACTTCAATCAAAAGCTCGAATAACACAATAATGCAAAACCCCCAAAAAGGATACCTGTAAAATTACCTGTAAGAGACAATCAACAACAAGAAGAAGACTTTGACTCTGTTTCTCTAAGTTTGACTCTGTTTCTCAAAGAAGAAACCTAGATTCTTCTTCTTCAACTCCTGCATGCGTCGTGGAGGCTTCTTCGACTCTGTTTCTCTAAGCGATCTTCAACTCTGTTTCTCAAAGTACTGTTTCTCTAAGCGATCTTCAATTCATGCGTCGATTTGTAGGCTTCTTCAACTCCTGCGTCGAAAGAAAGAGTGAAGGATTTAGGTCGAAAGAAAGAGTGAAGGATTTAGGTTTGATCAATACTGAAAGAAAGAGTAGTACTAGTGGAGGGAAATGTGAAATATTTTACTGGAGGGGGAAAATATATTTATTTCCCGGAATTTTTATTTTTTTGGCTATAATTAACCGTGGCCATAGTTAATATATTGCCACAGTAACAGAAAACCGTGGCATTAAGAAATCTATAGCCACGGTTAACACAGTAATAACACGGTTTATTTTAATAATTCTAATGCTACGGTTAAATATATATTGCCACGATTGTAGCCGTGGCAATAATACATCTATTGCCATGGTTGTTTAACCGTCGCCATACAACCGTGGCTATATACCAAATTTCTAGTAGTGAAATCTATAGATTATAATTTTTACACTACAATTCTACCCCCATCCTACACTTCTCACCAAAATTCCAAATTATCTCCAAGTTTTCTTGTCCAAGGGTTCTCCTCAAGAGAAAGCTAGGGTTCCTCAGGTCCACCATTGCTTTTCCAAATTTCTTCTAGGATTCCTCTCGAGTATGTGACCATTCATTTATGGATCCTCTTCATCTATGAAGCCCAAAAGATTCTCAATTTTCCAATTAATTTCAAGTATGACATTTATGGGTTTTGATGATTTCACATTCAATTTTATGAATTATATTTTATTTGATGATTGTAGACTTAATTATGCATGAATTTCCAATATTTTCATCATTTAAAGATTGACTACATGTGAACCCACTTTAATCCTAGTTTTCACTACAAGATATGTTCATAAATTGATAAGCTCTTTAAGCAAGTTTCTTGGCAAGTGTGATTAAAGCTTTAGGATTATATGCAAGGCAAGTATGAATGATTATCAGTTTACTCACCCAAGCATGAATTTGAAATGATGAAAGGCCTACACCTATATTACATGAATCAATATTAAAATGAGCTATTCCATGAACAAGTTTTGATGAATTGGATTGCTAGTTGTTGATTGTCTTTCCAAATATAAAGCTTCATGATTTGTGACTGGTATGGGCAACGATCTATGACAAGTACTCTGTGGGATTTTGGTTTAGCATCTAGTGGATATTGAGCTGGAGACTCAACCCAAGAGGTCCTTAGTAGTAACTTCTAGTCCCATAACTATGTGCCAGTATATGATTATTGCCTTTATGTCCTAGTAGATCTACATGTATCATATATTCATGACACCCACATAAAAGGGTAAAGTCTACATTGGAAAGTAGATTCTCCCTTTTTCATTGTATGGGGAGATATTGATATTCCATATACTAGCTCATAAGGTTTTATTGTCAACTATAGTTATTATCTCACATATGATATGGCTTCTTATGAAATATGTTTTACATCTTTATGATTCTTGTCCTCTTATGATTTTTATTATGATTGTACTTTGGATTGACCATATACATATTTTAGTGATGTTTTAATGACTCCTTTAACATGCTATTTACATTGGTCAGTTACATTTCATGTTTTATGACTCATTACACTCCTCACAAACTTAGTAAATTCAAAGTAATAATACATACTTTTCTTGTCTACATTGTATTATAATTTAAGGATCGATGATTATGCTCAAACTCCTCAAGCTAGTATAGGATCCAAGACTTGAAGTGATGAGTCCTCATGATCCTAGGACATGCTCATGACTATCTTTCCTTATTGTTAAGATGGATTTGTTTTGCTCCATTTTAGACTTGAGTTAGCTTGCCAGGATCTGTAATAATAACTTTGTTATGTTTTAGAGGTTTTGGAACAAAAAGGTTTAAAGAGTCTATGTTGTCTTTACTTTCTTCATCATTATGCCATGATTTCTAGACATTTCTTTGTTAATTCTACAATCTTGTTGTGTTTACTTACCTTATATATGATTAATATGCGAAGAGACTTGGTTGAGATTTCATCATAAATCATAACTATCGTATCATGTCTAAGACCTAGCTTGGTTTATGACGATGAGTTAGAAATTTTAACTCTTTTAGGGCTTATTATTCTACGCATTAGTATTCTCGGTGTATATTTGGGTCCATAACTGATCTTTAAATTGTTGATTTGTATCCATGAAGGTTCAAGGACAAGGAAAGGGCACTGTAATGCAAAATAAGGAAAAATGGAATAGAAGTGATAATCAAAGGCTGACACTCGCCAAACAACACTCAGTGACTCACTGAGTAGACCATTAGATCGCCCAAGAGTTTCAAAATTGGGCAACGATAAAGTAGAATTAGCAAGGATAAAGCTTGGATAGTGGCTCACTGAAATAGAAGACAAGAATAATCAGGTTCTCTCAACAAATATGAGAAGTCTGCTCAACGAACATGGGAAAAGAATGATATAAAATGTGAAATCGGTGGCTCACCAACCAAAATCACAAGCTCGATGTGGCTCGCAAAAAGATCTTGAAAAGTTCTGATTGGAAAGCGTGGCAAGAAGGCTAGTCAGAACTTTATTTGGTAGCTTGAAGAACCTTTCAGCGTGCACAAATAATTCTTGAAGTAGTTCTGTAGTGAATTTATCTTCCATATTCTGGGAAGTTATAAATAGCTTAAAAAAAAGAGAATGGGAACTTTTCATTATGAAAGTGCAGAAAGAACCTTTTAAATACTTTGAGATTTTTAATGTAGAACTTGGTGGATTTGTGGGTGTTTTCATGTAGTAATTCAATTTAGATCTATAATTTAGTTAGGATTGATGGGAGACAATCACTTTCATATAATTTTGTTTGATTTTGCAATGAATGGCGAAGACCCCTGCCTTCTAATGGGTTTATGATGTTGTTGAATCATCGTTTTTTGGGTTTTATGTACTAGCTCATTAATATGTTAATTTGAGAAGGGTTTTATTAGTTAATATAGTGTTAATCTATGAATTGAGGTTGCAAACTTGATTTTATTTTATATGTTCATATTTGCTTGAGAGAGATGCATTTAGTGGGCGAGCTAATAAAAGTCCATTGATAATTTCACTGAAGAGAGAAAATTTTACTAAGAATCGAATTGAATTGTAGTAGTACCATGTTTAGATTCGAGAGAACATGCATGAAAAGTCGATTAAAGATCGAGCGATAATTATCTAATATTCGATTAATCTAGCCTACCCACCAAAAGAACTTGCATAAAAGGTCGATTTGAGCTGTACTTTCTTCGATGGTTGAACTATGGTTCTATCTATGCACCTTATTTAGAAGTCATTTTTTTACTTATTCAAACTCTGTGTTGATTGTGTTAATTAACGATTGATCATTAAAAATCTATATTGATAACCGAAATTTATATATTTACATTAAATTATATTTTTTAATATTATATATATTTTTATCACTTATACAAGAAGTTAGCATACTTTCACACTTCATAATTGAATTCTCTTCAATACTGTTCCTCATGGGATCAACCCACACACCTCTTGGGTTTGTTCTTCTTAAAGATCGCCTATACCTTGAATTACAAGAGGTATTGTTTGAGCATTATTATAACATTATAGCGTATTATTTTATTTTTATAGTGTTACATTTTATTTTATTTTTGTCCTGTAGTCTAAGAAAAGTTAGAGTACTAAAAATTAAGTTTGAAGAGCACATTTGAGCTTAAGCATGGTGTCATACAATCCTTGAAGAACAATATGAAAAAGTATGATATTAGCACAATGTGAAAAAGTATGATATCAGCTAGGCCCTAGCGGGCCTCACGGAGTAACTTTAATCCTTGTTCTCAATTTCTTTTATTGCTTTGGGAATAAAGCATGATTTTAGGTGTTGAGTAAAACTATTTGTTAATGATTTTGACTTTTATAATGCATACATCATAGAATATAGATTTATTTTTGTAAAAAAAAAAGAATTTTATTTTATCTTTTTTATTTTTTTAAATGATATATTTCTTCCACAACTCAATTATTTTTATGGCTTTTGTTCTTTTTTTAGGAGGGAAGGGAACTTTCAATTGGGAAAAAAAATTCAAAGGTAATTTTTTATTTTTGAGACAAAAAAAAATCTTTTTGACTTGTTGGATACTAGCAGTTTGGGCCTGAGCTTGAGTAATACTTTCCTATGAACGATTATGTATTAATAAAATAATAAACTATCTTATACCAGGCTCATGATAGTGAGTCTTTATATTGCTTATTACTCTTTTGAAGTTTGCTATGACTCCACTTATTTTTGAAGTAGATACTTGTGCCACGAGAGTACGAATTTCTTGCACATATTTAATATCTTGCATCCTAGCTAGCCTAGGAGATGCCTTGCATATTATTAAAATAATATAAAAATTATTTCTTTGTTTAAAGATGAAATTATATTTCTTGGATATCTTAAAACTTTTAGACATTCTAGATATTATCACCACAAGTGTGCCCATTTGAGTCTATGACATTTCATTTGGTAGCCATGTTTTTTATTGTTAGTTTTATTAAATTCCTATTTTTTACATAATGCTTCCTTGAGCACTGTTGCTTGGATTGTAACACCCCAAAATTTATCCTAGTTAAGGTCGGGGCAATAACCAAGAGAAATAAAATTCGTTCTCACGTCACAAGCCTAGAGCCTAAATGTGACACAGCGAATGGGGACCCCAAAAAATTCCCAGACAAGCCTCTAAGCATAAGTAAACACATTTTTGGTTCTGGTAGCGTAAATAAACATCAAGAAAATAATTCTAAGGGAATCAAAGCTTTGGATTCAACCTATAGGGATAGCAAGGGAATATGAATTTCCATTGTCACATAACAAGCAAAAACTAAGGGATGGGTAAGTATGACTCACGCTATGGGAAAGTAGTGACTTAGGGCTTTCATCATATGCCATCATATTCAACAACATATAGAGGGATAGAGACTAAAGGAAGTCCTCATAATACATAAGCATCATAGGAGCCAAGCTCAATACATATATGTAACAACACCTCTAACATGAGTGGAACGGGGGCCAAGACATCTCCTGGGCTCATCCTCAACTCTAAATGTTCAAATGTAAATAGGTCTTTACATAGCATGAAAGGAAGTGCTTGTTGTCCCCAAAATGGAGGACTAATCAATAGCAATCTTCAAGCAAGCCAACTGGCCACGTGGAGGAGGATGAATATGAGCTCCCGTACCTACATGGTTAGACCATGTAGGCCAAAAGTATGCATTAGTATTTGGAATGTAAGAATTGTATGGGATGTAATGCAACAAAGACATAATCCGTATATAACGTGATGCATAAATCGTATACAAAGAAAGTGAGCTCAATATGACATGAATGAACAATGCCTTAGTCAAAACAGGCATGAAGAATAACCAAATCACATGATGTATTGTACATATATGGTAAGAGACCACAAAGTATATATAAGACCAAGCGAGCTACTACATGAAATTCTCGATGTTCACTCCATAATGGAAAAGGAGTAGTCTACTTTGTCAGGGTAAATACAAAACTCACCATGGTATCACGTTTTTGGAGAATGTTACAAATGTTCTTACCTTATGACATTACCTTTTTGTTAGCTAATATAAGATGTCCTTACTTACGACATGGCCTTTTCGGTAGGAGTTACAAGATGTACTTACCTTAAGGCATGTCTTTTTTGGTAGGAGTTATAAATTGTTCTACCTTACAACATAGCATTTTCGGTAGGTATCACAAAGTATCCTATGATGGAACATAGTTAAGGGACAATAGCTACCAACCAAGGTTCTCTCAGTGCTAAATCAACAATCTCACAGAATACTCAAATCATATACATAGTCATAACATACATAACTTCATAGTTCATGATAGTATCACAAGAATAGGTCATTAAACCATCACATCACAATATCAAAGGAAGACTTCATATTATTCACAACTTTTACAACATTCTAATGGATTCATATCATGCTTATTAGCCCTTAATATTCACAACATTCATATTTCACATATCTTGCCATAAAACTTTCATCAACATAAGAGGCTTGCAACATAACTTAGTTCAAACATGTTGGGTAAGTGTGCATATGCTTAAAATCATGCAATTAAAGAGTAAAGAACATGAGAGTAGTAAAATAAACTCATTTAAGAATAATTCAAAGGAACCCACAAACATTATAGTAAAATCTCCAATATGGTTAATTATCATGAAATCCATGATCTTTCCAAGTGTTTCAGGATATCATAGGATACAAGGCACTATATCATAAATATATCATAATCGCATTCCTTGATAAAAGTTCATGCATCAATAGACCAATGTCCAATAAATTTTCAACATATTCCATGCATAGGAGTAATAATTGAAAGTACCCATAAGTAATTAATCCGTGAAATCATGTACTTTAATGAAAATAGTTTTGGAGACTTCATGGGTGGAAGAACCCATGGATGGAAGACCTACATACCTTAGACCTTGAAATTACTTGAAGAAAACTTGAGGAGGTTGAAGAATTTACTTGAATTCTTGAACTCCAATGAAAGCTCTTGAGAATCTTGGAATTGATTGAGGAATTTGGTGAGGATTTGAGAAGATTTTGAGAGAGTTCTTGGGTGAATTAGCGATAAATATAGTGGAATAATTGAAAATCCCTGTCTATAAGGGTATTGGGTTATAACCCAATTGTCCTCATTTGAAACAAAAAAAGTTTAAATAATTTTGTACGTAGGGGGAACCATAGTGCATCACAGACAGGGTTCCATTCAATTTTTTTTTTGCAAAGTTCAATTTTCCCTATTTTTCCTACGAATGATTTTAGGACAGTTTTTTTTACTATCAAGTAACAAGTGTACAATGCGAATTGGTCGCACACTCTTCTGGCTAAGGCGAAAATGATCCAAAAATTATTTTTTCCGGGTTACCTAAACATCGAAGGTGACCTATTTTCCACACAATTTGACCTCCTAAAAAATAATACGAAGTCGAATTTTCTAAATTACGCATGAATTTTATGATATTCAAGAAATACACTATAAAGATACTTTTGAGTCGCATGAGAGGTATTACAATATCTCTTCCCTGGGAACATTCATCCACAAACATGATGGAAACATACATAAAAAGAGTAATTAGACAACTTTCAGCCCAGATAAATGCATCCATACAACTTAAACATCATTTTCATAAAAATTCCATACTTATGTATCACAATCATCAAAACATGACATTTATGAATATGTATGCGAAGTTCAAGACTTGACATCATAAATGGGATTGACTTACTATTTTAAGCTTGAGTAGAGTGGAAGAGATAAGGATATTGCTTCTTCATGTCCGCTTCAGCTTCCCAAGTGACACTATCAACTTGTTTATTCCTCCAAAGGACTTTCACGGATGTTATATCTTTATTTCTCAACCTCTTTACTTTCTATCTAATATCTAAATTAGAACTTCTTTGTATGCTAAATTCTTCTCCAATACTAACAACCTCTAAGGGCATCATAGAGCTTGGGTTACGTACACACTTCCTCAACATGGACACATAAAAGACCAGATGAATCATAGCCATCTCCATAGGCACCTCCAACTCATAGGAAACCTTACCAATTCTCCTTAAAATTCTATAAGGCCCTACATACCTACGGCTCAACTTTCCTTTCTTGCAAAACCAAACTACACCCTTCATAGGTAAGACCTTTAAGTACACCCAATCATCAATACTAAACTCATCTCCTCATATGAAAGTAGAACTTTTACCTACTTTGAGATGTATTCTGTCTTTCCCTTATTAACCTTACCTTCTCCAAAGCTTCTGTCATGACCTGAACCTAAGGCCTAGCCGTGACATGGTGAATGTGACACCAGAATGCATCCATTGAAGCCTCATGTTCATATAGTAAGTATTCATTATGTAATATGAGCATACATAAGAGAATACGCAAGCAGACTATATAAAACTAAGAATATCAAAGTTTTCCTTAGGGGAAATATACATCAATCCATAGCGTCCAAAACATGCCTCTATATCATAGATCTTGGCGGGGTCTACAACCTAACTACTAGCTCACCCTCAAGATATACATTATAAGAAAATGATAAAGTCTCACTATACAGAAACATCATAAATTGGTTTGTTCCCGAAGCATGGGAACTTACAAATAAGTCTTCATGCATAGGAATCTTGATTTAGCCACAAAATGAAATAGTCACCTCATCATTCATCCCGACATGGTTGAATCATGCAGGCACAGAAGTATGTGTTAGTATGTGGAATGTACTAAGTATGTAGGTATGTCATGATTTAAAGGACATCACAATAATATAATATGCATAATCATAATTCAATAGGATAAGGATACAATATGCAGGTGCAATGCAAGTATAAAATCATGAGAAGAAGCATCATCAAATCCATTCATAACCTTAACATACATATGTGGGAATAAGACCATAACTGACAAATAAGACTATGCAGACTATTATATAAAATTGCGGTGTTGCCTCTATACCGAGTGAAAGAGTAGCCTACATTGTAAAGGTAGACTATACCTCACTTTACAGGATCCTTCACATTTCGGTAAATGCTTTAACATGAACTTTATAGGAAGCTTCTTATTTTGGCATATGCTTTACTTATGATGATCCACTAACATAATACCATATAGGCACATAATCATCATTAACTATGGTGGTGCGTAGTTATGAGAAAGGTAGGATTTACATTAAGGATCCCTTAGGTCGAGTCCCCACCTCCAACCTTATTTGGTGCTAAGTTATATTCTACGGAATACATAAATCATGCATATAGATAGCTTTCCACATAGTTCATACTTCATTAAAGTCATACTTCTATATTTCATAAATAGTCATCATAATTTTTTATAAAAGCATCTCAGGTCATAAGAATAGTCCATCTACTTTGCTTTTCACCATAGTGTGGGTAGCCATTACCACCTCAGCATAATCATCATAAACATTAGGACATAACATCATCATTATCATAAAATATGTTTTTACATACTTGAGATCATAATCATGAAAATCTATAGCTTTCTCATAAGGGAATAGGGCTAAGTGTGGGTTCAAGGACAATTGAGTCAAAATTAAGTAATTAGATAGGTTTCGTAGAGAAAACATGCAATTACAACCAATTTGGATCAATAGTAACGGAACGTACATCAAATCATTAAGTCTTAATCATACATACTTGAAATCTCATACTTTTGCTTGAAAGCCATATAATTCTTCATAATTCATGCATAATTGCATATGTTCATCATGTAGGAATTATAATCCATGCATTTGGGAATAAAACATAAAAGCCTATAGGAAATCATCATGAAACTTTAACCAAAAAAAGGTTTAGGATTGGGATTCATGGATGAGACTAATCCATGAATGAATCCCTACATACCCCAAGTGAGAATCCTTGGAATAGAAGAAAAAAAATCTGGAGAAACCTTAGTCAAACATTCAATCCCTAGCTTCAATAGAATCCTTGTCTTAGAGAGAGAAATAATTGAGACCCTTAAGAGAATTTCGAGGATAAATGACTTTGAATGAATTAGGAATACGACTTATAGGGGTTAGGTTGGTTAAGATAGTTAAGAGGGCCAAAATGATGTAGTTTAGGACTTAAATGAATTGGAAATCCCAAAAACACCCTTCACTAAAAACTGATAAAGCCAACCATGAGACCCTGTCCACGAGCCGTGTTTCACCCTACGAACTGTACTTTTTAGCCTATAGAACTTCATGTAACAAAAGTTGAGTTACTGAAATTTGCGTTTTTCAAACTATGAGCATGCAGAATGACAGGTCAATCCATCTATGAACCGTATGTTTTCTCGTAGAGTTGTTCCAGACTTAGAAAATCTTAGGCCCTTCAGGAGTCCTTTCCACGAAACCTTTGATGGGTCGTAGTTCGATGTATGGTCTGTACTACTAATCATACATCAACTTTCGAAAATTCTCAACTTTTTTCAATTTCACTAGACTCAGTCCACAAAGCTTACCTATGAGTCGTGGATCCTTCCACGAGCCATAAATTTGCTCGAAGGATCAAGTCATTCCAGAAATCACTAAGTTCTAGTTTTTTAAGCCTATAAACATGGGGTGCTATAGATTCCATAAGTAAATCCAGACCTATAAAAGCCATTTCCCCCTACTTCGCACCACTTAACTTGGGATCTACAATGTCTACCATATAGAGCTTCAAAGGGGATCATATCGATGCTAGAGTAATAGCTATTCTTGTAAGAAAACTCAATAAGTGGAAGATTCTCATCTCAACCACCTTTAAATTTTAAAACACAATCCCTAAGCATATCTTCAAGAGTTTTGAATGGTCCTTTAAGCTTGACCATTCGTTTGTGGGTGGAAGGTTGTACTAAGCTTGACTATAGTATCAAGGCTTCTTTGGAAGGATGTCTAAAAATATAAAGTAAATTGAGAAACACGATCCAAAATAATAAACAATGGAACCCATGCAAGATAGGAAGTTAGCCAATTTCGTCATCTGATCAACAATGACCCATATAGAATCAAAATGCTTCCTAGTCTTTGGCAAACCAATTACAAAATCCATGTTGATCTCTTCCCACTTCCAAGTAGGAATCTCTATGTCTTAGGCAAGGCTACCCAACCTTTGATGTTCGGCTTTGACTTATTGGTAATTGCGACAACCGCCTAAAACTTTGGAAATATCCCTTTTCATTCCACCCCACCAATACACTTCCCTCAAATTCCTATACATCCTTTTAGAGTCAGAACGAATAGAATATGATAAATTATGTGCCTCTTTCAAATTTAAGTCCCTTAACGCATCAACATTTGGTAAACACAACCTACCGTGGTGCCTAAGGACAATATCTCCCCCTGGGAGAAAACTTCCAACTTGTCCTCTTTCACCAATGCCTTCAACTTTAACAAATCGAGGTCAAGGTCTTGCTTGGATTTTGCCCTTTCAACCAAAGAAGATTTGAAACCATTAACAACCACCATATCTAAACCTTTGGTTTCATTCAACCTAAACCCTAATCTAGCCAATCGATGGACTTTCTTTATCAATTCCTTCCTACCATCATCAAAATAAGCCATACTATTAGCCTTGCTCGGATGATAATGCACACCCATGTCATGATTCTTAAGGAGTTTCACCCACATTCTTTGACTTACATTAAGATCTCTTTGGGTGAACATATATTGGAGACTCTTGTGGTTGGTGAACACATCTACATGGACCCTATTCACATAGTAATACTATATTTTCTAATGAAATACCAAAACAACTAACTCAAGATCATGGGTAGGATAATTACACTCATGCGCTTTAAGTTTCCTTGAAGCATAGATAATGACCTTTTCTTTGGTTCAATACATACCCTAAATCTATCTTGAAGCATCACAATACATGACAAACCCTTCCAACCCCTCTATTAGAGCCAAAATAGGAGTACACATAAGTTTTTCCTTTAAAGTTTGAAAACTCTTTTCACATTCATCTGTCCAAAAAAAACTTTTGCCTTCTTTTGTGTCAACTTTGTCAAAGGGGAAGCAACTGAAGAGAAGCCATCAACAAATCTCTGGTAGTACTCTAGTAAGCTTAAGAAACACCTAATACCCATTGGAGTCAATGGCCTAGGCCAATTTCTCACTACTTTTATCTTTTTAGGATCCACTTTAATCCCTTCACCTGACACCACATGTCCTAGAAATGCCACTTCTTTCAACCAAAACTCACATTCATCAAACTTAGCGAAGAACGTCTCATCCCTCAATGTTTGCAACACTACCATCAAATTTTTCATATGCTCTTCTTCAATCCAAAAATAAATCAAAATATTATAGATGAATACTGCAACAAACATATCAAGTTAGGGTTTAAAAACCCTATTCATAAGATCCATAAATATTGTAGGTGTATTTGTTAGGCAAAATGACATCACCACAAATTCAAAATGCCTATATCTAGTCCGAAAGGCCCTTTTTTCCTTCATCCTCATTTGATGGTATCCGGACCAAAGATAAATCTTAGAGAAAGGGCTAGCCCCTTGCAATTTGTCAAAGAGGTCATCTATCCTTGGTAGAGGATACTTTTTTTTTATGGTAACCTTGTTGAGTGGCCTGTAGTCAATGCACATTTTAAGTGAGCCACTCTTCTTTGTTACAAACAATAGCAATGCACCCAAAGGTGACTTGCTAGGCCTAATAGATCCCTTCTCCAATAAGTCTTTCAATTGATCCTTTAACTCTTTCAATTCCACAGGGCTATGTAGTAGGGAGGAATGGAAATGGATTGTGTATTAGGAAGGCAATCTATACCAAAATATATTTTCCCTTCGGTAAGAATATCAAGAAGCTCATCAGGAAAGACATCAAGAAATCATTGACCATCGGAACCGACTCAATAGGAGGGACTTTAGACTAGACGTCCCTAAACGTTATAAGATGATAAATACAACCCTTAGAAATTAATTCTCCGTCCTTAAGACAAGCGATGAGCCTACCTTTAACCATTGAATCATGACCATCCCACTCAAGGATGCGTTCATTTCGAAATTGGAACATAACTGTATGGGTTCCACAATAAATAGAAGCATGATATACACGTAACCAATCCATACTTAGAATAGTATCAAAATATACCGTGTCAAGTGCAATAAAATCAAAAGACAAGTCTTTCTTAAATATAAACAGGAACAATCCCTGTAGAATTTTCTAGAAACAATAGACTCACCAAATGGGTAGACAACTCAAAGGGTTCACATAACAATTTGGGATACACATGACACCTATTAGCAGTAAAAGGAGTAATGAAATATAGAGTGGCACCGCGATCTAACAAAGCATACACATCATAATCATAAAGCTTTAACATATCAATAACAACATCGGACACCTCATCCACCCCTTGCCTTCATTGAAGAGCATAAAATTGATTATAACGTAAAGCACCTCTTTGTCCCGTTTGATTACTATGAGCACCATTATCCTGAGGATGACCATCTCTACCCTTGTTTTGAGCATGTGGACAATCAAGAATCATGTGGCCTATCTTGCCATACCCAAATCATGAACCTGTATTTCTCCTACATGTCCCACTATGATTTTTTTAACATTTTGGTCTCTTTGGAAGAGTCATCCAACCATTTCAACCTTGTGCTTTAGGGTTGGGCACCCTATCATTGGCAAACCTTTGGTTTTGAACATTAGATGACCCTTAGCCTTGAAATTTATGGCCTTGTTGAAAATGACCACCTCTAACACCTTGAAATCCACCATCATGATTCCCTGCTCTCCCTCTTCCTAAGATTTTCTTCTTAAAGTTGCTCCGTATATGTCATGAGCCGACACAAGTCCGTATAATCAACAGACATAACGGTGTTACATTCTTCATTGACCAAGTCGGATATCCCCGACACAAACTTTTTCATCCTTGCCCTAGAATCGGTAACCAAGTGAGGATTATATTTGGAGAGCTTGTTGAATTTGAATCACACTCATGGAGCCTTATTTAAGAATCATGAACTCCATCATATTTTCTTCCTTAGTTCAATAGGAAAGACAAATTTAAGGAAGGTGACTTTAACTTCTTCCCATGGAATAGGCTCATCATTCTCCCTCTCCACCTTCCATTGAGCAAACCAAATTTGAGAAAGGCCTTTGAATTGATAGGTTACAAGTTCTGCTTTCTCCTTTGAGCTTACCCCCATAATAGAAAGAACCTTATACAAGTCATAAATGAATTCTTGGGGGTTTTCCTCCAATATAGAGCCATGAAACTCCGAAGGGTTCATCCTTGTGAAGTCTCTCATTCTTGAGGCTGGAGAAGGAGAATGAGGAGCTTGGACCCCTTAGTTGGCTATGATCCTTTCCAACAAAGTAACCATATTTCGATATTCCCCATGGGTGACCTTTTCTGCTTCTTGGGAAGCTTATGGGGCCGGAGAGGCTGGATCACTATCGAGGTAGGTGTTCTCTGTGCAATTCATCCTGGTGGCATGATCTGGAAGCACAAAAGGCAACCATTAGAAAAAGAAAGCCTTAATTAATCACTAACACACAACATAGATTATGAAGAAGTAAATCATTTCCTAAAATGCCTCATAGCCTCATATTCATAGTTGTGGCGCACTTTAAAACCATGAACAAGAATCAACTCAACACGTTGTGCTGTATTTTAGAGGACCATTTACAATCCTGATTCTTGGATACCAAGATTTTCACTGCACAAGCCTATGGTTTATATGTGACACCGTGTCACTACCTGGACTTAGGGCCTAGATGTGACATGGTGAATGGGGACCCGAGAGTCCCCAAACAAACCTCAAAGCAATCAAAACAACATCATCGTTTGGAAATACATTCAGGAAATTAACACATAGTTTTACGGGGCAAGTAAGTAGGACTCACACTGTGGGGGTATCATGAGGGAAAGGGGCCTTCCACCCTAAACGCATAAACATACTTAATCTCCATTGTAAATCAAGATAGTCATACTAAATACATAGCCGAAATCATAAATTCCAAACACACACTACATATATATGTCCACAAAAGTCTACAAAGTGTCCAACTATGTGTCTAGTTTAAGATAGGATGGGGGCCAAGACATGTCCCGGGATCACCCTCGATTACTCAAATAAACATAAATAGCATAGATAGAAGGAAGGTGTCTTGTGCTTGGAAGATAGGACTCACTACAAAGTTAACTATCTGAAGGTGAACTATTCGTCAAAGGGTGGATGGTCGGGGCGCTCGATCCCTACATGGTAAAATTATATAGGCACAAAATATGCGTTACTACGTTTGAATGTACTAAGAATACGGGCATGTTAGCACATGACTTATCAAACCTGCATTTCAATGTGAGATGTAAAGAGCACATAGAATAGAAGAAGTCATATATCAAAGGGAAAATAGTATACTATATGCCATAAAATTCATGATGCATGAAGTGCGATAATGCTCATATATAGTGGGGATAGACTATAACCGACAAATCAAACTCATGCAAGCTATTACATGAGTTAGTCCAATAGAGACCTCCTATTGGTAGGGAGAAGATTACTTGCCTAAGGTAATTTGCATCGCACCTTACGGGACCCCAATTTCGGTGGATAGTCACCTTCCTTACGAAGCTTACCATTTCGAAAGGATTTTTTAAAATCATATCATATCAAAACAAACGAATAACCATTACTTACGACCGGGTTATTTCGGTAATGACTTCTATACCTATATTGGCACATAGTTCGAGAAAAAGGAGAAGTGCCTTGGGGATAGCCCTAATGCCCCAAATCCATCGGTGCTAAGTCAAAATATCCCACAAAAATACTTATACATATACGTGCTTTCAAGAGATACAATGTTCATTTTAAATCCGTTCAATACATAATTGGGCTCAAAAACCAAACCATAAATCAAAATTATGATAATCAAGCAAGGAATAACTTATTTACATATACAAGATGGTGCAAGCACCCATATACAAGATGGTGCAAGCACCCAAGATGCTCAAAGAGCCAAAATCATAAGACATGTATGTGATCACATTCTTGTCATAACCCATAATCGTATCAAAATCATTCCATAAGACGTAATTGGGCTTAACTCATTCAAAATTCTTCATAAAGTTCTATGCACATGAATGCAATGCTATGAGTTACGTTGGATGTAAATTATATGGGCAATGTAGAATCAAGGTTAGATCAATGATACATTTTTGAAATTCATTTGGAAAATATAAGTAAAATCAACATTTAAATCATAGTATGAAATACCAAAGCACAATTCAAGTCTTGAAGGTGACATGCACTTTCATGAAATCATTATCTCAATGCAAACCATTGTAGAGGAGCTTAAAAAAGCTTAAAACAATTAAATAAATATAGACCACACATCAATTGAATTACACAACTAATAATTGTCTCCACCCATTTTTAAAGTAAGCAAAACATTATGAAAATTAACTGAAAATGTTTGGGACTCCTTTGCTGAAAGGGACTAAGAATCAATCACGCATACCTTAGTGCTAGAGGATGAGCTTGAGAGGAAATTAGCTTGAAGAAGAGCCCCCAATGAATCCCTAGCTTGAGTCTTGAGAAGAAATCTTAGATAAGAAGTTTAGGGATTTATTTCTTAGGAGGTGAGTATTCTAAAGAGAATGAATAAGGATGGACTTGCCTCAGCTGATTTAGGGGTTTAAGCTGGGCAGAAATGCCTTAAACACTTAAAGTGATTCGAATTTACGCAAAAGGCATTAATGAAACGGGTATGATAATGAACCGTTAGGATCACACGGGTGCCTACACGATCCATGAGCCATCATACAGACCGTGAACAGTGCCCGTGAGATGGCACTTAGACAGATTTCACGGTGCCAACACTTAGAATTTCTCTGAGGTTAGGGGGTTCTATACGGACGACCACATGGCTGATGTAACACCACAGGAGTCGTGCCAAAAGCCGTAAAACATCACTTAGAAAAATTATACACGAAAAAGTTATGAGACGGTAATTTCATAGTTAGAAAGGTTTTCAAGTCGCGAGCCCCCTGGTGGGCCACACAACCTATGACACACCACATGGCCTGTGTGGGTGGCTGTGTGCCCACACTTGGCCTGAATTCCCCGTCGAGTCCATGCCATCAAAAACTTGGCCAAGTATCCCTCCACTGGAGGCTACACTGTCCGTGTGGCTTCACACAGGCCGTGTGGGCCTTCCATGGAGCGAATCTTTGTAAATTTTCATTTGGGACAACACTAAGAGGTCCGATAAAGTCGTTCAAGAATTCGGGTCCTTACCCCATATCCCCATTGGGAACATTCGTCCCCGAATGAGTGGCAACAAGGCTTGAAAGCATGACTTAGGACATGAAACATCCGAACAGAAGGTACAATGTATAGTTCACCACTCGAAAAATCACAAAGCTTTTAGAATCCATACCAAAATGCATTCATATCATTCAAAACATCATGAAAAATCATTTTTGTGCTCATGCATGCATTTCATGTCATCAAACTCTAAAGTGAAAGAATTAGGACTATTTGGAAAGTAAAGAACCTAATACCTTAGGCTTGAGTAGATTGGAAAAGGTGGGGATATCACTTCATCATGTCTATCTCCGTCTCCCTAGTAGCACTTTCCACGTGTTGATTTCTCCAAAGCACCTTCACCGAAGCCACATCCTTGTTGTGGAGCCACTTCACTTACCTGTCCAAAATCTCCACCGGGACTACCTCATAGGCCAAGTTCTCCTCAATCTCAATCCCTTCCAAAGGCACAATAGTGCTAGGATCACGACCAACTTCCTCAACATAGACATATGGAATACAGGGTGAACGGAACTCAAGTCCGGAGGCAACTCCAACCTATAAGCCATGTTTCCAATCCGCTCCACAATTTCATAAGGCCCAATATACCGGGGGCTTAGCTTTCCCTTCTTACCAAAATGCACCACACCCTTCATAGGCGAAACCTTCACATACACCCAATCACCAACATAAAATTCAAGATCCCTCCTCTGAACATCCGAATAGGACTTTTGGCGACTTTGTGCCGTCTTCAACCTTTCTCTAATCACTGTCACATTTCCATAGACTCCATAACTAAATCCAGGCCAATCAATGCCATCTCTCCCAACTCAAACCACCAACCGGTGACCTACACCTTCTCCCATACAAGGCCTCAAACGGTGCCATACCAATGCTAGTATAAAAGCTATTATTATAGGCAAAGTCAATGAGTGGTAGGTGGTCATCCTAATTACCTTTGAAATCCAACACGCACGCCCTCAACATGTCCTCTAAGGTTTGAATTGTCCTTTCAGCTTACCCATCGGTTTGAGGATGGAAAGTGGTGCTCAATTTAATTTTAGTACCAAGTCCCCTCTGAAATGACCTCCAAAAGTGAGAAGTGAATTGGGTGCCATGATCCGAGATGATGGACCTAGGCACATCATCCAACCTCACCAATTCTTGGATGTACAACCTTGCATAATCCTCGCACCAAAAGTGGTTTTAACCAGTAGAAAGTGAGCCGACTTTGTCATGCAATCAATGATAACCCAAATAGAGTCAAATTGCCTTTGGGCCGAGATAACCCAACCACAAAGTCCATGTTCACATCCTCCCACTTCCAAGTTGGGATCTCGATATCCTGAGCTAGGCCACTGCGCCTTTGGTGCTCCACTCTCACCTGTTGGCAACTTGGGCACTCAAATATGACTTGGCTATGTCTTTCTTCATTCTATACTAGCAATAAACCTCTTTCAAGTCTCGATACATCTTAGTGGATCCCGGATGGATAGAGTAATGAGAGCTGTAAGCTTCGCTCATGATCAACCCTCGAAGGCCATCCACATCCGGAACACACAATCGGTCTTGACACTAAAGTACACCATCTCTCCCCCTTGGGAGAACACTTCAATCTATTTCTTGGAAACCAACTTCTTCAATTCTATTAACGATGGATCCAAATCTTGTTTAGCTTGCACATTAACAACCACAAAAGATTTGGCCCCATTTTGAGCATGAATACCGCCATTATTAGAGTCGGCCAACCTAACACCCAACCTAGCCAACCAGTGAAAATCCTTTGCCAACTCCCTCTTCTCTTCCCAAACATACGCCACACTACCCATCGATAGCCTACTAAGGGCATCGACTACCATATTGGCTTTGTCGGGATGATATTGAACACTCATGTCATAGTCCTTTAGGATCTCCAACCATCTCCTTTTGCTCAAGTTGAGATCCCTTTGGGTGAATACATACTGCAAACTCTTGTGATCAGTGAATACATCAACATGAATCCCATACAAGTAGTGCCTCAAAATCTTCAAGGCAAAGACCACTGCCGCCAACTCAAGATAATGCATTGGGTAATTACGCTCATACACCTTCAACTAGCTTGATGCATACACTATTACCTTACCATGTTGCATAAGCACACAACCCAACCTAATCCGTGAGGCATCACAATACACCACAAACCCCTCTAAGCCATTTGGTCGCATCAAGATAGGAGTCGATGTAAGCCGATCCTTCAAGGTTTGGAAACTCTTCTCGCATTCTTCCAACCACATGAACTTAACCTTCTTTTAGGTTAGCTTAGTCAACGGAGAAGCAATAGACGAGAACCCTACAATGAACCTCCTATAATAGCTGGCCACTCCCAGAAAGCTTCAAATATCTGAAGGAGTCAATGGTCTAGGCCAATTCTTTACCACCTCAGTCTTCTTCGGATCAACCTTAATACCATCATCGGATAGCACATGACCAAGGAAAGATACTTCACTCAACTAAAACTCGCATTTGCTAAATTTGGCATACAACTTTTTCTCCCTCAAAGTTTGTAGAACCAACCTCAAATGCTCCATATGCCCCTGCTCACGACGAGAATAAATGAGAATATCATCAATGAAGACGACCACAGAACTGTCAAGGAATGGTTTAAACACGCGATTCATGAGATCCATGAACAAGGCCGGGGCATTAGTCAAGCCAAATGACATTACCACAAACTCGAAGTGCCCATTTCTTGTTCAAAAGGACATTCTGGGAATATCACACTCTCGAACCTTCAATTGATGATACCCAGAACAGAGGTCAATCTTTGAGAATTGGGTAGCCCCTTGAAGTTGGTCGAACAAATCATCGATCCTAGGTAACAGATACTTATTTTCAATGGTCACCTTATTCAATTGCCTATAATCAATACACATCTGAAGAGACCCATCTTTCTTCTTTACAAACAACATTAGTGCACCCCACGGGGATATGCATGGCCTGATGAAGCCATGCTCCAACCAGTCCTTCAACTGGTCCTTCATCTCTTTCAACTCGGTCGTTCCATACGATAGGGAGGAATAGAGATAGGTTGAGTATCCGAGAGCAGATCGATGCCAAAGTCCACTTCCCTTTTGGGATAAACACCAGGCAAGTCTTCAGGGAACATATCCTCAAACTCCTTCACCACTAGAACCGACTCAAGAGTAGCTTATTCGGACTCCATAACCTGAACCCTCACAATATGATAAATGCACCCCTTTGAGATCATCTTCCGTGCCTTGAGGTAGGAAATAAAATGACCCTTAGTAGTGTAGTCACTACCCTTACATTCAAGAACGGGTTCACCAGGAGGTTGGAACTTGACCCTCCGGGTTCTACAATCTATATAGGCATATGATGCATGCAACCAATCCATCCTAAGAATTGTATGAAAGTTGAACATTTTAAGTTCTACAAGATCGCATGGGAAGGCTTTGTGCAACACAGAAATAGGACAACCACGATAAACCCTATCTGTAACAATGGATTCCTCCATGGGGGTATACACTGAAAAAGGATCCTTAAAAATTTTGGGAGTCAAACCAAATATAACAGCCAACAGAGAAGTCACAAA
Organism: Solanum rostratum; assembly: GCA_029948455.1. NCBI lineage: Eukaryota > Viridiplantae > Streptophyta > Magnoliopsida > Solanales > Solanaceae > Solanum > Solanum rostratum. The sequence continues at coordinate 21,064,955 of CM057048.1, forward strand.
AAATAGATTTGAAGCTGGGTCAAGCAAAACCTAAGCATCAAAATCGAAGATTTCTAACATACCGGTCACGACATCCGGAGCTTCCTCACTCTCTTGACGGACATAAAGTGCATATAACCTATTGTTTCTTAGGGCAACACCTTGGGGAGCTTTTTATTGACCCTGGCCACCTTGAGCCGCCTGACCTTGACCTTTCTAAGCATTCCTAGGAGATTCGGCAACCTTATGGTTCTTATCACCACACCCATAACACAAACTCAAATCCTTCCGACAAGCGCCGATGTGATTCTTTCCATACTTTTCACAGCGTGGGTATCCCTGTCCACCACAAACCGATGCCCTAGAAGGGGGCACCCTAGCACCTAAACCTTGGCCTCGTCCTTGTTGGAGATGACTGAAACCACCACCACCTCGAGAACTGGAGAACCCACCATCAAAACGGGCTCTCTTAGAATCAAGCATCCTTCTTTTCTTGCATTTCTCCCCTTTGATTTGTTCAGCATATACCATGAGTCTAGAGATATCCATATCCCGTATAAACATGGATGTACGACATTCCTTCACTAGAAAATTAGAGAGGCCCGAAAAAAACTTGTGCATCCTTGCACGAGGGTCAGCCACGAGTGTTAGAGCATACTTATAGAGCTTGGTAAACCTGAGAGTATACTCCCACACACTCATGCCTCCTTGCTTACGATTGATAAGTTCGATCATCTTGGCCTCCCTAAGTTCAAGTGGGAAGAAACGATCCAGGAATGCAAACTTGAACTCCTCCCAATTAACATTATCAGCACACACCCTCTGCATAGACCACTAGGTGTACCACACCTGAGCTACATCCTTCAGTTGATAAGCAGCTAATTCAACCCTCTCCTCAGAGATGACACCCATGATTGTTAGTATCTTTGGTGAGCTCATTAATGAACTCCTGAGCGTCTTCATCAGCCTTAGACCCATAAAACTAAGGAAGATATTGATCTGGGTGAAATCCCTTACTCTCAAGGCCTGAGTAGGAGCTTGTGGAAGATCAACCTGTGTTGCCTGAGTTGTCACGACCTGAGCAAGAATATCAAAGGTCGTACGAAATTCTCCATTGGAGATAGGTTCATCCAAAGTCACTTGAGGTGCCCGGTGGTCATTAGCCGGAGCTGGCCTTGGTAGATGGGGCCTTCCTCGAGGCATAGTCTGAAACGGAGCAATGATACCATCACGATCAGGGAGAAACCAATTATACAATTATTGGCACGACACATGACATGAAGAAGTGAGACAATTCCAAAAACATGAATGTAGCCTCCCACTCAAAGATATGGTGTGATTCACACCCATGAACAGGACTTTATGGGACGTGGCATGTTGGACTCCGAGGATCGTTACAGACCCTAGGGCTCTAATAAATCTATCATGACCAAGACCTAGGGCCTAGATATGACATGGTGAATGGGGACCCAAGAGTCCCAAAAAAAGCCTCAAAGCAATCAAAACAACATCATCATTTTGGAATTACATTCAGGAAATAAACACATAGTTTAATGGGGCAGGTAAGTAGGACTCACGCTATGGGGGTATCATGAGGGAAAGGGGACTTCCACTCTGACGCATAAACATACTTAATCTCCATAGTAAAGCAAGATAATCATAGTCAATAAATAGTCGAAATCATAAGCTCCAAACACACACTACATATATATGTCCAAAAGAGTCTACAAAGTGTCCAACTATGCGTCTAGTTTAAGATGGGATGAGGGCCAAGACATGTTTCGGGCTCACCCTCAATTACTCAAATAAACATAAATTGCATGGATAGAAGGAACGTGGCTTGTGCTTGGAAGATAGGACTCACCACAAAGTTAACTTTCTAGAGGTGAACTATTCATCAAAGGGTGGATAGTCGGGGCACTCGATCCCTACATGGTAAAATCAAGTAGGCAAAAAATATGCATTTGTACGTTTGAATGTACTAAGTATGTAGGCATGTTATACACATGACTTTTCAAACCTACAATTCAATGTTAGATGACAAGAGCACATACTATAGAAGAAGTCATATATCAAGGGGAAAATAGTATACGATATGCCATGAAATTCATGATTCATGAAGTGCAATAATTCTGATACATAGTGGGAATGGACTATAACCGATAAATCAAACCCATGCAAGCTATTCCATAAGTTAGTTCGATAAAGACCTCACATCAGAAGGGAGAAGATACTTGCTAAAGGTAATCTACATCGCACCTTACGGGACCCCCATTTCGGTGGATGGTCACATTTCTTACGAAACTCACCATTTTGGAAGGATTTTCCAAAATCATATCATATCAAGAAAAATAAATAAACATTCCTTATGAACGAGTTATTTCGGTAATAACTTCCTTGGCACATAGTTCGAGAAAAAGGAGAGGTCCCTTGGGGATAGCCCTGACACCCCCAATCCATCGGTGCTAAGTCAAAACATCCCACATAAATACATATACATATACATGCTTCTGGGAGATACAATGTTCATTTCGAATCCGTTCAATGCACAATTGGTGGCAAAAACCAAACTATAAATCAAAATCATGATACTCATGCAAGGAATAGGTCATTTACATATGCAAGATGGTGCAAACACCCAAGATGCTCAAAGAGCCAAAATCATAAGACATGTATGTGATCACATTCTTGCCATAACCCATAATCGTATCAAAATCATTCCATAAGAAGTAATTGGGCTTAACCCATTAAAAATTCTTCATAAAGTTCCATGCTCATGAATGCAATGCTATGAGTTGGATGTAAATTACATGGGCAATGTAGAATCAAGGTTACATCAATAATACATTTTGAAATTCAGCTGGAAAATATAAGTAAAATCAACATTTAAATCATAGTATGAATTATCCATGCGAAATTCAAGTCTTAAAGGGGATATGCACTTTCATGAATTCGTTATCTCAATGCAAACCATTGTAGAGGAGCTGAAAACAGCATAAAAGCATTAAATAAATATAGACCACACTTCAATTGAATTACACAACCAATAATCATCTATACCCATTTGTAAAGTAAGCAAAACCTTATGAAAAGTAGTTGAAAAAGTTTGGGACTCCTTGGTTGAAAGGGACCAAGAATCAATCCCACATACCTTATATTGGAGAATGATCTTGAGAGGAAATTAGCTTGAAGAATAGCCCCAATGGATCCCTAGCTTGAGTTTTGAGAAGAAAGCTTAGAGAGGAAGTTTAGGAATTTATTTCTTAGTAGGTGAGTGTTCTAAAGAGAATGAATAAGGATAGACTTGCCTCAGCTGATTTATGGGTTTAAGCTGGGGCAACAATGCCTTAACACGCTTAAAGTGATTGGAATCTACGTACAAGCCAATAATGAAACGGGTAGGAAAATGAACCGTCAGGACCACTTAGGCGCCTACACGGTCCGTGAGCCATCACGCGGACCGTGAATAGTGCCTGTGAGATGGCACTTAGATGGATTTCACGATGCCAACACTTAGAATTTCTCTAAGGTTAAGGGGCTCTATACGGGAAACCACACAACCCGTGTAACGCAACACGAGTCATGCCAAAAGCCGTAAAACATCTAGAAAAATTCCGCATGAAAAAGTTACGAGATGGTAATTTCATACTTAGAAAATTTTTCAAGTCGCAAGCTGCATGGTGGGCCACACGGCCCATGACATACCACATGGCCCGTGTGGGTGGTCGTGTACCCACAATTAGCTTGAAATTCCTTGTCAAGTCCACGCCATTGAAAACTTAGCCAAGTACCTCTCAACTGGAGGCCACACAGTCTGTGCGGCTTCACACGGGCCGTGTAAGCCTTACATGGAGCGACACTTGGTGAATATTTGTTCGGGACAACACTAAGAGGTCCGATAAAGCTGTTCAAGAATCCAAGGCCTTACACACGACAAATGGGGAACTCGAAAGAACCCTAAACAAGCCTCTAAGCATAAGTAACTACATCCATGGTTGCAGAAGCATAAATAAAAATCAAGAAATTAATTCTAAGGGAATTGGGGCTTTGGATTCGAGTTACGGAGATTACAAAGGAAAAGGAATTTCCATTATCGCAAAACAAGCAAAGGCTAAGGGAAAAGTAGGTATGACTCACGCTATGGGGAAGTAGGCACTTAGGACTTTCATCACATGCCATCATATCAAACAACGCATAAGGGGATAGGGACTAAAAGAGTCTTCATAATACATAAGCATCACAAGTGTCAACCTCATAACATATATCCCCAAACTCGTATAACATGCGTGTGGCAGGGCCTATGACATCTCCCTAGCTCATTTTCAAAAGTAAATGTTCAAAAGTATGTCTTTAACATAGCATGAAAGGAAGTGGTTGTTGTCCCCAAAATTGAGGACTCAACAATAGCAATCTTCAAATAGGCCAACTAGCTACGTGGAGGGGGATGAATAGGAGCTCTGGTCATGATATGGTTAGACCATGTGGGTAAAAAGTATGCATTAATACTTGAAATGCAATGTGTGGGGTGCAATGCGACAAAGATATAATGCATACTTATCAAGATGCATAATTGTATACAAAGATAGTGAGCTCAATATGACATGACTGAACAATGTCGTTAGTCAAAACATGCATGGATAATATCAAAATCACATAAAATATCATACATACATAGGAAGGGACTATATCTGATATATAAGACCAAGCAAGATATTACTTAGAATCTCAATATTCACTCCATAATGGAATATGAGTGATCTACTTTGCCAAGGTAAAACAAACATTCACCTTACGATATCACCTTTTTGGAGAATGCTACCAAATTTCCTTACCTTAGTACATGAACTTTTTGGTAGGTAATGTAAGATGTCTTTACTTTACAGCATGGTCTTTTCGGTAGCAGTTACAAGATGTCCTTACATTATGACATAGTCTTTTCAGTAGGAGTTATAAATTACTCTACCTTATGGAATGGCCTTTTCGGTAGGCATCACAAATTATCCTATGGTGGCACATAGTTAAGGGATAATTACTATCAACCAAGGTCCTCACAGTTCTAGGTCAATAATCCCACAGAATGCTCAAATCATATACATAGTCATATCATACATAATTATATAGTTCATGGTAGTATCATAGGAGTAACTTATCAAACCATCACATCATTTTATCAAAGAAGCGCTTTATATAATTCATAACATTAACAAAATTATCATAGATTCATAGTATGCTTATTAGCCCTTAACGTTCACAACATTCATAATTCACATATCTTGCCATAAGACTTTCACAACCATAAGAGGCTTGTCATATAACTTAGTCAAAATATGGTGGGTATGTGTACGTATGCTTAAAATCATGCAATTCAAAAGTAAAGAACATGAGAGGAGTAAAATAAAGTCATTGAAGAATATATTCAAAGCAAGCCACTAATACTATAGGGAAAACCCAAATTTGGGTATCATGAAATCCATTCAAAAATCCATAATCTTTCCAAGTCTTTTGGGATATCATAGCATACCAAACATTAGTATAATAAATATATCATAATCTCATTCCTTGATAAAGCTCATGCATCAATAGATTAATATCCAACAAATTTCCTACATATTTTCATGCATTTGGGTAGTAATAGAAAGTACCCATAAGAAATTAGTCCTTGAAATCATTTAACTTAATGAAATAGTTTTGGTGACTCCATAGGTAGAAAAACCCATGGATGGAAGACCCACATACCTTAGACCTTAAAATTACTTGAAGAAAACTTTAGGAGGCTTGAAGGACTCACTTGAATTCTTGAACTCCAATGAAAGCTCTCGAGAAACTTGGAATTGATCGGCGAATTTTGTGAGGATTTGAGAAGAGTTTGAGAGAGTTCTTGAATGAACTAGGGATATATGGTGGAACAATGAGGAATCTCATCTATAAGGGTAATTGATTACTATCCGATTACCCTCACCTGAAACAGAAAAAGTTTAATTTAGAAAACTTTGTATGTAGGGGGAATCATAGCGTGTTGCGGATTCAGTTTTGTTCAATATATTTTTGCACAAAGTTCAATTTTCTCCTATTTTGGCTAAGGAATGAGTTTAGGCCACTTTTGTACTATCAAAAAAAACAAGTGGGTGATGCAGATTGGTCATACACTCTTCTGGTTAAGGCCAAAATCACCCAAAAAATTATTTTTTGATATAGGTTACATAAAAATTAAAGGAGACCCTTTTCCAATGCAATTCGGCCTCCTGAAAAAAGTATATGAAGTTAGATTTTCAAAAAATGCATCGATTTTATGATATTCAAGAAATATACAATCAGGACACTTTTTAGTCGTGTGGGAGGTGTTTTATATGTACTACGGTGAACTTGAACCACCACATAAACTTGGATGGAATTCTTGAATGTGAAAATTTTTGAAAAAGGTTGCTAACTGGAGGAGTGTGCGCCAAGTCTAAATCACAGACTTTACTCTTAAATCACATTTCTTGAAATTAATTTTTCATTGTTCATAAAGTGCACTCCTTGAATGCAATTTATATATTTCTTAAAAAAATGAGCTATGGTTGAACTAGTCTACCTCTCATGTTTGTCCAACCAAACAACAACAACATACCCAGTGGAATCCCACAAGTGGGGTCTGGGGAGGGTAGAATGTACGCAGACCTTACCACTACCTCATAGAGGTAGAGAGACCATATTTGTCCAACCACTGGTCAAAATTTTCATTCTAATATTTATTTTAATGATGGACATTTTAGTCTTTTCTCTACCCCTCCAACATGTAATATATATCATTTTAATGCCAAAAGTAATTCTATGTCAATGCCTAAACATTAGTTTCTGTCATTAATGCTTAATACTTTTGAGAACAAGCGTTAATGAGACAAGCAAGGGGCTAGGATTTAAGAAAATTCAAGTCCAATCTTCAACTTTTGTATATTAATTCTTCATTTTGGGTATGTAAGGCAATTCATAGTATTGCACTAAGTTCATCCTCATATTCTATACCTAAATTTAATTAGTGAAAGTTAACTTAGGGTTTTTCTTGAAATTTGTGTTTCTATTATTGTTTATTATTACATTAGAATCTCTATCATTGGACATATGATTCCTTACATTATTTAAGTTCTTGATTTTTGTTCATGCTTACTTATCACATGAACCCTAGTTGAGTGAGCTGACGGATTTACGTTGCTACAAATTGGGCATCATTTTAGTTAAAGCAGAAGCAATTCAAAGATATTAGTAAAGAAGAGTTTTAAGGGAACTCGAGTGTTCCAAGTGCATTGTGTGATTTTGAAAAGAGCATGGTTATATATAAAATAAAGCATATCATATTAAATTTTAGAACAAATATTCAGCCAATTAAAGTACTTTGTATTTCTGCCCTTTATGCATGAGTTTCAGAGTTCAAAGTGAGATAAAGCGTTTTGCATATATCATCATAGATGAGTTTTTAAGAAAATATAAGTGCTTCCGAACATATATTTGGGGTGTTGAGAATTTTATTTCTATTTTAAAGAAAGCATTATAAATTTTAAAGAAAGCATTACTAGTATGAGAAGTATGATAAGTTATGAGAAGCAGATTTCCTCTTTTTAAGATACTATTTCAAGTAATTACGTCAAATCTGGAAAAAAGATAATGTTTCTAAACATTGAGTTGAGCATTATAAAAAATTTTGGGAGTAGTTTTATGCACCAATTTGGGCAAAAATTAATTTACTTCTAGCCCCATAAACTATGTAGCTAGTGTAGGATAGGATCATACTAACATATGTATGACTCCTCTCTTGCCTATGATTAGGCCTAGTAGAAGGATCCATATGTTAAGTTTTTCCCTTACACTAGCAAGATATGGGATAGCTCTGTACATATAGGATAGGTATTGTATCATTACAATACTCATAGTACTGATTGGCGGTTAGATAAACCCCCCAAGAAGTAAAGCTTTATATTTTGTACACTGAGCAGTATTATTTCTTTATCAAAGTGTACCCTCTTATTATGTTGCATATTTAGTTGAGTTGAGCTATTTTTCAAAATTGAGAATTTTGAGTATTATACTTTTCATATATTGAGTTGCATCCATATATACATTAAAATATTAATTTACTTACATTGCATGCTTCTATGACTAAGTTATACTAAGTTGAGTCTTGAGTAGAGTATATTAATATAATTTCATTTCATTTTACCATTTTACAAAACCCATGCATTCTATGTACTGGTGCGCCTTTGGCGCTGCATCATTATATGATGCAGATTCAGGTACTAATAAGAACAGATGTTTGGTAGGGCATCTTCCCATCAGTAGTTGGTGAGACCTCTTCACTTTCAGCAAACTCCAGATTGTTAATTCAGTTTATCTATTTTAGTTACGTAGTCGTAGGTATTGTTGTAGTACTTATCTTTAGTCAGTGGAGTCTTCATAGATAGTAAAAGTTAGTTCAATCAATTTATCCAAGTATTTTAAACATTATATAAGGACCCGGCCTAATAGGTCATAAGGGCACCTACCATAAACCACTGAATGGTAAGCCTGGTAGAAATGCTAGTAATGAGTGTAAGGGCAAAAGGTAACCCAAAACAAATCAATCAACAATTTAATCACCATGAAAGAAGACCTGATACTTTATATATATATAATAACTACAAGACACCCCTCCCAGAACTTGAAAGTAACCTGTACAGAGCTACTATAGACAAGATACATACCAACTTAGTCACAAGATATATGTATACGCATATAAGACAAACAACAATATACAAGGCTAGTATCTTAAACAAAAATATAGGTGACTGATATAGATGGAGACTTATCTACGAACACTTAATGCTCCACACAAGTCTCCAAAAATGACAACAATAACCGGATGAATCAATGATGCTAACTCGTGCTCGGTCCTGCATCACAAAAGAGATGTAAAGTGTAGTATGAGCATCAGAAATAAGGTAGCAGTAGGCATCATATGCCGACCAAATAAGAACAATAAATAAACTAGAAATAAGACAAAATATAACTCCACAAATTGTTAATCACAAGATCATTGCGAGTATACATGTGAAATATGGAAGCAATTAGAAACTAATTGATGGTGTAGTGATGTGCATGGTTGTAAGGCCCTAGTGTCTCAGCCTACACATCAACCGGGCCCCATAAGTGTAGAAGGTTAACCTATGCACAGTGGAAATGTAAAGAAAGATACTTGGAAAAATGGTCTAGCAGTGTCAAATCCTTAGTGAACTCATGACCAAGATGATATGTAGGTAATTAAAATTCCATAAAACAACTCAACCTGACCTTAAACCCAAGGAGTGACCTAGCCTTAAACCCAGGTTGTGACCTGGCCTTAAACCCAAGTTATAGTCCCGACATGGCTAGAACCACAATATGATCAGACAATGATGACATATTTTGACATAGCCTCTACCTCATATATAATCTAGCATGGCCTCTAATGATGTGGCCTTGAACCATACAACCTCAAAGGCCTCGAACTATATGGCTTCAAACCTCAGATATAGGATGTAGCTGAACCCTATCTATCAATACGTAATCATGAGAAGTTCTTGGGCCTTAAACTATAAGAGATCTTACTCTGAGCTCCAATGTTGTTCGTCTGTCTCCTCTAATCTGAGCTAGGGTAGATATGTCGTGGGAAAATTCCAAGAAAGCAAGCTGATCATGTAAATAGCCCGGGCCCATCTAGTCACAGCCTAGATCAGGCTCAGCTATACTAGACTCAAGTCTGTTGTTCTGGTCTTCAAGGGTTTACACCTCTCAAGTCACATTGGATGAATACATAGTACTTTATCAGCTCTTAACATGCAGGTGTAGAGCATCACTAGCTTAATCCTAGATTAAGGCCCAATAATCATCAAAAACATATAAATACAACAAACAATCAACATATTGATCACAAGTAATCTCAACATATAAAGTAGATACCTTGGAAGCCCCAAACATCATCTAATACGATACGTCTAAAAATTACAACCTCAGACTAATCCCCTACCCAATATTCATCCGGACAAGATTCATGTGTCCTGACTGAATCTAAAAAAAAAAGAAAGTTGTAGCCTATCTAAATGTGGATCACGCACGCTCCCTCTAACTCACTTCGTAGGAGCTTTTCCCTTCCATATGATCTCAAAATGCTATCAAGCTATCAAAAATAGGATCAAAACGTCAATGTGATCATTTCGTTACTAAAATCACAAAAAATAAAGGTCGACCAACTCTGAGAATAAAAGGCTGAAAAAGTAAGACTCGCATTCGAAATCTCATAATAAACCCCGTACAATGGTCTTTACAGCTACCCAAGCCTATTCCTCAAATTCGAGCTCAGGCAGATGACAAAAACAATACCAAATAGCCAAACACAAAATGATATGTTATATCAAAAAATAAAAATAGGACAGCTATTCCACAACTATTTTGACCTCAAACGCAACTCCAATGGAAGATCCCAACAATAACATAGTGATCCTCTCAAAAACTCACACAGAATAGACCCAAATTTCATGAAAATCCAATCTCAAATGATTGAGTAATCAATTTCCAAAGTTTTCAATAATTCAATCAAATTACAACAGTAAAAATAGAAAATACTACCTCAAACTATGCATCAAAAGCACTTTCTGACACTTCCACAACGTTCTCCTTGATATTCCATGCAGTTTAGCATTTTGAATCACTCGATTAGGCTCCAAATAAGAGAATTATCACATTTGAAAGCTTCTTTTCTTTTTCTTATCAATCAGTAAATAGCAAGATATATACCGCCCTAACTTTACTATCTGCGATCACAGAGTATAGTACCCCATAATTGCAAAGTACAAGGCAAATGGCCTCCCCAAACACAAGATGTCCTCTAAGAAAGTGGAGGGGTGGCTACCCAACCTTGGCAAACATAACCTACTGGCCCCCGATCACAGAGCATTGGTGCAGCTGACCATTCGAGTGGAGCCAAGGCCCCACGATTGTGGAGCACTATTTTGGATACACCAAATTTCAACCAAGTCTAATTTTTCTGATGGGGTGTTCAAAACTCATCTGAAACCCCATGCACACAAATAAACTATGCTACTCTAAAAAATTCGACATTCTAGATCAAACGGCATAGTCAAAAATTCCATATGAGATCATTATGACAAAATGTGGATCCGAATTTCTAAGGCCATATTTTATCAATATATGTTGGGGCCCGAAATGACTCTAGAACTCCCAGGAATAGATGAAAGATCGTTCTAGACTAAACTAGATGTTCTAGAGCTAACCACATTGTCAAAATTCTCATCCAATATGTTTCCCAAGAATTTTTACTAAAGTCAACTATTGGCTAATTTTGAAGGCTAAAATACAAAACTCAGTACAAACGCACCGAAAGCTACAGTATTCGAGCCGCCCATGCTTTTAACCTGATTTGGCCACTCTAGAGTTGATGGAAATGTAAGAATTTCATTTTGAGGCCATTTACCTGCATTTTACCTCAAAAACCACTTTTCAAGCTATAATAGACCTTCCAACAAAGAAAACTGTAGGCCTAAAAACGAACGATTAGGCGACCGAGCTATTAGTGCCAGCAAGTCATAGAAGATCAAGGGTCGCTATAAAAATGCTCTTACTAGCAAAAATAATGTAGAAACGCAGAATGATATAGAGGGTCATTATAAGATCAACTACTACTAGAACATTCATCGAAGAATGTGAGAATGAGGGCATACATGAAGACTCCAATAAGCTGGGGAACTGTTCCCACATATCATGCTCAGTCTCCTAGGTGGACTACTCAACCGGTCGACGCTTCCACTAGACTTTAACCATAGGTATAGCTCTAGAGCAAAGCTGTCTAACATCTCTAGCGCATACAACTAGCAGCTCATCATTAATTGTTAGGTGGTCATCTAACTCAATAAAATCATACTGTAGCATATATGACTCATATGACATGTAATAGCGTAGCACCAAAACATAGAAAACTGGATGTATAGTTGAATATGCTAGAGGCAAAGCTAACTCATCAACAACTGCACTAATTCTCCTTATAATATTAGATTGCCTAATATATTGTGGGATAAGCTTACCCCTCCTACTAAATCTGATCACCCTTTTTATGGGTAATACTAGTAGAAACACTTGGTCACCAATGTCAAAACATAGAGGGTGGTGTCTACCATCCGTATAACTCTGATGTCGGCTCTAGGCTATCCTCAACCTATCCTGAATCACTTAGGCACTAGATAGAGCCTCTTGATGAAAATTTGTACCATACATTCTAGGCTTCGTGGACTCAAACCAATGAAGATGAGTGTGACAATTCCTACCATATATGGCCTGGAGTACGGCCACCTGAATGTTGAAATGGTAGTTGTTGTATGAAAACTCCGCCAATGGAAAGAACTGATCCTACTACTGGCCAAACTCCAATACACAAGCCCACAACATATCCTCAAGGACCTAGATAGTACGCTTTGTCTAGCCATGAGTCTCTGGATAAGAAGTTGTGTTAAGGTCAAATTGAGTGCCCAACTCTCTTTAAAAGGATCTTAAAAGTTAGAGGTGAATTGTTAACCTCTATCTAATATAATGGCACTGGTGCCTCATGATGATTGACTACCTCCTCCACATACGGGCTAATTGCTCAGCACTATAGGAAGACTGAGTTGGAAGGAAATGAGCTCATTTGGCCAATCCATCAATGATAACACATATACTATCAATACCCCGAAAAGTCAGAGGCAATCCTATCACAAAGTCTATGGTGATCCACTCCTATTTTCCCTTGGGAATGGGTAGCCCTTGAAGCTCTCCACTGTGTCTCTGATGCTTGGCATTTTACCTACTAACAACTAAGACAATGGATACATGATCTGCTGTATCTCTTCTCATACTATACCACCAATAATGATGCCTCAAATCTCGATACATATTTTCTAAGCCAAGGTGGATAAATATCTGGAATCATGAGTCTCAAGTGGAATCAACTGTATCAGGCCTCCAACTCTGGGAACACAGTATCAACCATCAAATTTGAGGACCCCATCTATGCTAATAGTAGCTTGATCATCATCACCCTATAAAACATGATATCTAAGGGCTGCCAATGACTTATCTTTGTACTATATTCCACAAATTTGACCTAATAAAAAAGACTGAGCCTCAATGAAGACAAACACTTGTCCACAATGTGAAATGTCCAATCTCACCATCCTATTGGATACGGGCTAGATGTCCAGAGCCAAAGGAAGCTCCACAGTGGGAAAATAAGCTAAGATACCCATACTGACAACTTTCTAGCTTAAGACATCTGTAACAACACTAGCCTTACTCGAATGACAAAGAATAGAGAGGCCATAATCTACTAACAGCTCTACCGAACACCTCTGCCTAGAATTTGAATCCCTTTAGCTCATGATATACTACAAGTTGTGTTTTTTTTATCTATATATACCTCAGAAAAGATCTTGCATAAGTAGTGCCTTCACTTCTATAGTGCAAAAACTACTTCCACCAGCTCTATATCATGAGTGGGGTAGTTATGCTAGTCAACTCTCAACTATCGAGAGACATAAGCAATAACTCAGCTTCGCTATATCAAAACATATTCTAGTCTAATATTGGAGGCATCACAATATATTATAAACTTCTCATCCTATACTGGAAAAGTCAGAATAGGAGCAACAGTAAGTAACTCCTTGAGCCTTAAATAGCTCGGCTCATATTCCTCATGCCACACAAAAAGGACTCCTTGGTGAGTTAGTGGGGTCAATAGTGCCATAATAGTAGAGAACTTCTCTAAATTCACGTGTAATATCTAGCTAAATCAACAAAACTTCTGACCTTGGTAAAAGATATGGGCCTAGCCCAACCACGGATGGCCTCAATATCAGCTGACCCAATATAATATTATCCTTGGACACTATGTGCCCTAGAAATACTATAAACTCTAACCAAAACTCACACTTAGAAAACAAGGCATAAAGCCAGTGGTCCCTCAATGTCTTAAGTGCAATCCTCAAGTGCCCGGCATTCTGCTCTTAGCTCCATGTATGTACCAGGATATCATCAATGAACACTGTAACATAAGCATTTAGATAAGCCTTGAATATGTGAGGCATGAGATCCATTAAAGCAGCAGGGGCATTAGTCAACCCAAATGATATAATTAAGAACTCATAATGGCCATAACAGGTCCACAAGGAAGTCTTAGGAATGATTGTTGCTTAACCCTCATCTGATGATAATTTGACCTCAAATCAATCTCAGAAAGCACCATGGCTCCTTGTAACTGATCAAATAAGTTATCAATATGAGGCAAGAGATAATGGTTTTTCACCATTATCTTATTTCGATGCCTATAATCAATACATATCTAAAGAGTCTCGTATTTCTTCTTGATGAATAGAATAAGAGCACCCTAGGGAGAAATACTTGGCCATATGAAACCTTGATCCAAATGACCCTGAAGCTAAAAACTAAGCTATTTAAGCTCGATAAGGGCAATCTGATAAGGAAAATAGAAATGGACTTAGTGCCCGAGTCCATATCTATGGAAAAATCAACATCCCTAGCTAGAGGTAGATCAAGAAAATTAGCAGGAAATACATATGGATAATAAGGACAAGGACTTTGTATGACATTAATAGATTATACAGACTGCGTAGAGGCTCCTTAAAGTGGCCCTTAGACTTCTGTGGGAATTTTTGGCGTTAATGTGGAAGCGTGAGAGTAAGTCATACCACACATGGATCCCACATGATCCGTGTGAGGCTTCATGGTCCGTTTGTTGGACCGCATGGTAAGGAAATCCCTAAGTGTTGGATCACTATCTCAGAACTTTATCAAGAAGAATTTTTCTATGTGAAGTTATACGGTCCATATGCTTTCGTATGGATAGTGAAGCCGTCTGTATGGGTGCCTCAATTGATTTTTTTCTAATTATGAAACTATCATCTCGATCCTTAATCAATAGAAATTTTTCTAAGTGTTAGATCATGGTACAAGTATACGGACCGTATACTTCACAACGGGCCATATACCCCTTTATATGGACCCTGGCAACATTTTTCTACTCGTTTCATTAATGGCATTTTCTTATTTATAGTTTCTCCCATGGGTCTTTTGTGACTTTCTATGCTACCTAGAGACATTAAAATGACCAATACTCTATTCCCCTCATTCAAATTCATTTTTACACTTAAAATCATATTGAACTTTATCCAAAAAACACTCTCAAAGAACTTCTGTAAATACTAAGCTTGGGAATCAATGGAAGGCTCTTTCATCATCAAATGTCTTCGTGAATCTTCTCTATTAGCTAAGGTATGTGGGATTGATTCTTGGTCCCTTCCAACCAAGAAGATCCAAACTCTTTTCACTTGAATTTCATGGAATTTTGCTTACTTGAAACATGGGTTTTGAGAATTATTAATAGATTTAATTGAAGTATGGGTTATGATTTATTGTTGATTTTGATGTTGATTTAAGCCCTAATATATTGAATTACATGAGTATTATGAAGATTTGAATATGCATTGTCTCTTTAAAGTTTAATCTAAGCATGGGTAAACTAAATTATGATTTGAATGTGAATTTTACTTATGGATTTACTTGAATTTAGTATTATATTATCGATTTTAGATTGGATCTATATAACCCATGATATTCTCACATCATTCATGATATATTCATTTATGAGCATTGGATTTTATGAAGATTATGAAGTGGGTAAAGCCCAATTATGTTTACGTATGTGATTTTGATAAAATTATGGTTATAACAAGAATGTGATCACATAAATGTCTATGATATTAGTACTTTGAAAATAGTGGGTGTTTACACCTCATTTGATAATGTGAATGGGCTATTCCTATACATGAAAAGTATGATATGAAATGTGATTTAGCATTTGAGCCCAAGTGTGAGTTATTATGAATAATGTTTGTTTTTTAAGCCCAAGTGTGCATTAAAATGATTTGATAAAACTTTCATCTATTTGAAAGCATGTATACATATATGAATTCTTGTGGGATAATGATTTAGCACCGATGGATTTGCGGCGTTAGGGTTATCCCCAAGAGCCCTCTCCCTTTCCTTCAACTATATGCAAATCATAGGTATATGTTAATGAAAATTTTATCGGAAATGAGGGTTCCCACAAGGAAGGTTAACTCTCCAAAATAAAGGTTCCCATAAAGGAGAAGTATGATATGATCTGCTATGAAAATCCTATCCAAAATGAGGGTGCCAATAAGGAAGGTTCCTTTTCCGAAATCGGGGCGCCCGTAACATGAAGTATGGTTTACCTTTGGCAAGTAGACCACCTTTTTACCTGTGTTGGGATTACATCGAAATTCCAAGTAATAACTCGCTAGGCCTTACATATGTTAATTGAGGTCACATCCCCACTTTATATGAGCATTGTTGCATTTCATGTGTCATGGATTTCATGGTGTACTATTATGCACTCTTATATACTTCTTTCTATATTATGTGCCCTTGTCATCTAACATTGAATGCAGGTTTGGTAAGTCATTTGCATTGTATATCCACATACTTAATACATTCAAACACACTAATGCATACTTTTGCCTACATGATCTAACCATGTAGGAACTGGAGATTACCTTCATCCACCATATGACGGCTAGACTGCATCTTGAGACACTTGTTATGGTGAGTCTTATCTTTGAAGGACAAACCACCGTTCCTCTAACTATGATGTTTAGTTTATGTTATTTACTTTGAGGGTGAGCCCGGGATATGTCTTCGCCCCTATCCTATCTTATTATTAGTGGCATTATTGAAAATCTTGTAGAATCTCTTACGTTTATATGCTAAGTCATGTATTCGGAGATTATAATTATGGATATGGCTATCTATGGGGTATTGTTATGTGGAATGATCATAAGTATTATGATATGTTTGTATGGTATGATATGAAAGATTCTAAGTCCCAAATTGCCCCCATAGAATGAGTCATGCCTACCGTCCCCTTAGTCGTTATGTGCTACATGTGTTATGTGAATCTATGTGGATCCCTTTCCCTAAATATCCCCATAGCATGAATCCTACTTTTTCGTCCCTTAGAATTATGTGTTTACAATTTGTTTATGCTTCTGAATTGATGATATGAATATGGATACTTTGAGGCTTATTTGGAGACTCTCGGTTTCCCATTTGCCATATCACTCCTAGACCCTAGGTCCGGGTCATGAAAAGCTTGGTATCAAAGCTCTAAGTTTGTAAATGATCCTCGGAGTCCAACATGTCGCGCCGAGAAAAGTCCTATTCATGGGTGTGAAATACACCGTGCCTATGAATGGGAGGCTATGAAATGATTCTAGGAATCTTGTCACTTCTTAATGTCTTATGTCATGATTTAGACCGTATATTATGGTTTCCTTATCCTGTTGGTATCCTTGCTAGATTACAGAAGATGAGTCCATGAAGAGCTCCCCTACCAAGTCTGACCCCTGCTTGTGAGCACCAAGTTCCTCAAGGGCCTATGGAAAAGCCTATCTCGAATGGTGAATTTCGTACGACCTTTGTTATGCTTGCACAAGTGGTGACTTCTAAGACTAGGCAGGCCAATCTTCTTCCCCGTGATCCCACTCCGGCTTCTAGGATGAGAGATTTTACCCGGATGAGTCCTCTGGAGGTGTATGGGTCAATGAATGATGAGAATACTCAAGAGCTTATTGATGATATCACTAAGGTGTTAATTATTATGGTGGTGACTTCTGAGGAGAGGGCTTAGTTGATTGCATATCAAATGAAAGATATGGCTTAAGTATGGTACACTCAATGGATGATGGAAAGGGTATGTGATAATGTTGTTAATTAGGCAGAGTTCAAGCTTGCATTTCTGGATCGTTTCTTCCATATAAACTTAAGGGAGCTAGGATGACTGAATTAATCAACCTAAAACAGGGTGGTATGAGTGTGAGAAACAATGACCTCAAGTTCACTAAGCTCTACAAGTATGCTCCTATGCTTGTGGCAAACTCCCGTGCAAGAATGCACAAGTTTATTTTTGGTATCTGTGATTTGGTTGTTAAGAAATATCATATGGCTATGATTATTCGGGACATGGACATCTCCAGGCTCATGACATATGCTGAACAGATTAAGGGAGAAAAGCTCAAGGAGAACAAGGTCCATGATTTTAGGAGGGCCCATTATGATGATGGGTTTTCCAACAGCAAGGGTGGTAGTTATTGTCACATCCAATAGGGCCAAGGTTCTAATTCTTGGGTTGCTAGTGCTAGGATGCCTCCTCCTAAGGCACAGGTTGGAGGTTAGCCAATAAATCCTTCGTATGCTACTTGTGCAAAAAAACACTCGATTACTTGTTGGAAGAATTTGGGGGCATGCTTTGGGTGTGGTAATAACAACCACAAGATTTCTGATTGTCCTAAGGTTTCTCAGAGGGGTAGGGTCAAGTGGATCAATGTTTCCAAGGCTAGAAAAGAGCACCACAAGGTGATCCCCCAAGAAACAACACGTTTTATGCTCTTCATGCTCGTTAGGAAGTTTAGGTGACTCCGGATGTTGTGACTGGTATGTTAAAAGACTTTGATTTTGATGCTTATTCTTTGCTTGATCCAGGTGCTAATTTATCTTTTCTGACTCCTCTATGGGCTGTTAAGTTTTGTTTGATTCCTCGAATCCTAAGGGAGCCCTTTTTGATATGTACTCCCGTGGGTAAATCTATTGTTGCTCATAGGATTTATCAGGGTTGTTAAGTTTCTATTTGGTGTAAAGTCTTACCGTGTGACCTTATGGAACTTGAGATATTTGATTTTAATGTTATTCTTGGGATGGATTGGTTGAATACTTCATATGTCTCTATAGATTGTAGAACCAGGAAAGTCAACTTTCAACTTCTGGATGAGCTCGTTCTTAAATGAAAGTTAGTGATTCTGCTATTAAAGGTCGGTTTATTTCATACTTTATGGCCCGAAAGATGATTTCCAAGGGGTGTATTTATCATATTGTGAGGTTCAAAGATGTGGAGTCCGAATCACCACCTCTTGAATCGGTTCCAGCGGTGAATTTCCAGATGTGTTTCCCGAAGACTTGTCTGGTAATTCCTCTTGAAAGGAAAGTAGACTTTGGCATAGATCTTCTCTTGGATACTAAACCTATTTCTATCCCTCTTTATCATATGGTACCAATTGAGTTGAAATAGTGTTCAGTTGAAAGACTTGTTGGAGAAAGGCTTCATTAGGCCAAGTATATCTCCATGGGGTGCTCTGGTGTTATTTGTAAGAAAGAAAGATAGATCTCTTTGGATGTGCTTTGATTATAGGGAATTGAATAAGGTAACCATAAAGAATAAGTATTTGTTGCCTAGAATTGAAGACTTGTTTGATCAACTTCAAAGGGATACCCAATTCTCAAAGATTAACCTCTATTCTGGTTATCATCAATTGAATGTTGGGGAGTGTGACATTCCCAAGATGGTGTTTTGTACTAGGTATGAGTATTTTAAATTTGTGGTGATGTTGTTTGGGTTGACTAATGCTCCAGTCGTGTTTATGGATCTTATGAATCAGGTGTTCAAGCCATTCCTTGATAGTTTTGTGGTTGTCTTCATCGACGATATCCTTATTTATTCCCGAAATGAGTGGGAGAATATGGATCATTTGAGCTTGGTTCTTCAGACTTTGAGGGAGAAGAAGTTGTTTTCTAAGTTTAGCAAATGTGAGTTTTAATTGGGTGAGGTAGCTTTTCTTTGTCCTATGGTATCCGCTGATGGTATTAAGGTTGACCCAAAAAAGATAGACTGTGAAGAATTGGCCTAGACCATTGACTCCTTCAGATATTCGAAGTTTTCTTGGGTTGACAAGTCATTATAGAAGACTTGTTGAGGGTTTCTCATCTATTGCATCTCTATTGACTAAGTTGACTCAAAAGAAGGCCAAGTTTGTATGGTTTGATGAGTAGGAGAAGAGTTTTCAGAATCTAAAGGATCTGCTTACATCGGCTCCCATTTTGAATCTATTGGGTTGCCTAGATAGGTTTTTGGTGTATTGTGATGCTTCTCGGATTGGGTTGGGTTGTCTACTTATGCAACATGGTAAGGTGATAGCTTATGCATTGAGGCAATTGAAGGTGTATGAGCGTATTTATCTCATGATTTTGAGTTAGTAGCGGTGGTGTTTGTCTTGAAGATTTGGAGACACTATTTGTATGGGGTACATGTTATAGTTTTCACTGACCACAAAAGTTTGCAATATGTTCACTCAAAGGGACCTTAAGTTGAGACAAAGGAGATGGTTGGAACTCCTTAAAGACCATGACATGAGTGTGCAATATCATCCGGCAAGGAAAATATTTTAATTGATGCTCTAGTAGGCTATCTATGGGAACTGTGGCTCATGCTGATGAAAGGAAGAAAGAGTTGGCAAATTTTGTTCACTATTTTGCTAGATTGGTGTTAGGCCAATCGACTCTAATGATGGTGGTATTCATTTTTATAATGGGGCAGAATCTTCTATGGTTGTCGATATTAAGGCTAAGCAAGATCTATATTTGTCAGCGGTTGAGTTGAAGAAGTTGGTTGCCGAATAGAAGATAGAGGTCTTCTCTCAAGAGGGAGATGATGTGCTTTGGTATCAAGATTAGTTATATGTTCAAGATGTGGATGATCTTAGGAGGGTAATCATGAGTGAAGCCTATAACACTCTTTATTCTATTCACTTGGAATCTACTGAGATGTATGAGAATTTGAGGGAAGTGTATTGGTGGCATGTTATGAAGAAGGATATAGCCAATTTTGTATCCAAATATCCTAATTCTCAACAAGTGAAGGTAGAGCACCAAAGGTCCGGGGGTTTTGACTCAAGATATTGAAATTCCTACTTAGAAGTGGGAAGATGTGAACATGGATTTTATGGTTGATTTGCCTCAGACCCAAAGCAATTTGATTCAAGTTGGGTTGTTGTTGACCAGATGACTAAGTCGGCTTATTTCCTACCGATCAAGACTACCTTTATTGCCGAAGATTATGCAAGATTGTATATCCAAGAGTTGGTGAGGTTGCATGGTGTGCCTAGGTCTATCATATCAGATCGTGGCACCCAATTTACTTCATACTTTTGGAGGTCGTTTCAAAGAGGACTTGGTACTAAGGTGAAGTTGAGTACCACTTTTCATCCTCAAAGCGACGGACAAGCCGAGAGGACAATTCAAACTTTGGAGGACATATTGAGGGCTTGTGTGTTAGAATTCGAGGATAATTGGGATGATCATCTTCCACTCATTGAGTTTGCTTATAATAATAGCTTTCATGCTAGTATTGGTATGGCACCGTTTGAGGCTTTATTTGGTAGGAGATGTAGATCTCCAGTGGGGTGGTTTGAGTTGGGAGATATGGCTTTGATTTGCACGGATTTGGTGTTGGAGACTATGGAGAAGGTGATGATGATTAGGGAGGGGTTGAAGACAGCCCAAAGTCGCCAAAAGTCCTATTCAGATGTTAGGAAATGGGATCTTGAGCTTCATGTTGGTGATTGGGTTTATGCAAAAGTCTCACCTATGAATGGTGCGATGCATTTTGGATAGAAGGGAAAGCAAAGTCCCCAGTATGTAGGTCCTTATAAGATTGTTGAGCGGATTGGAAATGTGGCTTATAGGTTGGATTTACCTCCGGATTTGAGTTTTATTCACCCGGTTTTCCATGTGTCTATGTTGAGGAAGTAGGTTGGTGATGCTGGTGCCATTGTGCCTTTTAAAGGTGTTGAGGTTAAGGAGAACTTGTCTAAAGAGAAAGTTTCGATTGAGATTTTGGATACACAAATGAAGTGGCTTCGTAACAAGGATGTGGCTTCGGTTAAGATACTTTGGAGAAATCAACATGTGGAGAGTGCTACTGTAACGCCTAGTAAAATTACCAAAAAACCCCTAGAGGAGGGATATGCGTGTAACGCATCTACCAATGCTCGTATGAAAAATCCGAGGCCGGATTTGTGATCAGCACAAAGAATTGAGAGAGAAAATGGTCTCGATCAATTTTTAGAGTGACCAGATCAAAAGATAATTTGTCTACTCGAAAACCAAAGCAGTGTCCGTGCACGACAGAGGCGCGTTGCTCACCTGTAGCGGAGGGACACTTATTCTTTTAAAATTTTTTTTTGACAGGATTGGGAAAACTTGTTCAAAAAGTTCTCGGAGAAATACACTGGTGTACGACTAGTCCGTGTCGCAGACCTAGTAACTGACCCTAAAAATTTCTAGATTTTGTGAGGGCCATTCCGGTTGATTGCCAACCCCTCCTAAACTCTATAAACAATCAAATTAGGCCGTGTTGACTATAAACAAAAGGTTATAAACCCTAATCTAAGTCCTTCAAAACCTTTAGCAAAAAGACTAGGGCTTGAGGAAAGAGGAGAAGAGCTTGAGCTTGAGATCGAGAAATTCATGAGGAAATCCTTGAAGCGATTGTTGAGAGCTTCATCCCAGATATGTAAGGATAAACTAAAAGCATGAGATTATTCTCTCATGCTTCCCATCGATGGTAATAGTGGAGTTGAGAGTCCATGAGTCCCTTTATATGTTTCTTCAAATACTTTCTTGCTTATATTCTTGAAAATTATGCCTATTACATGTATTTTCATAAGTTGATAATCATCATAAACTTGTTTTCTTGATTTGAATACTTTTCATGAGATATTGTATAAACCCTATATGTTAATTTGTTAAAGTTTGCATAATGAACCTAGGAATGGAGTCTCGAGCCTTGGTTTAAGTATGTTAAGTGAAGTCTTCATGTGAGTATGAGGTTGAGTTAATTGAGCTTGATGATCAATGAGTCTTCATAATTGAGTTTTTGAGTTCTGACTAAACAACTTCTTCGACTTGATGATCTGAGTCCTTGAGTTCTTAAATGAGAGTTGAGTTAACCGAGATGAGTTAAAGTCCCTGAAATAATAGAGGACCCTTGAGTTTGAGTTATGAGATTATGAGAGCCTCTAATAGGCTAATTTGATATAATTGAATTGAGGTGAGGAGTCTTATGAGCATTGAGTCTTGGGAGAAGTATCGAGCATTGAAATGAGTAAGAGTAAGAGCAAGTCCAACTCGCACTCATTAACTACATCGCAAAGTGTAGAAGTGGATTGAGTCTGTTAGAATGGGACAAGTTCCTATCTTAAGGGCTAAGTCCGTTAGAGTCTGTAAAGTTCTCACCTTGAGGCATAAGTCCATTATAGTCGGACAAGTTCTTACCTTGAGGGCTAAGTCTGTTAGAGTCTGACAAGTTCTCACTTAAGGGCTATGTCCGTTAGAGTCGAACAAGTTCTCATTCTATGGATTAAGTTCATTAATGTCAGACAGCTCTTCACTTTATTGTCCTGAAACAATAGGACTTAATATGTTAATTGTCCTTATCCCTTGTGGATCCTAGGCGTTCCATACCTGCCAAGTACGAAATGGTTGTGGCAACACCGGCGGATGTTGTACAATCACTAGCTCATATGAGATTGTTGTCAGATAGGAGAAACTCCCAAAAAGTTCCAACCTTGAGTACTCTGAGTCGAGTCGAGTCGAGTTGAGTTCCATTGAGTTGATTTGATTAATGAGGTTGATTGGTTGATGGGTCACTTGTCTAATCTTTCTTCTTTCTTTAGATAGACATGTGATATTCTAATTTGGTTATTATTCTGAGTTGATGTTATTTCCATATTATTCTACTTGTGTCTATTTCATTCAGCTATTTTACATATCGTATATTCCACGTACAATTGGCATTGCATCATTTTATGATGTTGATACAAGGATTAGAGATCATCAAAAGGCGCACCGTTGAGGATTCGAGACATTCAGCTAACTTGTGAGCCTCCCCTACTCCGGAGGATTCACTACCTTTATTTCATCTTGATATAGATTTAGACTAGCTTTATTTTGATTTAGGGAGCCATGGGTCTATCATTGGCACAACTTAATAGTGATAAAGGCTTCATAGACTAGAGTTTGATAGTGATTGTTCAGATTGTAAGCTAGTCCTATCTACTAGCCTTTTTCTATCATATATATTATTTTGAGAACTAGATGAGAGGTGCCATTTACTATCCTTAGTCTTCTGCTGATTGTCTTGAGTTATTTGATTTAATGAATATGATGAGGCTAAGTGGTTCGCTTAGGGATTGCAATAGTCTCTAGGTGTCGGCCACGTCTTAGGTACCCTCCTGGGGCATGAAAAACTTGGTATCAAAGCACGAGTTCAAGTGTCCTGGGAAGTCTATGAAGCCGTGTCTAGTAGAGTCTTGATTATAAGTGTGTTGCCGACCACACTTCATAAGCAGGGTGCTATAGGACATTAGGAATTGTTACACTTCTTTCTTATTCCAAATTCATGCGATAGAGATAAACTCTAAGAAAGCTCTTTTCTGATTCATGTGTTAAGCGTTTACACACTTGTGACCATGTTTCCAAGAGGAACTGATGATGTGAAAGGGAGTCCAGCCACCCGAGCCCTAGGATCAGGAAAAGGCTATAAGCCCAGCCATCTCTACTGTGTAGCCACCACAGGCTGACATCAACAATGCTGAGCTTTGCCAGGCCCTTCAGACTTTGGCCCAAGCTATGATAGTACTGGTTATTAGATAGGGAGCACGTAGGCAGGCTGTCCCAAATACATCCAGAGATCGTTAGTTCTTGAGGGTGATCCCACCTGAGTTTAAGAGGTTGAGGAGGAATAGCAACAGGAGTCACTTCGAAGCAGAGCCTCATAACTTTAGAGCTCAGAAATCTAAGTCATAGGCTAGTGTGGTTCGAGGTCCCTAAGGTAAGCCACCTTGTGGCATGTGTAGCAAGTTTCACCTGGGAAAATGTCGTGAAGGGAGTGATCGATGTTACAAGTGTGGCCAAGAGGGTCACTTTAAAAGTAAATGTCCAAAGTGGGCAAAAAGGCTCAAGCTTCTACCCCGGCACCGACCAGTTAGAGAAGATCCAGAAACTTCTCCAGATGTCACCCCAGATGTCATGATAAGTATGATTCGAGTCTTTACTTATGTTTGATGTTATCCATCAGAGACAAACTTATGTCTCTACAGGGTTTAGTGTTGCCACCTAAAAGTAAGATGTGAGGTCTTATACCACCCTGACTAGACTGTCATTCTAGAGCTAGAATGATGAACATAGAAAGGAAAGGATGAGAAAGTGAGAGTGATAGTCGATTGAGGCTTGTAATTAGAGTTATATACCTATTAGGTAAGTAATGAGATGACGAGTCGATTGCCATAGGCTTGAGGAAAAAAGTCGTAAGTACCCTCTAGGTGTCATGTTGAGGTAGTTAGTGTCGGAATGTGTTATGGCGTGCTTAAAACTAGGAAGAGTTCTATGTTGACATATCCCGATATTTGTACTGTGAGGGTGAGACGCAGATATTAAATAGAGGGATGGAGTGCTTTCAATGTGATAGATCTACACTAGGCTTATAATTCTGAAGAAGAAGCCCCTCAAGCTTTATATAGTTATGAGCTTAGCCAGGTAAGGGGGTATAGTGAGTGGAGGAATGGTACTTGAGTTGGGAAGAGGAAGTGTGTTGAGTGAATACCGTATATGGGATTTTAGTAGGCTTATGCTCTGAAATTTTCTTAGTAATTGTATGATTGGTGTGATACTGGAGAGGGGTGAGATAGATACACATGTTAGAACTAGACTCTAAGCTTAAATGTTGAGGAGTAGTGGTAAAGAGGAGACACCATCATGAGAGTGATAGTTTTAGTTGGAGATTCGCCTTAAGAGGTTCACCATAGTGTGTGTTTGAGATTAAGGTGTTGGCCTGCAAGAGTGTGATATTATGAGTATGGTATAGGTGTCGTTAGATGGAAAGAGAGAATTGATGACGGAATATTTGACAGGAGAGGTTAGGTTCTAAGAGTTATGGGAAGTAGTTATGTATACCATTAGAACAGCAAATATAGAAAGAATTCCCTAGCGATAGGAGAAAGCTAAGAGTGGTATCTTTGAAGAGAGTCTTAATGACTATTTTATACATGCGACTATAGTATGATAGAAGAAGTTTGAGACGCCTATTCTCATGGATAGTGATTCCTCGATCGTGTGGAGGTATATGCTTATAACCTAGTAGAGGAAATTAATTCGTAAAACTTGAGATATTACCCTTGAGCTAAGGGTGAGACGATAATGTGATGGACCAAAGTATATCTTGAGTTTTCAATGGTGATAGCTTGATTTGGATGAGGTGTCCATTCCTTGTCGTCTCGTATATTCCTTATTCTTTAGTGCAGATGATACTCTATTCCTGTATGGTATTCCACTGCCATGCATGTGGCCTAGTCCCATATACACTTGTTAATTGTTATTCATGTTGAGTTGTGAGGATGAAAAGTGATGAATTCATTTATTAGTTTTGATCTTACTCCATGCATTTAAGAGTTTCCAATCCTATGTTTAATGAGATGTGACCTGAGTTTTATACTGTAGATAGTTCTGTGAACCCAAAATGAGTCTCGATAGATGAGGGAGATTGTAATTCATGATGAACGCTCTCAAATAAGACTTCTTATTGAATCGTGCTAATAATCTTTGTTCCAAGCCCTTTGAGTAATTCGGCTTTCTGATAGTAAAGGAGTAATGGTTGATGAGAGAGAGTGAGAGTTCTTAATTCTAATGTCATTTTACGCATGCACTGACCTTCAGCTTTTTATGCCATTGTTGATGGTAGGATGTAGAGTATCAAGCTTTAGATATGTAATCATGCTTATCTTTCATGAGGAGTAGTAGTTGGGGTTTCGTCAAAGGGAGAGATGTTGAGTTCCTCTAGGTCCATATAATGATGTTGGTAGTAGACGAAGAATGAGGATAGATTAGGAGGAGTGAATGTATCCTTATTGGGACATTAGTGTTGTACTTGTGTCATGTAGGGGTACGGATAAAGATAAGGAGGAGGGAAAAGATGAGACATTCTGATGTGCGATAGATTGGTAAGAGTATGTTGATATGTCTTTTAGTGGGAGCTGACTGAATGGTGGAGGTAGAAGTACTAAGTAGGATTCAAAACTCTTAGATATAGTTAAGTGGTTAGTGTAATAGGCTTGAATGTGTGGTTGTTATTACGTGAGTATTGATGATAGACTATTGAAGACTTGGTAATAAGGGTTTCGAGTAAGGGTAGTGAAATAGTGGAGAGGACTAGTAGTCATTTAATGAAGGCCCCTGTGGAAGTATAGAATTGAGTATTGAGGATCAGCCTTGTGTGGATATGGTCATCGTAGGAATAGCACCGTGAGGGTTGAAAGCAGGCTTGAGTGGAATAAGAGTATGTGGATAGGTAGGGAGTTGAATAGGAACTATAAGTTTAAGTTGATGGAGTAGAGTGCGATGAAAGGGAGCACAATTGAGGTCAAGAGCTAAGCTTGAGAAAGCCCGCAGAGTCTTGTATATCACGATGGTCCCCCTTTATCGATTAGAGTTGATGACCTTCTTCTTGAGTTCAAATGATTGATTGATGGAGTGTTTAAACGGTTTGAATTGATCGAGTTTCGACGTTCCATTCATGTCTAATAGTGAGAATGTTAAGATAATATCTCTACTCTTGATCTGGACCGAATTATCTATCTGAGTCGATGTATCTATCCTTAAGTCTAAGGGAAGTTTGTTGAGGTTGATGAGAAGTTGAGAGTTTGATTGGTTGAGACGAGTCTTGAGTCTATTCGTGCCTTAATATATACCTTTACTCATCATTTGAGGACGAAAGATCCCAAGGGGGAGATGATATAACGCTAGGTAAAATTACCAAAATACCCATAGAGGAGGGGTATGCGCGTAATGCATCTACCAATGCTCATATGGCAAATACAAGGCTGGATTTATGATCAGCATGAAAAGTTCAGAGGAAAAATAGTCTCGGACGATTTTTAGAGCGACCGGATCAAAAGATAATTTTTTTACCCTAAAATCAAAATAGTGTCGGTGCGTGACAGAGGAGCATCACGCACCTATAGTGGAGGGACACTTATGTTTTTTCAAAAAAATTTGACGAGATTGGGAAAACACGTTCAAAACGTTTTCAGCAAAAAATACACTAGTGCGCGACCAATCCGCATCGCAGACGTGTTATTCCGACCTTGAAAAATTTCTAGATTTTGTGAGGGGCATTCTTGTAAATTCCCAACCCCTTCTAAACTCTATACACGATCAAATTAGGTCATTTTAACCATAAAAAGGGTTATAAACCCAATTCTAAGTCCTTTAAAACCTTTAACAAAAAGACTAGGACTTGAGGAAAGAGGAGAAGAGCTTGAGATTGAGGAATTCAAGAGGAAATCCTTGAAGCGATTGTTGAGAGCTTAATCCCAGGTATGTAAGGATAAACTAAAAGCATAAAGTTATTCTCTCATGTGCTCCATGGACGGTAATAGAGGAGTTGAGAGTCCATGAGTCCCCATATAAGATTGTTGAAATACTTTGTTGATTATATATTTGAAAATTATGCCTATTACATGTATTCTCATATGTTGATGATCATCATAAACATGTTTTCTTGATTTGAATACTTTTCATGAGATATTGTATAAACTCTATATGTTAATTTGTTAAAGCATGCATAATGAACTAGAAATGCAGTCTAGAGCCTTGGTTTAAGTATGTTTAGTGAAGTCTTGATGTGATAGGTTGAGTTAATTGAGCTTGATGATCCTATGAGTCTTCATAATTGAGTTTTTGAGTTCTGACTAAATGACTTCTTCTAATCGATGATGTGAGTCCTTCAGTTCTTAGAGGAGAATTGAGTTAACCGAGATGAGTTAAAGTCCTTGAATTAATAGAGGACCCTTGAGTATGAGTTAATGAGATACTGAGAGTCTCTACGAGGCTAATTTAAGATAATTGAGTTGAGGTGAGGAGTCTTATGAGCATTGAGTCTTTGGAGGCGTATCGAGCACCGAAATGAATAAAACTAAGATCAAATCCAACTCGCACTCATTAACTACGTCACCAAGCGTAAGAGTGGACTAAGTCTGTTAGAGTCAGACAAGTTCCTATCTTGAGGGATAAGTCCGTTAGAGTCGATCAAGTTCTCACCTTGAGGGCTAAGTCCATTAGAGTCGCACAAGTTCTCACCTTGAGGGCTAAGTCTGTTAGAGGTGGACAAGTCCTCACCTAAGGGCTAAGTCCGTTAGAGTTGGAAATGTTCTCTTTCTATGGATTAAGTCTGTTAAAGTCGGCAGGTCCTAACCTTATTATCCCGAAACAATAGGACTTAATATGTTAATCATTCAGATCCCTTGAGGATCCTAGGTATTCCTTACCTGGCAAGTATGGAACTGTTGTTGCAACACCGGCGGGATGTTTTACAATCACTGGCTTATAAGTGATTGTCGTCGGATAAGGGAAACACCCAAAAAGTTCCTACCTTGAGTACTCTGAGTCGAGTCGAGTTGAGTTGAGTTCCATTTAATTGAGTTGATTGATGAGGAGGAGTGAATGATGGGTCACTTGTCTAATTTTTAGTCTTTCTTTAGATGGACATGTGACATTCTGATTTGGTTATTATTCTGAGTTGATGTTATTTCCATACTATTCTACCTGTTTCTGTTTTATTCAGCTATTTTACATACCGTACATTCCACATACTGGCGCCACTCAACTGCATCATTTTATGATGCAGATACAGGGATTAGAGATTGTCAACAGGTGCATCGTTGAGGATTCAAGACATTCAGCTGACTAGTGAGTCTCCCTTACTCCTGGGGATTCACTTCCTTTATTTCATCTTGCTTTAGAGTCAGACTAGACTAGCTTTATTTTAATTAAGGTATCCATGGGTGTGTCATTGACACCACTTGATAGTGATAGAGGCTTCATAGACTAGAGTTGGATGGTGATTGCAAGATTGTGAGCTAGTCCTGCTTCATAGACTAGAGTTGGATGGTGATTGCAAGATTGTGAGCTAGTCCTATCTACTAGCTTTTTTCTATTATATATATTATTTTGAGAGCTAGATAAGATGTGCCCATTTACTTTCCTTAGTCTTCCGCTGATTGCCTTGAGTTATTTGAAATGAAAGTGAGAAGGCTAAGTGGTTCGCTTAGGGACTAGTAATAGTCTCTAGGTGCCGGCCATGTCTTGGGCACACTCCCGGGGTGTGATAGCTACCTGGAAGGCGGAGAGTGACATGATGAAACTATATCCCTATCTTTTCTAATCTACTCATGCCTAAGGTATTAGGTTCTTTCTACTCCAAGTGGTCCTAGTTCTTTCACTCTTGAGTTTCATGGCATGACATGCATACATGGGCACCAAAATGATTTTTATGACATTTTGAATGATTTAAATGCATTTTGATATGTTTTAATGACTTATAAGTTTCAAATGATGAAATATGCATTGTACCTTATGTTTTAATGTTTCATGTTCTAAGTCAAGACTTCAACCTTGTTCTAGCACATTCGAGGACGAATTTTCCCAATGGGAAGATGATGTAAGGACTCGAACACTGTAGGACCTTAATGGGGATTGGAAATTTGGTTACGAAAGGTTTTCGATGAAGGAGACACTTCATGGAAGCATTCACGGTCTGTGTGAGGGTATACGGACCGTGTGAGGGTTCCTTGAAGTGGTCCTTGGCCTTGTGTGAGAAGTGTTGTCTTTAATGTTGAAATTTGAGATTAAGGCACACCACACATAGACCCCACATGGTATGTTGAGGCTTCACGGTCTGTGTGGTGGATCATACGATAGTCTTGGCCTTGAAAATCAACATTTTTAGCCAAGGCATTTGATGCAGACCCTCTCGTGGACTATATAGTCCTTCACGGTCTATGAGGCCCTCCGTATGTGTGCCGGAGTGAAAATTTTCTAAGTATTGGATCACTGTCTTAAACTTTGTCGTGAAGAATTTTTCCAAGTAAAGGTATACAAAGGAGGCATACAGTTCGTATGTCTTGGGACGGACCGTGAAGCCGTCCGTATGGGTGCCTACGTTGAATTTTTCTAAGTATGGAATTACAATCTTAGACCTTCGTCATTGGAAACTTTTTAAGTGTTGGATCACGAAGCAAGTATACGGACCGTATACTTTATCATGGGCCATATACCCCTCTATTGGACCCTAGCAACATTTTTCTACTCATTTCATTAATGTTGTTTTCATAATTATGGTTTCTTCTAAGAGTCTTTTGTGACTTTATGCTACCTAAAGATATTCAAAAGACCTATACTATATTCCTCTCATTCAAATTCATTCTTACACTTGGAATCATATTGAACTCTCTCCTAAGAACTCTCTCAAAGAACTTTTGTGAAGACTAAGCTTGAGAATCAAGAGAAGGTTCTTTCTTCATAAAATTTCTTCTTGAATCTTCTCTATTAGCTAAGGTATGTCGGATTGATTCTTTGTCCCTTTCAACCAAGAAGACCCAAACTCTTTTGATTTTATGAAATTTTGCTTACTTTAAATATGAGTTTTGAGAATTATGTTTGAATAATTCAATTGAAGTATGGTATATGCTTTATTATTGATTTTAAGTTGATTTAAGCCCTAATATGTTGAATTACATGAGTATTTTAAAGATTTGAATATGCATTGTCTCTTTAAAGTTTGAGCTAAGTATGGTTAATCTAAATTATGATTTGAATGTGAATTTTGCTTATGGATTTACTTGAAATTCATATTATATTATTGATTTCAGATTGGATCTATATAACCCATGCTATTGTCACATCATTCATGGCATATGCATTCTTGAGCATTACATTTTATGAAGATTATGAAGTAGGTTGAGCCTAATTATGTTTATGTATATAATTTTGATAAAATTATGGTTAGGACAAGAATGTAATCACATAGATGTCTATGATATCATCTCTTTGAGCATATTGGGTGTTTACACCTCATTCAATAATGTGAATAGGTTATTCCTATGCATGAAAGTATGATATGAAATGTGACTTTGCAATTGAGCCCAAGTGTGAGTTATAATGAATTATGTTTGATTTTTAAGACCAAGTGTGCATTGAAATGATTTGATAAGACTTACATCTTATTAAAAGCATGTATACCTATATGTATTCTTGTGTGATGATGAATTAGCACTGATAAATTAGGGGTGTTAGGGCTATCCCAAAGGGCCCTCTCCATTTTCTTGAACTATGTGCCAACCATAGGTATATGGTTACGAAAATCCTATCCGAAATGGGGGACATAAGGAGAAGTATGATACGATATTATGTAAAAATCCTTTCGAAAATGGGGGTTCTTGTATGGAAGGTTGCTTTTTCGAAATGGAGGTATCCGTAACGTGAAGTATACTTTACCTTTGGAAAGTAGAACACCTCTTTACCGGTATAAGAATTACATCAGGATTCCAATTAATAGCTCGCTTGGTCTCACATATGTTGGTAGAGGTCACATCCTCATTTTATATGAGCATTGTTGCATTTCATGCATCATGGATTTCATGGCATATTGTTATGCACTCTTCTTTGGATATATACTTCTTTATATATTATGTGACCCGGTCATCTAACATTGAATGTAGGTTTGGTAAGTCATTTGCATTACATACCCGCATACTTAGTATATTGAAACGTACTAACACATACTTTTGCCTTCATGATCTAACCATGTAGGAACTGAAGATTACCTTCATCCACCGTACGATGGCTAGATTAGATCTTGCGACACTTATTGTGGTGAGTCCTATCTTCCAAGGACAAACCACTATTCCTCTATCTATGATATTTAGTTTATGTTATTTAATTTGAGGGTGAGCCTGTGATATGGCTTGGCCTTAGTCTTGTCTTATGATTAGAGGCATTGTTGGACATCTTTTAGACGCTCTTACGTTTATATGCTAAGTGATGTATTCAGAGATTTGATAATCGATATGTCTATCTATGAGGTATTGTTATATGGAATGATTATGAGTATTATGATATGTTTTTGAATTATGACGTGAAAGATCCTAAGTTCCCAATTTCCCCCAAAGAGTGAGTCATACTTACCCACCCCTTAGTCTTTATGTACTACGTGTGTTATGTGAATAAATGTAGATCCCTTTCCCTATAAAATCCCCATAGCGTGAGCCTTACGTTCCCATCTCATAGAATTATGTGTTTATGATTTGTTTACGCTTCCGAACTGATAATGTGAATATGAATACTTTGATGCTTGTTTGGAGACTCTCGAGTGCCCATTCTCCATGTCACTCCTAGACCCTAGGTCTGGGTCGTGATATTAATACTCACAAACTACTGGAGCTGAATCAATAGAAGGACGCTTAGCTGATATATCATGAACATGAGCAGAGTACGCTAAACAACCAGTAGCTACCAACCTTTGGTCCCAAACATAGGAAATGATATCAAACAGTGTGCGACTAATAGATTCCTGCCACAGCATTAGAGGTATACCGGGCATGGCCAAGGTAATATTCTTGGCATAACAATCTAGAACTATGTGGTGAAGATCCAACCAATCCATGCCTAGTATTATATCTAAATCAAGCATATCAAGTAATATCAAGTCTAACCGGGTATCCTGGCACTGAATAGTAATCACACATGATCTATACACCTTATCCACTACTGCAGAAACTCTTACAGGAGAAAACATTAAGTCCAGACAGAAGAGGCTCAAAGATCAACACCCAAATCAAAAGAAAAATAAACAAATACATATGAATATGTACACCCAGGATAAAATAAAGCAAAGGCTGACTACAAGCATAAATTGATTGTACCTATGATAACATCATTTGATGACTCAGCCTCTAACCATGTTAGTGCTTCATAGAAGTGGCCCTGATGGCCTCTCCCTCCGGCATTGTCTCTTCTACCAAACCTGCCTCCTAGAACCCTACTGGTCCTCTTGAGAACTCTATGGGTTGCCTCTTTAACCATGTTGATCATCCCAGTACCCATACCAATCATCTCTGAAACCCTGTTGATCATCCCTATGGACCTAATTGTAACCTCTGTCTCTGACTATTGCTGTTAGGTCTGATTGGCCTTCTAGAGAATATGAATACCTTACTCTCCACACAGGGCAACCTCTAGACCAATCTATCTCCCTAAAATCATATTACCTAAGAGAAGCTCGATCACCCTAGAGTTAACCACTACGGCCAATGGTATCTATCTCTGAAGCTCTGGATCCCTAATTAGCTGACTAAGTGGGCCTGACCTACATGATATAGCTGTATCTTATCTCTCGGACTCTAACTGGCGGGATAAGAAGGATCACCCTGCCAGGTGGAATCCTATTATTAGTGACTACCCTTAGAAGCCTGTAATAAAGCCTATAAAGGACGACCAGACTAATCCTGTTGCAACCTCGGTTGGGGCCTATTTAAATGGGACTTTTGATTTGCACTGTATCCCACTATAGCTACCCTCAAAGATTCAATAATATCTATGATAGACCAACCCACTGTGACTAACAACGAGGCCTCAATCATGAGCCCTATCAGACCCTTGACAAAGCGTCTAGTCCTCTCCCCGTTGGTAGGTAATATCACAATATCTTATCTAGAAAACTTATGAAATTTGGCTTCTTATTCTGACACTTTCTTAGGACCCTACTCTAATTTGGATAACTGATGCCAATCCCGAAGACTCCTAGGACAAATTCTATAATGCATATGAAAATATTATCCATGATATTGGTAGTGATCCAGCTAACCTAGTATCCATTTAAGCACGCCACCACTGTCTGGTAGTCCAGCAAGTTAATAGTTGTAAAATCTGCCCCTCTAGATACTATGCACATCAAAGTCTACAATACCTCTCGATAGGTCTTCAAGAACTCATAGGTGTCCTCTCCAACCACCCCTTATAACCTCAGAGGAGGTAATTTAAGGAAATGACCAAGAAACCGTTGATTCTCATATGGTCTAAGATCTTCTGAAATATTTGGCTGAGTAGTAGGAAGTAGTAGGGCGACATGATCGACTACAGCAAGAGTTGTAGGTTGCTTTGACTGAGATGGTTGCACTAGAACTTGCTTAAGATCTGGGGTTGGTTGTTGTTGTACAATCCTAAGGGTAGCTAATAATTACACAATAGTTGTCTATATTGTCAGTGTCTTAATATAAGTGAGGCTAGGACCAGTGCCACCTTTGGGCCTTTTGGCTATGGGGGAATAAGCGCATCTAGATGCTATTCTACAGGATCTTAGGAAGGAACCTTGTCCAGAGCTAGCACTATATCCCTAACTCTAATCGACCTCTACAACTATATCTGCAAACGAATAAAACAAGTAAGATCCCATGGAATTGACATCACTACTGCATGAAATGCTAATATTGCAGAGAAGATTCCTAGTGACATCCTATAGCCTCCTGAAGTTAAGTCATGGACGTCTTTGCACCTATCACAGGACTCTACTAGATAGTAGCTCTGTAAAGATGAGACCAATGAACCTAGAGCTCTGATACCAATTTTTCATAACTTGACCTTACGGGTCATGATAGCACCTACCATAACCCACTCATAGGTAAGCTAACTCCCGTAAATTGAAAATGTAAATAATAGGGGTAAGTAAACTAAAAGAAATCAATCAACAATCTAATAACCATGAAATTGGGCCTGATAATATATTAATAGGTCATCTACAAGACACCTCTGTGTGTGTGTATGTGTAAGTCCAAAAATAGTATACAAGGCTAGTCTCTGAAAGCAAAATATAGGCCACTAATACAGATGGTGACTGGAAGGATTTAGGAAAACTCAATGCTCACCTCAAGTCTCTGAAAATGATATCACCAAAAGGGGGAAGCAATGACACTCACTCGTGCTTGATCCTGCATCACAAACAAATGCATAGTGTAGTATGAGTACCAAATATAAGGTACCTAGTAGGTATCAAAGGTCGACTGAGTAAGAACAATAAATAAACCAGGGAAAAGATAGACATAACACTACAAATAGCTAATTATAATATCACTATAATTATACATGCAAATATGTAAGCAATTATAAATTGAGTGATGGTGTAGTGATATACGTGGGTGTAAAGCCCCAGTGTCTATGCATGTACACCAAACAGGCCCCATAAGCTTAGGAGGTACACCCATGCACAATGGTGAGGTAAAGAAGGATACTTATAAATATGATCTAATAGTGTTAAATCTCCAATGAACTCATAACCAAGATAATACCTACGTAATCTTAATTTGACAGAACCTGACCTGACCTGACCTTAAACCTAGTTTGTGACCTAGCCTTAAACCTAAGTTGCAGACTTGGTATAGCCTCAAACTGTGAATATAGTAAAACATAGTCAATATAGTCTGATATGGCCTTAACCTCATATATAATCTAGCATGGCCTCCAATGATGTTGCCTCAAACAATATAGCCTCAAACGATGTGGACTCGAACCATATGGACTCAAATGATATGGCCTCGAACCATATGGACTCAACCCTCTGAGATACAGGATGTAGTTAAACCCTATCAATCTATTCCATAATTAAGAGAGTAACTCAAACCATAAACTGCAAGATGTCTTGCTCTAAACTCTGATGTGGCTTAAATGGCTCCTCTAATCCAAGCTAGGGTCGATATATCACATGAACGTTCCAAGAAAGTAATCCTTTCATGTGAATGATTAGGTGCTCATCTAGCCACGACCCATCTAAGTCTCAACTCTACTGGACTCAAGTATATTGTTCCTGTGCATAAGGATATACGCCTCTCAAGCCACACAGGATGAATATTTAGTAATTTATCAGCTTTGAACACGCAAGTCTAGGGCATAATTAGCCTAAGCATTAGGTAAGGCTCAAGAATCCTCAAAAAATAATAAATACAACAAAAAAAATCAGCGTACAAATCACAAGTAATCTCAACATTTCAAATATATAACCTACCAACCGCAAACATCAGCTAATATGATACATCTAACAATTACAGCCTCAAACTATTCCTCTGTCCAATATTCACGCTATTCAAACAAGATTCATGTATCCCAACTCAATCTAAATGAAGTGAAGTTGTAGCCTAACTAAATTTCAATCACACGTGCTCTATCTCATTCCATAGGAGCTTTTCCATTTTGAGCGACCTTAGAACACTACTAGGATGCCAAAAATAGGATCACAACATCAATACGATCATTTTGGTACCAAAATCCCAAGAAAATGAAATAGATCAACTCTGGGGCTAAAAGGTGGGAAAAGCGGAACCTGCATCTAGAATCTTGGAACGAATCCTCTACAATGGTCTTTACAGCTACCCGAGACTATTCCTCATATTAGGGCTCAATCCAATATACAAAATAATGTCACAACAAAACACAAAATGACATTTTATATGAGAAAACAAGAATAGGGCAGCAGTTCCACAACTGCTCAATTGCAGCGATATTTTAGCTTAAACAAAGCTTAGTCAAAAGATTCCGACAATACCATAGCGATCCTCTCGAAAAATCATAAAGAATATACTTAAATTTCCCTGAAATCCAACCCAAAATAATCCAGTAATCAATTTTCAAAGTTTTCGATAAATCACTCTAACTATAGCAGTAAAAATAGTAAAACTTATCTAAAATGACACATCAAAAGAAATTTTTGACACTTCTATAACGTTCTCCTTTAAATAACACACAATTTAGCCTTCTGAATCACTCGATTTGGCTCGAAATTAAGAGAATTATTGCATTTGAAAGTTTTTCCTCTTTTTTTCATTGATATAGAACTAACTAGATATATACCGCCCCAACTTTATTCTCTGCAATTGCGAAGTATAAGGCAAATGGCCTCCGGGAAGGAGAGGGTTGGCTGCCTAACCTCCACGAATGTAAGCTATTGGCCTGCGATCTTGGAGAACTAGTGTAGCTGACCTCCTTGAAGGCATCCAAGGCCCCATGATCATGGAGCACTATTTTGGCTGCACCATATGTCAGCCAAGTCTAATTTTCCTGACGGGGTGTCTGAAACCTCTTGCAAGCAAATGAACTATGCTATCCTACAAAATTCAACATTTCAAATTCAATGGAACAGTCAAAATTTCTATACGTGGCCTTTATTACTGAACGTGAATCCCACTTCCTAGCATCATGTTTTATTGAAATCTATCGAGGGGCTTGAAATGAGTTAGGAAGACTCAAGAACCTAAAAAAATGTAATCTCCAAACTCTGTGCAATCAGAATTCTCATCTAGCATATTCCCCAAGAATGTTAAAAATCAATTACTGGGCCAATTCTAAAGGCTAAAATATAAAATGTGATACAAACTTCTACTAAAAGCCTCGATATTTGAGTGGACCATGCTTCCAGCCTGATTTGGCTATTCTAGAGTTGATGGAACTATTAAAATTTCATACTGAGGTTGTTTACTTGCATTTTACCTCAAAAACATTTTTCAAGCTATAACAAGCCTTCCAACCCAGAAAAATGCACAACGTCTAAACAAACAACCACTCGATCGAGATATCAAAGCTAGTAGGTCATAAATGACCTGAAGT
This sequence comes from Solanum rostratum, assembly GCA_029948455.1. Taxonomy (NCBI): domain Eukaryota; kingdom Viridiplantae; phylum Streptophyta; class Magnoliopsida; order Solanales; family Solanaceae; genus Solanum; species Solanum rostratum. Next base: position 21,103,376 of record CM057048.1, read on the forward strand.
CACTAGTAGAAACTCTCTAACTAGTGAAAAGACATAGAAACACAGGAGTAAATAGGAGGGTTATTACATATTATTACTATTTATAAAGATCTAGTTCCAAAATTTTGTAAGAGATTTACTTATGCATTTTTAAAGGTTCTCTTTATACATATTCCTTGTGTATATTAAATTTTCATTAAATGAACCGCCAGGCCAAGGGTTCGTTCAGGGTAGCAATCATTTTTTAGTGCCATCCATATTAAGGTTGTAGGCTGATTAGTCTAACGCATCAACACACCTTTTACAAGTTCAAGTGTTTGCAATCGTGAAAAGTATAATTACCTAACATGGAGTTAGGGTCGATCCCAGAGAGAAATGATTATGTTAGATTTTCAACCAAAAGGTAACATTGGTGCTTTAATCTCACATAATATGAGCAAATTATATATGAAAACAAACAACAATCTAAAGGTAATTTTTAGGTGAAGTTATGCTAAAAAATATTATAAAAGTAAAATCAAGATGGTTTAAGTAGCTTCTATGAAAGATAAATAGACACATAAGTAGTAATTGGCATGGGTATTTTAAATCACTCAAAGAATGAAGAATCTACTAAGGTAGGGCAGATGGATCTAACATTTGATCAAGGTTCTCTCAAACTCAAGATCAACCTTTCACAATAACTTTCTCAAGTTACCATGGGTTCAATACATAAAACCTCAACCTTAGAAAAAGATACCTTTCTCTAGGAGATTTCATTAACTTAACACATTAATGGCTATTCATTATTTAACCTCACTTAATGCACATTTTTCAGGAATAAATTAAGATCCTAAGCTACGACTAAGCTTTCAAACTTAATCCATATTTAAAAACATAATTAAATAACAAACTCGTAAGGATTCATCAATATCTCAAGTAAAATCAAGCACCCAACAGCAAACTACTATATAATGGTCTACATTATCCCCCTAGAAGTATTGGGTTTTAACTAATCATCAAACAGAGCATGGGTAATTTACCAAAGAGATTTGCTTCCATTGAATTAGTCTTCAAGTACAAGAAATCCAGATGAAATCAATAAAAGTTCAGCAAAAACCGTACCTCCGATAAAAATTAGTGTGTTTTGTGCCTTACTCTCCTCACATAAGAAAAGAAAAATTGCTTTCTAATAAAAATTGAACTCTTCCCAAAATATACTACAAACTAATTCATTACTAACCGATTCTGTGCTAACTGATTCGTCTAAGATATGCCAGTGTCTGAACTATTTATACTTTACATAAAAAGTACATAATATCTTCCTCGAAGTTCCAATTGGCATTGTTAGACGAGGTCGTCGATCAAGTTGACAACTCATGTAGTGTTCCTTCAGCATCACAGATTGCTCCACTTGACTATAATATGGGACTTTGGCAAGTTCCATCGATCACACTAACTTGGTTTGTGATACGCTATTTAGAGCTTGAGTTAGCCCTTTGACCAGTGTCTCAAAGCCAAGTTTGTCACCTATTCGCAAGATAGGTCGAGCTCGCCAACAAATTTGGCAACTCACTAAAACTTTCCCGTAGCTCACCCTTTTTCCAATTGACTTGCCTCTTGTTCGGTGATATTTTGGCGGGGTCTGAGGTACTTTGGAAACTCACCAAGTACCTTTTGCAATGCTCATCTTCTTATACTTCATTATTTGTTCAATTTCAACCTCTTTTTTCATGTTTGTATTCTAAGTGCTCCTCAATCTTCACCTTTCTACAAAAACAACACTTTATGTCAGAACAATATAGGGTATCAATGACACATTTTATGCACAATTCAAGCCCAAGATTAGTGCATATTTACCACTCATCAACACCGCCCAACTTAAATAATTACTTGTTCTCAAGTAAATCAAATGTCAACTAGTTCAAAGATCATGTCTATGAAATGCACTAATTGACACTCAATTTGCCAAGGCACAAAATCCATTCACTATGCAACTACTCACATGTGCACTTCAAGCTTCAAGAAATGACTAGAACGTACCTTCCAGAGCTTTCACTTAGAAAGACTCACCCAAAGGCAAAACATGTTGAACAATTGTGTTTGATTGCCCTCACATCAAAGAAGATTTCACTCTCACAATGTAGTGCAATATCAAACTCGAGAATCATACAATACTCATACACCCAAAAAAAGAAAAGCATGCCTAAACTGACACATGAACTTATCCTTATTTTCTGACTAATACATCAACAGGATTATGAAAGATCACAAAGGGCTATATGGGCTTGTAATGTGGCTGGGTGGAAGGTAATATGACATTTTGGAATAGTGACTAACTGATGTGCTGTCAAAATAAAGCAACTTTGATGCTTAAACCTTAAATTTTTGGGTGTTCTCAAAGTAATGTTAATGGATTTGATGTGTTTTTATGTTTATTTTTCAGGAATACTGGATTTGGCATGATTTTTGGGCTAAGTGTTATAGTTGCTAGATTTTTAGTGAAGTACAAAGAACTCGACGGGCTGTGGAAATTTCTATGAGCTGTAGAATGGGTTCGTGGTTGAGATCCATTGAATGGATTATTTTCTGAAGTTGCATTCACAAACTATCAAAAAACCATGGAATTTTGTACGAGTCATGGATCAAGTTTCGTGCCTTGAGGATAAGATTTTGGGATTTTCTAGAAAGTTATCACACTAAACCCTATACGGGCATAAGTTTGAATGCGGCCCGTAGAAAGACCTCATAGAAGTGAAGCCTAATTTTGAAGATTAAAGATTACGAAGCCCACGTACAGGATGAAGAATTTAATACGACTTGTAACTCCGTTCGTATTGCCTGCTGAATTCAATTTTCCTATTTTATTTTGGACTTGTATTTCAATTATTATAAATAGGTTTTTTAGTTTATTTTAGGTAGAGAACAACCAGGAATGACAAGAAAAGTGTATAGAGATACACAAGACACTTGGAATACAATTTTATGATTTCTAACAACACGTTATGATATCTAGTAATGAATTTGGGATTGTTCGTTTTTAAATTTTTCATCATAAGTGATTAATTATGTTATAGAATATCACGATTCTTACATCTACAATAATTATGCATAGCTAAATCCACAACTAAGGTTGTGAAAACCATAAAGAACTAAGAAGGTAAAACCGGATAATTTATAATTCTTGAAAAGTGTGCATGCATGTATTATTATTTCTCATCGTTTTGATTGTTTTTTAATGGTGGCCGACGTTAGAAGATTCCTAGTTGTCACTGACTGGATTGAGGTAGTAATGAATGGGAAAAGAGATTAATTAATAGGATTCGATTGGTTTCTTCTCATCTAATCAACCAATCTGGATCAAGGGGAGGTTTGTAATATCACACTATGGGGATAGATCAAATCATGTAGTAAAATTTACCTCTTGCTTGGATCAAAGGGTTTGGTGAACTTACCTTACCGCTCTATATGCAACACACTAGAAAAGATTACGATTATCTGGTAATACAAAGTTAGGGAATCATGGGGAACATAATACCCTAGTTACTTCTATCATTGGTTTCATAACACGTTCTAGTTTATGTGTACTTTCTACAAACTACAACCCCTCTCCCCCCACCATTCAGGAGATAAGTAGGTTAATTAACTCGACTTGCTTGCAATTACTTTGAGTCTATCATATTACCCATGGGATTTTACCCTAGCCTTGGTTAGGTTATATATTTAGACAACGACTACTTTAACCTTCAAGGAGTAGCTTGGGCGACATCAACACTTTGGCATCGTTGTCGGGGAATACAGCTAGACTGATTTAATTTGAGTAATTCAGGAATTAATCCTTATTTCCCTCATTTTAAGTTTTTTGTTGTTTTGTTTCAGCGTGTAGGTGTAGTATATGCACAATACTCAAAGTTGAGGCAGATCCTTGACTCCGTTTGACCCTAAGATCCAAAAGACGTTGAGATGAATGCCCTAGAACAATGCGAACAATACTGCAATGAGGTAGTAAATGCAGCACTGACCCAGAATAATGATAATAATAATAATAACCTGCCTCCACTTGAGAATGTTAATCAACCACCATAGGATCTTCAAGCCATGGCTCATATATGGAATCAATATCGGCTTGACCCTATGGCAATGGTTGTCATTGGAGATATTGTGTTACCTCCACTAGCGGATGACACCAAGTTTGTTGTTTTAAATGGGTTACTACAAATACTGCAAAATCGTGGGTTGTTTAGGGGCCTATATCAGAGGATCTGCATAACCATCTACGCAACATTGTCTTCATCTGTAATAGCAAGATGGGAAGCCAGAATCGGTCCGTGGATGTGGTTGGGCTCCGTGTCTTCCCATTGCCTCTAATAGGAGATGCAACACTACTATTAGCCGAGCTTCTATCAAGTTCAATCACCAGTTGGGCAGAACTGCAGAATGCCTTTTTAAAGAGGTTCTTTTCGAGATCAAAGAAGCTGAAATTATATGAGCAATTGCCTTTTGATTCGATCAGCACCACGTGGGAGAGGTTCACAAAGTGCCTGAGGAGTGTCCCAGACCAAAAGATCTTTGTTGATACCTCGGTGAAGATCTTCTATCGAGCCTTGGGTGAAAATAGCCAAGCTATTGTTGAAACTATCATGGAAGGCTCGTTTCTAGATCATCCATTTCTAGTGATTGCTGAAAGGTTAGAAAACGTGGTCAAGACAAATTGTACATGGGGAATGAGGGACAATTCAACAACTAAGAGCTTGTTCTCAGTCAGCACTAGTTTGGCGCAAGCAAAGATAAGTGAGGATATGATCCAAGAGCTTGCTCAGATCAGTACCAATGTGGAGTTGTTGATGAAGCAGAACCAAGAACGTGTGAATGCAGTAGCTCATTAGGCTTTATGAGCACCAATGTATGAGGAACATTACTATGAGGAGGACACTTGTTTTGTCACTGATCAGATGACAGGATTCCGAGCCAATGCCCAAGGGTCCAACAAGAACTACTAGAGCCAAGGTCGAGGAAACTAAGGTTAAAACTTTAATAAGGATGGTGCTTTGAGATACAACAATCAAGGAAGCTATTATGATAGGAACAGGGGCTAGGATGGAGATGCTGATTGGGCACACAGAGATAATTATATAAATGGTCAATATATGCCACCACATAATCGAGATTCTAGTGTTGTTACTTCTCGAATTGAGGAGATGTTCGATCGACTGTTGAAGAAGTTTGGCTCTCAAGATGAGACCTTAAAAGGGATGAAATCCAACATCTCCAATGTTAATCAAAAACTTGAGTCTCACTCTGTTGCAATCAAGCTGTTGGAGCAACAGTTTAGTCAGATGTCGACTCAATTAAATCACCATCGGAGAGGTACATTGCCTAGCAGCATAATTCAAAACCCAAAGAATGAGGTTGCAATGTATGGCAGTGACGACTCATGGGGGGAAAACTAACCATTGACCCTCTGATGTTGATTGATGATGATGATGATAATGATATTCATGAGGAGATAGTTGTGAGCATGGATGTAGAGATTGAAGATGTTTATTCCAAGGATGGGGTGAGTGATGTTGCAATGACACCACAAAAGTTGAAACCAATTTCTAGACCTCCTTGTCCTTTCCCTGAAAGACTCAAAAAGGAGGAGGAAGGTAAATTCCACCTCTTCATCTCCATGCTGAAATAACTCTCCATCAGCATTCCTCTCATTAAGGCATTGGAGAAGATGCATAGGTATGCAAAGTTCATGAAGGACTTGGTCATGAAGAAGCGGACTGTGAGCCAAGAGCTCTCCCAAGAGCTTCAGCATTGAAGTGCGATAACAACAGGGTCCTTAGTGAAGAAGCGAGAAGATCCCGGAGCATTCACCATACCTTGCACCATTAGAGATATTGAGTTCACAAGGGCATTGTGTAATCTAGACACCAGCGTCAATCTAATGTCCCTTGTGGTGTTCAAGAATCTAGGCTTAAGAGCCTCTACTCCTACAAGTATGTAATTGTTGATGGTTGACCGAACGTCGAAGAAGCCTGTCGAGATATTGTATGAATTCCTTGTCAAAGTGGAGAAATTCATATTCCCCGTAGAGTTTGTGATCCTTGATTGCAAAGTCAACTTAAAAGTCCTAATCATCATGCGAAGGTTCTTGCCACTGGGTGAGCACTAGTGCATAAGGAATCAAACCAACGCAAGTTTTGATTGAATGATGAAAAAGTTCTCCTCAACATCTGTCAACCGATGAAGAGGCCCGATGACTTGAAGATGGAAGTTCGGGCACTTGGTGAAGTGTGAGTAGCCAAGTTATCCAAGTCATGCCGCGACACTAAATCAGGTGCTACTTGGGAGGCAACCCAAGATATTTGTTGTAGTAGTAGTAGTTTTTATTTTACTTTTAGCTTTTAAACTTGTAGTTAGTTTAATTTTAGCATTTAGGTTGTAATTGTTGGACTCTGGACCGGTGGCATATAGGGTAATAGTGTGTTTTGTGGAGAATATGCAAGTACAGAACCAAGTCAACCATGGGTTAAATAAGCACCATGAAGTGCTTCTACGACTGGCTCTACAGTCGTGGTCCACACCACGACCCTTACACTGACTCATACAACATTTCTAGTGAGCAAAAATATTATACACTCGGTCCATGAGCCAACTTTATGGGCCATAGATAAAACTATGGGTCATTAATAGGGCTCGTGGACCCCAAGTAAGTTTCCTAAATATGTTTAAGTGTTGGGAGCTTCTACGACCCAATGTATGAGTCATATGTCCATGTACAGCTTGTAGACGAGTCCGTGAAGCCAATTTCCAAGATTAGAGCTTGGCACTCTACGAGACTAGGTTTTACAGCCTGTAGTCGAGGTATCGTAGGGCCTGGGCCCAACTTTCCACCCGACCCAGTCAACATATAAAAAGAGGGGTAAATTAATTTACCCCTCATTCTTACAAAATTTCCCAAAAACTAGCCCGACCCCTTCTCCTACCCCACTACTCCGAACACCGTCCCGCCATCCTCCATTTTCTTCGGCAACTTTCCAATAATACTCTACCCACCTAGGGTTCCACCCATTTTAGTTTCTAAATATCGTGATCTGAATTTGGTATGATCTTAATTCTAATTTTCTGATATTACCAAAATTAGTATTACTAGGATCGAATTATTGTTGGGTATGGAATTTTGAAGTCGTGTGCTCGACATAGGTGTTGTATTGTATGTGAAATATTATTTGCTAAACATTGATTAAGTAGTTGCCTTTGCTTTGAATGATATAAATGTCAGAATTAGTGTTTGGTCGTGTCATGAATATTGCTACTTGAAATCCTCTAGTTACATGTCATTAGAAGTACGTAGATATCATTGTTCGAAAAAAAAGGTATGTGATTGCATGTGTGTGCTTAGTGGCATAACTTTTCACTTTCAATCAGCTGTCAGAATGTGGTGTGAATGTATAAAATAACATTTGACGGGGTAGTGTATCGTTGTAGCATATGGGGCATTGGGTAAATTGTGGGGATTATCTAAGTGCATAAAAGTATTGCTTCGATACTGAATTTAATTGGTGCAGTTTGTTAATTTTGTTTTGGGACCTATTTGATGGGCTTAGAAACCTAAGCCACTGGAATTTTCACACCATGAGGATTTCTACGTCCCATGGAATAATCAACAAGACATAGTTGGCCCTCGTGAGAAGTTACAGTACGTTGGAGTTTCTGAGACTCCATTAGATTACACATTCTATAGGCCATAGTTTAGTCTACAACTCGTAGATAGGTTTTGTAGGGTGATGCCTATAAATTTTCTAGTCTGGAACCATATCTATGATACAGTCTACGGCTCGTTAAATGTTCTATGAGTCATACCTGGCCTCATAAGTACAGTTCTAGTAACTGAGTTGACTGTACCCTGCCACCTATGAACGCCTTTTACGGCCTGTAGTTTTCCCTATGGACCATAAACAAGCCTTCATAAGTTTTTCTGTCACTATATCTGATAAATTCTTTTTTTTCATTCCTATACTTGTGGGGCTAATCGTGATGTTAAATGTGTGCATTTGAGGTACCATGGCACCTAACTAAGGAAGAGTGAGATACATACCATGTAGCAGTGGTTGAGATATGAGCCCTATGACACCTACGGAAGTTCTCAGGCCAGTGGATCTCTAGAGGACCTCACTGTCCAGCTTGATATGGGCATCGAGCGACCATAGACACGGGCTGCTGCTAGACTTTCAGGGCAGCCCAAAACTCAGGCCATCGTAATCCGCCCTCCCCAATTTGACGAGGGAGGTGACAAGGACAATAGTTCAATACAGATGACTCTCTATATAGAGGGATCTAAGTCCAGACCTAGAAAAGAGTCAGAGTTTGAGTCATCTTCGACACCCCATGCACCACTGTCACCTTCGGATGCATTATCTAACTGGTGGTGTGTATATGGCATGTAGGGAATCTACCAGGATGACGTACAGCAGGATGAGTGGGGTCAACCAGCCCGTTCCACATTCAAGGAGTCCTGGATCATTACCTCAGGGCTAGACAGTGTCCTCGGACTATAGGAAACCATTGCCTATTACAGACTTTAGTGGCTGGCAACACCATCGGGAAAGTACTCCCGACCTAGGGTTTGGGAGTTCTTTGAATACTATGCCGCCATTGTCTTAGAGTCTCTCCCTAAGGGGAAGAGACCCTTCACTCAGCCTCGGTTGACATACACAAGGGTGAGAGGAGTATAGGTCGATATATCAGAGGCCACCATCCGCCGCATGCTTTTTGGTCCCGAGTACCAGGCCCCGAAGACCATAGTTGAGTTCGATTACAAACTAGGGCAGACTCGGAACGACATCATAATGAGAGTGCTAGTCTACAAGGACACGTTGATGAAATGGGTAGCTGAAAATATTACAAATCAGGGCCAGGACCCTGAGTGGGTATCTATTACACTGGTGCCCATAGTGAAGGCGTCCCTCAGCTTTACCTATAAATTTTGGTAGGCTGTAGTTAGATCGTGGATCCGGCCCACGCATGTACATAATACCTTCAAATCGAACCATGCGATACTAGTTGCCAGCATCTTGGCTAGCTATGACATAGATAGGGCATGCATGATTGCGAAGCAGATTTAAGAGGTGGCCCTGAAGAGGTCTACCTCCATCCCTTTCCTGTGCTTCATATATTGCTTGTGTATAGCTATAGAGGTGGAGATTCTTCACCACTTGGACTTTCTGATCGAGGTTCAGAGGACATTAGATGCCATCCTGATAAAGGCTGATGAGAATCTAGTGGCCCTCCGGCAAGCACCACACCTTCCAGACCAAATGCTAAAGTTGTTCACTACAGCGCCACCGCCTGAGCCTCCATCATCCTCCACCACCATTTCTCCCGATACTTGGGGCCCCTACAGACTGGGGCAAATATTAAGAAAGGGCCCACTACGACCACTACTGCACCAGAGGTCATACCTGCACAAACAACACCCGTTGGCATGGTATACGTGTCAGCAGCATCTATTCAGGCCATGGCACAGAGATAGGAACTCAATGAGTCCTAGTTGACTCAATTGCTACAGCAAATTCAGCCTTGGGCTCACTAGGTCATCTCAGAGGTTGAGGCACATATGTAGACGCACTATTTGGCTACTATTCAGAGGAGACTTGCACCAATACACATCCACATACATACGATTGACAAGCAAGTAGAGCAAAGCCTCAATTCAACCCGGCATGTTGACATGATATATATTTGGGTAGAGATCCAACAGATCCATTCCGAGATAAGGGGAGCAGCATCAGCATCACTTGTACTTCCCCTGTCGGATCCCACTGAGGCGGTTGTTGATTTGTTTGGCCCTGAGGATACACCAAACCCTCCCTCGGGAAGCAGCCCTACACTGATGATCCAAATGTTGCGACGCAAGAGGCAAAGATGACAGAGGAGGAGCACTTGAACTTAAGATACTATGCTCCATACAGGATGAGGAGGCACGGCAAACACGTAATATAGAGAAGATGAGGGGTTCCGGAAAAGTTGCCACTACTTAGGAGACCATCAGGCAGATTAAGGGTGGTCAGTCCCAGCCAAAAACTTGCGCTTAAGTACGCAGGTATATTTCTTTTAACCCATGTTCTTTATTATTGACATATTTTGTGCATTGAGGATAATGCAAAATCTTTTTGATGGTGTATGGGTAGTTATAGGCCTCAGTGATGTCTAAGTAGCAATATAACTATCCCAAATTTTGAGACAGCGGGGTTTTCTTGCTTGTGTTCTTTCTCTAAGGACATTCATTTTCTATTGAACTGGCACGTTTAGGAGGTTTAGGTAGTATTAGTAGCATGTAGTACTGAAGTCTATGGCATATGTTAGTTTTTGTGTGCAAAATGATATCCATCAAAATTTTTTTAGGTAGTCCTGATAACAACCATATGATAGTGATAATTAACAGTGCTTATTCTGATAAGTGAGGTTTAAATATGATGAAACGCATGATCTGAGTGTCTATGTTTATAATGTAATCAATGTCATATGTGTTTGAGCTTTCCTTGCTTAATTTGTATGTGTTTCAATCCAAAACATGTCATGTTACTCTGAATTAGACTATAGGTTAGTTAGTTAGTAAGGAAAGGACCTTACGCCATTGTTCATATTAGTCCATATAAACTAAATGACCAACTAAATATGCAATGTATCCTTTGATCCCAATGTTTGAGATTTGCATGTACCCTTTTTCTTTGTAAAAACCTAAGTAACCTAGCCTTGTCAAATATGAAATCTTAAAATTTGTCTTGGCCCTTCCTTGAATATTGTGCACCTTGACTGGGAAAATATCTTAAGTTGAGGGTGGCTACCAAAAGTGTCCCTAGTTCATAGGTTGGATATTGTGCACCTCAACTCATACCAAAATTCTAAGTTGAGGTTGGCTGGTGTAAGGGGCAAGCATATGGTAATGGGCATGTTATTTGAATATTTGTGCTTGTGACTGACTTTGTTTTGTCACAAGCATTGAATTTGAAAGAATTATCATGAGTGGGATATAAGACTTCTTTTTGTGAGGAAATTTGCATTACATTGTTAATTTTAGGCTATTTCAGTGACTGTTGCTTCTCTGTGGTTACCTTGCTTGCCATCGTTGCACTGTCATATGTATGGATTTGCATTGGTTTGTTTGATAACTATTTGATATACATTGATGAGTAGTTTGGGTATCCATGCTTGATTTAGAGGTGATGTGTGCCATTATATTGAGGTCTCTATGTTAATATACTACTTATGTAGATTAAGTTCGTCACTTGAGGACAAGCAACAATCTTAAGTTGAGGGTGTTGATATGCTGTCCAAATACAATAATTTTGATGCATGAAAATTGAAACTTTGTGCATTCTCAAAGCCATGTTAGTGGGTTTGATGTGTTTTTATGTTTGTTATTCAGGATTACAGGATTTGGCATGATTTTGGGCTAAGTATTACTATTGTTGCATTTTTTGTGAAGTACAAAGCACTCTATGGGGCCGTGGATATTTCCAGGAGCTGTAGAGTGGGTTCATGGTTGAGATCCAGTGAAGGGCCTATTTTCTGAAGTTGCATTCATGAAATGTCAGACGAACCATGAAATTTCATACGAGTCGTGGATCAAGTTTCGTGCCTTGAGGATTAGATTTTGGGATTTTCTAGAAAGTTGTCAAACGAAACCGTATATGGGCCATAAGTCTAAATACAGTCCGTAGAAAGGTCTCATAGAAGTAAAGCCTAGTTTTGAAGATTGAAGATTACGAAGCCCAAGTACGGGCCGTAGAACTTAGTACGGCCTATAACCCCGTTCGTATTGCCTGCCGAATTTAATTTTTCTATTTTCTTTTGAACTTGTACATTCCGTTATTATAATTGGTTGTTTAATTATTTTAGGTAGAGAACGACCAGGAACGACAAGAAAAGTGTATAGAGACACACGAGACACTTGGAATACAATATTGTGATTTCTAACAACACTTTGTGATTTCTACTGAAGAATTTAGGATTTCTTGTTCTTAACTTTGTCATTGTAAGTTCTATATTATGTTATTTTATATCATTATTCTTACATCTACAATGATTATGCATAACTAAATCCACAACTAGGGTTATGGGAACCATGAAGAACTTACAAGGTAAAATCGAATAATTCATAGATCTTGAAAAGTGTGCATATATATATTTATTAATTCTCTTCATTTTGATTGCTATTTAATGGTGGCCAACGTTAGAAGTCATCTAGTTTTTAATGACTGGATCAAGTAAGTAATGGATGTGAAAACAGATTAATTAATAGGATTCGATTGAGTTCTTCTCGTTTAATCAACCAAACTAGATCAAGGGGAGATTGTATTGGGACAATAGGTAAGGATTAGTAATGTCACACTGGGGGAACGAATCAAATCACGTAGTGAAATTTTTCTCTCACCTGGATCAAAGGGTTTGGTAAACGTAACTTACTATTATGCATGCAACACACCAGAAAAGATTACGATTATCTACTAATACCAAGTTAGGGAATCATGGGAAACACAATACCCTAGTTACTTCTATCATTGCTTTCACAATACTTGTTCTAGTTTAGGTTTACTTTTTCCAAAATAGAAACCCCACCCCTCTTTCGAGAGATAAGTAGGTTAATTCACGCATCTTGCTTGCAATTACTCGGAGTCTACCATATTACGTGTGGGATTCGACCCTAACCTTGGTTAGATTATATATCTTTACAATGACTACTTTAACCTTCAAAAGGCAGGTGTAGCGTGGGTGACATGACTAACCTTCTTGGTTTATGACCTGGATTCAAGCTATTATTCAACACAATGCGCCACATCATACTTGGCCCAAGCTTAACATTCAATTATTCTCATCTATTCAATTTTAACAAGGCATTCCCTTCCATTTATTCACTTATAAACATGATTACTAACATATATACAATCCCAAACTGGCATCAAACATCAAAATGAATTCATTTCTTTGGAGGGATATGCAAATACCAAACTAGAAAACAAGATGTGCTTATAACTAATTAGGACCCAAACTCTTCAATCATGAAATCACTTTTTCACAACCGGTCTTTGCCTATACCATATCACAGCCCCAACTTAGGTTTTCGGCCTAAATTTGGACCATTTACCAATTCAAATACCAAGAAGAACATGGGTAGGTAAATACAGCCAAGGATTTGTTTATATTCAAGTTCCACAAGAAGGAAAGGTAAAGGCTCTAATGGTGCCAAGGAAAGCTCACACTTACATGGGTAATCAAAAGAAGGTAGTCATGGGGTCTAAGAAATTAATGGTAGACACACAAAAAAATACCTAAGATCCTTTCATTCGTTCACTGATGTCAATCAATTGGACCAACCAACAAGTTTTGAGTACCATCAAATAACTTTCTAAACAAATGACCTCACCACACATTGTTTTCCAACACCAACATTATTTTAACTAAACGAGTTTGCTCAGTGTAATGGTCATCGCAAAACTCCAAGTTGGTTTCAATCTAGTCATGACAAGATGTTATGAGTCTACACATGAATTATGCAACTCTTAACATCTCATCAAATTAGCCCAAGAAAATATGTGTCAAAAGTATAATTTGAGAGATTGATATTGATCAAAATAAACACTCGAAACTTACTCAATGACATCAATCCCTTCCAACCATAGCAACAACATCGACAAGCCAACAATATAGAATGAAATAAAATAATACCTAAACTAAAATCAAAGTTCAATATATACAACGAAAAAGAAATAAACAAAGCTATCAATATGTACAACACAAATAAAATGGGTTAAGTGCTAACCACCAACCCCAACAAAACAAAGAATAGTATCTTCAATGCACCATAACTAGAAAAAATTAGAGGGATAGAGAAAGATAGCATCAAGATAATGAAGCTGCCTATGTAGGCGAGGATGACGGAACTAGGTTAGATCGTGGAGCATGCTAAGCTAGGGCTGTAGAGAAACCTCCTGATAGAATGTAGTGTGCTCTCAGTAGATAGGCGAATGTCCTCATAAGTGCACTCTAAAGCCATACGTAATAATTTATTCTCTATACTTGGAAGAACCTCAATAATAGAAACCTCATCTGGCACTGGGTCATCTAAGTCATCTTCATCCATCTCAGGCCTCAAGTAATCCTCACCATCTTTTTTAACTCTAAAATATTCGTGAACCTCCCTCCTGGTGAACATTCTTTCCCTGCTTGTTTTGTTCTTTGCCCTCTTGGATTTAAATTAGACAGACAAGGTCTTGTCTCTAACCTTCTCAGCCTTTGTTTTGTGAAAGTTCTCCATGGCGCATGTTTGTTGTTGAAAACATTATCCTTCACCTTCATATACATATCATGGTATTTGTGCTTGTCAATCTTCTTCGACTCACAAATGGTTTGAGGAGTCTGGAGGAGTGGGTCATGCTCCACCTTAGTCCTTGACTTAATTCAATGACATTTTCAAATCGACTCTAAAGTCATGGGCTCAGTATTGGGGATTTGGACACTGCTTATTCTTCTTTAGAACTTGTCCATTGCAGCTCAAGAGACTCCTCCTTATAACTGTTAGAGTCTCCATGTTCCACCACTTTTCTTTTTTCCTTGCACCCATTTGTACCTTCTCAGGGTTGGTTTGGGTGGATGAGATGGCCTCTAACTAGGTTTCAAGATAGGTACCAGGGGTGGTGAACACCTTGATAGCTCATCTTCGTCCACCAATATACTTATTTGAAATGATTATTTAGGTCATGCTATGCCTACATTAACCATTGAAAACCATATTAACCACAAGAGAACCAGAGTTGGAATCAAAATCAAGGACTAAAATCACATTTGAAACTACAAGCATCTGGTGCTCGCATAAAGTTTTGTAAGTCGCAAAGTGCCTTTGGTGAGCTCAAATGATCCTGCCAAATGGTTCTAGAAGAACAAGGGGTTCACTATGCAAGCTAGAGTTCGGTATGACGAGTCGCCAAACCAACTTGGCGAGACATCAGTACCTCGCCAAAAATTCCCCTTCAGAACAATTTGAGGTCTGCAAAAAGGGCGAGCTTATCATCATGAAATATGGTTCACCAACCACTTTGGCAAACTTGAAGGAGCTCTCCAAACAAACCCTTGATAGAAAATTTGTTCCAACTCAGTTTAAGACTAATTTTTGCACAACGAGCACCCAAACATAGTTAGAAAGCAACATTATGAACATGCACGTACTTTGGAACATACACAGTTCAAAAATAACATTATGAACATGTACGTAATTTTCAATATAAGCACTACTTTTAATCCTCAAAAAAATAGTCAAGTAGAAATGTGATTCATACAGTTGGAGGATATGTTGAGAACCTGTACTATTGACTTCAAGGGTAATTAGAAAGACCATTTTCCTTTTATTGAGTTTGCATATAATAATAGCTACTATTCAAGTATTCAAATAGACTCTTATGAAGCCTTGTATGGGAGGAGATATAGATCGCTAATATTTAGTTTGAAGTTGGTCAAGTTGAGTTGATTGGACCAACTTAGTTTACCATATTATGAAGTAGGTGAAAATTATACAAGAGAGGTTGAGAACTGCACGAACTTTTCAAAAGTCCAACACCGATGTTAAATGATTACATTTAGAGTTTGATGCGAATGATTGGATGTACTTGAAGGTGTCACCCATGAAAGGGGTTATGAGATTCGAAAAGAAGGAAAACTTAGTCCATGTTACATTGGTCCTTATCAAATTACAAAGCAAGTTGGTAATGTATCCTATGAGTTGGAGTTACCCGCAAAGTTAGCCATCATTCATCCTGCATTCTATATTTCGATGATAAAGAAGTGTTAGGGAGATTCTTCACTAGTTATTCCTATTGAAAGTGTAGAGGTGAGTGAAAATTTGTCCTATAAGAAGATTGCAGTGCAAATTCTTGATTGCCAAGTCCATAAATTAAGAACCAAAGAAGTTGTGTAAATCAACGTTTTATGGATGAATCAACTTGTGGAAGAAGATACATGGGAAATTGAAGAAGACATGAAGGTTCAATAGCAATATCTATTCATGCCTACTAGTGATGGAATCAAATATATCATTTTTATTTCACATTCTGAGTTTGACGTCTATTCTTGATTTTTCATTATTTGAGTTTTTGAGTATTTGATTTCTTAATTATATTCGTGCTTGATATCTCTCCCAAACTAGCCATCATTGAGGGCAAATGATCCCAAGAGGGAGATATTGTAGAACCCCCTAAAATATCCTAACTTAAAAAGTCCAAAAGTTAAAAATAATAAATCTCATATTGCAAAAGGTTGGATTCCACAAGCCTAATATACGTCCCATAGATCAATCTACGAGTCATAGATGGGGGTTCAATATACCCTGACACACTGGATCAGCACAAGTCTCAATCAACAAAACAAGTCCACCATTCGTAGAAAATTTTATAGACTCCATCACAAAATTTAAATTAGTGGTTTTTACAGATAAGGTCTATGACCTATAGTCTAAACCATGATTCATTGTATAGGTTACATAGTTTTGGACCCAAATAAATAGTTGCATGACTCTTTTTTATGAACATTAAGGAAGGACCTGCAGAAGGATCCATGACACGTAGAAGGTGATCATGGACCTAAGACGAAAATATTAAAAACTCGTGCGCAGTTCCATTTTTATAAGATTCTATGATTCATAAAAGGGTTATGAACCATAAAATCTTGGTAGAATACCCAAGCTTGATTCTTCCTTGATTCATGAGCGATCAGTCTACAAGTCGTATACTGAATCATGACTTATTAGATAAGATTTTATGATTTGGTCCAACATTTTAATAAAGGTTATATTAATCTTTTTAATCCTTTTATAATCAAATCCTTGATGTTTTGAGGTTAAAATAAACCCCTTATCAGTATTCAATGATACCCATACCTTCATAATCATTTTAAATACACTATGAGCAAGTTCAATAGGAGAAAAAGCTAGGGTTCAAGCAATTCTGTTGAGCTCTTGTAAATTTGAGTAAAGTTCCAATCTTTCAAGGTGTGTAAGGCTATTTTACCATGCCCCGAGAGAATGCTCTTGGAATGGCCGGCACTAGAAGAACTATTATTGATTTCCCAAGAGAACCTCCGGGCCTTATTGTCATATCTTACTTGACAGTAGAAGCAAATACTCAAATAAAAGAGATCAATAAAGTGATAAAGCCCTTATGAAATAATCTCCAAAATAAAAATACTCAATAATCCTCTACTTGATATCTATGAAGCCTTTATCTCTAAACATCTATATGGTACCATGATATGCCATGGCTACTCCAACTCAAAGGAAAAATAAAATACCAAATGGAAGATTAAAAAGGTTCTTTCGAGAAGCAAGGAGGGCTCACTAGCTTTGGAAGTAAGGAAACTGAACCTCAACGGTGCACCTACTGAAGTTCTCTATTACCTGTAACTACATCATAAGTGATACAGACCCAAACGGATATTAGTATATGGAATATAATAGTATGTAAAATAGCTCAAGGAAACAGATACAACTCAGAATCAAATTAATCAATTCGACTCAGAACTCAACTCATCAACTCATAATTCAACTCAATAAATAATGCAATCGAAGGTTTAAACCCATGCTTTGAAAAATAGACTCAATTATCATCCAATGCAGTTTTAAATATAATATGCACATCAAGTGTTGCTTGAAACGTTTCCTAACCGACATAACTCCCACCACCATGAGTTTTGTGATGCACAATGATGCCGACGTCGTTGCCATGCCCATCCAAACTTGCCAAAGTAGAGGACGTCTACCTTGTCCTCTCTCAGATCCAAAGAGAATGTCTATTTTTGGGACATGAGCTGCCAAAGTTAATTGCATGACTATCTTACACTGACAAGAGCGTTATCCTCTTGCCCAACTCGATGTCCAATACTCCTTCCAAGACTAAAACATGCTCATGCAACTCAACTCAAACTCATGCAACTCAACTCAAACTCATCTCTTTGACTCATCTCAAATAGCTCAACTCAATTTAGAGGCATCATTCATGCTATGCCACTTGAGACTCTAGTTCACATCATGCAAGACTCGAACTCATACGGTCTTTCAATCTCATACCAGTCATGTTCAACTCATAAATATACATAAGATGCTCATCTTATACACATGCAAGAATAAGAATACATACATACACCTCATGTTCAACACACTCCAGGTACTCAACTCAGATAGTAGACTCATATTCTCAAGTCAATCAACATAAAAAACATCATCAGTTGTGATACTAGGGTTCATGCTATCACATATAGTTCCCACTACTATCTCAATATCATCATAGTGGCAATGCAATGCATCATTCATTCACATATGATCATGAGGACTCAAGGTAAATGCAAGAAAACTCAATAGCTAGAATTTCCAAATTTCCACTACTCACCCTTATTCATGACTCGACTCAAGACTGTAAAGGGGCATGTGGATGAACTCGGTCCTATGCTTTAGGAAGCCTTACATACTTGGAAATTGGAAGAATAATCGATCCCTTGATGATCCTCATATTTGAACTTGAAACCCTCACTCTTCTCCCTTCTCCGATGCTCTCAAGAATTCTGAAGTGTGTATTAATGGATGATACACTAAGAGTTTTGATATAGGACATATATTAAGTCCAAAATGTTGTGAAGTTTAATTAGAAGGGATAGAAATAGACAAACATACCCTTTTTAAAAACTATGGACAGGAACCACGAAACCCCATCTACGGGTCGTGGATCTTCCTACACGTCGTAAATGGTCTTTCGTAGGTAAGGCATCCTAAAGTTTGAGTTACTAGATTTCGACATGAAATCTACGAAACCTCTTTCTATGGGTTGTAAAGTACCTTATGGACCATATGATGACTCGTGGTTTCAAGGTTCAAAAACTTGGTTCCCTAGAACTTAAACTTATGAAACCAGACTTATGGGCCATATGTCAGTTGACCCCTTCTGATAACTCGTAATTCAATATCCAGAAAAGTTGATTTTTGAATTATCAATCTACGAAACCTAATGTACGAGTCATGGATTAATATATAGGTCATACATTGTCTCGTGAATGGACCTCAAATTTAGAAAATTTTCACCAAATTATCTAGGTGACCTATGAAGCATCTTCTATGGGTGGTACGTGACACTATGGTTCATAGGTGGCGTTCGTGGTTTTCCTCTGTGACTTTTTTGCATTATTTTTCTTAGTTTCTTTGGGTATATACTCAGACTAGGTGGAATGAATTTGGGGGTGTTACATCATCTCCTCCTTGAGATCATTTTTCCTCAAATGAAGAGAAATCTAGGAATCTACTCGTGGCATGAACCCTATTAAGGAATATAACAATCAAACAGCTCACAACTCACTCATGCAATAACTTAATCAAGTAGTTAAGCAAGTAATAATTCAACAAAACAAACCAAATATCAGCTGAACTCTAGGACTCTATCGTTATTCAGATTTAGAGTAGAAAGGAACTCAAAGGATAGGAAAGAATCATTTCCCTTAACTATCTCATCATTAGCAGGTAGAAATAAATGTGTGCATATTGCCTTCATATCCTCCTCTGCTTCCCCAGTGGCTTCTTCTACCAACTATTTTCTCCACAACGCCTTGATAAATGCAATTTCTTTGTTTATCAACTATGAGCCTGTCAATTCAGAATCTGAACAAGAATCTCTTCATAGCTCAAGATGTTTTTTACTCCAATACTCTCAATAGGCAAAACCAACTGTGGATCTCCCAAACACTTCTTAAGCATAAAAATATGGAAGACTGGGTGGATAGCCGCAGACTATGAAGGTAACTCTAATTTTGAGGCTACATTGCCCACCCACTTTATGATCTGATAAGAACTAATGTACCTCAAACTCAACTTTCCTTTCTTCCCAAATTGCATCACGCCCTTCATAGGTGACACTTTTAAATACACCCAATCATCGACCTCGAACTCCAAGTCTCTCCTTCTAATATCTGTGTAGGATTTCTGTAGACTTTGTGCAGTTTTTAATCTTTCTCAAATGATCTTATCTTCTCTATAGCTTGGGGAACCAAGTCTGGTCCAATCAACTCTACCTCACCTACCTTGAACCAACCAATTGGTGATCTGCATCTCCTCCCATAAAGTGCCTCGTATGAGGCCATCTGAATGCTCGAATAAAAGCTCTTATTATAGGAAAATACAATCAAAGACAAGTGTTCATCCCAATTACCTTTGAAGCCGGTGGCATAGGCCCTCAACATATCCTCCAAAGATTGAATAGTTCCCTCTTCCTAGCCATCAATCTGTGGGTGGAATGCAGTGTTAAGATTCACCTTCGAACCCAAGCCTTTTTTAAAGGACCTCTAAAATTGAGCAGTGAATCGGGCTCCTCTGTCTGAGATGATAGATAAGGGGACTCCATGCAATATTACAATATCTCTAATATTTAATCAGGCATAATCCTCTATAGTGTCAGTCTTCTTTACTGCCAAGAAGTTTGCAAATTTTGTCGTCTAATCAACTATCACCCAAATCGAATCATGTTGTCTGCGGGACCTCAATAGGCCTATGATGAAGTCCACGTTAATCATCTCCTGTTTGCATTTCAGAATCTTGAAGTTTTTTACTGGTCCACATGGTTTTTGATGACTTGTTGGCAATTTGGGCATTTGGAGATGAACTCAGCAATGTCCCTTTTTATCCCACTCCACTAATAGACTTCTCTCAAGTTGTGGTACATCTTTGTTGAACCCGAATGGATAGAATATCTAGAGTTATGATATTCTGCCATGATATTTCCTTGTATACCATCAACATCTAGAACACGCAATCTATATTAGTATCTTAATACTCTATCTCCCCTTTTGGCGAAAGCCATTACCTTTTGCTTATGCACATCTACCTTCAATTGCCACAAAATAGGGTCTTGGTATTGCTTCTCCTTCACCTCCACCACTAGGGATGATGCAGACCCAGCGTGCACAACCACTCCACCTTCACCAGATTCATCTAATTGACCTCCCAGTCGTGTCAGCCTGTAAACCTATTTAGCTAACTCTCTCTTCTCCTTTTCCACATGATCGGTGTTTTACTTAGATGGTAGATGATGCTCACATCATAGTCCTTGAGCAATTCAAGTCATCTTCTCTTCCTCAAATTAAGCTTGTTTTGGGTGAAGACATATTGCAGGCTTTTATGGTCAGTGTAGACATCGACATGGGCGCTATATAAGTAGTGGCGCCATAGCTTGAGAGCAAACACCACTGCTGCCAATTCTAAGTCATAGGTGGGATAATTCTTCTCATGTACCTTGAGTTGTTTAGAAGCATAAGCAACAACTTTACCCTTCTGCATCAATACGCATCCCAATCCCACTATCGAAGCATTGTAATAGATGATAAATCCATCAGTCCCTTCGGGCAAGGTCACCATTGGTGCAATCATCAACGTCGTTTTCAGCTCTTGGAAGATCCTCTCACACTCATCAGGCCACTAAAACATGACCTTTTTCTGAGTCAATTTAGTCAATAGTGCGGATATGGAAGAGAATCCCTCAACAAACCTACGGTAGTAACCATCCAAACCTAAAAAAACTTCTTATATCAATCGGAGAGGTTGGTCTAAGCCAATTCTTAACCACCTCAATCTTCTGAATATCCACTGGAATGCCATTGCCCTAAAATACATAGCCTAGGAATGCCACAGATTTGAGCCAAAACTCACACTTCAAAAACTTTGCATACAACTCGTTATCCTTAAACGTCGATAAATAAATTCTGAGATGGTTAGCATGCTAATCCTTATCTCTAAAATATACTAAGATATCATCGATAAATACAATCATGAACATGTCAAGGTACTGTCAGAATACTCTATTCATCAAATCCATGAAGGTTGCGGTGCATTTGTCAATCTAAAGTACATTACCAAGAACTCAAAATGACCATACTGAGTTCAAAAAGCCATCTTTGGGATGTGACATTCTCTCACTTTCAACTGGTGATAGCCTAATCTGAGGTCTATCTTAGAGAAAATGGTGGCACCTTGAAGTTGGTCAAACAAGTCATCGATCCTCGGAAGGGGATATTTATTTTTGACTGTCACCTTATTCAATTGGTGGTAGTCAAAACACATTCTTAGTAAACCATCCTTCTTTCTCATGAATAGAACTAGAGCACCCCATGGAGAGACACTTGAACTTATAAAGCCCTTCTCTAACAAATCTTTCAACTGCTCTTTCAACTCAACAGGGTCCATTCTATACGATGGAATAGAAATAGGTTGGGTTTCAGGGAAAACATCAATGTCGAAGTCAATCTCCCTATCAAGAGGGATTCCAAGTGAATCCTCAAGAAAGGCATCCACAATTGGGATAGAGTCGAGGGTAGAATGTTGAACGTCATCAGACCTAACTCGCATGAGGTGATAGATACATCCCTTAAGGTAAGAAATAAACCTACCCTTAGGTGCAACACCATCTCCTTTCCACTCTATGATAGGCTCATTCGGAAACTTAAATTTGATGGTCTGGGTTCTACAATCGACAAATGCATAACAAGAATGAAGCCAGTCCATGCCACGAATCACATCAAAGTCGATCATCTCTAACTCAATCAAGTCTTCCAAGGTACCTCTATGATAGATGGACACTACATAATCTCTATAAACTCTCTCGGCTAGAATGGACTCACCAATAGGAGTATAAACACTGAAGGGCTCAAGAAGGCATTCAGGAAGGATCTCAAACTTGCTAGCCACATATGGTGTCACAAAGGATGGATTTGCATCCGGATCAACCAAAACATAACAATTAAAAGTAAAGACTTCCGGCATGCCCATCACAACATCTGGTGCAGCCTTTTTGTCCTATCAGTTCCCTATCGCATATAGATTGTTTGTTCTATAGCTTGTTCCTAGTGCAGCACCTCTCTAATTACCTTTGGCTTATGGTGTGGTAGTCGAAGATTGGGCTTTATTTTTCTATAATGGACACTCCCTCTAAAAATGACCTATCTGGCCGCACTTATAGAAACCATTACCTCCCTTTTTACACTCCCCCAAATGCATCCTGCCACATTTCCCACAAGGTGACTTTCCTTTTGAGACAAGGGTCACATTGGTTTATAACTGAGAGCCCGACACCCTAGAGTTCTGGTAACCTTGGGACCTTAGATTATACCTGTTACTTGGAGCTGGTGCAGTGGCTGAGGATGGTGAATAACTATTATGTCTCTTCTGGAAGTAGGAGTGTTCTCCCTTACTCTACTTAGGTCGATTAGACTCAGACTTAGCCTTCTTACTAAGATGCTCCTCTCTATTCCTCTTCTTATCCTCTACGACATGTTGCGCATAAACCATGAGTCTAGAGATGTCCATAGCTGAGATCAACAATGTTGTCTTACACTCTTTCTTCAAATGCTTACTAAAGCCAGATATGAACTTTCTCATTCTTTCCCTCAGCCCCCATATCTTGAACCATCTCTAGAGCATACCTGGATTGTTGAATGAACTTGAGGTTGTGCTCCTTGACGTTCAACCCCTCTTGTTTTAGGTTTACAAACTCGTCGATCATCACCTCCCTCAACTCCTGGGGAAAGAAATGATCAAGGAATGCACACAAAAATTCATCCCACTCAGTAGGCTCGACATCCTCACCTTGATCTTCTTCCCACTGGTTATACCACACATTTGCCACATCCTTAAGTCGATAAGATGCAAATTCAACTCCCTCAACCTCAATCGCATGCATAGCCTTCAACACCTTCCACATCTCATCAATGAAGTTCTGGGGATCTTTCTCAACCTTCGACCCTGTGAAGACTGGTGGATTCATCCTCAGAAAATCCCTAAGCCCCGTGGCAGTAGTGGGTCTTGGAAGCTAAAATTAGGAGTCTGTGAACTCCGATTCTCACTCTGAATAGCTTCCAGTTAGGTGAGCACAGTGATAGATCCTCTGAAGTCAGCGTTTGTAGTAAGTTTGGGGGAGTAGTAGATGTCTGTAGGACTCCGGTAACTCGAGTCGGTTGATCCCGACCCCTCATCTCCATCTGAATAGGCACATCTGGCAGGGAATTCTGAGTATTAGAACCTGAAGCATCTCTTTGGGTGGCAGTACACTTAGGAGGCATAATTTGCAAACGTGTAATGCACGAGTTAGAAAGGGGGCTTTATAGAGCTAAACTCTATCGCACAAATTCAGAATACAAAAGAAGTGTGACCCTTTCTAATGTTCCATAGCCTCCTGCGTATAAAGTGTGATGCACAACACACCCCATAAACAAGACTTTACTAGACACGGCTTCATAGACACCCTAGGACTCTTGAACTCTGTGCTCTGAAATCAAGTTTATCATGCCCGAAGAGGGCTCCCTTAGCGTAGCCGACACTTAAAGATCCATTATTGATTCTCCAAGAGAACGACCTGGCCTCATCGTCACATCTTACTCGACAACAGAAGAAAATAATCTAATGAAAGACATCAATAAAGTGATAAAGCTATTATGAAATAATCTCCAATGACGAAGTTTGGAAAATAAAAATACTCAACAATCCTCTACTCAATATCTGTGAAGTCTTTTTCTCTAAAAATCTAGATGGTACAATGAAAGGCCATGGCTACCCCAACTCAAAGGAAATATAAAATACCCAATAGAAGAATAAAAGGGTTCCTCCGAGAAATAGTAGGGCTCACCTGCTTTGGAAGTAAGGAACCTGAACCTCAACGGTGCGCCTGTTGAAGTCCTCTATTATATGTATCTACATCATTAGTGATGCAGGCTCAAATGAAGTGCATGTAATATACTGGTATATAAATAGCTCAAGAAACAAATAAGGCTCTGACTCAAATCAATTAATTCAACTCGGAACTCAACTCATCAACTCACAACTCAACTTAACAAACAATGCAAGTTCAAGGTTTAAACTCATGCTTTGAAAAACAGATTCACTTATCATGAACGCAGTTTAAAATATAATATGCTCAGTCAAGTATTGTTTAGATATTTCTCTAACCGACATTACTCCCACCACTTGAGTTTGGTGATGCACGAAATCGTTGCCACGCCCGTCCTAAACATACCAAGGTAAAGGACGTCAACCACCTCCTCTCTCGGATCCAAAAAGAATGTCCATCTTTTGGGACATGAACTGTAGAGTTAACTGCACGACTATCCTATACTGGCAACATAGTTCTGGGGCTTCATCATCTTGCCTAACTCGAAGCTCAATACTCCTTCCAAGATTAAAACATACTCATGCAACTTAACTCAAACTCATCTCTTTGATTCATCTTAAATAGCTCAACTCAATTTAGAGTCATCATTAATGATGTGCAACTCAAGACTCGAGTTCACATCATGCAAGACTCGGACTCATACGGCCATTCAATCTCATACTAGTCATGTTCAACTCATAAATATGTATAAGATGTTGATCTTATGCACATGCAAGAACAAGAATATGTACATACTTCTTTCAACATACTCCAAGTGAGTTGATAGACTCGTATTCTCAAGTCAATTAATGTACAAAACATCATCAGTAGTGAAACTAGGGTTCATGTTATCACGTATAGTTCCAACTACTATCTCAATATCATCATATTGGTAATGCAATGCCTCAACATATTCACATATAATCGTGAGGACTCAAGGTAAATGCAAGAAACTCAAAAGCTAGAATTATAGGATATTCACTACTCACCTTAATTCATGACTCGATACAAGACTATGAAGGGACGCACGGACGGACTCCGTTTGATGCTTTAGGAAGCCTTGCATACCTTGAACTGGAAAAAAAAATTGATCCCCTGACGATCCTTACATTTGAACTTGAAACCCTCGCTTTTCCCCCTTCTTCGATGCTCTCAAGAATTACTAAGTGCGTATGGGATAATACACTTAGGGTTTTGACATAGGACTTAAATTAAGTTCAAAACGCCGTGAAATTTTAATTAGAGGGGATAGGAATAGACAAAAATACCCTTGGACTTTTGTAGGTAAGGTGTTTGAAAGTTTGAGTTACTGGAATTCGACATGAAATTTACAAATCCTCTTCCTACGAGCCGTAGAGTACCTTACGGGCCATTTGATGACTCGTGGTTTCAAGGTTCAAAAAACTTGATTTCCTGGAACTTCAACCCACGAAACTAGACTTACGGGTCGTAGGTCAGATGACGGGTCGTCTGATAACTCATAGCTTAATATCCAGAAAAGATTATTTTTGAATCATCAATCTACGGAACCTAATCTACGGGCCATGAATTAATATACGGGTCGTATGTTGTCTCATGCATGGGCCTTAGACTTAGAAAATTTTTACCAAATTATCTGGGTGACCTACGAAGCATCTTATACGGGCCGTAGGTAACACCACGGGCTGTAGGTGGCTTTCGTGTTTTTCCTCTGGTGACTTTTATGCATTATTTTTCTCAGTTTCTCTGGCATATACTCAGACTGGGTGGAATGAATTTGGAGATGTTACATATTTATAGCATTGGAATGATTTCATATACGCACCCTATGTCTAAATTTCATTTTGATCGAATATTAAGTTGAGTCAAAACTCTAGTTTTTGAGTTCTGATTGAGTTTCTTCTTCTCCTATTGAATTCTATATAAATATTCATTGAGATTATTGTTATTACTTTCATATTGTTGGAATTTTTACTAAGCATCCAACGGATTTAGGGGTGAAGAATTTTGATCAACATCCATGAACCTTTAATAGCAATGCTTAAGTCTCGAAACTATGTGCCTCGGTAGGATTTAAGGAATCTCCCATTAGTTAAGGCGGACTCCTTAGTCTTTATAGATATTAACATTGTGGATTCATGTTAGCTCAGATCAACCTTTATACTCTAGAAAAGTACATTTGACCTTTTTAATGGGGATTATACATCAAATTTCATGTAATAGCTCACATGATTATTTGTCGATTTTAGTATCTTCCACAATTAGTCTTTCAATTATTACATGACCTTGTAATTATGTATTTCAATTCAATATATCTCAGTTTTATGTTATTCTACTTAAATATTGCATCAACATGTTTTTACAGATTTGGCATGTTCAGTATCAAGTTTATCATGCATTATCTTACATACTTAGACATTACAAGCACTGACCCTATATTTTTTGTCTATATTATTTCATAATGTATGTTCTAATGCTCTACATCCAGCATGTGGTTCGTGCTATCTCATATCGGCTAGCAATAGTGTTGGCAAGTCCCAATTCTCCGAGAATGATCTTTATATTTCATTCAGTATTGTTTATTTAGTTTTCGAACATTAGAAGTTAGCTAGAGTTTTGTTCCAGCAACTCGTATTAGCAGAGGCTTTCAGATAGCTTAAAAATAATATTATCTTTTGGAACATTTATTTGATAATTGCATATTCAGTGCATGTCTATATAATGATACGTCAATATAGCTTCTGCATATATGTTGTTTTTATTATAGTTCATGCTATATTATTGTCATGACATACTATCAGGTTAGCTTGGATACATTTGTTGCTATAGACAATGTGTCGCGAGTAGGGGACAGTCTCGGATCATGACATTACTCTTCATATTGAAGAAGTGATTCATGTAAATTTTGGTGTTTCTTGTATATGATTACGTTTTGCAGTACCGTATTTTTTTGGCTAAAAGAATTATTGTACGAATACTACTTGTACTTATTTGCATCGTGTAAAGTCTATTTAAAGAAGAAATACTCCATAAAAGTGGAGTTTTTTTTTCATATTTAGGATTTTAAGTTCAAAATTTTTAATTAAAAATAGATAAATCTTATCTATCACACTTTATTTTTGTTGATTCCTTTGTCGCAGTGTATTGCTTGTTTTACCCAACATGAAGATATACTGACGATTTATATTTTATCTTTATTTATGGTCTATATTATAATCTCTTTTTATTGAATATTTACTCTATTTATATTAATGTGTTACAAATGAAGTACTTGTAATCTTCAAGAACAAATAAAATTTTAAAAAAAAATTATCTTGAGCTTTTCAAATAACAAATATTTTGAAACATATATTTTCAGCAAGGACGATACATATTTTGATAGGAAGGGAATCTCATATAATTACTTTTCCTGCAGTGTTAATTGGAATTGGAAATATTAAAGAGAAGTAGATTGGTTAGAAGATGGATAGAGAAAATTCACATGATTGGAATTAATGTTACATTAGTCTACCGTCCAAAATTATTAATCATTACATCTCATAGGATCAAATTTCTGAAGAAGCCAGATTTATGGGTGATATACAGGTCGCCTTTGCTTCTTATAGTCTTCATAGCTCTAGCACAACAACTGTTTAAACAAGAAATACGAAGTCATTACATTTATGGAAGCACATATCTAATTTAAGAAAAATACTATTTCACAAATAATTACCAAAATTTATCCACTACAATAATTAATTTGAAAATAAAAAACATTTTTGTCACAGGGAAAAATTTTGTTCTACTTTAACAAGTGAAACTCATAAAACTTACTTTTTGCCACATAAATAGGCAGTTGCTTGCTCTCAATATACAAATGACTAGGAGGGTGTTTGGATATGGTTATTTTTAGGTGTTTTTAGCTTAAATATTTTTTTAATTTTTAGAAGTATTTGATAAAGTTAAATATTTTTAAGGATCTTATTTTATTTTTAAAAAGTAAAAAAAAAAAAATCGAAAGTAGTTAGGTGCGTACTTTTGATTTTTGACTTTTATGTCAATTCAAAAAATACTTATGTAAACACCTGTTAAGCAGTCGAACTTCGCAAAGTCCTTTGTTTCATTTAAGAGTGAAGTACTTAAAACACAATAAATTTAGTACAAATTATTAGTTTCGTCCCTAAATTATTGATAGGATTATAAACATTTTTCAACTTGACGAACTAAACTTAAATACACCCTCGAACTTGGCACGAATTATTAGTTTCGTCCTTAAACTATTTAATAGGCTTAAAAGGTTAAATGGGAAGAAGAAATGTATTCTTGTAGTTGGTAAAAATTGAAGGGGTTTTTTTTAAAAAAAAAAAAGGGGGGGGGGGGGGGGATTAAGGTTGATTTCACGCACTTTAAATAAATTGTACTCACTTGTTATGTCATGTGGTATGGGAGGGATGTATCTAAGCTTAATTTGCCAAGTTGACGAGTGTTTTTAAGCCTATCAATAGTTTAGGGAGAAAATTAATAATTCGTGTCAAGTTCGTCAAGTTGAAGGGCGTTTTAAAGTCTATTAATAATTTAGAACAAAACTAATAATTCGTGTCAAGTTCAAGGATGTTTTTAATAATTGTCTCTTTATTTAAATATTTCATATTAAATGATAAGTATAATGATGCTTGAATCACAAAAAAGACTAGTTATAAGGGTTAAGGAATGTTACATTCAGAGTCGGTAGTAATCCAGTTCAATTTGCGGCAATGATGTATGTGGGTGGGAGTTGAGTTTAGAGAAGCAAAATTGATTTGAATGGATTGCTCGTGATTCTTCGTAGTTGGCATTGACATGGCTGAGTAAGTTGTTGAGCAACTTTCAACATCCCATCTGAAGCTGATTTTGGGAGATTCATTACTTACTTCATCATCATCTGCTATTGCCTTCAAGGTTGCCCTGTTCTTGAAGTTGAATACCTGCAATTACCCATCATAGTAAATAAGCAGTAGTGTGGTTATAAATTATTCAAAAATAAAAAAGTTGCTTCCCATAAATTGAAATAGACAAAGAAAGTGTAATCAAATAGGAATGTTTACAGATTTTTTTTTAAAAAAAAAAAAAAAAGAAGAAGAAGAAAAGATGTTCACCTTTCTTGTTATGTATTTGGTTCCCTTGTCAGATTTGGCAGCAGCAGCCCATCTTATTAGCTCTTTCATCTTAGAGATGCTCATCTTGGCCTTATTATCTCCCTTACATTTTTCTTTCTTTTCTCCACCAACTTTATGATCATTTGTTGAATCATGTGTAATGGGCAAAATTTGTGTAATATTTCCTACATGATTTGCTCTTACCGATGATGAATCTGGTTTTTCTTTTTTCATGTTCATGCAATATTCAAAATGTTGCCTTCCTAACCTCCTTAACTTAATTGTGTTATAAAAATACTCCTTCCCAATATCCTTTCGGCACAATATACTATTGAATAGCTCCAAGTTTTTGCTTCTTGATCTGCTCTTATCACCTCTTCTTCTACTATTCCCTCGACAAATCCCAAACAACACAATCTCTTTTGATGACTTCACTTTCTCATCTGAAACCCACATTTAACAAATAAAATCAAAAACAGAGTGTAACTTCTATCCATATACTGAAAGTATTTTATACTATCACGTTAATTACAAGAAATTAAGATTTGACTTACGATTCACAGATTGTTTGTTGCTTATAGAAGGAGTAGAAGTAGTAGTCTCATTTGCATTTTTGAAGAGTCTTTGAAGGATCTGTTATATAAATGAAGAAAGTGAGCATGAATGTGAAGGTGAGAAATTGGATAATCTGATATAACAAGAAAGCTAGCTCACCTGCATGTTAGGATGGAATATATTTTAATGGTACTATAAAGAAAGTGGAATCTTGAGTGTAAGTGTGGTTGAGACAAAATTTCTAGTCAAATGGACAACGAAGCAGAAATGTGTCTCTAATGCACCAAAGATTCCTGTCTTTGGTTGTAATTTCAAAATTTGGAACAAAGATGCTGACAAAAATGTGGTAATAAGACGAGAACAGAATCTGAGACAACCAGGCAATGAAATGTGGGATAGTTGGCGAGACTTTATATTTATACATGTAACATAATTAAGTGGACTGCTCATGTGGTTGTTACTAATCAAGTAGATCTTGAAAGTAATTGCAAGGTACTAAATAATGAAGAGAGTGTCAATCAGAGGCTAGATGAGTTTGCGCCTTGGTGGCAACTATTTTCACCATACACATGTAAGGATACTGTTGTTTCACCTTCAATATGTGGGCCATCTTCACTTCTTTGAAGTATTTCTTGTTTTTTTTTAAAAAAATGGAGTGAGAATATGAGTAGATAATTACAAAGTGAAGAATCGAATCGGTGAAAGTTTATATAATCAATCGATAAATCTTTCAAAATTTCTCTGATTGTTTGAAATCTTAGGCCCTTGCCTGAAAATACATAACGTGGCTAAGCTTTGACTATGTGCAGGATTTAGGAAGGAGACAAACTAAGACTATATAGGGTGCACCACATTCATGTACATAAGTTCATACACCATGTACTTTTATAAGTAGTTTCCACGGTTCTGAACTCATGACTGCTTACTTTCATTTATTTTACTATGGAACTAATTTGTCTATCTTCATTTTGATTGATCAGACTCTGGTTTGCAAGACAAAATTTCATGAGATATAACAAAAATAATAGAGGTAAAAGTAGGATTAAGATTAAATAACTCAACCAGCATTGAAATTATGTAGATTCCTCTTCAATATTGTTTTCTTTGACGGTAAAAAAAAATTGGATTAGCCAATTTCCTGGTCACTAGCTAGATGTTGTTCTCATAATCATGAATGGTTTTATTCTTCTATTGTGAAGGCTTTGAAGTATATGACTGTAACAAAACTGTAGAGTGCAGGTCCAATCATCGGGAAAACTAGTCTTGTTTTGTTAAGATTAAGTGCAAATAAATCAACATGGAGATTTGGAAGTTGCGATACGAATTCTGATAAATCTTGGTGGGTAATTGAGAGTGTAAACTAATAGCTTTCTGGCTTCATCTCAAAACAACAATTAGGGTGTGTTTTGGCATATAGGAAAATATTTTCTAATCTTCTCTCCACTCATTCAGTGTCACTCACCCCTATCAATTCATCATCCCACCCACCAACCCCCACTCCCATATAATATTTTGTTACATTATATTTTATTTATATACTTTTCACTAAAAAATAAATAAGAAATCTACTTATTTTTTAAAAAAGAATATGAAAAACATTTTCCTTCGTACCAAATACATGCTTGAGCACACTTCTTTTTTATTAAAGAAAATAATGCGAAGCAGAAAAACATGAGTTGATCAAAATGCTGACTCCCTTAGCTTGCTAAGATCGGGTTGGGTTTAAGACCACCACCTCATCTAGCTCGTACTTCATCCATTTCAGTTTACTTGTCTTAATTTCCTTCTAATCCATATAACAAAATGTTTCCTTTTTTTTTTTTAAATAATATCTTAATTCTAACTTTTCACGTGATATACTTAAGACCATTGAGTCCCTTATCGTTCACGTAGGGATAGGAAGATCTTCTTATATAATCTTAGACGATCCTCCCCTCATGAGCTAGTTTTTGGCGTTGAGCTAGTGGGTATTTGGATTAACTTATTTTTAGTAGTTTTTTTTATTTTTAAGCATTTCTTTTTAATTTTGAAAGTGTTTGGATAACTCAAAAAGTGATTTTGCCACGACCCAAACTCAAAAGTGATGACACTTGCCTTAATCCATCAAAATATGTCAGCTTATACGACAATAAGTTAGATAAAAGTGAAATTAAAGCAGAATTAAGTGAAAGTAAGAAGTCAAATAAGCTAAAGAATGATCATAAAGCCACAATTAGCTTGGTATGACATACACAAGCCTCTAATATATATAACAATATAAAAGAAAAACAAGACTTAATGTATTTTCGTCCCAAACGGAACAAAAACGTAATAAGGAACTCGAGGGATCGCTAAGGGAATAGACAACTACCTTTCAAGACTCCAACAAGTGCTCGGACCAAGAATAGATTGAAGGTAGGCACTCAAATGGATTAGGGCGGGGGACCTGCACAAGTGTAGAAATAAAGAGTGAGTACCCAACAATACAATATTCAATAAGTAAACTACTAAATACGAAGTAAAGAATAAAGAATGCAAGTACTCCTTTCACATCAACGAACCTCCAAAACTGCAACCTGCAAGTAAATCAACCTAAGCTAAATAGTTCACAATTCAAGTAGCACATATTCCAAATAAATCACTGGCAAAGTCTATCACCAACACCAAATTCATCTATTAATAGAAGACGGTATCCACAATGAATAAAAGGAATTTAAAATGATGCAAGTGCAATGTCAGTTAGAGTGATATATGTTTATCTTACGATACACATCTGCTGAAACTCAGATCGAAACCTATGGGAGATACGCGTGGTGCATGTACCTATCAAAATTAATTTTTGATATAATTTGTGTCTAGTAGAAATTATTTTTGTTCGATGTTGTTGTATCTTGCTGGACTTATTTTCCTTTGGCATCAAGGAACTATGGACCTCAATATGTTTTTAGAGCCAATGCAAATAGGCATATACATATAATGTATGAGTATGTGATGAAGTCTACAATACTAAGTCACCCAAGTCAAACAATCTCAGTAATCCTTTTATAATAAGATCAACATCCTCAATCAAGTTGTTTAATTCAAGAATCACATAGATACATGTAGTCATGTTTCTCTTTTATTTCCCTGTTTATTTTGCTAGATCACTTTATCAAATAATTCACCCCCATAGTTAGATCACTATTACTCTCCAACGCATATAGAAGGAAATACAAGGTTTTATATCCTCAGCTAAGGTTTAGAAATTCATTTGCATCAAATTAACCAAGTAATCACTCCAATACTCGAGCTTTCCCTTTTTGTCGAGCCTCTTATTCAATAAAATCTATTCAAATATTAAACTACAATTATCATACATGAACAAGGCACCCAATTCATGAAATTTGAGACTGGGTATGAAATGATTAAAAAATTCATTCATGAGAAGGTAAGGATATGTTTGAAGTTCAATACATGATTACATCATCCAAAGTATTTGAAACTCGGTGGTAAAAACTATTTTAAAAAATGGAGTTAAAATTAATTCATTATTCTCAATTTATCAATTAATTTTCATAAGATAACTCATAAAATTTGAAGTTCAAAACTAAATTGAATGTTGAAATCCTGAAATAATTGATGAAAATCGAAGATTCTAAGTCAAAATTACTTATCCAATAAATTAATCTTAAAAAACACTTTTAAAATCGCCACCTAAGAGCTCTCGAAGCTCAAAAATAGAAAATGGCGAAAAAATCCTGAAATCGGTTCTAAAATGACCCTTTTATTCCGCTTAACTAGTCCAGGAGCTATTTTTGTGACTCCCTCAAAAACACGGGCACTGCTTAAGTAACCAAAGGCTACTTTTCTGGCCACCACTTTTATGGAAGCGAACCTCGCTAAAAAGGAGGCCTGCGCTAAAAGTAACCAGACTCCACTTAAGCAATGGTCTCTTAAGAGACCAAGCACTACTTAACCGTACCTATACCATTATATATATATATACATATATATATATATATATATATGTATATATATATATTTGTATGCATATCTGAATTGTATCATTGACATGCATCCCTTGACCTAGGTAGGTGGCAAGGTTGAGATATTTTGATATTCCTTGACCACGGGCAGGTGCAAAGATTGAGATACTGTTAAATCCTTTGACCACAAGCAAGTAGAAAGGTTGAGATACTATGATATCGCTTGACCACTGATAGTTGGCAAGGTTGAGACATTGTGATATTCCTTGACCACGGGCAGACGGCAAGACTATGAGACACTTGGTGTATGGCATGATGAGTTCATGCATTGCATTCACACCTCTCATTGTATGGAACCATGGGTTATCATGGATACCTTATTTTACTATTATGTATATTTTAATTATGCACTAACCTTTTTAATGCAAGTGATAGTATTCTTCGTTATTGCATACTTGTTCGATTTCTCTCACCTAGTCAATTGAACCTACTGGGTACATTTCGGTGTATTCACCCTACTTTATTTTCTCCCTGCAGATCGAGCATAGGGACCCATACAGGATAGTTGATTCACTTTAGCAGAGCTTACTCTATCGATTCTGATCTTAGTGGTGAGGCTCAGACTTCGAGTTGCCATAGATATTTGAGATTTCCTTTTTTGTTGTTTCCGTTTCAAACTTTGTACTAGACATTATTAGACATCATTGTATTTTAATTGGAGACAGTTATATTTTACTCTTTCGTACTACTTTAGATGCTCTTGTACTCATGACTTTAGATTTTGCAATTTGAATTAAGTCTTGTGGTTGTTTGTACTTGATTTTACTTTTTTTAGTTGCAATCCAATTTAGGATGGTGACAAGTTTGGTATTAGAGCTCTAGGTCCGTTGGGTTTTTGAGTCAAGAGCAAGTTGTCCAGTAGAGTGTCATGGATCGATATGTAGACATCCATACCAATTTTTGGTAGGCCACGGGGCTTGATAGGAAAAGCTTTCATATCTTGCTTCTATTCGTGTGTTTCTTCATATGATATGTCTGAAAGTGTCTAATTTTACTCCTTCTATATAGATGTCGATTACTAGATCCCGTCAATCAGTGGGAGATCCAAAGTCAGCTGATATGGCTCCTACTCGAGGTCGAGGCAACGTTCGTGTTAAGGCCAGAAGCTAAGGACTTGCTAAAAGGGAAGCTTCGCACAAAGAACATACTAGATTGGCTTCTCCTGAGCTTGCTTATGAGCTAGTGGGGCCTACAAATCCCATTCCACAACCCTCAGCCCCAGATGCTACACCCTCAGTTAAAGTGTTACTCTTGAGGGTATTGGCCCAATTGGAGAGAGCACTTCCTGTCCCAGCTACTGTTGATATGCCAGTTTCTACAGTGCAGATTGGCCCTTCTATAGTTCTATTCGAGCCATTTATGATTCATGTGGGTCTTTCTTCAGCCCTAGCAGATTCTCCTATGAATGTTATGATTCCACCTCAGACATCTAGGCCAAGTTCGGGTACACAATTCCAAAGTTTAGCTATTGCTCCACCTATTTCACCACCATTATTTATGGTGCTACCATCTTCAGCTAGCCCAGCCATGTCCACAACTGAGAATAAAAGCTTTGAGCGGTTTGTGTGGTTGGCTTCCCCGAGATTAGATGGCACCCCTGGTGATAGAGCTTACTATTTTTTATCGGAGTGATAGGATTAGCTATGTAATCTGGCCATTC
The DNA here is from genome assembly GCA_029948455.1 of Solanum rostratum. NCBI lineage: Eukaryota > Viridiplantae > Streptophyta > Magnoliopsida > Solanales > Solanaceae > Solanum > Solanum rostratum. The sequence continues at coordinate 21,139,353 of CM057048.1, forward strand.
TTAAGTCGCATGGAGTTGTTTATACCTCTTACCAGTTCATTGGCCTAGCTAAGGAGTGGTGGAGGTCAGTTTTGGCTCACCAACCTGTTGGATCTCCAACAATGACATGGGAGCAGTTCACAGAGGTATTCTTAGAGGTGTTCATACCATATAGCCTTCGGGACAATTGCTGTGATGAGATTGACGGACTTCAGTAGTGTTCTATGTCAGTTTTGGACTATGAGACCAGATTCCATATATTGGCCAGATATACCTTGTTGAGTATCCGTAATGAGTTCCAGAGGATTTGACGATTTACCAAGGGATTGGCAGGATATCTTTAGGAGGCTACAACTTTCTTGGTGTTTGTTGGAGGAACATTTTAGAGTGTAGTGGATCACGTCGCATGATAAAGCGTATTAGGTATGATAGACAGGGTGGGGGGAAGAGGTTCCATCAGCATGGTCAGTTTAGTAGACACCTATCACGGGATAGAGAATTTCAAAGGCAGGGCCACCAGGGTCAAGCAGTTCAGGCAGCCCTTCCAGTATCTGATAACGTTGACCTCCAGTTTGGAAGCACTGAGTGCAGAAAAGTTGGCCTGAAAATAACTGAGAACCTAGTTTACGAGACCACTTATGACCCATAAGTTGTTCTATGACTCCTCGGAATAGTCCTTAAACATAGAACTTCATGAAGGGAAAAAGTTTTCAAGTATGGGGTAACCCACGGGCCAAGTTATAGCTTGTGGATGGGTTCGTGAGTGGGATCCCATACATGAAGGAAAATTGGAGTTTTCAAGAAGGCAATTTATGAGTTATTAGATGGCCCGTGAAAAGGGATATGACCCGTATAAGGTTTCATATAAATAGGTCAAGTATAAGGTGAAAATTTGACTAAGTATGGAAGGACTATATAAGTCCAACCACGGCCCGTAAGTTATCGTGTGGTTCATCATGTTTGTCGTGGTTTCCAACTCAGCAAAAGTCATATTTTAGGATTCTCAGGTGATCCATCAAACCATCAAACGAAAGGACTTACAGCCCGTTAGTCAGCTTATGGCCCATAGTTGGGGTCTCGTAAGTGGCTTCCAATAGTTTTGAATGAGGGGCAACTCAGTCATTTCCATCTATTCTAATTCAACACCATATCGTTTTGCGAACATAAAAGGAATGATGTCCATCAAGCCCTAATTTCCTTCATTCTATACTCCTAAATTCTCTAAGGCAAAAGAGGTCCTCAAGAACTCCCAAGAAAAAGCTAGGGTTTTCACAGTTTCTTCCTCAAGATTTCAAATTCCGATTCTCTTTAGTTTCTCAGATATGTGAGTTGATTTATGGGTATTTTTTCACCCATAGAGTTCCTTACTATGCATATTATCTTTACTTTAAGTTTCTCAACTCTTATGTATGATTTCATGATTCTTATGTTACTATATGATACTCATAAAGTTTAATGACTATAGTAAGATGTTGATTCTATGATTGGCTTTCTATGATTAAGGTTGGGTGATTTTGATGTTCCTTTTAAAGAAATTTATTAAGACTTATGTGATTTATGATTGTTCCATGCATCAATTAAGTCCACCTTATTTTAAATGAGAGTTTCTATGAATTATGAATATGATTAGGGCATATTTAAAGAACTTCAAAGTTAGAGTTTACCTAAGAAATATGTATGATGATTATTTCCCTAAAAGTTGTTTAAGAAAGATCCTTAAGTTCGAGCTACTCCTATGATTGCTACTTATGATTCTAAGAGTATGTTTTGAAATATTCCTAATGAGTCGTAGAAATACGACTCTTATGACGCTTTAAACGAAGAATTTTTGCACGTTCTCAAGCAAATATGTTGGTTTAATGTATGTGTTTAGTACTTTTCAGGAAAATGATAAAGGCATGGAACGACGGAGAGCAAAAAATAGCTGAAGCAGTGGCATATGGAGACCCTCATGGACCGTGTAGCATCACACGGACTGTGGGAGGGTACGTGAAGGGGCTCCCAACGAGGGAAGCTGTGAATTGAACCAAGTGAAGGACCACGAGGGCCTTCACAGACGGTGTCACGGTACACGGGCCATGCACCCCGCCGTGATCTTACACTTAGTGTGGAGGAGAAATGGAGCTGGAACGAAGCTAAGGAAAAACTCACGAGGGGCTCACACTGACCGTCGAAGCTGACACGGGCTGTGTCACATACCGTGCGGTTGACGTGAATTGGAAGGATCATTGTTGAAAATAACAAGAATTGTACAAGTGAAGGAAGACGGGGCCCATCACGGACCGTGGCATGGGCCGTGCCGATAGAAGATCAAACAGTCGCTCAGAATGTGCGCAAGGAAAGGTTCACAGACCAGCTAATAGTCCGTGAACCTCTACATTGACCGTGTCGGTAGGCGTAAGAGGCAGAAGCAGTGATGACTTACGGACCATGTGACGGTCCGTTTGGATCTGGCCTGTATGAAGACCCATACCCATGCCGAAGTTTATTTCTTATTTTAAATTGGGTTGATTTTTCCTTGTATATATATATTTATTTTATTCCATTTTAGGGGTGGTTGAACCCTGGAGTTAGAAAACAAGCAAAGAACAATATTGTGCCATTACTTTACATTGAATTCATGTGTTTTGATCATCTCTTTGAAGATTGTAATACGTGGATTCATCATTTTATCAATAGTAAGTCAGTTATTATGATTTCTTTGTATTGTTGTGGGCGAATTATATTGAGCATGCTAGGCTAAACCCACAAGTAGGGTTGTGGGAACCATGACAATTCAATAAGATAGCACAAGCTGGGGTAAACTCATGGGATTAGCATTCTTCGGTTTAACTTCTCCCTAATGAGTCGACGCGTTGGGGTAAGCCCATATTTGTTACATGCCCGAGAGGGATGTATTAATTACAAAAAGAATTCTACAACAAAACTTCAGGGTTTTTAACCTAGTCTAAGTACTTGAGACCGAAAGGTGAGAGTATTTTGAGATCCAGAACAAAGGTTAAAATTGCATACATTCTGAGACCGTAAGGTGATGAGTGAAATATATCTAGGGAAGACCAAAAGGTGAACTAGGTATTATCTAACTTGTTTGATCTTGTATGCGCAGTCATGAATGAGTTTACTATACCAGTTTGGTTATCATATTGGATGTCATGGGGAGCACAACCCTAGCTTCTCATTAATTTTTTGAAATCCAGTATCAACATCCTCATTAGTCACTTTACAATAGGAACTTAATTGAAACATCGTAAGCCCCCATTTACTTTATGCAACTTTATTTTGGGAATAGAATTTACATGTGAAAGAGGGTGTTAATAGAATCATTATCACGTTTTCCCTATGGGATCGACCTCAACTCTGGTTGAGTTTTATATTTGACCAACGACCACTTTACTCTTCCTTTTGGAGTGTAAATTTGGGCGTATCAAATTTCGGTGTCGTTGCTGGGGAATGCAGCAAAGAAATAATCTATTAGTTGCTACTTTCAGTGTGTAAGTCTAGTCCCTAATTTTACTTTTATTTCTTATTTTTATTTATTGTAGGGAACCAGCATTGCATGCCAAACACCCGAAGTAAGGGTGAAGCACGTATTCCCTATGACTCCGAACTCACCAAGTCAATTCGCAGAATGAATGCCCAGGACCGTGAAGCAGCAAGGTAGAGGGAGTTAGTAGTAAATCCTACTGACAGAGGACACGACGGGTTGGGTGAGGATGACCTCGCCGGTAATGTGGTACTACCAGCGGCACCATTCCGGCAGGTGCCACTTGTACCACCGCAGCAACACCAACCCCCTGTGAGGCCTCAAGGGCCCCAGTATCCCCGAGTAGTGAATGATGATGATGAGGGTGCTCGGACCACTGGGGCGATAGTGCTACCACCTCTGCCTACTAGTGTCAAGTTTACTATCACTTGCACTATGCTGCAAATGTTGTAGTTGAAAGGGTTGTTCAGCGGAGCCATCACTGAGGATACAAATCAGCATCTGATGAATTTCTTGGCGACATGCCAGTCGTCAAAGATCCCAGGAGTCAGTCAGCAAGTGCTGAGGTTGAGATTATTCCCGTTGTCTCTTTCAGGTGAGGTGATAAAGTGGCTAAACGAGCTCCCCCATGATTCCATCCATACTTGGGGAGAATTAAAAGAAGCTTTCTTAGAGAGGTTTTTCCCTGCTTCAAGGCAACTAAAGCTCAAAGACGAGATTGGATCTCATAAGCAACTGCTAAATAAAGCACTGTAACAATCGTGGGAGAGATTCAGACAGAAACTCAAGTAGTGCCCCAACCATCATCTCACAGATGAGCACTTGAAAACAGTCTTCTACAGGTCCTGCAACTTTGTAACTAAGCCTATCATTGATGCAGCATGCGGAGGGTCATACATGTCTAGAACGTTCCCTGACAGGGCATGCTACACCAGAGATAGAGACTGCTCTGGGATGGTCTTTGAGATGAGTGCAGAACAACAGAAAAAATGAGGAAAAGTGGGATAAAGACATGGCCCATATGTGGACCCAGATAGACTTGTTGTCGAAGAGGCTACTTGGTGGAGACACGGAGAAAGTGAAAGCTATGGACACACTCCCTGGGTATGGTGATCAAGGCTACAAGTATAATGAAGAAGCTCACTTTTTGGGCAGTCACGGGGGTTGCTGGGCTTTCAACTCCAGTAACCAAGGTCGAAACTATGGTTGTGATAACTACCAAGGGAGCTAGCAGAATAGAGATGGCTATAGAAATCGGGAGCACAAAATCGAGGGTGGAGAAAACTTGAGGCCAGAGGAGATGATGGTAAAGGTTCTTGACAAGGTGGAGTCCACCGAGGCAGGGGTGCGAGATGTGAAAGGAGAAATGTTTAATGTGCGGCAATTGGTAGACTCGCACTCCACCTCGATCAAGTAACTTGAGCAACAATTGGGGCAACCTTCAGCTTCATTGAATCAAAGAAAGACTGGGTCACTTCCTAGTGATACTGTCCAGAACCCAAAAAATGATGGCCATCACATGGCGATCACCATGAGAAGCGATAAGGTACTTTCTAACCCTATTGTTGCCAGTGATGCAGGTCAGGATAAAGCAGATGGCAAGATACCTAGCCCCGTGGAGGTGCATGATGATGATGGGGATGTCGAGATTAATGCAGCACCAACGGAACCAGAGGTTTCTAAAAATGCAATAGATGTGGACAAACTCACTATCTCGTGCCTTCCATCCATCCCGAAGCCACCACCGCCATTCCCATAAAGGTTGAAAAAGAAGGCTGAAGATGGCAAGTTTCAGAAATTCTTGTCTATGTTAAAGGATTTATCCGTGAACATTCCTCTAGTGAAAGCACTTCAGCAGATGCCAGTCTACGCTAAGTTTATGAAAGACTTAGTCACCAAGAAGAGGATAGCCACGATTGAGCCAGCTGTCAATCTTCATCATTGTAGCGCCATTGCTACAAGGTCCTTGGTCGAGAAGAAGGGCAATCCGGGGGCGTTCACCATCCCGTGCACTATTGGAGCCTATGATTTTGCACGGGCCCTCTGTGACCTGGGTGCCATAATAAACTTAATGTCGCGTAGTGTATCAGAAGTTGGGCTTAGGATCCCCACACCCACTACCATGCAGCTAATAATGGCAGATAGATTAGTAAAGTGGCCCGTTGGGATTTTATGCAACGTGTTGGTTCAAGTTGGTAGGTTCATATTTCTTGCAGACTTTGTCATCCTTGACTATAAAGTGGATTTCGGGGTTCCCATCATCCTCGGAAGACCATTTTTAGCAATTGGCAGGGCACTAGTAGATGTAGAGCGTGGAGAACTCACCTTCCGATTAAACGTTGAGTAGGTAAAATTCAGTCTGTGTGCTACCATGAAGAGGCCTAAAAAGTTAGCCATGATGTCTGTCATAGATGTAGAGGATGACTGTTTCTTTGAGATCCCACTGGAGGAAAAGATGATCGTGGACACGCTGGCTACAATACTAATGAACTTTCCAAGAGATGGTGTCGATGGGTACGATGACACCGTGTATGCATTACAGTGCATGGGAACCAGACCATTTGTCCCTCGGAAGCTAGACTTGGACCTGAAAAATAGGCCGATGCCACTGGCCAAATCGTCTACCGAGGAGCCTCCTACTGTGGAGGTCAAGGAGCTGCCTAGCACTTAAGGTATGCATTCTTGGGAAATTATAAAACTCTTCCTCTGATAATGGCCGCAGATCTTTAGGAGGACCAGGTGAAGGTATTGTTGGGGGTCCTCCAAAAGTTCAAAAGAGCTATTGGTTGGACTATTGCAGACATTATCAAGATTCCTCCAGGGATCTGCACACACAAGATCAAGTTGGAGGATAACTGTGTGCCCAGTATCGAGCATCAGTGAAGGCTCAATCCACCTATGCAAGACGTGGTAAAAAAGGAGATTATCAAGTGGTTGAATGCTGGGGTGGTATACCTCATCTCTGACAGCAGATGGGTTAGTCTAGTACAATGTGTCCCAAAAAAAGGGGGCATGACGGTGGTGGCTAACGACAAGAATAAGCTTGTCCCTTTGAGACTTGTCACGGGGTGGCGAGTGTGCATGGACTACCGGAAGCTGAATAGATGGACTTTGAAGGATCACTTCCCCATGCTCTTCATAAACCAGATGCTTGATAGGTTGGCAGGTAAAGGGTGGTATGGCTTCTTGGATGGGTATTCGGGTTACAACCATATATCCATCGCTCCGGAGGATCAGAAGAAGACTACCTTCACTTGCCCTTATGGGACGTTTGCCTTCAGGCGGATGCCATTCGGTCTCTGTAATGCCCCATCCACTTTCCAGCGTTGTATGATGTCGATCTTTTCAGACATGGTCGAAGACACCCTCGAGCTATTTATGGATGACTTCTCTGTGATGGGTGACTCCTTTGATGACGGCCTGTTGAATCTTAGTAGGGCATGACAACGCTGTGAGGAGGCTAACTTGGTGCTAAATTGGGAGAAATGTCATTTCATGGTCAAGGAGGGGATAGTCCTTGGCCACAAGGTTTCGAAAAAGGGCATTGAGGTTGATAAGGTGAAAATTGAGGTTATCGAGAAGTTGCCACCTCCCACATCAGTGAAGGGGTCCGGTGTTTTCTTGGGTATGTGGGCTTCTACCGTAGGTTTATAAAAGATTTCTCCAAGATTGCACATCCATTATGCAAACTATTGGAGAAAGATGCTAAGTTTCAGTTTGATGATGCATGTCGGCATGCCTTCGAGACTCTATAACAAAAGTTGATTTCTACGCCCGTGGTAGTTGCACCTGACTGGGGTGCCCCATTTGAGGTGATGTATGATACGAGCAGAATTATCGTGGGTGTTGTGCTGGGGCAAAAGCGCAACAAGATCTTTCATCCTATTTGCGATGCCAGCAAGACCTTGAATGACGCTCAAAGGAATTATATTGTGACTGAGCAGGAGTTGCTGGCTGTGGTGTTCGCATTAGACATGTTTCGGTCCTCCCTATTGGGCACAAAGGTGATTGTGCATACAGATCACGTAGCACTATCGTATCTCGTAGCAAAGAAGGATGTTAAGCGGAGACTAATCCGATGGGTACTCTTGCTGCAAGAGTTCGACTTCAAGGTGCACGACCGAAAAGGCACGGAAAACCAAGTGACAGACCACCTGTCAAGGTTGGAAGATGAGTCAAGAGCTAAAGATTGGTTGAGCGTCGATGATTCTTTTCCTGATGAGTAGGTATTGGCAGCTTCTGTTGACTTAATCCCTTGGTTTGCTGATTTTGTTAACTTTTTGGTGAGCAATATTATGCCCGAGGGCCTTAACCCTCACCATAGAAAAACTTTTCTTCATGATGTTCGCAGGTACTTTTGGGATGACCCATACTAGTTTAAAACATGCGCAGATGGGGTCATCAGGCGGTGCATACCATAAGCAGAGATGTTAAGTATCATGGAAGCCTACCATTCTTCCCCAGTGGAGGGCCATCATGGTGGTGCCTGGACAGCGAAAAAGATCTTACAATGTGGGTACTACTGGCCTACCATCTACAAAGATGCCCATGACATGGTGCGAGGTTGTGATCAGTGTCAGCGCCAAGGCAACATCTCTAGGCGTCAAGAGCTACCAATGACCCCTATCCTTGAAATAGAACTGTTCGACGTATGGGGCATTGATTTTATAGGTCCGTTTGTGAGCTCCTATGGAATGAAGTACATCTTAGTGGCGATGGACTATGTCTCCAAATGGGTGAAGGCAATAGCATTGCCAAATAATGAAAGTAAGAGCGTGGTACAGTTTCTGAGGCGAAATATTTTTGCCAGGTTTGGGATACCTAGAACTATCATTAGTGATGGGGGCTCCCACTTCTGTAACAAATCCTTCTGTGGTGTACTAGCTAACAACTGGGTGCGACAACACAAGGTTACAACACCGTACAATCCGCAGATGAGTGGGTAGGTTGAAGTGTCAAACAAGGAGATAAAGGAGATCCTACCAAGTCTGTGAATGCCACAAGAACGGATTGCGCTCAGAAACTAGAAGATGCACTATAGGCCTACCGAACGCCTTACAAGACTCCCATTGGTATGTCTCCATATCAATTGGTGTTTGGTAAGGCCTGCCATCTACCGGTAGAATTGGAGCACAAGGCGCTCTGGTCTCTGAAGGCCCTAAACATGAAGTGGGATGAGGCAGCCAATGCGAGGCTTGATCAGCTCAATGAATTGGATGAATTTCGCCTCCAGGCTTATGAGAGTGCATTACTATACAAAGACAGGATGAAGTCCCATCATGACAAGCATATTGCACCAAGAAGTTTCGGTGTTGGTGACAAGGTTCTGCTATAAAACTCAAGGTTGAGGTTGTTTCCGGATAAGCTGAAATCTAGGTGGTCTGGCCTGTACAAGATTGCTCAAGTGTTCCCACATGGAGCAGTTGAGTTGGAAAATGACAAAGGGCATCGTTTCAAAGTTAATGGGCAGTGAGTGAAAAAGTATTTGGGTGTTGTAGATGAAACCTCAGTGATTGAGGTCTTACATCTTGATGAAGTCTGAGTAGTCAATACAACCACGTCGAGTCGTAACGTTAAACCAAGCGCTTAATGGGAGGCAGCCCATAAAAAAAGTGTACTTTATGTCATGCATTGCATTGTTTTTTATTTTTAGCTCCAGGGAGGTATAAGCACTGTGGTGAGAAGCATGAACATATGTGTGGTTGAATGGTGTGACACAAAACACAGCAATCAACTGGCAAAGAAGAGCCACACGAGAGCCTACACGGCCCGTGTAACTCCAAACGAACCGTCTCATGGACCGTGTGGCACGTGGCCCCAAGTAAGTGCTACTATATTCTAAGGCTGGGCACACGGTTGGTCTCCACGAACCGTGTCAAGTTACACAGACCGTGTGACGACCCATTTAGGCGACACATCGGGTAGGGTATTTATACCCTCTTTCCCCACTTTCACCTTTTCTCTTTTACTCTCACCCTCACACCTCTCACGCCAGATTTTCCTTCTCACCCCACATGAAAATTTCTATCTCCTTTGGCAAGATTTGTGAAACACTTTCACGATCAGTAGCGCTTCCCTTGGGGATTTTCTAGTTCTAAACATTAAGTCTCTCTTGTCAAGTAAGTTTTCTAATTTTTCTTCCTTCTTTTAGTTTAAATTTTCTTTAGTTCTATTTCCATGTGTGAATCTATGCCTCAATATGGTCCATTGCGTTGATAGAAGACACTATGGTGTACAATTTATTTGGATCTTGTGTTGGGTTAGATTAAAACACCATTGTTGAACTTGTATACTTGAACATGGAAGTTTTGTGATTTTAGGGGTCCTATAGTGAAAATAATGATGTCTTGTGTTCTGTAAACGAGTATGATGGTAGATCTTGTGTTCTATATGCCGATTTGCATGGATGAATGTGTTTTTTATGCTTTGGGGCTGACTGGGGGCGACGAGGTGTTTCACGGTGCGTTACACAGACCATGCCATCCTACACAGCTCGTGTAGTGGTCTGTGTCGAGTCACATGTTGCCCCGATATGGAGTACCTTTCACGGACCCTCCGTCCGGGTTCCTTCGTACCTAATGCTTTACTTCATTGATCTTTGCTAGTTTCTACATGCATCCTAGTGCAAAATTCCCCATGATAGATCGGGTGACGCACTCTTAAGGGTTTTTGTCACTTTTATATCACAGGGGAAGTCTGAGTACCCGTTAGTGTGCCGCCCTGCTTATTCCGACATGCCTAACCATTTTATTCTTCGTGGCATTTGCAGGCACAATGGGTCCCAGCCTAAGGTCACGCCAGCCTAGGGACAAGCATGAGTCAGCACCAGGAGAGTGACTCAGGTGATGACTCCTTGGGAGGGTCTGAGATACGTTTCACTGGCAATGTCTCCCCTCACTCCCCTCGCACTACAAGAGCTCGTGCAGCGGGCCAACCTATAGCCCCCCCAGTCTGAGGAGGGGGTTCCTGAGGTGGAAGTTGAGGGGGAAGATGAGATCCTGGAGCAGGATGAAGAGGCACGCACATGTGAAACAACCAAGCACAATACAGAGGATGCGGATGACATCCTGGCTCTCCGAGACAATGACGATGAAGCCACACACCATGTGGTTTCTCGGACATCAGACCTTGAAACTGCAAGGTGGCCTTCTTTTGTTTTTGCGTGAACGATGGACAGTCCCCGGTGCAAAGGAGATATATGTGAATGGACTAACTAAAGGCTCAAGGGCATACCAGCAGCAGGCCATCGTCCCTGAGATGCGGGTCCTCACTAATCAATGGGATGGGTTCCGGAGATCAGGGATGCATTTAAGGCATACCAGTTTGGGTGGATTACTACGGGCCCGATCTGATTGCTGAATTCTACTCTTGCTATTCTGCCAGCCTATTAGACTCCATCCAAGGTAACCAGTCAAAGATAGTGAAGAGGCAGCTGGCCTATAAAATATCCCCACGGGACCATGTCACAGTGCGTGGGGAATAGGTAGATATTTCAGCAACCACTATCAATAGGTTTCTATTTGGGCTAGACTACCGAGCCCCGCCGGATAGCTTATTCATCACCAAGCATCTGAGGATCACTAATGAGGCCCAAATGTCCGACCCCACTTTACGAGCCACACTACTCAAATGGATTGTGGAGCAGATTACAATACAAGGAGCTGAGGCAGCCTAAGTTTAAAACCCTAAAAATCCTATTACTAAGGTGTCTCTCACATTTGTCCCAAAATTTTGGTGGTCGATGGTGCGGGCCTGACTACGAACCACATCTAATGACAATACGCTCCAACCTTCTCATGCTTCGTTGATAGCGTGCTTGATTCCGCAATATGGGATTAATGTGGGTCGGGTCATTGCCCTTGAGATGCGGGACCGGGCCTTATCAGATAGAGTAGGTATGTCCTTTCCATGCCTGATCCAGGCGCTTTGCTAGTGGGCTCGTGTCCCTACTACATATTTCCTAGATCGAAAGATAGATCCTAAGGGAGTGGTCAGCATTGCCATGATTAAAGATGTTCAGAACCCGTTGTTGCACAATCGAGCACGCAGGCTGAGATTGCCTGCAACATTTCCGAAGGCGGCTCCATAGCAGTCGTTGTCTTTCGAGGATCACACCACCGCCCCACAGTCAGGTATGGCTTCTGAGTAACCCGAGGGTAGTAGTGCAGCTCCTCTGATGCAACAAGGGTATGCATATGTCCCTTATGAGTTTCTAGCCCGAGTGGTGATCGACCAGTGGCAAACACGTGCAATTTTTGACCAAATAGTGGCAAGGATGCCTCAGGTGGTGTAGTCTCTCATCCAGCAGGTGGAGGATCATCTCCGAGCGAAATTACTGGGCCAAATCAGCAACTTACAGGATCAGGTCAACACTTTGGACGGATGCTTCCATGACATGTTTGGGAGTATGTACAGTGATGAAATGTCCAAATTAGTGCAGACCGTGAATGACATGAAGGCTCAAATTTCACAGCCGACCACCCAGTATAATCGCACGGCGGCAGCGCTGGCTCCACCTCCTGATTCTTTGATGTCATTTTTCAATGCCCCGGTGGATCCGGTTTTAGATGATATATGGGGCATTCTGCCCGCACCAGCTGCTGCTCTAGTACAACCCACGGAAGCACCTAAACAAAAGGACAAAGGCAAGTGACGCAGCCATCGAGGCAGCCCTCCGCAAGATCTGCAATGAGAAGAAGAGAAGAGGTTGCGCAAAGCCATGAGAGCCCAGCGTCGAGCAGCTGCAAAGCAAGTGGGGAGAGAACGGCTAGCACGTGAGGCAGCTAGGACAAGAGCCTCCGGGAGCACCATCGGACCGGGTGCGACTTTTGATAACAGGGACCCTGTCATTGGGTCTGACCACGATGGCTCGACTGATGCCTAGGGCTTCCGAGGTATGTTCCACTCCCGTTTTGTGCTTTATTTTTAATTATGGTGCGATGAGGGCATTGCGCCGTCTTTTTGAAGGGGGTGAGGCATCCTGCCACTTGAGAGTTTTTCTTGCCAGATTTCTTTTCTCTCAAGTGTATTATTTAGTAGAATTGCCATGTTTAGGTCATGATGTTTGATGTTTTTGTAAATACAGGTGCTTATATTTGTTTAGGGTAACCCATGTTTTGAGTTGAGTACTAAAAATGTTGTAAGAAGCTTGTATGTGCATGCATCCCATCCTGACGAACTGTTATATATTTTGGAAAGCATGTTATGCATTGTATGGTTGGCTTATTGATGAATGAAGTGCCACTAGGTTGATTAGTACTAATTAGTGTAAGAGATGTGTCGTGTGCATGTGAGCATGTTTGTTTAAAATCAGGTGGCACACTTATACGCTAGAACTTGTCTGGTTAGTCCCGCTGAAACAATTGAATGACTAAATTAGAATGTGATCTTAGGCCCTTTTTGTTGATTAGTCACTTAGCTTAAAACTTCCAACCAAATGAAGATGCCCATGTTGAATCAAAAAGTTGAGCCTGAATAGACCCTTTCTTTCATAAACTAAAGCACCTTCCATATTTGTCTGTGAATTTATACGTTGGCCCTGGTCTCTTCAAGGATATTGTGAACCTCAGCCTAGGCCAAAGGCTTAAGTTGAGGGTGGCTTACACTGGCCCTAGTCCTTTAAAAGACATTTTGAACCTCAACCTAGGCCAAAAGCCTAAGTTGAATGTGACTATTATGGAGTAAAGTAGAAAAATATGTAAAGTGAAGAACTAAATGAAAAGAGGGGAAGAAAATTGGGAGTGTAACTGAAAAAAACGAGAAAGAGAGAAAGAAAGAGAAGAAAAAAAGATCTCAGAATTTACTCCCAAATAGCAGAGAAACAAAAAAGTAGGGGCAATAGGAACCGAGGACCGAGGGCAACTAGCTGAATCAAAGTAGTGTCTTGGAGGAGCCGATTAGTCACATGATCTTAAATGTATCCAACCCCGACCCGAGCCTACATTACAAGCCATAAAAGTCCTAACGTGATCCTAGAACGGTCATTCAAGAGTTGAGGTAGTGAAAATAAGGGCAAGCATATGGTCGATACTTATGTGCCTACTGAAAATCATTTGTGAGAGTGAGTGTTGCATTTCAGTCTCGAGTTTGTACCTGATTGGTTGAGTGTGCGAGACTTCGTTGTAGTGAGGGCACTATCTTTGCACTGATTGGCTGCTTACACAACTGATTCATCTTTGTTCCTAATCATATGAGGGCTGACTGTACATCCAGGCTACATACCTTAATCTGTGTGGGTCGATTTGGGGTGTAAGCATATTCAAAGTACGGTTTCTAAGCATACATAGTAAAATGAAGGGTTACCCATAAGTTTGATGAGGCACTTGTATTTATGAGTCATTTATTTGAGTCTTCATTGCTTGAGGACAAGCAAATGTTCTAAGTTGAGGGTGTTGATGAGTCGTAGAAATACGACTCTTATGAAGCTTTGAACGAAGAATTTTTGCACGTTCTCAAGCAAATATGTTGGTTTGATGTGTGTGTTTTGGTACTTTTCAGAAAAATGATGAAGGCATGGAACGACGAATGAATTGCGAGAAAAAGAGCAAACAATAGCTGAAGCAGTGGCATACGGAGACCCTCACGGGGCGTGTAGCATCACACGGACCGTGGGAGGGTATATGAAGGGGCTCCCAACGAGAGAAGCTGTGAATTGAACCAAGTGAAGGACCAGGGGGGCCTTCACGGAGCGTGTCACGGTACACGGGCCGTGCACCCTGCCGTGACCTTACACTTGGCGTGGAGGAGAAATGGAGCTGGAATGAAGCTAAGGCAAAACTCACGAGGGGTCACACGGACCGTCGAAGCTGACATGGGTTGTGTCACGTACCATGAGGTTGACGTGAATTGGAAGGATCACCATCGAAAATAATAGGAATTGTACAAGTGAAGGAAGATGGGGCTCGTCACGGACCGTGTGATTAACCACGGACCGTGGCATGGGCCGTGCCGATGGAAGATCAAACAACCGCTCAGAATGTGTGCAAGGAAAGGTTCACGAACTGGCTCACGGTCCGTGAACCTCTACACGGGCCGTGCCAGTAGGCGTAAGAGGCAGGAGCAGTGAAGACACACGGACCGTGTGATGATCCGTTTGGACCCATATGGCCCGTGTGAAGACTTGTACCCATGTCGAAGTCTATTTTTCTATTTTAAATTGGATTGGTTTTTCTTTGTATATATATATTTATTTTATTCTATTTTGGGGGTGGTTGAACCCTGGAGTTAGAAAACAAGCAGAGAACAATATTATGCCATTACTCTACATTGAATTCGTGTGTTTTGATCATCTCTTTGAAGATTGTAATACGTAGATTCATAATTCTATCAATAGTAAGTTAGTCATTATGATTTCTTTGTACTGTTGTGGGCGAATTATATTGACCATGCTAGGCTAAACCCACAACTAGGGTTGTGGGAACCATGACAATTTAATAAGATAACACAAGCTGGGGTAAACTCGTGGGATTAATCATTGCATGTATTTTAGCATTCTTTGCTTTAACTTCTCCCTAATGAGTTGACGCGTTAGGGTAAGCTCGTATTTGTTACATGCCCGGGAGGGATGTAGTAATGAGGAAAAGAATTCTACAACAAAAATTTGGGGTTTTTAACCTAGTCTAAGTACTTGAGACTGAAAGGTGAGAGTATTCTGAGATCTAGAACTAAGGTTGAAACTGCATACTTTTGAGACCGGAAGGTGATGAGTGTAATATATCTAGGAAAGACCAGAAGGTGAACTAGGTATTATATAACTTATTTGATCTTATATGCGCAGTCAAGAATGAGTTTACCGTACCAGTTTGATTATCGTATTAGATGTCTTGGGGAATACAATCCTAGCTTCTCATTAATTGTTTAGAATCCAGTATCAACATCCTCATTAGTCACTTTACTATAGGAATTTAATTGAAACATCATAACCCTCTATTTACTTTATGCAACTTTATTTTGGGAATAGAATTTACATTTGTAAGAGAGTGCTAACAGAATCATCTCATGCTTTCCCTGTGGGATCGACCTCAACTCTGGTTGAGTTCTATATTTGACCAACAACCGCTTTACTCTTCCTTTAGGAGTATAAATTTAGGCGTATCAATTCCCATGGGTGACTTAGCATCTAGAGGACTAGATATTGGGACTCATCCCATTAATTGAGGCATGATCCCTTGAAGCTAAATCTTAATGTTCCTAACTATGTGTGATCATAGGAGCCTTATAGGCTAGGCTAGTGGATCCACATAGGCCTCAAAGTTATGAAAGAAACAATTGCGAAGATATTAAGTTAAGGATATCTACCTTGGCAAGTAGATTCCCTTTTTGCCAATGGAAGGAGTTCATTGGATTCCATGTAGTAGCTCACATGGTCTTACTGTCGATTATGGTCCATTTTCACAAGTTTACATGATCCTATGACATGTCTTAAATTCGTGTGCTTAATGTGAATTGTCTCATATTGATCCAAGCCATATTCCTTGTGCATTTTTAAGCTTATTTCATAACTCATTAATCTTATGTATACTTATATGTTTTGTTTTATTATGATGGAATTATAGTTTCATCTGTGCATTGCATGTCATATACTTACATTCCAACGTACTAAAGCATATTTGCCTGCATGATTTAACCATGTACTACCAGCTCATGGCTGGTTGTTGGAGTTTGAGACTAGCCTTTGTTGTGGTGAGCCCTTACTTCAGGATTCCATCTACTTCCCACTCTTTATATATTTTTATTTTCTAGACAATGTATTTATGGCCCTTTTGAGGCGCTTACTTTCTATGTTGTTTATTTTGGATGTTCCTTCTATTTGATAGAAACCGACCTTATCGATTTATTGATGTATTTATGGACAAATGATATTTTCTAAGTTACTGCTTTTTAATTTTGCTTCATTGCAAAAGATGGCCCATATCCCCTATCGCTTATGATTTTCCATAATGTGTTTCTATTTATTACCTATGAATTCTTGAGATGCTTAGATGGTTGGGGTGAAGTGCCTCCGGGTATTTCATTCGCCATGTGTTGACTAGGCCCCTAGGTCGTGTCATTACACAGGCACTTCCCATCCAACTTGCGGTTAATATTAGACTCGATGAGCTTTTCTAGAGTTGGTGAGTCCTCACAATCTAATTACATATAGGTTATGTCATTTCGCAGACTCGGTTTTATATTTAGACTTTGATTTAGTTAGGGCTTATCCTAGTACCTCTTTTTTGATAATAGAGGCTTTAAATACTTCATTGGATATTCACTCTATGTTGTCATTTTAGACATTATCTCTATATCATGCTACTGTTCATATTTTGTATGCTTTATTCTGTTTTGCTATTTTTTCTTCTTATTTTAATATGCTTATGTATGCGATGTGGTAAGCTTCGGGTTCCTTAGAACTTTAAGTACATGTTACGATTAGGGGATAGCTTTGAGTTGTGAGATTTATATTGATCCACATAGATAAAATAAATGAGTTATACAAATTTGTTAACTATTGCTAGAGATAGACCAATAGAAGCTAGATAACTTTACTATTGCTAGAGATAGACCAATAGAAGCTAGATAACTTTACTATAATACTTCAGAAGTTTTATGCCTAGATTGAATTATGAGAAGTTTAAAATTTTTATAGAATTCAAAATCCATGAGTAGCATTTACGAGTCATAGATATAACCACGAGCCGTAGATAAGATTTTTCTATCAACTTCAGAAGCAGGAAAAATAGTTTGTATTTTGTGAGTTAGAGTTATGGGTCATAGTTTAGTCGATAGATCAAAGTCTTAGAACTCAATGAAAACTATTTATGGTTCATATATGGAACCACAAACTACATATAAGTCTCGTTGATGAACTTTATAGACTTAATAATTTAACTTGAGTTCTACAAAACAAATCGTTGCTTATAAATTAGCGTACGGATCATAAATAGCCTTTGTAAAATTTACTGAAGGCAATTTTTCTTCAAGATTATTTTGGTCTTCTTCCACTCTTTTAATCTTTATGCTATATTATTTTATTCTATTCTAAGTGAGATTAAGGCAATTAAGTCAACCTAACCCTCTCGATTCATGTCTAACACTTAGAAATTGGATTTTCTTCATTTAAGGTTCCTTTCAAGTAAGAAATAGAGTTCTTCATCTACAAGTCTCAATTAGAAAATCTATTCGCTTCCATTCCAAGTATATGGTATTTTATCAATGGGCATTCTTTCATCAATTGAGTCCCAATGAGAATCCAGTTTCTCGATTAATGATTTCTACAGAAATTAGGACTCTTTTGCAAATCAAGATCTTTTGCTGTCTTCAAATTCTTCTTCATGAATAGTTTAATTATGTGTTTTCAAACCATGATTTAGTACTTTTAAATAATATTTCATGAACCTTAGAACAAAGATATTTTCATGCCTCATAATTATATTGTTTCAGATGCTTGTATCAGATTATCAATTTTCATGATGTAGGATGCTTTCAGATAAAGTATCTATCTATTTTTGAGTATTTATAAGCTACTCAATTATTATCAATTTATCAACATCATTTAGCATTATCAAATTATTATTGTTTTCAATTTATTAGTATATTTTTTATTTAGTGTGTTACTTAGAGAGGACCAAGGAATAAAGCTTATCTGTCAGTTAGGAGTGTGACTTTAGTAGCAATTTCTATGTCCGAAAACTATGTGTTACTATAGGTATTTTAAAGGTCACTTGTCAGACCAGGACTAACTCCTTAGTTCTTTATGGGCATTAGCTTATTAATATCACATTAGTTACGTTCAACCTTTATACCTTGACAAAGAATATTGGGCCTATTTTATGGGGATTATACATTAAACTCTAGCATTGACTCATATAATTAGATATCAATTTATTGTATCTCCCACGGTCTAGTCGAAGATATTGCATGACTTTGTAACACCCAATACTACTCTAATTTAAGTTAATCTAAGAAAAATTGAAAAATATTAAAGTGATGGAGTAGGTCTGTGAATTGGATCAGGGTAGGAACTTTTCTAAAGGGAAAAATTTTTAGATAGTGAAACTTGTGATGGCCTGCGTGATGGAGAAGCGCCAGAGTTTCAACAATCAAATTTGTGAACTATCGCGGACCTACGAGTAATATTTTTCCCAACTCAGTTCTTTTAGTGAGGGTTATTTGGGATATTATTTAGCCTCCTAACTCCTATACTACATCATTTTGGATAATTTTAAGTGGAATCTAACCTCTTGTTGGATGGTTGTTACCTATTGTATTTTGTTAGTTTGAATACAATGTTTGTTTTGATTCTTACTTAAATTTTATTGTATCGTATCATTTAAATCCATTGTTAAGTAATAACGAAAAGACCAATTTTATGTAACGATCAATTTGGTGTAATTTCGTCATTATTTTAATATCTTCTTGTCATATTTTATTTTATTTATTATTTAATAATTTTGTTTATCATTTACCCAATCTTTTTATGGTAGCTATACCATATATCCTACAAGTTCTTGTAGGTTTATCATTCAAACTATGGATGTATGACATTATGTAACAACAAATAATAATACAATATATCCGAACATTGTATTCATTGAAACAATACATTATGATACAATACAATATAATACAATATTACACAACACAATACATTATAAAACAATACATAACAACCATCCAAAAAAAGTGTTAGAATTTTTATCTCTCAAATCTTTTGTTTTCAAATTTTCCACTCAAAAATTTACAAATTCTCTCTCTAGAAGCTTATCCAAGGCTCCATTGAAGATCAAGCTAGGGTTCTTCCAATTTCTCCATCAAGTTCAAAGTTTTTTCAAGATTCTCATTAAAGATATATGGTAATTCATTCGAAGATCTCTTTCATCCACGGAGCCCAAAAACTTTCCTTCTTATGAAATTTGACGTGCTGCTAAAATACGACACTTTTTTATGCTTAAAATTTGAATTTTGTGTGTTCTCAAAGCGTTGTTAGAGTATTTGATGTGTTTTTATATTTATTTTGTAAGATTATAGGATTTGATATGATTTTGGGAAATATTCGGCATAATCGAAGTTTTTGAGGATTTACAGACAAATCTAGGGGTCGTGGTTTACTCCACGAGCCGTAAAGAGGTTTCATGAGTCAGATCCAGTGAAGGGCCAAGTTTCAGATGTTTCATCCACAAATTATTAGATGAGCCATAGATTTATTCATGAGACATAGATTAGGTCGTGCCTCGAGGATCAAGATTTTGAAGAGTTTCTATGAAAAACTAGCAGACGAAATCTCTAATGGATCGTATGTCAGAAGAAACCCCATTAGAAGATCTTGTAAAGAAAAAATCTGATTTTGGAAATTGCAAAGTACAAAGCCCAAGTACAGGCTGTGGCTTCTCAAACGGCCCTTACCTCGTTCGTAGAAGCTGTCGAATTCAGTTTTCCTATTCCATTTTGGATTTGTATTTTACTTATTATAAATAGTTTTTTTAGTAAGGAGACTCACAAGAGATGATAGAAACACTTTGAGAACTCACATTTTTGTGATTTTTACATTGAGATTATTACATTGTGATTTCTTGTGGGAAACTTTAAATTTCTTGTTCTTGAATATCATTGTAAGTGTTTAATTTTGCTATTCCATAACATGATTTTCTCATCTACAATCATCATGTATAGCCAAATTCACAACTAGGATTGTGGGAACCATGAAGAACTAATCAGGTAAAATCGGATAATTCCTAATTCTTGAAAAGTATTCATGCATGTATTAATTAATTCTCTTTGTTATAAATGCTTTTTAACGATGGCAAACATTAGAATCTACCTAATTCTCACTGACTGAATCAAGGTAGTAATGAATAGGAAAAGAGATTAATTAACAGGATTTGATGTGATCTCTCTCGTCTAATCAACCTAACTAGATCAGAGGGGCGATTGTACTAGAACAAACGGTAAGGGTTAGTAATATCACACTATGATGATGGATCAAATCACGTAGTGAAATTTACCTCTCGCCTAGATCAAAGAGTTTGGTAAACTTAACTTACCATTTCCGCATGCTACACACTAGAAAAGATTACGATTATCTGGCTATACTAAGTTAGGAATTCATGGGGAACACAACCCTAGTTTCTTCTCTCACCGATTTCACAATACTTGCTTCTAGTTTAGGTTTACTTACTACAGTTACGAAATCCCCCCCCCCCTTCGAGAGATAAGTACGTTAATCCATTCGAATTGCTCATAACTACTCCAGGTCTAGACCATATTCCCTGTGGGTTTGACCCTAACCTTGGTTAGGCTATATATTTGACAATGGGTTATACCTTTAAAGGGAGGTGTAGTTTGGGTGACATCAAAATTTGGCACTGTTTCCGAGAATACGACTTTTAGGCTGGTTTAATTCGGGGGATTTATGAATTAATCCTTATTTCTTTTATTTTATGTTTCTTGTTGTTTTGTTTTGTTTCAGCATATAGGTGTAGTGTATGCACAACACTCATAGTCTAGGCAATCCCTTGGCTCCGTTTGACCCTAAGATCTACAAGACATTGAGAAGAATGGCCCAAATTAATGCAAACAACGCTGCAAATGATGTCATAAATGCGGCACTAAATGCAAATAATGATAACCTACCACTGCCCGTTGAGGATGTGAATCCACCACCACAGGATCTCCAAGTTATAGCTAACACATGAAATCCGTATAGGTTTGACCCTGTGGCAGTGGATGTCATTGGAGCTATTGTATTACCTCCTTTATCGGATGATACAAAATTTGTCGTTTTGAGTGGGTTACTTCATAATAACCATATACATAACGTCGTCTTCGTTTGCAAGAGTATGATGGGGAGTCAAAATATGTCCATGGATGCCATTAGACTCCGTGTTTTCCCATTGTCTCTAACAAGTGGGGTGACACTATGGTTATCCGAGCTCTCGTAAAGTTCAATCACCACTTTGGCTGAAATTCAGAAGGCTTTTTTGGAGAGGTTCTTTCCTAGGTCAAAGAAGCTGAAGTTGATGGATCAGATTAACAACTTCAAGCAGTTGCCTAGCGATTCAATCAGCACTACGTGGGAGAGGTTTATAAAATGTTTGAGGAGTGTCCCTGGACATAAGGTCGTTAATGACTCCTTGGTGGAAATCTTCTATCGAGCCTTAGATAAAAATAGCCAAGCCATTGTTGACACTATCATGAGAGACTCGGTTTTAGATTGTCCATTTCCATTTATAGCTAAATGGTTGAAGAAGGTATTAAGATGAACTGTGCATGGGGAGAAGAGACAAGTCGATGACTAAAAGCTGTTTCTCAATTAGTACAAACTCTGAGCAGGCAAAAATAAATAAGAAGAAGATGCAAGAGTTGGCTCAGATTAGTACTAATGTGGGGTTGTTGATGAAGCAAAGTCAGGAGTGCATGAATGCAGTCAATCATCAGCCTCTATGAGCACCCACGTACAAGGAGCCCTACTATAAGAAGGATACTTGCTTTGTCCTTGGTCAGATTGGGGGGTTTTGGACCAACGCCCAAGGGTCCAATCAGGACTATTGGTGCCAAGGTCAACGAAAACAAGGTCGGAACTTCAATAGAGACGATGCTTTAAGAGATAACAACTAAGGTGGCTACTATGATAGGAACAGAGGGCAGTAGCACCAGCACTACTTGTGCTTCCTTCGCCCGAAACTTCTAAGGAAGTTGTTGATTTGTTTGCTCCCAAGGATACACCACTCCGTGCCCTTGGAAAGATGCCTCATCTAGAGAGTGATGATCCAGATGCTTTGAGGTGAAAGGCGAAGTTAACAGAGATGGAGCAGTTCGAGATTGTGAGATTACACTCCATTACAGATGAGAGAGAGCAACAAGCACGCGAGCTTGAGAGGATGAGGGGTGTTGGAACCTCTGGACATGTTGTCGAAACTAAGGAGGTTGCCAGGTAGGTTGAGGGTGGTCAGACACAACTAGAGACTAGCTCTTAGCTGCCCAGGTATGTTCTTTTTTATCCCTATGCTTTGGTTTAGTCATATTTTGTTGCATTAAAGACAATGCACAACTATTTCGATAGGGTGTGGGTAGTTATACGTCTTCGTAAAGTCTGAGTAACCATGGCTTATAACTATCCCAAATTTTGCATACAAGGGGTTTTTTTGCCTGTGTTCTTTCCCTAATGAAATTTATATTCTATTGCACCAACATGTTTAGGATGTGTAAGTAGTATTAATAGCATATTACACTAAAGTTTGTGGCATATGTTTGTTTTTTGGAAAAATGATACCCATCAAAAATTCTGTGTTAGATAATCTTGATAACAACCATGTGAAGTCAGGGATTGATAGTGTTTTTTCTGATAGGTTGAGGTTTAATTGTGGAAGCATGATCTGAGAGTCTGTATTGATAGTGTAATCAGTGCAAGTGTGTGAGTTTCTTTGCAAAATTCTTATTCGGTGTTCTAATTCAGTACTTGACATGTTACTCTAACTAAGACTATAGGTCAATTGGTTAGGATAAAATCTTAGGCCATTGTTCATATTAGCCCACTTAGCCTAAATAACCAACCAAATGCTTGATGTATCCCTTGGTCCTAGTATTTTGAGCTTTATATGTACCCTTTTCTTTGTAAACACCTAAGTAACCGAGCCTTTTTAATGTGAAATCTTGAATTTGACACTGGCCTTTCCTTGAATATTGTACACCTCAACTCAGGAAAAAAGCCTTAGTTGAGGATGGCTACCAAAAGTGGCCTTGGTTCATAGGTTAGATGTTGTGCACCTCAACGTAGGCCAAAAGCCTAAGTTGAGGGTGGCTAGTGTAAGGAAAATCACACTAAATAGGGGTGGAAACTAGTGATGCATGAAAAGAGGGAAAATGTGCTACGGGGACAAGAAAAATGAATAGATGCCTAAATAATTAGCTAAAAGGGAAAAAATGTGAAAAATAAAAGGAAATAAGTTTAGAAAATTGAGTAAGGAACCCAGAAAGATTTGAAATAGGAGAATGGAAGATTAATTCAAAAATGACAGTATTGGTAGGGCAAAAGTGTAGAATAATGTAGTGTCAAGGAGGATCATTAGTCACTATATTCCTAAAACATCATACCATGTCACAACCCAAAATAAATCACAACTAGAGAAAGATAATTAAAGCGGAAACAAACTCAAAAGATATAAGAAATCTCCTAGAACCTGGAGTCATGATTATAAAATCTAAATAGTACTGAAAGGTAAATACAACTATCTCAAAGAAAATACAACGTTGACTCATAATATCTAATACATAGTCTGAGAGACATGAAATTAAAAAGAGGAATTAAGATCCAAAACGACTCGAAGTCTGAGCCTCACTACTGAGATCTGGGTGGTTCGATAATACTCGGATTGAATGATCAACTACCCTGTCCTAGACCCTATGTACAATCTGTAGGGAGGAAATAAGTAGGGGTGAGTATACCGAAGTGTACCCAGTAGGTTCAACCAACTGGGTAAAAGAAATCGAACAAGTGTGTAATAACAAAGAATCCTATCACATGCATCAAAATGGTTAGTACACAATACAATAAAATCATGAATAATGGCAATTATAGATGGTAAATCGATCCAATGATGTAATGTAATGCTATGCATAAATGCAATGGCGTCGCAGGCCATGAATGAGGTGAATTCATGATCATCTCGGGGCCGATGTACACATCTATTGAAGTGAAGATACAATATAGAACTATCGGGCATCGCAGGCCATGTACTAAGGCATCGTAGGCCATAATCAGAGGTATCTCGAGGCGTCGCAGGCCATAACCAATGTCTCAACATGAGTCATAATGTCTCAAATGATGCAAATATAATGAGGAATATGAATAAAAATGCATCCAATCACGTATTAAATGTGTGCATAGGAATGCAATCAGCCATATATAACATATGTGCATATCAATGTAATCCAATCGGAAATAAAATTTGTGCATACCAATGCACCCAATCCAGTATAAGTTATATGCATTACAATGCAACAATGGAGTATAAGATTTGTGCATGCTAATATAACTAGCCAATATAAGATATGTGCATACCAATGTAACAATGGAATATAACATTATATGGTTGTACCATGCTCTGTCTTATCACTAACTCGCAATTAACCAGATGTCATTGAAACAAACTCCACAAATACCCTAAATAGGCTCATAACTCTTAAGCTAATCACACTCATCATCAATTTGTCATAACATTAACCAAGAACTATCTCAAGCCTCATATTATCATATTGGTATTCCAATTATCTCAAAACACATGATTTCAGCTCAATTGATTAATAAGATCGCCATTTTCTCAATATTCAGCACAACCAACGTCATATTCCCATAAAATTTAATTATATCATGATATCGGATCATAATTCAATCTACATGCTCAATGACTCAAATTCGGTCCCAAAAAAGTTAGCCGAACCTACCTTGATGTTGAAATCGCACTCGGACAAACTTTTGATCAACTCAAACCTCCAAATGATTCATGGATCGAACAACCACTATCAAAAATGGATACTATGCAAGGTGCATTTGATACCCATATTGGCATACTTAGACTTAAGGAAAAAATGGTCAAAATTAGGGCTAAAATTCAAACGTCTCAAATCTGAATATTGATTTTGGGATCATGTTCTACTCGAAAAATAGAGTTCACAGGCGAAAATCTCATTAAAATCAAGCATAAATTGAATGATAAATCAATATTTAAAGTTTGGAAAATATAGTCTAAAAATCTCCAATTTTGGGTGATTAATTTCATGAAATCCCAGCTAAAATCAAGATATAACTCATGGAATTACCTAACAAAAATCTTCAAAAACCATTCTTCAAAGTCTCTCCAAAAAGCTTAGAAGTTCGAAAAGGGATTAAAAATAGTGTTTCCCGAGTTTAAACCTGTCTAGGCATGAAAAGTGCTCCGCGAACATGGAGAAGAAAGTACCCTTACACCAGAAGTTGCGCACCAGAAAAATCACAGATTCAACCAAACTCAGAATAGGCACTCAGAACTCATCCGAAATCAGGATTTCACAAACTTTATATGTATCCATACAAGAAACAACGATTCAGACTCAACAAAATCATCGAAAATCAGTTTTAAGCCCTTCTCGCCACATTTACCAATTCAAGTCAATAAAACTAGTTTAAAACTCAAAATATCAAAACTTACCCTCGAAAACTCCAAAAATTATGATGAGACCATTTTTAGCGTTAGTTTCACTATCTAGAAATACTGAAATTGTCAAAATTTCAATCCGAACTTCCAAACTCCAAATGTTGACTTTGGTTCCAAAAACGACTAAAATCACAACTTTGGACCTAAAAACCTCATTCTAACTTCAAATTCAGTTCCGCAACTTCCTGTAGTTCAATTTCGATATTCTAGAGCTAATGGAATCGATGATCCCTGTTTCGACCTCTAAAACTCAGAATGACACAAAAACTCACTTTTTCAACAACTTAAGCTTTCAAAAAGATCAAAACTCATATTTTTCAACTTTTAAAACTCAGAATTCCTATTCCAACATTCAAATAGTTCAAATTAGGCCAAAGCAAATTATGAAAGGGTAGTAACTTTCACAGATAATACAAAAAAATGACCAACCAGGTCATTTATTACATACCAAAGCCTCCTAAGCCTATGTTACAAGTCAAGAAAGTCCTACAATGATCCTAGTCCAAGTAATCGAAGGTCATGGTCATAAGTATAGGGGCAAGCATATAATATTGAGCACAATGTTTGAATATCTATTGTGACTGTGAGTGATTTTGTTAGTCCTAAGCATTGAATTTGAAAATACTACCATGAGTGAGATATGGGACTTCTATTTGTGAGGGCACTTGAGTTACACTATTGATTCTAAGTTATTTCAGTGATTGTGGCTTATTTGTGGTTACCTTGCTTGTCATATTTGCATTGTCACATATATTGATTTGCATTGGTTTGTTTAATGACTATCTGATATGAACTAATGTATTAGCTTGGGTATCTGTCATTGATTTAAAGATGATGTATACCATTAGATTGAGGTCTCTGTGTTGCTATACTGCTTATGTAGATTGAGTCTGTCGCTTGAAGACAAACAACAATTTTAAGTTGAGAGTGTTGATGGTGCTGCTAAAATACAGCATTTTTTATGCTTAAAACTTAGAATTTTATGTATTCTCAAAGTGGTGTTAGTGAGTTTGATGCATTTTTAAGTTTATTTTGCAAGATTACAGGATTTGATATGATTTTGGGCAATGTTCTGCAGTTTTGAAGTTTTTGGGAATATACGAACAACTCTATGGGTCGAGGTTCATTTCACGAGTCGTAAAGAGATTTCATAAGTCAGATTCAGTGAAGAACTAAGTTTCAGATGTTGCATCCACGAACTGTCAGATAAGCTATAGATTTATTCATGAGTCGTGGATTAGGTCATGCTTGGAGGATCAAGATTTTGAAGAGTTTCTGTAAAAATAGGAGACAAAACCCCCTACGGACCTTAAGTCATAAAATGGTATATAAGAAGGTCTCGTAAAGATAAATTCTAATTTTGGAAGTTACAGAGTACGAAGTCCAAATACGGGCCATGGTTTCTCATATGACCTGTAACCTCGTCCATATAAGCTATGTGATCCAGTTTTCCTATTCCATTTTGGATTTGTATTTTACTTATTATAAATAGGTTTTTAGGTCTTTTTAGTAAGGAGACGCACGAGAGGGGAGGGAAACACTTTGAGAACTCATAATTTGTGATTTTTACATTGAGATTATTACATTGTGATTTCTTATGAAGTAATTTTGATTTCTTGTTCTTAAATTCATCATTGTAATTGTTTAATCATGCTATTCCATAATAAGATTTTCTCATCTTCAGTGATCATACATAGCTAAATCCACAACTAGGGTTGTGAGACTCATGAAGAACTACCAAGGTAAAATCGGATAATCTATAATTCTTGAAAAGTGCGCATGTATGTATTAATTAATTCTCTTTTTTATGAATGCTTTTTAACGGTGGCCAACGTTAGAACCCACATAATTCTTACTGAGAAAAGAGATTAATTAATAGGATTTGATGTGATCCCTCTCGTCTAATCAACCTAACAGGATCAGGAGTTGGTTTTACTGGAACAAAAGGTAAGGGTTAGTAATGTCATACTGCAGAGATAAATCAAATCATGTAGTGAAATTTATCTCTCCCCTAGATTAAAGAATTTGGTAAATTTCCGTATGCTACACACTGGAAAAGATTACGATCATCTGGCTATACTAAGTTAGAAATTCATGGGGAACACAATACTCTAGTTACTTCTCTCACTGATTTCACAATACATGCTTCTAGTTTAGGTTTACTTACTGCAATTACAAAATCCCCCCCCCCCCCATCTTGGGAGATAAGTAGGTTAATTCATTCAAAATTTTTGTAAGTACTCCAGGTCTAGACCATATTCCCTATGGGTTCGACCCTAACGTTTGGTTAGATTATATATTTTGACAAAGACCAATTATACCTTCAAAGAGAGGTGTAGTTTGGGCAACATCAAAATTCCAATATAAAAAATTATGAGTTTTATTATCTACCATTGAGTTCAATAAAATATGATTTATTTCATAAATTATTGATCAAATTATATATGAATTGACATAGCATGATTTTCCATCAAAGTTCTTCTCAACATGCTCAAGAGTTTATGATATTGATTATGAATTATTTTAATTGTGATTCAACTGATGTAAGTTTACATATTTATGTATGATTTCATTCAAGTTACATAATTTTAAGTTGCTTACACGTGAACCAATGTTTTATCCTAGTTTTCATTATAAATTGTGATCATGAATTGATAAGGCTCTTAACCAAGTTTTAAGAAAAGTATTTAACTATGATTAATGAAGTTTATTATGAAATAATTAATGATGGTGAACAACTATTCTTGGATTCAAGGTGTAATAAGGATAATTATCATATTGATTGACTCAAAGTTCTAAGGTTACTCACAGACTCAAGATGCTATAAGGATAACTTTCACATTGATTGAATCAATGGTTTTAATGAAATACCCTATTGTGATAAACTGATAACTTTGGGTTGGTAATTAGATGTTGCCTTTTCCCATGAATTGCTTATTGAATTGTGATTTAAGATTTTGTTGGAAGTTGATTTGGCATCTGGAAGCCCAGAGGAGCTCCCCGAAGAATCTTAGTAGAAACCTTTAGTTTCAAATTGTGTTCCCTGTAGGTTTTCTTTTTGGCTTAGCTAGTGGATCCACATATAGCTCTTGTTGAAATTGTAACATCATGGAGTCGACCTAGATAAGTAGCCTCTCTCTTTTCGATGTGGTAGTTACACCGAATTTCATATATAGCCCGCATGGTCTTATTATTAGTTAAGGTTGATATCCCACAGAATAACTAAGCTACTTTCAAGCTTTTCTTACGATTTTAGTGCATTGACCACATGCTTTATACTTATGATTTTCATCTCATATCCTTAAATGATTATTTAGTCTTGCATCTCATGATTTATGTCTCATATTACTATTATTTACATTATGCATATGGTCACATACTCAGTGTATTTAAAGTATTAATTTAATGCATACTTTCCTTAATTACATTATATTATAATGTAGGGTCTAACACCCCTCGCTCCATGCATGGGCAGTTCAGATTTAATTGAAGACTTTGCTTAGTGATCCCTCACAATTTGAGGGAGAGCCCATTTTTCCGTTGCTCCTTTGAGAATATCTTACTTACTTGATTTTATGGTGAGTTAGGCCATGTCCTGTGCCCCTCCACAGTTATAGATCCATGTTTGGACAAAAGCTTAAAGTATACCACCATTTATTTAGGAGTTGTGTTAATCACCTTTATTGCTTAGAGTACTATGACTTGAGGCTTTACTTCCCCTTTATCTTAGATTATTATTGATGCTCATATCTTATGAATGCTTATGTGCTAGAAGGCTTGATTGGAGTTCTTCGGGGTTCCACTTGTTGTATCACATTTATGACCTAACTTGGGTCCTGACAAACTTGTTGTCAGTATTTTAGTCTATAATATATATAAGTGCATGATTATTACTTGGTCATTGCATCACTTCAGTTATTCCAGTTCAACATTTCAGATTCAACATGTTTAGTCATTAGATTATATCATGCATATTCTATATATTTAGTACATTCGAAGTATTAACTGCATACTTTTTGTTCTATATTGTTTTATAATTTAGATTTAGACGCTCAGTATCTAGCTTGTGGTTCATGGGATCTCCATATTAGCTCAATAATAGAGATTAGTAAGTCCTTATCTTTCGAGGACAACCCTTATATTATTTCTTTAATTAGTCTTTAAGTTTCACATAGTTAAAGTTAGTTGTAGGCTTGTCCCAACAACTCATCTTAAAAGAGGCCTTTCGACGATCAAACTTAGTATTAACTTATTGAGTTTTAAGATACTTTTCTATTTAATATTTAATTATTATAAGTTCGGAAAGGTTTAATTGGCCAAAATGAATTTCTAGATTCGCAGATTTATCGACATCAAGTTCGTTAAAAAAACAAATTCTTGTTAGCGATTATTTATGATTAAAAAAAAGGAAATTATGAGAACTCTTTTGTCTTATTTAGACCCTTCTGAAAAATCTACATTACATACTCTTTTTCTACGAGATGCTGGGAATCCCGTTGAGTTCTACAAATTATACAAGATTTAGTGAAATTTCAAAGAAGCCCACGTTCAAGGTATTACTCAGTAAATACATAAGATTGACTATTCTAGTTTAATTTAAATTGTATTTTTTTTCCTTTTATTTGCGAGGAGCTGGATGAGAAGAAACTCTCACGTTCGGTTCTATAGTAGAGGTGGAATTCAGAACCAACCATCAACTATAACCCCAAAAGAACCAGATTCCGTAAACAACATAGAGGAAGAATGAAGAGAATATCTTATCGAGGTAATCGTATTTCTTTCGGTAAATATGCTCTTCAGGCACTTGAACCAACTTGGATTACATCTCGACAAATAGAAGCAGGTCGATGGGCAATGACACTAAATGCACGTCGTGGTGGAAAAATACGGGTACATATATTTTCAGGCAAACCAGTTGTACTAAGACCCATAGAAACACGTATTATAGAAACAGGGGCGAAATACTACAAAAAGAACTCTGCTCGATTTTTTAGTCTGTCTGTAAGAGGAGATCATATGAAAAATGTAACAGATTCTTTCATTTCTTTGGGCCATTGGAAATCTGCCAGGAATTTCGAATTTATATGATATTTTAGAAACAAATTCAATAAATCAAAGTTTAGTGCTTGTGTATTAATTTTTTTTGGAAAGGGAGTGTTTGCGGGTTGTTTATTTCAAGAATAGGCTGGACCAACCAACTGTACCCTTTTACGTTATAAGTAGAAAAGAGAGGTGCATGATTTCGCAAATTACTTCTTTATAAAATCAGAAATTATATGTAAAAACCATAGCATTTCGCGATTCATTGGTAAATCTATTTTGATTCTCTATCAACCAATAATGTGGAACTATTAACATGGTTAAAACAGACTGTTTGAAGGCTAGACGCAGCATGGTACGCTTTCTACCACTATGTTAATATAGAGGTGGTTTCAAAATAAATATTTTATCGATATAGGATACTCATATTGATAAAATGATTTTAACAGCTTATTGTAGATTGTAAAAATGGGGATTTTACCCCCTTTATCTAATGCTGAATGGACGACCTATTCTAAGTAAGAAGAACTTTTTGGATTTGGAAAAAAATAACTTTGCTGACAATTACATAATTTTGAGTTTATCAGAAGAGTCCTCCAAATATTTTGGTCTTACGTTAGTTTCAATATCCTTTTGTAATATGAACAAAGAAGAGAAGATAGGCTCATTATATTCATAAAAAAAAGATATAAGAATTTATCTTAAGTAATTAAGTAATTGAGCATGAGAGCCAAATGAATCAAAAGATTCATGTTTGGTTCGGGAAGGGATTACAGAATTTTGGAAAGGAATGGAAAAATAATCTAGTTTCCTTAAGTGATCTATTAGATAATCGAAAATAGAGAATCTTGAATACTATTCGAAATTCATAGGAATTGTGTGGGGGGCTATTGAACAACTCAAAAAAGCTCATTATCGCTTACGAAAAGTAGAAATCGAAGCCGAACAGTTTCGAGTGAATGGATAGTCCAAGATAGAACAAGAAAAATTGAATTTGATTAATTCAACTTATAAGATTTTGGAACAATTACAAAAACAAAATGATTTAGTTTGAACAACAAAGGGCGATTAATCAAGTCCGACAATGGATTTTTCAACAAGCCTTACGAGGAGCCCTAGGAACTCTGAATAATTTGAACAACGAGTTACATTTATGTACCATTAGTGCCAATATTGGCATGTTGGAACAATGAAAGAAATAATTCATTAGTCTTTCTATTGTAGGTATTATTTTTTCTTAAAAACAAAACTAAAGAAAGAATCATGGTAACCATTCGAGCTGATGAAATTAGTAATATTATTCGTGAACGTATTAAACAATATAATAAAGAAGTAAAGATTATAAATATTATTGCTCGTATCACGATCGTGATGAAGTAATGGCAGGTGAATTTGTAGAATTTGAAAAGGGTACAATAGGCATTGCTCTGAATTTGGAATCAAATAATGTTGGTGTTGTATTAGTGGGCGACGGTTTGCTGATACAAGAAGGAAGTTCTATAAAACAAAATGGGAAGAATTGCTCAGGTACCCGTGAGTGAGGCTTATTTGGGTCGTGTTGTAATGCCCTGGCTAAACCTATTGATGGTAGAGGTGAAATTTCAGCTACTTAATTTTGATTAATTGAATCTGCCACCTCGGATATTATTTCACTCATTTCGCAGATGAGCCTCTTCAAACCCGGCTTATTACTATTGATTCGATGATCCCTATAGAACGTCGTCAGCAAGAATTAATTATTGGAGACAGACAGACCAGTAAA
This sequence comes from Solanum rostratum, assembly GCA_029948455.1. Taxonomy (NCBI): domain Eukaryota; kingdom Viridiplantae; phylum Streptophyta; class Magnoliopsida; order Solanales; family Solanaceae; genus Solanum; species Solanum rostratum. The sequence goes on from CM057048.1 coordinate 21,171,787, forward strand.
ATAGTAGCAGCCACAGTCAATCAACAAGGTCAAAATGTACTATGTGTTTATGTAGCTATTAGGTAAAAAGCATCTTCTAGGGCCCAGGTAGTAACTACTTTACAGGAAAGGGGAGCGATGGAATACACTATTGTGGTAGCCAAAACGACGGATTCCCCTGCTACATTACAATATCTTGCTCCTAATCAGGAGCAGCTCTGGCTGAATATTTTATATATCATGAACAACACATTTTAATCATATATGATGATCTCTCCAAATAAGCGCAAGCTTATCACCAAATGTCTCTTCTATTACGAGGACCCCTTATCGTGAAGCTTATCCAGGAGATGTTTTTTATTTGCATTCACACCTTTTGGAAAGAGCGGCTAAATTAAGTTCTAGCTTAGGTGAAGGAAGTATGACAACCTTACCAATAGTTGAAACTCAATCCGGAGATATTTCGGCTTATATTCCTACTAATGTAATTTTTATTACTGATGGAAAAATCTTTTTATCCGCCGACCTATTCAATTCTGGAATCAGACCTGCTATTAATGTGGGTCTCTCTGTTTCTAAAGTGGGTCCGCAACTCAAATAAAAGCCATGAAACAGGTAGCTGGGAAATTAAAACTAGAACTAGCATAATTGGCAGAATTAGAAGCCTTTGCACAATCTGCTTCTGATCTTAATAAAGCTACTCAGAATCAATTAGCAACAGGTCAACGATTATGTGAATTGCTTAAACAATCCCAATCAGCTCCTCTCATGATAGAAGAGAAGCTAATGACTATTTATACCGGAACAAATGGCTATCTTGATTCATTAGAAGTTGAACAGGTAAGGAAATTTCTTGTTGAGTTACGTACTTACTTAAAAACTACTAAACTCGGTTCCAAGAAATCATATCTTCTACTAAGACATTTACCGAGGAAGCAAAAGACCTTTTGAATGAAGCCATTCGGGAACAAATGGACCGTTTTATACTTCAGGAACAAGCATAAAGAAATATTTATAACTTTTGTTTTAATCTTAATAAGAAAAAACGAATTAAGCATCTTGGATTCAAATATTCAAACAGTCTTTCTTGCTATATTTATGGAAATAAATTGCATCCAATAGGATTTGAACCTATACCAAAGGTTCAGAAGACTTCTATCCTATCCATTAGACAATGGACGCTTTTCATTCTGATTTTTTTTCTTCATATTTTAACTTTTTGTTTGGAAAAAAACAGAAAGAATCAGATGTGAATTTTATTTTTTATTGTATATTCAATCATGTACTAATACCAATAACCTAAATTTGATTTAATGAATAGATTAAAATATTTAGAATAAATAGATATATAGAGAGAGGGTAATGGGAATCGAACTCGCATCTTTAGCTTGGAAGGCTAGGGGTTATAATTGACGTCGATTCATTACTTTGAACGTGTCTAATTCAAACCAAACATGAAACTTTGGTGTCATTCGGCTCGTTTTTGGAGATGAGTCAATTTATAGATCTAAGATGTGAACAAAATTCGAAAGAAAAAGAATTCTACCCATAAAATCTATGTCGACTTTTGGTCTGAATACAGACAAAATGAATAGCTTTGTAGATGATCCTTTGAGAAGAGGGGGGATTCTACCAACCTTTTTAGTTATTTCGTACTCTATTTCTATTTAATAGGATCCTGAGGGAAAGGATTTTGTTTCCACCAAGCTAAAACAATATGTTGATGTCTCTAGTAAACCAAAGTCATCGTTTAATACCTATTTTGCTTCACTTTTTTCTTTACGAATCAAAACTTGAAGAGTTAGTTATGATTAGAAATCAACTTTCTATCTTCATCCATGGATCCTTTATTCATACTTATTCAGTTGAAAGTATTGATCTAATTCAAAAATTTTGTTTCGCAATTTCATAATCCAATTTTCAATGTCTAAGTGACCTTTGGATACAAATCGCGAGAATGTGTCTTTGTTCTTGAATCTGTCAATGAGAGGAAAAAGATTAAATCCTTTTAAGAAATAAAGTTTTTTATCGAAATACGAATCAAAACAAAGGACCCTTTAACTATTTAAGGAATAATAGAACAAATCACACTGATCGTGGATAAGATACTCAGAAGAAGAAAAGATGATACGAACATGGTTAGTTGCAAGGTGACTGGCAGAAATTTCTTTTTAGTAGCTGAGCATAACATCCTTATGCACCCATTTCACATGTTAGAGGTGGTTGGTGTATTCGGTGACTTCCTATTCAGTGCTATGCGTAGTTCCTTGGTAACTTCTAGTTTGATCAGGGAAACCATAGAAAATAAATCTACTAATGAAGGTTACAGATTCGATCAAGAGGAAGAAACTTATAATATCGTAGCTGCTTATGGTTATTTGGCCGATTGATCTTCCAATATACTAGTTTCAATAACTCTCATTTGTTACACTTCTTCCCAGCTACTTGGCCTGTAGTAGGTATCTGGTTTACTGCTTTAGGTATCAACATTATGGCTTTCAACCTAAATGGTTTCAATTTGAACCAATCTGTAGTTGATAGTTAGGGTCGTGTAACTAATACTTGGGCTGATATCATCAACCGTGCTAACCTTGATTTTCCCTCCGCTTTACCAAATTCACCTATCTGAAAGTGAAGAAGTGATCGATTCTTTAATCTTTAAATTATGTAAAAACAAAATAACGAAATGGTTGTTTTATTGCCAACCCATCTCTTTCTTTCAATCGAATGCCATGTGTGAAGCATCTATCTCTCTCAGGACCTCACCTTTGTGACCTATTGACGGAGGAAAGACTGATGTCATGGTCAGCAATCAGATTTGGAATCTCTGACAAAGCATCTGAGATCGAACAATTGTGTAAATGAGAGAGTGGGACGGACCTTGCTCTTAAGGGTCGAAAAAAGACCTGGTTTTCTTTCTTTCCTGGGAAAGACCAGATCTACGGTCGCACTTCAATGAGTGGCGCCCGGCACACATGTTTTGGCCTTGTGTGTCCATAACTCAAAATAGGTGACCTAACGATCGTCGGCAGACTAAACATACCAATAGTCACCAGATTTATATGAGATACTAAGGAGTAAGAAATGATCTTTTTAAGATCGATCTACCTTAAAGTGGTTGAGGAAGTATATATTATAGCAATCACACTTAAAGTATAAATGAAAGGAGTAGAACAAAGTGTCTCTTCGGGAAATATGGGTATTGAAAATCTTAAAAACCTGTAGGTTTCCAATTTTAAAGCAATTTGGCTACGGGCAGCACCCTATAGCTATAAAATTATACGTGTGTAGATCCTTGACAACACATAAGAAGTTTGAATAAAGATGGCATAGCTTTGGCGGTCATCACAAGGGTATTCAACAAATAGAATTTTTTGAGAGATGAGATTGATGCAGCCAGATTACTCGTCATATGATAGGTAGCCTCACTGCAACATGGGTGGTATAGTCTTTAGTTGATCCGATCCATCCGTTCGTATAGCTATTTACTCGATCGCGGATATTTCTAAAACACCTCTAACAGAGGAGCAAATAGTCAATTTTGAAAGAACTTATTGTCAACCTCTTTCAGATATGAATCTATGGAAGAACTTGCATCAGTATCTCAATTTCAATTCAAACATAGGTTTGATTCACACTCCATGTTCTGAGAAAGATTTATCATCCGAAAAGAGGAAAACATAGAGTGATTGTCTAAAGAAATGCTTTCTTGAAGTACACCCGCATCTTTCTATCTATGTCAGTTGCTTGGAAGGAAGGTCTCAGATGTACCTTTGGCATGTATGAGATTTTTTTTCCTCTATCTATGTCATACTTGGAAGCTCGTAGCATTGGTCCGACACAATTCCCAAACTTAAGAAGTTGGGGGCATGCCCGCCGGCCCCTGGCCTACCTCCGATTACTGAAAGTGAATTCGTTTTCAATTATCCTAAGCCGGCCTATCATTCATTGGTTAGGGTTAGGGAAAAGAGGTAGCTGGAAGTAATCTCTTCTTCTCAGTGAAAGCTAAAGGCCCTGGCATAGTAGGAGTGTGGTGCATGCTTTCTTTATTTTGTAGATGCGCTCCTGGGAAGGGAAGCCATAATTTCTTATGTAGATCGATCAATCCCGCCCTTCGGATTTAGCTTCTGCATCAGTATTTCAGTTGTTATGTATGTATATCTTAATATTGTGCTAGACCATGAATTTACTGGGGTCACTTGTGACTCTAAATACTGAGTTACCACCGGAGGTAATCTCGTATTGTGACATTTACATTCCTATTTCTTTATTTTTGATACCCATGGATACACATACAAATATAAATTCAATGCATAAGGAATGCATTTAGCATCTGAATTAACTAACATGTGGTGGAGGACATCACTTCCCTCCCCTTCCCCCAACCGAATAATGATAGTATTAAATCAGTATATTAAATTAAATGCATAAATGTGTTGGTTCGAAATGCGTGAAACAAGGACATAAATTTGTAGGCGCACACATGGGGGTGCTGAGATGTACCTCTAATGTCAAACATATGCTATCACAAACAGTTTGCGGTGATTAAAACTAATACTTGTATGGCCAATTTTTTGTTGTGACATGTGTATTAGATTCCACGGCCTTCCCTTTTCACTGCTGCTCAGGGTTTTTGCCAAGTCATATTCCAACAAAGAGAATAATCAAATGTAGATCTACTAATAATTATGACACATCACTTTCCCTTATATAGAGGAGTACTATCATTTATTGGTGTTTGGTGACTCAGATAGCCCTTAATGCATGATGCTAAGTTTATGGATTCGTGGTAGTTACGTATACTCTAATTTATTCCTATACGGACATCAACAAAGTGGAAGCGCAAGGCTGACTATTGCATCAAAGTTGAAACGCACACGTAAGTCCTACATATAAGATATGATTTTGTGCCTGGTAAAATGGCAAGTTATTTGGATATCTATTTATATTTATCTATTTTAAATAAGTTGGGTATTTAATCCATTTAAGATGAGTTAAAAATGGGTAAAAGCTCATATTTACCCATTTTAAAATGGGTAAAAAAGCTATATTCATAATGTAAATGAATTTTTTTATTGGAAGAAGTTGGAGTGGGTGAGGGTAAGTAAACTTTTTTGAATTTTTTTAAAATTAAATTAACTTTTTATTGAAAAGTCACAACCCTTCAAAAAAGTCACAGCCCTTCGAAAAAGTTATAACCTTTCGAAAAGTCATAACTCTTCAAATTCGAAAAAAAATCATAACTCTTTGAAAAAGTCACACTTTTTCGAAAAAAGTCACAATTCATAACTTTTCGAAAAAGTCACAACTCCTTGAACACAATCCTTTAATTAATATCTTTATAAAAGTCACAACCCTTCGAAAAAGTCATAACCCTCCGAGAAAATCATAATCCTTTGGAAAAGTTACAACCATTCGAAAAAGTCACAATTTTTTTTAAAAACTCACAACCCTTCGAAAAAGTCACAACTCCTTGAAAATGTCACAATCCTTCAATGTGAAAAAAATTATCTGCTTTCAATATAATAAAATATAATTAAATAAATATGAAATAAAATATAAAACATATATTAAATTGATTTTTAGGTTGGGCTTATTATTGTAACCTCTTTAGAAAAGTCACAACCCTTCAAAAAAGTCACAACTCTTAATTAGAAAAGTCACAACTCTTCGAAAAAGTCACAATCTTTCGAAAAAGTCATAACCCTTTGGAAAAGTCAAAACCCTTCGAAAAAGTCATAATTTTTCGAAAATATCACAACCCTTTGAAAAAGTCACAACTCTTCAAAAAAAAAGTCACAACCCTTTAGAAAAGTCATAGCCCTTCGAAAAAGTCACAACTCCTTGAGAACGTTACAACCTTTCAAAAAAGTCACAATCCTTCAATAATGTTAAAAATTATCTTCTATCAATATAATATAATATAATTAAATAAATATAATACAAAATATAAAAAATATGTTAAATCAACTTTTAAGTTGGGGGTATTATAGTAATTTAACATTCAAATTTAGGAGTTCTAGCATTATTGAAAAATCAATTATATCGAGAAATAATGTTACAATCCAAAAATATAATTGAAAATAACTAGGACTTTTTAGCAATATTAAATTAATAAAAGTTCTTAAGATATATTTATAATGCTGCATTTTCTATATAGAAAGAACTTAATAGTTTTAGAGTATTTTATTAATGTTAATATAAAATTAATTAGATTACTACTAATTACTTAGTTATGTATCATATACATAACTATATCAAATTGTCTAGTTGATTATGTATCTGGTGTTGTCATGTATTTGTTGTATTTAAGTTTTGTCCATGTGTTCTATGCAAGGTATGAAGTACACATCAAATAAATTTAATCTCAATCCTTAAGGTTTGGTACATCTTACATAAAATAATTTATGGACGATTTTCAAATTTCCAAATTTCCAAATTCCTGAATTTATCAGTACAATCAATGATGTATCTTCTTTAAATTTGTAAAAGATTAGAATTTAGAGAAATATTGGATAATCTTCTTGAAAAATTTTGAATTCTTTGGAATTGTTACGCTAGCAATCATAAAATATGATAGCGTAATTTATTGAATTATTAATTTATCTTTTTATTTTTTTAAACGCAACAACCGACAAAGTAATATATCAAGCTGCTATGTATCCGAACATTGAATGATACATCCAAAATCGAATGTATTTAGGTCTAACACAATATGATTTTTACTTGAAATATATTAAGTAAATTTTATAAATACCAAACTTAAAGATAGAAATTCCCAAAAAATCCGATTTTTATCTAAATTACTAAAACTACCAGTTTTTTTTTGAGGCGTTTGATACCTAAAACATAGCGATTGATACGTATTAACATACATGTTAAATTAGATTATATTTCGGTAATTAAGGAAACCTAACAGATTTTTAATTCGTGATGCCTTAATTAGCGGTGAAATGAATAGTTGGGTATAATGAGCCCCAACAAATTTGCAACGGATTGGTGCTATGGAAATTTTAAAAAGAAATATACTTAGCAGACGACTAAACACAGTTGTTTCAGCAAATTGATCCTCACCGGAAAAAAGAACGATCCAATATGAATATTTCAATTTTGATTCGTCATTCAGGAAGTTGAGACTCTGATGTGTTGTACAATCGATACAAAAGTGATGAAATTTTTGTTGGTGATAACATTTTTTCTGTAATTTGCGTTTGGCCATTGCTTCCAAGTTGGGGATTGATGAGCAAAAGAAGGAGATGGTGATTCGATACTTTGTTGATGGTAATTCATCACCAATAACAATTCGCAACGACATGAGTGTGAAGTTGTATGTCGAAATTAAGAAAAGAGAACTTGGATTTGGGATGTACCCGTTGTGCATAGACACACGCGGTCTAGATCATGTTGACAAATATTTATTCGACACATCATCTGGCATGGTTGAAAATCAATGTGTTGTTCAGAATATATGATTGATTGTGATGTATCTAATGTGATTACTGTTTCGTCGATTATCGACGTGAAGGTTAAACAGATGTACAAGGATAAAACTACATTAGTTGAAGTCATGAGCAAGTATAAGATTGAAAAAGAATTTAACTACAAAGTGAAAAGATCCGACACCAAAAGGTAAGCATGTATTAAATGTTTATTTGTTGATTCAATTTTAGTGTTTCAACTATAATGCCAACTGTTGTTTAATCTTGAAAATACAATTATGACATGAAAAAAAAAATGAGTGAGGCATTTTTTTTACTTTTTGCTTTTTTTAGTTAATATTTTTTATGTTGTACGATTGATGATTTTTATTGTGTTTGAATTTGTAGTTATGTATTAAAGTGTTTTTCTGATGATTGTGCATGGAGTATGAGGTCGTCATGCCGAATAACACAGAATTCTTCAAAATAAGATACTTTAACGATACACATACTTGTATAATGAGAGATAGGATTTTTAACAAAGTGGGGGCAACGGTTCTTTTGTCAGTGGAGTCACTGCCCAAAATTGGTGAATCACAAACGAAATCACACTCCAAACGACATAAAGGATGATGTTAAGGCTGCATATGGCATTGACATTACGTATCAAAAAGCGTAGCGAGCTAAGGAACGTGCATTGATTATTTTGCAGGGTAAACCAGAGGATGGTTATAAGCAGTTGGCCATATACATACACATGTTAAACAATATGTATCCAAATTCGTATATAAGAATGCACAAGTCACCTGATAATGAGTTCATGTAACTGTTTATTGCGTTAAGACCTCTTATGAGAGGATTCCAATTCTGCCAGCCTGTTGTTGCTGTTGATGGTGCCCATTTAGGTGGGCTTATAAAGGAACATTTGTATCGGCTAGTACAATGGATGGAGCAGATACTAATAAAGTATTTTTAATTTGTTATTAATTATTATTTATGTTGGGCAGATTTTGTAGTTCATATTTGAATATTTTTTTAAAAAATTTAAACTTCGTGTAAATATAGGGTGCATACTCCATTGGCGTATGGAGTTGTTGATACAGAGAACGATTCTTCATGGTCTTGATTCTTTCAACAGTTCAAGAATGCTTTTGGAGAGAGGAAAAATTTGTGTTTTGTATCAGATCGTAATGAAAGTATAATCAAGAGTGTGATTCTTATCTTTTCAAAGGTGACACATTATGCTTGCATTTGGCATCTTTGAAAAAATGTGAGCACGAATTTCAAGAAAAATAAAAATACGATGAGTGAGAAATTTAATGCTATGGCAAAATGCTACATGATTGAAGATTTCAATAAAATAATGGCTAAAGTCGTTGAAATCGATCACAGGGTAAAGGATTACCTTAAAGATGTTGGTTATGAAAAGTGGTCCAAAGTGCACGCGCCAGTAAATAGAGGGAAGATTATGACTTCTAACATTGCCGAATGTATCAATGGATGCCTCGTTGAGGCCAAAGAGCTACCTATAGTTGACTTCCTTGAAGAAACGAGAATTCTATTTGGTTCATGGAACTGCAAAAATAGGAAAAATGTGTCATATATAAAGGATACGCTGGGTAGAAAACTTGAAGAAAGCTAATTGATAATACTGCAAAATGTTCCATGATGAAGGTACGTGGCTGATCTATATTTTAATAATATAAAATAAATGATTTTTTTAAGGTGAATCAAACACAATGTTATCAAAAACTTATTACAGCATGTTATGGATGCACATGCTTAATTTTTAAGATTTGTGCAATTGTAAGTATCTAGTTGATTTTTTTTCTTGAAATACAGGTTTTTCCTTCGTCGGAATACATTTGTTTAGTTTATGATACAATCCGAAGGTACGTTGTTTTTCTAAAAATAAAGAGGTGCAGTTGCAAAAAATTCCAAATTGACGAAGTACCTTGCCCACATGCAATTGCAGCTTTGAAGAGTAAGAATGTAATTGATATGCATCCGTATTGCTCAGACTATTATAAGCCAAAAGAGTTAAAAACCACATATGAAGTTCCGATGATACCTATGCCAGATCGAGCAGATTGGGAAGTCCCACCAAAAGTTCTTAAGGGAATTGTGTTGTCACCCAAGTACAAAAGTATGCCAAGAAGGCCTAGGAAGGGGAGAAGGAAGAGCGTTGGTGAAAATATTGGCACAAACACGAATTGTTGCAGTCGTTGTGGACATGAAGGGCACAATAGACGAACATGTAGTTTCTTCCCCAAAGAAAATAATAAAAAAAAACCTTTGTGTGATGTTCTCATGAATAATAAATGTATGCCTTCTCATATTTTTGATAAAATCATTATATGAAAATGATGATACAATTGTTAGCACAATCCAAAAACAAAAACAATATATTCCAAAGTATCAGCATGATTAGTTAAAATTTAATTGTCCGTTTATTTGTTGTGCATGGTTAATAAGTCTAAGTCAATAAATCTAATTTGATACCTATAATACATTTATCAGTTTGATTTGTTATTTTTTGTGGTATGTCTATTATTCATACACAACACCTTGTGATTTTTTCAAGTTTATTAATGAACAATAATATTGAATTTAGTGTATAGAAATGTATCAAATTTAATGAATTGATATCTTTTGCATATTTCAAATCAACGGACATGAAAAATATTAAATAATTGATAACTAATATATCCAATTACCAAGCTGAAGTTACGTATTGTTTTTCATGTATCTTAAGGATAAAAATCGAATATACTTATTTGGTGTTTCGAGTATTGGTTAGCAGTGAAAGCAATGTGCAAACAATTAGTGATTCATTTTTTAAGTATAGTGTTATTAGACTACTTTGCATGACTTGCATGGTTTGACATAAAATATGATTCTTGGTTAATAACTGTGTATTTTTAAGTATAAAGCTGGACTTGATTTTTGATTTCATGTATCATCATATATGTGGTTGTGCGGAAAAAATGTACAACTAATTATCATAACATATATAATTCAATAAAAAGAAATATGACTATCAAAAATATATAGGTATCCAAAAAAAAATAGTGTAATTATTGTTTAATTACACAATAACTACGATACCATTAAAGTATCAAAAAATAATTGCAGTTATGTTAACAGAAATAATAAATAAAAAGTCCTAGCTGGAAAATCATATGATCAAATTGTGCTAAGAAAGAAGCACTACTTTATTGTTGTCTGTAGGACAGAATGAATCTTTGGGCATGGGAGGATCGTTGTTTTCATTTTGGAAACCTTCACTTTCCTTGTATAGTCCGTAGTTCCATAGAAACGCAGCATATCTTCTCCGAAGATACACAAGGTCTGGTGATTGGGATGGAACATGAATCCCGTTGCTAAAATATTCCACATATGCAGCGACATATACACCGCAGTCACTGCATGCAGTATATCAAAAAAAGAAATAGGAAAAAAAATAAAAAATATATGTATATAAGTGTATCATAAACGGTTTTTTATAAAACCTTACACGCTATCGCTTCGTTGTTGAGTTACTCTTTCCATAAATTCAACTCTGAAAGACACTTCTTGACCAACCATTTTCCCAGTTGAAACATCCTTGTACACATCAAGCTTTGACCAGTCTGTCCGAGAGGTTTTTTCGAAGAAACTACTGTCGAGTAGATAGGTTGGCAACATCAAAGCCATTTTTTGAATTTTGGTGGATGGTTTCATATGTCTTGATCCCGAGGACGAGTCGTAAACACGTATCGTCCTTTCTTTCAGCACAATTACAGCAAGTACCCAATGAAAATCGTCATTGCAGTTTATAGGAACGTAGATCTCGTCTACGAGGTGCCCGAGATATCCAGCATGGATAGAGTATCCCTTAATCATGTTCATAATAGATCTCTTCATTCCTAGATACAACAACACGTTGAAAGTGTTCCTAGCTACTTATATCATCATCATCCCGTGTGTCATAGTACCTTGAATGAGTAGCCCTTATGAAGCCATTGAAGAGACAGTTACTTGTAGTATATTTCTAATTATCGCCAAATAAACTCTTCGATTTCTTTCGAAGGTAGTAGAAGATGACATCTAAGTGCTGCGTAAATGAACCATTTATTTATCAATACAAACCAAAATATTTAAAGGTAACAACAGTAACAAAATTTGATTATTAGGTATACAAGAAAATTATGTGTGGTTGTGATTTGTTGAGTTAATTTTCGGGAAGCGTTGCAAATTATCATAATAGTCTATGTTTTTTGAATGTAAATAGAGGCATAAGTATCAACAAAGTGACATGGCTATCTGTTCAGTGTCAATAAAGGTGTCAGGAATCTACAAGTAATGTAGTACGTATAACAATACTAACCTCGTCCGTCTAACATTTGTTTTTTTGAGATATGAGATAGAACCAATCCTTGTCGGTTGGTGAAGCGACAACAAACTCAAACCTAGGAACACCAAGTGATGCAAATCCTTTTCGATAATGTGTGTCACCTGATTTTCTGGATGAATTAGGAATACAATTAGGATGTATCTAATATCACAATATTTTTTTAAAAGTTTAATAATCTGTGACTTACCTTTTCTCGTATCCTCTGAGGAGTCCTTTCTCGATCCAGATATCGAAATCATTGAGTAAATCCAAAGAAAGGTCATAACAAATCCCATATCCGTCAAAAGGCAATTTTCGACGAAGCACGTAAGTCATTTTCTCCTTGCCTTTTTCACTTGAACTGAAATTTGCCAAAAATGGTGACTGGCAAAATTTTGAGGGGTTCCTACTACGTTGTGTAGGGGTCATTGATGACGCATGCAACATAATGTCTTTGCATGGAAGAGTATTTGGTAGTTGACTATCACGGAGTAGAAAATGATCATCTTCTTACTGGGTGCATGTCTTCAGTGGGGGTGTTGTTACTGGTTCTTGTAGTTGGGCCAAAAGTGCCTCTATAGCTTGGTTAGTTCCTTCTGAAAAAAGAGTGAAGGTCGATGAATCCTGAAAAATAAGTATTAAGTCAGTAACTTGTTAACTTTAAAATACACGCTATTGATTAAAAAATAATATTGTTTACCATCACTTCAGTCATTGCTTTGTTAGAATCGATATTAGACTCAGTGCTTGCTGATGCATCATGAACACTTCCACATACACTATCCTGTTTTTGATAATTCGTTGGTTCAACGGAAGCAACAGCCTAATGTGACAGATAAAATAGTTCAAACGTAAATAAAAAATTGAGATTGTTTTCATAAAAAAAAATACCTGAGAATATAAGAGATACTTCATGTGTAACATAAAAGGGATACATGATAATATAATAGATAGTTGAGAATATAATAGATACTTGTAATTAACTTACTGATATATCATAATGGTACATAAAACTTGAATTGTGCATATAGGATGGGAATACTTGGGCTTTTTTTTAAGAAAAAAACAAATATGACACCTAGTACATGAGGTATCAAATATGTTCAATTACACGAGGCATCAAATACAGGTAGTTTTAACCTGTTGGGGCTCATTAATATACAAGTTAGATAAAAAAGTAATCGAATTTATAAATTATTTAATGTTTACCTCAGAAGCTCCCGGTTGAATATTTTGTTGACCGGTGTCAGGCGGTGCTTTTTGTTGGTCCGTAGCTTGTACCTCGGATGAAACAATCTTAAAACCAACATTTGAAGCAGTTAAGAGGCGTAACAAAATAAAATTTCGTTAATGTCTTTTTTATGATATCGACCTTAAATGTGGTTGAGATGCCTCTATTAATTGGAATATTTTGTCTCTCTGTTGCTGGTGTCACAAGATCAATCACATAGTGATTTTTTACGGCCATATCAACCTGGAAAGTATCCAATATTTGGTTAATTTTATGCGCTGAAAACCATGTGTTCTTGTCAAACTAAACTGAGTAAATTGAGATTGGTTTATAATCAACCAGCCTGCATAGATTCGTGCACAACATCTCCTTGTTGAATATCACAAACAGGAATATCATGGTTTCTAAGTGGTGTCTTTTCTTTGCCGGCCAATTGAGGGTCATTTTCAACGCGATTGGTCACATTTGAAGATGTATCATGATTGCCAATTTTATCTACTTCGGCTGGAATTTGATGAGAAAATGATCCAGCAGTGACCTACAAAAGATGAGAATAGACAAATGAAACCAAAATAAGGACTGCTATTTGACAAAATTATGTTAATAACAATCTTGCGTAAAAAAATGATATAACTACTTCCTTGATACCTCAATTGATTTGAGGTCAATATTTGGTTCGTTAGTGCCATAAATTGCTACATATACGATGTTGTCTTTGCTAACATCCTGTGGATGGTAGGGATTGTTTTGTCTTTATCAATATGTGTGTTAGCATGAACATCTACATCAACTTCTACATGTTTATTCAGTGTCTCGGGAATGGATGAGTCATGGGATGCCTGCATATAATAAAGAAGATGATACAAGTTAAAGACGAGAGCATAATAGTCCTAATTGTCCTATTAGTTCAGAAAATAACATACCATATTGACTCCTTGATCCATGTTTTCCTCTGGTTGACCATCCAAGGGGATAGTAGATGCCTCCTTTTTAAAGAATTCACCTCATCTTTTATAGCTTTCAATGTGTTATTGTGATGTGATTTCATCAACTGCTCAAGGGCATTGAACCTGTGGTCAACCTATAAACAAATTGAATGGTGTTTCAATAACATTAGATACAAGCATAACCTATAAAACATACTTTACAAACATAATTTGAAACTTACATAATCCATGAGAAATTTCTTGACTCCTTTTATGTCTTCACTTGACATGTGTTTTCCATCAAATGGGGGGGGGGGGGGGGGGAGAAGAACTGGCATGTGTCAGTGTGTTTTCAGAATTTTTTGAAAACTGGACTGTTTTTTTATACATGGTTGATCCAGTTGGCTTGGCTTTGGTTGGCGTTACTGTCCTACGTTTATTAGGTGGAGTCAGAGATGAAGTAACACAAGTACGCGTTGAATTTCTGAGCAACATTTCTGGTGGTTTAGATGTGAAGTCTTCAAAGCCGGATTGCTCTCGAATTCGAACTTTGCTTGACCGACCGGATGATGAAGTTGGGACCGCTGACGACGAAGGAACTGAAGCTGGGATATTATTAGGCACCACTGGTAAATCAAATGTAGCATTTTCTTCGTCTGTTAGAACAATATTGGAGCAATCAATCTGCAAAACAAAGAGAGCAAAAATTAAATGAACAATAAATGATAAAATTTAAAAATAATGTATCCGTACATGATTTAACACTTTAAGTAAAATACCTCGCCAAAAATAGATGACATAAAGTACTCGTATTTTGGCCTAAGACCAACAACTTTCCAATTTAAGATCCTGGGAATGTGATTCCTAACTCTAACTGCAACATCTTTTGGGACTCTTGATGCACACTCATAAATTCATACATTGAGAATGTATGGCATTCTTGATAGCCGATATAATTGTTTTGCCTCTTTGGAATGTTATCTAAAGCTTTGTATCATTTTAGCAAATGTCACTTTTTCCCATGGAAAGTTTACTTATCTCCCATCTTCAATCATATGAAAATGCTCAGCCGAAATAGGAGACTTAATCGTCTGGAAAAATACGAACATGTGGATAAAATAAATAATCGCCATCTGAACGACATCTTGAACCATGTCCCAGTTGCCAGGCAAGAAACGCTGCACTAGCGGCCTTTGTTTATTCCATGAAATGCACTAGAAAAAATACTTTTCAATAAGTCTACTAGGTGTCAAATCTGGATACGTAAAATCATCAGCGCTTCCAGTGCACTTGAGACCAGCAATTGTAGTAAATTCTCTGATAGAGAATTTGAGAACCTTTCCCTTCATGTGCCATATGTGCAACTCATCAGTGTTTTGTTGCTTCATCTTAAGCAACATGAGACACTTGATGTTTTGGCCTTGGAAGTTGCACTTGGGAATATTTAGATAATGACCAAAAATTGTTTCCTTAAATATAGCTACACCACCGTCACCAATTGACGACTTTATATCAGCCACAACATTTGAGTTGTATGAAGATCCAAATCTTACACACCCTCTAAGAATACTTCTTATAACATAGTTAAAGCCCTGAGAAAATGACATCCAAATAACATTTAGAATAAATGTATATCAGGTATTAACAAGTATCATTGATGTGTGCCAAATATGCAAGTATCAATTATGTGTGCCAAATATACAGGTATCACTGATATGGGCAGGAATCATTGCATATTTGTTTACCAAATATGCAGGTATCACTGATATGTACAGGTATCACTGCATATTTGGTTACCAAATATGCAGGTATCACTGATGTGTGCCAAATATGCAGGTATCACTGACATGTGCCAAATATATGCAAATATCACTGATGTGTGCCAAATATGCAGGTGTCACTAATATGTGCCAAATATATGCAGGTATCACTGATGTGTGCCAAATATGCAAGTATCACTAATATGTGCCAAATATGCAGGTATCAATGATATGTATAAAATATATGTAGGTATCACTAATGTTTGCCAAATATGCAGGTATTACTGATATGTGCCAAATATATGCAGGTATCACTGATGTGTGACAAATATGCAGGTATCACTGATATGTGTCAAATATGCATGTACTAACAGGGCACATATATGTACCAAAATATGCAAGTATCATTATGTATCACTGTTGTGTATCAAATATGCAGGTATCAACAACTACCAATACTAAATATATATATATATATATATATATATATATATATATATATATATATATATATATTGTATCTAAACTTCGATGCATTATATGAATATAAAAGGCATGTTAAATTTGTATAGTATAAAAAATAAATCTATGAATAACATTTAATAAATAAATTTAATAGGCATATTAAATCTCTTAGATACTTGTAAAAAAAAAAATAGGCATGTTAAATCTTTATTTGTATGTGCATTTATGTTTTTATATAAAATAGGCATGTTAAATCTTTTAGATACATCACAATAGGGAAAATGCATGTTAAATTTACAGTAAACAAAGAAATAGGGAAATTTACAAAAAAACAAAGAAATAGGCATGTTAAATCCTTTAGTTACATCAAAATAGGCAAATGCATGTTAAATTTACCGTAAACAAAGAAATAAGAAAATTTACAGAAAACAAAGAAATAGGCATGTTAAATCCTTTAGTTACATCAAAATATGCAAATGCATGTTAGAGATTAATTTTTATTTATCGATTTATAAAATTACCAAATTAATTTACAGTAAACAAATAAGAATTAAATAAGATCAATGAACGAAACCGGGTTAGAATAACAAACCTTTTTCACGGAAGGACGAACAATAACGGGTTCGACTTTTTTCCTCTTCTTTGCATGAGTTTTTTTGGTTGAAGTTTTAGAACTTCAACCTGTATCCTTCATCAACCGAGTAAGCCACAGTGTTAGGATCAATTTCTTCCATTGCATCTGTTGAAAATGGAGGGACGTTGTCGTTATCAGCAAGGGATTGAGTTAAACCAAGACTAAAAGAAGGAGATGAATCCATAAAAAAAATTTTATTGAACGAAAATTGGAGAAGATATAAGTAAAATCGATTTTTTTGTTTGGGTGGAAAAGGAGACTATGAGTCCTTGCTTTTCCAAAGCAATTTAAAAAAAGGTAATAAATTGAAATTGAACTGAGCAAGGGAAGTAATTAATTAAGTGATTGACTTTGATTGGACTATTGACAAAAAAAGGCATAAAAAAGGTTATAGAAAAAAATCTGAATTGTTTAAGTATCAGTAAATGAGGGAGAAAACTGAAAAAATGAGATTTCTGTAATTATAAATGAAAGGGAATATTGAAGATTTAGTTAAAATATATCGTATATTTTTGTAATTTTTAGATATATTAATCCATGTGGACATGTGTCGGCATGCTGTACTTTAGGGGTTAGCTATTTGGTTGCCTTGTTCCATCCCTTCTGGGAAGCAGAAAAGGTTTTTAGGGTTGTTGGAATGGATAGATACCAAAAAATAGAAAAATCGAAGCTAGTATTACCCGTTTATAAGAACGAGATCCGAATTACCTCACAGGGTTTGGTTTGAAGTTACATCACTTATGCCACTACTCTTCTTCAGCTAACTCACCATTTTAAGTATCAAAGAAAAAAAAACTCACCATTTCCATTCTTTCTTTCTTTTTTTCTTTTTGCATTTTTCTATAATAATCAATTATACGATCATACTGAATTCCTTTTGTTAATAAGGGCCGGCTGTTTTCTCATGTAACTTTTTCAGTTATTGTGCTCAACTCCGGCTATTTAAAAAGTATTGACAGTCCGTTAAGTTGATAGTCGATCTAAAAAAATAATTAGTTGATTTCAGATGAATTTGCTGAACGAATGGGTACAGAGGAACAATTTCGGAGGATGTTATTGTTAGGATTAAACATTTACCATTATGCCAAAAGCTATAGCTGATAATAAAGACGCAACTTTATTTCTTAACCGAGTCCACCATGCAAGTGCATATTCCATCATGACTCCGACCCGGGCTACTCAACCCCTCATGGGCCTTGCCATAGGCAGGATGTTGGCATTACCCAACAATTATGCTTAAAATTCTCATTAGTGTAGACGATTGTAAAGGATTATTTGAGATCATTGCTATTAATGTAGACCTATTGCAAATGCATTATTTAGATTATTGATATGTGGATGATTAATGTGCTTATGATATTTGTTTGAAATTTAAATGAGACCTGGAGGTTACCCGGATATAATGTAGATTATAGGTTACTGCATGTACCTTTCAACTTTATCATCAATTCAATAGGCTATGGATATGTTCATAGATTTTCTGCTTTATGGAAGTACATTCTGGATAAAGTTGACATTTGATAAAAGGAAAAAAAAAACAATGTGATTAAGGAGCCAAGGAGGATGGCAGAGTATGGAGAAGTGAAAAGCTTGCAAGTTTTAAAGTGTCTGCTTGTGTATATTTATGTACAAGACGATTTGCACCGTGTGACCATTTCTAAGAGTGAATTTTCTCATGGCAATAAAATTTTTAAGTGGATTGTTCGGCATATAGGACAAATGCAACTCTGCTTTGCAATGTGAAATATGAGGGCAACTTTTGCATTACTAGCAGCCTGCTTGCCTAATTTGAGGCATATCAAGGTAAAATGGCTGTAAATATGCTACTGTGCACCCAAAAAAAAAATGAAGAGGAAGACGAAAAGGAAAAGGTGTTTCTGTTAGAATACTGCTGGTTTCTTCTAAACCTTTGAGAATTTCCCAGTGTATATACTGTCTTGGGCTGCTTCTTATTGTGTTGCATCAAGTGACCCAAAGTTATCAGGTTTAAAGTTTGCTGCTATTTCACAATATGTTTCTTGAATCAAGCTGCAGTAAACTGCTTGACAGTAATTTGCTGGTCTATAAACATTATTTTCAACAACATTATACTGAATGTGATCCCATAAGTGAGGTATTTGGAGGGTGAGGTGAATGAAAACCTTACCCCTTCCTTTGTGGTTAGAGACATGTTTCCAGTAGACCGTGGGCTCTCTCGACTTCACTATCAGTATTTCACATATCGGAAATATGATTGTGTCGAGTACTAACATGAATGGTCATAAGTTATAATCAATCAATCGATCAAATACACTTGAATTAAAGATAGTTGTAGTGGCTATATAAATTTCCCTATACTCATTTCACTCTATTTAAGTCATTTCATTCCACTATCAAATAGTTTTTTCTTTTAGGAAAAATGCACTTTTTAAATCAAAGTCTTATGAGTCTTACACTTATCCCCTACATTAACGTACAAGTTGACCATAAAAAGACTCCCAGTCAACTTAGGATCTAATGCAAGTATAACACCAATATCATAACCTTGACCTCATGATATCACCTAATTTATTCTTATGTCGATTGTATAATGTTCTTAGCTAATTCAGCGTGAAATTGTGAGAGATGTTGGATTTTTCTAGACTTTTCTCCATAACCTCTTTTGATCATCATTGTGTCTCATCTAGGGATCTCTTGAATTTGGAGGTCTAATTAGAACCTCTCAAACCGTTTTAGATGGTGTTCTAATCTCGTATAAGTTTACGTGGCCACAGGACAGTCTTAACATCCATATCTTTGCAGTACTCGTCTTGTGGATATGTGGTGCTTCTAAGGCTCAATATTTACTCTTATATGACATTGCTTGTTTCTGTAATTCACACATATCATGCATATATGGAATTTCATCAATCGTTGATATTATTGGTTTGCTCATCCGCACTAGGCTAAACAAGTACATGCTTTAAGGAGTGGTTATATGTAGATCAAATATTCTTTCTCCTTCTGCCTTTGGTGGGACAATTTTCTTTGATAATTCAGCCTTTGCAACAATAAAATCAGCCCTTTTATATTAGTTGCTAATACAAAGTTCTAATTCAGGAGAGGCATGGGAAAGAGATTGTCTTCAAAAGCAATGGGTCAGGCAATTAGCAAGATAGTTGCTATAGCAGAGATCATCAAGGTAGCTTTCTTTAGATAGTTTTCTTCCTCTACTTCTTCTATTCTTTCTCCTGCTCAGTGATCTTAATATATTGCAGAGAAGAATGCCTAGACTGCATCAAGACATTGCTATCAGTTCAATAAGCATAACAGATGTATGGGAGCCTATTGAAGAGGGTCTTTTGCCGTAAGTTTCACCCCTGATTTACTCTCTTAATGTTTTCTTCTCGCACTGTGTATATCCCTAAGCATGAATAGCATGCATGTGGTACTAATTTCTGGAAATTGGTTATCCATATGGTGTGGAGCAGACCCGCCATGTTTCAATGATTTCAATCGCGTTGTCAGCACAAGAACTGAATAAAAATTCTGCCGGGTAACTCTCTGCCTTCATTTGAATCTATGTTATTGCTCCTCCAGTTGTTTGACACTGCAGCCTGTTAACTATTCAGTGGTCGTTATTTGAATTGTTTTCTCTTTGAAGTTACTGTATTTTTTTAGTGTCTTCTCACTGAATATATTTGGTCTAACTGATTATTTTCTTACTCTTCATGGCCCAAAATGCAACTTCAGTTTCATAGGTATCTTTCTGAGGTTGAACAGATGAAGCCAAGGTATACTGATTACCAGCCCCAGCTGCAGCAACAACCACCAAGACAAACACATGTAGTCTATTATGCTGGTAATGAGGCACCAGAGAAAATCACTGAACAAAAATTATTTGCAGAATTGAACTCGACATAATTGGAAATTTGTGTAATGTCTTGAATACACAACAACTTCATTTAGATTCATATGGGTGAGGATGAGGTCGTGGTAGAGGGAGGGGACGTGGTTGGAGCAGAGGTGGGTATGGAAACTAGCAAGGTATTATTACTTTTAGATCTCACTCTCAGTGAAGTAATGTGTTCATTAATGTATCGATGATGTAAATGTGATAATTTTATTTCAATAGAAAATGGTGGTTACGCAAACCGGGGCCGAGAAAATGGCGGTTACTTAAACTGGGGCAGATAAAATGGTGGTTACTCAAACTGGGGCCGCGGTGAATGGGGATATCGTTGTAAGTGTACTTCTTGAGTATCCATTTTGTACTGCCTGCACGGATACTTCCCTGTGTTTTTCTAAAACTATGATATTCTTAGAATTTTATATTGCATTTCTGTTGAATCTTGTTTTATACATATGAACTCAGGCTCTGGTTATGGAAGAGGCAGGGGTGGAGGTGGCAGAGGTTATGGACGCGGAAGCGGATGTATGGACCTCCGTGCGATAGGTGGTGGCAACCAGGCTTAGTTGGGGATTGACACATTGTGTATTTGCACCTTGCCTTGGCTTAGTGGTTCTTCTGTCCAAAGTAGGTCTTAAGAAAAGCATGAAATTGTTGGGTGTTTCATATGCAGTGGTTTGTTATTTTTCATCATCGTGGAATGTGGAAAGCGCATATTCTCTGTCTGCTTTCAATGAGGCAAAAGTCAAGTAGAAAATTTCTCACTGCTATCTGTTCGATTCAACTATGGTAGCATAATATCATTGTTGTATGTATTTATTATAGTACTCCTTTCGATTTTAATTGAATTTGTGATCTAATACAAAATTTAAACCATACTTTCCACTATTGAAGTCATAAATATGTAGGGTAATTTATCTGTTACAAAATATAAAATTTCAATAAATGAATGGACAAAAATGAAAAAAATCTTAAACATTCATCTCGAACTTTGAACAATTCAACTATTTTGAACATTGAAAAAACCCTCAAAAATTCAATTAATTTGGGACCGAGGGAGTATATAGTAATTTTTTTCCTTAGTCTTTTTCTGAAATTTGATCTTTTAAGAGTTGTTTGGCATGAATATAATAATAGTGTAATAAAATGTAGGTCCAACATTTGATTGAAAGTATAAGGTAATCCTTAGAATACATGGTAAAATATGCCCTTAGTATATCTCTTATCTTGGGACAATACTAAACTACCAGTGGGCCATCAATTTGAAGATGGACTCGATAAAATGCCAAAACATCCGTTCCATATTTGGTCAAGTTAATTATACTGTATATCATGACCAGGTTCATAACTCCTTGTAGGGACAATTTGGTAAAAGAAATGAAAAGCCGCTGACACGGGAAATTGAACATCATGTTATAATTTTAGCTTTCATAAACTAATCAGTGTTATTATTAATGAATATGCAACCAATGAGTATATCCCCGTTGACGTCTTATATTGGTTCCTATGACATCAATGGAGAATAGCTCCAGTCTGAATCTGATTTTTCTTTATTGTTGGTTGTGAAATTTTGTATTGATAAAAAATCCTAAGATCATTCAATAGGCTTTGAAAGGATGTTGAGATTATAGTATCATTATTGATGTAATTAGCTGATTAGTTGAGTTAGCTAGCAGTTAGTTAGTAATTAACACCTACTTAATATTCTGTTAGTTAGCTGTTAGTTGATTTTGCCATTTCGTTAGAAGATATTTTCTATTCTCACACTCACATCTTGTATAAATAGTGTAAAACAAGTGGAATAAAAATTCAATTCAATTTTCCCCAAATTCTACGCATGCTCAAATTCTCTCTCATCGTATTGCCTTCAACTTGACTGGAGCTTAAGCTCCTTTCATGGAGTCTCAACATCACTGCTCTAATTGATCACAAATTTAACATGGTATCAGAGCGGAGGATCTTATTCTTCATTATCTCCTCTCTCAATTTGTAAGTAGGTTTCCTCATTCACAAAATTTTCACTTTGGAATTTGGGATCTCCTTACGATTTCTCATCCCTTCACTTCCTCACAATTTTTGTCTTTACTGCATCATTCTATAGTTGTTGCCTTTCATAAATCTTGCACCAATTGTTTTTGTTAAAATCACACATCAATTGCCACGTGTGACGAGGGCAACTAGTTCAACACCTGCACAATCCACTTCTCAATTACTAGATCCTAACAATGTTCTGTACATGCATCCCTCAGAGAATGCAGGATCTAAGATAACTCCAATCACTTTCGATGGAATTGGATATCGATCCTGGAGACGAGACATTCTTTGAGCACTGTCTGTGAAGAATAAAACATGATTTATCAATGATAAGACTCCGAAACCAACTGCTAATTCACCTGATATTACACAATGGGAGAGATGCGGTGACATAGTAACCTCTTAGATTTTAAATTCTCTATCAAAGGAACAAAGTGATAGCTTATACTATGTGAATAATGCTAAGGAACTCTGGGAAGAATTGGAGGACATATATGACCAGGCTAATGGTGCAAAGCTGTACCAACTCCAACAGGAAATTAGTGATTTGACACAAGGAAACTTAGACAATATTGGATACTACAACAATATTAGACGACTGTGGGAGGAGCTGAACAATTTAGATGCAAATACAATGCACTTGTTCATGTACATGTGGTGGAAAGAACAGATTACACAAAGTAGAATAGGATAAGCGACTCATTCAATTTTTGATGGGCTTAAACGAGATATATACCACTGTTAGAGGGAGTATATTGATGATGCACCCTCTTCCTACCATGGCCCAAGCATTTTCAATCTTAATGCAAGAGGAAAAACAATTAGAGGTTAGACCTCATAATCGAGTTCATTTGGATTCCACATCACTGAGTGCAAATATAGGAAATAATACTAACTTCAGAAACAACAACAACTTCAAAACCAACTATGCTCCACAAGGAGGGGGAAGGGTGTATACAAGCCCAATTTTCTCACCAGCTCATCATCTAACTACTCAAGGAACACAACACATTCCAAACCTATCCTCCAAATCACAACAAATCACAATTGTTCTATGACTATTGTAAGAAAACAGGTCACATAGAGGACAAGTGTTACAGGTTGAATGGTTTTCCTCAAGGTTTTAAGTTCACCAAGGATAGAAATGTTGGATCAACAACAAATGTGTTTGGAAGTATAAGTGGCTCACAAGCTGAAAACTGTAAGAACAACACATTGGAGGGACATGGTAAGAATCTCAGTCATAGTATGACAAAGGAACAATACAATCAACTACTGAGTCTTCTAGAAAACATTCATATTCAAGGAGAGAACACAAGTAACAGGCACAGTGAATCTGCAGACAACCTTAGCAATGGGCATGGAGCTGTAAACCTTGCAGGTATCCTAGCTTATTATTCCTCTATTGATAAGATTGGTGATTTATCATTTAGTTGTGTTAAACTAACTGCTGATTCATGGATAATAGACCCAGGGGCGACAAATCACATGAAATTCAATAGATCTATACATACTAAAATTAGAACTCTACCATACCCTTTTTTAGTTACCTTACCAAATGGATACAAAGTCAAGCTGACAGAAATTGGTGATGTTTATTTAAATCCAACATTGACCTTATACAAAGTATTGTTTGTACCTTGTTTCAAGTTCAACTTAATTCTGTCCATTGTTTGGCTCTACATCTTAAAGGACTTGTCAGTTTCAATAGCACTTCATGTCTTATGCAGGGCCTTTCACTGAAGAGTCCTCTGGAGATTGGTAGAGATAGGAATGGCTTACACTTCATCTGTTCAAGGTGCCATAATTGCTCACCATCTTGCCATACAACCACTTCACATGGTCTTACCTTATATGCTCCTACTACTTTACCTACTTTTACTTTACATGCTTTGAATGATCAAGTTTCTGATTCTTCTTCTATTCCATTTGTAAGATTCATTCCTGCAAGTAATAAAGAAGTTTGTTACAGTTTGCAAAAATCTGTTAACAGTTTATGCTCTATTGATTTTGATGTGTCACCTATATCCCTTGAAGGTAGTGCGGATCACTTATGACATACAAGGTTAGGGCATGTACCTTTTGAAAAAATGAAAGGCATATCCAAAATTCCCTTCCCTTTTTCTCCAAAGCAGCCTTTCACTTGCACTATCTGCCCTATGGAAAGACAAGCAAGATTTCCTTTTCCTTCCAAAGCAACAACACAGTCAACCAAACCTTTTGATTTACTCCACGTTGATCTGTGGGACCATGTCACACGCCAACTCATGAAAACCAAAGATACGTCCTCACAATAGTTGATGATTTCAGTAGATCAACATGGACTCAACTTCTTAGTTGCAAGAGCAATGCACTACAGACCATCAAAGCTTCGATATGCCTGATAGAAAATCAATTCAAAACCACAGTCAAGATCATTAATGTCTTAGAGTTTACCAAAAAAGAGACCTCAGATTTTCCTTCAAAGAAAAAGAATTATTCACCAAAAGACCTGTCCCTATACACCACACAAAATAGTGTAGTGGAAAGGAAGCACAAATACTTACTTCAGACTGCCAGAGCCCTACTATATCATTCAAGAATCCTTACTAGGTACTGGGGTGAATGCATTCTAACTACAACATATTTGATCAATAGACTCCCATCTGCAGTATTGGAAAATAAAACACCCTTTGAGATATTGTATAACAAACAACCCACATATTACCATCTTAGGTTCTTTATATGTCTGTGTTTTCCAGTCGGACTAAAGGCCCACAAAGACAAGTTTGAACCAAGATCCACACCTCACATATTTGTTGGTTATCCTTACAGTACCAAAGGTTACAAGGTCCTTGACTTGGAAACCAAAAGGATACACACTTCCAGGGATGTGACATTTTATGAGTTTGTTTTTCCTTTTGCTGTGATTTTTCCTGATTCTAGTTTTGTTTCTGCCTTGAAAAAGGTAAGACTTAATTTTGAATTGTTGGTCTCTTCAATCAATACTATTGATGGTTACATGGTGGAAGATAATGATAACAAAATCATGATCCTGTCACCTTAAATCTCGAGACAAACACAAATGTCAATAATAATGATACTCTAACCCCTACACAATGCCATACTGAACTAGTGCCTAGAAGAACAACTAGGATGCATATTATTCCTAGATATTTGAATTAATACACATACACCCTACCATCCTTGCAACCTGCTTCAACTTCAGACACCACTTCACACACCAATATTAATCACTATGTCTCACTGACCTCATCTAGTCCTGAAACTCAGCAACTAATAAGACACATATCTCATGACATTGAGCCATCCTCATATGAGAAGGCATGCTTAGATCCTGCATGGTAAGCAGCCATGACATTGGAAATTCAAGCATTAGATGCTAATAAAACTTGGGATTTAGTACCTTTACCTTTAGGTAAGAAAGCAATAGGTTGAAAGTGCATGTATAAGATCAAACATAAAACTGTGGAATAGTAGAAAGACTTAAGGCCAAACTGGTTGTCAAAGGGTATACACAACAAGCTGGGATCGCCTATAATGAAACACTCTCACCTGTGGTGAAGATGACCACTGTACGAACATTAATTGGGTTGGCTGTCAAGAAGGGATGGAACTTATACCAACTAGATGTCAACAATGTCTTCCTTCATGGTGATCTTCATGAGTAAGTATACATGACTCTTCCACAAGGGCTACCAGTAAATGATAAGAGAATGGTATGTAAGCTAAGAAAGTCTTTATATGGGTTGAAACAAGCAAGCAGATAATGGTATGAGAAACTAGCTATAGCTTTTTACTCAAGAGGGTACTCGCACTCCAATAGTGATTATTCCCTCTTTTACAGGAAAGTAAATATGTCCACAATCTTTGTGGCAATATATATGGATGATATTATTTGAACAGGGACAGGTCTGGTAGAAATTGAATCCTTAAAGGCACATTTGGATGCTCAATTTAGAATTAAAGATCTAGGAAGACTACAACATTTCTTAGGCCTAGAAATTCTGTACAAGGATGATAGAGTATTGATATCCCAGAAGAAGTTCACTACAGATCTAATTAAAGAGTTTGATTGTTCAAGCTATAGCATAACCACATCACCACTTGATCCTTTTGTGAAGTTGAGCTCAACTGAAGGATTACTACTTTCTGATCCAAGTTATTAAAGAAAATTAGTAGGAAAGTTGAACTTCCTTACAAACACAAGGATGGATATCACATATAGTGTACAACATCTTTGTCCGTTTTTACAAGCACCAAGGGAGCCACATCTCAAAGTAGCATTCCATGTGCTAAGATACTTGAAAGGTGATCCCTCTCAGGGAATATTCATGTCCAAAAACACAGATTGCACAATCACTACCTACTGTGACTCAGACTGGGCAGCAAGTTGAGATTCTAGAAAATCAGTAAGTGGATACATAGTGTTCTTAGGAGATAGTCCTATTGGTTGGAAATCAAAGAAATAAACAACAGTGTCTCTATCTTTAGCAGAGGCAGAGTATAGGTCCTTGAGAAAGCTGTTGGAGAATTGGTTTGGCTGGAAAACTAACTGAGCCTTGCAAGTTACCTATATCCATTTTTTATGATAGTCAGGCTGCTATCCACATTGCAAGGAATCCAGTGTTCCATGAGTGGACCAAACTTTTCATTTTTTGTGATAGTCAGGCTGCTATCCACATTGCAAGGAATCCAGTGTTCCATGAGTGGACCAACACATAGAAGTTGATTGCCATTTTGTTCGAAACAAACTACAAGAAGGCCTCATTGTCTTGCATCATGTTTCCACCAAATATTAGTTGGCTGATATCCTCACCAAGGCCTTGAGTAGACCTAATCACTCTAACATCTTGCGCAAGTTGTCGGTGACTACCTCCCCACCAACTTTGTTGGGGGGGGGGGTTGTGGAGATTATAGTATCGTTATTGATGTAATTAGCTGATTAGTTGAGTTAGTTAGCAGTTAGTTAGTAGTTAACACCTACTTAATATTCTTTTAGTTAGTCAATATTCTTTTAGTTAGTTGTTAGTTGATTTTGTCATTTAGTTAGAAGATATTTTCTGTTCTCACACTCATATCTTGTATAAATGGTGCAAAGCAAGTGGAATAAAAATTCAATTCATTTTTCCCAAATTCTACTCATGCTCAAATTCTCTCTCATCATATTGCCTTCAACCCGACTAGAGCTTAAGCTTCTTTCATGGAGTTTCAACATCACTGCTCTAATTGATCACAAATTTAACAAAAGAATTTCAGGAGGACTCTCAGAAAATTTAGAAACTTGATGTTTTAATAGATCAACAAATTTCTAAATGAAATAATTTTAAATACAGAAAAGGGTCTAAAATACCCTTCAATAATATGAATTGGTGCAAATATACTCCCGTCTACCTATTTGTCCAAATATGCCCCCCACATTAATAAAGTGGCCTTTCTTTGCCCTTTCATTTAACGACTCATGCATTAACAATAATTAATTTTTTCATTAATAATGTGTCACTATTCAATTGGATACCCAAATATTTAACAAAATTACTTTAAAAAAACAAAATCCTCCCCAACCTAAAACCCACCCGTAAAAAATCCATATATTTTAACCTTAATTCACAACATCCATTTATTTCTTCCTGACCTAAATTGTAATCCTCAGAAGGCTTTCATCTCCTTCTTCTTCACCTTGATGACTTTTCTTTCCGAAATTAATTTCTTTCTTTCTTCCCAAAACTCATTTCTTTCATAATAAATCAAGTTATTTTGATGACGAAGAAGTTTGAATTAGACTCGAGAAGGGTTTCGATTGATCTGAAAATTGCCATTGATGAAGGAGTAAGGTTTTCTATTTTATGTTTTTTTCCTTAAAATGTCGACATCTTCTTTTATTTCTTCTTCTCAACAATTAAAGTCTCATACATGTAAATATGGATTGAGTGCAAAATTATTTACTACAACGACCATTGAAAACGGTGGACATCGGTTCTACAAATGTCGTCATCTTAGATTAAACTCTTGTGGTTTTTGAAATTGGTTAAATGAAAAACTCCCACCTCATGTGTCATTGGTGATTCATAATTAAAAAGTTTAATTGGATTCAATTCGCAAGGAAA
The DNA here is from genome assembly GCA_029948455.1 of Solanum rostratum. NCBI lineage: Eukaryota > Viridiplantae > Streptophyta > Magnoliopsida > Solanales > Solanaceae > Solanum > Solanum rostratum. Next base: position 21,200,584 of record CM057048.1, read on the forward strand.
AAGAAACCATCTGAAGAAAATTGTGGAGGATATGAATTGTGCTGGAATTTCAGATTTGAGGGATATGATTGTTACTAATAAAAGTTTAGACTTGGAAAAAGAGGAAAAGTCTATCAAATTTGAATTCGAATGATGGCAATAGAAGTGCAAATTTGAAGAAAGCGGGCCACTTGAATGATAAAGTTTCGAAGTTGAATTTGAAAGTGTATCAACTGATAAACTTCCTTGCAGTTTCTTGGGTTGTTATTCTTGGATTTGTAGCTGCCAAGATAATATAGTATGGTTTGGTTTGGTTAGGTTAGTGACTTGATGATGTTGTCAAATGAAAGATATTTGCAATTTGATTGTTATGAGGAAACCTGTAAAATTGTTGTTTTGTTGAGGGAAATTGTGAAGTTCTTTGTATCAATTAACTTGCATTTTCAGATGTTCTTTTATGCAGAATTGTTGTTTTGTTATACTCAGATATTGTTTTGCAAGATTTGCTATTTAGTTGGTTAGACAATGAACTTATAAAAGGCATTGTTGTTTTGTTATAGTCAGATGTAGGTTAGATAATGAACTTACAAACATAAGCAACACTATTTTGTTATAGTTAGATGTTGTTTTGCAATATTTGTTATGTAGTTGGTTAGACAATGATAAGCTTAATTCTCTGTGTCTTCAATATAGCTCCTAAAAATGAGATTTTGTTAGAAAGCCACAACATCATAGAAAGCCTTCAGCCAACAACTTCTGGGACAACACCCAACCATTCAACATCTTAGATAATGTGTCTCGTGAATCAATGACATTTCTAACCATGTCTACTTATTCAAACATAGATTAATTTTATATTTATTCTCTTAATATATGTGTGATACATATTACAATAAAGCCAAAACGGTTAACATAAGTTGAACCAATTGAACATACACTTTCAAAACAAAGATATAGTTCAAGACAGAACACAGACCTAGGCATAGTTAATATAACTTGCACAGAACATAAGCTTCAATGTAGAAAGAACACAAAACACGGTTAACATAACTTGCACTAGTTGAACAAAGATGCAGTTCAAGACTGATTCACAACAACAACAGAACACTTGTACAAACATAAGCTTCAAAACACGTCTACTTACAAAGATGTAGTTCATTGACATATATGGTCACTAGCAGAACATAAGCACAAAAAATGACCACTTTCAAGACTGATTCAAAACAACAAAAACAAAATAAAAAGTTCCATTGTTCCATTACATAGCAAACAAAAATCACTTCACTATTTTCATTTCTAATCCTTGCTTTTCTTTGCCTTCAATTTTTCAATTTTTTTCTCTTTTTCTATCACCAACTGATTTAAGGTCACACTTGATTTGCCTTTCAAAGTCAAATTTCTTGGTGAATATGGTAGCTTAATAGGCAAACTTGCACCATTTCATCACCCCTGAAGTTTGATCTTCCTTGAGCCTGTTGACTTCTGATGCATCTTCTTCACTTGAAGCCTAGTATGAGCTTCAAATATTGATCTAGGCTTAATTATTGGTGTCTTATCCTCACTCTCAAGTTCATATTCACCTTCATATTCATGAATAAGTTCTCTTGAAGCTACAACTGATTGCTCAGTTGTGCTTGAAGTAGTAACATTCTTTGTGGAAGATCTCTTTAAAGGTGTAACAGGTTTGTCCTTTGATTTTCTCTTCAAGTTTGAAGGACCAGCAGCTTCAGGACCAACAACTTCAGTGCTTGATTGGCTTGTTTGGTGACTAGAAGATGGTACAAACTCAGGAGTTGGCATGAAGATAGATTATTGACTTGATTGTGGTGCTGACAGTGGAACATCTGGAAGAATTTGTGCTCCTTTTGAAGCTAAAAAATTGGCAGAGTAGTTAGATCATTAAATAAAAAATGGAAAAGATGACTGAGTAAGAAAAATAACTTTACCAGAGGACATTTCATTTTGTTGTGACCTGGTGCACTACAGTGGCCACATGTCATTTTTAACCCCTTTCTACTTCTTGACCACAGTCCCTCTCTCTTCCTTGCCTCATCCTTTATCTTTACTCTATTAACTTTTGGTCTACCAATCATTCTATGTATTTCTGATGGCTCCATAGTGTGAGACCCCATGTTTCTCGTCATCCATATATATATATATAAGGTAGCGTGTCATATATGACATATATGATTTTAAATAGAACTTAAGGATAGTAAGGCTGCCAATAAGTGGTAATATCAAGGACCTAGAGTTTTAAGCCAAAGGAATACCCTAAATACATATTCGAGATTAAAAAAATGGCCCGCCCTTTTTAGAAGGTTTAAATTAGGTTTCACATTTCGAATGAGACTTAAAGTGTATAATTTGCTAATAATGGATTTTTTTAAAAGTTATTTTAATTGCACAAATGTCATTAAGTTTTGGAATCAAGAAAGTTGCAAGATAAAGGTTGGCCAAGGTTACCATAAGTTTCTTTAAGAAATCCCTCTTACATTAGGATCAAATATACATGCCATATCTCCCTAAATACAAGGGGTGAGAAGGACCATCCTATCAAATTGAATATCTATGAGTCTACTTTGCAAAGCATAAAACCACTCATCAAATCGACCTCAGAATAAAAAGTTATGGCAGTTTTACCGGTACTTCCCAAGCACGAAACTGGGTCATGGGCCGAGTCGGGTCAAGTCCAAACTATAAGTCGGCTATTTTGATATTTTAAAGCTAAAAAATGAATCATTTTCATCCCAAAACAGTAAGGAATTGAATAGAAAGCTCCCACAAGTTCTCTAAGTGATTTAGGTAAGTTTTTCGCATTTTTACCGTTAAAATTTGTTTCCATTCCTAGAAATGCGTGTCTTACGCTTTGCAATTGTTTTCCCCTCCTATAAGTTATGTTTGGGGATGTTTTTGGGCTGTAAAAAATGTGGTGTTCCTGCTGGTTATTCTTGGTTTGCAGCTGATTTATTCAGGTAATAACCTTGGGGCTCCTTTACGGTCATTTTTATGAAGTTTTATGGACATTTCCTCGCGTAAATACTCTTTGTCGAATCTAGTCACTAATGCTAAATTTTGGACTATTTATAGGTGTTTTTAAGCTGCGTATATATAGTTGTTGCGAAGCTTAGGACGTAAGGAACAACTCTCGTGAAGAAACTTTAGGCAATAGGACGTCCTTGGGAAGGATTGTTAAGGCTAAGATCCGTCTCTCCTTTTAACACGAAATCCAGGAAGTTTCCCAAACGTTAAATGCGACATCTTACTATTCTGTTGCTAGAAAAACCTTCTGTGAAAGGCATTGGGATTGCAGCTGAGTTATTTTCATGATATTATTAGGTTGAAATTTCATTCATTCGCTTAAACTGGATATTCTATATCTATATATCATTTTGTTGGTTTTCCTGGCTACCTATTCATATGTTCAAGGTGTTTCTCTTCTTGGTGTAATGCCTTTAAAATAATTGTAAAATGAGAAGGTAATGTAGTATTCATAATCAGTCCTTCATCCATACAAAACTAGAATTGAAGCACTTAACAAGTAACACGTTGTTTTCCAATAATGTCTAACGTAATGCCCCTATTTAAACAACTAAGGCACTTGATCCTGTTTAAATACTTTCTTTTATTAATTTACATGGGACCAAGTATAAGCTTTATGTAAAGCATCTTTATGAGCACTTTCAAAGTTAAGGCTTCATTATAAATGTTGAGTTAAGTTGTCAAATTTACTCAAAAGATATGTGAGATTTGACAAATCCGGTGTATGTGCTATGATAATGATTATGATTCTATGAGAATTAGTGTACCAATGATCCAAGATTGGCTAAATTTATGCTATGGCCTACTATGTGCGTTTAATATTCATATCATACATTACACGTTATGCAAGGACTTCGAGCTATAATCAGAGGTATGAGACCTATTTGCCCAAATGAGATATATATATATATATGTATATGGTACAAATGGCCACAGGTTGACAAATATGATGTCGGTTAGCTACCAGAAAGAGCCACTATTGCTAGCATTTGGTTGGGTACGTCATGCATTTATATATATATATATATGTATTCACGACATGCGATACTCGAGCATACATGAATATTTGATCACTAGGAGGTTGTTTATTGGCCATTAAGGTTACTTGAGTTATGGTTACATGTGGTATTTATATCACCCTTTTAACTATAGTTACCTATGGTTTTACATTTTGCCTCACATACCAGTACACGTGTATTTATATTGACGTCCAGTTGCCTGGGGATGCTGTATTTTATTTCGTGTATGCAGGTTCAGGTAGGGACTCTGATCGACCCCTTCAGTAGGAGCCTAGTACAGCTGTGAGTTGGTAAGCTCTAGTTCTTTCTGGAGCTTTCTCAGGATGCTTACTTTTTGTTGTATAGTTGGGTATAGTCGGGGCCCTGTTCCGACAACATTAGTGGTTCTCTTAGAGGCTATTGTGGACATGTTGTTGTGGGTTGGTTCTTTTGTGTCTTTCAGTCTTCAGTCATAAGATTGGCATGTATATATAGTATGATCCTGTACCTCTATTGTTGCAGCTTTGTCGGCTAGCTAGTACTTTTATCGTTTTGGTTTACTTATCTTGATGTACATGATTTGTTGTTGACCAGGTCATGACCTAAACAATCCCGGCTTAGTTTTTTTTAAACGTTATGTTGTCCGATTTTCTTCTGGTCCCTAGTTTAGTGGCTTACCTAGCCAATAATGGTATTGGGTGCCAGTCGCGCCTCCCCTCTCTTTGGGGCGTGACAAAGATGGTATCAGAGCAGGTCGTGTCCTGGGGAATCCACAATGCCGTGTCGAGGAGAATCTTGCTTCTGGGTGTGTTGCGCACCACACTTATAATAAGGAGGCTATGAGGCATTTAGGAATGCTTACCTTTCGTCCACTTAATAAATCGTGCTATAGAGCAAAGTTATAGGAACATATGAAATCTTAATCGTGCTTTGTGGTTTGTTTTATTTGTCAGGCTGTCTATATTCAGGAGATGGCACAACGTGAGGTAGATATGGATCCGAGAGAAGGTACTAGTTGTTCTTTACCGGGTTAGGAAGATACACTCCCTGTTGAGGCACGTAGAGAGCCTCCAGTATCTATAGTACCAGATTTACCAGCACCTGTAGAGAGCCAAGGAGGTCTAGTACCCCCAACCCTACTAGAGATTGGGGAGCAGGGTATGAGAGAGGTTGTTCAGCTACTAACCAGGATGGTTTCTATTTATGAGAGATAACTAGAGGTTAAAGCAGACATCAGAAGGGATCAAACAGAAAGCTCAAAGGTAGGAGAGTTTCTTCACTTGGCCCCTCCAGTATTTACATGGTCTAATTCCACTAAGGATCCACAAGACTTTATAGACCATATGTATAGAGTATTGAGGGTGATACACGCCTCTATCACCGAGGCAGTAGAGTTGGCTTCTTTTTGACTACGTGATATTGCCATCTTGTGGTACGAGGCGTAGGAGAGGTCCAGAGGGCCTGATGCTCCACCAGTAGAGTGGGAGGACTTCACTGAGGCATTTTTAGCCCATTACTTACCACGGGAGGTTCAGGAGGCCCGTCTTGACCAGTTTATCAGTTTAAGGCAAAGGGATATGAGTGTAAGGGAGTATAGCCTTAGGTTTAATTCTTTGGCTAGGTATGCACCTGATATTGTACATATCATGAGTGCCAGAGTTCATCGTTATGTGGATGGTTTGGGGGATCATTTGATCAGAGACTGCAGGATAGCCTCTTTACAGGATTGTGTAGATATTTCTCATATTTAGGATTCTGCTCAGATTACAGAGTACCTTTGGATTTGGGATACCTGTAGAGATAGGGAGAAGAATAAGAGGGCTCGTACTATGGGGTCTTATAGGGAGCCACGAGGTGATTTTAAGCCTCCTTTTCACTGATATCCACCTCCTTCAGTGGGTAGTTTTGCGCCACAGATACAGGGCCAGCGATTTAATCGTTATATTCAATTAGGGCAGGGGCAGAGTTCACGCCAGCCTGAGAGCCATCGCCAGGAGCACGCTGCACAAATGAGACAGCCTACTCCTCCATGTCCGAAATGCGGTAAGCTTCATAGTGGGCAGTGTAGGAAGGGTTCAAGTGCATGTTACCATTGTAGGCAAACAGGACATTATATTAGCCGGTGCCCGAGGTTAGGTAGAGGTACAACAACTCACCCTTCAGGATCCACTGCAGCCTCTTCATCCCCAGTACGTGCTCCCCGACCAGATCCACAGCCTACCAGGGTCCTGGTAGGGGGAGAGATAGAGGAGATAGTTCAGGTTCTATTGGTGGACAGGATCGCTTTTATGCACTCACAATCCGATAGGATTCAGAGGCATCTCTAGATGTGATCACATGTATATTGATGGTACATTCTCATGCTATTTATGCGTTGATGGATCCTGGCTCTAAATTTTCATATATTACTCAATTCATTGTTGTAAGCTTGATATGAGACCTAAGTTATTGCCGGGGTCAGTTAGGTTATCTATGCCAGTTGGTGACTCAATTATAGCTAGTCATGTCTATCGAGGTTGTACTGTGTTAATTTATGAGCGTCGAACCTCTGCTGATTTAATTGAATTGATTATGCTAGATTTTGATGTTGTTATGGGTATGGATTGGTTGACAACTTGTTATGCTAATATTGACTATCGAGCAAAGCTAGTTCACTTCCATTTTCCAGGTGAGCCGGTTATTGAATGGAAAGGTAATGTTGCCTCGCGCAAGGGTAAGTTTATTTCATACCTTAGGGATTGAAAATTGATAGCTAAAGGTTGTATATACCATTTAGTTCATACTAGAGATTTTGATAAGGAGTCGGTGACCCTTCAGTCAGTCCCTATTGTGAAGGAATTCCCAATGGTATTCCCTGATGAGCTTCCAGGGATTCTCCCCGAAAGGGAAATTGATTTTGCTATAGATTTGAGCTTCCAGGGATTCTCCCCGAAAGGGAAATTGATTTTGCTATAGATTTGCTCCCGAACACGCAGCCTATATCCATTTCTTCCTACAGAATGGCTCCTGCAGAGTTAAGGGAATTGAAGGAATAACTGAAGGACTTACTTGATAAAGGCTTTATTAGACCAAGTACATCTCCATGGGGTGCTCCAGTGCTCTTTGTTCGAAAGAAAGATGGCTCCCTACGGATGTGTATTGATTACAGACAACTAAATAAAGTCACTATCAAGAATAAATATCCTCTTTTGCGGATTGATGACTTATTCGGTTAGTTTCAGGGTGCCAAATGCTTTTCAAAGATTGACTTGAGATTCGGATACCACCAGTTGCCAGTCAGGGATGTTGATATTCCAAAGACAGTATTTAGGATAAGGTAAGGACATTTTGAGTTCCTTGTCATGTCTTTTGGGCTTACAAATGCCCCAACAACATTTATGGACCTGATGAATCGAGTCTTTAAACCATTCTTGGATGAATTTGTGATCGTGTTTATTGATGATATCTTGATATATTCGCGGTCAGAAGCTGAGCATGCGGATCACTTGCGAACTATATTATAGACTCTCCAAGACAGCAGGTTATATGCTAAATTCTCTAAATGTGAGTTTTGGTTAACTTCTGTAGTTTTTCTTGGCCATGTTATTACAGGCGATGATATCAAGATTGATGGCCAAAAGATTGAAGCAGTAATGGCCTGGCCAAGACTATTGAATCTGATCGAGGTCCGTAGCTTTTTAGGCTTGGCAGGATATTATAAGAGGTTTGTTGAGGGATTCTCCTCTATCTCTGCACCACTAACGAGATTGACACATAAAGCAGCTAAGTTTCTATGGACTGAAACACGCGAATAGAGTTTTCAAGAGTTAAAGAAAAGGCTTACCATCACACCTATCTTGACTCTTTCGGATGGAACCGAAGGCTATGTTGTATATTGTGATGCCTCGAGAATTAGCCTAGGTTGTGTTCTTATGCAGCATGGTAGAGTCATTACATATGCTTCCAGACAGTTGAAGAAGCATGAGAAAAACTATCCTACCCATGATCTTGAGCTCGCTGCGGTTGTCTTTGCCCTAAAGATTTGGCAACATTATCTATACGGAGTCCATGTTGATATTTTTACCGACTACCAGAGCCTTCAATATTTATTTAAGTAGAAGGAGTTGAACCTACAACAAAGGAGGTGGCTAGAATTACTAAAAGATTATGATGTTGACATTTTGTACTATCCCAGTAAAGCTAATGTTGTTGCTGATGCACTTAGCTGAAAGTCCATGGGAAGTCTAAGCCATGTTGAAGCTGATAAGGTTGACATGACAAAAGTCCTATGTCAGCTAGCTAGTTTGCAGGTGTAATTGGTAGATACAGAGGATGGAGGTGTAATTGTTCAAAATACAACAGAATCTTCCATTGTTAATGAAGTAAAAGAGCGACAGCGTGACGATCCTGAGCTTAGAACACTAAGGGAGATCATTTCCCAGTAGAAACATCCTTCATTTGAGCTAACTGGAGATGGAGTCCTTAGGTACCTAGGCCGCTTATGTGTGCTAGATATCAAAGGACTCCGTGCCAGGATTCTTTTTGAGGCCCATTATTCTAGATATTCAATCCACCCTAGAGCAACAAAAGTGTATCGGGACCTTCAACAAATCTATTGGTGGAATGACATGAAAAAGAATATTGTAGAGATGGTAGCCCAATGTCCCAATTGCCAGCAAGTCAAAGCTAGACATAAGAGACCTGGAGGCCTAGCTCAGTATATTGAGCTTCCGCTATGGAAATGGGACATGATAAATATGGACTTCATTATTGGTTTGCCTCGTACTTCACACAGGTATGATTCTATCTGGGTAATCATTGATAGATTGAATAAATCTGCTCATTTCTTACCAGTAAGAACGACATATTCAATGGAGGATTATGCTAAGCTTTACATTCAAGAGAATGTTCACCTTCACGGAGTTTCATTATCTATTATCTCTGATCGAGGGGCTCAATTTACGATACATTTTTTGAAGTCTTTTCAGAAGGGTCTGGGCACTCAGGTGAATCTCAGCACCGCTTTTCATCCACAAACTGATGGGCAAGTAGAGCGTACCATCCAGACTGTTTGAAGATATGTTACGTGCCTGTGTGATGGACTTTAAAGGAAACTGGGATGATCACCTACCTATTATTGAGTTTGGTCATAGTAATAGCTTCCAAGCTAGTATTCAATGGTGCCTTATGAAGCACTATACGGGCGAAGATGTAGGTCGCTAATCGGTTGGTTTAAGGTTGGGGAGGCAAAGTTGCTAGGACCTAATCTAGTTTAGCAAGCGATGGACAAAGTGAGACTTATTAGAGGCTGATTGCAAATAGCCCAGAGTCGGCAAAAGTCTTATATAGATGTTCGACGACGAGACTTAGAGTTTGATGTAGAAGATTGAGTCTTCTTGAAGGTATCACCTATGAAGGGAATCATGCGGTTAGGAAAGATAGGAAAGCTCAGTATATATGTTGGACCGTTTTAGATTATTCGAAAGATTGGTAAGTTTGCATACGAGCTTGATTTGCCTTCAGAATTGGGCCAGTCCATCCGGTGTTTCATGTGTCGATGTTGTGGAAGTGCATTGGAGATCCTTCACGTATTACTCACATTAAGGATATCCACATTGCTGAAAACTTGTCTTATGATGAGGTGCCAATGGCTATTTTAGATCGATAAGCGAGAAAGCTTCGGAATAAAGAAGTGGCCTCCGTGGCGGAACAACAATATTGAGGAAATGACTGGGGAAGCGGAAGAGTAAATGATGAAGAAGCACCCCCAACTATTTACAAATCAAGGTGAGTCATATTTTAAAAGTTGGTAGTCATCTTTCTACAGTAACTTAACTTTTAAATGAGTTACGAGCATAGTTTATATGGGTCGTCACGGGATAGTTATACAAAGCGTAGTAATTAATTTTTTTTAAAAGTTGATTTATGGATTGGAGGGATAAAAAGGTATATCCTCAAAAATCACATTTTAAGAGATAGTAGTGCAACCAAAACGCTGTCTAGATGCATTCGTGGATGAATGTTCTTAAGGGGGGAAGACTGTGACCCCGTGTTTCTCGTCTTCCATATAGATATAAGGTGGCATGTCACCTAAGACATATATGATTTTGGATAGAACCTAAGTATAGTAAGGCTGCCAATAAGTGGTAATGTCAAGGACCTAAAGTTTTAAGCCAAAGGAATACCTTAAATACACATTCAAGATTAAATAAATGGCCCGAGTGGCACCTCACCCTTTTCGAAAGGTTTAAATTAGCTTTCACATTTCGAATGGGACTAAAAGTGTATAATTTTCTAATAATGAATTTTTAAAAAGTTATTTTAATAGCACAATGGTCATACATTAAGTTTTGGAATAAAAAAAGTTGCAAGATAAAGGTTGGCCAAGGTTACCATAAGTTTCTTTAAAAACTCCCTCTTAAATTTGGGTCAATTGTATCAGGATATATCTCCCAAAATACAAGGAGTGAGAAGTTTCATGACCTATCAAATTGAAGATCTATGAGTCTGGTTTGCAACGCATAAAACCTCACATCAAATTGACCTCAGAATAAAAAGTTATGACAGTTTTACCGGGTCTACCGGAGCAGGAAACCGGGTCATGGGCCGGGTTGGGTCGAGTCAATCCCAACTACAAGTCAGTTATTTTTACATTTTAAAGCTAAAAAATGAATCATTTTCATCCCAAAATAGTAAAAACTCAACAGAAAGCCCCCAGAATTTCTCTAAGTGATTTAGGTAAGTTTTTCGCGTTTTTACTGTTAAAATTTGTCCCCATGCCTAGAAATGCAGGCCTTACGCTTTGCAATTATTTTCCCCTCCTATTAGTTGTGTCTGGGGTTGTACAAAAGATGGTGTTCCTGCTAGTTGTTCTTGGTTTGCAGATGATGTGTTCAGGTAATAACCTTGGGGCTCTTTTACGGTCATTTTTACGAAGGTTTACAAACATTTCCTTGCGTAAATACTCTTTGCCGAATCTTGTCATTAATGCTAAATTTTGGACTATTTATAGGTGTCTTTAAGCTGCGTATATATAGTTTTTGCGAAGCTTAGGATGTAAGGAACAACTCTTATGAAGAAACTTTGGGCAATAGGACGTCTATTGGGAAGGTATGTTAAGGCTAAGCTCCATCCCTCCTTTTAGCACGAAATTCGAGAAGTTTTCCAAAACGTCAAATGCGATATCTTACTATTCTGTTGCTAGAAAGACCTTTAGTGAAAGGCACTGGGATTGCAGCTGAGTTATTTTCATGATGGTATTAGGTTGAAATTCCATTTGTTCACTTAAACTGGATATTCAATATCTATATATCATTTTGTCGGTTTTTTACTTGACTACCTATTAATATGTTCGAGGTGTTTCTCTTCTTGATGTGTCGTTCTTCCATACAAAACTATAATTGAAGCACTTAATAAGTAACACGTTGATTTCCAATAATGTCTAATGTAATGCCCCTATTTAAACGACTAAGGCACTTGATCCTATTTAAATACTTTCTTTTACTAATTGACATGGGACCAAGTATAAGCATTATGTAAAGCACCTTTATGAGCACTTTCAAAGTTAATACTTCATTCTAAATGTTGAGTTAAGTTGTCAAACTTATTCAAGAGACATGTGAGATTTCACAAATCTGGTGTATATGCTACGACAATGATTATGATTCTAGGAGAATAAGTGTACCAATGAGCCAAGATTGGCTAAATTTATGCTATGGCCTACTATGTGCATTTAATATTCATATCATACATTGCACGTTATGCATGGACTATGAGCTATAATCAAAAGTATGAGGCCTATTTGCCTAAATGATTTATATATATATATATATATATGTATATATATATATATATGTATGTACATGGTACAGATGGCCACAGGTTGACAAATATGATGCCGGTTAGCTGCCGAAAAGGACCACCATTTCTAGCATTTGTTGGGTATGTCATGCATATGCATCTATATATATGTATTCACAACATACGATACTCGAGCATATATGCATATTTGATCACTAGGAGGTTGCTTATTGGTCATTAAGGTTACTTGAGTTTTGGTTATAGGTGGTATTTCTATTACCCATTTTACTATAGTTACCTATGGTTTTATATTTTGCCACACATATGAGTACACATTAATTCGTACTGAAGTCCCATCGCCTGGGGACGCTGCATTTTATTTCGTGCGTGCAGGTTTAGGTAGGGACTTTGATCGACCCCTCCACTAGGAGCCCAGTTGATTGAGTTGGTAAGCTCCACCTCTTCCCGGAGCTTTCACAAGATGCGTACTTTTTTTTTGTACAGTTGGGTATAGTCATGGCCCTGTCCCGACAGTATTAGTAGTTATCTTAGAGACTATTGTGGGCATGTTATTGTGGGTTAGTTCTTTTGTGCCTTTCAGTCTCCAGTCAAAAGATTGACATGTATATATAGTGTGTGCCTATACCTCTTTTGTTGCAGCCTTGCCGGCTAGCTAGTACTTTATCATTTTGGTTTACTTATCTTGATGTACATGATTTTCTGTTGACCAGGTCATGACCTAAATGGTCCCGGCTTGGTTATTTTTTAAACGTTATGTTGCCTAATTTTCTTCTGTTCCCTAGTTTAGTTAACTAGCATGTTTAGTGGCTTACCCGGCCAACAACGGTATCGGGTGCCTGTCGCGCCTCCCCTCTCTTTGGGGCATGACACATAGCATGGGAGGAATGAACTTTTCAAAATTGCTCATCCCTAACAAGTTGAAGTTTTTGTTGGTACACCAGCATGTAAGCCTCTTTTGAGCACCACTAACACATTTTATGTAATGTTTTTTTATCATGTTCTAATGCTTTAATGGCATAAGGACATGGTATTCTTGTCAAAATCCCATGTCCCATGTGCATTTCTTCCTAAAAAGATTCACCACATGTCTATCAATACCCTTAGTCACCTCATAACCTAGGTCTCCATTAGATTGAACATAACAACCATGTGCAATGATTTTGAAATCATTATAATGATTCATAGCATATGGACTGAAGTCTCCTGTCCACTTTCTACTCTCCTTTTCAAGATCTTTCAATCTATTCATATGCCATACATAAAATAATAGTGAGATATATATATGAGTATAGTGAGACAAAAACAGTTATGAAAATGCATAGGTAATACCTTGATTCTGATACCTTCCAACATCTTAATTATTGGTTTTGACCTTACTTCCAAAATCTATTTGTTGAATGACTCAGTAAAATTATTTTCACATGTATTATTCTTGCAAGTTGTGTCAAAATAAGTCCTGCACCAGTGTTGAGTAGGGTACCACAACATATTTTTGATAACTTGTTCAGACACAAAACCCATGGTCTTCAATTGGTCTACATATTCTTCTTCATAGGTACTCCAAGCAAACCACCATTATAATTATTTCATATGAACACCCTTCCAAGTCTTGGAACAAGTAGCTTCTATGTGTCTTACACACCATCTATGGTAGTTTTTGGAAGCACCTGACCAACAACAACAATCAGCCCCTAAAATCATAAAAACAACACCACAAAATAAGTAGTTTAAACATATACAATAGAAAAGTAGAAACTAATAATGAATTTGACAATATATTACCATCTGCATATCAGATATGAGTATCAATCTTTCACCATCTTTGAGCTTTAATGAATTTCTCAATAATTCAATGAACCATTTTCATGTTTTGCCTGTCTCTGTATCTACTACTGCCCAAGCAAGTGGATGGAAATGCTTCACTGAATCTTGTTCAAGAGCAACCAATAAAATTCCCTTACATTTTCCTTTTAAAAATGTCTCATCCAGTCCTATAAATGGCCTCAAACCAGCTTTCCAACCACTTTTCAGAGCTTGAAAGCAAATATAAAATCTTGAAGTCTTCTTTTTCCTTTTTGTAAAACATCTTTAGATATGTTTATCACAACATTAGAACCAGGATTGTTGTCCCTCAATTCTTGAGCATAAGCCTCTAATTTGTTAAAATCATCAATAAAGCTACCCTCCAACTCCTCTAATACAAGCCTCTTAACCCTTTTCATCTTTGAATAACTAATATTCAATGAAAAATTATCATCTACATCCTGCCTCATTTCTTTTACCTTATATTTGGGGTTATTCTGAAGCTTGTTCTTAAAGTAGTGTGCTAAAGCTTGTTGAGTAGCTCTTCTGTTCTTAAAGGCTTACTGACATGTGTGCGCTATTTGTAAAGTATTAATTTCAAATCCTTGGCCTTTCTTAGCTTTTGAAATTAGACACACAAAAGGACAATCAATATCACACCTATATCTAAGCCTAGTGGAGTCACTCTTTACAATTATAAGGCCTTTCTTGTTAACAATTAAGTAATATCTTACAATTCTTCTAGCTTCACCAAGATTCTTGAAGCCCATGCCCTTTTCCAACTCCAAAAAATTATCTAGTTTCTGAGTTACTTCTCTTTAATAATTAAGTAATAACTTATAATTCTTCTAGCTTCACCAAGATTCTTGAAGCCCAGGCCCTTTTTCAACTCCAAAAAATTATCTAGTTTCTCAATTACTTCTCTATTCTTTTCCCTCCTAAAAAAATTCAACTCATCATTATCATGATTATTAGCTAAAGGTTCATTTCATCCTCACTTGATTCACCATCAGTGACTGCTTTTATTGTCACTAGTTCAAGTCTATTAACTTGACTTATGCCACCAGTACTTACTTGACTGATTTTAGGAGTTACGACAGTATCTTCACCTTTCTCAACAGCTAATAGTTGAAGTTGAATCACACTAGATTGAGTAGACAAAGAAGCTTGCACTATTTTAATTCCCAAATCATTCTCTACTAGATAATACAACTGTTTCACTTTACTAAAATCTAACTCTTCAGTGTATTCCGAACAAAGGTCAAAATAAGAGAGCAAATATAAATCATAGTCTTTCCACATATGAGTCAATTTTTCACATAATTAATCTGAGGAGTCAGGACCCACTTTCCTCATAATTAAAGACAACATCGATCTTGTCAACCATTCTTTAAAGGAGGTCACATGATCGACAAAAAAAGAAGATAAAGTGACTTATCAAATAAGTATTAAAAAATACAACAAATAGGGAATCTAAATATTTAATATGAAGATAACGGCAAAGGGTAAAAAGATAGAGACCACATGTTAGGTAAAGATAAGAAAATCATGAAATGCGGAGAAAAATAAAAAAAGCCCTAGACCGAAACAAACATAAAAGAATAAAACACACACATCTTCTAAAAATGACAAAAACAACCATATAACGCACGTAACAACATGAAAAATGTCATCAAACAACACATCACGACAACAAAAAGAAAACCCTAGATTGTAATTGAAAATATTAAAAAGAAAGAAATTCGTACTTGAGTGGAAGAGAATATTATTTCTTCACTGATTTGTCTTCGTTTTTTTCATCCAAATCTTAGCAAGGAACTTTGTAAAGGTAAAGAAGAAGGAGATGAGAAATGGCTGCAAAGAAAGAGATGAGCAATTTAGGTCAAGAAGAAATAAAAGGTTTTTGGAAATTGGGGTTAAAACTTTGGGTTTTTACGGGTGGGTTTTGAGAATTTGGGTAAAAATGTATGGGTTTTTTATGGGTGGTTTTTGGGTTGGGATGGGTTTTATTTTTGTAATTGATTTAGTTAAATATTTGGGTAGCCAATAGAATAGTGACACGTCATTGATAAAAAAATTTAATTGTTGTTAATGCATCAGCCGTTAAATGAAAGGGCAATGAAGGTGCACTTTATTAACGTGGGGGGAATATTTGAAAAAATAGGTAGACGGAGGGTATATTTGCACCAATTCATATAGTTGAAGGGTATTTTAGACTCTTTTGTTTAGTAGTAACCAAAAACTAAGGCAACTTTTTTTGTATTTGGAGGAAGGAGATGACGTAAGATGGGACTAGGGAAAATACCTTTTTACACCCACTTAGTGTTTACACAAAATTAATAGATTAAGTCATTTAATTAGTGTAAGCTTTTACCTCATAAAATCACATAACTATCGTAAGTTGATATAGCCTGAGATAAACACTAGATGTCGTAAGTTTTTATTATGGAATGATTCTTGTAAATATTTCTTAAGTTATTTTGACAAAAACACCATCACGATTGTATACTTAATAAACCTTGAATTTTTTAATAGGACGCCTACACGTAAATAAAGGAAATCTTAAGAAGACTCTAAGGTATGACATGAATCATTAAAGAAAGAAAAGTTCCTAAAATGCCTTGTGTCCTCCTATTTATAGACGTGACACACTTTACACCCATGAACAAGACTCTACTCCATGCAGTATGTTATACCATATGAGACACTCCAAAACTTTGTGCTCTAATACCAAGTTTTTCATGACCCAGGCTAGGGCCTAGGCATAACACGACAAATGAGGACCCTGAGAGACCCACAAATAAGCCTCATAGCATTTATTGAAGCATTCATAGGTAATAAGTAATCAACATAAGAGAAACCATAGGAGTAAGGGCTAAAGGCTCATTGCATAAGATAGAGTAAAGATGCTAAAGCGTAAGTCTAATACATCTTGTCCAATAGTACATCTACATACTAGGCCAGGTAGGGGCTAAGACATGTCCAAAGCTCATCCTCAAGGAAATTACTAAGTGATAATCTCAAAGTCTAAAACATAAATAAGCTCTAAGGAGATAGGTTCGTCCCCTAAGCATAAGGACTCACCAATACATATTCGATAGCAATCCATATCAACCGTGAGTGTAACGAGAGGGAAGGTCACCTGCATAGAGTATGCATTAATAATTGAAATGTACTAAGTATGGGAGTATTCAATGCAATACTAAATATAGTCATGGATATAATTAGTTAAGCAAAATACATGTCATACGAAGAATAAGGTCATGAGTAGAGATGAATGAGCAACGCATTAAACCATGAGTAGAATAATGTAAACATCATAAATGAGATATACATATATGAGGAAGGACCATAACCAACAATAAGACCATGCATTCCACACATGGAATTCAACGTAACCCCCTACATTGGAAGGGGACACAACTTGCAAGGTAGACTCCTTCAGCATTTGTTCATTCATTCATTAACATTATAGATATATATGGATCAACTAGCCTACCTAAAAAGGAAACCTATGGTGACAACATAGTTATGAGACTAGGAGCTTCTAATACGGACTCCTTAGATTGAGTCTCCATCGTAAGCCTCATCCGGTGTTAAGTCAAGTCCTATAGAGCAGTAATAATCATAATCATATGTTTTTAACATTTATATCTTGAACTCATACTTTGAAAGTGACAAGAGTAGCTCATTAAAACCTTTATGATCTATTCAAGTGAGAATTATTCTTTCACCAACATTTATTTAGTCATAAAAGGGCTTTCATAGTCAAATTCATAGCTTCATAAACTTTTACTTGAAACCTTCTCATTCAAGTCATATTGTATTGAAACATTGAGTAAAACTAGGTGGGTTCAATTTATTTGGACTTTAAAACATGCAATTTCAGGAGAGTGTGCATAAACATTATGCAAATTTTGAATTGGAATGGTACATAAAGCAACCCATCATGAACTTTCAAAATCCGATATAACTTGACATATGAACACCTTGTAGATTATCAACTTTTCATAATGAAGTATCTATCAATTTACAGCAAAATACATTATATGGCAATAGATAAAACATGGCACATGCAATTAAAATGAAACCATAAACGATATAAATTTACATTAAGAAAATTAGGAGATTTAGTTGGAAATACTTGGGCTCCATGGATGGAATATACCCATGAATAAAACCCACATACTTTGGATGAAAATCTACAGAGAAAGTCCGAACTTCGGGAATGAAGCTTAAAACTTAGCTTATTTTTAATAGAACCTTTGATAGTTACTAAGGAGTTTGAGACTTAGAATTTTCAGAGAATGACTTGGAAAGGGGTGAATGGGGGTAGTATTAGACTGATATGGGTAGTATTTAGAGTCAAAGTGATATAGTTTAGGACTTAGGATGCAAGGAAAGGTCTGAAATACCCTTCATTAAAAACTATTTTGGAAACAACGAGCCTGATCTATGGGTCGTAGACCCCTTTATAGATCATAGGTAGGGGTTTCGTCTTGGTTACTGTAATGACCCATTAGGTCATTTTGGTAATTGGTTCTCTTGTTGTCTTAAAATGTCCTTCTCGTAAATTTTAAAGGAGTCTTTTGGATTATTCGATAATTTCTATTACCGGGTTGAAGGGTAATTTTAGATAGTCAAATTAGTTGATGGCATAAAGTGATAGTTAATTAAAATTTTATATCACTTACACCACATTTACTAATTAATAGGTTATGTAATTCAACACTTTTAGTATATAATTAGGTTAAAATAAAATAAGAGGAACAAAAGAGTAAGCGATGACCGTGCAAAATTCAATTGCGGCAGGTAATAATTCTCAACTCCTATTAAGTTGCATACTACTAATTGTTTAGTAATATAATGTTGATAGTTGAGGAAGGATGGGTATGTTGGAATTGGAGCCAGACATACTGAAACTAAGCAAAAGCAGCATATAGCTACTGCTGACTTATTCAAATAGGAATAATGTTAGTTGGCTTTTAGGTTAAAATTAATATAATAATCATTACTGACTACTAAGTGTAAATATGATTTGCATGATAAATTATTATTTTAGAGAATGTGATGATGGATAACTGTATGCGTAAGAGATTCATGGGACAGTGTAATTGGCCTTGGTTCAGGATGGAATTAGATTTTTGAATTCTTTTATATAATCATCACAATTCTAGTTGACATATTAGTATGTATAATTAAATGTGGATGTATTATATCATATGAACACCATTGGAGTTATGTTAGTTGGAGGAATTAAAACTTAACCCTAGGTTTGAAATTTTGAGAATTTACTATAGAATTGAACGAGTTTTGGGTCTAGGTTAGACATATAGTAATGCGGGTGTCATTGAACTCCTTGTGATGTGTATGTTTCGTTCTTGATAGAAAATTGTCATTTCGAGAGTTGAATTCAAAATTCACCCCTTTGGTAGAAGTGTTCATGTACGGTTACGACATTGAGTTAGGTTTGGCTATCCTTTTTTTTTTTGAGATTGGGATTGAGTTATTGAATATCCTTATGTTGTAATCTATGGGATGAGATCATATCATTTGTTGGGTTGATAATTCTTATTGTGTTTCTTCGAGAGCATGTGCATCCTAAATTGAGAATAGAGCGAATATGACATGTTGAGAAAGGGAGAGAATTTGATATATATATATATATATATATATATATATATATATATATATATATATATATATTGAGGATTATGGGTTGTTTGAGAAAATAAAGTTACTAAGAAGAGGGGAGATATTTTTTTTTAAGGACAATTGTATCCAAATATACATAAAAGAGGGCGAATAATGTAATTACTAAACCCGAGAGATTTGATATTTATTTGTGCTTATTGAGAGGAATGTTGTTTCCATAATTGTGTCTTGATTGCATCCATCCTCATACTACATGTCATGACATTTTGGGAAGTCTTGAATGGCGATTCTTATCATGAGTCCTTGACCACGGGCATTTGGGTGGCAAGGTAGTTGAAATATTGTGATTGAGGTATATGGCCTGCGAGGTCCCCATGGGTCCCCTTAGTCTGGGAGCCTTATCTCGACGGGGGTGTGTATGACAGGCTGTGCGGCGGTCTTGATACCACCTTGCATTGCATTGCACTGCACGACATTGCATACCATTTTATTGTACTACTTGTGGTTGTTTTGGGTTTGCTTATGTGAGATTATATGTTTACTTTGCTTGCGCAATCCTTTATAAATTGGCGGCACCGATGCCGGACTGGTTTTTCTGTTGCAGGTGGAAGCATTCCTAGATTATTTCATGGTTTATTCAATTTATAATTCCCAGTCGGTTAAACCTACTGGGTACATGTTATGTGTACTCACTCCTACTCCTTTCTCCCCCGCAGATTCCTGTCAGACTATTCCACGTGGTAGTTGAATTGCTCGTGCACTTGTTCATACCAGATCTAGTGGTGAGACTCAGGGCTTCGAGTATCCATTGAATTCTATTTTAGTTGTTTAGTCTTTATTTCTATTCGAAGACTAAGATGCACTTATTTTACTAGTTAAGTATTAGACGCTCTTTATACTCATGACACCAGGTTTTGAGATATCATTTTTATGTGGTGACTATTTATTTATTGTTGGGATTGGAATTAAGTGGTCTTTTAGTCATGACCCTATTTTGGGTCGTGACAAGTTTGGTATCAGAGCTCTAGGTTCCCCGGTCTCATGAGTTAAGGAGCAGGGTGTCTAGTAGAGTCTCGCGGATCGGTACGTAGATGTCTGTATCTATCTTCGTGAGTCTACATGATGCTTGTTAGGAGAAATCCTTTTTCCATCGATTCATTTCATGCGATTTTTTTATATTCAAGTTTTGTACGCATCTAATTTATTCTTCCTGCACAGATGGAGCGAACTAGAGCTAGAAATACCAAAGATGAGTCAGTACCTGTTGTCCAAGCCCCCTCTAGAGGGTGAGGCAGAGCTCGTGCAAAGCTAAAGGTCGAGGCCGGGATAGGGGAGCAGCACCAGCCTGAGGTCAGACTAGAGGGGCTTCACATGAGCCTATTGCTGACCCAGCTTACGAGCACGAGGGGCAGACTGAGGACCCAGTTCAGCCTCCTGCATCCTTAAAGAGTACACCAGTATTGTAGGAGCTATTGATTCGATTATTGGCAAGGTTGGAGGGTACCCCTGCTGCTAGTGATGTTCCAGGTACCTCAGTTCCTGCTATACCTGCTTGTCCTTCGCAGCCAGATCAGAGACCTAATATGGGATTTTAGACCCCGAGTCCATTTTCCATGCCTTCTATTGTACCTCCGAGGTTTTCAGCTACTCTAGTTTCTGCTAGTGCTGCTATGTCCTTGTCTGAGCAGAAGAGCTTTGAGAGATTTGTGAGATTGACTCCTCCTAAATTTGATGGTACCGCCGGGGATGGGGCATATGACTTCTTGATAGAGTGCCAGGATCGGTTGTTTAATTTGGGTGTTCTGGAGGCCCACAGAGTAGCTTACACCTCTTATCAGTTCACATGCATGCCTAGAGAGTGGTGGAGGTCGGTTATGGCCCGGAGGCCAGTTGATGCTCCAGCGATGGATTGGGGGCAGTTTACTGAGATCTTTCTTGAGAGGTTTGTACCATATAACCTTCGTGATAGATTGGAGCAGGGTTCCATGACTGTGACCGAGTATGAGGCACGATTCCATGAGTTATCCTGTTATGCCATGTCTAGTATTCCCACAGAGTTCGAGCGGATTCGTCGATTTGTGAAGGGGTTCACAAGTTATCTTCAGGAGGCCACAACCTCTCTTGTGTTATCTGGTGGTTCCTTTCAGAGCATTGTTGACTATGCTAGAATGATAGAGGGCATCAGACAAGCCCGACAGGGTGGTGGTAAGAGGTCCCATTATCACGGTCAGTTTGACAGTTATGCACCCAGAGACAGAGATTCTTAGAGGCAGCGGGGTTATCAAGGG
This sequence comes from Solanum rostratum, assembly GCA_029948455.1. Taxonomy (NCBI): domain Eukaryota; kingdom Viridiplantae; phylum Streptophyta; class Magnoliopsida; order Solanales; family Solanaceae; genus Solanum; species Solanum rostratum. The sequence goes on from CM057048.1 coordinate 21,222,146, forward strand.
AGACCAGTTCATGCTGCCATTCCTAGTGCAGGTAGTACAGGCAGGTCCGGACCTAGAGGTTTCTATGTGTGTGATGAGTTCGGGCATCATTCCAAGGATTGTCCTAAGCATGCTCCTGTTTCTTTTCAATCGGGGACACAGATGGCCCGATCTACACCAGCTCCAGCAGCTAGAGGCGCTTCACAGAGTGCGAGGGGCAGCACTAGAGGTGCTAGGGGTGGAGCTCGAGGTGGTGCTTGTGGTGGATCGCAGGTTAGTGGAGAGCGCCGAGTATGTTATGCTATTCCAGGCCGTACAGAGGCAGAGATATTTGATGCTGTGATTACATGTATTATTCCAGTTTGTCATCGTTCAGCTTCAGTATTATTTGACCCTAGGTCCACCTATTCATATGTATCCATTTATTTTGCTAATGATATTGATGGTGTGTGTGAGCCTCTTGATGTGCCTATTTCTGTTTCTACACCCGTGGGTGAATCCTTAGTGGTGGATCGGGTATATCGGGGTTGTATTATGGTATTTTCAGGTCGAGAGACCTAGGCTGATTTGATCCTTCTAGACATGCTTGACTTTGATGTTATTTTGGGTATGGATTGGTTGTCCCCTTATCATGCGATCCTTGATTGTTATGCTAAGACTGTGACCCTAGTATCCGGGTTTACCCCAGTTGATGTGGGCAGGTGCTCCCAGCTCTTACCTTAAGGGGGTTATTTCTTATGTTCGCGCTCGACATATGATAGAGCATGGGTGTTTATCTTATTTGGCTCACGTACGTGATATTTCTAAGGAGTCATCTTCTTTAGAGACCATGAGGGTGGTGAGGGAGTTCAAGGATGTGTTTCCTACAAATTTACCAGGTGTTCCTCCAGATCGTGACATTGACTTTGCCATTGATTTGGAGCCGGGCAATAAGCCCATATCCATTTCTCCTTATCGAATGACTCCTGCAGAGTTAAAGGAATTGAAGGAGAAATTAGAAGATTTGTTGAAAAAGGGGTTTATCCGGCCTAGTGTGTCGCCTTGGGGCGCACCAGTGTTGTTCGCAAAGAAAAAGGATGTACTATGAGAATGTGCATTGACTATCATCAGTTGAACAAAGTGACCATAAAGAACAAGTATCCCTTGTCTCGTATTGATGACTTATTTGATCAACAGCAGGGTGCCTCAGTGTTCTCAAAAATTGATTTGAGGTCAGGGTATCACCAATTGAAGGTTCGGGAGTCGAACATCCTGAAGACTGCTTTTAGGACTCGATATGGGCACTATGAGTTTGTGGTTATGTCGTTTGGGCTGACTAATGCCCCTGCCGCTTTTATGGAGTTGATGAACTGAGTGTTCAGACCTTACCTGGATTCCTTTGTGGTTGTATTTATTGATGACATATTGGTGTATTCCAAGAGTGAGGCAGACCATATTCGTCACCTGAGGGCCGTGCTCCAAAGAATGCGTGAGGAGAACTGTATGCTAAATTCTCCAAATGCGAGTTTTGGCTCGAGTCTGTGACTTTGTTGGGTCATGTGGTGACCAAGGATAGTATTATGGTTGATCCAGCCAAGGTTGCAGCAGTTCGTGATTGGGTGAGACCCACCTCAGTGATTGAAATCCGGAGTTTTATTGGGCTGGCAGGTTATTATCGTTGATTTGTTCAAGGATTCTCCTCTATTGCAGCTCCTTTGACTAGGCTAACTCAGAAGGAAGTTGCATTTCTATGGAACGATGAATGTGAGGCGAGCTTCCAGAGGCTCAAGGAGTTATTGACTTCATCACCTATTTTAACATTACCCGAGGAAGGTGTAGCCTTTATTGTTTATTGTGATGCTTTTGGTGTCGGTTTAGTTATAGCTTATGCTTCGACAACTGAAGGTCCATGAGAGGAACTACCCTACTCATGATTTGGAGTTAGTCGTGGTGGTATTTGTTTTGAAGTTGTGGAGGCATTATCTCTATGGGGTGCATTCTGAGATCTTTACAGACCATCATAGCCTCAAGTATATTTTCTCTCAGCCTAATTTGAACATGAGGCAGCGCAGGTGGTTGGAGTTGCTGAAAGATTACGATATCTCTATTCTCTATCACCCTGGCAACGGTAATGTGATAGCAGATGCCTTTAGCCGGAATCCTTCTAGTATGGGTAGTTTAGCATATCTTAGAGCGGAAGAGAGGCCCTTAGCTTTAGAGGTTCAGTCTTTGTCCAAACAGTTGATCAGACTTGACATCTCCCCATCTCACAGTGTGTTGGCCTTCGTCGAGGCTAGATCTAAATTGATAGATTAGGTTCGTGCTCACCAGTTTGATGATGATAAATTATGTATGATTCGAGACAAAGTGTTGAGGGGTGAAGCTCAGTCAGCTTTGCTTGATTCTAAGGGAGTTTTGAGAATTAATGGGCGCATTTGTGTGCCTAAGATAGGCGATTGGGTTCGTTTGATTTTGGAGGAGGCTCATTGTGCTAAGTATTCCATTCACCCTGGTGTAGCAAAAATATTTGATGATTTGAAGCAACATTATTGGTGGTATGGGATGAAGAGGGACATTGTGGAGTTTGTGGCTAAGTGTTTAAGTCTATCCAATAAAAGATGTAATGCATTTTGGTTAGAAAGAGAAGCTTAGTCCATGGTATGTGAGCCCATATTGGATTTTGAGGCATATTTTTTAGGGTAGCTTATGAGCTAGATTTGCTATTGGAGTTAGCCTCAGTTCATCTGGTATTTCATGTGTCGTTATTGAGGAAGCATGCGAGTAATACTAGCTCCATAGTGTCTTTTTAAGAATGTAGGTGTTGGAAAAAACTTGACTTATGGGGAGGTACCAATTAAGATTTTGGATCGGCAAGGTAAAAGGTTGAGAAACAAAGAAATAGCCTCGGTCAGAGTTTTATGAAGGAATCAAAAAGTTAAAAGTGTCACATGGGAAATAGAAGTGGACATGATAAAATGATACCCTTACCTTTTCCTTCCATTCCATCCCAAGGTACTTAGTTATTCATGCTCAAATCTTTCAAATTCCTGTGTTTCAGCTTTTTCACATCATCTTGCATGCATGCATGTTCATGATAATGATTTCGAATAATGTCTTATGTAGAGTTTGTCTCCAAACTTCTAACCTAACACTAACTCCATCCTATGTCGTATCAATTAGTACTATGTCATCGACAAATAGTATATATCGTGGAACCTTCTCTTTCATAGACTGTGTCAGCTCATCCATCACAAAGAAAAAGGAATGGGCAATACAAATTCTTGATGTAGTCCCATCTCAACAGAAAAATGCTCCGAGTCTCCTCTAACCATTCTAATCTAAGCCTTAGCTCCATTATACATACCCTTTATCACCTTAATATACACCATCGGGGCACCTTTAGCCTCCATACAGCTCCAAAGGATATCCGTCGACACTTTATCATAAACCTTCTCAAGATCAATAAATACCATATGGAGGTCCCTCTTTCTTTCTCTATTTTTCTACACCAGATTCTTCACAAGGTGGATTGCTTTAGTAGTCGATCACCCTGACATGAATTTGAATTGAATCTCTGAAATGAATTCTCCTCTCCTCACCCTCATCTCCACCACTCTCCTAGACCTTCATATTGTGGCTTAGCAATATGATACCCTTGTAATTATTACAGTTTTGGATATCACCCTTGTTTTTGTGCACTGGAACAATTGTGCTCCACTCCATTCTTCAGGCAACTTAGTTATCTACAAAATAAGACTAAGCTGCCTAGTCAACCACTCCATACTTGCCTCGTTAATGTTCTTCCAAAATTTCACTGGAATCGCATGGGGTCCGGTTGCTCACCCCCTATTCATCATACTAATATAATGTCTAATCTCCTCAACCCTAAAACACCTACAGTACCATTACTAGCTCAATCGTCATCATCCTATCACCAATCCTTCTAACCTCCACTACACACTCCCTAAGATCCCGGTCTACTAGAATACCTGCTCTATTCCTATCCCTATCCCTAAAACCTTCTGATTAGCACAATTTTGGCCCATTCACATCTTGAGCTATAACACCTATCTATCCAGTCTCCTGAATTCAAACTATATTAATCTTCCTCCTCTTAAGACTCTTCACTAGATTTATGAACTCGTCCTTATTTTTATCCTAATTATTATTGTGACAAAAATATATATTAAAAATTTCATTTCAATTTTCACAATATTGAGTCCATGATATAAATAAATAGAAGGAATTTAGAAGCAAGTGGGGACATGAATGTGATGTGTCGTCTGTAGGAAAAAGAATAGTTATGTAATGAGGATCTACAAGTAGTAATAGAGACGGATATTCGTCCAGGTTCAACCAATGATGCACATATATATATATATAAACATAGTAATTGAATTTGTCTCTTCAAATTAAGTTCAACTGAATCTTCTCAAGATATATGAAGAATAAAGAGAAGAAAATACTGTTTCATGTTGTTCATAAGGTTCCTTCAGGTGATGGACCTTATGTTAGGGCCAAACATGCTCAGGTAATTACTTCACCTTTTCCTTATAATTAGATCTTAGACGATTCGTTTCGGAAAATTAAAATTATGTACTAGTTAGATAGATCTGAAGTAGTAAGGCTAAAAGTATGTCATTAGATCAAACTATTTTTGCTGAGCTTCATGGTTAAAGGAAAGTAGCATATACAGATCCCAATGTTGTTAGGTAATTTCGTTCCTTTAAATATATGCCCAAAATTAATTAACCGTTTCAACAAGAGGCCATGCATTTCTTTTTTGTTATACGTATGCTATTCCTTCCTAATGTGTGCACCCTTCTTAGTTAAATTAATATACATATAAAAGTCTTGTAATATTTTTCTCTATTGCTGTTCCTTGCTAATTTTTGCACAATTAAATTAGGACGGATGTAGGAGTTTAATAACAAGTGATTGGATGGAGCTATTGTTCATGATTTATGAAAATAAAATATTTGGATTTTCAGTTAGTTGAGAAGAATCCAGAAGCAGCAATAGTATGGTTTTGGAAGGCAATAAATGGAGGAGATAGAGTGGATAGTGCCCTTAAAGACATGGCTGTGATCATGAAACAACTTAATAGAAGTGAAGAGGCCATTGAAGCTATCAACTCTTTCAGATGCCTCTGCTCCAAACAAGCTCAACAATCACTTGATAATGTCCTTCTAGATCTCTTCAAGGTATATCAATTACTACTAAGTCAACTCATGGCTTGTTTATGGATTTTAGATTCTTTTATTGCTTTTAAATGAATATTTCTACATGTTCAGTCAATAGATTTCCAAGATATATGTAGATCGTTTAAACCAAAACTACTACATTAATTCAAATAAAACCTATAGAGTTTAAATTTTGTGCACCGTATCATTAGGTAAAGTTGTCTTACTATTGCAGATTACCTATTCCTTCTAAGTTTTTTTTTTTTTTTTTTCTTATTTTAACTTTATTTTCTAAAATTCAAAAAGGTATATTCCCAATTAAAACTTTCTCTCCATGTTATCTTTCTTTGCTTGTGTTTTAACTACGTATTCATCTCTCTTTGATGTGATCATTGAATTTTATAATTTTGATCTAGATTTTTATTTGATATTTGCACTTTAAATGTTTTTTTAATTCTTTTTCTAAGAAAAAACTTACGTTTCCAGATATTATGAATTTTGATGCAAATATTTTTCTCTCCAAGATTAACAAGTTGAAGTATGGAAGAATTATTTCTTGCAATTTTAATAGTATTTGAGGTGAAGAAATTGTTTTATTAATTATGATGATTTTGTTGAGAGAGAAATATGGAAAAGTTAAATTTGTTTTATGTTATAAAATGAAATAATAACTAATTTAGTTAAAGTACAAATAGGATTCTAGTTTTAATATTTTTTTTCCTAAATTTTGATTATATAAATACAAATCTGGTAGTATTTAATTTAACTGATGGTATAAATTATTTTATACACCATACACAAAATTTAAATTCAAACCCATAACCACCACTTAGCTCACGCCTTTGCATACATTATAATTTAGGTGACAATTGTTTGAATTCATATACTCTAATTTTTTTAAGCCAAAAAAGAAAAAACCCTTCAATCAAAAACATGTGACTCTTAACCTTGTATATCAACATGAGATAAAATCAAAAGAGGACATGTTTGATGTGATATAATATTCTTAAAAAGGAGACGACGAGCTCGAGTTTCATTCAATTTTAATAACTAGCTCAATATATTGAACACTATTCATTCAAATTTTATTTTTGGTCATCATTATATAGGGGAAACCACCAAATGATGCGGTAGGTTAATTAAAGTGTTGAAAATGGAGATTTTTTTAATGAAGTTCTTTTTTATTGTTGTTCTGTCAGCTAGTGAGATTAGTGGATGAAAGTCCAAACGCCAGAATTATTTTGGATATTGGAATTGGACAATGAATAAAACAAAGAAAGGAAATTACATAGGAAAAGGGGCATTGAACGTTTCACCAACATATTGGTGCAACTTTGGACGCTACAAAAATTCTGCTTCTTCCAATCCCCTATCGTTGTTTCATTTACATTGTCACGTCATATATATTTAACATGAATACAATTTAGAAAGGAATTTTTACACAAATAACAACTTTCACCCCCAAAATTACACTTTAAAATTTATTTATCAAAATACCAAAAAAAACACACTCTTTTTCATTTTCCAACACTATTATATCATACCACACACCACAATAATCACACTCAAAACACTCTCTCTCCTAAATTTGTAAATAAAGTTGGTATTTTATATGGTATTTTTCAATGATTCGGTAGGGGCATGTAATTTTTATCCAAAAACTTGGTATTTTTGAAAACTCCCCTACAATTTATACTAGAAAAACCTGTCATACATTTAATTATTACTTATATATATAATATATATATAAGATGCTCAAATTGAGTTAATTTCATTATGTTCATAGCCGTTAAAGCCTTTTGTGACATTTATGTTAAGTATTGGTTATAAATATCTATATTTTAATATTGTTGCAGTTAAATATAAATATATTATTATTCCTAAATAATTGCTGCAAAATCGTTTATTTGTTGTAGTCAGCGGTAGATTGAAAAAATTCTGAGGATTGTAGTGTAATGCATACTGCTCCTACTATATATGAAGTAATTAATTACATTTTAGCATGTATGTAGAAATGTGGAAAAGTAGATGAACAAATAGTATTATTGAAACAAAAGTTGAGACAGATACACCAAGGGCAGGTCTTCAATGGAAAACCTTCAAAAACTGCTCGCTCACATGGCAAGAAGTTTCAAGTTTCTGTCAGGCAAGAGACAGCTAGAATTCTGGTAATAATCACACCTTTTACTCTGCACAAACATAAAATGGTGTTCAAACAAAAAGTATCATGCACCACAATAAAGAAATTTGTACACAGGATGGGAACAACCAGCATATTTTCTGTATGGATAATAATGACACCATTTTTATTAGCACCAATAGTGGAGGGATAAAATATCACCAAACGGCCCTTCATAATATAATTCTTCAATTTTACCATATAACTTAGACTCTATGACGATTACAGGGCAATTTGGGCTGGGCATATACACAAAAAGGGAACTTTATGGCAGCGGAAGTTGTGTATAAGAAAGCCCAAATAATTGATGCAGACAGCAACAAGGCCTGTAATTTGGCTCATTGCCTAATAAGGCAAGCCCGGTACGATGAGGCTCATAATATTCTTGAAAATGTTTGGAAAGGTAATTACGCAGGCTTTGAAGATCCAAAAACAAGGAATCGTGTGGAGGAATTGCTAGTGGAACTGGACTATAGACAACCACCACCATTCTTGCAAAACATTCCGAGCCTAAATTTGGATGATGAGTTCATGAATGGGCTTGAGCATCTTATAAATGAATGGGCCCCTCCAAGATCAAGAAGACTACCAGTATTTGAAGAGATATCTACTTTCAAAGATCAATTGGCTTGTTGATTCTTGTCTTGTCAATATTTAGTCATACGTGGGTACTGGGTAGATAGATGTGAAATAGGTGAGTCATTAAAATGAGGAGAAAATAAATTAATTAATAAAAGCTTGTGAACTGAGTAAATTGTGATGTAGGTGACAACTCTTGGCAAAGTTTGAGCCTAAATTGTGATGTAAAATGTTCTCGAACTATTGCAAATGATACAAAATGTCCTTCATCCACTTATTGGGATTAAAATACTTTTATGATACACATTTACGTCTAAAAATGTCTTTCATTCATCTTTTTGGCTTATTTATATCTTTGAAACTAATAATATTCTCTTTTTTCTTTCCTTTTTTAAATATTTATTATGCTTCCTTTTATTAAGAAATAAAGTAGACTCCCACCTTAATTCTTTTTTTTAGACAAAAATCTTATAATTTTAAATCTTATAATGAAACATAATAAATATTTAAAAAAGTTGACGAAAAAAGAGAGGCTTGTTAGTTTTAAGGGTATAAGTGAGATAAAAAAGGTGAATGGAGGGCATTTTTGGACCCAAAGGTGGATGACAAGTGCATTTTAGGGTCAACAGTGGATAAAAAATATTTTTGTATCATTTTAAATAGTTCGACGGCATTTTAAATCCTTTTCCGTAAAGTCTAATAGTTTGATCAATTCAAAATTGTGCTGAAACATCCTTTTCTTTTTAAAAAAATGATAAATCATTCATTATTCTGGATATTTATAGAAAATCAACAATTTCAACCAAATCAAACCTCCTCCCCCATATTTTTTTTAAAGTTTAATTTGACTTGTAATAATATAAATGGATTAAATTTGGTTTGATTTTAATTGAAGTAAGAAATATGTTTGATAAACAAAATCTCATACTATATTTGAGAAATATGAATCTACTTTTGTATCTATGTATGTGTGTATAATATAATTTCCCAATTAGAAAATCAAGAAATTAAATTTTCACTCCTTTTCTCATCATTCCAGTGATCAGTAATTTCAACATTAAGTTTGCTGTTATAAATTCATTCAATACTGTAGATGTTCATTCACTTAATCAATTACATGTAATGTATATTCATTCACTTATGCATGTATTCCTTGAATACATTAAGTTGGCGTATTGATAAAAGATGTAAAATGGATGATTTTCACATCTTATAAAAGGCTAATATCCCTTTAACATTCTTTATAACATACCATTTGTCTTCCTTTTTACTTTAATATTTTTATATTGTTAATATTTACAACATATTATCAGCACGAGTCTCTATCCAATTGAGATTTACTTAAATCGGGATTATCTTTTTCTTGAAGGTTCAGATTTCTTTCCTGTTCAGGTATACATTTATATATTTATAACACATGTAATAAGACTATCATAAGTTTTTGTTCTATAATTTAGAAACTGCACATATGACTTGCTTAAAGTATTATTATAATATTGTACTAGATACGATAGTCAATGTAATGACCTCGAAGGTCATTTCAGGTATTTCTGACTAAATTATCGTTATACCCTTCCCAAAAGTTGTCTTGGGTCATTTTTGGATTAGTCCAAAAGTCATATTCTGTAAAAATCATAAAAAGTTAGAGTTTTGCAAAAGATTGAGTTTTAAAAGGCATTAAGTTAGAAATTTCGAGTTTTGTGGTCATTTTGAGTTTTTAGTATTGGAATTTAATTCCGCCAATCCATCAATTCTGAAATGTTGAATCTGGTCTAGAAGAACTTGCAAAATTGAATTTGGAGTTAAAATGTAGATTTTAGGCCGAAAGTTACATTTTCAATTCATTTTGGATAATAGGTTTGACTTTGGCCAACCTTCGGGGTGTGGAGCTCTTATCGAATTTCCGTCAGTTTCAGAGTTTCCAGGTGGTGAAATTAACGCTAGAAATGCCCTCGATATAATTTTTAGAGATTCTGTGAATATTTTGAGTTTTTAGGTCCGAAACTAGTTTAAATGATCCTTCTCGAGTTCGGTGCCACGGGGGTTCCGAGTTCAAATTCTGACGGCTCCATTGAGTCCGGATCGTCATATCTGGTAGAGTTCCATGTGTGAATTGTGTTTACAGGGTTCCAAACGAATTCTCAAGGGTCTGTTTCCTAGTTTGTTTTTGTTGTGGTACTGGTGTGAGTAGTTTTTGCCGTAGGTGACACTTGTTCTCCAAGTTCGTGCCCTTAGCTCCGCGTTTGTGAAGGTCAATTCATTTAGACCTCCATGTTTCAAAAGAGTCGCGTTTGAGGAGTGCAAGCGAGCCAGCCTCCTTAAGCCTCCGTGTTTGCGGAGTGTTATTTATGCCTGAATAGTGGACTTCATTAAAAGACGATCTTTTTTCATATTTTACCATTTTCAACTCTTCAAGCTTCGTTTTCAAGAGATTTCATGGTTTTTCAAGATAAAAGTTATTGAGTAACTATTTTCTAACCTATTTCAACTATTTCCATAGATTAATTTGTGGTTTTAACTTCTACTTTGGGGATTTAATGGTGGAATTTGGGGATTTTCAGAATAGAATTTCCTAAACTTAAATCATTGGTTTCTCCTTCATCTTAGCTTCGGTTTTAAAACCGATTTCACCACTGTCTTTGTTAGGGTAGAACATTTTCATCCATAAATTTTCAGTTTCCGGCTACGTTTTTTGGCATGAGATTTTTAACCACTTTATCCTTTTTCTTTGAATTAATTGATTTTAGTGTCATTAGATTTGTTATGTGATTATGGTGTTATCCTTTTTGTTTGAATTAATTGATTTTAGTGTCATTAGATTTGTTATATGATTGTGGTGTCATATTTGAATAGATTGTGGTAATTTGGAGTATCGTAGGATGGAAAAACGGTGATTCCTTCTTGATTTCGAGACTTTATTTGAGGCAAGTAGACTTCTAACCTTTTGTTAAGTATGAATGAACCTTGTATGCTCCTATGCATATGAAATTGAGTAATTGGGGGTAGAATTGTACCATTCTAGGCTTGATCGCGATTTTTTGTATTGAATACTTGTTCATATGGCTATATATTGAGTTCTAATTTAATTGTGAATTCATAATCTATGTGATCTTGTGATCCATTCTATGTTGATAGCGAAATAGTGCTTATATTGTGATATGATGATATTGAGATATTGATGATAATGAGACACTATTGATATTGAGATATTGTTGATAATGAGACACTGTTGATATTGAGACATTATGATATTGAGGCACCAACGATATTGAGATATTCCTAGCATTGAGATAAATGAGATCATTTTGATTGATGATATAATGATATAATTGTGATCATGCACCATGCATCTATTATTATTTGTGCATTGATACTTGTGATGGCTACGACAGAGTTGTAAGGTAACAAGTGGATGAGTTGCCGAGGTCTCTACCAGTCGAGCCGAGGTAATATGCTGGCGGTCTTAGGTCTTTTTTAGACAGGTCCGAGGTCTTTTTCAGACAGGTGAGCATTAGCCGAGGTCTTTGCCGGTGATGTTCGCGGATACATGGTCTATGTGAGACCTCCATGGGTTCCGATTTGAGGCATATATATGGTGAGCGGATGTGTATCGTAGGGCATACATGCATCATGATTGTTTGACATTGCATTGCATTATATACATCTCATGACATCCACTCCATCTCATATTATATCTGATTGATATGGTTTTATATTGTTTATGAGATTGTGTACTTATTGTATCCCTGATCTTGATATAAGTGTTGGATCTATTTATATATTGGTGTGATGAGATATTATGCTAGATGAGGAGTATATCTATAATACTGTTATTTGTGTATTAAATTGTGCTGGGACTTTTCTGAGTGCAAAGTTGTAGTCAGGCGGATTGTGGTTGGGATTTAAGGAGTTACTCGTGTTGTTCATTGCTTTAACTTAGGTTAGTTCCATTAGCTGAGTATTCCATTGTTTGGTGCTCACTCCTTACTACAAGTTTGTAGGTTGTGAGCCCGATCTATCTTTCTAGATGATGTTACTCAAGCTACACCTCCTTTTTGAAGGTTAAAATCGATTATTGTCAAGATATATAACCTAACCAAGGTCAGGGCTAAAACCCCAGGGAATATGGTAGACTCAGATTAATTGAAACAATTCTAGTTAAGTAAGCTATTTATCTCCTGAAGGGGGGTGGGTTTGTAATTTGTAGAAAGAAATCCTAAACTAAGACTAGGGTGTAAAACCAGTAAGAAGAGTAACAAGGACATTATGTTTCCCATGATTGCCTAATTTGGTATTACCAGATAATCACATTCTTTTCCAGTGTATAGCATGCAGAACAGTAAGTTAAGTTTACCAAACCCTTTGATCCAGGCGAGAGGTTTCACTATTTGATTTGATCCATCCCCGAAGTATGGCATTACTAATCCTTACCTATTGTTCCAGTTCAACCTCCCCTTGATCCGGTTTGGTTGATTAGATAAGAAAACATAAATCTAATCCTGTTAATTAATCTCTTTTCTTATTTATTACTACCTTGATCCAGTTAGTAACACTAGGCGAGTTAACGTTGGCCACCGTTAAAAACCAATCAAAATGAAGAGAGTTAATTAATACATGCATGCACACTTTCTGAAAATTACGAATTATCAGTTTTTTACCTTGTTAGTTCTTCATGGTTTCCACAATCCTAGTTGTGGATTTAGGATCATGATATCGAGTAACATAATTAAGCAATTATAAGAATGAAATTAAAAAGAAGAAATCTAAGCTCTTCAATGGAAATCAGAAAGTATGAATTAAAATCACAAAAGATTGTTTCTCAAGTGTTTCTCATGTTTCTCAATGTTCCTCCTTGATTATCTATTGTTGCACACCGAAAAATAACCTAAAAATCTATTTATAGTGTTTAAAATACAAATCAAATCAAAATAAGAACTGGATTTGGCAGGTACTACGTGCATCTTTGTGGGTCGTATTAAGTTTTATGGTTCGTAATCGGGGCTTCGTGGACTTCATCTTCAATTTTGGGCTGAAATTCTACGAGACCTTTCTACTGGCTGTATGCAAACTTATAGGCCATATAGGGTTTCATCTGATGACTTTTCAGCCACTTCTCACTTTCTGATCCTCAGGGTACGAAACCTTATCTATGGCTCGTGCTTCATTTTACGGCTCGTCTGCATGTTCATAGATTTAACTTTAGAAAATCTCTCATTCTCTGGATTTTGCTACGAAACCAACTCTACGGCTTGTGGAAACGTCCACGGCCCATAGAGGGTGTCGTAGAACAACAAAAACTTCAATATTTGCATACTTAGCGCAAAATCATGCCAAATCCTATAATCCTGAAAAACAAATATAAAAACACATCAAACCAACCCACTAACATTGCTTTGAGAACACACAAAATTCTAAGTTTTAAGCATCAAAAGTGTTCTATTTTGACAACACATCAACACCCTCAACTTAAAATTGTTGTTTGTCCTCAAGTGACAGATTCATTCTACATAAGCAATACAGTAACACACAGACCTCAATCTCATGGCATACATCATCTCAAATTGAAGCACAGATACTCGCACCACTCACAAATGCATATCAGATAGCCATCAAGCAAACAATTCAAATAAATACACATGACAGTGCAACTATGACAAGCAAGGTAACCAAAGATAAGCAACAATCATTGAATGAGCCTAATATCAACAGTGCAATGAAAGTGCCCTCACAACAAGAAGTCCCATTTCCTACTCGTGATGATATTTTCAGATTCAATGCTTGGGACTATAAAATCACTCACACTCACAAACGACATTCAAATACTATGCCTAATACCACATGTTTTCCCCTATACTCACGACTATGACCTTCAACTGCTTGGACTAGAATTACTATATGACTTTCTTGGCTTGTAACTTAGGCTTAGGGGGCTTTGGTATGATGTCTTAGGAACATAGTTACTGAAGGACCTCCTTAAAACTACATCATTGTACATTTTTTTGCCCTACCAACATTATCATTTTTTAACTCATTCTCCCTTTCTCCTATTCCAAGCTTTCCTAGGTGCCTTACTCTCATTTTTAGCTCTTTTCCTTTTGTTTTTTTACATCATTTTTCTTTTTATATTATTGATTAGGCATCAACTTATTTTTCTTGCACCTAGAATATATTTTTATCCCTTTTTCTATTTATCACTAGCTTCCACCCCATTTTATGTGATCACCCTCACACCAGGCACCTTCAACTTAGGGTTTTGGCCTGAGTCAAGATGCACAATATTTATCCATGAACCAAGATCACTTTTGCTAGTCACCCTCAACTTAAGCTTTTTCCTCAGTTAAGGTGCACAATGTTCAAGGAAGGACTAGGGCTAATTTCAAGATTTTACATTTTAACAAGGCTTGGTAACTTAAGTTTTTACAAAGAAAAGGATACATGGAAGGCTCAAACATTGAGATCAAGCGGTACTTTTCACATTTGGTTGGGTTTTTAGGCTAAGTGGGCTAATATGAACAATGACCTAAAATCCTTTCGTACCCAACTAGCCTACAATCTAAATCAGAGTAACAAGGCAAGTTCTGAATTAAAACACAATATACGAATTTAGCAAGGAAGCTCTCACACACACGATACTGATTACACTATTAATAAAGACTCTTAGATCATGATTTTCATTATAAATAGACCTCACTTATCATAACAAGCACCGTCAAATAATCAAACATACATGGTTGTTATTAGGCTAACTAACAAAATTGGTGGTATCCTTTTTTCAAACAAAACTAATATATGCCATAGACTTTAGTACTACATGCTATAATACTACCTACACATCCTAAACATGCTGGTTCAACAAAAAGTAAATATCCTTGGGAAAAAAGATTACAGACAAGAAAACCCCTCAGATTCAAAATTTGTGATAGTTATAGGCCAAGGTTACTCAGACTTTACTGATGCCTATAACTACCCACACCCTATCGAGAAGACTTTGCATTGTCCTTAATGCACAAAATATAAAAATAAAGTAAATGGGTCAAAAGAACATAGATGGGCGCCTAAGCGACGATCTCTAGCTGAGTCTGACCACCCTCAACCTGCGTGGTGGCTTCCTTAGTGGTAGGAGCATGTCTAGAGGGTCCAACACCCTTAGTATCTCTAGCTCACGTGCTCGCTACATCTCCTCATCCTGTATCGAAGTAGCCTGGCGTGCTCTAACTGTTGCTTCTCTGTCATCCCTACCTCTAGTCTCGCAACCTTAGGGTCATTTATATGGAACCTTTTCCCAAGGAAAGGGAGTGGTGTCTCCTCAGGAGCAAATAAGCCTACCACTACCTCGATAGGATCGACCATTAAGAGCATAACCGGATCTACTAGTGCTGCTGTCAACTCGGCTCAGAGCTATTGGAGTGCTAAGTTGAGGCTCTGATGTACTCTCCTCTCAAACATAGCGATGCACCTGTCCATGAGTACTAGTCTCTCTTAAATAGTCATTACCGCAAATGCTTGAATCCGAGCCTTAGCCTCTTAAATGGCCTAGCTAACCCAAGGCCAAATCTGTTGCAATACATGAGTCACTTGGGACTCAGTGCGCCTCTACACCATGGCTTGAATAGATACCACTGACACGTAAACCATACTAGCAGGTGTTGTCAGTGTGGGCACGACCTTTGGGGTAGTAGTAGTAGTAGTGGGCCCCCTCTACGCATCAGTCTCTGTCTGTGGGGGCCCTTCAGCTGTGGGAACAGTGGTGGTGGTAGTGGATGGAGGCTCAAGAAGTGGCATCGCAGTGAGTATCTATTGCATCTAAGCAGGGGGCGTGGTGATCGCTTGAGGTCCACCGGGTTCTCATAAGCCTTTATTAGGCTAGCATCAAGTTTTTGCTGAACCTTGTTCAAATAGTCAGGATGATGTAGTATCTCCATCCCCAACTTTATACAGAGTCTATATATCAAGCATGGGAAAGGGATGGAGGTGGACCTCTTTATGGTTGCCTCATGTATCTGCTCCGTAATCAGGCATGTCCAATCAATCTCATAGGCAGCCAAGATGCTGGCAACTAGTACTGCACGATCCAGTGTTAGTGTATTTTCTGAAGTGTAGGCCGAATCCGTGATTTCACCATAACCCACCAAAATTTGCTGGTGAAGCTGAGTGAGGCCTTCACAATGGGCTCTCCTAATGTAGATATCTACTCAAGGTCTGGGCCCTGATCTACAATGTGGTCTGCAACCCATATGTTTATTTGATAATTTTAAATTGATTTAAGCCCTAATATGTTGAATTGCATGTATATTATGAAGATTTGAATATGTATTGTCTCTTTAAAAGTTTGATTTGGGCATGGGTAATCTAAATTAAGATTAGAATGTGGATTTTACTTATGGATTGACTTGAATACATATTGTATTGTTGATTTTATGTTGAATCTATATTGCCCATGTTATCCTCATATCATTCATGGTATATGCATTCATGAGCATTGGATTTTATGAAGACAATGAGTTGGGTTAAGCGCAATTATAGTTATATGTATGATTTTGATAAAATATTGGTTATGACAAGTATATAATCACATAAATGTATATGATATTGGCTCTTTGAGCACACCTCATTGGAAATTGTGAATGGGCTATTCTTATGTATGAAAAGTATGATATGAACTATGATTTGGCATTTGAGCCCAATTATGAACTATTATGAAAGATGTTTGGCTTTTAAGCCCATGTATGCATTGGAATGATTTGAAATATCTTGCACCTCTTTTAAAAGCATGTATACATATATGTATTCTTCTGGGATGATCAATTAGCATCGATACGATTGGAGGCATCAGGGCTATCCCCAAGGTCCTTTTCCTTTCTCTTGAACTATGTGCTTACATAGGTATATGTGTATGGTAACTCTCACTGAAATGGGAGGCCCATAAGGTGAGGTTATAACATTGATATGATATGATATAAATTGGAAATCCTATCTAAAATGGGAGACCCGTAAGGAAGGCCACTTCTCCAAAGTGAGAGGCATGTAAGGAGAAGTGTGGTTTACTTTTGGCATGTATACCACCTCTTTTCCAGTGTGGGGATAACACCGAGATTCTAACTAATAGTTCGCTTGGTCTTATATGTTGGTTGAGGTCTCATCCCCTCTTTATATAAACATTTTGCATTTCATGCATCATACATTTTATGGCATATTGTTATACTACTCTTCTTTGGATATATACTTCTTTTTTATGTTATGTGCCCTTGTCATCTAACATTGAATTGCAGGTTTGATAAGTCATATGCATTGCATGCCCGCATACTTAGTACATTCAAATGTAATAATGCATACTTTTACCTATATGAACTAACCATGTAGGGACCAAAGATTTCCTTCATCCACCGTACAAAGGCTAGATTGGATCTTGAGATACTTGTTTTGGCGAGTCCTATCTTCCAAGGGCAAATCACCATTCCTCTACCTATGATGTTTTGGTATGTTATTTGCTTTTGAGGGTGAGCCCGGGACATATCTTGGCCCCCGTCCTATCTTATGACTAGAGGCATTGTTGGACATCTTGTAGACTCTTATATGGTTATCTTTTATATATTGATATTTTGGAGTATATACTTGTGGTTATCTATTGGATATGGTTATTATGGATTGAATATGAGCATTGTGTTATGAGTTCATGTTATGATATGGAAGATCTTAAGTCCCATGTTTCCCCCCATAGAGTGAGTCATACTTACCCGCACCTTAGTTCTTTTGTGTTAATGTGTTATGTGAATCCATGTTACTTCCTATCCCTATGACATTCCCATGGCACGAGTCCTACTTTTTCCTTTCTTAGAACTATGTGCTTAGTATTCGTATACGCTTCCGAACAAATGATGTGAATATGGATACTTTGAGGCTTGTTTGTGGACTCTCAGGTTTCCATTCATTATGTCACTCCTAGACCCTAGGTTCAGATCATGACAAACTTGGTACAAATGCACTAGGTTTGTTAATGATCCTCAAAGTTCATCATGCTACGTCAAGTAGAGTCCTATTCATGCGTGTGAAGTGCACCATACCTATGAGTGGGAAGCTATGGCATTCTAAGAATTGTCTCACTTCTTCATGTCTTATGTCATCTTTGGACCATATATTATGGTTTACTTATCATGATGGTTTCCTTGCTACGTTACAGAAGATGCCTGCATGAAGAGTTCCCCTACCAAGTCCGACTCTAGCTTGTGAGGACCAAGTTCCACAAGGGCCTATGGAAGATCCTATCTCTAATAATGAATTCTATATGGCCTTTGCTATACTTGCACAAGTGGTAACTTCTCAGTCTAGGTAGGCTAATCTTCTTTCTCGTGATCCCACCCCGGCTTCTTGGGCGAGAGATTTCACTTGGATGAATCCTCTGAAGTTCTATGAGTCAAAGGTTGAATAAGATGATTAGAAGTTCATTTTTGAGCTCACTAAGGTGTTGAGCATTATGGGAGTCACTTTTGAGATGAAAGTTGGATCGACTGCTTATCAGTTGAAAGATGTGGCTCAGGTGTAGTACACTAAATGGTTGATGGAACAGGTTTATGGTAATACTATTAATTGGGAAGTGTTTAAGTTTGCATATCTGGATCGTTTCTTCCCTCTTGAACTTAGGAAAGCTAAGATGAATGAATTTATAAACCTCAAACAGGGTGGTATGAGTGTGAGGGACTATGACCTCAAGTTCACTAAGCTCTCAAAGTATGCTCCTATGCTTGTGGCTGACCTCCGTGCAAGAATGCACTAGTTTATTTCTGAGATCTCTAACTTGGTTGTGAAAGAATGTTGTACGGATATACTTACTGTAGATATGGACATCTCTAGGATCATGACATATGCTAAACAGATTAAAGGAGAAAAGCTTAAGGAAAAGAGAGTGCATGATTCTAAGAGGGCTCCTTATGATTGTGGGTTCTCTAACTCAAAGAGTTGTGGTGCTTATGGTCGCTTCCAACAGGACCAGGTTCTAATGCTTGGGTTTCTAATGCTAGTTTGCCTTCTCTTAAGGCACATGTTGGAGGTTGGCCAATACCTCCTGATGTGCTATCAAAATACAACACTTTTGATGCTTAAAATTTTGTATGTTCTCACTGCGATGTTAGTGAGTTTGATGTGTTTTGTATTTGTTTTGTAGGATTTCAGGGTTGGCATTGATTTTGGGAAAAATATGCAGAAGTTGATGATTTTGAAAATTTATGAGACCCTTCACATGCCGTAGAGTATTCTATGGAACATGGAGGAGGTTTCATGACAATTCTAGTGAGGGGTAGATTTCTTAAGTTTGGTCTAAGAACATGCAGAAGGGCCGTGAAACATGTTACGAGTCATAGATCGTGTCTCGTACCCTAAGTATCAGAGGAGGACTTTCTGAAGATTCATCAGAGGAAACCCTCTGTAGGTCATAGAACCTTTTACAAGCCGTAAAGGGGTATAGTGGAAGTTGAGTCTAGTTTTGCAGCAATGAAGTATGAAAGCCCGAATACGAGCCGCAAATCACTATACTACCCGTAAAGCATCTCGTGGAGCGTTCTAACCCAGTTATCTTATTTTATTTAGGACATGTATTTTAAACATTATAAATATGTTTTTAGGTTATTTTTCTTAGAGAGTTCAAACAGTTTGCAGAAAAATAGTGAGATTGAGTTGAGAAAAATATTGGAGAGTTTTTGAGAAAAACTTGTACACTTTAACATCTTTTAATTATAATCTTGTGATTCTCATTGAAGCTTGGATTTTCTTATGCTTAATTCAATTGTGTAAGTGCTCTATTATGTTATTCAAATTCATAAGTCTTACATCTACACAAATCATGAGTAGCTAAATCCACAACTAGGATTGTGGGAACCATGAAGAACTAACAATGTAAAATAGGATAATTTATAATTCTTGAAAAGTGTGCATGCATGTATTAATTAACTCTCTTGGTTTTGCATGTTTTCTAGTGGTGGCAAACATTAGTACCTGCCTAGTGTTACTGACTGGACCAAGATAGTAATTAATAGAAAAAGAGATTAATTAACAGGATTTGATTGATGTGTTCTCATCTAATCAACCGAACTGGGCTAAGGGGAGGTTGTACTGGCCTGGGACAATAGGTAAGGGTTAGTAATGTCACACTACGGGGATGGACCAAGTCACGTAGTGAAATTTGCCTTTCGCCTAGGCTAAAGGGTTTGGTGAACTTAAATTGATGTTCTGCATGCTACACACTAGAAAAGAATTAGGTTATCCAGTGATACTAAGTTAGAGAATCATGGGGAACACAATACCCTAGTTTCTCTCCATATTGGTTAAACATTTGTGTTAGTTAGGATTATTTGTTACTTGTTATTACAAAACCCCCTTTTTGGGGAGATAAGTTGGTTAATAACTCAAATTACATAATTGAATCTTTCTAAGTCTACAGTATTCCCTTGGGTTCAACCCTAACCTTGGTTAGGTTCTATTTCTTGGCAATGACCGCTTTAGCCTAAAAAAGGAGGTGTAACTTGGGCGACATCAAGATTTTAGCGCCGTTGTCGGTGAATACAACGAGACTTATTTAAATAAAGTGATTTAGGGTAGTAATCCTTATTTCCCTCATTTTACATTTTTTGTTATTTTTTTTCCCTTTTTAGGCTGTAAGTGTAGTGTATGCCCAACAAATGAATTCGAGGCAGATCATTGACTCCGTTTGACCTAGAGATCCAGAACACTAAGACGAATTTCCCGATATAACGCCAACAATGCAACAAGTGAAGCTCTGAACCAGAATGAGAATAAGAATGACAACAATGAAAACCCACCTCCTCTTGAGGATATTGCTCCATAGCCATAGGACATCAATGCCAACCCTTATCAGTAGAATCAATACCGGCTGAATCCTATAGCTATGGAGGTGACGTGAGCTATTGTGTTGCCATCACTACTGGGTAACACAAAGTTTGTGGTTTCGAGTGGGTTGCTTCAAATGCTGCAGAACCTTGGGTTGTTGCGGGCCTACCATCATAGGATACTTTAAAGCCATCTACACAATGTTGTATTTGTCTGCAAGAGTGTGATGGGAACACATGATCTGTCTATGGATGCTGTGGGACTTCGTGTTTTCCCTTTATCTTTGACAGGCAATACAACACTATGACTATCTGAGCTCCCACAAAGTTCAATCACAAGTTAGGCTGAATTATGGAGGGCTTTTTTTGAGAGGTACTTCCTGAGGTCGAAGAAGATCAAGTTGAAAGACGAGATCAACAACTTTGAGCAACTTTCTTCTGACTCGATCAGAACTACATGAGAGCGGTTTACTAAGTGCTTGAGGAATGTCCCAGACCACAAAATTATTGATGATGCCTTGGTAGTGATCTTCTATTATGCCTTTGATGAGAATAGTCAAGCATATGCTGATACCATTATGGGGGACATGTTCGTAGATTAGCCATTTGCAAGGATTGCTGAAAGGATAGAGAGAGTGTTCAAGACCAATCGTCCATGGGGTAAAAGAGACAGAGAATCTACCAAAAGTTCATGCGCTGTCAGTATTGGTTTAGAGCAAGCTAAGATAAATAAAGAGATTATGCAAGAGTTTTCCCAAAAATGTACAAGTATGGAGGTAATGATGAAGCATATCAGGAGTGAGTCAATGCAATTGTTCATCAGCTTCCACGCGCACCCATGTATGATGATCCCTACTATGGGGAGGATACTTGTTTTACTGCTGATCAGATGGTGCATTTCTAGACCAACGCCCAAGGGTCCAATCAGGATTATTGCCGCCAAGGTCAAGGAAACCAAGGTCGAAACTTCAATCATGATAGAGCTTTCAAAGACAACCACCGAGGATAATATGGTAGGAATCGAGGCCAAGATAGAGATGCAAATTGGGGCCGCATAGACGGTTACAAAAATGGTCCTTATGTGCCACCACACAACTGCGACACAGGTGCTAGTAATTCAAGAGTTGAGGAGATGTTTGATCCCCTGCTGAAGAAAGCTGAGACACAAGATGAGACTCTTAGGGGGATGAAATTTGAGATCTTTAGTATAAATCGGAAAATTGAGTCTCATTCCGTTGCTATCAAACATCTTCAGAAATAGTTTGGTCAAGTATTGACTCAACTTAACCAGTATCAGAGGGGTACACTGCCTAGCAACATAGTGCAAAATCTAAAGATCAAGGGGTAGTGCATGGCAGTTACTACTCATGGTGGCAAAGATTACCATTGATGTTCGAGAGGAGTTAGTTGAGGTGCAGAATGCAAATATTAGAGATGATTGTGGAAAGGATGGGGTAAGTGAAGCTGCTAATGTGCCATAGAAGCTGAAGCCATTCCTAGGCCTCCACATCCCTTCCCTTAAAGAATTAAAAAGGAGGAGGAGGGAAAGGTCAGACACTTTCTCTCAATGTCGAAACAACTCTCCATCAACATCCCTCTTATTGACTCATTGGAGAAGATGCCAAGGTATGAACAGTACATGAAGGACCTAGTTTTGATGAAGTGCACTGTGAGTCAGAAGCTCTCCCAAGAGCTTAAACACTGTAGTCCAATTGCTACGAGGTCCTTGGTCCAAAAGCAAAAAGATCTCGACATTTTTACCATACTCTGCACCATTGGAGATGTGGAGTTTGCAAGGGCATTGTGTGATCTCAGTGCTAGCGTTAATCTGATGCCCTCTGCGGTCTTCCACAAGCTAGGATTAGGAGTCCCTACTCTAACGAGCATGTGGTTATTGATGGCTAACTGCACGGTGAAGAAGCCTGTGGGGATATTGTATAATTTGTTGTTTAAGGTGGAGAAGTTCATATTCCCTGCGGACTTTATAATCCTAGATTGCAAAGTTGACCTCGGTGTCCAATCATTCTGGGAAAAACGTTCCTGGCCACTGGTCGAGCACTAGTGGATATGAAAGCTAGTCAACTCAGGTTTAGGTTGAATGGTAAAGAAGTTGTCTTCAATATATCAGTCTATGAAAAGGCCAGATGATTTAAAAAATAAGGTTTGGGAACTTGGTGAAGTCTGAGTAACCAAGTTGTCCAAGTCGTGCCATGACAATAAATTAGGTGCTACTTGGGATGCAACCCAAGGTGGAGATTGGCGCTTAGGTACCCAGGTATGTTTTCTTGACCCCAAGGCTTTATTTTTCTTTGATTGTGTGCACTGAGGACAATGCTCCTCTTCTTGATTGGGTATGGGTAGTTATGGGCCTTAGTGATGTCTGAGTAACTTGGGTCCATAACTACCTTAATTTTTGATCCTAGGGGTTTTCTTTCCTGTGTTCTTTTTCCCCTTGGATATTTAATTTCCATTGAACTAGTACGTTTAGGATGTTTTGGTAATATGTTTAGTATATAGTACTGATATTTGTGGCATATACATGTTTTTGAGTGTTTGTGAAAAATGATACCCACCAAATTTTTGATTAGTTAGTCTAGATAGCTAACATGCATGTTTAAGTGTGTTTACAATGCTTGTTCTGATGAGTTAGGATAAATTGAGATAAGAAGCATGACCTGAGAGTTTTTTTGTTGATAATGTAATCAGTCTCATGTGAGTGTGAGCTTAATTTGTTAAATTCATGTACCCTGTTTCAATTCATAACTTGCCCTGTTACTCTAAGTTAGACCATAGATTAGTTGGACTAGGAAAGGTTCTTAAGTCATTGTTCTTAAAAACCCACTAAGCCTAAATGACCAACCAAATTTGTAGAATATCCCTTGATACTAATGTTTGAGCCTGACATGGACTTATTCTTTGTAAACACCCTAGTGACCTAGCCTTATTAGTTGTAAAATCATGAAATTGACCCTGGTCCTTCCTTGAGCATTGTCCACCTTGACTGAGGAAAAATGCCTAAGTTGAGAGTGGCTACAAAAGGTTGCCCTGATTCTGAGGTTGGATAATGTGCACCTCAACTCAGACCAAAAGCCTATGTTGAGGGTGGCTAGTGTAAGGGTGAAACACAAAATGAGAGGGAAAGTTGGTAATACATAGAAAAAGGAGAAAAGTAGTTACGAGCTAAAAAGAAAAATGAAGTGTAAAAACAAGGAAAAAGCTGAAAAATGAAAGGAAAAGCACCCAAAAAAGCTTGAAATAGGAGAAAAGGAGGAATGGAATGAAAAGTAACAGTGTTGGTAGGGAAAACGTGTGGAAAAACATAGTTTCAAGGAGGGCCTTCAACTACTATGTTCCCAAAATATCATACCAAAGTCCCTTGAGCTTAGTTACAAGCCCGAAAAGTCCTAAAGTGGTCATATTCCAAGTAGTCAAAGGTCTTCGTCATGAGAGTAAGCGCATCCATATGGTATTGGGAATGATACATGAATGTCTATTGTGAGAGTAAGTGATTTTGCATAGTCCCTAGATTATACATGAAATCATCATTGAGAGTGAGACATAGGACATTTTTCTGTGAGGGAACTTGCATTGCATTATTAACTTTAGACTTATTCAATGATTGTGGCTTAGTGATAATACCTTTCTTGTCATAGTTGCATTGTCGCATGTATTAGTCTGTATTGATTTGCTGGATAGCTATCTGATTCTGTTTGGAAAAGTAGTATGTGTGTCTGTTACTTAAATTTGATGTGATGTTTGTCATTAGGTTGAGGTCTTTTTGTTACTATACTACTTATAGAGATTGAGTCCATTGCTCGAGGACAAGCTAAATTTTAAGTTGAGGGTGTTGATGTGCTATCACAATACAACACTTTTGATACTTAAAACTTGGAATTTTGTGTGTTCTCAATGCAATGTTAGTGGATTTGATGTGTTTTTGTGTTTGTTTTGTAGGATTTAAGGGTCGACATTGATTTTGGGAAAAAATGCAGAAGTTGCTGATTTTGAAGATTTATAAGACCCTTTACGGGCCGTAGAGTATTGTACGGGCTGTGGAGGAGGTTTTGTATACAATTCTAGTGAGGGTAGATTTCTAAAGTTTGGTCTGCAAACATGCAGATGGGTCGTGAAATATTTTACGAGTTGCAGATCGTGTCTCATACCCTAAGGATTAGAGGAGGAGGACTTTCTAAAGTTTCATCAGACGAAACCCTCTACAGGCCGTAGAACCTTTTACAAGCCGTGGAGAGGTGTTGTAGAAGTCAAGTCTAGTTTTGTAGCAACGAAGTACGAAAGCCTGAATACGGGCTGTAAATCACTATACGGTTCGTAAAGCATCTCGTGGAGCGTGACGACCCAATTATCCTATTTTTCTTAAGACTTATATTTGAAACATTATAAATAGGTTTTTAAGTTATTTTTATTAGAGAGTTCGAATGTTTAGCAAAAAAAAAATAGTGAGATTGAATAGAGAAAAACATTGGAGAGTTTTGAGAAACACTTGTACACTTTGACATCTTTTAATTATAATCTTGTGATTCCCATTGAAGCTTGGATTTTCTTGTGCTCAATTCAATTGTGTAAGTGCTCTATGATTTTATTCAAATTGATACGTCTTGCATCTACACAAATCATGAGTAGCTAAATCCACAACTAGGATTGCGGGAACCATGAAGAACTAATAAGGTAAAACTGGATAATTCATAATTCTTGAAAAGTGTTCCTGCATGTATTAATTACCTCTCTTCATTTTGTATGTTTTCTAGTGGTGGCCAACATTAGAACTCGCCTAGTGTTACTTATTGGACCAAGGTAGTAATGAATAGGAAAAAAATTAATCAGCAGTATTCGATTAATGTGTTCTTGTCTAATTAACCAAACTGGGCCAAGAGGAGGTTGTACTGGGACAATAGGTAAGGGTTACTAATGTCACACTGCATGGATGGACCAAGTCACATAGTGAAATTTGCCTCTCGCCTAGGCCAAATGGTTTAGTGAACTTAACTTACCATCTTGCATGCTACACACTAAAAAGGAATTAGGTTATCCGGTGATACTAAGTTAAAGAATCATGGGGAACACAATGCCCAAGTTTCTCTCCATATTGGTTAAACTCTTGTGTTAGTTAGGATTAATTTTTACTTGTTATTACAAAACCCCCCTTTTAGGGAGATCAGTTGGTTAATAACTCAAATTGCATAATTGAATTCTTCTAAGTCTACAATATTCCCTTGGATTCGCCCCTAAGCTTTGTTAGGTTCTATTTCTTGACAATGACCACTTTAGCCTAAAAGAAGGTACAGGTTGGGAGACCTTACCTCCTCCGGGTGCTACTTGTGGGAAGAATCACTCGGGTACTTATTGGCGGAATATTGGTGCTTGCTATGGGTGTGGTGATAAGAACCACAAGATTTCTAATTGTCCTAAGGTGCTCAAAAGGGTCAAGGTCATGTGGCTCAAGGTGTTCAAGGCCAGAAAAAAGATCCACAAGGTGATGCCCTAAGAAACAATATGTGCTGTGCTTTGCATGCTCTTCAAAAAGTTGAAGAGATTCTAGATGTTGTGACTGGTATGTTAAAAGTCTTTGATTTTAATGCTTATGTTTTGCTTGATTTGGGTGCCAATTTATCTTTTGTGACTCCTCTGTTGGCTGTCAAGTTTTGTTTGAGTCCCGAAATTCTAAGGGAGCCCTTTTCGATTTATACTCCCGTGGGTGAATCTATTGTTGCTCATAGGGTTTATCAGGGTTGTCCTATTTTTGTGTTCATAAAGTCTTCTCGTGTGATCTAGTGAGACTTGAGATGTTTGATTTTATTGTGATTCTCGAGATGGATTGGTTGCATGCCTCATATACCTCTATAGATTTTAGAACTCGGAAGGTTAAGTTCTAAGTTTTGGGTGAGCCTGTTCTTGAATAGAAGGGTAATGACTCAGCTATTAAAGGTTTATTTATTTCCTACCTTAAGACCAAAAAATATGATCTCGAAGTGGTGTATCTATCATATTGTAAGGGTCAAGGATATGGAGTCAGAGTCATCGAATCGGCTTCAGTGGGTAAATGAGTTTCAGGATGTGTTTCCCGAAGACTTGCCTGACATTCCTCCTATGAGGAAAGTAGACTTTGGCGTAGATCTTCTCCCGGATACTCAACCTATGTCTATTCCTCCTTACCGTATGGCACCGACTGAGTTGAAAGAATTGAAGGATTTGTTGGAGAAAGGCTTTAGCCAGCCAAGTATATCTCCAAGGAGTGCTCCGATGTTATTTGTAAGAAAGAAAGATGGATCTCTTTGGATATGCATTGATTATAGGCAATTTAATAAGGTAACTGTCAAGAATAAGTATCCGTTGCCAAGGATCGATGACTCGTTTGATCAACTTCAAGGGGCCACCTATTTCTCAAAGATTGACCTCCATTTCAGTTATCATCAATTGAAGGTTAGGGCATGTGACATTCCCAAGACGGCTTCTCAGACTAGGTATGAGCATTTTGAATTTGTGATGATGTTATTTAGTTTGTGTAATGCTCCGGTCATGTTTATGGAGCTTATGAATCGGGTGTTCAAGGCTTTCCGGATAGTTTCGTGGTTATCTTCATCGATGATATCCTTATTTATTCCTGAAGTGAGTGGGATCATATGGATCATTTGAGGTTGGTTCTTCAGACTTTGAGGGAGAAGAAATTATATGCTATGTTTAGCAAATGTGAGTTTTGGTTGGGTGAGGTAGCTTTTCTTGGTCATATGGTATCCGATAGTGGTATTAAAGTTGACCCGAAGAAGACTGAGGCCGTGAAGAATTGGCCTAGACCGTTGACTCTTTTGAATATGCAAAGTTTCATTGGGTTGACTGGTTATTATAAAAGGTTTGTTGAGGGTTTCTCATCTATTGCATACCGCACATGGACCCCACACAATCTGTGTGAGGCTTCATGGTCCATGTGGTGGACTGTATGGGTAGCCTTTGCATTAAAAATCCACATTTTGGCCAAGGCATTTCACACAGGGACCCTCTCATGGATCGTATAGTCCTTTACGGTCCGTGAGGCCCTCCGTATGGGCGTTGGAGTGAAAATTTTCTACATATGATTTCACTTTCTAAAAACTTCGTTGATGGAGAATTTTTCTAAGTAAAGCTTTACAGAAGGCCACACGGTTTGTGTGACCTCTCATGAGCTGTGAAGCCCTCCATGGGTGTTGGCGTGCAATTTTTCAAAGTATAGAATCTTCAAGCTTATGCAAAGTTCACTTTCAAGCCCTCAATTCAAGCTTATTTATATGGTTTAGGGTCATCATGGGCCTACTTCATAAAGCCAAGTTCAAAGGAATTCCATTGGCTAAGCTTTTCACAAGAACCTTTAAAAGGGCCAGCTTTAAATGTCATATCACTTAGCATAAAAAATTTAGGTGGCCCATGACCTACCAAATCTAAGCTCTTTGAAGCAGCTTTCCTCGCATCCGGGTTTACCTAATTTCGAGTTCAGATCAAGAAGTTATGCCTATTTTGTAAAGCCCATCTGTGAAGTTTTTCCTGTGAATTAGCTAAGTATGGTCTCACGAGAGGGTTCACAGTCCATGAGACCTTCTCACGGCACCCCTGGCAAGAAATTTTATTCCGCTTCATTAATGATTTTTTTCTTATAATTATGGTTACTCCCAAGGGACTTTTGTGCCTTCCAATGCTATCCTAACGCATTAAAATGACCTAATCTTTTCTTCCCTCATTCAAATTCATTCTCACACCTAGAATTATTCAAATTCTCTCATCTATAGGACCCCCTCAAGTGAGCCATTGGAGATTAGCTTGGAGCATAAGGAAGGGTCTTCTTCTTCATCAAATTTCTTCATATTTCTTCTTGGTTAGCTAAGATATGTTGGATTGATTCTTGGTCCCTTTCAACCAAGAAGATCCAAACTCTTTTCACTTGAATTTCAAGAAATTTTTCTTACTTTAAATATGGGTTTCTAATATTATTGTTTATTAAATTCAATTGAAGTATAGGCTATACTTTATTTGTTGATTTTAAGTTGATTTAAGCCCTAATATGTTGAATTGCATGGATTTATTGAAGATTTGAATATGCATTATCCCTTTAAAGTTTGATCCAAGCATGGATAATCTAAATTATGATTTGAATATGGATTTTAATTATGGATTTACTTGAATTTAATATTGAATTGTTCATTTTAGATTGAATCTATATTATCCATTTCTATTCACATATCATTCATAACATATGCATTCATGAGCATTAGATTTTATGAAATTCATGGTGGGTTAAGCTCACATATGTTTTATGAAATGATTTTTATAAGATTATGATTATGAAAAGAATGTGATCACATAAATGTCTATTGTTATTGGATCTTTGAGCATATTGGGTGCTTGCACCATATTGTTATATGAATGAGCTATTCCTATGCATGAAAAGTATGGATTGAATTGTGATTTGGTTTTTTAGCCCAAGTATGAATGATTATGAAGAATGCTTGGATTTTTAACTAAATGTGCGTTGAAATGATTTGAAATGACTATTACCTCTTTTGAAAGCATGTATATGTATAAGTACTCTTGAGGAATGTTTGACTTAGCACTGATGGACTTGGGGCATCAAGGCTATTCCCAAGAGTCCTCTCCTTTTCCTTGAACTATGTGCCAGCATAGTTATATGGTATCCATTATCGAAAGAACTGGGTCATAAGGAATGGTTACACATTGATATGATATGATACGATATGATATTGGAAATCCTTCTGAAATGATGGGGTCGTAAGGAAGGTGTCCATCACACTAAAATGACGTGGTCATAAGTTATGGTATAGATTACTCTTGGCAAGTAATCTTCTCTCACCGATGGGAGGTCTACATTAATTCATGTAATAGCTTGCATAAGTTTTATTTGGCAGTTATAGTCCATCTCCACTATATATGATCATTATTTCATTTCAAGCATTATTAATTTCATGGCATATTGTTATATTACTTTTCCTTGCTATATATCTCTTTCTATATTAGGTGACCTTGTCATCTAACACTGAATGCAGGTTCGATAAGTCATATGCAATGCATGCCAGCATAATTAGTACTTTCAAACGTACTAACGCATACTTTGGCCTACCTAATCTAACCATGAAGGGATCGGAGACTACCTTCATCCACCATTTGACGCCTAGATCGAATTTAAGAAAGTGTTGTGGTGAGTCCTATCTTCCAAGGACAAGCCACCATCTATCTACTTTATGTTGCTTCTGTTTTTCTATTTACTTTGAGGGTGAGCCCAGGACATGCCTTGGCCCCCATCCTATCTTATGACTAGAGGTATTGTTGGACATCTTGTAGACTCTTGTCGAGTCTACATGTTATGTGTTGTATTTGGAGCTTGTGATTTTTGTTATATATTGTATATGGCTATTATGGATTGATTATGAGAATTATTATACGTATGTATGTTTTGATGTGGATGTGGAAGATCCCAAGTCCTGTATCTCCTCCATAGAGTGAGTCACACTTCCCCGCCCCTTAGTTCTTATGTGTGATGTGCTATGTCAAACCATGTTAATCCCTTATCTCTATGACATCCCCATAACCTGAGTCCTACTTTCCCATCCCTTAGAACTATGTGTTTACTATCTTTAATACGCTTCTGAACCAGTGATATGAATATGGATACTTTGAGGCTTGTTTGGGGACTCTCGGGTTCCCATTCATCATGTCACTCCTAGATCCTAGGTCTAGGTCATGACAAAGATGATATCAAAGCACTAGATTTATAAATGGTCCTCGGAGTCCAACATGCTGCGTCAAGTTCTACATCTATGGGTAAGAGGCTACAAGGCATTTTAGGAAATGTTTCACATTTTTGTAATTCATATCGTGCCATTGAACGTGCCTTATGATATTTTATATGCATCCCTCCCTACCGAATGGGGAGAATTACTTTAGGCTTGTAACGCAATCCAGGCAAGGAAGATGTTGTAGCTGATCTTATAGATGAGGTCAAAAGGGAGTTGGTGAAGGATGTGCATAGTTTGACAAGATTGGGGAATCGGGTTGAGGTAAATCTAATGATGGTTTCTTTCATGTTTAGAATGGGGATGAATCATATACGGTTGGTGATGTCAAGGACAAGAAAGACGTAGACCTGTCATTGGTTGTATTAAAGTGGTTGATTGCCGAAAATAAGATAGACCTTTCCTCCAAAGAGGAAGATGGTGTAATTTAGGACCAAGATCAATTGTGTGTTCTAGATGTGGATGGTCTCAGAGAAATGATCATGAGTAAAGCCCATAACTCTCATTGTTCCATACATCCAGATCTACCAAAATATATCGAGACTTGAGGGAAGTGTTTTGGTGGCATGGTATGAAGAAAGACATAGCCAAGTTTGTATCCGAATGCTCTAATTGCAAACAGGAGAAGGTAGAACATCAAAGGTCCGATTGCTTGGCCCAAAACATTGAAATCGCTACTTTAAATGAGAGAATAAATGTGGACTTTGTGATTGGGTTTCCTCGTATCGAAAGCAATTTGACTCTGTATGGGTAATTGTTGGAAGAACAACCAAATCATCTTATTTCTTATTGGTAGAGACTACTTGCAATGTTGAAGGCAGAGCCAAGTTATATATTTGGGAGTTGGTTAGACTGGATGATGTGCCAACTTTTATTATATTGGATTGTGGTACCCAATTTACTTCTCACTTTTGGAAATCATCTCAAAAATCGGGCGTGGCACTAAGGTAAATTATGTACCTCTTTTCATCCTCAATTTGTTGGGCAAGCCGATAGGATAATTTAAGGTCTTGTGTGTTGGAATTCAAGGTTAATTGGGGCGATCATCTACCACTTATTGAGTTTGCTTACAACAATCGCTTTCATGCTAGCATTGGTATAACACCATTTGGGGATTTATATTGTAGAAGGTGTAGATCTCTGGTTGGGTGATTTGAGTTAGACGAAATGGATTTTATAGGACTGGATATAGTGTTGAAGGCTATGGAAAGAGAGAAGTTGGTTAGGGAAAGGTTAAAGACTGCTTAAAGTCATAAAAAGTCTTATTCGGATGATAGAAATAGGGATCTTGAGTTTCTTGTCAGAGATAGGGTGTATGTGAAGATTTCTCCTATGAAAGGTGTAGTTCATCATGGTAAAGAGGGGCAAATTAAGTCCTCGGTATGTAGGTCCTTATGAGATTGTTGAGCGGATTGGGAATGTGGCCTATACATTGGATTTGCCTCTTGATTTAAGTTTTATTTATTCAATTTTCCATGTGTTTGTGTTGAGGAAATTGCTTGGTGATCCAAGTATAATTGTGCCTTTAGAAGGTGTTGAGGTTGGAGAGAAACTTGTCTTATGAGGAAGTTCCGGTTGAGATCTTGGATAGGCAAGTGAAGCGGCTTCGCAATAAAGATATGGCTTTGATTAAGGTGGGTTGGAGAAACCAACTTGTTGAAAGTGCTACGTGGGAAGTAGAATCAAGTATGATGCACCGATACCTCTATCCTTTCCAGTCTACTCAAGCCTATGGTATTAGGTTCTTCCTATTCTTAACGGTCCTAATTCTTTCACTCTTGAGTTTCATGTTATGACATGCGTACATGTGCATGAAAATGATTTAAAGAAAGTTTTTCAATGATTTAAAGATGTTTTGATATGAGTTTTAATGACTTTGTGAATTTCAAGTGATGAAATATGCATTGTATCTTATATTTTGATATTTTATTTTCTAAGTCAAGCCTTTCAAACTTTGTTCTAGCACATTCAAGGATGAATGTTCCTAAGGGGAAGATGATGTAAGGACCCGAACTTTGTACGACCTTATAGAGCATGGAAATTTGGTTTCGAAAAGTTTTGGACCAAGGTGATGCTTCATGGAAGCCTTCACGATTTGTGTGAGGGTATCCAAATCATGTGGAGGCTCCTTGAAGTGGCCCTTGACCTCGTGTAGGGTGTATGGGCTTTAATGTGGAAGTTTGAGACTAAGGCATACCACACATGGACCCCACACAACCCGTGTAATGTTTCACAATTCGTGTGGTGGACCTATGGGTAGCCCACGCCTTAAAAATCGACATTTTGTCTAAGGCATTTCACACAGGGACCCTCTCATAGACCGTATAGTCCTTCAAAGTCCGTGAGGCCCTTTGTATGGGCGCTGGAGAGAAAATTTTCTAAGTATGGTATCACCATCTCGGAACTTCTTTGATGGAGAATATTTCTAAGTAATGCTTAACAAAAGGCCACACGATTCGTGTGACCTCTCATGGACCGTGAATCCCTCTGTATGGGTATTGACGTGCAATGTTTCTAAGTATGGAATCTTCAAGCTCAAGATAAGTTCACTTTCAAGCCCTCAATTCAAGCTTATTTATGTGGTTTAGGGTCATCATGGGCCTCTTTCATCAAGCCAAGTTCAAAGAAATTCCATTGATTAAATTTTTCACAAGAATCGATAGAAGGGTCAGATTTAAATGATCATATCTCTTAGTACAAAATGAACTAAGTAGCCCACAACCTATCTAATTGAAGCTCTTTGAGATACATTCCCTACGAATCTAGTTCCACCTAATTCTAAGTTTAGATCAAGAAGTTATGCCTGTTTTGTAAAGCCCATCCCTATAGAGTTTCTTGTGAATTAGCTAAGTATGGTCTCACGGGAGGGTTCACGGTCCGCGAGACCTTATACGAATCGTGAGACCTTCTCACAGGACCCCTGGCAAGAAATGTTATTCCTCTTCATTAATGGTTTTTTTTGTAATTATGGTTACTCCTAAGGGAATTTTGTGACTTCCTATGCTATCTTAAGACATTAAAATCACCTAAACTCTTCTTCCCTCATGAAAATTCATTCTCATACTTAGAATTATCTCATTTAAAGAACTCCCCTCAAGTGAGCCATTGGAGATTAGCTTGTAGCATAAGGAAGAGTCTTCTTCTTCATCAAATGTCTTCCTATTTCTTCTTTGTTAGCTAAGGTATGTGGGATTGTTTCTTGGTCCCTTTCAACCAAGAAGACCCACTCTTTTCATTTGAATTTCAAGAAATTTTGCTTACTTTAAATATGAGTTTGGAAGATTATTGCTTATTAAATTCAATTGAAGTATAGGCTATGTTGTATTGTTGATTTTAAGTTGATTAAGCTCTAATATGTTGAATTGCATGGATTATTGAAGATTTGAATATGCATTGTCCCTTTAATGTTTGATCTAAACATGGATAATCTAAATGGTAATGAATATGGATTTTACTTATGGTTTTACTTGAATTTCATATTGAACTATTGATTTTAATTTGAATTTATATTAACCATTGCTACTCACATATAATCCAGCATATGTATTCATGAGCATTGAATTTTATGAAATTATCGGTGGGTTAAGTTACATAAGTTTTATGAAATAATTTTGATAAGATTATGGTTATGAAAAGAGTGTAATCACATAAATGTCTATTGTTATTGGCTCTTTGAGCATATTGGGTGCTTGCACCATATTATTAAGTAAATGACTTACTTATATGCATGAAAAGTATGGATTGAATTGTGATTTGGATTTTTAGACCAAGTATTAATGATTATGAAGAATGCTTTGCTTTTAATCCTGAACGTACATTGAAATGATTTGAAACGACTATAGCATCTTTTGAAAGCATATAAATGGATAAGTATTCTCGTGGGATTTTTTTACTTAGTACCGATGGATTGGGGGCGTCAAGGCAATCCCCAAGTGTCCTCTCCTTTCCTTGAACTATATGCTAGCATAGGCATATGATAGCTACTACCGAAATGACCGAGTCATAAGGGATGGTTACACATTGATATGACATGATATGATATTGAAAATCCTTTTGAAATGACGGGGTCGGAAGGAAGGTGTCAATCACATTGAAATGACGGGGTCGTAAGGTGTGGAGTAGATTACCTTGGCAAGTGATCTTCTCTTATCGATGGGAGGTCTACATCGGACTTATTCATGTAATCGCCCACATGAGTTTGATTTGTTGGTTATAGCCCATCCCAACTATATATGAGCATTATTGCATTTTATGCATCATTGATTCATGGCATATTGATATATTACTTTTCCTTGTTATCTATCTCTTTCAATATTATGTGCGCTTGTTATCTAACATTGAATGCAGGTTTGATAAGTCATATGCATTGCGTTCCCCCATACTTAGTACATTCAAATGTACTAACGTATACTTTTGCCTACATGATGTAGCCATGTAGGGATCGGAGACTACCTTCATCCACCGTTTGACAGCTAGATCTGATCTGAAAATCCTATCTGAAATGAGAGACCCATAAGGAAGGTCACTTATCCAAAATGGAAGGCCCATAAGGAGAAGTGTAGTTTACCTTTGGAAAGTAGACCACCTCCTTTTCGGTATGGGGATAACATGGGGATTCCAAGTAATAGCTCGTTCGGTCTTATGTGTCGGTTGAGGTCTCATCCCCTCTCTATATAAGCATTTTGCATTTCATTCATCATGGATTTCATGGCATATTGTTATACTACTCTTCTTTCGATATATACTTCTTTCTATATTATGTGTCCTTGTCATCTAACATTGCATTGCAGGTTTGATAAGTCATATGCATTGCATGCCTACATATTTAGTACATTCAAATGTCCTAATGCATACTTTTTCCTACATGATCTAACTATGCAGGGACCAGAGATTTCCTTCACCCACCGTATGAAGGCTAGATTAGATTAGATACTTGCTGTGATGAATTCTATCTTCCAAGGACAAGCCACCATTCCTTTACCTATGATGTTTTGTTAATATTATTTGATTTTGAGGGTAAGCCCGAGACATGTCTTGGCCCCCATCCTATCTTATGACTAGAGGTATTGATAGACATCTTGTAGACTCTTGTATAGTTATTTGTTATGTGTTGACATTTTGAGTATATGCTTATGGTTATCTATTGGATATGGTTATTATGGATTGAATATGAGCATTGTGTTATGGGTTCATGTGATGATATGGAAGATCCTAAGTTTTGTATTGCCCCCATAGTGTGGGTCATACTTACACACCCCTTAGTTCTTATGTGCTAATGTGTTATGTGAATCCATGTTACTCCATATCCCTATGACATCCTCATAGCATGAGTCCTACTTTCTCGTCCCTTGGAAATATGTGTTTACTATTTGTATATGCTTATGAACCGATAATGTGAATATGGATACTTTGAGGCGCTTGCTTGGAGGCTCTCGAGTTTCTATTCACCATGTCACTCCTAGACCCTAGGTCCGGCTCATGATAGCCTGAGAGCGAGGATACATGGCAGATAGAGTAAGATATGCGAGCCCAATACCATCAGTTGTTTGACTCTTCACGTATGTCCGTTGTCTCATGTACTAGGATGAAGACTATTTTTAGTAAATGAATGATATAATGACCTCAAAGGTCATTTTGGATATTTCTAATGAAATTATCATTTTATCCTTCCTAAAAGTTGTCTTGCATCATTTTTGGATAAGTCCAAAAGTTGAATTTTGAAAATATCATAAAAAGTTGGAGTTTGGCAAAAGAAACAGTCTTAAAAGTCTTTAAGTTGGAAATTTTGAGTTTTGTGGTCATTTGGAGTTTTGCATGCCAGAAATTAATTCTATCAAGTCCATCAATTTTGAAATGCCAAATCTTATCTAGGAGAACTTGCATAACTGAATCTGCAGTAAAAATAGAGATTTTAGGCCCAAAGTTGCATTTTCAGTTCA
Organism: Solanum rostratum; assembly: GCA_029948455.1. Lineage (NCBI taxonomy): Eukaryota > Viridiplantae > Streptophyta > Magnoliopsida > Solanales > Solanaceae > Solanum > Solanum rostratum. Next base: position 21,258,611 of record CM057048.1, read on the forward strand.
CTTTGGATCATAGGTTCGACTTTGGCCAACCTTCGGAGTTCGAGAGATCTTATCGAATTTCCATTAGTTTTAGTGCTTCCAGGTGGTGAAACTAATGTGAAATGCCTTCGTTGTTTTAGAGGTTATATGAATATTTTGAGTTTTTAGGTCCAAAACTAGTTTAAATGATCCTTTCGAGTTCGGGACCACGGGGGTTCAAAATTCAAATTGGTTCCATTGAGTCCAGATCATCATTTTTTGTAGGTTTCAATGTGTTTTGTTTTTACAGGGTTCTGAACGAATTCCTGAAGGTCTGACTCCTAGTTTGCTTTTGTTGTGGTTGTTGGTGTGAGCAGTTTATGGTGCAGGTGGCATTTGTTCTCCACGTTCACAGAGGTCAATTTATTTAGACCTCTACATTTGCAAGAAAGGAGCTGCGTTCGTGGAGTGCAAGCGATTCAGCCTCCTTAAATCTCTGCATTCGCAAAAGCTCCTCCACATTCACAGAGTATTATTTATGCCTGAACATTAAAATTCATTAAAAGACTATCTTATTTCATATTTTACCATTTTCAACTCTTCAAGCTTCGTTTTCAAGAGAGATTTCAAGGGTTTTCAAGGCCAAAGTGAATGGGTAACTATTTTCCAACCTATTTCAATTATTTCCATTGATTAATTTGTGTTTTTAACTTCTACTTTGGGGATTTATGGTGGGATTTGGGGATTCTTGGAATAGAATTTCCCAAACTTAAACAATTGATTTCTCCCTCATCTTAGCTCTGTTTTTGAAACCGACTTCACAACTAAATTCCTTATTACAAGTAGATCATTTTAATCCATAAATTTTTACTTTTCGGCTATGTTTTCCAACATGAGATTTCTTATCATTTTACCCTTTCTCTTTGAATTAATAGATTTTAGTGTCATTAGATTTGTTATGTGATTGTGGTGTCATATTTTTAATAAATTTTGGTGATTTGAAGTATCGTACGATGGGGAAAGAAACTATTCCTTCTTGATTTTGAGACTTTATTTTTGACAAGTGGACTTCTAACCTTTTGTTAAGTATGAATGAACATTGTGTGCTCCTATGTGTACGAAATTTAGTAATTAGAGGTAGAATTGTACCACTCTGGGCTTGAATATGATTTTTCATATTGAATACTTTTTAATATGGCTATTTATTGAGTTATAATTTAATTATGAATTCGTAATCTATGTAATCCTGTGATTCATTCTATGTTAATAGTGAAATGGTTTTTATATTATGATATGATGATATTGAGATATTGATGATAATGAGATGTTGTTGATATTAAGATATTGTTGATAATGAGACATTATGATATTGAGACACCGACGATATCGAGATATTGATGACATTGAGATAATAAAATAATTTTGATTGATGATTTAATGATATAATTGTGATCATGCACCTTACATCTATTATTATTTGTGCATTGATACTTGTAATGGCTACGGTCAATTCATGAGTAAAGTAACAAGTGGATTGGTGGTCATGGTCTCTACCAGTCAAGCCAAGGTAAAATGTCGGCGGCCTGAGGTCTTTTTCAGACCCGTCCAAGTTCTTTTTCAGATGGGTGATCATTAGCCGAAGTCTTTGCTTGTAGTGTTCACGGATAATGGTCTATGTGAGACCCCCATAGGTTTCGATCTGAGGAATATATGGTCAAGGGATGTAAATCATAGGGCAGACATACATCACGATTATTTGACATTGCATTGCATTGTATACATCTCATGGCATCCACTCCACCTCATATTATATCTGATTGATATGGTTGTATATTGTTCATGAGAATGCGTACTTATACATCCATGATCTTGATATAAATATTGGATCCATCTATATACCAGTGTGATGAGATACTATGCTAGAAGATTAGTATATCTATAATACTGTATTTTGTTTATTAAATTCCACTAGGACTTTTCTGAGTGCAGAGTTGTAGTTTGGCGGACTGTGGTTGGAATTTAAGGAGTTACTTGTATTGTTCATTGCTTAACCTTAGGTTAGTTCTATTGTATGATTGCCCCATTGTTTAGTGCTCACCCCTTGCTACATTTTTGTAGGTTGTGAGCCCAATCTATCTTGCTAGACTTCCTTCTTTTTGCATCAAGCTTTCAGATTTCTTGGAGGTAGTCGCTTATGTCTTTAACACGCCTTGAGGATTTCACTTTTATGAATGTGTTCTATTTTACGACTAGATATTATGCCTTGTATTTCAATTGAATATTCTATACATATAGGCTTGTACATGTGATTCTAGTCCTTAGGATAGTTGTAGTTGGTTATTTTTCTGCTTATCTATATATATTAGGACTGTTATCTTCCACTTTTTTTGTTATTTTTTAGTTGTTTGGGTTTAAGGCTTACTGGCCTTGGTGGGTTAGGTAAGTGTCATCATACTCGATTTTCGGGTTGTGATAATTTGGTATCAGTGCCTAGGATCATAGGCTTCACATGTGTACAAGCTCAGTCTAGTAGAGTCTTCAGGATCAGTACAGAGACATCTGTTACTTATCCTTGAGAGGTCATGAAGATAATTAGGAAACTCTCTTTCATTTCAATCTAACCGATTCATGTGTGGGTTTTGTATAAGTATTGAGTGCTCGTGTATCCTTTTGATAGATGGCGAGGACCAAAGCTACTGCTACTATGGGTCGAGGGGAGGCCACCCTGGATGTCTCTATTGAGACCCTAGCTAGGGTTAGGGATCGTGCTCGAGGATAAGCTAGAGACCGGGTGCTGAGGAGCCGCATCGGCTAGTGACTATGAGCGGGGTATCTCCCCTGAGCCAACTATGGAGCCTATATAGGAAAAGTTTTCACATGAGTTTGTTGTAGCATCACTACTCCAGGATACACTTTTGAGAGTTTTGGGTGTGTTGGAGACTTTGGGGCAGGTAGATAGCCTAGCTAACACTTCTATTACGCCATAGACTTGGGTGAAGGTGTAGCCTAAGGATCAACAGCAGGCCCCCGAGGTATAGGTTCAGGATGAACAACCACTAGCAGCTCCGATTGATGAGATTCCACCAGTTGCTGCCTTTATTGATGTCGAGTAACAGAGATATGAGAAATTTTAAAAGATGGACCCACATTAGTTTTATGGTGGGAAGACTAAGGATGCTTATGAGTTCCTTACTACTTGTAGAGAGTTACTGGATACCATGGGACTAACAGAGACACATAGAGTGAGACATGTTACTCTCTAACTCCGTGGGCCTGCCAGTGAGTGGTGGAGGACTTATACAGGATCTACTCCAGTTGGATCTCCTCGCATGACTTGAGAGACTTTTTCTGGTGCATTCTATGATCGATTTGTTCCTTGGAGTGTCCGCAAGGAGAGCTGGTTGAGGTTTCAGAGTTTGAGGCAGGGCACCTTGACTCTTTCGGAGTATGAGATTAGGTTTTGCCAATTGGCCCATCATGCCACAACTATACTTCCAACTGAGGAGGAGAAGATTCGCCAATTTGTGAGAAGGTTGATTTATCCTATCAGGCAGTCGATATTTTAGGTAGCTAGAGATAGAGCCTCATTTTAGTCAATTGTTAGCACCGCCAAAGACGAGGAGTAAATGCAGAGGGAGGAGTTTGGGGACCCCAAAAGGTTCCGTACTTCAGGACAGTACTCGTGTGACTCATCAGAGGGCAGAGGTATGGTCAAGGTAGTACTTTTAAGCATCTTGGGGTTCATGCAACATTGCAAGCATCATAGGGAGGACGATGTCCCCGTGATTCCTTCTATTCAGGGAAGAGTTCATCTAGTTCTCAACAGAGGCCCACGGGTTGGGAAGGTTACATTATCCCTCCTACTCCTTCACTATACTGGTCCACCCTTAGATCCTTCTTTCGGTGTGGATCTTTTGATCACATGATTTACTAGTGCCCTAGACAGACTCATTCTGGGCCCTACCATTCATACTCTACACCACCGATCATAGTTCAGCCCCACAAATCAGGGGCCAGGGTAGAGGTCAGACAGATAGAGGTAGACGTACCAGTGGTAAAGAATCAGGTGATAGTTTCACTTCTGCAGGTGGTAGAGGGCCATCTCCTATAGATGGAGGTCTAGGTGGCCATTATTATGCCTTTCCATGTAGACTCGACTGAGAGGCCTCCGATGCTGTGATCATATGTGTTGTTTTGGTTTGCCCTCACCTTGTATCTGTGTTATTTGATGCTGGCTCTACTTATTCATATGTAACTGCTTATTTCTCCATTAAGTTTGATTTGCCTTGTGATTCCATGTCCATGCCTGTTCGTGTTTCGACCATAGTAGGAGAGACCTTAATAGTTTATATTAGCAATGCTAGGTAGACCAAGGACTGAGTGGACAAGTTCAAAGGGTTCTGATCCTAACAAAGTGATATCTTATATTTGGGCCCATAAGTTGATTGATCGAGGGCGTTTTGGTTATTTGGATTTTATTCGTGATACTGTTGCTGAGTCACCTTCTATGGAGTCTATTTCGATGGTTTGTAAATTTCTAGATGTGTTTTCTACTGATCTACAAGGAGTCCCTCCTGACGAGACATTGATTTTACTATTGACCTTGAGCCAAGCACTAAGCCTATTTCTTTCACCCCTTATCGGATAGCTTCAACTGAATTGAAAAAGTTAAAGGAGCAGCTTCAGGATCTGTTGAGCAAGGGATTTATTCGCCCTAGTGGTTAACCATGGGGTGCCCCAGTCCTATTTGTAAAGAAAAAAGATGGATCCATGAGGATTTGTATTGATTATACACAGTTGAACAAGGTGACTATCAAGAGCAAGTACCCGCTTCTCCACATAGATAACTTATTTGATCATCCCCATGGAGCAACCTTATTTTCTAAGATTGACTTGAGGTTTGGGTATCATTAGTTCGGGTTCGTCCATCCGATATACCCAAGACAGCCTTTCGGATCAGGTATGGCCACTATGAGTTCCTTATTAGGTCTTTTAGTTTGACTAACACCCTTCCAACATTTATGGAACTGGTGCATAAAGTGTTTTAGCCATATTTGGACTCTTTTGTGATTATGTTCATTGATGATATCTTGGTCTATTCTAAGACTGACGTAAAGCATGTGAGGCAATTGATGATTGTACTCCAAAGGCTCAAGGAGGCAAAGTTTTATGCATAGTTCGCCAAGTGCAAGTTCTGGTTCAGTTCGGTAGCATTCTTGGGGCACGTGGTGTTCAAGGAGGGCCTTTAAGTTTATTTGATGAAGATTAAGGTCGTTCGAGGTTGGAGTAGGTCTACTTCAGCTACAGAGATTCATAGTTTTATGGGCTTGGCTAGTTATTATCGTTGTTTTATTTAGGGTTTCTCCACTATTCCAACTCCAATGACTAGACTTACTAAAAATATCATAGTATTTCATTAGGCTGATAAGTGTGAAGAGAGCTTCCAAAAGCTCAAGTTATTGTTGACCACAACCCCTATTCTAACATTGCTGGAGGAAGATGTTTATTTCACTGTTTATTGTGATGCCTTTGGAGTGCGGTTAAGTGGTTTGTTGATGCAAAAAGGGAAGGTTATTTCTTATGCCTCTAGACAGTTTGATGCCCATGAGAAGAACTACCCCACCTATGATTCGGAGTTGGTTGTAGTTGTGTTTGTATTGAAGTTATGGCATCATTATTTATTTGGAGTCCATTATGAGATCTTTATGGACCATCACAGTCTACATAACATCTTTTGTTAGCGGGATCTAAATCTGAGGTAAAGAAAGTATATCAAGCTTCTAAAAGATTATGACTGGACTATTCTCTATCACCCCAGGAAGGCCAATGTAGTGGCTGATGCATTAAGTAGGCAGACTTCCAGCATGGGGAGTTTCGCAGCTATCCGAGTTAAGGAATGTCCAATGGCTAGAGTTGTTCCGAGATCGGCCAATATGTTGGCGAGGTTACAAATTTTAGAGCAAGGTAGAGTGCTTGCTACTATTGAGTCTCGCTCATCATTGATGGATCAGATTTGAGAGAGACAGTTTGAGGATGATAAGTTATGTATCATCCGGGATAAAGTGACTAGAGGTGAAACTAGAGAGGCACTGCTTGATTTTGATGGCGTCTTGAGGATTGGAAGTCGTATCTGTGTTCCTAAGGTGGGTGAACTGATTAAATTGATACTTGAGATGGCTCATTGTGCTAAATATTCCATTCATCTAGGGGTAGCGAAGATGTACCATGATCCGAGTAAGCATTATTGGTGGTGTGATATGAAGAGAGATGTTTCAGATGTTGTATCTAGGTGTTTCACATCTCAGCAGGTCAAGTATGAGCACTTGAGTCTAGGAGGAGAGCTTCAGCAGATGCCCATTCCCGAATGGAAGTGGGAGCGTATTGCCATGGACTTTGTGGTTGGCTTACCTCCTCCTGTTGGGGTTTTTGACTCCATTTGGGTAGGGGTGGATCGTCTAACCAAGTCTGCTCACTTTATTCCGGTCAAAGGGAAGTGTACAACTGAGAGACTGGCCTGGGTTTATATCAGTCAGATTGTGAGACTTCACGAAGTCCTAGTTTCCATTGTGTCAGATCGAGATTCGTTATTTACTTTGCACTTTTTGAGGGCTTTACATCATGTTTCGGTACTTGTTTGGATTTGAGTACAACTTTTCACCCTAAACTAATGCTTAGTCCGAGAGGACTATTTAGGATTAGAAGATATACTCCAAGCCTGTGTTACTAATTTTGGGGCTAGATGGGACCAACATCTAGCCTTAGCGGAGTTTGTGTACAACAACAGTTATAATTTCAGTATTTAGATGGCTCCTTTTGAGTCTTTGTATGGTCGTAGATACAAATTGATCGTAGGTGTGTTTAACACAGTAGTGGTGATGAGTATGGGTGTTAATATGTAGAGAGATGATTTTCAGCAAGTACAATTGAGATTAGATTGGTGACAACCTAGAGTCGCCAAAAATGTTATGTTGATAGGTAGGTTCGACAACTGGACTTCATGGTTGGTGACATGGTTTTGTTGAAAGTCTCACCTTTGAAGGGTGTTACAAGATTCAGGAAGAAAGACAAGCTCAATTCGAGGTTCATTGATCCTTTTGATATCCTTGATAGAGTAGGAGAGGTGACTTATAGACGTGCCTTGCTACCCGACCTGTTATCAGTCCATCCGGTATTTCATGTTTTGGTGTTGCAGTGTGATCTTCTGGATAAGTCACATGTGATTTCTACTGATTCAATTGAGTTGAGCTCTGATTTGACTTATGAGAAGCAGCCAGTAGCTATCTCGGATAGGCAGGAGAGGAAGTTAAGGACTAAAGAGATCACTTTGTTAAAGGTCCAGTGGAGCCGTAGGCCAGAGAGTGTGGCTACATAGGAGATAAAGTCAGATATACAGGCCCCATACCTTCAGGTATGTCCCTTGTCTCATGTTCGAGACAAACATTATATTTAGTAATGGATGATGTAATAACCTCGAAGGTCATTTCGGGTATTTTTGACCAAAATATCATTTTACCTTTCTGGAAAGTTTCCTTACGTCATTTTTTGGATAAATCCAAAAGTCTAATTTTGAAAATATCATAAAAAGTAGGAGTTTTGCAAAAGAAAAAGTTTTGAAAAGCTTTAAGTTGGAAATTTTGTGTTTTGTGGTCATTTTGAGATTCAAGTGTCAAAATTTAATTCTATCCATTCCATCAATTCTAAAATACCGAATCTTGTCTGGGAGAACCTGCAGAACTAAATTTGGAGATTTTTGGCCCAAAGTTGCATTTTCAGTTCATTTTGGATCCTAGGTTTGACTTTGGCCAACATTTGGGGTTGGGAGCTCTTATCGAATTTTTGTCAGTTCCAGTACTCCCTCGTGGTGAAACTAACACTAGAAATGACCTCGTTGTAAATTTTAGAGATTCTGTGAATAGTTTGAGTTTTTAGGTCCAAAACTAGATTAAATGATCCTTCTCGAGTTTGGGACCACGGAGTTTCTGAATTCGAATCATGATGGTTCCATTGAGTCCAGATAATCATTTCTGGTAGGGTTCTATGTGTGTTGTGTGTTTATGGGATTTCGAACGAATTCTCAAAAGTCTGATTCCTAGTTTGCTTTTATTGTGGTTGCTGGTGTGAGCAGTTACGAGGTTTCGAACGAATTCTCAAGGGTCTGGTTCCTATTTTGCTTTTGTTGTGGTTATTGGTGTAAGTATTTTTTGGTGCAGGTTGCACATGTTCTCCACGTTCGCGCCTATAGCACCGCATCCGCGGAGTTCAGTTTATTCAGACCTCCGCGTTCATGGAGTGCAAGCGAGCCAACTTCCTTAAGCCTTCGCGTTCACGGAGTGTTATTTATATCTGAACAGTGGAGTTCATTAAAAGATGATCTTATATCATATTTTACCATTTTCAACTATTCATGCTTCATTTTCAAGAGACATTTCGTGTATTTTCAGGGCAAAAGTGATTGGGTAACTATTTTCTAACCTATTTAAACTATTTCCATTTATTAGTTTGTGTTTTTAACTTCTACTTTGGGGGTTTAATGGCGGAATTTGGCTATTTTCGAAATATAATTTCCTAAACTTTAATAATTGATTTCTCCCTCATCTAAGCTCTGTTTTTAAAACCAACTTCACCGTTGAATACCTTGTTACGAGTAGAATATTTTCATCCATAAATTTTCAATTGTTGTCTGCATTTTTCAGCATGAGATTTTTGACCATTTTATCTTTTCTCTCCAAATTAGTTGATTTTAGTGTCATTAGACTCGTTATGTGATTTTAATATCATATTTGAATAGATTGTGGTGATTCGGAGTATCATCAGAGGGGGAAAACAACAATTTCTTCTTGATTTCGAGACTTTATTTGAGGCAAGTCGACTTATAACCTTTTGTTAAGTATGAATGAACCTTGTATGCTCCTATGTGTATAAAATTGAGTAATTGAGGGTAGAATTGTACCATTCTAGGCTTGATCATGATTTTTTGTATTGAATACTGCTACATATTGCTATATATTGATTTGTAATTTAATTGTGAATTCCCAATCTATGTGATCTTACGATTCATTCTGTTTTAATAGTGAAATGGTGCTTATAGTGTGATATATCGATATTGATTCTAATGAGACAATGTTGATAATGAGACATTGTTGATATTAAGACATCGACAATATTGAGATATTGATGGCATTGAGATAATGAGATCATTTTGATTGATGATATAATGATATAATTGTGATCATGTACCTTGCATATATTATTATTTGTGCATTGATACTTGTGATGGCTACGGTCGAGTTGTGAGTAAGGTAACAAGTGGATTGGTGGCTGAGGTCTCTACAGGTCGAGCCGAGGTAATATGTTGGCGGTCTGAGGTCTTTTTTGGATGGGTCCGAGGTCTTTTCTAGATAGGTGAACATAAGCCGAGATATTTGCCTGTGGTGTTCATGAATACATGGTCTATGTGAGACCCCCATGGGTTTTAATCTAAGGCATATATATAGTCAGCGGATGTGTATCATAGGACAGATATGCATCATGATGATTTGATATTGCATTGCGTTGTATACATCTCATGGCATCCTCTCCATCTCATATTATATCTGATTGATATAGTTGTATATTATTTATGAGATTGTGTACTTATTGTATCCCTGATCTTGATATAAGTATTGGATCTATCTATATACTGGTGTGATGAGATACTATGCTAGAAAAGGAGCATATCCATAATACTATGATTTGTGTATTAAATTGTACTAGGACTTTTCTGAGTGCAGAGTTGTAGTTCCGCAGATTGTTGTTGGGATTTAAGGAGTTACTTGTGTTGTTTACTGTTTTACCTTAGGTAAGTTCCATTTGCTACATACCCTATTGTTTGGTGCTCATCCCTTGCTACATTTTTGTAGGTTGTTAGCCTGGTCCATCTTGCTAACTTCCTTCTTGTTGGATCGAGCTTCCGAATTTATTGCGAGGTAGCTACTTATTTCTTCAGCTAGCCATAAGGATTTCACTTTTATATTTTGGTTCTATTTGAGTACTAGACATTGTGCCTTGTATTTCATTTGAATATTCTATACATAAAGGCTTGTACATGTGACTCTAGTCCTTGGGATATTGTAGTTGGTTATTTTTTCACTTATCCATACATATTTAGATTGTTATCTTCTGCCTTTATTGTTATTGTTAAGTTGTTTGGGTTTTTGGGTTGATCGCCTTAGTGAGTTAGGTGAGTGCCATGACACCCGATTTTCAGGTGCGACATTCAATATGCTTTAGATTTTAATTACTATGTTATTTAGATGCCACTGACTTATAACCCTAAAGTAAGTACTATACAATACAATGGCATGTTAGTTAAAATACTAGTAAGTATTCTTTTGTCATATATATCTAAGTGAACATTCCTAAGTCATAAGTATAGGTGAAATGTAAGAGTTATTTCTTCATAAATGGCTTATCATTATTTAAGTGTCAGTTTCTTAACTCCATAAGAAAAAGAAAAAAAATCAACTATTCAGAAGATTTAAGATTACTTTGCATTATGATAACTTGTTTATTAAAAAAAAGAGTAATATTTCATTAATTACACAAACTTCTTACATTCTTCTGACAGATAAAAACGTAAAATATGATCATTTATTCTCTTTTTCACCAATTCTTTTATTGTGTCAAATAATCATTCTTTCTTTTCTTTGTGAAATTCTGGTCATAGCAAAAGGTAAATATGTTTAACCATCTTGCATATAATATATTTTGTACTTATATAATATTTTATCCTAAAAATATTAATTTTTCATTTATTATAAAAGAAGCCAACATTATGTTATTAACTTAGTTATTTTATGATAATTGTCATCATGTCAAATTTGTCAAAATTTAAATTTGTGGCACTTGATATTTCTAGAAAGAACAATTTATAATGGGTACTTGATGCTGAAATTCACCTTGCCGCTAAGGGTGTTGGTGATACAATAATCAAAGAAAATAAAGCATCATGTTCGGATAAATCGACGCTATGATTTTCCTACGTTATCATCTGGTTAAAAGCCTGAAGGTTGAATACTTGACAGTGAAAGATCCACTTGAATTGTGGATAGGATTGAAAGGAAGGTATGACTACCTTAAGGCCACAGTATTGCTAAGGGCTCGTTATGAGTGGATGCACTTACAGTTTCAAGATTATAAAGCCATAGATGGATATTATTCTGTTGTATTTAGAATCACATCCCAATTAAAATTATGCTGGGAAATTATAAAAGATGAGGACATGTTGGAAAAGATTTAACTACTTTCTATGCCTCAAATGTGATATTAGAGTAGCAATACCGTGAAAAAAAGATTTCAGAAATATTCTAAATTGATCTCATTCCTTCTGGTCACTGAGCAACATAATTGCCTTTTAATGAAAAATCATGAAGCCCATCCAACTGGAACTGCTCCATTACTGGAAACAAACTTGATTGAAGCACAAGGACAATCTAAAATAATCAGGGCCAAGATTATGTGCATGGACGTGGTATGGGAAGAGACGATAAAATGATCGTCGAGGTGGTGGTCATAATAAAAAGGAGAACAATATGAGTTCTCGAAATAATCCTTCCAGAGGCAAAGGTGATCACTATTACTGTTGTAGCCTGAAAGGTCACTGAAAAAATGAATGTTGGATATCTGAACATTTTGTCAGGTTGTATCAAAATTTCTTCAAATGGAAAGAAAAGAAAGGTTGTGCCTCAAATTCTAATGTCTGTATGGAGTCACATTCGACTCTTAAAGATGATGTTTAGACAGGGCCTTCTCATGAATATAATGAGAATGGTGAGGCAAACTAGACATTGAAAGATGATGCTATTATGGCCTCGATGATATTACTCATCTGGAAGCTGGAGACTTCTTTGGGGATCAAAACATAAGTTTGATTACAGAATTTAAAAAACAAATAATGTCATATTTAATTGTTTTACTTAAAGTTGAAGTGCTTAAATTTTCTTTTGTTAGTTTTCTTTCATACTTCTTATGATGTATTTTTATAAATAAAACATTTGGTCTTCAGTTGGATCCAAGATGAGTAACAGAGATATGTCTTTTCGACAGTGCCACAACTCATACAATACTAAGAGAAAAGAAATATTTTTCTCATTTGATTATGAAAAAGACTTGTATAATACAATATCTGGTAGTACAAAATTGATTGACGGCTCTCGAAGCGCGCCCTTATTACCACATGGAGGAACAATACTGGTTGTTAATAATGCATTGCATTGTAGTAAGTCTTCAGAAAAACTTATTAAGTTTAAGGTTATTCGTCAAAATGGCTATCATGTTGAGATTGGGAATGAAGGAAAGGTTGAATACCTTTATATTACTATAATAAATGCGGAGAAAAAAATTGTGCATCAAAAATTACCTGCACTTTCTTCTGGGTTGTACAATATAAATATTGGTACAGTTGAATCACATGCTATGTAAACAAAAGGTTTACTGATTCTAATGATTTTTTCATTTAGCATGACCGGTTGTGTCATACCGGTTATAATATGATGCGTAAGATAATTGAGAATTCACATGGGCATACTTTGAAGGACCAAAATGTTCTTAAGTCAAATGAATTTCTCAAGAAAAGCTGGTTATTAAACTATCAACAACTAAGGTTGGGGTGAAATCTCCTACATTTCTGAAATATATACAGGGTGATATATGTCACGCCTTAAGTCCCATTAAGGCGGTTTTGCACCCGTTGTCGACAAGGCTCGGGAGAACCAACATATAATTATGCACCTGGTACGAACATTTAAGAGGTTTCCATATTCAACATGCTGTCAAAAGAAAGTAAGTTGTATTAACAAGCCAAAAGTAAATGCATAAGACTAGGCCATTGGAGCCACGATGTCTATAGTACGCTACTTGAACACACTTTAATTTACATAATCTACAAAGCCTCTAGGTAAGGAGCAATATCCATATGGGTCGGGATAGGCCCCGCCTCATGACCAACTGTACAATACAAAATACAAATTTTAGACACACAAGCCCCGAAGCAATTTGGAGCTTAGTAATAGCAGCTGGAAATCTTGTACTTTTACTGGGGAGATCTAGTAACTCCTGTACCTGCAGCATGAAATGCAGGTCCCCTGTAAGGGACGTCAGTACGAGATAATGTACTGAATATGTAAGGCAGGAAATACTGTATATGAAATAAGAACTCAAATAAAATAACACACTGCAGTGTAAGGATAAAAGACTACCTTTAGTCATACAGTAGAATCATGTACTTTATGTCTTTTTTATTACTTTACCTTCCTTTACTGTATAATCGGTGTACAATATATCATGTAAATGACAAGCTGATCAGTGATAAATCAATATCGGGATCGACCCATGCTAGGCTTTCCCTTCACCCCTGGGATACCCCCTGTAATATGGGATCGACCCATGCTAGGTGATTCTTCCAACCCTGGGATACCACCCATAAATAAGCAACTTTGAGTTATCTTTTATTTACTTTCCAGATGGTTCTTTTGGTGGTCATAACATTTAGAACTGTAGGACTATAGACATGACATGTGACATATAAACAACCATACAAGACAATATCACAAGGAAAATAGAGTTACACAACTAATGAAACGTGTAGGAGATCAAACAACAAATGGACTTTATTGGTAAAAAAAGAACTCATATATCCTTGGTATTTAAGTCCATATGCAGGTTTGACAGTGGCTATGTATGGGAACATATGAACATGGTATAGAGTAGAGATACGGTTAGTAGCCATGTCGGAGTTTGTATGTGCCTTTATGTGCCAAGGAAGAACCTAGATTTCATGCCAAGTAATAGAAAATCAAGTAGCCTTACATACCTCGTTGTACTACGTCGTTATTACCTCGGAGTAGTATCCTCTTCCTCCAAATACTTATCTATAACATAGTAGGTGATAAAACTAGTGTTAGCAGCTAACAAACACATCTTGGTAGTCCAATTTCATCCAAAAATAATATCCGGGCAGCAAGCTCGGAATTAGCAACCATGGAGTATTCTTTCAACATTTCCACTCCTAGTCGTATTTTCTAAATACACATTCCCATATACATGTCATATCCAGTTATTTTTAGTCCCATAACAGCGTTACAACAGCTTATGAAGTACAACATAAAATAAATCTACACAACACGCAAGTAAGCAATGCAACATTGCGTCTTTTCGCTACATTTCGACGGCAACCATTCCAAATCCGTTTCAACCTCAACCAAAATGTTCTCAACATATTTACACACAAAGACAGATCTAAAAGAGTCCTAAAACAGTCACCAAGTAGATGGAAAACATGAGACAACAATTCCCAATATTTAGTCCACGAATTCTTACTAAGAGCGGAATTTAGATATCATATAAGAACTCATTTTCGCGGAAGATAAAAATGGTGCTGCAGCTTTCTTACATCACTACAGAACCAAACCTTGTTATAAACATACATATTAATTCATAATCCATCCACCCAACAAGAGAAAATCCTCTTAATAAACAAGTAAAATGGACAACAATCTTTGGAACACATGCTGTCCCAAATTCCTGCACAAGTACAACCAGCATACTCTTCAAGTTTTTCATGGAAAAATTACACAAAACCATAGGTATTTTTACTTACTACAGCCCTCAAGGATTAGGTGCTCTTCAAGAACCTTATAGGTGAGCCTTGGCGGCTTTACAAAGTAAAGAGAGAGCAAGGAGAAACTTGGAAAGAAATCTGATTTTTGGCTTTGAGAAAATGACTAAAATTGCTGGCTGTTAGTCCCTTTTATAGGGACACTTTTGGCCGACTTTCTTTTGTATTTCAAGCCTTATTTTATTAAGGTTATGATGCAGCAACTTGGCCTTTTCACTTGGGCCTTATTGGGCTTCAATTGAATGGGCTTTGTTGCAAATATTTCTCCCTTAAACACACTTAGTTTTGGCCCTATTTGTGAATTGGGTTGTGAATGTAATTTGGCCCTTTTCCTATTCATCTTGGGCTGAAAATGTTTTCCTTTTATGATGCTAAACCATGGGCCCAAATGACATCCTTAACTCGGGGTTTATTCTTTATCGGACTTAAACAAATTCGGTGTTGGGTCTCGTCTCCGTCTACCTAGCCTATTTAAGCTAAGCACATAGGTGACTCACCTATTAGCTTCCTAAGTATCACAAGCACCTCGTTTCCTTTCACTTCATTTAAGGTCACGATCTCCTTAACTTGACTTAAAACTTATATACACTCGGTCATCTTGAGCTTTAGACGTATATATAGCCCTCTAATGTGCAAGTCAAGCACTTTTAAAAAAATGTGTTCTGGTTTTACCCTGCCATATCATGTTTCATATGCGTTGGACTAGTACATGTAAGATGTGGGGTGTTACATCCTCACCCCCTTAGAAACATTCGTCCTCGAATGTTAGCATAAATGGAATAGGTCATACAAGTTTAAACTTTCATGTAAACAAACTTTTAACAACATAATAAGACTTCAAATTCACATACCTATAAATCCCTTAATTCTGCATCTTGGACATCCTCTTTAGCTTCAAATAAATATGGGTATTTAGATCCCATTGCTTCCTCAGCCTCCAACGTTATCTCTTCTACTTGTTGTTTCCTCCAAAGTACCTTTATTGAAGGTATTTCCTTATTCCTTAGCTTTCTAATTTGACAATCTAGGATAGCAATAGGTATCTCTTCATAGGTAAGGTCTTCCGTAACCTGCATATCTTCAATAGGAGTGATATGAGATGGGTCACCTGTGCATTTTCGAAGCATTGAGATACGAAAAACTGGATGAACCATTGAAAGCTCTTGGGGTAGCTCTATTTCATACGCAACCTGTCCAAACCTTTTAATAATCTTATATGGCCCTATGTAACGTGGGCTTAGTTTTCTTTTCTTACCAAATCTCATAACATCTTTCATTGGGGACACCTTTAAGAATACCCAATCTCCTACTGAGAATTCAGTCCTCTTTTTCTAGCATCCGCATATGATTTGTGATGACTTTGGGCTATTTCTAGCCGTTGTCGTATTACCTTGAATTTTTTCATGGCTTGTTGGACTAGATCTGGACCAAGCAAGGTGGTTTCACCCACTTCAAACCATCCTATAGGTGATCTATATTTCCTTCCACACAAAGCTTCATACGGTGCCATCTTGATGCTTGAATGGTAGCTATTATTATAGGCAAACCCAATAAGTGGCAAATGGTCCACCCAACTACCTTTGAAGTCCAATGCACATGACCGCAACATATCTTCAAGTGTTTGAATGGTGTGTTCTGCTTGACCATCTGTCTGCGGATGGAAAACTGTACTTAAATTCACTTGTGTCCCTAAGCTCCTTTGGTAGGATTTCCAAAACTTTGCAGTGAATTGAGCTCCCCAATCAAATATAATGGAGATTGGGACCCCATGTAGCCTAACTATCTCTTTGAGGTATAACTTTGCATACTCTTCAGCTGTATAATCACTCTTAACTGGCAAGAAGTATGCTGACTTTGTGAGTCTATCAACTATCACCCATATAGAGTAAAACTTCTGAAATGAGCGAGGCAACCCAGTAACAAAATCCACATTAATCATATCCCACTTCCACATTGGAAGCTCTATACATTGCATATAACCTCCTGGCTTTTGGTGCTCTACTTTAACTTGTTGGCAATTCGAACATTGAGCCACAAATTCTACAAGGTCCGTTTTCATGCCTTCCCACCAAAACATTCCCTTCAGATCATGATACATCTTAGTTGATCCTGGATGGGTCGAATATCTTGAATGATGGGCTTCTTCTATTATCCTCCTTCTTAGACCATTAATATTAGGAACACATAATCTATTTTGGCAATAAAGTATTCCATTTTGGGTAGGTTCAAATCCCTTCATCATGCCTTGACTCACCTTCTCCTTAAGTCATCGTAGAACAGGATCCTTAAACTGCTTTTCTCTTACCTCCATTATCAATGAAGACGTTGCAACATTTTGCACAATAACTCCTTCTTTTGGAGTTTCAAGGAGGCGAACCCCCAAATTGGCTAGTTGACGTAGATCCTTAGCCACTCCTAGAGTACCACGGACTGCTCAACAATATTCATAATTGCCTTACGACTCAGAGCATCGTCTACCACATTTGCTTTCCCTGGATGGTATAGTATATCAACATCGTAATCCTTTATTAGCTCCAACCACATTCGCTGCCTTAAATTTAGGTCTTTTTGCTTAAAGATGTACTGTAGGCTCTTATGCTCAGTATATATGTCAACATGAACTCCATACCAATAGTGGCGCCATATTTTTAAGGCAAACACAACAGCTGCTAGCTCAAGGTCATGTGTTGAGTAGTTTCTCTCATGTGGCCGCAGTTGTCTCGAGGCATAAGCAATTACCCTACCATGTTGTGTTAGTACACACCCTAAGCCAGCCCCTGAAGCATCACAATAACCCGCATACCCCTCTGAGCCTTCTGGAAGCACTAGTACAGGTGCAGAAGTTAGCCTGCTTTTCAACTCTTGAAAGCTTCTTTCACATGCATCATTCCATTGAAATTTGGTCACCTTATGTGTCAACTTTGTTAGAGGTGCAGAAATAGAAGAAAAACCTTCAACAAACCTTCTGTAATAACTTGCCAACCCTAGGAAGCTTCGAACTTCTGTGGGTGTTGTTGGCCTTGGCCAATCTTTCACCGCCTCTATCTTTTGTGAATCAACCCTTATTCCTTCATCAGATACAATATGACCCAAGAATGCCACTGATTTCAACCAAAATTCACATTTGGAAAACTTGGCATACAATTGCCGATCACGAAGAACTTGTAATACTTGTTGTAGGTGATTTGCGTGGTCCTCTTCTAATCTTGAATACACCAAAATGTGATCTATAAATACTATCACAAATACATCCAAGAATGGCTTGAATACCCTGTTCATTAAGTCCATAAGAATTGCTGGTGCATTGGTCAGCCCAAATGACATAACAAGAAATTCAAAGTGACCATAGCGTGTCCTAAAGGCTGTCTTGGGTATATCTTTCTCCTTCACCCTCACTTGGTGATAACCTGACCTCAAATCAATTTTTGAAAAGAACTTGGCACCCTGTAACTGATCAAATAAATCATCAATCCTGGGGAGGGGGTATTTGTTTTTAATTGTCACCCTATTCAATTGTCGGTAGTCAACACACATTCTCAAGGTGCCATCCTTTTTACGTACAAATAACACTGGTGCACCCTAAGGGGACACACTAGGTCTTATAAAACCCTTCTCTAGCAAATCTTTTAATTGCTCCTTTAATTCACGTAATTCTGTCGGGGCCATTCTATATGGAGGGATAGAAATAGGTTGGGTGCCGAGAAGTAAGTCAATGCTAAAATCTATTTCTCGTTCTGGAGGTAAACCTGGAAGCTCTTCGGAAACACATCAACAAATTCATTCACTACGAGAATAGATTGAAAAGTTGGTGATTCTGCTTCCATATCCCTTACTCTAACTAGATGACATATATATCCCTTTGACATCATCTTATTCGCCTTAAAATAGGTAACAAACTTACCCTTTGGTGCCCCAACATTACCTTCTCATTCAAGGACCGCCTCATTTGGAAAGTGGAAATAATCTCTCTTAGTTCCGCAATCCATAGTACCATAGCAAGAAGCTAACCAATCCATACCCATTATAACATCAAATTCCACCATATCTAACAACAAGGTCTGCCAATGTGTCACGGTCACAAACAGTTACTACACAATCATAATAGACCCTTCTAGCTATAATAGATTCACCGGTTGGTATAGATACTTCAAATGGCTTGTTCAATAATTTAGGTGTTCTTTTAAGCTTCCCAGCCACTAGTGGAGTGATATATGATAATGTAGAACCAGGGTCAATTAATGCATACACATTATGTGAAAAGATGGACAATGTACCTATGACCACATCGGGTGAAGCTTCTAAATTTTGCCGACTCCCCAGAGCATAAGTGCGATTTTGGGCTCTGCTGGAGCTAGCTGCCCCTCTACCACCTCTACCACGACCTGCAGGCGTTTGTTAACCCCTACCTAATGGAGGAACTGACGATGATGATGCAACAGCTAACCTAGTAGGTTGTGCTATATCACCCATAAGTCTTTTTGGGCAATCTCTCATTATATGCCCTGGTACACCACACCAATAACAAGCATCTGTCCCAACAAGACATGTACCTAAATGACTCCTCCCACATTGTTTGCAAGGCTGCCTAGGAGGAATTTGCTGGCTGGCCAAATATCCTATTATTCATGCACCTTGACCCTCACTTCTTTGACTAAACTGATTACCTTTAGACCCTTGAAGTTGTGGTGGAGTACTGACTGCAGAGTAGAAGGATGATGGTCTAGGTGGTTTATTAGGAAATCGAGGCCTAAACTCACCTTGGGACGGTACAAATTGCCCTGTAGATCTGGACCTCTTGGACTTCCCCCTTTCTAACTCTTGTGTCCTTCTTCTTTGTCGTTGATCCTCCAATTTTTGTACAAATGCTTGCATCCTCTCTATATCCATGTCTTTATTCAAAGAAGTAGTGGTGCAGTCTCTGACCAGATACGAATCCAACGAATCCACATATCGATGAACTCTATCTGCCATAGTAGCAACTATATTAGGAGCATACCTGGACAGGGAATTAAATTGAAGGTTATACTCCCTCACGCTCATATTCCCTTGGTGAAGATTCAGAAACTGATCTGCCCGGGCCTCTCGGATCTTGTATGGCAAGTAATGGTCATGAAATGCCTCTTTGAACTCCTTCCAGGTAGTTGGAGATGCATCTATACCCTTAGATTGCTTCCAAGCTTCATACCACAATATAGTCACACCCTTCAATCTATATGCTGCCAGTTCTACAGCTTCTGTGCCGCTTATGTGCATAACATCTAAAGTGCGTTGGATATAATCGATGAAGTCTTGAGGATCTTCATTAGGATCTGACCCAGTAAAAGATGGAGGGTCTAAATTAAGGAAGTCACGTATCCTCGTGCTAGCTTCCCTATCTGCACCACCTGCACCTATAGGTGGACCTATCTTGTCTTTGACTCTGGCCAACAACTATCAGAGTCAATAATTGGACAGCATTTCTCAGACCTGCGCGGTAGCATCGGTAGGTGGTTCTGGGAGAGTTTCACTACTTCCTGGTTCATCAGGAGCTGGAGGAGTTGGAGATGTTTGTGATAGAGACTCATCTTGGGCCTCATTTTGTCGTCTCACCGGACTGGGTGCACCAACTACCACTTCCACTTCCTTCCCCTTTGCCTTTACTTTTCCTTGTTTCAGGCATACTTGCTGTACAAAACAATTTAGAGGTTAGAAACAATAAACCTACAACCCTTGGCTCTATGGCACGATCTAAAGAATGAAAAGAAAATGAAGACTCCTAAATGCCACGTAGCCTCCTACTTATAAATGTGGTGCATATCACATCCATATACAAGAATCTACATAGATACAACTTTGTAGACTCCCTAGGACGTCCCGATCTGATACCACTTTTGTCACGCCCTAAGTCCCATTAAGGCGGACTGGCACCCATTGCCGACAAGGCTCGGGAGAACCAACATATAACTTTGCACCTGCTACGAACATTTAAGAGGTTTCCATATTCAACATGCTGTCAAAAGAAAGTAAACTGTATTAACAAGCCAAAAGTAAATGCATAAGACTAGGCCGTTGGAGCCATAATGTCTACAGTACGCTATTTGACCACACTTTAGTTTACATAGTTTACAAAGCCTCTAGGTAAGGAGCAATACCCATATGGGTCGGGACAGGCCCCGCCTCATGACCAACTATACAGTAGAAAATATAAGTTCTAGACACACAAGCCCCGAAGCAACTTGGAGCTTAGTAATAGTAGCTGGAAATCCTGTACTTTTACTGGGGAGATCTAGTAGCTCCTATACCTGCAGCATGAAATGCAGGTCGCCCGTAAGGGACATCAGTATGAGATAATGTACTAAATATGTAAGGTAGGAAATATTGTATATGAAATAAGAACTCAAATGAAATAACACACAGGTGTGTAAGGATAAAAGACCACCTTTAGTCATACTGCGGAATCATGTACTTTATGTCTTTTTTATTACTTTACCTTTCTTTACTGTATAATTTGTGCACAATATATCATGTAAATGATAAGCTGATTAGTGGTAAATTAATATCGGGATGGACCCATGCTAGGCTTTCCTTTCACCCCTGGGATACCCCCCATAATATGGGATCGACCCATGTTAGGTGATTCTTCCACCCCGGGGATACCACCCATCAATAAGCAACTTTGAGTTATCTTTTATTTACTTTCCAAATGATTCTTTTGGTGGTAATAACATTTAGAATTGTCGGACTATAAACATGACATGTGACATATAAACAACCATACAAGACAATATCACAATGAAAAGAGAGTTACACAACTAATGCAACATGTAGGAGATCAAACAACACATGGACTTTATTGGTAAAAAAAGAAATCATATATCCTTGGTATCCAAGTACATATGCAGGTTTGACAGTGGCTATGTATGGGAAAATATGAACATGGTATAGAGTGGAGACATGGTTAGTAGCCATGTCGGAGTTTGTATGTGCCTTTATGTGCCAAGGAAGAACCTAGATTTCATGCCAAGTAATAGGAAATTAAGTAGCTTTACATACCTTGTTGTACTACTTCATTATTACCTCAGAGTAGTATCCTCTTCCTCCAAATACTTATCTACAACATATTAGGTGATAAAACTAGTGTTAGCAGCTAATAGACACAACTTGATAGTCTAATTTCACCCAAAAATAATATCCGGGCAGCAAGCTCGGAATTAGCAACCAAGGAGTATTCTTTCAACATTTCCACTCCTAATCGTATTTTCTAATACACATTCCCATATAGATGGCATATCTAGCTATTTTTAGTCGTATAACAGTGTTAGAACAGCTCATGAAGTACAACATACAACAAATCTACACAACACGCAAGTAGGCAACACAATATTGCGTACTTTTGCTACATTTCGACGGCAACCATTCCAAATCCGTTTCAACCTCAAATATTCTCAACATATTTACACATACAAAGACAGTCCTAAAAGAGTCCTAAAACAGTCACCAAGTAGATGGAAAACATGAGACAACAATTCTCAATATTCAGTCCATGAATTCTTACTAAGAGCGGTATTTAGATATCATATAATAACTCATTTTCGCGGAAGATAAAAATGGTGCAACAGCCTTCTTACATCACTACAGAACCAAACCTTGTTAAAAACATACCTATTACTTCATAATCCATCCAACCAACAAGAGAAAATCCTCTTAATAAACAAGGAAAATGGATAACAATCTTTGGAACACATGATGTCCCAAATTCCTGCACAAGTACAACCAGCATACTCTTCATGTTTTTCATGGAAAAATTACACCAAACCATAGGTATTTTTACTTACCTTAGCCCTCAAGGATTAGGTTCTCTTCAAGAACCCTAGAGGTGAGCCTTGGCTGCTTTACGAAGTGAAGAGAGAGCAAGGAGAAACTTGGAAAGAAATCTGATTTTTGGCTTTGAGAAAATGACTAAAATTGCTGGTTGTTAGTCCCTTTTATAGGGCCACTTTTGGCCGACTTTCTTTTGTATTTCAAGTATTATTTTATTAAGGTTATGATGCAGCAACTTTTCCTTTTCACTTGGGCCTTATTGGGCTTCAATTCGATGGGCTTTGTTGCAAAAATTTCTCCCTTAAACCCACTTAGTTTGGGCCCTATTTGTGAATTGGGTTGTGAATGTAGTTTAGCCCTTTTTCTATTCATCTTGGGCTGAAAATGTTGTCCTTTTATGATGCTAAACCATGGGCCAAATGACATCCTTAACTCGGGGTTTATTCTTTATTGGACTTAAACAAATTCGGTATTGGGTCTCGTCTCCGTCTACCTAGCCTATTTAAGCTAAGCATGTAGGTGACTCACCTGTTAGCTTCCTAAGTCTCACAAGCACCTCACTTCCTTTCACTTCATTTAAGGTCACGATCTCCATAACTTGACTTAAAACTTACATACACTCGGTCATCTTGAGCGTTAGACGTACATATAGCCCTCTAATTTGCAAGTCAAGCACTTTTAAAAAAATGTGTGCTGGTTTAACCCCGCCATATCATATTTTACATGTGTTGGACTAGTACATGTAAGATGTGGAGTGTTATAATATATGTGGGTCTATTCACCCTGGATGTGGACCATTTAAATATTATATGATCTTGATAGATGCATCTACAAGATGGCCACTTGTGTGCTTATTGTCAACTCGCAATATGGACTTTGCGAGGTTGTTGGCTCAAATAATAAAGTTAAGAGCATAATTTCTAGATTATGCAAGAAAGACAATTCGTCTTGATAATGCAAGTGACTTTACATCTCAGGCATTTAATGATTCTTGTTTGTTTATTGGGATAACAATTAAACATTTTGTTGCTTATGTTCATACTCATAATGGTCTAGCAGAGTCATTGATTGAACATCTTCAATTGATAGCTAGACCATTGTTAATGAGGACAAGGTTGCGCGTTTCAATACGGGGGCATGCTATTTTTCATGCAGCAATACTTGTGCACATAAGGCCAACCAATTATCATGATATCTCTCTATTGCAGTTGGTTTTTGGTCAGGAGCCAAATATTTTCCATCTTAGAGTTTTGGTTGTGTGGTATATGTTCCTATTTCTCCACCACAACGTACAAAGATGGATCCCCAAAGAAAGTTGGAGATATATGTTGGGTATGAATCTCATTCTATTATAATATATTTGGAGTCTAGAACTGGAGATTTATTTACTCAAGGTTCGTGGAGTGTCGTTTTGATGAATCGGTATACCCAACATTAGGGGGAGAACATAAGCAATTGTAAAATGAGGTAGATCAAAATTTATCTTCATTATCTCATTTAGATCCTCGAACAAGTCAAAATGAGAAAAAAGTTCAAAAGTTTATTTATTTGCAAAGTATTGCAAATCAACTACTGGATACATTTACTAGCCTTTCACGAGTTACCATATTGCATATCCTAGGTGCTAATGCTCAGGATCGAGTTGATGTCCCGATAGGGTAACTTGTCAAGGCAAATTAGTCTAGGCCACACTTAAAAAGTGGAAGACCAATTGATTCCAAGGATAAAAATCCTCAATAAAGAAAATGAACAAATGATCAAGATGCTCATAATTCGGAGGCAATTGCTCAAGAAGAGCTCTAAGACATAACAAATGGTGGTACCATCAAGGAGGTCCAAGTACCTAAAAATAATAAGAATGATGAAATCTCAATAAACTATGTCTCAACGTAAGAAAGGTGGAACCAAAATAATATTGTGGTTGATAATATTTTTTCCATAATATTACTATTGAAATAATGCAAAAAGATGAGGACTTGGAACCAAGATATGTCAATGAATATAGGTAGAGAAATAATTGGCCAAAATGGAATGAAGTAATTCAAACAGAATTGGTTTCACTTGAAAAGGTCAAGTTTTTGGACCAATAGTTCAAACACCTGAAGGTGTCCAGCCAGTTGGTTATAAATGGGTCTTTGTACAAAAAAGCAATGAAAATGGTAAAGTAGCAAGATATAAAGAATGACTTGTAGTATAAGGATTCTCACAGAGGCCTGACATTGGTTATGAGGAGACATATTCTCCTGTGGTAGATGCAATTACCTTCAAGTATCTAATAAATTTATCAATTCATGAAAAATTTAAAATGCATCTAATGGATATGGTCACAACCTATTCATATGGCTCATTGGAGCATGACATTTTATGCATTCAAACTGCTTGAAGAATACAAAAATTCAAAAGAAACTTGTTGAATAATGCTTCGAAAATCCTTGTATGGGTTGAAATAATCAGAACAAATGTGGTGTAATCATCTTAGCGAATATTTGCTAAAGGAGAGGTACAAAAATGATTCCATTTGTCCTTGTATTTGTATACGAAGGTCAAAATCTGAATTTGTCATAGTATTTGTATATGTTGATGACTTGAACATCGTCAATACTCCTAAGGAGCTATCAAAAGTTGTTGAATGTTCAAAGAAAGAATTCGAAATGAAAGATCTTGATAAGACAAAGTTTTATCTTGACCTAAACATTGAACATTTGACTAATGAGATATTTATCCATCAATCAACATACACTTAAAAGTTTTTGAAGCGATTCTACATGGACAAGTCACACTTATTCAGTACTATAATGAGTGCGCGATCACTCAATATTAATACAGATCCATTTCGATCTCAAGAAAATGATGAGGAGATTTTTGGTGTTGAAATTCCATACATTAGTGTTGTTGGGGCACTAATGTACCTTGCCAACAACACATGATAAGATATTTATTTTGCACTAAGTTTATTGGCAAGATTCAGCTCATGTCCAATAAGAAGACATTGAAAAGGTGTTATGCATATATTTAGACATCTTCAAGGAACAATTGTTACGGGATTGTTGTATTATAATGCATTCAAATCAGAAATAATCGGTTATGCAGATGCTGGAAATTTGTCTGACCTACATAAAGCCCGATCTCAAACAGGTCATTTATTAACATATAGAGGTGCAACTATATCATGACATTCTATGAAGCAAACAATAGTTGCTACTTCTTCAAATCATGCGAAAATAATAGCCATTCATGAAGTTAGCCGAGAGTGTCTATGGTTAAGATCAATGACTTAATATATTTTACAGCATGTGGTTTTTCTATGCAAACAAAGGCTCAAACAATATTATATGAAGATAATGTTGCCTGCATAGCTCAAGTGGAGGGAGGATATATCAAAGGAGACAGAACAAAGCATATTTCACCTAAGTTCTTTTTCACACGTGATCTTCAACAAAGTGTTGAGATAGATGTTCAGCAGATTCATTCGAGTGATCATCTTGGGGATTTATCCACTAAGGCATTGCCAACGTCAACATTTGAGAAGCTAAGATATAAGATTGGAATGTGTCGTCTCTAAGATATCAAATAAGTTTTCATCAGGGAATGTATAATACGCGTTGTACTCTTTTTTCCTTAACTAAGATTTTATCCTATTGAGTTTTCTTGGTGAGGTTTTTAATGTGGCAACACTCAACGCATATTACAAGATATGTGTGATCTTTTCCTTTACTAGGCTTTTTTCCATTAAGTTTTTTCTAGTAAGGTTTTAACGAGACACATTATCTATGAACATCCAACGGGGGGGGAGGGGGGGGGGGAGTGTTATGAATTCATTCAATATAGTGGATGTTCATTCACTTAATCAATTAATGTAATGTATATTGATTCACTCATATGTATCCCTTTAATACATTAAGTTAATGTATTGACAAAAGGTGTAAAACGGATGATTTCTGCATCCTATAAAAGGCTAATATTCACCTTTTTGTAAAGACACACTTGAAGAAATTAAAAGTATTCTCTATAATTGCATTCCATTTGTCTTCGTCTCTACTTAATATTTTTATATTGCTAATATTTCACAACATTTGCTTCTTTTTATATCATTAAGCTCAATTTTAAGAATGTATCTTTGAAGGGTTCTGTAATAAATTATTTAATTGGTTCTGCAAAACTCTAGGTATGAACTTTAGAGGAAGTTTTTCTTGAAACTTTTGTAATTTCAGAGATGATTCTTATTTAAAAATTTATATGCTACTACTAGAATAGATTATATTTAGGGGTCTTTAGATGTGGGAGATCAAAATAAATAAATTTTAAATAAAAAGGTCCATGTATAAAATTTTGTTGTTTTGTTTGGTTATCAAGTTTGGATAATTTATTCCATCATTTATACCATAGTTATAGAACAAATTATTCTATATATTTGGTGGAATTGCTTATTGCAAAATAACTAACCCCAAAAAAATTAATTTTAAAATAATTTATTCTTAACCAAATGACCCCATATAATATATTTACCTTGATGTAGGGGGTTGAGGAGAAGATAGGAGAGTCGTCTTAGCGATCAACAAAATTAAAAACGAAATAACCTTTTTTTAAAAAAAAAAAGAAAGAAAGACTCGTACCAGATGATATTTATAAGTTGATTACCAAGCTTGACTTTTGACGCATAGTCTTATTCCGTGTGTTTTCAGAACTGTTCTTATCTCATAAAGTTTTCATGAATTTTATACAAAGTTATGAAAAAATTATATTTTGGCCAAAAATTTTATTCAATATATTTTCATGATTTAAAGGTTAAGCTCACGGTTGTACATTTTACAAAACAGATCTTGAGCTTTTTCAGAACAATATAATCTATAAAATAAATTTTAAGCTGAGGCTCACAATAGTGTTGTTTACAGAAAATATTATGAGCACTATCACATCTAATTATCTCAGATTACTTAGATGATATATATTGTGAGCATGTATAATTTTGAAAGGATTATTTAGCATCGAGATAGGGCATGAGTTTAGATAATACATACTCCGAAAACTATGTTACCATTACAGATTAGGATCGTATTGCGAACTTAGGAAGATTCATTATCCCTAAAAAAGGCTCAATTTTAGACTCATAGTTTAGCATGTTCTTTATCCGGAAAGTAGAGATGTTCATGATTTACGTAAAAATTGAAAAATCAAATCAAATTCATTAAATAACTCAATGTTTATTTGTTTAATTTGGTTTTACATTTTAAAAATCTATAATATTTTATCTAATTTTTATTTTGTTTAAAACAATTGAAGAAATAATCGAACTAAATCGAGAAACTCTCTTTCTATAAATATAAATTAAATATACGTAAAATATTTTTTATGATCAATATTTTAAGCAAAAATGCAAGTTTTTATTTATATAAATAACTGGTTCCTACAATATTGTGCTTTGTACACTATTAATTGCACGTAGATATCCTATCTCTTTGAATTTCACGTTGGGCATTATTTGTGTAATTTAAGTTTTTCATCAACCATGTTATACACATTTTTTTTATAGATTCATCATGCATGTATAGAAAGATTAGTTTAAATTTGACAACTTTAAATTATAAAAAATAGTGAACTTTGAACTATCCTCCTTCGATTAAAATTGTCTAATATCAATATATATATTCTAGGACTATAGAGAATATATTTGGGTGATTATAATTTTATCCTTATTTAACGTAAATTATGAAGGGTATAAAGATCTTGGATATTTTGGTCAACCAACATTTATATTCATTCTTTTATAATAACTAGTCTCTATGAACGTGTCTCGCACATTAACATCTGACTATTATAAAGATTATGTCTAAAGATGATAAATTTTTTTGTTATTTCTTTGGTCCAAAATATTTTTTTACCTTAACAAGGACATTATTATACATAGGAGGTTGTGAAAGACGTGAATTAGAGTAGAAAAATTGTCACATCCCAAAAGGAGGGGAGGCGCGATTGGTACTCGATACCATCATTGATCGGGTAAGCCCCTGAACAAGCTAGCTAACTAGACTAGGAGCCAAGAGATAAGGAAGAATAACATCTGAAAGAGCACGCCGAGACCATTTAGGTCATGATATGGTTAACAATAATCCATATACACCAAGGTAGATAAGCCAAAATAATAAAAGTATTAGCTAGTCGATGAGGCTGCAACCAAAGAGATACATGCGCCCACATATATATACATGCCAAGCCTATGATTGGAGACTAAAATATGTGTAAAAAAACCTAAATACTATGTCCACAATAGCCTTTAAGAACACATAAGCACTATCGAGACAAGGCCTCAACTATACCCAAATTGTACTACAAAAGTAAAGATCATGTGAAAGCTCCAAGTAAAGGTGGAGTTTATCAACTCACAGCTGAACCCAAAGCTAGAGGAGGGATTGATTAGAATCCCTAACCTGGACCTGTATGCACGAAATGAAAATGTAACTCCCTAGGCAATGAGACATCAGTACGAATAAAAACATACTAGTATGTAAAACAAAAAGTAAAATTATAAATGACACAAGTAACAAGGGTAATAGAGATATCATCTGGAATTGAAACTTAAATAACCTTCATGGATAACATTCGGCCTCCTAGTGATAAATATACATAGTATGCTCGAGTAATCACATGTCGTGAATACATATATATAGATGCAAATGCATGACCCACGCAACCAAATGCTTACAATGGTGATCCTTTTCGGTAGCTAATCGGCATTATATTTTCCAACTTGTGGCCATCTATATAATACACACACACAAAAAAAAAACACACACACATATATATAATCATTTGGGCAAATAGGCCCTTTACTTTTGATTATCGCTTGGAGTCCATGCGTAAATATCATGTATGATATGAACATTGAATGCACATAGTAGGCCATAGCAAAAATTTTACCAATCTTGGATCATTGGTACTCTTATTCTCATAATGTCATAATCGCCGTCGTAGCATATACACATGACTCGTGGACTCTGATATGTTTTTCAAACAAGTTTGAAAACTTGACTCAACTTTTATAATGATACCTTAATTTTGAAGAAGTTCATAAGAAGCTTAAGGTGCTTCACTACTGCTTATACTTGGTTCCTTGATAATTAGTAAAAGAAAGTATTTTTCTTAAAAAACAATGAAGTGCCTTAATAGCTCAAACAGGAGCTTTATATTTGAGATTATTGAAAATTAACATGTTACTTTTTAAGTTGTTTAAATACAATTTTAGCAAGGAAAGAGGATTGGTTATGACTAGATTTCCTTCATATCTCCTCTTTTCTTATTTTAAAGTGACACCACCCAAAGAAGAGTAACAACTCAAACACATGGACACGTAGTCAGGAAAGTCGATAAATTAGTATATGGATGTTGGATGTCCAATTTAATCAAACTAATGAATTATCAACCTAATATCATCATGAAAATAATTCAGTTACGGTCCTAATGCCCTTTTACAAAAGTCTGTCTAGCAATAGAATAGTAAAATATTATTTTTTATATTTTGGGAGTTTCTCAAATTTCGTGCTAAAAAGAGGGACAAAGCTTAGTCTTAACCTACATCTTCAACGAATGTCTAAATGCCTAAAGTTTGAATGGTCTGACACATTTGAGCTAATGTTAAGAAAATTTCTTAGAGAAGTTTACAATAACTTTTGCCAGTCTATGTCTCGCAACTTTCTTGACTCCAAAACAAAATATATGACCACTGTCCAATTAAAGTACCTCTTAGCACTCTATTATTGGCAAATCAAACATTGCTAGTCCTATTCAAAAGATGAAACTTAATTTAAACCATCTGAAAGGATGGGGGTGCTTTTTGAGCCATTTTTGAACCCCAAACCTTTGCTTAAGGATTCCTTTGACCTAAAACCTTAGCTCCTTATTATTAAAACCAATTTATGGTCTCATTCTTGTGATATACTGCAGTAAATCATATAAAACTTATATAATATGCCACACTATATACATTGACTAGAAATGTGAGGTCTTACAGCCTCCCTTTCTTAAGAACATTCATCTACGAATGGGTCGAGATAGTCCCTTGGTTGCATTTCTACATACCAAAATGTTATTTCGAGGATATACTTGTTACCCTTGAAAACCTTAAATCAACTTAGGAAATTCAAACTACTAAACTTCGCATAGCTATCCTACAACAAGACATACAAATTACACGTTCAAATGACTTAAAATCTAATTAAGTTACTGTAAAAGACAATTGATAATTTTTTATATGCGACTCACCTTAAGTTGTAAATAGCTAGGGGTACTTCTTCATCATTTCCTTTTCAACTTTCTAAGTTACTTCCTCAATATTTCTGTTTTGCCACAACACTTTCACGGAGGTCACTTCTTTAGCTCGAAATATTCTTACTTGTCGATCTAAATTAGCCGCAGGTACCTCATAACAAGATAAGTCTTCAGCAATGTAAATATCTTTAATATGAGAAATAGGTGAAGGATCTCCAATGCACTTTCGTAACATAGATACATGAAACACTGGATGAACTGCTCCTAATTTTGAAGGCAAATCAAACTCGTACGCTACCTAGCCGACTTTTTAAATAATCTTTTATGGTCATACATACCTAGGACTGAGCTCCCCTTTCTTTCTAAATTTCATGCTATCCTTCTTAGGCAATACTTTAAAAAAATACCAATCTTGTACTTCAAACTCTAAGTCTTGTTGTCAAACATCTGCATAAGATTTTTACCGACTCTGGGCTGTTTGCAATCGATCTCTAGTAAGCTTTACCTTTTTCATCATTTGCTGGACTAGATTAGGACCTAGCAACTTTGCCTCCTCGACATCAAACCAATCGATCGACGACCTACAACTTTGCCTATATAATGCTTCATAAAGAACGATTTGAATACTAGCTTGGAAGATATTATTATAACCAAACTCGATAAAAGGTATATGATCATCCTAGCTTCCGTTAAAATTTAGCTCAATATATTGAGCTAAGCCTCCCTCTCTGATGTTCTGCTTTAAGTTGTTGGTAGTTGGGGCGTTGGGCTACCATCTATGCAATATCTTTTTTTTCATCCCATTTCAGAAATAAATCCGTCGAAGGTCCCGATACATTTTTATTTGTAATGACCCTTTAAGTTATTTTGAAAAATAAGTCTTTGGTTTCCTAAAAGATTTATCTCATAAAATTTTAGTGGGTATTTTGGACTATTCAACAATTACTATTATTTAGTTACAAGTAAATTTAGGCAATTGATTTAACAGATGGGATAAATGTTAAATTAGTTAACATTTTATACCATTGGTACATGTATTTTAGAATACATTAGTGTAACACACACACACACATATATATATATATAAATTAGATTAGATTAAAAAAAATAATAAAGAAGAAGGGTTACGAAGACTACCTGTTCGGCATTGACGAAGAGAGAAAGAAGAAAAAAAATGCCGACTCTAGGTAAGGAACAACTAGAACCTTATATTATCGGGTTCGAGCCCTGGGAATGAAAAAAATCCTATTGGGAGCGCTATACCCCCTCCCCCCCCAAATGGGTCCTGCAGTGCACGATTTGGATTTAGTTGGGGCTGCATGGACTCCGAACAACAGGTGGGAAACAAAAAAAAAAAAGAACCTTATATCAAATATTCTATAGCTAATTAGGTATATATTAAAGTGTGTAAGAAAGAAAACCTCCAAATCAAAGAATGTAACTTGTAATTTTTTTTAAAAAATTAGGGGTAAACGAACATTGCACTGAATCAACGGCAGTGAATGCCAAAGTGCACTAAGTGACTAATTAAGAATTGTATATATATAGAAAGAGAGAGAGAGAGAGAGAGTAGATTGTATATAGAAAGAATTATACATATAATCTCATTGGGTTTAGGCTGACTTGTTTAGGTGGGATTGAGCAAATGTCATCACGTCCATTCTTGGAACATGACATTATCGCTCCAAGATAAGATGAATATCTAGAATAACAGACCTCAAAAAGAATCTTAACACAAACCTCATTGATGTTTGAGCCACATAAGCAATCCTGGTACTTATGGACTCCGTCTCCAGTAAGCTCACATAAACGATATTGCTATTGTGGAATACTTTTCCTTAATGTCATAAGCTCAAGATCCTCGTGTTGTTGCACTTTTACTTCGATAACAAAAAAAAAATTTGTTGTATTCTGAACAATTACAACTCCACCTTCCATATGTACTAGTCACACCTGCAAACTAGCTAGTGTCGCGCCCCATTTTCGAACAGGTCGAAATAGTGTGCAACTTAAAGTAGTCGTGCTCTATGATTTTTGAAAAAATTGTTTAGAGTCTCCACCTAATTTTAAGAAAAATATTAGGAAATCAATTTTTTTTTTTAAAAAAAAACGTAAATGTGGACTCTAGTTTGATTTGCGAAACCAGTAAAATTCTAGGTAAGGGTTTTGATTAATCGAGGGGAAGGTGTTAGGCATCCCTAGAGCCTATTTGAAGATAGTCTTTAAACTTAGCATAGGAAAATGACTAGTGATAAATTTTTCATTTATTTTCTCCAATTTAGTGCCAGAAAAAATTCATCAATTATTAGAAAACAAAAAGAATAAAAATAGAAGGTATGTCATATGTATGTGTATATTATTCGCAAAAAAACTTTAAATAATAAGATATTTACTATACAATAAAATTAACAATTAAATAAGCAATAAACAAAAAACTGGAAATGTAAGAAAATTTATATATTAGAAAAATGTAGATGTATGTTTACAATCATATAGAATAAATGGGCATATAAAAGAATTATCATAAACAACATATTAAAATGTTGAGTGTGAGAACTTATTATTTTATTTACAAAATCAAGATAAAAAACAATAATGGATAAGATGCAAAATAAAACAATATACTCAATTTGAGTAAAATTAAATAAGAGTAATATTTAAATAAATAAATAAATGAATGAAATAACATAACATAAACTAAAGTAATATAAAGAATATTAAAATTTATGTAAAATTTGTGATCTTATATGTATTTATTATAAAATAAAATATATTTATCAATGTTGTTTAAATATATGTAGGTTCATTATTTTATTTACGTGCAGTGATAATATGAAAATACCTATATATAAATTTGTATATGATTGGGAGATAAAATATTCTTGTAAGTTCTCTATAATAAAATATTATTTATAAAAGTGATACAATAGATACGAAAAAAATAATGTAACGTGTATAAAATAATATACGAAGTATAGAGAATAAAAAGATTAAGATAAAATATATATCTTGTGTATGTCATACGTATACCTTGTTTTTTTTTTTTGAACCTGTTAATAAAAATTTAAAATTTTAAAATACCATATTAGAAGAACGAACAAAATACTTAGGTCATATTTAATTTAAAATGATATAATAACGCCTTGTGGAGAAATTAATCAAACAAAACCTAAGCAGACGAAACACATTTTATTTCTTAAAAGAGTCACGAGTTAAAAGAAATTTAAATGATAACAAAACTTTATATTTTAAAAAAATCAGTTAGAATTTTAAAGGGCCTAAGGATTAGATTCTACGAATATTAAATTTTGTAGAGTGTGAGACAATCATTCTTTTGGTTAAATATTATTTATAAAAGTGATTATCTAATTTTAAACATCTTTAGAAAGTTTTGAGATAATTTTTCCAACAACTTTGGCCTATTTCAAAAGAATAAAACTTTTCGTCATTGATCATAAAAATATTATAAGAAATTTATAACACAACATTAGATTCATTAGTAAATAATACTAACCCATGACAATAATCTAAAAAAGAAAGGTTAGATAATTTATCAATATTCGTTAAATTTTTTTTAATCAATTAGTATGAAAAGAAATGTGGTTGAATGGCGAGGAGAAAGTCAACGTTGACTCCTAATTTATGAGACTCCAAGCGTGATGCAATCCTAATAGCTGTTGGCCTAATATTTTGGACCAATACGAGTTCTAAGTAGAACCTCAACTCCCAAAAGTGTACGTGAAACATTAGAAAAGAGAAAAGATGAATAACTAATAAATGATGCGATTGAGAAAAAAAATACATACTAGAGAGGGCATATACCAAACAAGTATACCAAAAGTTTGGTTGGAATATTATTTCAACATGTAACGACCGTTCAATTATTTGGATCACCATGAAATTTAATTATCACAAGACAAGGAAAAGGAGCATATTATACTATTTGTGTAATCATTTTCAAGAGTGACTAACATAATTACTTCACATATATCTTAACACAACGCTAGATGCACCAAATTAGCCATGGTGGGGCTAATAAACTAATTGTCTTTGACTACTTAGCATATGTACTGAATCAAAACCATGTAAGCACACTCGGGAAGAAAACTTGAGAATATCATCATACTGAGTGTTTTATTTTGGAACACAAAACATAGTCCATCCAAATTCGCAAACGAAACCATGAAATATAATTTGTCAAAGTTGGAAACTTAAAAGTGCACGACAACAAATAACCAAAAGAAAAAGTTAAAATGCCTATATCATATGGATTTTGGATAGCATACCATTAACTATGTGTAATGAAACTGCAAGTCATTTTCATGTTTTTGTGTTGTTTATGTTGTTTTGAGCTTCTTTATGGGAACCTTGAACTTAATATGAATTATCGGGACCGTTGGAATGAATTTTGGATGGTTTGGGTGAGAGTTGTGCAAGTTGGTACTTAGAGAGGAACCAAAGTTGCTAAAATGAGTTTTCTCGCAAAACCCTGGTAAAGGGCTTCATAATGGGATTCAAATGGTTCTGTTAGTTCCAAAATGGCCAATTTGTGCTACGAGGGTGGTTGGTTCGGGAATGGAGGGTTCGGAGATGATTTTGGGCTAAAAGTTGCAAAATGAGTTCAATCGGAAGCTAAAAAGGGCGTTTGGGTAAAAACCCAGCTTAACATGCTCAAAATCAGAAACTAACAGTATGGTCAGCTCCAGAATGCTGAAAACAATCTAAAATGGCCTTTCATCAGTTGTCGGGGTCATCCGATTGCATTTCGACCACCTTAGTTCTTTAAGCTAGTTTAGTCGAAAGGAAATGGGGTACTCCTTTTTCTGTAGGATGATCTGTTGGGAATTTCGACCTCACCATTGGATCTAAAAAGTTGAAATCAGTGTATTTACACTATTTATTTGCATAAAATGGATACCGGGAGCCCCGAGAATGGCCTGGGAATTTTTGAGCAATTTCAGCGCAACACCAGCAGATTTTACTCTCCACCTTTGCAAAGAGTTGTCCGCCTTCGCGGAGAGTAAGGAGGATAGACCTCCGCGGTTGTGGAGGTGTGTCTGCATTCGCAGTGGGTAGCCAGCCTAAAGCTCCACCTTTGCGGATCCTTATCTGCCTTCGCGAAGAACAAATTTGGTCTATATATATATGGGCCAACTTCGTGAACCAGCTTCATTTCCCAACTTCAACGATCATAAAAGACTCATTTCAAGTTCGTTTTGGGTGATCCAAAGGTCCATTTGACTCGGATTTTCATGAGAAACATCGTGGTGAAGTCGAATTTGGGAATTGATACACATTTCGAGGTAAATTTATCATTTTGCTGTTGTCATTCTTAGTTTTGGTGAAAACTTTAAATCTTTATTTTGTCTCCGTATCTTGACGGAATTAGATAAAATTCTAGCCTAAAATGTTCTACATTCTAAGGGGAACACGGTGGTTAGCTAGTGTTAATTGTAGTTGTCTGGTTTTTGAGAATTTAGGCCGAGAAGGTTATGGAAAAGAGGTTTTTCTGGTAGAACGTTTGACTCCATGTTTGGACGTTTTCTTGGCCATCTGGAGCCTGTTTTGGGTCA
Source organism: Solanum rostratum (assembly GCA_029948455.1). Lineage (NCBI taxonomy): Eukaryota > Viridiplantae > Streptophyta > Magnoliopsida > Solanales > Solanaceae > Solanum > Solanum rostratum. Next base: position 21,294,857 of record CM057048.1, read on the forward strand.
AATTGTTTGCTGTAGGTTTGAGGCGTTGTGGGGGCTGTTTTTGTGATTTTTGTTAAATTTTTAGGCTCGAGGCCCACTTTTTCCATTTTTGGCCTGTTTTTCCTAATTGTGCCCGTTTCATAAGATAATACAACCAAACTGATCATTTTGACACCGTAAATTATATTGTAATAGTTGAGCAGCTTCGAGAGATTGTTAGGAAGGGAAAAGTGCAACTGACTCGTAGTTGAGGCGACATTTTTCAAGTAGACTAGGCTTTCCCTAAACCATAGATTGAGTGAAATTACATGCATGTCGAGCCTAAGACGTAGGTAAAATTCTAGTAGCTTTGTTATGTGTAGTGTTGTGACCGTTGGATTGTAAATTGCATGGTTGGCTATGAATATTATGTCCCAATGCATGTATGCGTGTGCATTGATACTGTTAGGTTGCAAGGATGCCTTGTAAGGGCAGTGTGTGGGCCGATACCGTGGACAGGTACATATTCTAATCTAATTGATATTTATGGGTGTGTGTTTCCTGATTTTGATGCAACAAGATGACTGGAGTCTACTCGTTGATTTTGCCACATTATGACTTGATTTCCTGCATAATATGATCTTGTTGAGCCTATCTGTTATAGACACTTGTGATATCCTTGTTACTACCAGATTTTTACTTCCATTTACCGGTGGTGAAATAGATTATAATATGGTTCCCTATTGAGCCATGGTTCTACCCTATTTATTGAGGACTACGCTCTTGTGTATTGTCATGAGTTGTTGGCTTCGTGTTCTGCTTACATGAGATTGAGGGCGTAGGTTAGAGATGTTGTGGGATACCAATTTGAGATTGTCGTTGTCTATATTGACTCTGGGCATGAAAAGACCTTGGAATTTCGGATCCACATACACTAGCGCTAGTGGAGCCTGTTATTCTGGAGGTACTGGCGCAGCCGAAGGAAGTAGTACAGTTCTAAGACCATCAGTTACTTAGACATTTCTTGAGATTGGTTTCGCTGAGATTTTCAGGATCTCCAAGGGAGGATACACAGGAGTTCTTAACTACATGTATAGAGTGATTGCAAGCTCTGAGACTATTAGAGTCTCGGGGAGTTGAGGTTACTGCAAATCAGCTAGATGGTATCGCTAGATAGTGATGGAGAACTTGCGGGGACACAAGACCGATAGATGCTACATTGTTGGCTTGGACTAAGTTCATAGAGGCTTTCATGACCAGATTTGTGCTCAGGAGCTACAAAGATCATCAACGGGATCAGTTTATGCGACTTCAGTAGGGGCAGATAAATATGTCCCAGTATGAGGTCAAGTTTAAGAAGCTCTCCTGATATGCTACTGCTATTTTGTGTTTTGACGAGGAGAGGATTCAATATTTTGTGCGAGGGTTAATGCCACAACTGAGGATGGGTACTCACATGTTAGTGACTTCAGGCCACTCTTTTATGGATATCGTTGATCATGCTCGCTCCCTAGAGCAGATTAGTCATGAGGCCAAGGGGGAAACAACAAGCAGGCAAGACGTGAGGGAGAGTACAATGGCTCCTAGACAAGATTTAGAGTGTCAAAGAACAAGCCTTTGAGAAGAGGTTGGCGGGATCAGACTAGCCGACCATAATAAGTGCCATTATAGGCTTCTAAGGGTAGAAATCAGGGCCCAATTACATCTAGTAGGGGTGGTTCCTCTTATTCCACCAGGCGCAGGCAAAGAAAGCGTGATTCAATTTATTCAAGGCTTGTTGGGATGTCTTCAGCAGGTAGTCAGGGTTCCAAGGCAGTTAGATAGAGTCAATACGACAGTGACAATAGAGATAAAGTTGTGTTGAGTTATTTAAGGTGTGGGGCACCAGGTCATTGGCTTAGAGACTGTCCAGAGCAGAGGGCTGCACTTACCACCCCACAGCTAGCTAGATCAGCTGCTACACCTAGTACAGGGTTAGAGGTCAGGACCGTGGTTACTGAGATGATCAGTACGGGGATCGACAAGGTTATCAGTCAGGTATCAGAGAGCTCATCAAGGGTGGTGGAGCCAGGGGCGACAGTGATGTTCGAGGAGGAGGCCATCAGGGCCACTTTTATGTCGCACCAACACGAGTCGAGGCTGAGGCTTCCGATGAGGCTATCACAGGTATAATGATTATATGCGAGCAGCTAGCCTTAGCGTTGTTTGACCCTGGTTATTTTCTTATGTTTTCGTGTATTATGTTGCTCGCCTGGGGGTGGCTCCGAAGCCACTTTCTTCTTTGATTCGGGTATCGACCCCAATAAAGGACTCTCTTGTGGTAGATCAGGTTTGCAGGGGTTGTGTGATCACTCTCCAAGGTTTTGATACTTTGCTTGACTTGATACTTCTAGATATGCTTGATTTTGATCTTATTCTAGATATGGATTGGTTGTCCCCACATTATGCTGTGTTAGATTGTTATGCCAAGATTGTTACCTTGGCAATACTAGGGATGCCCCCAATGGTTTGGAAGGGATCCGTAAGCCAAGTCCCGACAGGTATTATATAATATGTTCAGACCCAGAGGTTTCGGCAGGGTGTTTAGCTTATTTGGCTCATGTGCATGATTTGATAGTTGAGACTCCTTTTGTGGAGACAGTATCGGTTTTATGCGAGTTTCTAGATATGTTTCTGAAGATTTTCCTGGGTCGCCACCTGTGCAGGAGATTGATTTTTCTATTGAGGTTGAGGCGAGCACTAAGCCCATATTTATTCCTCTGTATCGGCTGGCTCTGTGGAGCTTAAGGCACTCAGTCCTTAGCTTCAGAGTTTGCTAGATTTTGGATTCATTATACAAAGTGTTTCTCCCTGGGGAGCTCCTATGTTATTCATGACAAAGAAAGATGGGACTCCCTGGATCTATATTGATTATCGACAGCTGAATAAGGTGACAATGAAGAATTGTTATCCTTTACCACATATTGATGATCTATTTGACCAGTTGCAGTGGGCCTCAGTGTTTTATAAGGTTGATTTGAGATCGGGCTACCACCAGTTGAGTATCCGGGCAGACGATGTTCAGAAGACTGTGTTTCGAACTCGTTATGGGCATTATGAGTTCCTATCATGCCTTTTGGGTTGACTAATGCCCCCGCAACATTTATGGAGTTGATGACTTGGGTATTTCGGTCGTATCTTGATTCCTTTGTTGGGGTGTTTATTATTGTTATTCTAATATATTCGCCGAGTCGAGAGCAGCATGCCTAACACCTCCATAGTGTGCTTTAGACACTCTAGGATCACAGGTTGTACGCTAAGTTTTTTAAGTGTGACTTTTGGCTTGAGTCTGTGACTTTCTTAGGTCACGTTGTGTCCGACGAGGGTATTAAAGCTTATCTAGCTAAGGTTGAGGCCCTCCGTGGTTGCCTAGGCCTACTATAGTGATGGAGATTCAAGACATTATTGTTTTAGCATGGTATTAGAGGCAATTCATCGAGGGCTTTTCCATTATTACCGCTTCGTTGACTCATTTGACTCGCCAGGGTGTGCCTTTTGTGTGGTTTGATAAGTGTGAGGCCAGTTTCCTGAGGCTAAAGTAATTGTTGACTACCGCTCCCATTCTGATCTTTCTTGTCGAGGGAGAGAACTTTGTGGTATATTATAATGCCTTCCATATTGGGATGGATTGTGCATTGATGTAGAAGGGTAGAGTTATTGCTTATGCATCTTATCAGTTGCGGGCCAACGAGTGTAACTACCCCACTCACGACTTGGAGTTGGCGACGGTAGTGTTTGTGCTCAAGATTTGGAGGCATTATTTCTATGGGGTGCATTATGATATATATACGGATCACCGGAGCTTATTGTACCCTATGACTCAGTGGGACCTTAATTCCCACTAGAGACGATAGATTGAGTTGTTGGCTAACTATGATATTTCTATTTTATACCATCTGGGCAAGGAAAGTGTGGTAACGGATGCCTTGAGTTGGAACGCAGTGAGTATGCGTAGCCTAGCACACTTGGAAATTGAGGAGCGACCGCTGGCTTCGAACATTCAGTCCCTTGCTAACCGGTTGGTCCAATTGGATGTTACAGATTCCAGCTGAGTGTTAGCCTTTGTTGGGGCTTAGTCTTCATTGGTTGATTAGAGCTGGGCTCATCAGTTTGAGGATGAGCCGCTAGTGGGTCTCCGAGACAGAGTATTGCAGGGCAGAGAGGGTCAGGATACAATTGATTCTGATGGGGTCCTCAGATTCAATGGCTAGTTGTGCGTTCCTAGAGTGGGGGATTTGATACAGTTGATTCTATAAGAGGCACATGAATCTCAATATTCTGTTCTCCCGGGTACAACTAAGATATACCGAGATCTGAGGCAGCATTACTGGAGGGATGCCATGAGGAGAGATATTTCAGACTATGTATCACATTGTCTTAGTTGTAGTTGAAAAAGGCCGAGCATTAGCAGCCTTGTGGGACACTCTAGCCATTGGACATTCTCGAGTGTAAGTGGGAACGGGTGACCATAGACTTTGTTATGGGGCTCCCTCATACCTTCAGGGGTTTTGATAGAATTTGGCTGATAGTTGATTAGTTGACTAAGTCTACTCACTTCATTTCGGTCCGTTCTACTTTCAGCGCTGAGTGCTTATATATATATATATATATATATATATATATATATATACACACACACACACACATGAGATCGGTACTTCGATTGCATGGGGTGCCTATATCAATCATATCTCATCGAGGGTCACAATTCATTTCCAATTTTTGGAGAGCCTTCCGGTGAGAGTTGGGCACCCGAGTTGATTTGAGCACGACTTTCTATCTCCAGACTGATGGGCAGTTGGAGCGCACTATACAGGTTCTGGAGGATATGTTACGAGCCAGCGTGTTAGAGTTTGGAGGTCAGTGGGACATTTTTCCGTTGTTAGTTGAGTTTGTTTAGAATAACAGTTATCACAATAGTATTCAGATGGCCCCATTTGAGGCGCTATATGGCCGGTGATGCCGTACTCCATGGGAAGGTTTGAGTCTTCGAAACCAAGTCCATATAGTACAGATTTGTTGCAAGATGCCCTAGCTAGGTTACGGGTGATTCAGGACAAGCTGAGGATAGCTCAGAGCCAACATCGGAGTTATGCTAACTGTAGACACCGATTCTTGCAGTTTGAGATTGGTGATCAGGTGTTTCTGAGAGTTTCTCTCCTGAAGGGGGTCATGCGGTTCGGGAAATTGGGTAAGTTGAGTCCTCGGCAAATTGGGCCTTTTGAGATCTTAAGGTGAGTTGGGACAGTTGCTTATGAGTTAGCCCTGCCTCCAACTTATTTTGCTATCCACCCTGTGTTCCATGTATCGATATTGCGTCGATATGTTCCAGATGAGTCTCATGTGTTGCAGTATGACATGGTTGAGCTAGATGACCGTCTGACTTTTGTTGAGGAGCTGATTGCTATTTTAGCCAAGGATACCAGGTAGTTGAATTCCAGGTTCATAATGATGGTTAAAGTGTAGTGCAGACGCCGTTCAGATGAGGAGGCTACCTGGGGGATGGAGGCACAAATGCGGAAGAAGCACCCCGACCTATTTGATCCACCAGGTATGCTTTCTACTTTACTGTCGCAGATGACAATCTTTTAAGTGGGAGACGTTGTAATGATCCTGTATGTCATTTTTTTGATTCTGTATTATATATGCTGTTTTGAGCTTTTGTACAACAACCTCGGACATAATATGACCTATTGGGATCTGCTCGGAATTGAAAACTGATAGTGCAGTCAACTCTAGAGTGTCAAAAACAGTCTAGAATGACCTTATGCCAATTGTCGGGGTCATCCGGTTGCATTTCGACCACCTCAGTTCTTTAGCTAATTTTTTTTCCATAGGATGCTTTGTTGGTCACTCTGACCATACCAATGGATCTAGAATGTCGAAGTCAGTGTGTTTACACTATTCTTTTGCATAGTACGGACACCGGGAGCCTCGGGGATGGCCCGAAGAAGTTTTTGAGCATTGCTGGTGAAACACCAGAAGAGTACACTCTCTGCCTTCGCGGAGAGTTGTCCACCTTCGTAGAGAGTAAGAAGGATAGACCTATGCATTCATGGAGGCATCTCCGCATTCATTGAGGATAGCCAGCCTAAAGCTCCGCCTACATGGATCCTTACCTTCCTTCGCAAAGAACAGATTTGGTCTATATATATGGGTCAACTTCGCAAACTAGCTTTATTTCCCAACTTCAAAAACTTGTAAAAGTCTTATTTCAAGTCTGTTTTTTTTTGTGATCCAAAGGTCCATTTGACTCGGATTTTCATGAGGAACGTCATAGTGAAGTCAAATTCAGGAATTGATGCTCTTTCCTGGTAAATTCCCCATTTTTGCTACTGTCATTCTTGGTTTTCGTGAAAACTTTGAATCTTGTTTTCTTTTACCAATCTTGATGGAATTGGATGAAATTCTAGACTAAAGTGTTCTACGTTTCGAGGGGAATGTGGTTGTTAGCTGCGTGTTGGATGTAGTTATCTGGTTCTTGAGATTTTAGGCCGAGAAGGTTATGGAAAAGAGATTTTCTCAATAGAACTTTTGACTCCATCTTTGGACGTTTTCTCGGCCTTTTGGAGCCTATTTTAGGTTAAATTTTTGGATGTAGGTTTGAGGCATCATGGGGTCATTTATGGGATTTTTGTTGAATTTTTGGGTGTGGGGCATAATTTTCCCATTTTTGACTCATTTTGCCTAGTTGCCCTATTACTTAATCATTTTGACACTTTGAATTATATTGTAATAATTGAGCAGCTTCGGGAGATTGTCAGGAAGGGAAAATCGTGGTTGGACTGACTAGGTTTTGAGGCTACATTGTTCAGGTAGGCTAGGCTTTCCCTAAACTGTAGAGAGTGGAATTATATGTATGTCAGGCCTTAGATGTAGTAAAATTCTAGTATCTTTGATATGCATACTGTTGTGACTATTGGATTGTAAATTGCGTGGTTGGTTGTGAATATTATGTCCAGATGCATGTATGTACGTATATTGGTATTGTTGGGATGTAGGGAGGCCTTGTAAGGGCCGTGTGTGGGTTGATGTCATGGACAGGTACGTATTCTGACATGACCGATGTTTATGGGAGTATGTTGCTTAATTTGGATGCAACAAGATGAGTGGGAGTGTACTCATTGATTTTTCCACATTATGATTTGATTTCTGACATAATATGATATTGTTGAGCTTATTTTTCATGGACACTTGTGATATCCTTGTTATTATCAGATTTTTGCTTTCATTTACAGCTGGTGAGATAGATTATAGTATGGTTCCCTAATGGACAGGTTCTACCATGTTTATTGAGGTCTACGCTCTTGTGTACTGTCGTGAGTTGCTGGCTTCATGTTCTGCATATATGGGATTGAGGGTGGAGGTTAGAGATGTTATAGGATATCAGTTTGAGAGTGTTGTTGTCTACGTTGACCCTAGGCATGACAGGACTTTGGAACTTTGGATCCGGATACACTAGCTGCGTGCGTGACATTTGATACCTCGTGTCTTAAATGAAGTTTCCTATCACTTGATCCCTAGTGGTCACGTCCGAAAGTCCGAGTCCTGAGTGATGCTCTGCGTTTTTCGAGTCTCAGTGGTCGTGGCTATAGGGCCAGGCTCGGATGCCAAATCAGAGGACCGAGCACTAGCTGAGTTTGTTGTCGAGAACCTCATTGATGCTCTGTGGGGCTCTGCACTATGATTTTCATTCTGATATCGAGATACTATTGTTTTTGATAAGGGGATTCTTCCTCTCTGAGGGGATATGTCCCACCGTTGTATTTATGGTCAGATCACTTGGCCTTGGCTAACTGCTCAACCGGAGGACAAGTTGGAAAACACAGGGGTTAGAGTCCCCGGGTGATATTAGGGGTTAGAGTCCCCGTGTGACACTACTTATGATGGGTCGGGGACCCAATTACTATTGTGATGATGGGGGCCAGGGGCCCGATCATTTACCCATGGATCCTCTCACCTTATCACACCCTAATTGTGTGTGATTGTACCTTCTAGGCTTATGGTGGTGTTCAGGCTTAGACGCTAAGGCCTTACACCCACGTATAGCCGACCCTTGACCTTTTGATCTAGATAGTGAGGCTCTGTGGAGATTCTGCATGGGTTTTAGTGATTCCCTATCTGTTATTTTGTGCGTGGGTGTACCTCCCGGGCTTATGGAGACCTGGATGGCATTCAGGCATAGATCTTAGGGCCTTAAACCCGTGTGCAGCACTATGCTTTTATTTCGGTGATCGTTGTGAGAGTGATCAGCCAGTTCTGTTAGATGATGTGTTTCATATTACCATATTTGGGTTCAGTTGATGAGTTTACTGCTTTTAGATACATTTGAGCTTCCTTATGCATTTATTTCACTCAGTCGGCCGATGATGCCTACTGGGTGCCTTCTTTTGTACTCACCCCTACTTTTGCATTTTCCCATGGTGTAGGTCCAATACCAGTCGGGGGCACGGATTCTCGGGGGATTTCGGGAGCAAGGAGACTTCTTCTGGTGAGCATTGGCAGTTTTGATTCGTCACAGCCTCCTTCCTTTTGATGGTCATCTTTCGTTATCGGACTCTAGCTATGTACAGTAGACTATGTATTTTGTAGGCCTTTCTCGGGTTGTATGTATATATTATATTATGTTTTTTGCTATGTATTTGTTCGCTTATTGTGATTATGTACAACTGATTTCCAGATTTTGGGTAGTTTTCTATTGTTGTTGTGCTATTATCATACTATTCAGACTTGACTGGATGCTAGGATAGATACCCTTGGGTTGGGTTCTTGGCTTGCCTATAGGTGGGACCTAGCAGACACCATCATGACCATAACCTGGTCGTGACACTATGCTTTGATAAATATAATATGGTCATAACCGGGTCGGGACACTATGTTTTGATAAATATAATATTTTCTTGATGTACTACGCATGTCTAAATACTTCATAAGTAAAAGAAAATCAAATTCGACAACCAGGCCATGATTTAGGCGTATTGCCTAAAATAACATTTCAACATAATAATGGGATCAAAACTGTGATTTACTATTCATCGCAAATACCCTAAAAAATCTACACTTTAAGATAGCAAGACAACAGTAGGCTATTTCAAAGCCTACACGAAAGCCGATAATTGACGTTATCATAAAAGAAATCTTGGAGAAGAAATGTATTTGGACTGTCACAAACACAGAATTGGATAAGTTTCACATACAAATAAATAAGAATATAGACAAACTTGTGAAACAAGTCTTAAAGGAACAAAATACCCAATTAAAATCATATACTTATACATTATTTTATACCGAGTAAGATATTTAGTTAATTACACCAAATGATGCAACAGTGGCAAAGTTTGGTATTATTAGACAACCAATTTTCTAAAGGACAACAAAAATTTTTAACTTTGATTATGGAAGATGTCACTCACAAGGCAAATATGATAAATTGAACAATAAGAGGGAATCACGAGGATGGACATTTTATCGATTCAATCTCAAATCACACGGCTACCAAACACCTAGGAAAAGTACCCCCACATATGTTTTATATCATGTCAAAACAGATAACCATAATACTTTTAATCTTACTTGATGACGATGCTCATAGCAAAACTAGCGGATGGAGGACCGGATGCTTGGAACGGAGATGAGGTATGGACAAAAATAGGTTCAACAGTGTTCGGCTCGAGAAAAAACAAACATATCTAACCAATAAAGTTATTAGGATAAGAGAAGCTTAAAAAAAGAAGAATGAAACAACAAGAGGAAAAAAATCTTAGCGTAGTCAATTTATTAATTCATTTCTTCTCACTCAAACTTAAGTGAACATAAAACATTAAATGCAGATTTTGAAAACTCAAAATTTGGCAGGCTGATTTAAACATCCAGTTAATTGTAAAAGAGTTGATAGTATGACATGGAGCATATATGACTATTTGCATATCCTACAGATTCATAATAAACAGGGTGATTACATCTTCTCGCGAATAAAATGAAACATAGGTGTTGCACTCTGGGAGCGTATCCTCGGCGTGGCAGGCACTTGAATAATCATTCCTGATTCCCCAAGAGAACTACTTGACTTCATCTTCTCATAATTCCAATAGTGAAAAAAATACTCTAGGAAAGACATCAAATAGATAGATAAAATTCTCATAAAAACATAGTTTCCAATGGTCAAGTTTGGAAATACAATAATGATAAATAATCCTCTACTCAATGTCTATAAAGCTTCTATCTAGCAGTCTTGATGGAACAGTGACAAGCCATGGCTACCACAATCAGAAGAAAATAAGAATACTCAATAAAAATAAAAGGGTTCCTCCGGATAGCAAGGAGGGCTCACCAAATATGAAATTAACAAGTTGGACCTCAATGATGGGCTGGTTGAAGTCCTCTATCACCTGTATCTGGACCATTAATGATGCAGACCCAAATGAAAATTAGTACATATAATATACTGGTATGTAAAATAGCTCAAGAAAATAGTAAAGCTCAAACTCAACTTGGGCTTGACTCCTCAACTCAGAACTCAACTAGTGAATATGCAAAGTTTAAAGATTGAAATCATTCCTTGAAAACAGACACAATGTGATGTAACTCTGTTTAAAAAATGGTATGCTCAATAAGGTGTTGCTTAGGAGATTCTCTAACTGACATTCAATCCGACGACCTTTAGTTTGGTGATGCACAATGAAGGCGACGTCGTTGCCATGCCCGTCCTAAATTTTTCAAGGTAAAGGACAATCAAACTCTTGTTTCGGACATGAGTCGCCAGAGTTACCGACACGACTATATACGCTAGAAATATAGTCTATGAGTTAGAGTAGTTATTTGCTCACTCCCATATCAGTGTTCAATGTTCCTCCCAAAAACAAAACATGCTCATGTCAATCAACTCAAATTCATCTCTAGGATTTCCTCCATTCAACTCGACTCACTTACTCAATAGCTCAACTAATTTGAATCATCAATCATACATGGACTCAAGACTCTAACTCAAACTCAAACGATCATTTAGACTCCACTTACTTATGCTCAATCTTATCAATGCAACATAGGTTATACAGAGTAATGCTAAGCAAGATACAAAGCGTTAAATGCAGGTTTTATACTCTAATTTCATATGACTAGCATGTAATTCATTTATTTACTCATAATTATGCATAGGAACCCAAAATAAGTGCAAATAACTCAAAGATTAGAGTCATGAGATTTTTAATAGTCAATTCATAAACTTAAACTTGACTCAAGTAGACAGGGGGTGGATGGACTCAATCCTATGCTTTAGGAATCCTTACATACCTGGAATTAATATGAATAGTCACCCCTTTGATGATCCTTAATCTTGGACTCAAAACCCTCAATTTTCTCCCTTCTTCAATGCTCTCTAAGTTTTTAAGTGTATAATGAGGAGTAATACACCTAGGGTACTGATAAGAGACCCTAATTGAATTCGAAATGTCATAGGTTTTAATTAAAATGGATAGGAAAAGTCAAGAATACCCCTATTAAAACTACCGATGGGAAACAAAAGCCCTCTCTAGAGGCCGTTAGTGGCCTCTCGTAGGTGAGGGTGTCAAAAGTTTGGGTTACTGGAATTTGGACATAGAATCTACGAACCACTTCCTATGACTCGTATTTTGGGTTATGGGCTATCTGGTAACTCGTGTTTTTAAGGTCAAGAAATCTTGGTTTTATGGATCTCCAATCTACGAAACCTCCTTTATGGGCCATAAGTAAAATGATGATTGTTTGATAACTCGTCATCCAACAACCCAAAATGTCAATTCCTAAGTCATCAATCTATGAAGCATGATCCATGGGTTGTGGAATGGTATACGATCCATAGACTATCTCGCACATGGGCCTCAGATTTAGGAAAATTTCACTAAGTCATAGGGAGGCTTCACCTACAGGTTGTAGATCACTCTACAGACCATAGATGGCCTTCATGGTTTCCATCAATGATTTTTCTCAATCATTTTCGTAGTTTGCTATGAGAATCTACTCAATCTAGGTAGGATGAATTAGGGGGTGTTAAATTAGCTCTCCCCTTGGGATCATTCATCTTCAAATAAAGAGCAATCTAGGAACCTAGTCAAGGCATTCACAAATCACTCATGAAATCAATCAAATAATTAGTTAAGCAAGTAATCAATCAACAAATCAAACCAATCATGAATCGGACTTTAGGACTCTATCATCACTCAAACTCATACAGAAAGGAACTCAAGGAATCCGAATGAACCATTATGAGGAGTACTCGTCTTTCATATGCTTTTCATCTTCCCAAGTAGCTTCTTCTACAAACTAATTTCTCTATAGCACCTTGACAAATGCAATCTCTTTGGTCCTTAACTTACGAACCTGATGATCAAAGGATTTGGATGGGAATCTCCTCATAACTCAAGTTGTCCTTCACTCAATACTTTCAACAGGAATAACCAACTAGGGGTTTTCCAAATACTTCTTAAGCATTGAAATGCAAAAGATTAGATAGATGGCCGCTAACTCTGGTTGTAGCTCCAACTCATAAGCTACATTGATCACCCTCTTTATAATCTGGCAAAGTCCAATGTATCTTGGACTCAACTTTCCATTCTTCTCAAATCACATCATGCCCTTCATAGGTGACACTTTCAATTACACCCAATAATTAACCTCGAACTCGAAGTCTCTCCTCCTAATATCTGTGTAGGATTCCTGCTGACTTTGTGTAGTCTTCAGTATCTTTCAAATGATCTTCACTTTCTCCGTGGCTTAGTGAACCATGTCTGGCCTAATCAACGCTGCCTCTCCTACCTCTAAACAACTGATCGGGGATCTATATCTCTTTCCATAAAGTGCCTCATATGGATCAATCTGGATACTCAAATGGAAATTATTATTGTAAGAGAACTCAATCACATGCAAATCCCAATTAAATTTCAAGTTAATGGCATAGGCTCTAAACATATCCTCAAAAGTTTAAATAGTACGCTCTGCCTGGCCATTAGTCTGTGGTTGGAAAGTAGTGTTGTTATTCACCTTCGAACCTAAGCCTTTCTAGAAGGATCTCCAAGACTAGGTAGTAAATTAGGATCCTTGATCCAAGATGATAGACAAGGGTACTCCATGTAGTCTAACAATATCCCTTATGTATAATCGAGCATAATCCTCTATGGTGTCAGTTGTCTTCACTACCAAAATGTATGCATATTTATTCATTCTATCAATTATGGCACAAATCAATTCATGTTGTATGTGGGACCTCGGTAAGCCTATGACAAAATCCATATTAATCATCTCCCACATCCATTTTGAGATCTCAAAGTTCTAAGCTTCTCATATGATTTCTGATACTCAACTTTAACTTGTTAGCTATTCAAGCATTTGGAAATGAACTCTGAAATGTCTCTTTTCATCCCACTCCACTAGTAGACTTCTCTCAAGTCATGGTACATCTTAATTGAACTTTGATGGATCAAATATTTAGAATTATGGGCTTCTTCCGTGATCCTTTCTCGAATACCATAAACGTATGGAACACACAATCTGCCTTGATATCTCAATACTCCATCTTCCCCTTTGGTAAAAGCCATTACTTTTTGTTTATGCACATCTACCTTCAAATGCAGCAAGATAGGGTCTTGGTCTTGCTTCTCTTTCACCTCCACTACTAGAGATAATACAGACCCATTGTGCACATGAGTTTCACCTTCATCAAATTCATCTAGTCGAAATCCTAATCATGTCAGTCTGTGAACCTCTTTAGCAACTCTTTCCTTTCTTTCTCCACATGAGTGGTACTTCCAGCAACCATGTTAGTAGAGGATGCTCATGTCATAGTCTTTGAGTAAGTCAAGTCATCTCCTCTACCTCAAGTTAAGCTTTTTTTTTGGGTGAAGACATATTATAGGCTCTTATGGTTTGTAAACACATCAACATGTGCTCTATATAAGTAGTGGCGCCATAGATTGAAAGCAAACACCACCGCTGCTAATTCTATGTCATGTGAGGGATAAGTTTTCTTATGCACCTTGATTTTCCTAGAAGCATAAGCAATAACTTTACCCTTCTTCATCAGTATGCATACCAATCCCACTCTTGAGGAATCACAATAAATGATGAATCCATCAGTTCCTTTGGGTAAGGTCAACATTGGGGCAGTGGTCAACCTTGTCCTTAACTCTTGAAAACTCCTTTCACACTCATCAAACCATTGAAACTTGATCTTCTTCTGAATCAGTCTAGTCAATAGTGCAGATATGGAAAAAAACTACCAATAAATTTGCGGTAGTAACCAGCCAACCCCAAAAAGCTTCTTATGTCAGTTGGAGAGGTTGGTCTAGGCTAGTTATTAACCACCTTAATCTTTTGAATGTCCATTTGCATATCGTTGCCTGAAACTATATGGCCTAGGAATGTGATAGATTTGAGACAAAATTCACACTTTGAAAACTTCGCGTATAACTCACTATCCTTGAGCATCTGCAAAGCAATTCAGAGGTGATTCGTATGCTCCTCTTCATTTATGGAATACACCAAAATATCATTGATAAACACATATCAAGGTACTATCTAAATACCTTGTTCATTAAGTCCATAAAGGTTGCAGGTGTGTTTCTCAAACCGAAGGACATTACCAAAAACTTAAAGTGTTCATATCGGGTTAAGAATGTCGTCTTTGGGATGTCACATTCCCTCACTTTGAACTAGTGATATCCTGATCTCAGGTCTATCTTAGAGAAATCAGTGGCACCCTTAAGTTGGTCAAATAATTCGTCGATCCTTAGAAGGGGGTACTTATTCTTGATTGTCACTTTATTTAATTGGCGATAGTCAATGCACATTCTGAGTGAACCATCAGTTTTCCTCACAAATAGAACCGGAGCATCCCATGGAGAAACACTTGGCCTAAAAACTCACTTCTCTAGCAAACCCTTCAATTGATCGTTCAACTTTTCAACTTAGTAGGGGTCATTCGATAAGGCGGAATAGAGATGGGTTAGGTGTCAGGAAGAACTTCAATCCCAAAGTCAATCTCACTATCAGGAGGTACTCAAGGCAGATCCTCAGGAAATACTTTAGGAAATTTATTTATAATCAGGACGGACTCAAGGGTAAGAGGCTCAACATCATCAGACTTATCTCACATGAAGTGATAGATACATCCCTTAGAGATTAGCTTTATGACCTGAAGGTAGGAAACAAACTTACCCTTAGGCGCAACAGAATTATCCTTCCACTCTATGACAGGCTTATTTGGAAATTGGAATTTGACGATTCGGGTTCTATAATCGACAAATGCATAACAGGCATGAAGCCAGTCCATGCTAAGAATCATCTCGAAATCACCCATCTCCAACTCTATCAAATCAGCTAAGGTATCCCTATGATTGACGGACAGTACATAATCTCTATAGATCCTTTCAGTTAGAATAGACTTGCCAACAAGAGTAGAAACAACAAGGGCTCAAGCAAGCACTCCGAAAGAATCTTAAATCTACCAACCACATAGAGCGTCATAAAGGAAAAAGTTGCACCTGGATCAACCAAAGCATAACAATCAAAAGTGAAACTTCAAAGCATACCCATCACGACATCTGGTGTGGCCTCTTGGTCCTATTAGTTCCCCATTGCATACAGACAATTTATTCCACCACATGTCCCTGGTGCAGTACCTCTCTAATTTACTTTGGCTGGTGGTGTTGCAGTAGAAGACTGGGCCATTTTCCCCACCTTGTACACTCTCTTTGAAAGTGACCTATCTGGCCATACTTAAAACTATCATTCCCTCCCTTTCTATACTCTCTGAAATACATCATCCCATATTTTCCACAAGGTGGATTCCCCTTTGAACCAAGGGTTATACTAGCCTGAGACTGAAGACTTGGTGCTCTAAAGTTCTACTGACCTTGGGACCTCTGACCATTCATGTTACTCTAAGCTGGTGCACTGACTATGGATGGTGCATAGCCATTAGGCCTTTTCTGAAATAAGGACAAATCTCTCTTACTCTGCTTAAGCTGATTAGGCTCAACCCATAATGACTTACCTTTCTTGCTCAGATGCTCCTCTTTATCCCTCTTCTTATCCTCCTCAAGATGTTGGCATAAATCATGAGCCTAGAGATGTCCATACCTGGGATCAACAATGTCTCTTTACACTCCTTCATATATTTACCCAAGACAGATATGAACTTCCTTATCCTTGCCCGCATGTCCTAGATCATCTCTGGAGAATACCTAGATCTATACTTTTTAAAGATCTACTCCTCATGCTTTAGGTTCACAAAATCTTCAAGCTTTACCTCCCTCAACTCCTGGGGAAAGAAGTGATCAAGGAAAGCACTCTCAAAATTCATTCAACTCAGTAGGCTTGACATCTTCACCTCGACCCTCTTCCTACTTATTATACCACACATTTGCCACATCCTTAAGTTGATAAGAGTCAAATTAACTCCCTCACTATCAATCGCATGCATAGCCTTCAATATCATCCACATATCATCAATGAAGTTCTAGGGGTCCTCCTCAACCTTCAACCCTGTGAAAACTGGTGGGTTTATCCTCAAAATATCCCTTAAGCCTGGTTGTAGTAGTTTGCTCTTGAGAGCTATAACTAGGAGGTTGTGAACCCCAATTCCCACTTTTGGAGGCTACCAACTGGTTAACATAGTGATAGCTCCTCTGAAATCAACCTCTATAGTAGGAGCAAGTGGAGAAGAAGGTGCCTACGAAACATCGATGGCTCTAGCTAATCAACCTAGACCCTTTGTTCCTATCTTAGTGGGCACCTCCAAAGTAGGATTCTCAGTATTTCCAACTGGGGTATCTATTTAGGTGGTGGTATGGTTAGGAGGCATGATCTGCAAATGTGTGATGTACGAGTTAGAAATGAGCTTTATAGAGCGAAACTCTATCACATGAACTCAGAATACAAAAGAAGTGTAACCCTTCCTAATGTCCTATAGCCTCCTTCTTATAAAGTATGGTGCATAACACACCCATAAACAAGATTCTACTTGACACGGCCTCATAGACTCCCTAAGACACTTGAAGTCTATGCTCTGATACCAAATTTTTCACGTCCCATGAGGGTACCCTCGACATGGCCGACAATTAAAGAATCATAGCTGATTCCCCGTGAGAAGAATTTGGCCTCAATTTCACATCATTCTTAACAGCAAAATAAATATTCTTGGAAAAACATCAAATATATAGATAAAAATCTCATAACACATAGTTTCCAATGGTCAAGTTTGGAAATACAATAATGATCAACAATCCTCTACTCAATGTCTATGAAGCCTATATCTAAAAATCGAGATGGTACCATGACAGATCATGGCTACCCCAATAAAAAAAATAAGAATACTCAATAAAAATAAAAGGTCTCCTCCAGATAGCAGGGAGGGCTCACCAAATTCTAAAATCAACAAGTTGGACTTCAATGATGCACTAGCTTAAAGATTGAAATCATGCTTTGAAAATAGACTCAGTATGATGTAACTCAATTTAAAACATGATATGATTAATCAAGTATTTCTTGGGAGTTTCTCTACCAACATCCAATCCCACTACATTTAGTTTGGTGATGCACAATGAAGGCGATGTCATTGCCACGCCCATCCTAAACTTGCCAAGGTAAAGGATGATCAAACTCTCTTCGATCCAAAATAATTATCCATCTTTTTAGGATATAAGTCACCAGAGTTAACTACGCGACAATCCTACACTAGCAACAAGTTTGTGGGTGAGAGTTGTTATTTACTCATTTCCATATCGGTGCTCAATACTCCTCCCAAGACTAAAATATGCTCATGTCAATCAACTCAGACTCATCTCTTAAATTTTCTCCAAGCAACTCAACCCAATTACTCAATAGCTCAACTAATCCAAATCGTCAATCATACATGGACTCATGACTCAAACTCGAACTCAAATGATTATTTAGACTTCACTCAATCATGCTCTTCACATAATACAAGTAAGATGCTCAATAAATATGCACATATACGTGCAATAGCTCCTCATGCGCAATCATACCCAATTTACTCAACTCTTACAATCACGGTCCTGGTCTTAATCTGATCAATCCATAGGTATATATAGAGTAATGTTAATCAAGATATAAAGCGTTAATACATGTTTTATACTCTCAGTTCATATGACTAGTATGTAATTTATTTATTTACTCATAATTACGCATAGTAACCCAAAATAAGTACACATAACTCAAAGATTAGAATCGTGAGATTTTTAATACTCAATTTTTAGACATAAACTCGACTCAAGTTGGAGAGGGGTGGTGGTGTAGGAAAAATTACACACCTAAAAATATAATGAATGGTCATCCCTATGACGATCCTCAAGCTTGGACTCAAAACTCTTGCTTTTCTCTCTTCTTTGTTGTTGTAAGTTTCTAAATGTATAATGAAGAGTAACACACCTAGGCTACTGATAAGAGACCCTAATTGAATCCAAAACATTGTAGGTTTTCAATTAAATGAGATAGGAAAAGTCAGGAATGTCCCTCTTAAAACTGTCGATAGGAACCACAAAAACCCATCTATAGGTCGTGGTTTCACTTACAGGCCATAAGTGGCCTCTTGTAGGTGAGGGTGTCCAAAGTTTAGGTTACTGGAATTCGGACACAGAATCTACTATCCTCTTCCTATGGCTCATAAATTGGGTTAATGCCATCTAGTAACTCGTGTTTTCAAAGTTCAAAAATCTTGGTTTTCTGGATCTCTAATTTACAGAACCTCCTTTACGGGTCGTAAGTAAAATTACGGGTCATCTGATAACTCATCATCCAATATCCCAAAAATTCGATTCCTAAGTCATCAATCTACGAAGCATGACCTATGGGTCATGGAATGGTGTACGGTCCATTGACTATCTTGTACATGGGCCTCTGACTTATGAAAATTTCACTAAATCGCAAGGGAATCTACAAGGCTTCACCTATGAGTTGTAGATTACTCTACGGATTGTAGATAGCCTTCATGGTTTCCCTCAGTGAATTTTCTCAGTCACTTTCTCAGTTAGTTCTAGGCATCTACTCAGTCCATGTAGGGTGAATTAGGGGGTGTTACAATAGGTACACACTCGATTAACCGCTCAAAATGGAATTAATGTGACTCGAACGTTCATGTTCCTAGAATTCATAAATGTGACTAACAGGAAAGAGAATTAACGGGTGAGAGAAGTAAAGCGACAATATATTTAAATTGGTAGAATTGAATAAATGCCCATAATTATATCTTATTTCTAGAAACTGGAAAAAAAAAAGATGAGGGCAATTACTGACCTTGCATATATCAACAAACTAGGGGCTCATCATCAAAGAGTTCAACTTGGAACTTTTCCTAACTTGAATTCGAGACCGAAAATGAAAGGACGAAATAATCTCTAAAATTAATATCTGAACTATGAGTTCTCAATTGCTTTTCGAATTGCTTTTTTTATGCGTTTGGAGTGAAAAATCATTCCTATTTATAGGAAAAATTGAGGTTGTTTTAGCAAGGGATTCGTTCAAGAATTTCAAAAAAAATTCAAAATCATGTAGGTGAAAATAGAGATATAGGAATGATGAAAAAATGAAAGAAAAGAGGTTTACGATTACCTTTTCAGATTGATTTTAAGAGATGGAGAGGTTTCCAAAGCATTTAATGCCGAAATCCATCAGACCAACCTTCAAACAAATAGATTTTGTGTTTTTCCTCCTTCCCAAGGCATGAGGGAGACGTTGGGAGTGAGGAAGATTGGACACTAGCACTCTCTTATCAGTTTTTTCATAAATTTGGCGGATTTTAGGGCGAGATAGATGGAATGAAAAGGTATGGGGAAAGTAAAATTTTCTAAAAAAAGAAAAAGATTAGTGTAGGTGTTTGGAAAAGAGTAGGGGCATGGGATATTACAACGCGGCGTTGCTCAGCCATCTACCCACTGGTTTAGAGAGAAATTTGGTAGGTATTTCCCTGGGACAGGGAAAGAAGCGCAGATGGCTTCTTAGAAAAAGGAACGCATGTGTATTGGCAATAAAAAAATATTTAGCAATTTATAGGATCATTTGATCGGACGATTGAAAATAAATCAAGAGTGAATAATATATATATGTATATATATATATATATATATATATATATATATAGTAGCATTAGTAGTAGCAGTAGTAGTAGCTGGTAGTAGTAGTGGTGGTAGCAATAGTAGTAGTAGCAGTAGTAGTGGTAGTAGTGGAAATAGTAGTAGTAGTAGCAGTAATAGTGGTAGCAATAGTAGTTGTAGTATTAGTAGTTAAACAAAGAGCCGAATATGAATATTTGAAAATCGAATCGAGTTGAGTTCTGAAAGTAAATCCTTGAAGTAGCTATGGATGTTCGACATTCCACTAGCTTACCCTAGTTTGATGCTAAGAGAGAAATCCACATTGTGATGTGTATTCTTGCAAAATAGGTAAAAGGGTGAAAAGTACCTATTGTGGTTTGAAATTATAAATAAAAGTAATAATGTGAAGAGTGGAGTGTATATATTCAAATGATCACTGATGTCTTTGTCTTATGGTGCAAATGCGATACAGGTAAAGTAGTTTGTAATGTAGAGGCCTCTGATTGGTGAGGATGTTGTAATGTGACACCTTTATCTGGCGAAGCAAAGCTTGTGATGTAAAGCCTCCAACTAGTGGGACAATTGTAATGTAATGCTTGTATCTGGTGATGCAAAACATATAATGTAAAGCCTTCAGTTGGCGATCAATTGAAATGTAATGCATATATTTGGCGGTGCAAAGTATGTAAACATAAAATTTAATTGCAGGTGTATGATGAGGTTTCTAGTATGCATGCCCCTGAACAATGGAGCTTTGATGGTGTTGCTATAATCTGGCATTTGACCAGCAGAGTCTTGCTTTTTTTGCTTATATCCAAGCTCCGATTGGTAGAATCTTGATGATTCTTGCTATGTACAAACTCTAAATTATGGATTTTGAACGATGTTTGCTATATATACATCTTCCAATTAGTGGAGTTTGAATGGCATTTGGGCTTTGTAGCCCTCGATTGGTACTGAAAATGTTCGCTATATAAATCTTCCAGTTGGCGAAGTCTGGACGGTGTTTGCAGTATACGGCCTTCGATTGGCATAATTTGAATAGTGTTTTCTATGTACAGCCTTCAAATGATGGAGTTTGATGCAATTAGATGGAATTGTCCAATTAGTAGAATTCTTTTGACATAGTTAGACAGTAGTCTCCAATCGATGGATCTTATTTGATGAAGTTAGACGGCAGTCTCCAAGTGGTGGAGCTTATTTGACACAGTTAAACATAGTCTCTGATTAACAGTTTTCTTCTTGATAAAAGTAAATTATCCTATTTGTTCTATGGGGCCCCCATTATCTTTAGTATTTAATTCAGATCTTAAGTATGGAACCTATTATACAGAAAAAATATGAAGCATTTCAAGAAAGTAAATAGGGAGAAAATATTTTAGCTTATGATTGAAATACGTCAAATGACATCTCTGGTCGTGCCCCCAGACTTAATGTTAACTTCCTTAATTTCTTGTCATCCTATGCTCAAAGAAATTTTTTTTTGTTTTGAGGGGGCATTGGCTTGTGTCGACTCGTGAACTTTGACTTTCTCATCAAAAACATTCCATACTTCTTCGATCCGCCGTTGATCTCTTACCATAGAGACTTGGTAGGTGGAATAGTATTTCTCTCTCTCTTTCTCTCTCTCTCTCTTTATATATATATATATATATATATATATATATATATAGTAATTTTTAATCATTCTAAGGTTATGACACACTTCGAGGTTCATTGAGCTTCTCCATATCCAAATGGCGTTGGTTTGTGTCGACTCATGAATTTTGACTTTGTCATCAAAAACCTTCAATACTTCTTTGATCCGCCCTTGATCTCTTATCCTAGAGACTTGGTAGGTGGAATAGTAGAGAAATATTTTAAAAAATAATAGTATATTCTTTATAAAGGAGTATATTGTATATATATGTGTGTGTGTGTATATATATATATATATATATATATATATATATATATATATATATATATATAGAGAGAGAGAGAGAGAGAGAGAGAGTAATCCTTAACCATTCTAAGGTTATGAAATGTTTTAATGTCCATTGAGCTTTTCTATATCCAAATGTAGTCCTTCTCATACTCATGTCCTCTGATGATGTTTTTCTTACTCTTCTAGGAATTTTTGTTGCTATTTAATTATGCATAATTTAAAACGTAATTCAAATACAAAGGGAAAAATTAAAACATGTAATGTAGTGATCGGGCTTAACTCAGGCTGCCTACATATCCAAATAGAATCAAGTCAAAACGTAATCCAATACAATAGAAAAGTAAAATATGAAGAGACTAAATCCGACAAGGATTGCCTACCTATCCCACCAAGGGAAGTCAGGTCAGCGTAGTTCTAAACATATAAAAAGGATTCTTTTAGATTTTCTAAGGGAAACTAGACCCGATGTGGGTTGCCTACATACCCTACCATGGGAAGTCAAGTCCAGACATAGTTCTATTACATTAGAAAAATGCAAAAATACAACTATTCTTGGTGTCTTCAAATGTAGTGCTTCCTGATAGTGTCTGAATTGGTTGGCTTAGTGCTTACTGTGTCGTCCTTTTCTAATAGGATCAGTGCTCCTCTATATAGTACTCTGTGAACCATATTGGGACCCTGCTAGTTCGGTAAGAATTTTCCTTTAGCTTCTTCTTTGTGAGGAAATATCTTCTTTAATACTAACTCTCCCAGTGTGAACTGTCGAGGCTTAACTTGTTTATTAAATGCCTTGTCCATTCTGTTTTGGTTATCCATTCTTTTCTCATCAATGAGTATAAACTGTTCATCCTACTGCGTATCCATTCTGCATCATCCAAACCAACTTCTTATATAATTCTTAAAGATGGTATTTCCAGTAGGTATTACTATTTCTAAACCATAAACCATCATATAAGGAGTTTCCCTAGTGGATATTCTAATTGTAGTGTGATAACCAAGAAACGCATATGATAGATTCTCATGCCATTGCTTATGGCTATCTATTATCTTCCTCATGTGGCTTCAACTGCTCCATTCATCTGTGGCCAATAGGTTATGGAGTTCCGATGAGTAATCTTGAAACTTTCACAAATCTTGAGCATGCAATTAAGATTAATTGCATTTTCTATTATGATTGATTCTAGAATCCCAAACCGACAAACTATATTATTGCAAAACAAAATTTGTCACTGCCTTCTTAGTCACTGCTTTGTATGTCAAAGCTTCAACCCATATTTTGAATTAATTTATGGCTATTAGAATTAAACAATGTCCATTTGATGTAGCAGGATCTATGGGTCCAATCACATCCATGCCCCAAGAGGAAAATGGCCAAGGAGGACCCATCACATTGAGCTCGTTCGGTGGGACTCATATAAATTCTCCATGCACTTGGCACTGATGGAATTTCAGTACCTAACGAATACTACCTCTTTCCATTATCATCTAAAAATATCCAACTCTTAAAATCTTCTTCACCAGAGTGAACCCATTCATGTGAGATCCACATGTTCCTCTATGTATATCTTCTAAAAGTCTTCTCACTTTTGTAGCTTTGACACATCTTAGAAATCCTAAATTTGGAGTCTTCCTATATAGGATCTCTCCATTAAGGAATAAATGATTGGACATTCTTCTTAAAGTCCATCTTTGCTTTCTTGTGGCATTTTCAAGGTACTCTTTGCTTCTATCAATCTTTTGATGTCGTAGTACCATGGCTTTTCATTTAGTTCCTTATCTACATGAAAATAATATGCATGTTGTTTATGTATCTTCACCCTGATAGGATCAATGTAATTCTTGTCTGGATGCTAAATCATTGAGGACAATGTTGCTAAAGCATCGATAAACTCATTATGAGTTCGAGGGACATGTTTGAACTCAATCTTTGTGAATCTCCTACTCAACTCCTTTATGTAATGCAAGTAATAAAGGACATTAACATCCTTAGTAGCTCATTCTCCTTGAACTTGATGAATCAACTAATAAGAATCGCCTACCATCAAGAGCTCTTTTATGTTCACGTCTGCAGCCATCCTACGTCCGAGAATATAAGCTTCATACTCTACTATGTTATTCGTACAATCAAACCTAATCTTGGCTGAAATTAGGTAATATTGGCCTATTTCCAAAATTAAGACTGCTCCTATTCCAACTCCTTTGGAATTTGATGCTCATTCAAAAAACATCCTCCACCCATTATATGATTTTGATATGTCTTTTCCCATTAAAAACACCTCTTCATCTAGAAAGTAGGTTTTGAGTGGCCTATAATCTTGATCCAATAGATTTTCTGCAAGGTGGTCAGCCAAGGATTGTCTTTTGATGGCTTTCTGTGTCACATACACAATATCGAACTCACTTAACAAAATTTGTTATTTTGCCAATTTACCTATAGGAGTAAGCTTCTGAAAGATGTACTTGAGTGAATCCATTCTTGAAATCAAGTACGTGGTGTATGTAGATAGATAATACCTGAATTCTTTCACGATCCAAGTCAAAGCACAACAACTTCATTCGAACAAGGTGTATCTTGCCTCGTACGAGGTAAACTTCTTCCTTAAGTAGTAAACCACTTGTTCTCTTCTACCTATATCATCATGTTTTCCCAACATGTATCCAAATACACCATTCATGATAGATAAGTATAGTAGTAAAGGCCTTTTATGCTCAGGTGGGACCAAGATTAGCGAGATGCACAAATATTCTTTAATTTTGTCGAAATCCTTTTAACATTCCTCTGTCCATTTTGTGGCATCATCCTTCTTTGCCAACTTGAATAGAGATTCACACATTATTATGGACTAAGCAATAAATCAGCTGATATAGTTGAGTCTCCCCAAGAAACTTATCATATCCTTCTTGGTCCTAGTGGGAGGTAGTTCTTGGATCACCTTGACCTTTGATGGATACAACTCTATGCCTTTTCTGTTGACAATGTATCCTAGAAGTTTTCATGTGGGTACTCCAAATTCACACTTTGTTAGATTTAATTTTAGTCATACCTCCGTAGTCTTTCAAAGAACTTTCATAAATTGACCAAGTGGTTTGAACTCTTATTAGATTCTATAATGACATTATCCACATATACTTCAATTTTCTTATGGATCGTATGATGGAAAGTAGTCATGGGCCTCACGTAGGTTGCTCCAGCATTTTTTAAACTAAATGGCATCACCCTATAGAAATATACCCCCATGGGGTGACAAATGTTATCTTTTTCTGCACTATCTTCATCCATCAAGATCTGGTGATATCTCGCAACACAATCAACGAACGATTGCAACTCATGTTTTGCACAATTATTGATAAGTGTGTGAATACTTGGGACTTTCTTAATTGAGATATCGATAGTCTACACATATTCTAATTTTCCATCTTTCTTTGGCACTGACACAGTATAGGCAAACTATGTGGGGTAATTCATATCCCTTACAACATTCGCTTCCATTTGCTTAGTTACTTCCTCTTTGATCCTTAAACTCAAATCAGGGTTGAATTTCCTCATCTTTTGCTTGATAGGTAGGAAAGTGGGATCGATTGGTAGTTTGTGTGAGACGATGTCGGTACTTAATCCTATCATAAGGTCAATAAAATACATCAACATATTTCTTAAGCAAATATATTAACCAGCTTCCTTTCAATCTCTAAATGTATGTTGACCCATGTTTCCTTTGTGATTTCCTTGTCTCCTAAGTTGACAACCTCAGTTTCTTCCATGTTGGGCTTCTTCTGACTTTCAAGCTACTTAATCTCTTGTGGTAGATTTTTTGGCATCATGCTTTCATCATATTCTTCATGGTCTAGCTTATTACTTTTGCTTTGCTTGATAAATTTATTACATGTCATAACCATTGAACTAGATTTTTATTAATACGAGTCCTGAAAAATGTAAACAATAAGTAAAAAATAAAAATAAATAAATACATAAAAATAATGAGATAACTTTAGGAAAATAAGACTTTTATTCAAGCATTCTAGCTTTTCAAAAGAGGCAAGAAACAAAAAGGATCAATCATAATTCAAGCCTCGATTTTGATCATGCAAATTTCTAAAACTACTATTTTCCATACTACCAGGATTCTTTCTGAAATAGAGACAGGCTGATGGTCCAACTCAGCCATGCTTCTCCACGCTTGGCATTATTGATGGTCAATTTGTTAAGATCTATCTCTTTCTCTTCTCTAATCATGGCATCTAGAATTGGAGCTTGTTTTGGTAAGAATGTTATTTTTCTTGACCTTATGTTACAGACTCTTCTCGATATAGGTTAATATCCAAGTCCAGTGGTATCTTTCTGATGCTTCAGTTGGATTGGTTCAACTATGCCATTATGTTTGGGTCCAAGTCCTATCTTAGGCTGATATCCATATTTCAACACCTCCAAGGCAACCATCTTCGCCGCACTTTACAATTTTGCATCATCTAACCCTACTTTCTCATCAACCTTCACAGGTTGCATAGTTTCCAAAGTATGAAAAGTGGATCCACCTAACTTTTCCGTGACTGGAACAAAACTAACAGATAGAGTAATTCTGCTCCCCATGAATGGTAACTTCTGTGTGACCCCACTTAAACTTTACACACTGATGAACAATTAATGGCATGACTCTCAGCATATGGACCCATGGTCTTCCCAGCAATAGGTTATAGTTGGACAACACATCCATTACTTGAAATAAGATGGGGAACTCAGCTGGACCTAATTGCAATATAAGATAGATTTCTATAATGACACTTCTTTTTGCCCCACCGAAAGCTCAAACTTTCACACAACTCTCTCTTATCTCTCGAATGTTCACACCCAAATCCCTTAGCCTTGTGAAAATGCAGATGCTGCATCCAGAACCACCAATCAATTAGAACTCAAGTCACAATCTTGCCACAATATTTGATTGTGATGTGAAGTGCTTTGTTATGTCTAGCTCCTTCCATCGGTAGCTCATCATCATGGAAAGAAATCTTCATAGCTTTCACAATCCGGTCGATAGTTAGAGATAGACTTTCACTTGTGGTCTCTTTTGGAATGCAAACCCCACTTAATACTTCCATCAAAGCATTGATATGGGCTTCAAAACTCATAAGCAATGACAAAATGGATATGTGGGCTCGTGTTTTCTTCAACTGCTCTTTAACTAACATTCCTTAGGCTGCATCTTTTTCCAAAACTAAGCGGCTTTGGCATCAGTGATATTTCTCTTCAAATTCTTTTCTTTCCCAATAACTCCTTGATTGAAATCCTCGGGAGCATAACATCTTCCAGACCTAGTCTTTCTTGATCCATAACAATATTAATCATCTGGCCTATATCTTCTGCTTGGTAATCCCATAGGACTGCTCTGGTGTCATATGCAGCCCTCTCAGTGATTAAAGTGGTTACCACAACTCTTGGTAAGTAGGTTTGTACAATCAAAGGTTCTCTCAATTGGATTGTGATAATAGGTTGTTCTAGAGATATAGTGGCAACTTCTTCAATATTCCAAGCAGGATATCTAATTCATTCCAAGTTGTATACTCTTCTAGGGTGACCATGTTAACTTCTCGATTAGCATGATTCAGCAAAGGGTTGTTATTAAAATTTCGAGGTGCAGGAGTATATTTTTATTATGTCCTCTTTTATTAGACACTCTATATGATTTTTCAACCCATAACAATACTCTGTGTCATGTCCTTAACTCCTGAGTAGTAATTGTATCGCTTGTTTCCATCAAAGTTGTGAGGAATTGGACCAGGGAGTTCTCCTTTAACTAGCTACAACACCCCCACTAGTCTCTCGAATAATTGGGCATGAGGTTTAAAAATGTAGGTGCAAGTGTTTCTAGCTTCAAGATTTAGATGTGGTTTTGGTGCATATGCTAGTCTATTTTTGTTAATTGATGCTTTGATAGGGACATATGGCCTTGGTGGAATTTAATGTGCTGGTGCTCGGGGTGGATTATAGTGTGGTTGGGTATTATATACTTGGTACGGGTTGTATGAATCATGTGCAATAATTTAAGGATTGTTGGGGTATCGGTAGGATGGACCCTCATGGTGGTAAGTGACAGTTGAGACATCCTCCCTTTTCTTCTTGAAGCCGATGATGGATCTCGATGGTATGGCCTTACTTTCCACTTACAATGCAGCCATGGACTGAATCTTCCAAGATTTAATGTCTTTTTCCATAATGTCTCCCATTTTGACAAATTCGGAAAACTTCTGGCCCATCATTGACATCATTTTGTCAAAGTAGATGCCTTCTTGAGCTTGAGTAAAGTACTAGGAAGGCTCATTCTCATCTAGTGGTAGCTGAACACTAGCAGCATCTTGCATATTCCTGGAAGTCCTCAGATGGTTTCTTTTATATATTTGCTAATGAGAACCTGTCAGGAGTGATTTTGGTATTGAATTTGATGTGAGTCATAAAATCATTAGTCATTTCTTGTCAATCATACCATTTGTGAAGTTCCTGATGTGTATGCAAAGTCAAGGCTTCTCAAGATAGACTTCATATAAACAACTTCATCCTTAGCTTCTCATTTCTCCCTACACTGACCAACATATCACAATATGCCCGCAAATGCGCATGAGGGTCACTTTTCCCATAAAATAGTTTAAACTTTGATGGCTTGTACCTTACTGGCATATCAATGTTAGGGTGAATGCACAAGTCATCATAATCTATGTTGTCTACTCTCTTGGTGACTTGCAAGATTTTTAACTCCTTTCTTAGACCTTAATGTTGGGCATTTATTGACTCGTCTTCTTTCAAGAGAGCATCTTTCTCCATTTCTTCATATAGATTAACCTTATATGGGACTTTGACCATAGCTAGCATCATGAAAGTTAGGGCTTCGATAACATATATAGGTGGCATATATGGCTCATAAGGAGCAGCAACGTGTGCCTTGAATATTTGCTGCATCGCTAGGTAACTGTAAATAAAGTAGCTAATGGGGCTTGACAATGTATAGGATCATGTTGGGTTTGCTTAGGTAGGTTCGGTAAGTTGGTTAAAGGTAAGTTAGTTCTTGAAAAGTAGATAGGTGTTTCGAAAGTCGGGAAAGTAGTAGCTGAACATTTGGCCAAGTTTCATACTTCAAGTAATTCCTCCCTTAGGGTTTCCAATTTTTGTTCCATGTGAGCCATTCTCTCATCATTTTGAGTCATATTTTTAGAACCTTCGAGATTTTCTAAAGGTATCATTATGTTTGCAGTAGCATCAAATTTTTTTTCATTAGTCATCTTTCTTTTAGATAGAAGGTTGTAACGTGAGTCAGCTAGTTTGCAAGTCAACAGAAATCAACGTTCTTTTGGAAATAATGATAATCGGCATAAGAGAAAAGAAAGAAAAGAAATACTATGTTAGTTTCAAAAGATATTGAGAAAATATAGCATATATGAAACACATACATTTACGCCAGGTTGGCGACATTCAAGATATGCAATCAATTTGATGATAAATGATCTATTTTAACACATTTTGGATTTGGAACAAACATAGTATTCATTGATCAAAGATATCTTGGGTTTTATAATAAAGCAGACGGATAGAAAACTAGGAAATGAAATTACATGAATGAAAAGAGCATACAAAGGGATGAGTTATATGAATCTTCAAGGGAATATGACAAAGTATAAATGGAGAAAAACTATGTCCATGTTAGACCATCATCATCATCATCCAAATCAAGTATGGGCCCGAGTGTATTCTGGGGAGTTTGAACCCATCTTCAAATCTTTCCAATTATAAAACCCTATGGACCCATACACATAGTGATCATCTTTTGTTGCTGGAATGGATCCATCTCCTATAGGAATTGCTCCTTTGTTTGTAGGGTCATTAGGATCATTCTCGAGCTCTTCTTCTAGATTCTCTTGGGGATCTTCTTCTGGTTCTTCCTCTAGATCTTCTTTAGGATCTTCCTCTAGATCTTCTTCTGGGTTCTCCTCTAGATCTTCCTCCACAATTTCCATAAAATGATCCATGGATCTAGGAACTATCTAATTACACACTGGTGTCGTGAGTTCCATGTGAGGGAGTACCTCTTCTCTAATCCAAGTGACCCACTGGTCGTCCATAAAACCCCTAATTCCCTCCATACTTGGCCGAGCCATATGGCTCATAGTGGTCAGCCAACCATAGGATTCCGATGTGCACCATCTTTCATCTTCTACGCTAGCTGTAATCATATGGTCCCATTCTAGTTTTAAGTTTCTTATTTGTGTAGTCGGGACTGAAATGAGATCATCTTCATGTAACACCATGCATGACTATAGTGGTACATCTTGAATGACTCACATAACTAAGAAAAGTGCACATGGTTGAATGACTCTTAACTTGATCAACTCAACAAAGTATAAGTGATGGATTCTGATGAATGCTAATCCCGTTATCCAAAAACACTTCTATTGAATAGATTCTCCAGTGAGGTGGGTTAAAAATACACGTCATTCCTCTTCTCCAACTGGTGCATCCCAATAAATAAGGTGGTGCTCATGGCTTTGAATCTTGTTGTGGGCATCCACGGTGTAGTCCATTTATGAAGGGTGACAATAGAAATGCTCTATTACCCAAATTTGTAGTAACAAGTTGCAACCCCCAATGAAATCATGTCCTCTTGTACATGTTGACAGTGAAATGTGCACCAAGAAGTAACCATGAGGCGCAGCAAATAGTTCTACCATTATGGGTAAAATGTTGATATTGATGGAATAAAATCTCATGGGGAAGACCATCACACCCAAAACGCCAACACAAAAACCATCGGCCGCTTGAGTATCTATTACTTGTGGCGGCAAGCGAATTCCTCTTGGTGTTCGTCAAAACGCTCGAGGCAACCATTTCTACTAAAGAGATATTCTAGCTTTACCTTTGCATTTTCCACGTTCCTTAGCGATGGAAAGATGTGCAACCCAAAGAGCCTTAGGAAATCTCTTGCACTTATGGTTGATGGACATACCGGTATCCTTCCTATGATGGGTAACTCAGTAAATCACTAAATTCTCCCAACGTAAGAACAATTTTGAAATCAAAGAATTTAAAAGTCACTATACTTGGATTTAGAAATTCCATCAGTAGGGTGATGAGCATTTTATTGGCATGAAGGCCCATGAGCGATAACAACACACCTAAATGCCTTCATACCTTTGCTCTATATACCCCGCAAGTATTCCACCACCAATTAGCAGGATGTATGGGGAGAAATGACCATTTAAATGTTTGCTAGATTATGGTTGATGTTAAGCTGGAAAATTATAAAGGGTATGACAAGTATGTATGCTCCAAATCTATCATGTGCTTTAGTTTAGATCATTTACATCAACTTTCACAAAATATATTGTCAGGTTTTAAACCTTTGACAAAGGGCGACTTCCTAAGTGTGAAAATGATGCCTTGGACCATCTCGCCTAAGGTATATGCAACATGACATATGTTCTAGAGTAAGAGTTTTTCCTAACGCTCAATAGTAGACTGAAGATTTGTGAGAAGGCATGCTAAACTTATGGCATCATCTCTAAAACTAAGGAATCCAAAAGAAGGTTTGGGGGAGAGTGAAACACTCCTATGTGAATCACAGTGTGTGTATTGATCTCTCCTAATTTACACCACCTTTTAGAGGATAAAGCAATCGTTGTCAAGAAATAGAACCTAACTAAGGTCAGGGTCGAACCCAAGGGAATACATAGATTTAAGTGAATTTAATGATTGTACTTTGAGTAGTTAACCAACTTACTTCCCCAAAAAGCGAGTTTTGCAATAATCAATGGAGAAATAAAACTAACTAACACAATAGTGAAATCAATATGGAGAGAAAGTACGGTATTGTGCTCCCTATGATTTGCTAACTTAGTATCACAGATAACCTAATTCTCTTCTAATGTGTAGCATGCAGGACGGTAAGTTAAGTTCAGCAAGACCTTTGGTCAAAGGTGAGAGGTGAATTTCACTATGCGACTTGGCCTATCTCCAAAGTATGCATTACTAAACCTTACCTATTAGTCCCAGTACAACCTCCCCCAGGCCCAGTTCGGTTGATTAGACGACAACACAGCAATCGAATCTTGTTAATTAATCTCTTCTCCTATTCATTACTACCTTGCTCCAGCCAGTAACACTAGCTTAGTTCTAATGTTGGCCACCAGTAGAAAACATGCAATATGAAGAAAGTTAATTAATACATGCATGCACACCTTTCAAGAATTATAAATTATCCGATTTACATTATTAGTTCTTCATGATTCCACAACCCTAGTTCTGGATTTAGCTACTCATGATTTGTGTAGATGAAAAACTTATGAATTGGAATAGCATCATAGAGCACTTACACAAGTGAATTACGAACAAGCAAATCCAACTTCAAAGAGAATCACAAGATTAAAGATGAAATCAAAGTATAAGTGTTCTCAAAAGCTCTCCAATGTTATATCACACTTTTCTCTCTCAAGTTACTAAGTTTTCTGAGTAGTATGTGAAAAAACTTCTGAAAAATAACTTAAAAACCTTATTTATGATATTTAAAAGACAAGTCCTTAACACATTAGAATAACTGGTTTGGCACGCTGCACGAAAGGGTGTATGGGTCGTATTGCATTCCACAGCCCGTAACCGGGGTCTCGTACAGAGCTGCTACAAAATTGGGCTTCCAGTCTATGACACCCCCTCTACGACCCGTAAAGTGGTTGTCGATCCATGGGGGGTTTTGTCTGATGAATCTTTAAAAATTCCTAATCTCTGATCCTTAGGGCACGAATCAAGGTCTACGACTCGTAAATCAATCTACTCCCCATCTGCATGTTCGTAGAAGTAACTTCAAAAAATCAACCCCTCACTAGAATCTTCCACGAAACCCCCTTCACGACCCATAGAGTGTTCTACGACTCGTAAAAGGGCTCGTACTGCACACAAAATCAGCAACTTTTGCATTTCTTCCCAAAATCAAGGCTGGCCCTAGAATCCTACAAATATAACACAAAAACACATAAAATCACCTAACATCGCTTTGAGAACAGACAAAATTCTAAGTTTTAAGCATCAAAGGTGTTGTATTTTTATAGCACATCAACACCCTCAACTTAAAATTTTTGCTTGTCCTCAAGCGATAGACTCAATCTGTATAGATAATACAATATCACACACATCTCAACCCAATGGCATACATCGCATCAATCTCAAACTCAGACACCCACAAAACTTTTTCAAAACAGTTGCAGATAGCCATCTAGCAAACCAATACAGACTAGTGCATGTGACAACACAACTGTGGTAAGTGAGGTACAATGAAAAATCCACAATCACTAAATAAGTCTAATATTAACAATGCAATGGAAGTGCCCTCACAGAAAAGAAGTCCCATATATGACACTTAATGATGTTCTCATGTATAACCTTGGGACTATGCAAAATCACTCACTCTCCCAAAAGTTATTAACGCATCATACCTAATAATGGCCCCTATATTCATGACTAAGATTTTCAACTATTTGGACTAGGATCATTTTAGGACTTTCTAGGCTCGGAACCTAGGTTCAAGGGGCTTTGGTGTGGTATTTTGGGAACATAATGACTAATGGCCCTCCTTGACACTGCATTTTCCTACACTCTTTCCCTACTAACTCTGTTATTTTCACCACATTCTCCCTTTATCCTATTTTAAGCTTTTATGGGTTCTTTCTTTTCATTTTTCAGCTTTTTACCTTGCTTTTACACTTCATTTTCCTTTTTAGCATACAACTAAGGCATCACTTATTTTTCTTAAATCCAGTATATTATTTTCCCTTTTTCTCTGCATCACTAACATCCTTCTTATTTTTGTGTTTCACCCTTACACCAGCAACTCTCAACTTAGGCTTTTGGCCTGCGTTGAGGTGCATAATATTCGTTCTCAAAACAAGGGACACTTTTGGTAGCCACCCTCAACATAGGCTTTTTGCCTCAATCAAGGTGCACAATGTTCAAGGAGGGACCAGGGCCAAATTGAGGATTTTACAACTAACAAGGCTAGGTTAATCAGGTTTTGACAATGAATAGGTACATGTTAGGTTCGAACATTAGGAACAAGGGATACACTGCAATTTTGGTTGGTCATTTAGGCTAAGTGGATTTTTAAGAACAATGGCCTAAGATCCTTTCCTAATCCAATTAGTCTACAGTCCAACTTAGAGTAACAAGGCAAATTCTGGATTAGCACACAACACATGAATTTAGCAATTTCAGGCTCACACTCACATGGCATTGACTGCATTATAAACAAAAGACTCTTAGATCATGGTTTTTATCTCAATTTATCCTCACTTATGAGAACAACATTGTCAACGCAGATAAACATACATGGTTGCTACTAACTAACTAATCAAAATTTTTGGTCGATATCATTTTTCAAAACAAAACACAAAAACATGTGATATGCCATATGTATTAGTACTATATGCTACAAATATTACCTAAATATCCTAAATGTGTCGGTTCAACAAAAAGTAAATATCCATGTGGAAAAAGAACACATGCAAGAAAACCCTAAGATAAAAAATTGGGTAGTTATGGACCCAAGCTACTCAGACATCACTAAGGCCTATAACTACCCGCACCCCCATCGAAAGATGTGCATTACCCCCAATGCTAAGTCTGGCCACTCTTACTCTGCGTAGTGGTCTCCTCAGTAGTAGAACTCTGTCCAGAGGGGCCAGCACCCCTTAAACTCTCACACTCTCGAGCCTATAGTGTCTCCTCATCTTGTATCGACTCTCTCAAGATAAGGTCGAGCTCCTCCTACTTTGTAAGCCTTGCACGTGAGCGCACGACATCTAGATTATCATCCTCTGTGTGAGGTCTCTTCCCATGGGAAGGCTGGATAAGCTCATCAAGAGTAAAAAGATTTGCCATTGACACCGGGAGTGTGGTACCTCGTAGTGTAATCGGTGCTACCAATGTTGTTGTCATCTCGACCAAGAGTCGTTGGATCTCCTTATGAAGGGCCATCAAGTCTAATGGTCTGGCCGCACTCAAGCTCTACTATACCCTTGCCTCGAAGGCATAAATACGGGCATCTACGGTGGATAGACGATCCTAAACAATAGTAACCACGAATACCTACATTTGACCCTTTGAGTCTGAAATCCCCTAGGGTACCCATGGCCGAATCTGCTGAACAAGCTGAGTCAACTGTGACTCGGCATGAGATAACCTCTGGGGTATGGCCTATATAGATATGGCAGACATAAACCATTCCCGTGGGAGTAGCTTGTGATGACGTGGCCTACAGTGCAAGAGTAGAAGTAGTGGGCCCCCTCTCCTCATTTGTCTTGGGCTACGGGGTCGTATCCTCAGTAGCAACAGCAATGGTGGTGGTAGAGTGTGAGACCTTAGGCGGTGGCGCTGAGTTGAACATCTCAAGCATAGGAGCAGGCTGGTATTGTGCTTGCCAGAGTGCCACCAGGTTCTCTTCAGCCTTTATCAGGCTGGCATCCAAGGTATGTTAGGCCTCAATCAGTGAGTCCATCTGATGTTAACTATCCACCCTTGACTCTAGATAAAGCCTGTATATCAAGCAAGGGAACGAGATGGAGGTAGATCTCTTCAAGGTGGCCTGGTGAATCTGCTCGGCGATGAGGCGGGCCCAATTAATATCATAACCTATCAAGATGCTGGCAACCGGTACTACATACTTCGACGTCAAAGTATTATCACTAAGAGTCGATCAGAGGCATGACTTGACAATCGCCCACCTAAACTTGGCGAGAAAATTGAGTGAAGCTTTGACAATAGGCTTTAAGTGTGTGGTGCCCTATGTAGGTTCCGAACCCTGCTCAGCATATAACCAGCCACCCATCTCATCAAAATGGCTCTGCATTGTTGATCCATCATCAACAGTGGGTCCCCCATCTGCCCCACTCTATAGTCAAACTCTGCAGTGGGTCTGGTGGTAGGGAATTTTGGCCAAAATAACATCCGGCGAATGGTGGTCTCCGATATATCCACCTGCCAGCCCCTTACTTTTGTCTTAGCCAATTCGGGCTGAGCAAGGGCGTTCTTCCCCTTAGGAAGAGTCCTGTGAACTGTGACTACATATGAAGCATAGAACTCCCTCACCATGGTCGAGGAGTATCGTCCAAGTGATTGGTCAGCCACTGGAGCCCCTATCTGGTCATTGTGTCCTAGAGACTGGGGGACATTGTCGAGTCTGTCTGGGCTGACTCAAGGCTCCTCATAGATGGAGCGGGCTCGCTTATCCCTCTCGGTCTGCTGCATGTCCTCATTATAAATAGTCTACATCCTCTTGACGTAGCACTAACTAGTAAGAGCGTCAGGTAGTGATGAATGAGGCAATACGAAGGACTCCATCTTCGATGCATCTCCAAAACTTGAATAGGAGGTGGACTCCTCTCTGGATAGAGTCGTTTGAATAGAATCGCTCCTATCATTGCCTCCCTCATCAAACTGGGGAGTATCGATGACAAGAGCCTGAGTTTGTCCAGCTTTAGCAGCTACTCTAGTATGAGGTCAAGCAGCCTCTGGATCCGGGTGGACGTCCAGCTCCTCTAATGATCCACTCAGGGCCAGAGTTTGCTTAGCTCCCGAAGACTCATCTCTGAGCCTCCTTTTTAGGGCCCTAACCTCATCACCTCTATCTTTTAGGGATATAGTACCTGAAACATGAAAATTTACGCACCTTGGTTAGCCCCACAAATATAAAAAGTGAAATGTAAAAATATTTTAGATCGAGTTGCTGAAGGGTCTACGAAAGCATCTTTATAGGTTGTAGTGGATACTACGAACCGTAGAGAGCTCTAGTGAAATAGTGGTCATAAGAATTTTTTTACACTGGAAAAGAGTACATCAGACCAGGTACAACTCGTAAAGTGGTTTACGAGTTATAGATTGTGTCGTAGAAGTTCCAGTGTCTGAACTTATTCCAAGCCCCATCTATAAAACCTATATACATGTTGTAAATTGTTCTATGAATCATAGAAGGTTCCTTCTGATGGATACTCAGAAACTCTATGTTTCTATACAAGGAGCAAGTATGACTCGTGGAATGTTCCACGGGCTGTAAAAGCCACTCGTAGACAAGAAGCACAGTTACCTCAGATTCTAAATCCATCCCCACAGACCCTATATGACTTTTTCAACTTTATTCTAATAGCATTGAAGCAAAAATGCACATACCCACATGATTCTCACACCACAACATAGACCACAACATGTTATTCAACGTGCATACCCTATCAAAAATGATTAAACTTGTTTCTCAAACCCTGCCGACTAGGTATGAACAATTTCACAACAAAATTACGCACCTATGTCATCACCCACCATCTTACACACAATCTATTCATCACACATGGTGGGTGGTGCAAGAGGTGCCAAACATGCTAGTCAAATCATACTATCAAGGCTATGATACCCAATTCTGGACTTAAGCAAATATTTAAACATGGACAACCATAATTCAAATTTCACTCATGGGTTTTGTGTCTAAACTACCATTTCCAACATAATTTCCAATTCAATCATACAAACATAGACAAATTAAAGGTTTTTAATTAACCAAAAACTTACCAAGTCATGTGATTAACTTGTATAAAATGTAAGAGGTGAAGAGGCACTAAAACCCAAGGTCACCAGAAAACGGAGGTACAGTTGTCGCCGGTACTCGGAATTTCTTAAGGGTGGGGTTGGCTGGGAGGTTTGTAAATTAGGTTACAATGGGGTCAAAATAATTTAACCCCATTATTTATATCTTGACCGGGTCAACTGAAATCTAATGGGCCTAGACTCTACGAAACCCTAATTACGGGTTGTAGAGTGTTTTACAGCTCATGAAATGTGGTCTTGTGGAACATTCAAAGCTTAGATTTCAGGATTGAGTTTCATAGACAAGTCTACGAGTTTTACAGTGAAATACGACTCATAGAGTTGGTCTAGAGACCTCAACACTTAGAGAAATTTCAGAAAACTTAGCTAGGGTCCACGAGCCACGTTCACGATCTATAACTTTATCCACGGATCATGAAATTGGCTTGTGGACTAGAGTGCACAATTTGTTTTGCTTACTGAAAATCTCTACGATATGGTGTGATGGGTCGTAAAGTGTTTTACGACCTATAGAACTAGTCGTAGAGACTACTTCTAATGTTTTTCTCAGCCAAAAATGGTTGACTTAGCCATGTACCTACATATTCTTCATAGAACACACTATTACCCTATATGTAACCAGCCCAAATGTCCAAGATTACAACCAAAATACAAGAAAATGAACTACCTATGAGTCCAAAACTAAAAATAAAGGTACAACTATACTATTACATTAAAAAAATCTTGAGTTGCCTCCCAAGTAACGCCTGATTTATTATTGTGACACGACTTGGACAAATTAGTTACTTAGACTTCACCAATTGCCCATATTTCATTCTTTAAATTGTCTAGACTCTTCATGTATTGAAAGATATTGAAGAAAACCTCTTTGTTGTTCAATCTGAAATTGAGTTAACCAACCTCTATATCTACTAGTGCTCGCCCAGTGCCAGGAACAGTCTTCCCAAGATAATTGGGACGTCAAAGTCGACTTCACAATCTAGGATCACAAAGTCTACAGGATATATGAACTTTTCAACTTTCACTAGCACATCATATAGTATCCCCACAAGCTTCTTCACCGTGCGATGTGCCATCAATAACCACATGCTCGTCGGAGTAGGGGCTCCCAATCCTAGCTTCTTGAAGACCACACAGGCCATTAGATTAATGCTGGCACCTAAATCACATAATGCCCTTGCAAACTCCACATCTCCAATGGTGCAGGGTATGCTGAAATCACCAGGATCTCCTTGCTTCCGAACTAAGGACCTCATAGCAATATCACTGCAAAGCTAAAGCTCTTCGAAGAGCTCTTGACTCATAATGTGCTTCTTAGTAACCAGGTCTTTCATGTGCTTCGCATACCTTGGCATCTTCTCTAATGCTTCAATGAGAGGGATGTTGATGGAGAGTTGTTTTAGCATGGAGAAAAAGTGCTTAAACTTCCCTTCCTCTTCCCTCTTTTTGATTCTTTGAGGGATGGGAGGAGACCTAGGAATGGGCTTCAACTTTTGTGGTGCGTCAGCAGCTTCACTCACCCCATCCTTGCCACGATCATCTCCTACATTTGCATCCTTGGCCAACACTGTCTCCTCTTGCACATCATCCTCAACAACTAGCATAGGAGGATCAATGGTGCTCTTGCCACCCCAAGTAGTAACTGCCATACAACGCCCTTCATCCTTAGGGCTCTGAATTGTGTTTCTAGGTGGTCTACTCCTCTGACGGTGATTGAGTTAAGTCGACACTTGACCAAACTGTTGCTCAAGTTCTTTGATAGCCACAAAATGAGACTCAATTTTCTGGTTGATGCTGGAAATATAAAATTTCGCTCCCCTTAGAGTCTCATCCTGTGTCTTGGCTTTCTCCTCTATCCTCAATCCTCAATCCTCGAACTACTTGCACCGGTGTCATAGTTATGTTGTGGCACATAGCGACCATTTTTGAAACCATCTC
Source organism: Solanum rostratum (assembly GCA_029948455.1). NCBI lineage: Eukaryota > Viridiplantae > Streptophyta > Magnoliopsida > Solanales > Solanaceae > Solanum > Solanum rostratum. The sequence continues at coordinate 21,334,413 of CM057048.1, forward strand.
TGCGACCGTAATCTGGATCTCTCTTTGGGCCTCTGTTTTAATCTTAATATCCTCTGCAGTTTCCTCTAAAAGCTCCAACTCTATTGAAGTTCCAACCTTCGATTCCTTAACCTTGGCACTAAAAGTCCTGATTGGAACCTTAGGCGTTGGTCCAGAAACCCTCCATCTAATCAATAACAAAATAGGTGTCCTCCTTATAATAAGGCTCATCATACATGGGTACACGTGAAGGTTGATGAACCACTGCATTGACTTTCTCATGGTTCTGCTTCATCATTACCTCCACACTGGTAAACATTTGGGTAAGCTCTTGCATAATTTCTTCGCTGATCTTTGCTTGCTCCGAACCAACACTGACAACACAAAAACTTTGGGTAGATGCTTTGTCTCTTGCCCCCGTGCACGATTAGTCTTTGCCACTCTCTCCATTTGTTTTTCTATCCTTGTGAATGGTTGATTTAAGTATATGCCCCCCATGATAGTGTCAGCACAAGCCTGACTGTTTTCTTCAAGGGCATAGTCGAAGATCTCCACCAAGGCGTCATCAACTATCTTATGGTCTGGGACACTCCTCAAGCATTTGGTAAACTTCTACCAAGTAGTGTTGATCGAATCACCAAGAAGTTGCTCAAAGTTGTTGATCTGGTCCTTTAACTTGAACTTCTTAGATCTAGGGAAGTACCTCTCCAAAAAGACCCTCTGCAATTCAGCCCAACTGGCAATCGAACTCTACATGAGCTCAGGTAGCTATAACGTTGCATTGCCCGTAAGAGATAATGGGAAGACACAAAGTCCTAAAGAATCCATAACAGATTTTGTGTTCCCATCACACTCTTGCAGACAAATGCAACATTATGTAGATGGCTATGTGGGTCCTCCAATAGTAAGCCTACAGATAGCCCACGGTTCTGCAACATCTAAAGCAACCCACTCGAGACTACAAACTTTATATCAGCTGGTAGTGATGGAAACATAATATCTCCAATCACATCCATAGCCATAGCATTAAGCCTATATTGGTTCCACTAATAGGGGTCGACATTAAAGTCCTGAGGTTGTGGACCAATGTCCTCAAGAGGAGGTGGATTCTCATGATAAGCATTCTCATTCTCGTTCCTATTTAGAGAGCTGCATTGGTTGTGTTATTGGCATTATCACTTATGAATTAACTAAGTCTAGTCGTATTCCCCAGCAAAGGCACCAAAATCTTGATGTTGCGCAAGTTACACCTCCTTTTAGATGATAAAGTAGTCCTTGTCAAGAAATAGAACTTAACCAAGGTTAGGGTCGAATCCAAGGGAATATGTAGACTCAAGAGAATTCAATGACAGCAATTTGAGTAGTTAACTGACTTACTTCCCTAAAAGAGGAGGGGTTTGCAATAATTAATGGAGAAATAAAACTAACACAAGAGTGAAATCAATAAGGAGAGAAACTAGGCTATTGTGTTCGCTATAATTCCCTAACTTAGTATCACTGGATAACCTAAATCTCTTCTAGTGTGTAGCATGCAGGACGGCAAGTTACATTCCCCACGCCCTTTGGTCAAAGGTGAGAGGCAAATTTCATTATGCGACTTGGCCCATCTCCATAGTGTGCATTACTAACCCTTACCTATTAGTCCCAGTACAACCTCCCCTTGGCCTAGTTCGGTTGTTCAAATGAGAACACATCAATCAAATCCTATTAATTAATCTCTTTTCCTATTCATTACTACCTTGGTCCAGTCAGTAACACTAGGCGGGTTCCAATGTTGGCTACCACTAGAAAACATGCAAAGCGAAGAAAGTTAATTAATACATGCATGCACACCTTTCAAGAATTATGAATTATCTAATTTTACTTCGTTAGTTCTTCATGGTTCCCACAACCCTAGTTGTGGATTAAGCTACTAATGATTTGTGTAGATGCAAAACTTATGTATTGGAATAACATCATAGACCACTTACGCAATTGAATTAAGAACAAGCAAATCCAACTTCCAAGAGAATCACAAGATTAAAGATGAAATCAAAGTACAAATGTTCTCAAAATCTCTCCAATGTTATCTCACATTTTTCTCTCTCTAATTACTAAGTTCTCTAAGTACTGTGCGAAAACACAGCTAAAAATAACCTAAAAACCTATTTATAATAATTAAAAGAAAAGTCCTAAACATATTAAGATAACTAGGTCGGCATGCCTCAGGAAAAGGTTTACGGCTTATATTGCATTCCATGGCCCGTAACCGCTATCTCGTATAGAGTTGTTGCAAAATTGGGCTTCAAGTCTACGACATCCCCTCTACTACCCGTAAAGTGGTTTACAATCCGTAGGAGGGGTTTGTCTGATGAATCTTCAGAAAGTGCTAATCTCTGATTCTCAAGGCACAAACCAATGTCTATGACTAGGAAAGCAATCTACACCCTGTCTGCATGTTCATAAAATCAACTTTATAAAATCATCCCCTCACCCGAATCTTCCAGGAAACCCCCTTCACAACCCATCGAGTGTTCTATGACCCGTAAAGGGTCTTCTCATACTGCACACAAAATCAACAACTTCTGCATTTCTTCCCAAAATCAAGGCTAGCCCTAGAATCCTTCAAATATAACACAAAAACACATAAACCAACTAACATCTCATTGAGAACACACAAAATTCCAAGTTTTAAGAATAAAAAGTGTTGTATTTTGATAGCACATCATGTATGTGTATGGCCAAGGACTCGATAGAAAGTTCTAGTGATAGTGTAGGAAAAAATAGTAGTAGGAGTAGTACTAGTAGTAGTAATAATAGTAATGAACCCGGTATAGATAATGCCGCCAAATCTTTAGGGTGAAGACAACTACCGCCAACTGAAGATCATAAGTAGGATAGTTTTACTTATTTTCATGCAATTATTTGGAAGCATATGGGATAATCATATAATGTTACTTAAGAACATGACCTAGGTCAATTCTCGATGCATCACAATATTCAACATAACTCTTGGTGTCATTAGAAAGAGCTAAGATCGGTATTATGGTAAGCCTTTTCTTTAGCACCTAAAAACTATGTACACATACTTCAGTCAATGGAAACTTAGCTGCTTTATGTGTCAGTTTCATCAGTGGTGTAAATATAGAGGAGAATCCCCAAACAAATCTTCTATCATGTCCTGCCAAGCCTAAAAAGCTACGGATCTCTATCAGATTCAAGAGACTTGGCAAGCTATCAATACTTCAATCTTTTCGCCATTAACCTTCATACCATCACTAGTAATAACATGACTAAAAATCTACTGAAGTTAACCAAAATTTAGATTTGAAAAACATAGTATATGATTACCCTGGAGATTCTATAATATAACTCGCATGTAGTCTACATGCTAAACTTTTGACCGTGAATATATCAAAATGTCGTCAATAAATACAATCATAAGTTCCTCCAGGAATAGTTTACAGACTCGATTCATTAGATCCATAAAAGTTGTTGGGCATTTATAAGCCCGAAAGATACGACAAAAAAATTCAAAATGGCCATACCTCATCCGCAATGTTTTATTAAGAATATCAACATCCCTGACTCACATCTGTTGGTAATCTGGTTGCAAGTTGATCTTTGAAAAGCATTTGACACCCTCCAAATGGTCGAACAAGTCATCAATCCATGGAAAAAGGTACTTATTCTTTGACTTTATTTAGTTGTCTGTTATTAATACATATCCATAAGGAGCCATCTTTATTTCGAACAAAAAGCACTAGAGCACCCATGGAGATGTACTTCGCCTAATAAAGCCTTTATCGAGTAAGTCCTTCAGTTGTTCCTTCAATTCCCTTAGCCCAACAGGAGTCATTCTATAAGGAGGAATGGCTATAGGTTGCATATCGAGAAGCAAATCAATAGCAAAATGATTTCCCTTTTGGGATGAATTCTTGGAAACTCGTTAGGGAATACCATCGGGAATTCACTTATAATAGGAACTAACTAAAGGGTAGCAGGCTCCTTATAAATATTCATGGCATGAACTAGATGGTATATACAACTTTCTAGTAACTAGCTTTCTAGCCCTAAGATATGAAATGAACTTACCCTTAGGCATGGGAATATTACCTTTCTATTTGAGACAAGGTCACCTTGAAAATGAAAGCAGACCAGCTTTTACAATAATCAATATTAGCGTAACAACTTCCAATCAATCTATACCCATAAATATAATGAAATCTAGCATAATCAATTCAACTAAATCAGTAGAGGTTAGATGTTTATTAATTAACACCATACAATGTTGATAGACGTAACAAGCTATAATTGAGTCATCAACTGGCATAGATACCTCAAATAACTGTGGCAACAACTCAAGTTATTCAAGCTATAATCTAGTTTCTACTACTCTCAAGATCAAGAAAAGACCATAATTACATGTCTATATGGGATATTCACCTCTAAGAGGATGTTTTTTGGACTATGTAATATGCCTATTAAATTCAAAATATGCATGATGTCCATCTTTTTTGACATAGTATTCGACATGATAGAAATATTCATGGATGATTTCTCGGTGGTAGGTGATTCTTTGGATGATTGCTTGAAGCACTTAAATGATACGCTAAAATGGTATTAAGAATGTCACCTAGTGTTGAATTAGGAAAGTGATATTTTATGGTAAAATAAGATATAGCTCTGGGCCATTGAATCTCTATTAAAGGTATTGAGGTCGATAAAACCAAAGTCGAGGTGATATAGAAGCTTCCTCCATCTATCTCTGTCAAAGGTGTGAGAAGTTTCTTAGGGCATGCTGAATTCCACAGAAGATTCATCAAAGACTTCTCAAAAATTGCATATCCATTATGCAATTTGCTTGAGATGGAAGGGAAGTTCATATCCAATGATGCATATCTAAAAGCATTTGAAAGATAGAAGCAAAAGTTGATCTAAGCACCCATCATTGTGGCACCTGACTAAACGCAACCTTTCATGATTATCTGTGTTGTGAGTGAACTCACATTTGGTGTAGTGTTGGGACAGCAAAGAGAGAAGATCTTACACCCCATCTACTATGACAGTAAGGCCTTAAGCATAGCACAAAAGAACTATACTATGACCAAATAAGAGTTGCTTTTGGGAACCTATGTCATTACACACTAATCATTCAAGACTCAGGTATTTGATAGCAAAGAAAGATGCCAAGTCCAGATTGATTTGATGGGTGCTACTTCTCTAAGAGTTTGACTTTGAGATTATTGATAGAAAGGGTATAGAGAAACTTTTTACCAACCATCTTCCCAGACTTGAAGATGAGATAATGGCTAAGCTTGAAGATGGTTTAGAAATTGATGACTTATTCCCCGATGAGAAAATGTTGGTTGCATCATATGATTTGATTCCACGGATTCTTTATTATATTAATTACCTAGTTAGTGATGTGGCACTTCCAGATATAACTTCTCACCAACACGAAATGTTTATGTCTGATGTCTGAAAGTTCTTTTTAGATAGTCCTTATCTATTTCATATTTGTGCTAATGGGATTATTTATCATTGTATACCCGAGGTAGAGATGATAAGCATACTTGAAGCTTGTCATTCATCACATGTTGGCGTGCATCATAGTGGTATTTGAACAGCCCATAAGATCTTATAGTGTTCTATTATTTGCTATTATCCACCAAGATGCCCATGATTACGCCAAATCTTATGACAAGTGCCAAAGAGAAGGTGGTATTTTCTATAAACATGAGCTCTCTCTTAACCCCATCATGGTCATCGAGTTATTTGATATTTGAGGTATAGACTTCATGGGTCTATTCATAAGCTCGAATGAGAACAAATACATCTTTGTTGTTTTTGACTACATGTCCGGGTGGGAGGAAGCATTTGTGCTTTCTATTAACGAAGGAAAAAGTGTCACATCATTCCTTAAGAAGAATATCTTCTCAAGGCTTGGCACTCGTCTGGAAATCATAAGTGATGGAACTTTCCATTTTTGTAATAGGTTATCTTGTGTTCTACTAGAGAAGTATGGAGTGAGGCACACTTTTACGATGCCTTAACATCCCTAAACAAGTGGATAAATGGAGTTCTCGAATTGCGAGATCAAGAAAATATTGGCAATGACTGTGAATGAAAACAAGACAAATTGGTATGTCCTTATATCAACTTATGTTTGGGAAGTCTTGTCACTTGCCTGTAGAGCTCGAATACAAAGCGATGTGGGCATTTAAATAGCTAAACTTAGATTGGAGTGATGAATCGTAGTTATGGTTGAACCAACTTAATGAACTTGATGAATTTCACTTGAAGCCATACGAAAGTTCAACACTGTATAAAGAAATGATGAAGATGTACCATGATCAAAGAATTAAGCATCGGCAGTGTGCACCAGGTGACGTGGTCCTGTTATTCAACTTCAGATTACATTTATTTCCCAAAAACCTCAAATCAAAATGGGTGGGACTTTTTAAGGTTTCTCATAACCATACGCATGGAGCTATTAGGTTGGAAAGTAAAGACAATTATTCAAAGTCAATCACCAAGGAATCAAACCGTACATGGGAAAGACTAAAGAAGTGAGAATGATTGAAGCATGGGCACTTGGCGAATTTTGAGTAACCAAGTAGTATGTGTTGTACTCGAACATTAAATCAAGCACTACTTTGGAGGCAACCAAGATTTTCTTTTCACTAGTAGAAATTTTTCCTTCGTTTTCAGTCTTTATATAGTTAGATAAATTTCATTTTTATACTGATGTTGTATAGTCTAGGTAAAATGCAGGTTGACCATTTATTTTTGTGAGATGGTGTAGGATCAAGTCTAAAAAATTACAAGGGTGATACTTTTGGGTTTCATGAGGGTTATTTATGAGCCATAGAAATGACTAGATTGACAGAATCTACTCATGGAATTCATGACTAGTGAACCAATTCAAAAGTTTAGATTTATGAATTGATTTAACGACTCGTAAAATAAAGCACAGATCATACACTTTGTTTGTAGATCTCAGGTAAGGTAAAGAAATTTGCTAAGTATCAGAGGAATCTATGAAGCCTACCTATAATTCGTATTCCTAACTACAATTTGTACACTAGCTTGGTAAATGACAGGTCTCACAAGAGTCAGACCATCCACCAAAACCAATCTTTACAAGCCATAGTCTAGAGTATGACCCGTATTTGAGCTTCCATAGATAGCCAGTATATCTAAATTCAACTCGACCCGCTCTGTAACTGAATATCTAAAAAGAGGGAAAAGTAAAGCACCCCTTTTATTTCCCTTTAAATCTTTACAGAATCTGACAACCTAACATTCTTTTCAACCAAAATTCTCACCAACCACCTCTATTTTCGGCCATACTACAACAACCCCAAGTTACCTTTTCGATCAAACTCGTGTCATAGCGCTCCGGCCATTCAACAGCTCAGTAAGTAAACCCTACCTTGAGTTTTAAATTGATATTATGATCACTAATCCATAGTTTCACAAAATTGAATTGTTGATCTTTACTATCTCATAGACAAAGGTTAGGGTAGGCTTGGACACTACATGAACAGTAGTGTTTAGGCACAACATGGTCAAATTAGGCTACAATAATATGGAATTTTACTAGGGTAGGAATTGGCCAGAAATTTGGACTCTACATTGTGCTTAAAATGAATTATGTATGTTTGAAATCAAGGGAATTGATTATGTAAGTTTTACATGAATCATGTTTGAGGTATTGATAAAGAATTTGGACTCTACATTGTGCTTAAAATGAATTATGTATATTTGAAATCAAGGGAATTGATTATGTAAGTTTTACATAAATCATGTTTGAGGTATTAATAAAGAATTGCATAGAAAACTAATAGAATTGACCTATATTTGGATTAGGATTGATCAAAACTTTCGCTATAAATTGATGCTTAAAATTTACATGTTGATATTAAAGTTACTTGAAATTGGTTATGTTTAAATTGGTCTGAGCTCCTGACCTACGAAGGCCTTCTACAGATCATAGTTTCAACTATGATCCATAATTATCTTTCAAAGATTGATTTTAAAAACTTGAAAATATTAAGTCAGCAGGACCAAAACCCTTGTATGACTCATAGATCATTCTACATATCATAAAATATAGTTCATAAATTAGGATCTTGTAGACACAGTCAGGAACCTGCAACTATGAACCCCTTTTATGAGTCTTGGTTTAATTTATAACTTTTGAAAAGTGTTCATAGTGGAGTTTTAGAAACCAGAAGTTTGGTAGCCTTCATCTACAACAGGTCTTTACAACTCGTAGTTTCATATACGATCCGTAGATGACCTCTCATAGTTCCTTTGGCAGTTAATTTATATCATTTTATTTCTGGTTTTTTGGATTTGTAACATATACAAATATGTCTGGTACAGGTACTATGGCTCCGAAGATTGATGTTGCTAGAAAAGCCAAGGACAAAGCGCTTTGGCAATGATTGCGAGAGGGACCTATAAAGTCAGAGTGAAAAATCACCATAGAGCAGCTTGATATCAGCCTAGACGAGGGCATAGAATCCCAACAAATGAGGGCCCAGTCTATATAGATCGTGATGGCCTAGACCCCTATTAGTACAGCACTGATGTCGCCCAAGCTACACCTCCTCTTTTAGACTAAAACAGTTGTTGTCAAGATATATAACTTGTCAAAGTTTAGGGTCGAATCCCACAGGGAATATGGTAGACAGAATAATTCAATTATCTGGTAATATTGAGTTAGGGAAGCATGGGGAACACAATACTCTAGTTTCTCTTCATGGAAACCCCTTGGTCCAAGTGAGAGGCGAATTTCACCGTGTGACTTGGTCCATCCCACAGTGTGACATTACTAACCCTTACCTATTATCCAAGTACAACCTCCCCTTGGCCCAGTTTTGTTGATTAGATGAGAAACATTGATTGAATCTTGTTACTTAATCTCTTTTTCTATTCGTTACTACCATATTCCAGTCAGTAACACTATGCCGGTTTTAATTTTTGCCACCATTAGAAAGCATTCAAAATAAAGAGAATTAATTAATACATGCATGCACACTTTTCAAGAATTACAAATTATCTGAGTCCACCTTGTTAGTTCTTCGTGGTTCCCAAAACCCTAGTTGTAGATTTAGCTACTCGTGATCAGTGTAAATGAAAGACTCATGAATTTGAATAACATAATTGAGCACTTACACAATGGAATTAAGCACAAGAAATCCAACTCTTTAATGAGAATCACAAGATTGAAATTCAAAGATGAAAATTAAAGTTTACAAGAGTTTCTCAAACTCTCTAATGTTTCTCTACTGTTCTCCTTTCATTCTCTCTAAAAAAAATAACCTAAAAACCTATTTTATAATCTGTAAAATACAAAACCAAAACGAAATAGGATAACTTGGTCGGCAAGCTCTATGAGGTGCTCTATAGGTTGTATAACAGCTTACGACTCGTAGTCAGGCTTTCATGAACTATTTCTTTGATTCTGGACTTGGCTTCTACAGCACCTCTCTATGGCTCGTAAAAGATTCTAGGTCCCATAGAGGGCTTTATCTGATAAGATTTCTGCAAGTCTTCACTTTCTGATCCTCAGAGTACGAGAAAAAGTCTATGACTCGTCTACATGTGCGTAGACTCAACTTTAAAAATACACCCTTCACCAGAATTGCACACAAAACCTCGTTTATGGCTGGTAGAACACTCTACAACCCGTAAAGGGTCTCGTGGATTATCGACCACAGCAACATTTGCACACTTTGCTCAAAAATCATGATAACCCTAAAATCCTGCAAAACAAAAACAAAAACACATCAAACCAAGTAACATCACATCGAGAACACACAAAATTTCAAGTTTTAATGTAAGGACTCAGACTTTGTACGACCTCAATGGAGGCTGAAAAATTTGGTTCCGAAAAGTTTTGGACCAAGGTGATGCTTCATTGAAGCCGTCACGGTCTATACAATGCTTTACGAACCATGTGGAGCCTCCTTAAAGTGTCCCTTAGCGTTATGTGGGATGTGAGGGCCTTGTGTGGAATTTAAGACCAAGGTATACCACACTTGGACCCCACATGGACCGTGTGAGACAATACGGACCATGTGGAGGACCTTATGGTAGCCTTGGGCTTAAGACTCCATAGTTTTGAGCCTAAGTGTAGTGGTACGTCCATGCATACAGTCCACATGGGGTGGTATGACCCATATGGCCTCCTGTATGGGTTGTGGAGTGAAAATTTCTAAGTATTGGATCACCATCTCAGAACCTTATCATGAATAATTTTCTAAGTGATGTGGTACGGAGGAGTACACTGTCGTATAGCTTGGTCCAAACCCTGAGACCAACCGTTTGGGTGCTTTCGTCGAATTTTTCTAAGCATAAAATCCTCAAGCTCAAGCTAAGTTCACTTTCAATCCCTTAACTCAAGATTATTTATGTGGTTTAGGGTCATCATAGGCCTCTTTCATCAAGTCAAGTTCAAAGGAATTCCACTGGCTAAGATTTTCACGAGAATCGATAGATGGGTCAACTCTAAATGTTTATATCTCTTAGCACAAAACTAACTGGGTGGCCCACGACCTATCAAATTTAAGCACTTTGAATTAGCTTGCCAATGCATCCGGTTTCACCTCATTCTGAGTTCGGATCAAGATGTTATGCTCAATTTTGTAAAGTCCATCTGTGTAGTATTTTCTGAGATTGGCTAAGTATGGTCTCATGGGAGGGTTGTACGGACTGTGATAACTTATACGAGCCATGAGATCTCCTCACAAGACCCTTGGCAAGAAATGTTATTTTGCTTCACTAATGTTTTGTTTTTGTTATTGTGCCTTCTCCTAAGGGTCTTTTTATGACTTCCTATGCTTTCCTAAGACCTCCAAATGACCTAAACTCTATTCCTCTCATTCAAATTCATTCCTACACTTAGAATTATATTCAAACTCTCTCTTAAGAACTCCCTAAGGTGAACATTGAAGGATTGTCTTGAAGCTTAAAGAAAGGGGTCTTCTTCTTCATCGAATTTTTTCCAATTTCTTCTTGAATATTCTCTATAAGCTAAGGTACATGGGTTTGATTCATGTTTCTTTTCAACCAAAAAAACCCAAACTCTTTTCACTTGATTTTACATGAAATTTTGCTTACTTGAAATATGGGTTTTGACAATTATGGTTTAATAAATTCAATTAAAGTATGGGCTATGCTTATTTGATGATTCTAAGTTGATTTAAGCCCTAGTATGTTGAATTACTTGATTATTATGAATATTTGAATATGCATTGTCCCTTTAAAGTTTGATTCAAGCATGGGTAATCTCAATTTTGATTTGAATGTGGATTTTACTTATGGATTTGCATGAATTTCATATTATATTGTTGATTTAAAATTGAATCTACACTACCCATTGCTATTCACATGTCATTCATGGCATATGCATTCATGAGCGTTGGGTTTTGATGAAAATGAAATAATGAGTTGAGCTCACATATGTTATGAAATTAAATTGGTGAGTTAAGCTCACTCATATGGTTATGACAAGAATGTGATCACACTAATGTCCATAATATTTGGCTCATTGAGCATATTGGGTGTTTATACCTCATTTGGATATTGTGAATGGGCTATTCCTATGCATGAAAAGTATAATATGAAATGTGATTTTGCATTTGAGCCTAAGTACGAATTATTATGAGTAATGTTTGTCCATTAAGCCTAAGTATGCCTTGAAATGATTTAAAATGACTTGCAACTCTTTTAAAAGCATGTATATGTATATATACTCTTGTGGGATGATGAATTAGCACCGATGGATTGGGGACTCGGGGCTATCCCCAAAGGTCCTCTCCCTTTCATTAAACTATGTGCTAACAAAGGTATATATAGGGTAACCCTCACCGAAATAGAAGGCTCATAACTTGTGGTTATATCATTGATATGATATGATAAAATTGTGAAAATCCTATCCAAAATGGGAGACCCGTAAGGTAGGTCACTTCTCCAAAATGGGAGGTCGTATGGAGAAGTGTGGTTTACCTTTAGCAAGTAGACCACCCCTTTTCTGGTGTGGGGATAACATCGAGATTCCAAATAATAGATCGCCTGGTCTTATATGTCGGTTGAGGTTCCATCCGCTCCTATATAAGCATTTTGCACTTCATGCATCATCGATTTCATGGCATATTGTTATATACTCTTCTTTGGATATATACTTCTTTCTATATAATGTGCCCTTTTCATCTAACATTGAATGCAAATTTGGTAATAACATGCATTGTATGCCCGCATACGTAGTACATTCAAACGTACTAACGTATACTTTTTCCTACATGATCTTACTATGTAGGAACTGAAGACTACCTTCGTCCACCATTTGACGACTAGATTGGATTTGAGAAAGTGTTGTGGCAAGTCCTATCTTTCATGGACAAGCCACCATCTATCTGCCTTATGTTGCTTCTGTTTTGCTATTTACTTTGAGGGTGAGCTCGGGACATGCCTAGGCCCCCGTCCTATTCTATGACTAGAGGCATTGTTGGACATTTTGTAGACTCTTGTCAAATCTATACGTTATGTGTTGTATTTGGAGCTTATGGTTATGGTTATCTTTTGGATATGGATATTATGGATTGATTATGAGAATTATGATAAGTATGTATGATTTGATGAGGAAATGTGGAAGATCCTAAGCCCTGTATTTCCCCCATAGGGTGAGTCATACTTACCCGCCCCTTAGTTCTTATGTGCTATGTGCTATGTGAATCCATGTTAATCCCTTATCCCTATGACATCCCCATAGCATGAGTCCTATTTTCTCATTCCTTAGAACTATGTGTTTACTATTTATATATATATGTTTCCGAATCGATGATGTGAATATGGATACTTTAGGCTTGTTTGAGACTCTCAGGTTCCCATTCTCCATGTCACTCCTAGACCCTAGGTCCAGGTCGTGACATTTAAGCATCAAAAGTGTTGTATTTTAATAGCATATCAACGCCCTCAACTTAAAATTATGCTTGTCCTCAAGCAATAAACTCTATCTATATAAGCAGCACAATAATACACACATTTCAATCAATGGCATACATCATATCAAACTTGAGCATAAATACCCACACCACTTTTCAAAACATATTCAGATAGCTATCCAGCAAACCAACACAGATTAATACATGTGACAATGTAACTATGACAAGCGAGGTAATTAAAAATAAGCCACAATTACTGAATGAGTCTAATGTTAACAATACAATGCAAGTGCCCTCACAGAAAGAAGTCTTAAATCTCACTCACAATGATGTTTAAATGTATAATCTTGGGATGATGCAAAAGCACTCATTCTCACAAAAGACATTCATATATCATGTTCAATACCATATGCTTGCCTCTATACTCATGACTAAGACCTTTGACTACTTGGACTAGGATCACTTTAGGACTTCACAGGCTTGTAACGTAGGCTCAGGGAGCTTTGGTATGATGTTTTGAGAACATAGTGACTAAAGGCCCTCCTTGCCTTATATTTTCACTTCATTTTTCTTTTTAATGCATAGCTAAGGCATCACTTATTAATTTTGCACCCAGTACACATTTTTTCTCCTTTTGCATGTATCACTAACTCCCTTCTCCACCCACCCACCCACCCCGCGCTTATTTTGTGTTTTACCTTTACACTAGGAACCCTCAACTAAGGCTTTTGGCTGGAGTTGAGGTGCATATTATCCAACCTCAGAACCAGGGCCACTTTTGGTTGCCACCCTCAACTTAGCTTTTTTTCTCAATTAAGGTGCACAATGTTCAAGGAAGAACTAGGGCCTATTTCAGGATTTTACATCTAATAAGGCTATATGTCAGGCTCAAACATTAGGATCAAGGGATATTTTACACATTTGGTTGGTTATTTAGGCTAAGTGGACTGTTTATGAACAATGGCCTAAGATCATTTCCTAACCAACTAACCTACAGTCTAAATCAGAGTAACGGGGCAAGTTTTGAATTGAAATACAATATATGAATTTAGCAAATTAAGCTCACACTCAAATGGCACTGATTACATTATCAACACAGACTCTCAGATCATGCTTTTCATCTCAATTTTATCCTCACTTATTAGAACAGACACTGTCAACACAATTAAACATGTATGGTTACTATCTCGACTAACTAATCAAAAATTTGTGGGTGTCATTTTTCATAAACAAAGCAAAAACACATATATGCCAAAGACATTAGTATTATATGCTACCAATACTACCTAAACATCTTAAACATACGGTTTTAACAGAAAGTAAATATCCATGGGGAAAAAGAACACAGGCAAGAAAACCCCTAAGATTCAAAAATTGGGGTAGTTATTGGCCAAGGCTACTCAGACTTCAGTAAGGCCCATAACTACCTACACCCTATCAAAACAGAGGTGTATTGTCCTCAATGCACACAAAATATCAAAATAAAGCACGGGGGTCAAAAAGACATACTTGGGCGCCTAAGCACCAGTGGTGGCTGAGTTTGACTACCCTCAACCTGCGTGGTAGCCTCTTCACTAGTAGCACCATGATCGGAGGGGCTAGTACCCCTCACACTCTCAAGCTCACGAGCATATTGTAACTCCTCATCCATCCTCGACTACCTCAAGACAAACTTTAGCTCCTTTGGCCTGTTAGCCCCACATGTAACCGCACTGTATCAGGATCATCATCAGTGCAGGACCTATTAACATGGAAAGGCCGTGAAAGTTTCTCAGGAGAAAATAAATCCACCATCGGCACCAGGGGCGCAGTTTGTGGGAAGGCCACCGGTGCAGCTAGGGTTGCGGTCATATCGGCTTGGAGCTACTAGATCTTCATCTATACAGTTTTCATATCCATTGGTCATGCTGTGCTCAAGCTCTGCTGGACCCTCAACTCGAGGGCATCAATGCGGGCATCCACGACTGTAAGTCAGTCTTGAATAGTAGCAACCGTGTATGCCTGCATGCATCCCTCGGACGCTGAGATCTCCTGGAAGACCCAGGGCTTAATTTGCTGAAATAACTAAGTTAAGTGAGACTCAGTATGGGCCAGTCGTTGCACCATGGCCTGAATAGATACCGTGGACACGTAACATGCCTACAAGTATTGTTTATGTAGAAGTGGTATGTGGTGCAGGAGTAGTAGTAGTGGGGCCTCTATCCACACCTGTCTCAGTCTGTGGAGAACTCTCCTCTATAGTGGAAGCAGTGGTGGTGGTGGGTGGAACCTTAGGCGGTGGCTCTAGGTCGAACATCTCTAGCATAGGAGTTGGCTAGTGCAGTGCTTGCTGGAGTGCCACTAGGTTCTCCTCAGCCTTAATCAGGCTGGCATCTAAATACGCTAGACCTTGATCAATGAGTCCAGCTGATGTAGACTTTATATCCCAGACTCTAGACAAAGTCTGTATATCAAACATGGGAAGGGGATGGAGGTAGACCTCTTCAAGGCCACCTCATGGATCTGCTCTGTGATGAGGCTAGACCAACATATCTCATAGCCAGCAAAGATGTTGGAAACTAGAACTGCATGTTCCGGCGACAAAGTGTTATCTACAAGCATCGGCCAGATTTGTGACCTCAATAAGGTCCACCAATACTTCGCTGGAAAACTAAGCGGAGCCTTCACAGTAGGCTTCGAATGAATGTCTACCCATGCAGGCTCTAGTCCCTGCTCAGCAATCAAACTGGCCACCCATCATAACAAGCCAGCTCTGTGGCTCTCGTCTCTCATCAGACCCAAGTCCCTGGTCTGCCAAACTCTATGGTCAAACTCTGATGTGGATCTAAGGGCTAGGAACTCGGGCCCAAACAGCATGTGGCGGATGGTGGTCTCCAGGATATCCACCTATTGGCCTCTTCCTCTGGTCTACATTAGTCTCGGTTGAGCGAGGGGTTTATTCCTCTTGGGAAGATAGCTGAGAACTATGGCTATAAATGATGCGTAGAACTCCCTTACCATAGTCGGGGAGTACCTACCTAGTGCTTTGGTTAGTCACTAGAGCTCATATCTAGTGATGGTCTCCTGGAGACCAGGGACATTGTCTAATCTAGGTAAGATGACCCGAGGATCCTCACAAATGTAGCAGGATGGTTTGCCCCCACTCATTGATCTGCATGCCCTTTGTATAGATATCTCAGATTCCCCCTACAAACCACCGACTAGTGAAAGCATCTGGAGGTAATGGTGATGTATAAGGGGTACAACAGAGGACTCTGTCTCCAAGTCGTTGCCAGATCCTAACTCTAAGTCTGACTTCTCTCTAGACGGAGTCATTTGTATGGAGCTACTATTGTTGTTGTCGCCCTCATCAAACTAAGGAGTGCGAACAACAATAGCCTGGGTCTGGGTCTGGGTCTGGGTCTTGGTCTGCCCAAGTCTAGTGGCAACCCGTGTCACTAGTCAATGAGCATCCGGGTCAGGTCGAACGCCTAGCTCCTCAATCGATCCACTAATCATGGGGGGTTTCCTCACTGAGCCTCTTCTGCATGTCTCGAATGTTCTCATGTCTCAATTTTTGGGCTATGGTACCTGAAACATACATTTGCGTAACATGGTTAGCCCTACAAATTACGAGCCATAGAAGGCTTTTGTAGAAATAGTGTCCACGATATTTTGTTTATTGGAATGACATCTACGAGACCAGGTACGACTTGTAAAAGGTTCTACGAGTCATAGACTGAGTCGTAGATGATTCCACTGTCTGAAATTTCGCAGACATGGATCTATGAGACCTATCTACGAGCTGTAAAATAATTTATAACTGGTAAAAGGTCTCGTCTGATGGGTTCTCAAAAACTTCAAGTTTCTAGTATTTTAGATGTGGGGTAATTATGGCTTATGGAATGTTTCACGGGTTGTAAAAGACCCTCTTAAACTAGAAAACTCAGTCACCTTAATTTCTAAATCAATATGGAACCTATATGACTTTTCACCCTACTCCACCAACGTTAAAGCAATACGCACACACCCCACATGCATCATATCAACACACCCAACACCACTGCATGATAATTACACACCTACCTTATCGAAAATCATTCAACATGCATTCCAACCCTACCGACCCTATTTGAATTAATAAACATTAAAATCACAACATATGCCATCACACACCGAATTTTCAATACACACAATCAATTTAATTCAATCAATGTGCGATCACATAGTTTTCAAACACATCATTCAAAACACGAGGGCAAAGCAAATACACCAATTTTCAGCCTAAGTACATGTTCATACATAGGCAACCATACATTTCAATTTTCAAACATATCAATTTCATACGTGGGTTTATTCTCAATTAACCATACCCAACAATTTAAATTCAACCTAATCACACAATAATTGGTAAATAAAGGTATTTTAAAGATCCAAAACCTACCAAGTTGAGTGATTAAATCGTAAGAATTGAAGGAGAAAATGAGATGATGAAACCCTAGGGCCGCCAAAAACTGGTGAGGATGACTCTTTGCCGGTAATCAAAAAAGGTGGGGTAGGGGTATGTCGGGTCTGGTTAGTAATTTAGGGCACAAATGGGTCAAAATATTTTGACCCCATTATTTATAGGTTGCTGGGTCAGTCAAAATTAATGGGCCTAGACTATAAGAGACCCCGATTATGGGCGTAGAGTGTTTAACGATTTGTAAGCCATGGTTTTGTAGAAGGTCCGAACCCAAGTTTTGAGGACTAGGTTTCACGGACCAGTATAGGAGACATAGATTGAAACACGACCCATAGAATTGGTGGTAGAAACCTCAACACTTAGTCATAGAATCAGAAAACTTACCTGGGGTCCACGAGCCCTATTCACGACCCATAGTTTTATCTACGGGTCGTAAAGTTGGCTCATAGACTTAAGTGTATAACTTGTTTGCTCACTGGAAGTGTCTACAAGATGGTGTATGAGTCGTATATTAATGTACAACTCGTAGAACCAGTCATCGAGGCATTTCTTAATGCCTTTTCAGCCAAAGATGGCTGACTTAGCCATGTACCTACATATTTTTCACAAAACACACTGTTAACCTATAGACAGTCAGCCCAATGTCCAAAATTACAACCAAAATGCGAAAAAATAAACTATCTACAAGTCCAAAAGCTAAAAACAAAGCTACAACTACAACTATTACATCAAAAACCTTGGGTTGCCTCCAAAGTAGCACCTGATTTATTGTCGCGACACGACTTGGATAAGTTAGTTACTCAGGCTTCACCAAGAGCCCAAACTTCCTTCTTCAGATCATCTTGCCTCAACTTCTTCATCGGTCAATCTATACCTGAGTTGACCAGCTTATCCACTAGTGCTCGACCGGTGGCTAGGAATGTCCTTCCCAAGGTGATTGGGACATCGAAGTCAACTTAGAAATCTAGGATCACAAAGTCTGTGGGGAATTTATCCACTTTGACAAGCACATCATCGAGTATCTCTACAGACTTCTGCACCGTGCGATCAGCCATCAACAACCACATGTTCGTCTGAGTAGGGGCTCTTAGTCTTAGCTTCTTGAAGACTGCTAGGGACATCAGATTTATGCTGGCATCAAGACCTTACAATGCCCTTGCACACTCCATATCTCCAATAGTGCAGGGTATGGTAAAAGCACCAGGATCTTCTCGCTTTTGTATCGAGGACCTCGTAGTAATTACAACGCAAAGTTGAAGCTCTTGGGAGAGCTCCTGACTCATAGTGCGTTTCTTCGTAACCAGTTCCTATATGAACTTCGCATACCATGGCATCTTCCCCAATACCTTAATAAAGGGATGTTGATGGAGAGTTTTTTAGCTTGGAGAGAAGTGCTTGAACTAGCCCTCTTTCTCCTTCATTTTACTTCTTTGAGGGATGGGGGAGGAAGCCTAGGAATGAGCTTCAGCTTCTATGGTGCCTCTACAGCATCACTCATCCCATCTTTGCCACAATTATCTCCGATATCTACATCCTTAGCCTCAGTTGTCTCCTCTCGAACATCATCCTTATCTACTAGCATGGGAGGATTAATGGTAATTTTGCTACCATGAGTAGTAATCTCCATGCACTTCCCTTCATTCACTGGATTCTGAACTCTTTTGCTAGGCAGTGTACCTTTCTAACGCTAGTTGAGTTGAGTTGACACTTAACTAAACTATTGCTCAAGTTGTTTGATGCCAACAGGATGAGACTCAATTTTCTACTTTATACTGGAGATTTCATATTTCATTCTCCCCTGAGTCTCATCCTATGTCTCAGCTTTCTTCAATAGGCGGTCAAACATCTTCTCAATTTGGGAACTACTTGCACTGGTGTCGCGGTTGTATGGTGGAACATAAGGACCATATCTGTAGCCATCTCTGTGGCCGCAATCTGTATCTCTGTCTTAGCCTCGATTCCTGTCATAGTAATCTCCACGGTTATCTCTGAAAGCTCCTTCTCGATTATAGTTTTGACCTTGGTTTCCTTGACCTAGGCGCTTATAGTCCTAATTGGACCCTTAAGCGTTGGTCCGACAACCCCCCGTCTGATCAGAAATGAAGCAAGTGTCCTCCTTATAGTAGATATCATCATACATGGGTGCTCATGTAGGCTAATGAACAACTACATTAACTCATTCCTGATTCTGCTTCATCATCCCCTCTATGCTTATACGGTTTTGGGCAATCTCTTTCATAATCTCTTCATTTATTTTAGCCTGATCTGAACCAATATTAACAACGCGCGGACTTTTGGTAGATGCTCTGTCTTTTTACTCCCATGCATGATTTATCTTGACCACCCTTTCCTTTCTTTCAGCGATTCCTGCGAATGGTTGATCTAAGAATATGCTCCCCATAATGGTATCAGCACAAGCTTGACAATTCTCATCCAAGGCATGGTAGAAGATCTCTACCAAGGCATCATCAACAATTTTATGGTCTAGGATACTCCTCAAGCACTTTGTCGACCTCTCCCATATAATACTGATCGAATCACCAGGAAGTTGCTCAAAGTTGTTGATTTGATCTTTCAACTTGAGCTTCTTCGATCTCGGGAAGTATCTCTCCAAAAAGGCCCTCTGTAACTCAGCTCAACTAGTGATCAAACTCTGTAGGAGCTCTGATAGTGATCAAACTTTGTAGGAGCTTTGATAGCCATAGTGTTGCATTGCCTATCAGAGATAATAAGAAGACACGAAGTCCCACAGCATCCATAGACAGATTATGTGTTTCCATCATACTTTAACAGACAAATGCAATGTTGTGTAGATCTTTATGTGTATCCTTTGATAGTAGGACCACGAACAACCCATGGTTCTGCAACATCTGAAGCAACCCACTTGAAACCACAAATTTCGTGTCAGCCGGTAGTGGTAGTAATACCATAGCCCCAGTAACCTCCAAAGCCATAGGGTTCAGCCGATATTGATTCCACTAATAAGCTTCAGCATGGAAGTCATGTAGTTGTGGAGCAATATCCTCAAGCGCAGGTGGATTGACATTATTGGCATTCTTATTCTCATTTCGGTTTCGATCCGCATTTGCCACATTTTTTGCATTATCTTAGGCCATTCTTCTTGGTCTTCTCTAGATCTCTGGGTCAAATGGAGTCAAGGGTATACCTTGACTTCGCATGTTGGGAATATACTACACCTATACCCTAAAAGAAAATAAAAATAACAAGAAACATAAAATGAGGGAAAAAGGATTAATTCCCTTATTACTTGAATAAAGCAAGTCTATTCGTATTCCCCAGCAACGGTGCCAAACCTTGATGTCGCCCAAGCTACACCTCTTTTCATAGGCTAAAGTGGTCATTGTCAAGATATATAACCTAACCAAAGTTAAGGTGAAATACCACAAGGAATATGGTAGACTTAGAAGAATTCAATTGCAATTTGGACTTATTAACCAACTTATCTCCCGGGGAGGGGTGTTTACAATAACTAGTAAAAAGGTAATGCTAAGCTAAAACAAGAGTTAAAGCAATATGAAGAGGGACTAGTGTATTGTGTTCCTCATGCTTCCCTAACTCAGTATTACCAGATAATCAAATTCTTTTCCAGTTGCAGCATGTAGAACAGTAAGTTAAGTTCAATAGACCATTTGGCCTAGACTAGAGGAGAACCCCATAGAGTGACAGCACTAACCCTTGCCTATTGTCCTAGTACAACCTCCCTCTGGCCAAGTTCGATTGAGTAGATGAGAAACATCGATCGAATCTTGTTAATTAATCTCTTTTTCTATTCATTACTAACTTGATCTAGCCAGTGACACTAGGCAGGTTCTAATGTTGGCCACCATTAGAAAGCATTCAAAATGAAGAGAATTAATTAATACATGCATGCACACTTTTCAAGAATTATAAATTATTCGAGTCGACCTTGTTAGTTCTTCATGGTTCCCATAACCCTTGTCGTTGATTTAGCTGCTTATGGTTAGTGTAAATGCAAGACTTATGAATTTGAATAACATAATTGAGCACTTACATAATAGAATTAAGCACAAGAAATCCACCTCTTCAATGAGAATCACAAGATTGAAATTCAAAGATGAAAATTAAAGTGTACAAGTGTTTCTCAAACTCTCTAATATTTCTCTACTGCTCTCCCTTTGTTCTCTCTGAAAAATAATCTGAAAAACCTATTTATAATGTTTAAAATATAAAACCAAAATAAAATAGGATAACTGGGTGGGCAGGCTCTACGAGTTGCTCTATGGGTCGTATAACAGTTTATGGCTCATAGTCGGGCTTTCGTGAACTATTGCTTTGATCCTGGACTTGACTTCTACAACACCCCGCTACGGCCTTTAAAAGATTCTATGGCTTGTAGGGGGTTTCATCTGATAAGATTTCTGCAAGTCTTCATGTTCTGATCCTTAGAGTACAAGACTAATTCGTTGGCTCGTAAAGTCTTCTACACCTCATATGTATGTTTGTAGACTCAACTTTAGAAATACAACTTTCACTGGAATTGCACATGAAACCTCCTTTACGGATCATAGAACACTATACGGCCCATAAAAGGCTTCGTGGATCAACAACTGCAGCAACTTCTGCACACTTTGCTCAAAAAGCGTGCCAACCCTGAAATCCTGCAAAACAAACACAAAAATACATCAAACCTACTAATATCACACTGAGAACACACAAAATTCCAAATTTTAAGCATCAAAATTTCTGTATTTTGAAAGCAACATCAAGCACCACCTCCCCAGTCTAATGAGGATGGCACCCTGAGGCTACAAATAGCGAAAACATATAGTTCACAGCATTCAGATTAGAACTTGGTTCATAGTATAGATCTGGCTTTGAGGCTGGATCACCTTCAAGGTCTTAGGACGAATTGAAGTTAAGGTTAGAGGCTAGTTCCGATGAATCCACCTCAGCCCTTATTTTGGTATCGAGAAAGTCATAAGATGGTGCATAGAGGGGATATTTGACATATACCAACATGATCTCACCAAACACGAGCAGGATTAGTCTACTCGAATGATTATAGAGGAGTTGTAGATATTAATTGTCAGTTTAGATACTATATTGGACATTCGAGATTTATTTTCCTAGCACAAATTCAAGTGGATGGTTGCACCTTTGGGAAAATATAGCTTGAATATCATCTCAGAGTATAATAAATAAGTCTAAGCTAATTGATCAGCCTCCTCAAAAGCAGACATTGGTTCATGATGTCCTGATTGATATATACAAGAGCACAGTCCAAAGCTTCTCGTATGGGCTAGACTATCAGCCACCTACCATGACAGAAGAGTTAGATCACAGGCTTAGCCTCACCCATGAGAGATAGGTCATATGAGATCTCACAACAAGATGATTTACTAAGATGGGTGGCTGGGTACATCCGAGAGAGGGGCACTAAGCTGAGTGAGTGACAGGTCTAGTGCCTATCAATAAGGCCACCCTGAGATTCACGGCCGAATTTTGGTGGATTGTAGTTCATTTCAGGATTCTCCCAACTCAAGTGAACAACTTTCTGACCACAAATGAAATTGTACTTTTTGCCAGCATCATGGCTAGATATGACATAAATTTTGCCCAATGCATAGTTGCAGAGATTCATAAGCAGGCATTTCAGAGGTCCACGATGATACTATTCCCCTGTCTAATTCATTGACTATGTATATATGTAGGGGTACCTATTATACAAAAGGTCGACGTATTGAGAGTTGTCCAACGTGCTCAGGACGTTGGCCTAATAAAGACTATGAGAATCCTATCGCGCCCCGTCGAGCACCATGGACTACCATCACATTACTAAATACATTCGTGAGCGTGATAATCCCTGAGGAGGCTGAGGTTGCTACTATTGAGAGAGGTATACACACTTTAGAGATGATTGAGACTAACCCTACTCCTATCACAGTACTAGAGGTTGTACCTTCCTGCCCTTAGTATGTGGGTACGGTAGATATATCTGATGAGTCTTTATAGACTCTAGTACAATGCCAGATATAGAATAAGTCTTAATTGGATCAATTACTATAATAGCTCAAATCTTAGATTTGAAAGGCAATATCAGAGTCTGAGGAGCGCACAATAGACAGTTATCGGGCAGAGATAGACCATAGAGATAGAAACATGCATAGTCAAATAGATGCCTTCAAGAGGAGGATTGAGGAGCGCTTAAAGATGATTCCGACCCCTGATTTGAGTAATATTAGAGCAGAAATCCAACAGCTATAAGCATACATAGCATCAGTCCAGGTACCAACACCCGTAACACTTCCTATATCACTTATCCTGCCTTCGATGGTACTGGACCTATTTGCTGACGGCACTCCTACATAAATCTCTAAGAAGAGACCATGATCTAGAAATACTATTTTAGAGGCATCCATGATACGGGCTCACAAGAAAGAGCGCCATGAGTAGAGGCTGCCAAATGGGCATCATGGAGAGATGAGCAATTATGGCAGAAGTGGGAGTGACAACAGGCTAGGAGTGTTAGACCTTTATCATCAGCTACTCCATTGGAGGACGTCACCCAGGATGCACTAAGTGGGCCTACACAGACAGACACCAGCGTTTAGGTGCCTAAAGTTTGAATTTTCCTCCCTATCCTGGATTTATATTTGGTATAGTGCAGTAAGGACAATGCATAGCCTTTTTTGATGGGGTGGAGGTAGTTATGGGTCTCACTGAAGTCTAAGTAACCAACCTATCTACACACTTTTTGAGTCTGTGGGGTCTTATTGCCGATATTCTCTCTCTAAGGACCTTTATTTTTTGTTGAACCGATATATGTAGGTTGTTTAAGTAGTAATAGTATCATACTAGAATGAAATCTATGGCATTTACTAATTTGAATCAAAACATGAGAGCCCTCTATTTTATTTTAATGTGCTATATGATAATTTAGATAGTAATCACATCGGATCTTTTAATGACATTACTGATATTGATAGAATAAGGCTAATCTACGCAAGAAACCATGAACCAGACACCTAGATTGATAGTGTAACTCAATTCTATGTGAGTGTGAGTTGATTGTGTTGTTCATATATTGTACATCAATCTAGTATTTGGCCCGTTACTAAGTATTGAGCCTACAGTATAGTGGTTAGAAAAGGATCATAGTCCGTGTTTCAAATTAGTCCACTTAGCTTAAATAACTAACTAAATGCAATGTATAATCCCTTGATCCGAATGTTTGAGCCTTACATGTGCCCTTTCTTTATAATTACCCAAGTCACTTTCCCCACTGTCTATGTTAATCTTCACTTTGACCCTGGTCTTTCGTTGGACATTGTGTACATTGACTCAAGAAAAATGTCTAACTTGAGGGTGGTAATCATAGGTGGCCCTGGTTCATCGTAGGACAACATGCACTTTAAATTAGGTAAAACACCTAAGCTGAGGGTTTGGTATTGTAAAGAAAACTTAAAACACTAGCATATGAGATATAGAGTAGTGCAACAAAAAGAGGAACATAAATAGGGTGTGATATGAAAGACAAAAGATGAAGAAAAAATAAGAGAAACGAGAAATAATTAGTATCAAAAGCATAACGCCACACTCGAGGTTCTAGTAGAACAAGGAAAAAGGAAAAACAAGTCATGATTAACAAGGTCGGGTAGGATAGGTCAAAGAAACACAATATCAAGGAGGGCAAAAGTAGTCACTATGTCCAAAATATACCACTCATGTCCCTAAGCCTACGTTACAAGTCGACAAAGTCCTATAGTGGTCCTAGTACAACTGTTTGAAAAACACAATATAGAATATAAGGAGAACCTATGATATTGTATGCACTATTTGAATTTCTTTTATAAGACTGAGTATTTACTTAGTCCTTGAAATTGAAAAAAAATAATTAAAATGTATGTGAAAAATGACTTATTTGTTTATGAGGGCACTCGAATAACATTGTTAGTTCTAGACTGTCTTGGTGATTGTTGATTGTATATGAAGCCTTGTCTATTAATATTATTTTATCATTCATTGATCCACATCTATTACTTGATAAACTATCAATTTGTGCGCTAATTTTTTAGTGGGTGCTTTTTCGTTGATTGTGATATGATAGTTGTCATGTGATTGATGTGAGTGTGACTCTGTTATGCTTATATTAGATTGAGTTAGTCTCTCGAGGACAAGCAGTGATTTTAAGTTGAAGGTATTGATGTGCCACAAAAATATAATACTTTTAATACTTTAAGCTAAGAATTTTGTACGTTCTTTATTGCATTTTAGTAGATTTGATGTGCATTTGTGCTATTTATGCAAGAAATGAAATTCAGCGTGACTTTGGCAAAGTTCTACATATATGTACTATTTTTGGTGTTTTACGAGTCCATCTATGGATCGTGGTTTGATACACGAGCCATAGATGGTGTTTATGAATGATGTGTAGTGCATTGGACAAAATTGGAATACTATGAAAACATTGTACGAGTCGTGGTCTATAGTATGATCCATAAACAAGGATTGTGAATGAAGATGCTAAAGTGCCACTATTTCAGTCTACGAGTCGCAATTTGGAGTATGAGTCATAGATAGAGGTTCATCAAAGGGTACCTAATTCTGCACAGTGTGATCTACGAGAAAAGACCATGAGTTGTGGAACGGTTTATGACTCGTAATCCAACTCATGGACACTACTGAACTTGTTCATTTTAAATTTGATTTTTAATGTCTATATATAGGTTTATGGGTCTTTCCTTATAAAGTTACACACCTTTTTCAGTTCCAAACTCAATTTACTTTGTGATAATTCTTATTTCTTAGTTTGCTCAGTGTTTTTAGGCGGACTTGACGTTGATATTCAAGTGAAGATTTTGGGTTTTCTTTTATTTATATTTCTCGATGTAAGTTTATGATTATGCATATAATGAATATCATCGATCATCATATATCAAACATAAATAGCTAAATCCACAACTAGGGTTGTGGGAACCATGAAGAATCAATAAGGTAAAATCGAATAATTAGTAATCCTTGGATAGTGTGCATGCATGTATTGTTTATCTTTTCATTTTAATTGCTTTTAAATGGTTGCAAACATTAGAACTTTTCTTATTCTTACTTGTCGGACAAAGGGGGTAATGAATGGGCAAAGGGATAAATAATAGATATTTGTTGTGGTTACACTCATCTAATTAGCCTGAATGGACCAAGGGATGGTTAAATCTGGGACCATGACAAGGGTTAGTAATGAATACACTTGTAGACAAACCAAGTCACGTGGTGAAATTCATCTATTTGTCAAACCAAGGATTTAGGTGAATATAAATCACTAGTTTTGTATGTTAAACACTAGAAAAAGTTTTTATTATGAGGCTATACCGCGTTATGGATTCATGGGAATACAATACCCTAGTTGCATATTTCCATTAATTTTTCCAACGCTTACATAGAATTGGTTATATTTATTCATTATTTTAAATTATTTAACTACAAATTCCCTTCTTGAAACTAAGTTGGTTAATAATTCAAATTCACACCGATTAAGCTAAGTATGAACCATATTCCCTGTGGGATCGATCCTAACCTTGGTTAGGTTCTATATTTGATAATGACTACTTATACTTCTTATGGGGCATGTAATTTGAGTGTATCACTTCTCCACCTAAACCCACCACGAACCATCGTTCTCTCCTCGACCAACCACTAAAATGACCTCCAAACCACCATGCAAAACCCCAACAACCCCCTCCAACCCTGTCACAACCGAAAAGTGGATGTGATGACACTTGCTCAATCCCACCAGAAAAAGTCAACCTAAACCCAGTGAGAAACAGAACTAACGTGCAGAAATAATAAATAAAGTAGATAACTAAAAAGGGAAATCTTACAACAACAACAACAACATACTCGGTTGAATCCCATAAGCGGGGTCTGGGGAGGGTAGAAATGTACGCAGACGTTCCCACAACCTTGTATTTACATAGAAGTAGAGAGGTTGTTTTCTGAGAACCCTCGACTCAACAACCTATAAACAGAATAAACTATATATTTCAAGGGGAAGGAAAGGGAACAGAGGGAGAAATAGAACTTGAAATCGAAATAAAAAGAGCAACTATTTATGAAAAGCACATGTCAATATGTAAATACGATAAATTCAACACACATATGACAGAAAGTGACATCAATCACGCTTACCCCTGCTACCTCACTAAACCTCGAGATCCTTCATCCACCTAACCCTACCAACCAATCAGCCTGCTACTCTAATTCGTGACCTCCACTCTTTTCTATCTAAGGTCATGTCCTGGGTTAGATCCAAATTCGCCATATCTTGTCTGATCACCTCCCCCCAATACTTCTTCGGTCTACCTCTACCTCTCCGTGTAGCTCCCAAAGCCAATCTCTTGCACCTCCTAATAGGCGCATCGGTAGTCCATCTCCGCATATGTCCAAACCATTGTAGTCTCCCTTCCCCCATCTTATCAACCATCGTTGCCACCTCCATCTTCTCCTAAATGATCTCATTCTTCTTCTTATCCCTCCTTGTGTGACCACACATCCATCTCAACATCCTTATCTCTGCGACATGCATCTTCTGAATGTGTGCATTCTTTATTGGCCAACACTCCACCCCATACAACAAAGATGGTCTAACCACCATTCTGTAAAACATACCTTTGAGTTTAGGTGGTATCTTCTTGTCACACAACACTGCCGAGGCAAGCCTCCATTTAGTTCAAGCTACCCCAATACGATGTGTGACATCATCATCGATATCACCACTACTCTGGATGATAGACCCTAGAGATTTAAAGTTTTCCCTCTTGGGGATAGGTTGAGTGGCCAGCTTCAAATCAAAGTCTGCTTCATTCCTCGCAACACTGAATTTGCACTTCATGTATTCTGTTTTGGTCTTGCTCAGTTTGAATACAATGGACTCCAAGGCGTGTCTCCAAGCCTCCAACTTATCATTAACTCTAGTCCGAGTCTCATCAATCACTACTATGTCATATGCAAATAGCATACACCATGGAACCTCCTTCTAGATAGATCACGTCAGCTCATCCATCACTAAGGCAAACAGGAAAGGGCTCAACACAGAACCTTGATGGAGTCCCATCTCAACAGGAAAATACTCTGAGTCTCCTCCCACCGTTCTTACCCGAGTCTTGGCTCCGTCGTACATATCCTTAATCGCCCTGATATATGCCATTGGGACACCTTTCACCTCTAGACACCTCCATAAGACATCCCTTGGAACTTTGTCATAGGCCTTCTCAAGATCGATGAACACCATATGCAAGTCCTTTTTTCTTTCCCTATACTTTTCCACTAATCTCCGGAAAACATGAATTGCTTCAGTAGTCGACCTCCCCAGCATAAAACCAAACTGATTTTCCAAAATAGACACTACTCTTCTCACCCTCATCTCCACCACTCTCTCCCAAACCTTCATAGTGTGACTTAACAACTTGATACCCCTGTAATTGTTACAGTCTTGAATATCCCTTTGTTCTTGTACAATGGCACCATCGTACTCCTCCATTCATCAGGCATCTTGGCAGTCTTCATAATAGCATTGAACAGTCTAGTCAACCACTCTATGCCATCCTTGACCATGTTCTTCCAAAAAAATACTGGAATCTCATCTGGTCCGATCGCCCTCCCTCTCTTTATCCTAATTATAGCCCTTCTAACCTCCTCAACTCTAAATCGCCTACAATAACCAAAGTCACGATGACTTTCAGAGCGTGCCAACTCACCTTGCTCAAATACCATCTAAGAATTGGTTGTCACGTGTACAAGCCACTAGTAATATAGAAAATCAAAAGAAGTACAAGTCTTAACTGTCTTTCTTTCCAAATAGAACAAAGCATAGTTTTTCACAATATCACAATTCCAAATCACAAGCCACAACTCACAAGTGATACCACAATCAATCATAGGAATAATATTATGTCACACAAGAATATGCAAGGAAGAGATGCAATGCTTATGCAATAATCGCCAGCAATGACCTCAATATCATAACATCACTGGAAAATACCTCAACATCACAACATCGCTGGTAAAGGCCTCGGCATAATATCGTCACCGGTGAAACCTCGGCATTACAAAATCACTAATAAAGATCTCAATATCACAATCTCGCTGACAATGACCTCAGAATCACATCTCGACCGATAAAGACCTCTTTAAAAATCTCACTCATATCAATATTCAGAACCAATGCAAGTATGTGTGACATAGAATGAATGAACATGAGATGAAGTCCACAAACAAATTCACTCATAATCACCAACCATAACAATATATCTCAATATAGAATGCTCATCACTTAACCACATTTTCAATTCAAGTGTTACAACACCTTACCAACTCACATTTACATATAATCACCCCATTTTTATAATATCACAAATATTTCAAGCATCACACATAGAAGAAAGGAAAATTTGAAAATTCTACGAGAATTACAATGTTTTGAAAGTCCACTTGTCTTAGTCGAATCACAATCAATCAAACACTTGACTTTTTCCCTTCAAATAGGATCCGTAGCACCAGGATCAAATCAAATAAAAATACATAATAAGATTTTCAAAGCAAAAACACTCAAATCTATAGTCAAGTTCCTAATCTTGAGCCTAGGGTTAAGTCTCAATTTCTCTAAATAACACAACCTAATAATATTTTACGTAATACATTATAATTATGATTTAATTATGTACGCTAATTTTATCAAAACTTGAATTATGAAGTATAAAAACAAGTTGGAGAAAAATAGTACAAAATTTCTAAAGTTACCAACACGAGAGCTACGTTGCAACAAAGTTTTCATTCTGTTCCATAATCCTACTCATTCCTCCAAGCATTAAGAATTAAAAGTACGTACTATCCAATGGCAACAAAAACATATATGCTTATCCAGTGCTAATCAAGAATTAAAAGGGTGCCTTTGTTCCCCCCTGCCCCCCCAATCTGGAACGATGCCCAAAGTTTTTGTCCCTATTCTAATTTCTTTATTCACTTAACAATTTACAAAGTAATAAGGGACAATATACATATTCTATCCATTATTATTTATTACTAATCATTGCTTCTTGTCAAAGTTGAATACTAAACAATTTTTCAATTCATATCTCTTCCTCTTCACACACCTACAGCAACACTTAAAACTTTAAGGAGACACGTAAACTATTTGAGACACGTCTGATCATATATAGCAATCAAAAATTTTAGTTAACAATTACCTGGAAACGCACTGGTCGTTCTTGCCGATGTATGGGTACAGTTATCTCTTCTCTTTCATATTTCTTCAGAAACTATTAAATCCCACTAACCTAATTTAATACATGGGTCAAGTGACATAGGCTCTTAAACAAATTAAAATTTAGCCCACCACTTATATTAATTATTTAAACTTACCTATATCATAGTCATAGTTATTAAATTATCTGAAATACCCATTTAAAATTTACAAGGATATTTTAGAAAATCAAGACGACTAGTTCTCAAAATAACCTAACGGGTCATTACATTATCCACCGCTAAAATTATGTTCATCCTCGAACATAAGGTAGAAGAAAGTACCTGAGTTGCCTCCCTAATTGGATAATTCTTCAATTGCACCTTCACGGAAGCAATCTCTTTGTTTCTAAGCTTTCGACCCTGTCTATCCAAAATAGTTTTAGGCTCCTCAAATGATAAGTCTGGACCCAACACCACCGAATTAAATGAAAGTATATGAGACTCGCCTGGCACATACTTTCAGAGCATAGAGACATGAAACACTAGATGCATCAATGATAAGCTAGATGGCAAGGCTAGACTATAAGCCACCTCTCCAACTCACTCCAAAATCTCAAATGGGCCAATGAATCGTGGGCTAAGTTTTCCCTTCTTACTGAACTGCTTGACATCCTTCATAGGTGACACTCTAAGCCAAAGATGATCTCCCTCCATAAATTCTAGGGCTCGAATCCTTCTATCCGCATAACTCTACTATCGACTCTGAGCAGTCAACAACCTACCTTGAATCATACGGACCTGCTCCATAACATCTCTAAGAAAGTCTACATCTAACGAGTCTATCTCAGTAGAATCAAACCAACCAATCGGAGATCGACACTGTCTACAATACAAAGCCTTGAATGGTGACATCTAAATACTAGAGTGATAACTATTGTTATAGGAGA
Organism: Solanum rostratum; assembly: GCA_029948455.1. Lineage (NCBI taxonomy): Eukaryota > Viridiplantae > Streptophyta > Magnoliopsida > Solanales > Solanaceae > Solanum > Solanum rostratum. The sequence continues at coordinate 21,365,939 of CM057048.1, forward strand.
ACTCCACTAAGGACAAGTGTTGGACCCAATGGGACCCAAAATCAATCACACATGCTCGAAACATGTCCTTCAACACTAAAATCGTCCGCTCAGACTATCCGTCTGTCTGAGGATGAAAGGCTGAACTCATATCCAACTAAGTACCTAGACCATGCTGCAAGGCCCTCCAAAAATGTGACGTGAAGAGTGAACCACGGTAAAAAATGATGGTATCAGGCACACTATGCAGTCTAACTATCTGACTGATGTAAAGCTCAGCCAACTTCTTTGTTGTACACTTAACGTTGACAGGAACAAAATGGTCAAACTTAGTCAATTGATCCACAACTACCCAACTAGAGTCACAACTACCCACAATAGTGGGCAAACCCTCCATAAAATCCATTATGATATGTTCTCACTTCCATGTAAGAACGGGCATCCTCTAAAAGTCACCTCCAGCCCGTTGGTGCTCACACTTAACCTACTGACAAGTTGAACACTTAGACACAAAATCTGAGATGTCTTTTTTCATGCCACACCACCAGTAATGTTGACTCGGGTCATGATACATCTTTGTTGCTCCTGGATAAATAAAATAACGAGTACAATGAGCCTCCTCAAGAGTCAATCTAGTCAAGTCACTCACCTTAGGCACACAAACTCGACCTCCAATCCTCAAAACACCATCAGGATCAAGCACCACTTCCTTAGCCTATCCTCTGGTCACTTTGTGTCTCTGATGAGACACAACTTCTCATCCTCAAACTGACACTCTCAAATCTGGTCCATCAACCAAGAACTAGCCTTAATGAAAGCAAGTACATCAACCTCATTGGAAAGTTGTAATCTGACTAAGATAGTAGCTAGATGTTGAACATCCCTGGCCAAAGGTCGCTTTTCAACTTGAATGGCAACCGGATTCCCTATGCTAACATTCTTTCTACTCAAGGCGTCGGCCACCACATTAGCATTCCTCGGATGATATAAGATGGTCAAGTCATAGTCCTTTAGAAACTCAATCCACCTATGTTGCCTTAAGTTCAGATCTTTTTAGCTGAATATACAGTGAAGACTCTTATGATCAGTGAAGACCTCACAATGTACACCATAAGAGTAATGACGTCATAACTTAAGCACAAAAACCATTGCCGCTAACTCTAAGTCGTGGATAAGATAATTCTTCTTATAGGCCTTCAATTGTCTGGAAGAATAGGCAATCACTTTCCCCTTTTGCATCAACACACACCTAAACCAACTCCTGAAGTATCACAATACACCGTAAAGTCCACACCTACCTCAGGTAGTGTCAAAATAGCAGCTAAAGTCAACAAAGTCTTGAGCTTTTGGAAGCTCGCCTCACACTCATCAGACCAATGGAAGGCTACATTCTTCTGAGTTAACCTAGTCAATAGGGCTACAATAGAATAAAAACCCTGAATAAACTTTCAATAATACCCAGCTAACCCCATAAAGCTACGAATCTCGAGAGCTGAAGTAGGCCTTGTCCAACATATAACTACCTCAACCTTAGCTGGATCCACTCTAATCCCCTCCTTGGACCACATGCCCTAAGAATACTATCAAAGCAATCCAGATTTCACCCTTGGAGAATTTTGCATATGACTTTTCCTCCCTCAACCTCTGTAGCACTATCCTCAAGTGATGAATATGATCAGCCTCAATCTTGAAATACACCAAGATGTCATAATGAATACTATCACAAAAGAATCTAAGTACAGGCGAAACACCCTATTCATCAACTCCATGAATGTTGCAAGGGTATTAGTCAACCCAAAGGACATCACAAAAAATTCGTAGTAGCCATAACGAGTTCAAAAAGTTGTCTTGGGATTATCTGATGCTCTAATTTTCAGCTGATGATAACCCGACCTTAAGTCAATCTTAGAGAACAAAGCCACTCCCTAAAGCTGATCAAACAAGTCATAAATACGGGGAAGAGGGTACTTGTTCTTGACAGTCACCTTGTTCAACTACCTATAATCAATACACATCCTCATAGACCCATCTTTCTTCTTCACAAACAAGAGTGGGGGACCCCAAGGTGATACACTAGGGTGAATAAACCCCTTACTCAAAAAATCTTGGAGCTACTCCTTTAATTCTTTCAATTCATCTGAAGTCATTCGATACGGAGGGATAGAGATGGGCTTAGTGCCCGACTCTAGATCAATAGGGAAGTCAATATCCCTATCAGAATGAACACCTAGAAGGTCAGTGGGAAACACATCGACAAATTTCTGAACCACAAGAATGGACTCCATAGAAGGAGGTTCAATACTAATATCTCGAATGAAATCTAAGTAAGAAAAACACACTCTATCAATCAATTTCTGAGGATGGATGTAGGAGATCTTTGCTAGGGTAAGAACCACTATCACCCTTCCATTCAAAATTTAGTACACCGAGCATGGCTAAGGTCATAATTTTTGCATAACAATCAAGAATAACATGATAAGGAGAAAGCCAATCCATCCCCAAGCTAACATCAAAGTCTACCATCTCCCGAATAATCATATCTACCCAAGTATTATACCTAGCCAGAGAAACAAGACAGAATCGAGGATAGCATAGCACAGACGTAGGCCGATGACAACCTGGAACAATACCTTTAATAATTGTGAAGCCTCAGCCTCGGGTCTCCTAGGAAAAGCATAGCACTGAGCTCCCTTTCTACCCTCGATCTCCACCACGTGGATCCAAAGTGGCACTATCTAAGTCTTGCTACCTCTAGTAGTTTGACCCCTGCCCCAACTCCTAGTCGGTGGAGCCGAATCTCTAACTAGCACTACTGAATAAGTACGACGAATTCCTGAATGAATCTGAAAGGGATAATGTTAAATCAATTGTCCTAGATCCCCACACCCAAAACAAGACCTTAGTGTAAAAGAATGATGTTCACTAGATAAACTATTATGGTTACCATGGGTAGAATTGTGGGACCCTCGAGACATATGTCCACCCTCAATCGCTAGCGTAGATGCATACACAGGATCATGACACCTAAAAGATCCACCACTCCTATGTGAAAATCTACCTCCCAATGATGTACCAAAAACCTGACTTGTAGTACAAGCCCTCTTAGGGGACTAAAATCCTCTCGAACCAGCAACCCTTCCTCCTTGATGGTGCTCACAATATACTGAAAGAAAGCCCCGTCACGAGCTGCTCTGAATACATAAGATCTAATGGAGAAATTCAAACCCCTCACAAACCTGCGAACTCTCTCTACCTTATCTAGAATCATAGCTAAGACATGTCGAGATAACTGACAAAAACAAGCCTCATACTCAGTAACAGCCATACCACCCTACAAGTCCTCAAGCCTTAATTGGCTCTCCTCTCATACACTCCAAGGAATGAAGCAACCCTAAAAAGCACTGGAGAACACACTCCAACCACTAAAGGGGATACGACTGGTCTGGATCTCACATAAGTCCTCCACCACTCCCTGGCTGGTGCACGGAGTTGGAGTGCAATAAAGCAGACACCACTCTGATCAACCAAACCCATTGCCTCTAGCATCTCATAGCACAAGGTTAGAAACTCATGAGCATTCTCGCTCCTACCACCCTAAAATTGAGGTGGTTTCATCTTCTAAAATCTTTCGAAACTAAGTTGATCATCTACTGCAAGAACTGCCTCTAGAGTTGTTTGTGCCCCAATAGTTGGTGCGGGAATCACTGGGGGATGACCCCCTGATCATGATGAACTGGGCCCTAATGCTTCCACTCTCATCTGAGAAACTCCTTGCATGCTTGTCGCACCACCCCCTGAGTGAGGTTCTCAAGCATACCCATTATCCTCAACAGGGTGTCCTGAAGCAAAGGTGCAGTTGTTGGCTCTAGAAGAGCCTGGTCCTCATCAATCTCTATTTGTGGCTCTAGAGAAGCCCCTCTAGCTTTCCCTCTAACTAGTGCTACTCCTCGAGTACGTCCTCTCACTGAGGCCACTCCACGAGCACGGCCTCTAGCTCGGCCTATTTCCTTACCTCTAACTGGGGCCTCAACAACTATCTCGAGAGCTGTCTCACCTCTACCACTACTAATAGTAGCTCTAGTCCTTGCCATCTGTCAAAAGAACATGGGGACAACTCAGTACTAATGAAGATAACTATGCACAATGAGAGAGAATAATTAAAAAGAAATTTCCTAACAGTCTCCATGGCCTCTCAAAGATAAGTACAGACGTCCCCATACCGATCCTAGAGACTCTATTTAGACTTGCCTTGTACACACGTGAGACCTATGAACCTAACTCTGATACATACTGTCACGACCCAAAAATGGACGTGAAGACACTTGTTCAATCCCACCAGAACAAGTCAGCCTAAACCCGACGAGAAACAAAAGTAACATGCGAAAATACTAAATAAAGTAGATAACTAAAAAGGAAAATCTTCACTAAGCTCAAATATCACCTAAGGATTGGTTGTGACGTGTACAAGCCATCAATAATATAGAAAATTAAAGGAAGTACATGTTTGAACTGTCTTTCTTCTCTAATAAAGCAAAGCATAAAAGAAACAAGAACAAGAGAGTCCACCAGATGACAAAAGCTACTCTCTAAATCTCTTGGGAAGCTTCAGATGATCGAGGAAAAATACTACTTACTATTTGAGCTCAGAACCTACACAAGTGTGGAAGTAAGGGTGAGTACCAAAAACAATGTAGTACCCAACAAGTCAACTAACAAAACGAAGCAAGACCAATAAAATAGACAAACTCCTTTCATCGTAACCAACCTCCACAACTACAACCTACATAGAAAATCAGCCCAGCTCAGTCCAGCCTAGCCTAGCAACACATAATACACAATAGAGATAGCTTTTCACAATATTACAATTCCAAATCACAAGACACAACTCACAAGTGATAACACAATCAATCACAGGAATAATATCATACCACACAAGAATATGCAAGGATGAGGTGCAATGCTTATGTAATAATCATCGGCAATGGCCTCGGCATCATAACATCACTGGAAAATACCTCAACATCACAACATCGCCGATAAAAACCTCAGCATAATATCATAGTCGGCAAAAGCCTCGGCATCACTAATAAAGATCTCAACATTACAATCTCACGGCCAATGACCTTGACATCACATCCCAATCGGTAAAGACCTATTTTTATCATCTCACTCATATCAATATCCAGAACCATTGTAAGCATGTGTGACATAGAATGAATGAACATGAGATGAATTCCATACACAAATCAACTCATAATCACCAACCACAATAATATACCTCAATATAGAATTCTCATCACTTAACCACATTTTCAATTCAAGTGGTACAACACCATACTAACTCACATTTACATTTAATCATCCCATTTTTATAATATCACATATATTTCAAGCATCACACATAGAAGAAAGGAAAATTTGAGAATTCTATGATAATTACAAAGTTTTTAAAGTCCACTTGCTTTAGTCGAATCACAATCAATCAAACACTTGACCCTTTCCCTTTCGAATAGAATTTGTAGCACCACGATTTAATCAAATAAGAATTCACAATAAGATTTTCAAACTAAAAACACCCAAATTTATAGTCAATTCCTAATCTTAAGTTTAGGGTTAAGTCTCAATTTCTAAATAATACAATCTAATGATATTTTATGTAATACATTATAATTATGATTTAATTATGTATGCTAATTTTATCAAAACAAGAATTACAAAGTATAAGAAAATTTTGGAGAAAAATAGTACGAAATTTCCAAAGTTAACAAAACGAGAGCAATGGTGCAACAAAGTTTTCATTCTGTTCCATAATCCTACTCATTCCTCCAAGCATTAAGAATTAAAAGTACAAACTATCCAATGGCAACAAAAATATATATGCTTATCTAGTGCTAATCAAGAATTAAAAGGGTGCCTTTGTCCCCCCCCCCCCCCCCCACATGACACGATGCCCAAAGTTTTTGTCCCAATTCCAATATCTCTATTCACTTAACAATTAAGAAATGATAAGGGATAATATACATATTCTATCCATTACTATTTATTACTAATCATTGCTTCTTGTCAAAGTTGAACAGTAAACAATTTTTCAATTCATATCTCTTCCTCTTCACATACCTACAGAAACACTTAAAACTCTAAGGAGATACTTACTTAATATGAGATACATCTGATCATATGTAGCAATCAAGAATTTGGGTTAACAATTACCTGGCAACACACTGGTTGTTCTCGCCGATGTACAGGTACAGTTATCTCTTCTATTTTATTTTTCTTCAGAAATCATTAATCTCACTAACCTAATTTAATACATTGGTCAAGTGATATAAGAGCTTAAACAAATTAACATTTAGCCCACTACTTATATTAATTATTTAAACTTACCTATAAATTAAATAGTCATATTTATTGATATAGTTTGAAATACCTATTTAAAATTTACAAGAAAAATATTTTAGAAAATCAAGAGGACTAATTCTCAAAATAATCTAACGGGTCATTACAACCCCCTCCCCCCTCTTTGTCTCATTCTCTCACCCTCTCTCGTTCTTTTACTGTTGTTTACTTTTTCTTTTTTTTATGTAGATCTAATTAAGTCTCAAATAATCCAATGAAACTCTATTGTTTATGATGAAAATAATATGAATTGATTATTTTTTTCTGATAAAAATTTACTACTTTTTTGTAAGTGTAATAAATCATTACTTTTGGAAAGAAAATAAAGATAATGTGTGAAAGGATTTAATGTTATTTGAATGGAAGGTAAATGAAAGATTAGCTTAGGTGGGAAGTAATGGTGTATTATCAACGTCAATGATCGTTGGTTAGAGGTGATAATTTAATAATTGTGGAGACGCAACAGTCCAATGAAATGAAAAATAAGGTCTGACGAGGGGATAAGAAGAAAGAGGAGGATGGAAGCGACTAGCGATTGAGATGCAGCGGACAGGAAATAAGGTTTGTTGAAGAAGAAGAATGAGGAGGAGGAGGGGGTGGGGTGGGGCGAGATGAGGGTTTGGTTAATTCATAGATAATTTTTTGGGTTCTTAAATATTTTTATTCTTTGTTTTCTTATAATTTCTTTTAATTTTTTTTTAAAAAAAATTAATCCAATCTCTATGTGTCATAACTTCATTGATCCATTTTGCTATGTATGCGTGTCTTTTTATTGATTGTCATTTTGTGTCAAATAGGTATTAATTTGTTAAGATTAACGTGTTCAATAGGTAAAAGGCTAAGTTAATATATTTAAGTGAAATATGCAGACAACTTTAAAAGACGGTATATAACTAAGTCTATTATTTAATATTATAGCATGTTAGAGTAATATTTCACATAATACCAACAGTGAGTTATAGTGCCAAATACGTAATCATATATATTTGGGGTGTGATACATTATTAGTGATAGAGATGTTATAATCTTGAGTCTTTTTGACAAGAATTGTTTTCTCCTATATAATAAGCCGCTTATTTGAGCAGCTTAGAGTTGTCGTGTCTGCTTCAGCTACTTGAAGCAGGTAGGTAGTTATTAACGTGTCTACTTGATTTCACTATGTCAATTCTATTAATTATTTCTTCAATTATTGTAGCTATGTATTTACAAAATTGCCCCAGATTAATTATTTTTGACAAAATAGTTGCTCATTACCTATTAATTATTTCTTCATCTACTTTGACGATGAAATTATAATATTACCTCTTATAAATTATTTTTCATAAAGGCAACTGCTTATTTATGTGTCTGCTTCACCAGCTTGCTTTTATAGTATTATCTCTAATAAATCATTTTTCAGCTTCTTCAGCTATTAACAACTTAAGATATTTTAACAAATAAATATAAATTTTGATTGACTATAAAAATTTTATATGTGAAACATAAATTATTAAAAATTAACATAACATATGCTATAAATTGCAATAATTAATAACTTAAGAATAAAAATTATAAATAAAATATCTATTAATGTCACATAATCGAGATAAAAAAAAACATGTTGAGGTCATGTTGGCACAGGTTCTTGTGATTATAATAATTGATAATTTTAAATACTTAAAAGACATATAAAAAATTTTATAAGCCTCAAAATCTTATTGGGGCTACATAAATTCGAACAAAGAGAGTAATATATATTATTTAAAAACTATTTAAAACACATATATTGAGCATGCGTTATGCACGGCGTTTGCCACTAGTTTTCATATTATATAAGGGATTTAACTAAGTACATTTTCTGTGTGTCATCCCAAATTTGGCGGCCAGCCTGAAATGGTTAAATACACTTAAGGACATACCTTTAAAGTAATTTTATGCAGAAGATTTATGATTGGTTTAATTATTTATCGATAACAAAATATTGATATAATATATTTTACTATATTAGACAACACATTATGAGACTTTTTATTGAAGACAATTATACCTACATTTACCCTGTTGAACAAAGAATTGATTGATCAAACATCATTTGAAAAGAGTTCTACATAGAGGGTGTGTTTTGTGGGGAGGAAAATATTTTCCATGGAAAATGAGTTGATTTTTAACTTATTTATTCATATTTCGTTCGTGAATAAAAAATATTTTTTATTGTTTGATTAATGAATAAAAATATTTTTTTGAAAAAATCTTCTACTTTTAGCCAGAGAGTAGAAAAAACTTGTTCGAAAATAATTTCTAATATGAGAATATTTTCATAATATGAAATATTTTTAAAAATAAATATTTAAATACTTTTTGGGGGTGGGGGTGGGGGTGGGGGTAAATTTCTAAATTTAATTTTTTTTTTTAAATAAATTTTTAATTTTTTTGTATTTGGGTTGGGTTGGGGGGGGGGGGGGGTGTGCTAGGTGGTGCCGAGGAGCCTGGCGGGAAGGGGGTGGAGTGCGAAATTGAAATTTTCAAAATTTGAATGTTTTTTTATGGGGACCGCAAGGGCTGGGGTGGGGAGGGTGGAATAAGAAATTAAAATTTTCAAATTTTAAATTTTTGTAAAAAAAATTATTGTTTTTTGTATGGAGGGCCAGGGGCCCGGTTGGGGGAGGGGGACGTAGGGTAGAGTAAAAGTTTGAGATATTAAAAAAATAAATAAATAATTTTTATTTTTTGGGGGTGGGGGGTGAGGGTGGGGGAATTGAGTGGGCCGAAATAGGAACGAGTGAAAAAATAAAATTTTCAAATGTGAAATTTTTTTCAAAAATAAAATTTTCAAATGTGAAATTTTTTTCAAAAATAAAATTCTAATCTTCTTTTATTTTAAAATATAATAAATTTCTTTGGACTGTTTAAATTTACGGTGTCTAATTAATTATATTGTGTCATTTCTATCAATTTTCTTCAGGGTTTTTTTTATGAGCTTTAGTTGTTGTAGCTATGAATTTATAATATTGTCACTGATTAATTATCTTTCCTAAAAGTAGTTGTTGATTAATGTGTCTGCTTAATTTTATGGTAACTATTAACGTGTCTACTTAATTTTACTATGTCATTTCTATTAATTATTTCTTCAGTTGTTGTAACTACGAATTTACAATATTGCCCTAAATTAATAAATTTTCCCAAAAGTAGTTTCCGATTACCTATTAATTATCTCTTCATCTGTATAAACTATGAAATTATAATATTATTCATAATAAATTATTTTCCTTAAAAGCAATTGTTGATTTATGTGTTTGCTTCAACTGCTTGATTTTACAGTATTACCCCTAATAAATAATTTTTTTTAGCTGCTTCAACTATTAATAATTTGAAATATTTTGAAAAATAAATATAAATTTTGATAGACTATCAAAATTTTATATGTGCAACAAATATTGGAACAAAATAAGTTAATTAAAAATAACATAAAATGTGTTATAAGTCACAATAATTATGGCGCGCCCTGGGAGGGCACCCTGGCGTGGCAGGCACCTAGTGGCCACCTAGTGACTATTGCTAGTCCCCAAGCAAACCACTTAGCGTCATCACATTCATTCAATCAAGCAACCTCTACTGAACAGCGGAAATAAGAGTAAGTAAATGGGCACATCTCATCTAATGTCTCAAAGGAACATATGAAATAATAAAGACTAGCAGAAAGAACTAGCTCACAATCTCAACATCAACATTCAATCATCGTCTATGAAGTCTCTATCACTAATCATGTGGTGCTAATCTAACTCCAAAACATGATGAAATAAAAGTAGTAGATCCTCCGGAATAGGGGAGGCTCACCAATTAGCTGCGAAACTGTTGATGATCTCTAGTATCTGCCTCTGCATCATAAAAGATGCAGTCCAAAGGGGACATCAGTTGTTGGAATGTACTGATATGTAAAATAGTTGAGTGAAACCGAAACAGGTAGAATAATATGGAAACAACATCAACTCAAAATAATCATCAAATAACATCAAATCGTCAAATGTCTATCTATGCAAGAATAAAGAGTAGACAAGTGACCCATCAACAACTCAAACTCATCAATCATCTCAGATTCATCTCAAAGGAGCTCACCTCCTCTCGTATCATCTTATCTCAGAGGAGCTCACCTCCTCTCATCTCATCTCATCTCTTCTCAACTCGGAGTACACTGAGTAGGAAATTTATGGGGGTTTTCTCTTATCCGACAACAATCACTTATGAGCCAGTGAATGTACGACAATCTCGCTGATGTTGCCACAACCGTTCCAAACTTGCCAAGTATGGAATGATCGAAACCATATCAGCTCACCTAATTTGGAGTCGGTACTCAACAGGTCCGATATTGCTTTCAGGGATCGTTACTCACGATGGAACCGTAATATATATGTGATGGCTCAAAGCCTCACCTACGTTTGGCAACATAGTTTGACGAGCTCAAGTAAAACTAAATCTCACTCTTTTAATGCTCGATACTCCTCCCATGACTCAATGCTCATAAAACCTCCATCTAAACCAATTTCATAGGGACTCGAACCCCGTCATCGATCGGCATCTGATAGGGACTCTAACCCTATCATCAATCAACTCATAAGGACTTTTACCCTTTTATAAATCAAGCTCATAGGGTCTCCAACCCTTTCATCAATCAACTCAAAGGGACTCTAACCCTTTCATCAATCAATCTCATCAACGACTCAAGATTTAGAACAATCATTAGGAAATAATCGAATAAACATATTGAGAGAGTTTATTTTGTAGAGACTCATAAGGTAGTCAATTATATCAACTCATCATCATTCTCTCATCACAATCAACCATCCCAACTCAAGGCTCTAGACTCAATTCTCAAGTTCATTATGCATGCTTTTCAAATAAGTCATGTAGGGTTATGCAAATTCTCATGAAAATGTTCAATTTAAGAAAATAATTAGTATGATAATCATCAACATAAAAAAATATGAAATTTCAAATAAAAATTTAAGAAAAACCATCAAGGGTTCATGTATGTAGACTCTTGAACCATCAACTCATCTATGACCATCTATGGGGTACATAAGAAAACAATCCCATGCTTTTAGTTTAGCCTTACATACCTGGGATGAAGCTATCAATCAGTCACGTCAAGGATCTCTTCTCAAATCTCTCAAACTCTAGCTCTTCTCCTCTTTCCTCAAGTCCTAGCCTTGTTAGATTATGGAACGGGACTTAGAATGGGGGTTAGACCCTTTTTACATCAAAAAGACCTTATTAGATTGTGTATAGAGTTTAGGAGGGGTTACAAATTGACCAAAATACCCCTCGTAAAAATAAGAAATTTTCAGCTCGAAAAAGACTAAGTCCGCGACGCGGAGTAGTCGCGCACTATGTATTTTTAGAAAAAGTTTCTGAACGAGTTTTCTCAATCCCATCAAAAAAATTTCAAAAACAAAATATAAGTGCAGGGCCACTACAGAGGCACGACGCGTCTCTGTCACGCACTCTCACTGTTTTCTTTTTCGGGTCGAAAAATAATCTTTTGATCCGGTCGCTCTAAAAATTAACTAAGACCATTTTCTCACTCAATTTTTCATGCTGATCACAAATCAGGCCTCGGATTTGCCATACAAGTATTGGAAGATGTGTTGCGTACATACCTTCACTCTAGGGGTATTTTGGTGATTTTATCAGGCGTCACATCATCTCTCCCTTAGGATCATTCATCCTCGAATAATGAGTAAAGTGGATATCAAGGTACGAATAAACTCAAACTTATCTCAATACTCAACTCAATCAATACTATTCAGACATAAGAGTAGAAAGTCACATCATGAATAGATAAATCAATTTAGTGAAGGGTAAGAAATTTACCTTCAACACTCTCATCATTTGGCATGAATAGATGTGTATATTTGGCCTTCATCTCTTCCGCAACTTCCTATGTGGCTTCCTCAACGAATTGATTTCTCCACAGGACTTTGACTGAGGCTACCTCTTTGTTCCTCAACTTAGGAATCTGGCGATCAAGGATTTGAACTGGAACCCTTCATAAGACATGCTATCTTTCACGCCAATGCTATCAACAGGGATCACCAAGGCAGGGTCTCCCAAGAATTTCTTCAACATCGACACATGGAATACCGGATGGACTCCATCTAACTCGGAGGGCAACTCTAACTCATAAGCGACCTTCTCAATGCTCTTTACAATCTGATATGGTCCAACATAATGTGGACTCAACTTTCCCTTCTTACCAAATCTTATCACACCCTTCATAGGTGACACTTTCAAATACACCCAATCATCTACCTTGAACTCTAGGTCTCTTCTTCACACGTCGATATAAGATTTTTGGCGACTCTGGGTAGTCTTTAATCTTTCTCTAATGACGTTGACCTTCTCCATCAATTGGTGGACAAGATCGGGCCCAATCAACTCCTCTTCTTCAACCTCAAACCACCCAATTGGTGATCTACATCTCCTCCTATACAAGGCTTCGTAGGGAGCCATTTGAATGCTTGCATGATAACTATTGTTATATGCAAATTCAATCAATGGTAGGTCATCATCTTGATTCCCCTTGAAATCAAGAACACAAGCTCTCAACATTTCCTCTAGTGTCTGGATTGTGTGCTCTGCCTGACCATCCGTCTGTGGATGAACGGCTATGCTCAGGTTCACCTTAGTACCCAATCCTTTCTGGAACAATCTCCAAAATTGGAAGGTAAATTTTGCTCCTCTGTCTGAGATGATGGACAACAGAACTCCATGCAACCTCACAATCTCCTTGATGTACAACTTGGCGTACTCCTCTGTAGTGTTAGTTGTCTTAACTTCCAAAAAGTGAGCCGATTTAGTCATCCTATCTACAATCAACTATATCAAATCATGTTGCTTTTGAGACCTTGGTAGACCAATAATAAAGTCCATATTGATCATCTCCCACTTCCATTCTGGAATCTCAAAGTTCTAAGCCAATGCACATGACCTTTGATGCTCGACTTTCACATACTGGCTATTCGGGCACTTTGAAATGAACTTATCAATATCCCTCTTCATTCCACTCCACCAAAAGACTTCTCTCCAGTCATGGTACATCTTGGTAGAGCCAGGATTAACGGAATATCTAGTGTTATGGGTTTCAACCATGATTCTGTCTTGAATACTGTCAACATTGGGAACACACAATCTATCCGGATATCTCAGCACTCCATCTCCCCCTTTGGAAGAAAACCATCACCTTCTATTTGTGGACATCCTCCTTCAACTGGAGTATGATAGGATCTTGGTCTTTCCTTTTCTTCACCTCTGCCACTAAGGATGAAGCGAACCCATTCCGAACATTAACTACTCCTTCATTATTCTCCTTAAGTTGAACTCTCAATCGAGCTAATCGATGTACTTCCTTGGCTAACTCCTTCTTTCCTTCCTTCACATGGGTTTGCTACCCATTGACAACCTGCTAAGAGCGTCAGCAACAACATTATCTTTACCTAATTGGCAGAGAATGCTCATGTCATAATCCTTGAGCAACTCCAACCATATCCTATGTCGCAGGTTGAGCTCTTTCTGACTGAAGACATACTACAAGCTCTTGTGGTCAGTGAAAACATCTACATGCACTCTATACAAGTAGCGGCGCCAGATTTTAAGTGCAAACACCACTGCTACCAACTCGAGATCATGGGTTGGATAGTTCCCCTCATGAATCTTAAATTGTCTGGAAGCATAGGCTATCACCTTCCCTCCCTGCATTAGTACACATCCCAATCCAAACCTTGAAGCATCACAATAAATTACAAAGCCCTCTGTGCTATCAGGTAAGGTTAGAACCGACGCAGTAGTCAACCTTGTCTTCAACTCTTGGAAACTCTCCTCACATTTATCGGACCACTAAAACTTGACCTTTTTCTGAGTCAATTTAGTCAATGGCACAGATAGGGAAGAAAATCCCTCAACAAACTTGTGGTAGTAGCCCGCCAACCGCAAGATACTTCTTATATCAATCGGAATGGTTGGTCTAGGGCAGTTCTTGACCTCTTTAATCTTTTGGGCATCCACTCGAATACCATCGCTGAAAATAACATGGCCTAGGAAGGCAGCTGACTTAAGCCAGAACTCACAGTTTGAGAATTTCGCATATAACTCGTGGTCCTTAAGAGTTTGGAGGACAACTCTGAGATGATTAGCATGTTCCTCCCCTTTTCTCGAATACACCAAAATGTCGTCGATGAACACAATCACAAACGTATCAAGATATTGTCTGAACACTCTATTCATCAAGTCCATATAGGGTGCAGGTGCGTTCGTCAACCCAAAGGACATGACCAAGAACTAAAAATGGCCATATCTAGTCTTAAAAGTTGTCTTTGAAATGTCACACTCCCTCACCTTCAAATGATGGTAGCCAGATCTAAGGTTTATGTTTGAGAAACAAGAGGGGCCTGAAGTTGGTCAAACAAATCATCTATCCTTGGGAGAGGATATTTATTCTTTATGGTGACCTTTCAATTGCCTATAGTCAATACACATTCTGAGAGATCCATCTTTATTTTGCACGAGTAGGACAGGAGCACCCCAAGGTGAAACACTTGACCTAATAAAGCCCTTCTCTAGCAAATCTTTCAATTGTTCTTTCAACTCTTTCAACTCAACAGGGGCCATTGTCACGACCCGGGACTAGGGCCTGGATGTGACACGGTGAATGGGAACCCGGTGATCCCCAAACAAGCCTCAAGTATCTAAATACACATCATCGGTTCAGGAAGCACTTACAAATAGCAACACATAGTTCTAAGGGGCGGGAGAATGGACTCACGCTATGGGAGCAATACAGGGCTAGGGACATTCCACATTTTCGCACCAAAATATGCATATAGCCAAATAAGAATTTCCCATAAAACACTCCAACAAATACATAAGCTAGATACCACGCATAACAAACGGTTTCCAAAGAGTCAACATATTGTCCAACGAATGCCTCTAATCAAGATGGAACGTGGGCCAGTACATGTTCTGGGCTCACCCTCAAATGAAAAGGAACTCAAGATAGTAAAGGTAAAAGAAGATGGCTCGTCCTTGGGAAATAGGACTCACCACAATACTCGTCTGAATTGGACTACTCTACCAATGGTTGATACTCGAAGTGTTTGGCCCCTACATGGTAAACTCATGTAGGAATAGAGTATGTATTAGTACTTTTGAATGCACTAAGTATGCGGGCATGCAATGCATATGACTTACCAAACCTGCATTTCAATGTTAGATGACAAGGGCACATAATATAGAAAGAATCACATATCCAATGGAAATATATACAAGATGTCGTGAAATTTATGATGCATGAAATGCAACAATGCTCATATATAGTGGGTATGGACTATAACCGACAAATCAAATTCATGCGAGCTATTACATGAGTTAGTCCGATAAAGCCTCTCATCGGTAGGAGAAGATTACTTGCCAAAGGTAATCTACATCACACCTTACGACCACGCTTTTCGGTGGATTGTCACCTTTCTTACCACCACGTTTTTCAGAAGGATTTTCCACGATCATATCATATCATTAACATAATAAACGAATAACCATTCCTTACTACCGGTCTTTTCGATAATGGATAACGTTCCTATGTTGGCACATAGTTCAAGAAAAGGAAGAGGACCCTTGGGGATATCTCTAACGCCCCCAATCCATTGGTGCTAAATCAATAACATCCCACATGAATACTTATACATATACGTGCTTTCAAGAGATACAATACTCACTTCAAACCGTTCAATGCCTATTTAGGCTCAAATGCCAAATCATGAATCATAACTATAATGCTCATGCAAGGAATAGCTCATCTACATATACGGAATGGTACAAGTACCCAAAATGCTCAAAGAGCCATAATCATTGGCATGTATGTGATCACATTCTTGTCATAACCAATGCCTTACCAAAATTATATCATAATAGTTTCATAAAACATAATTGGGCTTAACCCACTTCATAATTTTCATATAAACCAATGTGCATGAATGCAAATGCGATGCATGATGTGAGGTTGACATGGGTAACATAGATTCAAGTTTAAAATCAGCCATATAAAATGACATTGAGGATATCCATAATTAAATCCACATGTAAATCGTAATATAGATCACCCATGCATATATCAACTTTAAAAGGGACATGCATCTTCATAACTTCATAACTCAATGTAAATTATCATAATAGTGGTAAAAGTGAATTGCAATCAGAGGTAGAATACAACCCATACATCAATTGGATTTGATAAAATCAAATAATGAAAACCCATATTGAAAAGTAGACTAAAATTCATGAAATCAGTTGAAAGGTTTTTGGGTCTTTTTGGTTGAAAGGGACAAAGAAACAATCCCACATACCTTGATTGAGGAGCTGAATTTGGGGAAGGACTTAGCTTGAATTGAATTTCAATTAACCCAAGCCTTGAATCTTAAGAGGGGAGAGTAGAGAGTATTTGAGATGTGATCATATAAGGGGTAGAAGGTTTTAGGAGAATGAATTAAGAGGGGAGGGATATCATAGGTAAAAGATCATAATTCATAACTAACATAAATCAACATTACATAAACGCCATTAGTGAAATGCGCAAATATTAGAACATTCAGGTCCACACGATCGCCTACACGGTCTGTGAATCGCCACACAAACCGTGAACAGTGACCATGAACCGTCACTTAGAAAATTTTGCAGTGCCAACGCAAGGAATGTATTCGAGGCCAAGGGGTACCACACGGGTGGCTACACAGTCCGTGTGACTCTACACGGGTCGTGACATGGACAGTGTGATAGCACTTAAAATAATTTCTGCACGACAAAGTTACGAGACGGTACTTTCAAACTTAGAAATATTTTACGTAGCGAGTGACATGGAGGGCCACACGGCTCATGACACATCACACGGACCGTGTGAGTGGTCGTGTGCCCTCGCTTGGTCCAACATTTCCTCCGTCTCAAATTTCCCCTATCGTGAGATGGACCAAGTGTCCCTCCACGGGAGGCCACACGGTCCGTGTGGGCCTTCCGTGGAGCGATGCCTGGCAATTTCGCTCGGGGCAGTACCAAGAGATCCAGTAAAGTAGTTCGAAAAAATTGGGTCCTTACATCATCTCCCCCTTGGGAACATTCGTCCCCGAATGTGCAAGAACAAGGCTTGAAAGGCTTGACTTAGAAGACGAAACATCCGAACATAAGGTACAATGAATAGTTCATTATTTGAAACCATGAAGCCTTTAAACTCATATCGTATTCAAGTCATTCAAAATATCCTAAAAATCATTTTCGTGCACATGTATGCATGTCATGCCATGAGACTCAAGAGGGAAAGAAATGGTACCATTAGAAAAGGGAGAACCTAGTACCTTAGGCTTGAGTAGATTGAAAAATATGAGGGTACCGCTTCGCCATGTCAAGCTTTGCATCCCAAGTAGCACTCTCCACGTGTTGATTTCTCCAAAGCACCTTCACCAAAGCCACGTCCTTGTTACGAAGCCGCTTTACTTGCCTATCCAAGATTTCCACCAGGATTTTCTCATAAGACAAGTTTTCTTCAACCTCAACCCCTTCCAAAGGAACAATGGTGCTAGGATCACCAATTAGCTTCCTCAACATAGACACATGAAAGACCGGGTGAATGGAACTCAAGTCCGGAGGCAACTCCAACACATAAGCCCCTCCAACCTGCTCAACAATCTCATAAGGGCCAACACGCTGGGGGCTTAGCTTGCCCTTTTTACCAAAATGCATCACGCCCTTCATAGGTGAAACCTTCACATATACCCAATCACTGACACGAAACTCAAAAACCCTCCTCCTAACATCCGAATAAGACTTTTGACAACTTTGGGCCCATTTCAACCCTTACCTAATCACTTTCACCTTATCCATGGCCCCCATCACTAAATCCAAGCCAACTAGTGCCATCTCTCCCAACTCAAACCACCCCACCGGTGACTTACTCCTTCTCCCATATAAGGCCTCAAACAGCGCCATACCAATGCTAGCATGAAAGGTATTATTATAAGCTAACTCAATGAGTTGAAGGTAGTCATCCCAGTTGCCCTTAAACTCTAACACACAAGCCCTTAATATATCCTCCAAGGTTTGAATAGTCCTCTTAGCTGCCCATCGGTTTGAGGATGAAAGGTGGTGCTCAACTTAATCTTAGTTCCAAGTCCCTTCTAAAATGATCTCCAAAAGTGGTAAGTAAATTGGGTACCACGATCCGATATAATGGACCTAGGTACACCATGCAACCTCACAAACTCTTGGATATACAACCTTGCATAATCCTTGGTGCCGAAAGTAGTCTTGACCGGTAGGAAATGAGCCGACTTCGTCATCCGATCCACGACAACTCAAATGGAATCAAATTGCCTTCGGGTCCGAGGCAACCCAACCACAAAATCCATGTTTACATCTTCCCATTTCCATGTGGGAATCCCAATGTCTTTGGCCAAGCCACCGGGGCTTTGGTGCCCTACCTTCACTTGTTGACAACTCGGGCATTCAGATATGAACTTAGCAATGTCTTTCATCATACCATGTCACTAATACACTTCTTTCAAATCCCGGTACATTTTGGTAGACCCCGGGTGAATAGAATAATGAGAGTTGTGAGCCTCACTCATAATTACCCTTCTAAGACCATCCACATCCAGAACACAAAGCCGGTCTTGGTACTGGAGTACACCATCTCCCCCTTGAAAGAACACCTCAATCTCCTTTTCAGCAACCAACTTCTTCAATTTAAGTAACGATGGGTCTAATCTTGCTTAGCTTTTACATCACTCACCACGGAAGATTCTGCCCCATTTTGAACACAGATACCACCATTGCTCGAATCGGCCAACCTGACACCCAACCTAGCTAACCGGTGAACATCCCTTGCTAACTCCTTCCTTTCCTCCCCAACATGCGCCACACTTCCCATAGAGAGCCTGCTAAGAGCATCGCCCACAACAATAGCCTTACCGGGATGATACAGAGCACTCACGTCGTAATCCTTTAGGAGTTCCAACCACCTCCTTTGTCTTAAATTGAGTCCCTTTGAGTGAACACATATTGCAAACTTGTGTGATCGGTGAGCACATCAACATGAACCCCATACAAATAATGTCTCTAAATCTTCAAGGCAAAAACTAACGTGGCCATTTCAAGGTCGTGCATTACGTAATTACGTTCATGCACCTTCAACTACCTTGAAGCATATGCTATTACCTTACCATATTGCATAAGCACACAACCCAACCTGATCTGCGAAGTATCACAGTACACCACGAATCCCTCCAAGCTACTTCATAAAACATAATTGGGCTTAACCCACTTCATAATTTTCATACAAACCAATGTGCACGAATGCAAATGCAATGCATGATGTGAGGTTGGCATGGGTAACATAGATTCAAGTTTAAAATAAGCCGTATAAAATGACATTGAGGAAATCCATAATTAACTCCATATGTAAATCATAATATAGATCACCCATGCATAAATCAACTTTAAAAGGGACATGCATATTCATAACTCCATAACTCAATGTAAATCATCATAATAGTGATCAAAGTGAATTGAAATCATAGGTAGAATACAACCCATACATCAATTGGATTTAATAAAATCAAATAATGGAAACCCATATTGAAAGTAGAGTAAAATTCATGAAATCAATTGAAAGGTTTTTGGGTCTTCTTGGTTGAAAGGGACCAAATTTCAATCCCACATACCTTGATTGAGGAGCTAAATTTAGGGAAGGACTTAGCTTGAATTGAACTTCAATTAACCCTAGCCTTGAATCTTAATAGGGGAGAGTATAGAGTATTTGGGAGGTGATCTTATGAGGGGTAGAAGGTTTTAGGAGAATGAATTAAGAGGGGAGGGATATCAGCTGAATTAGGGGTTTAGGATAGGTAAAAGGTCATAACTCATAATTAAAATAAACTGGAATTACATAAACGACATTGATGACATGGGCAAATATTGGAACCGTCAGGTGCACACGGTCACCTACACGGTCCGTGAGTCGCCACACGAACCGTGAACTGTCACCTAGAAAATTTTGCAGTGCCAACATAAGGAATGTATTCGAGGCCAAAGGGTACCACATGGGCGGCTACATGGTCCTTGTGACTCCACACGGGCCGTGACATGGACCGTGTGATAGCACTTAAAATAATTTTCGCATGACAAAGTTACAAGATGGCGCTTTCATACTTAGAAAAATTTTACATAGTGAGTTACACGG
Source organism: Solanum rostratum (assembly GCA_029948455.1). Taxonomy (NCBI): domain Eukaryota; kingdom Viridiplantae; phylum Streptophyta; class Magnoliopsida; order Solanales; family Solanaceae; genus Solanum; species Solanum rostratum. The sequence goes on from CM057048.1 coordinate 21,386,565, forward strand.
AGGGCCACATGGCCCGTGACACATCACACGGATCGTGTGAGTGGCCGTGTTCCCTCACTTGGTCCAAAATTTCCTCCATCTTAAATTTCCCCTGTCGTGAGTCGGACCAAATGTCCCTCCACGGGAGCCCACACAGTATGTGTGGCTTCACACGACCCTTGTGGGCCTTCCGTGGAGCGATGCCTGGCAATTTTACTCGGGACAGTACTAAGAGATCTGGTAAAGCCATTTGAAAAATTCGGGTCCTTACAACCATCTTATAAGGTGGAATCGAATAGGCTGGGTAGCGAAAAAAACATCAATCCCAAAGTCAATCTCCCTATCAGGAGGGACTCCAGGCAGATCATCAGGAAATACTTCCGGAAACTCCTTAACAATCGGGACTGACTCAAGAGTTGGGAACTCAACATCATCAGATTTTACTCGCATGAGGTGATAGATACAACCTTTGGGAATCAACTTTTTGGCTCTAAGATATGAGATAAACTTCCCTCTAGGTGCAACAGAATCACCCTTCCACTCTAGAACCGGCTCATTCGGAAATTGAAGCTTAATCCATGTCAAGAATCAAATCAAAATCAACCATCTCAAACTCAACCAAATCAACAAGAGTATTACTATGATGGATAGACACTACACAAGCTCTATAGATTCTCTCAGCTCGAATAGACTCATCCATTGGAGTAGAAACATCAAAGGGTTCAAGAAAACTCTCAAGGGTTCTATCAAATCTACTAGCCACGTAAGGAGATACAAATGACAATGTGGCACCCCGATCTATCAAAATAAAACAATCAAAAGTAAAGATTCGAATCATACTCGTCACAACATTTGGGGAGTTCTCCTGATCTTGGCGACTACCCATGGCATACAAGCGGTTTGTTGCTCCACCTGCACCTGACATAGTGCCCCTCTGGTTTCCTCTAACTGGTGGGGCTAAAGTAGTAGACTGAGCCTGGTCAGCCCGCTTCAGACAATCTCTCTGCTAGTAACCTGTTTGGCCACATTTGTAGCACACATCATTCCCATCACGACATCTCCCCAAATACATTTTGCCACACTTATCACACGGTGGCTTACCTTGTGAACCTTAAGCCACACTAGCTTGCGATTTAGGTTTGTGATTTCCCATATTCTAAGATCTCAGATCATACCTGCCTCTAGGCACAGGTGCATAGTAGCTGATGGTGCTGGAAATCGGTTGCCATTGCCTCTTCTTCCAACCTCCTAGCTAGATGTCTTAGCTTTCTTACGTTTGAACTCTTCCTTGTCATGTTATCTCTCCTCGTCAGCTTGTTGCACAAATTTAATCAATTTCCCAATGTCCATATCACTTATAAGCATTTCTCCCATATCATCTCTCTTGGGTCCTCTATTCAACCCATCAACATACATCCCCATCCTTCCCCTCATGTCAGTAACCATGTCCAGAGCATAGCGAGATAGTTGCGTGAATTTCAACCCATACTCTTGCACACTCATAGAGCCCTGTTTCAGATTCAGGAACTCTCTCACGTTAGCTTCTCTTCTCTCTCTTGGGAAGAAGCACCCTAAGAAAGCTTCCTCGAACACTGCCCAAGTCAAATATGGAGAATCATTCCCTCTTCTTTTCTTTCATTGGTCGAACCACAGCCTATCCACACCCTTGAGTTGGTAAGCAGACAATTCAACCCTATCAACATCAGCCACATGCATCACTTGGAACACCTTCTCAAGTTCCTCTACATAGCTCTCAGGATCTTCAGTGGTGCAGATCCTGTGAACTCAGGCGGATTCATCCTCAGAAATTCCCGGACTCTAGAGGTGTCATGAGCATCTTGTCTACCCGCTCCTTGTCTAGTGGCAGGTTCTGCGACAGCCTAGGCTAGAGCTTGAATAGCCCACCGTAGCTCAGCATTGGAGACTTCATCTTGAGGGGGTTGTTCAACAGGGACAACTTGGTCCGCAGGCTACTCATGCACTTGAAGCTCAGGTGGGTTAACAGCTTGCCTGGCAGGACGTCCCTTCCTCTGACGGCTCTTCTAGGAGGCATGTTATAATTCTGTACGCATAAAGCACGAATTAGAAGAGAGTTTTCATAGAGTTTAACTCCATTGCACGAATTGGAATGGGAAAAAAAGTGTAACAATTCCTAATGTCCTATAGCTTCCTGCTTATGAAATGTGGTTGACAACACATACATAAACTAGACTCTACTAGGCTTCATAGACTCCCTAAGACACTTGAACTTTGTGTTTTGATACCAAGTTTGTCACTCCCTGGGTGGGTACCCTTGGTGTGACCGGCACCTAGATACTATTGCTAGTCCCCAAGCAAACCACTTAGCCTCATCACATTCATTCAATCAAATAACCTCTACTGAACAGCGGAAATAAGAGTAAGTAAATGTGCACATCTCATCTAATGTCTCAAAAGAATATAAAAAATAATGAAGGCCAGCGAAAGAACTAGCTCACAATCTCAACATCAACGTTCAACCATCGTCTATGAAGCCTCTATCACTAATCATGTGGTGCTAATGACAGACCCATGGCTACCCAAATCAAAATAAAAGAAATAGTCCAATCTAACTCTAAAGCATGATGAAATAAAAGTAGTGGATCCTCCGGAATAGGGGAGGCTCACCAATTAGCTGCGAATCTCGGATCTTCAACGGAGCGCCTATTGACAATCTCTAGTACCTGCCTCTGCATTATAAAACGATGCAATCCAAAGGGGACATTAGTACTTGGAATGTACTGGTATGTAAAATAGATGAGTGAACAGAAATAGGTAGAATAATATGGAAACAACATCAACTCAAAACAATCATCAAATAACATCAAACCGTCAAATGTCTATCTATGCAAGAACAAAGAGTAGACAAGTGACCCATGAACAACTCAAACTTATCAATCATCTCAGACTCATCTCAAAGGAGCTCACCTTAGCTCATCTCATCTCTTCTCAACTCAGAGTACTCAAGGTAGGAAATTTATGGGAGTTTTTCTTATCTAACAACAATCACTTATGAGCTAGTGAATGTACAAAAATCTCGCTGATGTTGCCACAACCATTCTAAACTTGCCAGGTAGGGAACAATCGAAACCATATCCGCTAACCCAATATGGAGTCAGTACTCAACAGGTCTGCTATTATTTTCAGGGACTGTTACTCACGAGGGAACCATATTATATATGTGATGGTTCTAAGCCTCACCTACGTTTGGTGACGTAGTTTGACGAGCTCAAGTCAGACTAACTCTCACTCTTTTGGTGCTCGATACTTCTCCCATGACTCAATGCTCATAAAACCTCCATTTCAACCAATCTCGTAGACTCGAACCCCGTCATCGATCGGCATCTGATAAAGACTCTAACCCTATCATCAATCAACTCATAGGGACTCTAAGCCTTTCATAAATCAAGCTCATAGGGACGCCAACCTTTTTATCAATCAATCTCATCAATGACTCAAGATTTAGAACAATCATTAGGAAACAATCGAATAAATACATCGGTAGAGTTCATTTATAAGACTTGTAAGGCAGCCAATTCTATCAACTCATCATCATTCTCTCATCACAATCTATCATCTCAACTCAAGGCTCTAGACTCAATTCTCAAGTTCATTATGCATGCTTTACAAATTAGTCATGTAGGGTTATGCAAATTCTCATAAAAATGTTCAATTTAAGAAAACAATTAGTATGATGATCATCAACATAGAAAAACATGTAATTTTAAATAAAAATTTAAGAAAAACCATCAAGGGTTCATGTATGTAGACTCTTGAACCATCAAGTCATCTATGATCATCTATGGAGCACATAAGAGAACAATCTCATACCTTTAGTTTAGCCTTACATACCTGGGGTAAAACTATCAATCAGTCACGTCAAGGATCTCTTCTCAAGTCTCTCAAACTCAAGCTCTTCTCCTCTTTTCTCAAGCCCTAGCCTTGTTAGATTATGGAATAGGACTTAGAATTGGGAATGGGAGGGGGGGTTTAGATCCTTTTTACGTCAAAACGACCTTATTAGATCGTGTATAGATTTAGGAAAGGTTGAGAATTGATCGGAATGCCCCTCGTAAAAATTAAAAATTTTCAGCTCAGAAAAGACCCAGTCCGTGATGCGAAGTGTTCATGTATTGTGCATTTTCAGAAAAGGTTTTTGAACGAGTTTTCTCAATCCCGTCGAACATTTTCAAAAAAAAAATAACATAAGTGCAGGTCCGCTATAGAGACGTGGCTCCGTCGCGCACTCTCACTGTTTTTGTTTTCGTTTTCGGATCAAAAAATTATCTTTGATCCGGTCGCTCAAAAAATCTACCGAGACCATTTTCCCACTCAATTTTTCATGCTGATCACAAATCTGGCCTCGGATTTACCATACAAGTATTGGAAGATGCATTACGCGCATACCTTCACTCTAGGGGTATTTTGGTAATAAAAAACACATGTTGGGCCATGCTAGCCCGAGCTCTTGTGACTATAATAATTAATAATTTTAAATACTTAAAAAAACATATAAAAAGTTCAATTAATCCTAAAAATTGTATAAGGGCCACATAACTTCGAGCAAAGGGAGTAATATGTATTATTTAAAAACTGCTTAAAAATATTATAAAATTCAAATAATTAAAAAAATATATCAAAATTATTGACTTTCAAATTTTATTTTGATCACATAAATTAAATTAAGGAAAAAGTATTTATTGGACCGTGCAATGGCCACTATTATTTATCCAGATTAAAACTTTATTTTATGTTAAATTTTTGGACTAATATTTTAACTCATCCTTATGATTGGTCTTTATCAGAAAATGGCCGGCTCCAACTTTCCCCAAAACAAAATTGAACCTTGTTTTTTGACGTGAAACTCCTAATGGCGGCTGCCAAAGAGGAATTGAAGTAATGAAAGAGCGAATTCCTCCACAATCCTAATCGCTATCGCAATCGCAAATGGAAGCTAATGAACCAATTATCATCACAGACAAGGATGAGATGAGAAAATGGACAAGGAGCATGAGAGCCCAAGGCTATACAATTGGCTTTGTACCCACCATGGGTTACCTCCATCAGGGTCATCTTTCTCTAGTCCAAGAAGCACACAATCACGCTGACCGTCTAGTTGTTTCCATCTATGTTAATCCAGGTCAATTCTCACCCAATGAAGATCTTTCAACATACCCATCTGATTTTCATGGCGATTTACAGAAACTCAAGTCTCTACCTGGTGGTGTTGATGTTGTATTCAACCCCAAGAATCTTTATGACTATGGGAATTCTCAAACTGGAAATAGGTCTCAGAGTGAGGGAATGCTGGTATCTTGTGTTGAAGATAAGGGGATGGGGCATGAAACTTGGGTTAGAGTTGAAAAATTGGAAAGGGGCTTGTGTGGGAAGAGTAGGCCTGTTTTCTTTAGAGGGGTTTCTACTGTTGTCACCAAGTTGTTCAATATAGTTGAGCCTGATGTTGCTATCTTTGGTAAGAAGGATTATCAGCAATGGAGGGTTATTCAGAGAATGGTATGATTTGCTAAAAACTGCCTCTTGTTTTTTCTGTTGAAATATTGGATGACTTTATTTGCATAGGTGTCCGCAGCAAACTAGTAGAATTTAACGATGAGAAAATCACTAGTCACGAATTGAGGTATTATTTAAGTGGTAAAAGATAGATGCTATATACCTATTGTTTTGGACAAACACAAGTGCAGATAAGCATTTTACTTCTTGAGGATAATACAATCCAATGTGGCTAGGGGTGGGCTAACCGGATTTCCAATCCTAACCGGCAATTTCAGTAATTGGGTAACCATTGTCATATTATGGGTACGACATTTGTTGGTTTTAAGGGCATGGGATTCCATATGATGAAGGATGGGGACAACCATGTGGTGACCCTATTCTATCTACAAAAAAAGGGTTTCCCTCTTCATTCCTTTTTGGTTTTTCCTACTGTTAGCATCACAATTCACATTCCCCAGTATAAAATAAGACTAAAAATTAGAAGAACATGAAAAAACTGAGGGGTCTTCATGTTCTTTCAGTTATTTTCTTCGCCGGTTTTCATTTTTTCTTGCAGTTTTCTCTTCTTGTAACTGGATTTAATTTGAGAGAGAGTGAATCAAACACGGCACCCAAATACATAAGCAGCCCCTTAAAGTTGCCACAAATTTTCATATTGATGGATAAAACTAAATCTTCCTGTTAGACCCTTTAACACTTACTTAAATAGACCCTTTAACACTTATTTAAATGTGTCTATTGAACACAAAAAGGTAGCATGACACATTGAGTAAATTACAGCGTTTTTGGGCGCGTGAAATATGAAAATTTATAATTTTTTGTTCTTTTTTTTGTCCAAGACATTTCCTTTCCTACCTTTGCTAGGTAACTAACCACTGTCACTCTCATTTATTGCCACCGTGAGCTATTTCTCACGCCACCATTTCTACTACTGTTATCTCATTAAAGTTTTTGATTATGTACTCCCAAAAGATAGCTACAACCCCTTTGCTCTATCTAAGATTCTTCAGATTTAACATTTCATAGTGGCCAATTTTATTTTTTTTCTTAATTAGCCATAAAAGCACAGTGGTCCAATGTATTTGATTTATTGAAAGTCCAACCATTCAATGAATCTGATCGAGTAAGGAACAATATGATTAAGTAAATGATGAGATTGAGGCGATGGAATTTGTTCAGATTTGCAATGCTCATCAAAGCTTTAACTTTTGCATTGCTACTATTTATTGATTTCTTCAACTTCTGTAAGCATTTGTCACTGTAAACTTAAATTCTGCCTGTGGCAACGATTTCCTTATCTCCTCCATCAACTTTGGAGGTTATATTACTTCCTCTCTGTTGCCGTTGGTGCAGCGAATGGTGGGGGTATTGAATGATAGTGGAATGATGAGTCTGATGTTGGTGGTTGATCCTGAAGCTGTGCATGGATGGTGGTAATGAGATGGATGTAATAGAAAATGATGTTGGTGGCAAATTTGGCAGCAGTTGTTGCTTTCACCATCAAAGATGTGATTACGGTTTTTCGTGGTTTGAGTTTTTTATTTTGTTTTTGTAATTGAAACACATAAATTGAGGAAGAGAAGATTTTTTTCTTTTGTTACAGTTTATGTGTCGTGCCTGTCATTTCTTGGTCAGATTTAAGCGATTGTAAAGCACGCTTTTTATTTTAAAGAGATATTATGACTTAGATTTTCAATAGACACATTCATATAAATGTTGAAGGGTATCATAGGAACCTCAGTTGCTCGGACTCTTTTGTTTTGGTGCCGCACCCGTGTCGACTTGGTATAGGTGTGTGATCAGCATCCAATTTAGTCAACCGATTTTGGTGATGGATTTATTTGCTTGTTTGATTAGTGTTAAGAGGAGAGTTCAGTGGCCCAGATAGTCATGTACCGAAAGTTTGTTGTCTTTGGGGATCTTATGAAGGAGAATAAATGGTGCATTTAGATGCTTTGGCACTAAATTTGCTATTGTGAATGATGGTTTCTTGATTGCTTATATATTTGAAGAATTGGCTAAAAATGCCAAATTAATTATTCTACCTTTTGGTTTTCCTATGACTTTGATGATTAATGAAAATGGAAAATTCAATATGTGCTTGCATCAATTTGCAAATTCCGGGTTAAGAGATAATTGGAATACTCCACCCTGTCAGTACGTAATTACCGTACCAGATGAATCTTTGGAAGTTCGATTTTTGGTATCTACTTTCAATTTTACCGAATTAGGGAAATCAAATTTAGGAAATACTGAATGCCCACCCCTAAATATCTGCCCCTCTGAAAGTAAAAGTGCTAATCAGGAAGATGTTGAGTCTTAATCAAGCAGGATGCTTTAGAACTGAAGTCTGATGTGATTTCTAATTGATAGTCTCAACATTATTCTATTTCAGGTCCGAGATCTTGATTTTGGGATAAAGGTGATTGGTTCTGAAATAGTACGAGAACCTGATGGCCTTGCAATGAGTTCCCGTAATGTGAAACTTTCAACTCTGGACAGACAAAAGGTACTTAATTTTTTTATCATTATCTTTTAGTCTATGATGATAAACCTGCTAGTTTAATGTACTAATTATGGCAAATGTTAGCTTATTCAGAATCAAAATATCTGTGACAATGCATATGCAAAAACTGATTTCCTACCTAGCCTTTCTGTTTATTATTGTCTGGTGTTTGTGTTGGTTAAAAGTTTCTGCTCGTTTTACTATTCCACAGGCTTTGTCAATTAGTCGTGCACTATTTAGAGCGCAAGTTCAAGCAGAGAAGGGTCAGGTCAACTGCTCAGAGCTGATAAAGACTGCCATTCTGTTTATACAAGAAGCCGGTGGAAAGGTTGATTATGCTGAGGTGAGAACTTAACAAAAGATAATGTCTTTCATATATACATATAAACAACAGAATATACCAACTGGGAACTAAATTACTTAAGGAAGTATGATATAATCTTGTCAATTGTGCTTTCAAGATCCTCAAGCTGCAACTTATATTTACCAGTAAAAAATACGCCGAGTACTATTGCTTTGTCATGATGTATAACACAACAGTTTTTTTTTAATTTGCACCGGGTGTCCGAGTCTCTTTGAGCCTCGACTAATCCCGAGGGTGCACAGGTCCTCGGGAAGGAGTTTCCCGCAAGTGCATCATGGTTAATTCAGGTTTTACCCAGTCCGATGGCCCTTAGAAATTGTTTGCACTCAGTAGGTTTCAAACTTGAGACCTTGAAAGGGAACAAATTCCAAGGCTCAAGTCAATTACCACCAGGCCAACCCCTGAAGGTTAAACACAGCCGCTTTTTGAGGAGCATGTAACATGATAAAGCTCACTAGTCACACCTCTTTTCTTTTAATACCCTCTTGAACTAGCAGACAAATAACCAATGCATGGTATGCTTAGATTCTTGGAAGCTTTTTCTGGACATGAACCTGTGCAATGTATCAAAATTTTTTTGCTTAGCAACATGTAGTTTGTCAATACAAATAAATTCTTTTCAAATGTTAGTTCATTTGTTGGTCTTGTTTTACCTCATTGCTGACACCTTCCTTGCATCAGATTGTGGAGCAAGAAAGTTTAGAGGTAGTGGAAACAATCAAGAGCCCAGTTGTATTTTGTTTAGCAGCATGGTTTGGAAGGGTCAGGCTCATCGACAACATCGAAATCTCTGTATAAGTTGAGAGGCGTGGAGCCACTAAATATACAGTTGCCTTGGTTCGCAAGAAGTTTTTGTAGTTTGTAGAAGCCATCTGAAAATGACTTTTCCTAAAAAAAGCCAACTGCATGTAGACTTGCCGATTCATACTGCTCTTGTATAGTCTTGCTTTCATTTTTATGGTAGCAACCAGAATAATCTTTTACTATTTGTATATCTATTGTTAGATTATATTAAAAATGAAAATTCAAAAATTTTAAAAATTGAATTATTTAATTACTCTTCTTGTTGATTTATAATCTAAATACAAAAAATATAGGGATGGATACGTCTAATGACTGTTCAATCAATTTCATTACCCAAAAAAAGGCCAATGTCTTCTCCACCTTCATAGTCTTCTTCTATTGTCATTTCTTCTTCTAATTCTTCTATTTTTTTTTTTAGTTTTCTTCTCCTAGTTTTAATGAGTCTCTAGGGGTTTCAAGATGGACCTTTAGTGGTCATCATTGAGATTGGTGGTGGAATAGAGAAGTTCAAGGCAAAATGGAAGCTAAGAAGATTGTGTATATGATGTGGTTGGAGTGTGAGACAAGGATGAGAAGTGGAGGCTTAAGGATATTTATAAGACAACAAAGATAGAGGTGAAGTCGGCGGTCACGAGTGCTAAGATGGTAACTTTTGAAAACTTATATGTCGAGTTAAGGGGAAAATGTGAGGATAAGAGATTGTATAGGCTTGCGAGAGAGAGAAGCTCATGATTTGGATCAAATGAAGTGCATCAACAACGAGGAAGGTAAGATGTTGATGGACGAGACCTCTATTAAGAAAAGCCGGCAAGTATACTTCCACAAACTTTTAAATGGAAAAAGGCATAGTGTCACAACTGTAGAACTTCACTTAGACTCCCGTACGACACTAGTCGATTTGCTCACGTCTCTTTCACGATCTTGCAAATACTAGTTAACTAAGATCGCTAAGGGAACGCTAGATAAGAAGACTATGAGAGAGCATTTGGAAAGAAAGCTTGTATTCTTTGGAAGAATGTTTTACAACTTAATTTTCTGGATGCTTGACAATGCATATAACCCCCTATATTTATACTTCCTACTTGGGGTCACAATATAATTAATATTTACATTTAAGTCCCTAAGTTATTTACACTTTAGTGCCCTCTCTAGAATCTTCCATACAAGTCAGAGAGAACTAAAGACTACAAGACATATCTACATTCTTCTGGATTTCTCTAAGACTTCTCAAGATTCATCTATATTATTCTAGAGCCTTCTAGGAGCTTCGAGTCTTATCCGCAATGTTCTTGGTCTTTCGAAAACCTCTCCAAGACTCTAGTTTCTTCTCCTTGACTCTAAATTCTTCCTTCTTTCTATGGATGATTGGTGGGTCGTGACAATAGGTTCATTGTGTTGGCTGATTTGGTGCACTATGAAAGTCTTCGAGATTTTAGATTTTGCAGGTGTTTTAAAGTTAAGGAGGTTAGACGTGCTATTAATAAGATGAGCAGGGGGCAAGCAACCAGATCCGATATGATTTTAGTGGAATTTGAGAAGAGCACTGTCAAGGTAGGTGTGGAGTAGTTGACTTGGTTGGTTAACGCTATTTTAAAGCAGCTAAGATGCCCGATAAATTGATGTGGAATATAATGGTTCTATTGTACAAGAATAGGAGTGATATCTAAAACTGTAATAATTATATAGGTATCAAATTACTAAATCACACTATAAAGCTCTGGGAGAGTGGTGAACATAAAAGTGAGGAGAGTAACGTCCATTTTAGAGACTTAGTTCGAATTTATATCAGAGCGATTGACTATGAAGCAATCCATCTTGTGAGGAGACTGATGGAGAATTATAAGTAAAGAAAGAGGATCTTTGATCAGCCCAAATTACACCTCCCAATTAAGGTATAAACAGTCGTTGTTCAAATATAGAACCTAACAATGGTTATGGTCGATCATACTAGGAATATGGTCTAGACTTGGAGTAACTAAAGCAATTTCGATGAATCAATCCACTTGCTTCTAGAAAAAGGGGGTTTTGGTGTAAAAAGCAATTATTCAAACTGTCACAACCCAGACCTAGGATCTAGGAGTGACATGGCGAATGAGGACCCGAAAGTCCCCAAACAAGCATCAAAGTATACCAATTCACATCATCAGTTCGGAAGCGTACTCAAATGATAAACACATAATTCTACGGGATGAGAAAGTAGGACTCACGCTATGGGGATAATTTGGGACTTAGGATCATCCACATCATATCATACGATCAAGTCATAAGACTCATAACCAAACTACATAACAATATTCAATGGGTAACCAAGCCATAACATAATCTCCAACATAGCACTTAGCATATAAACGTAAAGGAGTTTACAAGATGTCCAAGAATGCCTCTAATCATAAGATAGGTCGGGGGCCAAGACATATCCCGGGCTTACCCTCAAAGTGAATAAAATAAGTAAAACACTATAGGTAAAGGAATGATGGTTTGTCCTTGGAAGATAGGACTCACCACAACAAGCAAAACTTGAGATCCGAGCTAAATGTCGAATGGTGGATGTACGTAGTCCTCGGCCCATACATGGTGAGATCATGTAGGAAAAAGTATACGTTAGTACGTTTGAATGTACTAGTATGTGGGCATGCAACATGAAAGAAAGATGATGTTAACCTGCATAATATTCCATATGAAAATCATAGAGTAGTCATAACCCACATATGCTAGCACAAAAGAGTCACTCCTTGCCTGAGTTATGTAAAGGGAGGGTTGTACTCGTCCTCATCGATACACATGTAGCTCATGACATGACTTTATATAGGGAAGGTTGTACATGTCCTCATCTATACATTGTGTAAAGGGAGGGTTGTACCCATCCTCATCAATACACACTTAGCTTATATAACCATGTGCATAGGTAAGGTTGTACCTATCCTCATCTATGCCTTGTATATAGAGAGGGTTGTGCCCGTCCTTATAAATACACACTTAGCTCATACATACATGTGCACAGGGAAGGTTGTACCTATCCTCATCTATGCATTGTGTAAAGGGGGAGTTGTGTCCGTCCTCATCAATACATACTTTGCTCATACATACATGTGCATAGGGAAGGTTGTACCTATCCTCATCTATGCATTGTGTAAAGGGAGGGTTGTGCCCGTCCTCATCAATACACCCATGTGATTACATACTCATACAAAATGTCATATCATATGCACACCCATATAATTTGTATTCATGTAGAAGTCAAGTTCATATTACTATCAATTCATATCATAAAGGTGTTCAACTTATATCATGCTCACGTTCATATATTCTTACTCAATTCTTGTTCATAACCATATTTTCCTCAAAATTATATACATAAACATATTTGGGTATTAACCCACTTCATGATTTTCATAAAGTCCAATGATCATGAATACATATGTCATGAATGATGTGAGATTAGCATGGGTAATTGAGATTCAATCTAAAATCAACAATACAACATGAAATTGAAGTAAATCCATGATTAAATCTACCTTTAAATCATAATATAGATCACCCATGCTTAGTTCAAACTTTAAAGGGACAATTCATAATCAATTCTTTATAATAATCATGTATCTCAATATTTTAGGGCTTAAATCAACTTAAAATCATCAAATAAGCATAGTCCATACTTCAATTAAATTTATTAAACAATAATATTCACAACCCATTTATAAAGTAAGCTAAAATTCATGTTAAGTAAAAGAGTTTGGGTCTTCTCGGTTAAAAGGGACCAAGAATCAATCCCACATACCTTAGCTAATAGAGAAGATTCAAGCATAAATTTGGTGAAGAAAAAGTTATTCCTTGATCCCCAAACTTAATTCTCACTAGAGTTCTTTCAGAGAGACTTGAAAGAATTTTTGAATGTGAGGAATGAATTTTGAATGAGAGGAATGAAGTTTAGGTCATTAGGAGGTCTTTAGGTAGCATAGGAAATCACAAAAGTCCCTTAGAATAAACCATAATTACGAAAATATCATTAATGAAACTAGTTAAAAGAATTGAAAACGTCGCTTCAAGGAGGATTATACGGTCCGTGACACATCACACGGACCGTATACTTGGCCGTGAACCAGCACTTGGAAAATTTCAAAAAAATTTCATGAAGCAAAGTGAGGTTCCACTGGATGCCTCACGGACCGTGTGAAGTCACACGGACCGTATAGGTTCCCGTGAGACTACACTTAGAAAATTTCAGCAAATTTTCTTCAAGACAAGGGTGCTTCCAATGAAGGTCGTACGGACCATGTGAAGCTTCATAGGCCGTACAAGAGTTCGTATGAAGGTACCAAGTTACGAGACATGATTCCACACTTAGAATATAATTTTCCAAAGAAATTTCATAACATCTCACCCCCATGGTTCGTGAGAAGCCACACGGCCCGTATGGGTGCCCGCGTGGCTTGCCTTAGAAAAAAAGGAGGGAACACAACACGGGAGGGATTTACAAAAACAAGCATAACTTCTTGATCCGAACTCGAGATTAGGTGAAACTAGGTGCATTGGAAAGATAACTCAAAGAGCTTCAATTTGGTAGGTCGTAAGCCACCCAGTTCGTTTCGTGATAAGAGATATGACTATTTAAAGTTGACCTTTCTACTGAATCATATGGAAAGCTTAGCCAATGGAACAAATTTGAATTTGGCTTGATGTAGGAGAATCATGATGACCCTAAAACACATAAATAAGTTTGGATTGAAGGCTTAAAAGTGAACTTAGCTTGAGCTTGAAGGTTCTATTTTGAGCGCACAACTTGCGGGGTATTACACAAACCTAAACTAAGAACAATATTCAATGCAAGTAGTACTGATTCAGTGAGAGGAATAACTAGGGTATTGTGTTCCCCATGAATTTTTAACGCAGTATAACCTAACAAATGTAACTTTTTCTAGTGTATAGCATACAAAACTAGTAAGTTATGTTTATCTAATTCCTTGGGCCGACAACTAGGCAAATTTCACCATGCAACTTGGATTGTCTATGGGTATCGCGTTACTAATCCTTATCTTGGTCCCAGTACAACAATCCCTTGGGTCTTTCAGGTTGATTAGATGAGAGTACTCACATCGAATCCTTTTATCTATCCCTTATCTCATTCGTTACCCCCTTGGGTCGGCAAGTAAGAAGAAGGCGAGTTCTAAAATTTGCAATTGTCAAAAAGCAATCAAAATAAAAGATATTTAGTACATGTATGCACACTTTTCAAGGATTACAAGTTATTTGGTTTTTATTTTGTTAATTCTTCATGGTTCCTATGACTCTAGTTGTGGATTTAGCTACTCATATTCGTTGTAGATGAAGAAAGCATGTATGTTTGCACAATTTAACACTTACAACGAAGAATTGAAGAACGTAAAATCCTAAATCTCCATGTAAATTGCACTATCAAGATCCAAAGATGAGAACAAATAAAATCAACTCAAAGTTTCCAAGAACAACCCAAAAGAAAGTGATAGTAAGTGTTCTAATGTTCTATATGTCCAAAAATAACTAAAAACTCTATTTACAAAAAACAATAATTCCTAAAATTGATTAGGAAAACTAGATTTGAGGCCATCCATGAGCCAAGGTATGGGTCGTGACTCAGTTGACAGCTCGTGGATGATTTTTGTAGACTGCTCCTTGTGAAAAACGTCTTCCATGCAGGAGACTCCTTCTACGACTCGTAGATTGGACTACCGATCGTAGACTCCTCCATCGCGTCAACTTTCAAAAACCTTCAAAAGTTTTGGCCTTCCTTTTAAAGAACAAGTCTATGGGTTGTGGAATAAACCACGACCTATCATGTTAATCGTAACTCCAACTTTAGAACATATGCCCAACCCTTGGGTCAGGACCATGAACCTCCACCTACGGCTCATGGATCAAACCACAACCCGTAGGTGATCACGTACATCATCAAAATAGCTAAAATCTGCAATCTTCACAAAAATCTCCCAAATCTTGTAATCCTATAAAACATAAAAACATATCAAATCTAACATCACTTAGAGAATACACAAAATTCTAAGTTTAAACCATGCAAAATGCCGCATTTTGGTGACACATCAATCTTCATATGGTGTTCATTGATCTTAAGAAGGCCTATGAAGGAGCTTCGAGGAATGTCCTCTGGAGATATTTGGAGGCTAAAGGTGTTTCGATTTTGTATGTTAAGGCAATAGAGGACATGTATGATAAAGTCAAGACACAAATTAAAACGCTGCAAGAAAACGCAAAGCATTTTCCTATTGAGATGGGACTATAACAATGATATATGTTGAGCCTTTTTCTTTTTGCTTTGGTAATGGACGAGCTTACACGGTCTACTTAGGAGGAGGTTCCATAATGTATACTATTTGCGGATAACATATATTGATTGATGAGATACGAGATAGAATTAATGATAGGTTAGAGGTTTAAAAACAAATTCTGTAGTCTAAAGAATTCAAATTGAGTAGGATCAAATAAAATACTTGGAGTGCAAATTCAGTGTTGTAATAGATGACATGGGCATGGTTATAAGGCTTGCTACTTCACCAATTCTGATAATCTTAAATATCTTGAGTCTATCGTCTAGAGTAGTAGGCACATCGATGATGATGTCACACATCATATTGGGGCAGTGTGAATGAAATTGAGGTTTGTCTTTAGAGTATTGTGTAATAAGAATATATCACCTAAATTTAAAGATAAGTTCTATAGCATGGTTGTTAGATCATCTTTGTTGTGTGGGATGGAGTATCAACTAGTCAGAAATTCACATGTTCAAAAGATGTATGTCGCGGAGAAGAGGATATTAAGATAGATTTGTGGACATACTAAGAGTGGTAAGATTGAAAATGAGGTTATTGGGGAGAAGGTGGGAGTGGGCTCTATGGAAGACAAGATGAGAGAAGCGAGACTGAAATGGTTTGGACATGTGCAGCGGAGATGTGTTGACATCCTAGTTCGAAGGTGTGAGAGGTTGAATTTAGGAGTTATGTGGAGGGGTACAGTTAGACCGACGGGAGAGGTAATTAAACATGATATGGTGCAACTTCATATCAATGAGGACATGGTCTTAGATAGAATGGAGTGGAGGTCGCGTATTAGGACAAAAGACTAGTTAGGGTAGATTGCTATCTTGCCTTGTGATGGTCTAAGGTTTGTCACAAGATTAGTTGTGCCATTGCAATTGTTATTTAAGTATTTGTTACTTTTACTATTTTTCTTGTAGAATTGACATTGTTATTCATTTTAGCTGCGATTCTGTAGTTATTATTTTTTCTTCTTTTACTTGGTGTTGATACATTTGAGCCGAGGATATTTCAAAAATAGCCTCTTGTAATTAACCTTTAGGTCATTTCTACTTCTATGAGTATTTTGTATCAGTTAGAGCTTACCTATAGTGATTCCCACTTGCTAGCGCTAATAGTTTGATTGCCTAGTCACTCATTAGAAAAATGTGCAGTTTTTCGTAATACAAGCCGATTTTAAAGTTGAAAAATGAGTTAGCAGTAAAGTCAGAGTAAACGGCTTCAAAATGAAATTCCAATAGTTTCATTAGCTCCGAAAATGCCAAATTAGGCTGGAAGCGTGTTCGGTTAGAGTACCGAAATTTTTGGAGTTAGTTATAACAAGATTTGTAATTTAGCCTCCAAAATATGTCAATGATTGACTTTAGTCAACATCCTTGATAAATGCACCCAAATGGAAATTCTAACAGTGCAGTTAGGTCCGGAACTCGAGTTAGGTCTAGAGAGACCCTTCGTTTGATTTCCGCAGCTTTTGAATATGTTTTGACCCACTCAATAGATTTCGATATTGAGAAGTGGGACCCACACCTGATGTTGCCCAAACTCCACCTCCTTTTTGAAGGTATAAGGGGTCGTTATCAAAATATATAAACTTACTAAGGTTAGGATTGAACCCACAGGAAATATGAAGGTTAGAATCGAACCCACAGGGAATATGGTTTAGTCCTGGAGTGATTAAGAGCAAGTCGAATGACTTAACCAACTTATCTCTTGAAAGAGGGTTTTTCGTAATTGTAGGATATAAACCTAAAATAGAAGCAAGTTGTCACGCCCTAAGCCCCATTAAGGCGGACTGGCACCCGTTGCCGACAAGGCTCGGGAGAACCAACATATAACTATACACCTGCTATGGACATTTAAGAGGTTTCTATACTTAACATGCTGTCAAAAGAAGGTACACTGTACTAACAAACCAGAAGTAAATGCATAAGACTAGGCCGTTGGAGCCACGATGTCGACAATACGCTATTTGACCACACTTTAATTTACATAGTCTACAAAGCCTCTAAGTAAGGAACAATATCCAAATGGGTCGGGACAGGCCCCGCCTCATGACCAACTATACAATACAAAATATAAGTTCTAAACACATAAGCCCCGAAGCAACCTGGAGCTTAGTAATAGCAGCTGGAAGTCCTGTACTCTTACTGGGGAGATCTAGTAGCTCCTGTACCTGCAGCATGAAATGCAGGTCCCCCGTAAGGGACGTCAGTACGAGATAATGTACTGAATATGTAAGGCAGGAAATACTGTACATGAAATAGGAACTCAGATGAAATCACATGCTGGTGTGTAAGGATGAAAAGACCACCTTTAGTCATACTGTGGAATCATGTACTTTATGTCTTTTTATTTCTGTATCTTTACTGTATAATCTGTGCACAATATATCATGTAAATGACCAGCTGATCAGTGGTAAATCTGTAATG
Organism: Solanum rostratum; assembly: GCA_029948455.1. Lineage (NCBI taxonomy): Eukaryota > Viridiplantae > Streptophyta > Magnoliopsida > Solanales > Solanaceae > Solanum > Solanum rostratum. The sequence goes on from CM057048.1 coordinate 21,404,484, forward strand.
GGATCGACCCTGGCTAGGTGATTCCTTCACCCCTCGGGCTACCACCCAAATGAGATCGACCCTGGCTAGGTGATTCTTCCACCCCTCGGGCTACCGCTCATTTATAAGCAACTGTAAGTTATCTTTTATTTACTTTGAGATGGTTCTTTTGGTGGTCATACCCTTTAGAACTGTAGGAATATAGACATGTGACATATGAGCAACCATACAAGGTAATACTACAATGAAAAGAGAGATACACAACTAATGAACCGTATCGGAGATTAAATGACACATAGACTTTGTTGGGTAAGAAGGAACTCAAGTATATTTGGTATCCAAGTACATATGCAGGGTGACAATGACTATGTATGGGTACATAGCATGGTAAAGAGTGGGGACACGGTTAGCAGCCATGTCGGAGTTTGTACGTGCCTTTATATGCTAAGGAAGATTATAGATTTTATGCCAAGTAATGGGAAATCAAGTTGCCTTACATACCTCGCTGTACTATGTCTTTATTACCTCGGGATAGTATCCGTTTCCTCCAAACACTTATCTACAACATATTAGGTGATAAAACTAGTGTTAGTGGCTAATAAACACGTCTTAGTAATCCAATTTCACCCAAAAACAACATCCGGGCAGCAAGCTCGGAATTAGCAACCAAGGAGTATTCTTTCAACATTTCCACTCCTAATCGTATTTTCTGACACACATTCCCATATACATGTCATATCCAGCTATGTTTAGTCCCATAACAGCATTACAACAACTCATACAATACAACATACAACAACTTTACACAACACGTAAGTAGACAACGCAACATTGCGTCCTTCCGCTACATTTCGACGTCAACCATTCCAAATCCGTTCCAACCTTAACCAAACTGTCCTCAACATATTTACACACAATTACAGTCCTAAACCAGTCCAAAAACAGTCCCTAAGTAGATGAAAAATGTGGGACAACAATTCCCAAAAAACAGTCCACAAATTCTTACTAATGACCGGAATTAAGACATCATTTAAGAACTTATTTTTGCGGAAGATACAAGTGGTCCAGCAGCCTTCTTACATCATTACAGACCCAAGACTTGTTAAAAACATACATATACTTCATAACTCAGCCAACCAACAAGTTAAAAGTCTCTTATTTAACAAGAAAAGTGAACCACAAAATTGGAACACATGCTGTCCCAAAATTCCTGCACAATACAACCAACATATTCTTCATGTTTTTCATGGAAAAAATTACACCAAACCATGGGTATTTTTACTTACCTTAACTCTCAAGTATTAGGTTCTCTTCAAGAACTTTAGAAGTGTGTCTTGGCTGCTTTAGAAAATGAGAAGAGAGCAAGAAGAACTTAGAGAGAAAATCTGAAATTTGGCTTAAGAGAATGGCTAAAAGTTGCTGCTGGTTGCTCCCTTTTATAGGCCTCTTTTGGCCTACTTTCTTTTGGGATTTTAGCCTTATTTTAATAAGGTTATGGGGCAGCAGCTTGGCCCTTTCATTTGGGCCATATTGGGCTTCAAATGGGATGGGCTTTGTTGCAAACATTTACTCCCTAAGCCCACTTAGTTTGGGCTTTAGTTTTGAAATGGATTGTAATTGTAATTTGGCCCTTTTGTTATCCATCTTGGGCTGCAAATATTGTCCTTTTATGATGCCAAACCATGGGCCCAAATGACATCCTTAACTCGGGGTTTATTCTTTATCGGACTTGAACAAATTCGGTGTTGTGCCTTGTCTCCGTTTACCGAGCTTATTTAAGCTAAGCGCGTAGGTGACTCACCTACTAGCTTGCTAAGTCCCTCAAGCACCTCAATTTTTTTACTACATTTAAGGTCACACTCTCCTTAACTTGACTTAAAAATTATATACGCTCGGTCATCTTAAGCGTTAGACGTGCATATAGCCCTTTAATCTAAAATTCACGCACCTTTAAGAATATGTGCGGATTTGACCCTGCCATATCATATTTCATCTATGTTGGACTAGTACATGTATGATGTGGGGTGTTACATTCCTCCCCCCCTTAGGAACATTCGTCCCCGAATGTAAGCATAATTGAATAGGTTAAACGAACTCACGTGTAAACAGACTTTTGAAAACATAATAAGAATTCATATTCACGTACCTACTAATCCCTGAACTCTGTATCTTGGACTTCCTCTTTAGCTTCAAATAAATAAGGATATTTGGACCTCATTGCTTCCTCAGCCTCCCACGTTATCTCTTCTACCTGTTGGTTCCTCCAAAGCACTTTTACTGAAGGTATTTCTTTATTCCTTAGCTTTCTCACTTGACGATCTAGGATAGCAATAGGTACCTCTTCATAGGTGAGATCTTCCGTAACTTGCATATCTTCAATAGGAGTAATACGAGATGGATCACCTATGCATTTTCGGAGCATTGAGACATGAAAAACTGGATGAACCATTGAAAGCTCCTGGGGTAACTCTAATTCATATGCAACTTGTCCAAACCTTTTAGTAATCTTATATGGCCTTATGTAACGTGGGCTTAGTTTCCCTTTCTTACCAAATCTCATAACACCTTTCATTGGAGACACCTTTAAGAATACCCAATCTCCTACTGAGAATTCCAGTCCTCTTCTTCTAGCATCTGCATATGATTTGTGACGGCTTTGGGCTGTTTCTAGCCGTTGTCGTATTACCTTGACTTTTTCCATGGCTTGTTGGACTAGATCTGGACCACGCAAGGTGGTTTCACCCACTTCAAACCATCCTGTCGGTGATCTACATTTCCTTCCATACAAAGCTTCATACGGTGCCATCTTGATGCTTGAATGGTAGCTATTATTATAGGCAAATTCAATAAGTGGCAAATGGTCCACCTAACTACCTTTGAAGTCCAATGCACACGCCCGCAACATATCTTCAAGTGTTTGAATGGTGCATTCTGCTTGACCATCTGTCTGCGGGTGGAAAGCTGTACTTAAATTTACTTATGTCCCTAAGCTCCTCTGGAAGGATTTCCAAAACATTGCGGTGAATTGAGCTCCCCGATCAGATATAATGGATATTGGAATCCCATGTAGCCTAACTATCTCTTTGAGATATAGCTTTGCATACTCTTCAGCCGTATAATCACTCTTAACTGGTAAGAAGTGTGCTGACTTTGTAAGTCTCTCAACTATTACCCATATGGAATCAAACTTCTGAAATGAGCGAGGCAACCCAGTAACAAAATCCATATTAATCATATCCCACTTCCATGTTGGAAGCTCTATACATTGCATATAACCTCCCGGCTTTTGGTGCTCTACCTTAACTTGTTGGCAATTTGGACATTGAGCCACAAATTCTGCAAGGTCCTTTTTCATGCCTTCCCACCAAAACATTTCCTTCAGGTCATGATACATCTTAGTTGATCCTGGATGGATAGTATATCTTGAATGATGGGCTTCTTCCATTATTCTCCTTCTTAGTCCATTTATATTAGGAACGCACAATCTGCTTTGACAGTAAAGTACTCCATTTTGGGTAAGTTCAAAGCCCTTCATTATGCCTTGACTCACCTTCTCCTTAAGTCGACGTAGAATAGGATCTTTGAACTGTTTTTCTCTTACCTCTGTTACCAATGAAGACTCTGCAGCATTAGGCACAACAACTCCTTCCTTTGGAGTTTCAATCAGGCGCACTCCCAAATTGGCTAGTTGACGTAGATCCTTAGCGACTCCTTGCCTTACCACGGTCTGATCATCAATATTCACAATTGCCTTGCGGCTCAAAGCATCGGCTACCACATTTGCTTTCCCTGGATGGTATAGTATATCAACATCATAATCCTTTATTAGCTCCAGCCACCTCCGCTGCCTTAAATTTAGATCTTTCTGTTTAAATACGTACTGTAAGCTCTTACGATCAGTATATATGTCAACATGAACCCCATACAAATAATGGCGCCATATTTTCAAGGCAAACACAACAGCTGCTAGTTCAAGGTCATGTGTCGGGTAGTTTTTCTCATGTGGCCGCAGTTGTCTCGAGGCATACGCAATTACCCTACCATGTTGTGTCAGTACACACCCTAAGCCAACCCCCCAAAGCATCACAATATACCGCATACCCCTCTGAGCCTTCTGGAAGCACTAATACAGGTGCAGAACTTAGCCTGCTTTTCAACTCTTGAAAGCTTCTTTCACATGCATCATTCCATTGAAATTTGGTCGCCTTATGTGTCAACTTTGTTAGAGGTGCAGAAATAGAAGAAAAACCTTCGATAAATCTTCTATAATAACCTGCCAACCCTAAGAAGCTTCGATCTTCGGTGGGTGTTGTTGGCCTTGGCCAATCTTTCACCGCCTCTATCTTTTGTGAATCAACCCTTATCCCTTCATCGGATACAATATGACCCAAGAATGCCACTGATTTCAACCAAAATTCACATTTGGAAAACTTGGCATACAATTGCCTATCACGAAGAACTTGTAATACCTGCCGTAAGTGATTTGCATGGTCCTCTTTTGATCTTGAATACACCAAAATGTCATCTATAAATACTATCACAAAGACATCCAAGAACGGCTTGAATACCCTGTTCATTAAGTCCATGAAAACTGCTGGTGTATTTGTCAGCCCAAATGATATAACAAGAAATTCAAAGTGGCCATAGCGTGTCCTAAAGGTTGTCTTGGGTATATCTTTTTCCCTCACCCTCACTTGGTGATAACCTGACCTCAAATCAATTTTTGAAAAACATTTGGTACCCTGTAACTGATCAAATAAATCATCAATCCTGGGGAGGGGGTATTTGTTTTTAATTGTCACCTTATTCAATTGTCGGTAATCAATACACATTCTTAAGGTGCCATCCTTTTTACGTACAAATAACACTGGTGCACCCCAAGGGGACACACTAGGTCTTATAAAGCCCTTCTCTAGCAAATCTTTCAATTGCTCCTTTATTTCACGTAGCTCTGCCGGGGCCATTCTATATGGAGGGATAGAAATAGGTTGAGTTCCTGGGAGTAAATCAATGCCAAAATCTATCTTTCGTTCTGGAGGCAAACCTGGAAGCTCTTCGGGAAACACATCAGCAAATTCATTCACTACCGGAACAGATTGAAGAGTTGGTGATTCAGCCTCCATATCCCTTACTCTAACTATATGATATATACACCGCTTTGACATCATCATCCTTGCCTTAAAATAGGAAATAAACTTCCCCTTTGGTGCCCCAACATTACCTTCCCATTCAAGGACTGCCTCATTTGGAAAGTGGAAATACACTCTCTTAGATCGGCAATCCACAGTAGCATAGCAAGAAGCTAACCAATCCATACCCATTATAACATCGAATTCCACCATATCTAACTCAACAAGGTCAGCCAGTGTGTCACGGTCACAAACAGTTACGACACAGTCATAATAGACCCTTCTAGCTATAATAGATTCACCGATTGGCGTAGACACTTCAAATGGCTCATTCAATAATTTAGGTGTTCTTTTAAGCTTCCCAGCCACTAGTGGTGTGATATAAGATAATGTAGAACCAGGGTCAATTAATGCATATACATTATGTGAAAAGATGGACAATGTACCTGTGACCACATCGGGTGAAGCTTCTAAATTCTGCCGACTCCCCAGAGCATAAGTGCGATTCTGGGCTCCGCTGGAGCTAGCTGCTCCTCTACCACCTCTACCACGGCCTGTAGGCATTTGCTGACCCCTACTGAAGGGAGGAACTGACGATGATGATGCAACAGCTGACCCAGCAGGTTGTGCCATATCATCCATACGTCTTCTTGGGCAATCTCTTATCATATGCCCTGGTACACCACACCAATAACAGGCATCTGTCCCAACACGACATATACCTGAATGACTCCTCCCACATTGTTGGCAAGACTGCCTAGGAGGAATCTGCTGGCTGGCCGAATATCCTGCAGTCCGTGCACCTTGTCCCTCACTTCTTTGATTAAACTGATTACCTCTAGGCCCTTGAAGTTGCGGTGGATCACTGACTGCAGAATAAGAGGATGATGGTCTAGGTGGTTTACTAGGAAATCGGGGCCTAACATCACCTTGGGACGGTACAAACTGCCCTGTAGATCTGGCCCTCTTGGACTGGCCCCTTTCTATCTCTTGTGTCCTTCTCCTTTGCCTCTGATCCTCTAGTTTCTGCGCAAATGCTTGCATTCTTGCTATATCCATGTCTTTATTCAATGAAGCAATAGTACAGTCTCTTACCAGATATGTATCCAACCTATCCACATACCGATGAACTCTATCTGCCATAGTAGCAACTACATTAGGAGCATACCTGGCCAAGGAGTTAAACTGGAGGCTATACTCTCTCACGCTCATACCCCCTTGATGGAGATTTAGAAATTGATCTGCACGGGCCTCTCGGATCTCATATGGCAAGTAGTGGTCAAGAAAGGCCTCTTTGAACTCCTTCCAGGTAGTTGGAGGCGCATCTATACCCTTGGATTTCTTCCAAGATTCATACCACAATATAGCCACACCTTTCAATCTATATGCTGCCAGTTCTACAGCTTCTGTACCACTTACATGCATAACATCTAAAGTGCGCTGGATCTGGTCGATGAAGTCTTGCGGATCTTCATTAGGATCTGACCCAGTGAAAGTTGGAGGGTCCAAATTAAGGAAGTCACGTATCCTCGTGCTAGCTGCCCTATTCGCACCATCTACACCTACAACTGGGCCTTCTTGTCTTTGGCTTTGGCTAGCAACTATGCGTGTCAATAATTGGACCGCATTTTTCAGATCCTGCACAGCAGCATCGGCAGGTGGTTCTGAGGGAGTTTCACTACGACCTGGTTCATCAGGAGCTAGAGGAGTTGGAGATGTTTGGGACAGAGACTCATCTTGGGCCTCATCCCGTCGTCTCACCCGACTGGGCATACCAATTACCACTTCCACCTCCTTCCCCTTGCCTTTGCTTTTCCTTGTTTCAGGCATGCTTACTGTACAAAATAATTTAGAGGTCAGAAATAATCAACCTACAACACTTGGCTCTATGGCACGATCTAAAGAATGAAAAGAAAGTGACAACTCCTAAATGCCACGTAGCCTCCTACTTATAAATGTGGTGCACAACACATCCATAAACAAGACTCTACATAGACACGGCTTTGTAGACTCCCTAGGACGACCCGCTCTGATACCACTTCTGTCACGCCCTAAGCCCCATTAAGGCGGACTGGCACCCGTTGCCGACAAGGCTCGGGAGAGCCAACATATAACTATACACCTGCTATGGACATTTAAGAGGTTTCTATACTTAACATGTTGTCAAAAGAAGGTACACTGTACTAACAAACCAGAAGTAAATGCATAAGACTAGGCCGTTGGAGCCACGATGTCGACAATACGCTATTTGACCACACTTTAATTTACATAGTCTACAAAGCCTCTAAGTAAGGAACAATATCCAAATGAGTCGGGACAGGCCCCGCCTCATGACCAACTATACAATACAAAATATAAGTTCTAAACACATAAGCCCCGAAGCAACCTGGAGCTTAGTAATAGCAGCTGGAAGTCCTGTACTCTTACTGGGGAGATCTAGTAGCTCCTGTACCTGCAGCATGAAATGCAGGTCCCCCGTAAGGGACGTCAGTACGAGATAATGTACTGAATATGTAAGGAAGAAAATACTGTACATGAAATAAGAACTCAGATGAAATCACATGCTGGTGTGTAAGGATGAAAAGACCACCTTTAGTCATACTGTGGAATCATGTACTTTATGTCTTTTTATTTCTGTATCTTTACTGTATAATCTGTGCACAATATATCATGTAAATGACCAGCTGATCAGTGGTAAATCTGTAATGGGATCGACCCTGGCTAGGTGATTCCTTCACCCCTCGGGCTACCACCCAAATGAGATCGACCCTGGCTAGGTGATTCTTCCACCCCTCGGGCTACCGCTCATTTATAAGCAACTGTAAGTTATCTTTTATTTACTTTGAGATGGTTCTTTTGGTGGCCATACCCTTTAGAACTGTAGGAATATAGACATGTGACATATGAGCAACCATACAAGGTAATACTACAATGAAAAGAGAGATACACAACTAATGAACCGTATCGGAGATTAAACGACACATAGACTTTGTTGGGTAAGAAGGAACTCAAGTATATTTGGTATCCAAGTACATATGCAGGGTGACAATGACTATGTATGGGTACATAAGCATGGTAAAGAGTGGGGACACGGTTAGCAGCCATGTCGGAGTTTGTACGTGCCTTTATATGCTAAGGAGGATTATAGATTTCATGCCAAGTAATGGGAAATCAAGTTGCCTTACATACCTCGCTGTACTATGTCGTTATTACCTCGGGGTAGTATCCTTTTCCTCCAAACACTTATCTACAACATATTAGGTGATAAAACTAGTGTTAATAGCTAATAAACACGTCTTAGTAATCCAATTTCACCCAAAAACAACATCCGGGCAGCAAGCTCGGAATTAGCAACCAAGGAGTATTCTTTCAACATTTCCACTCCTAATCGTATTTCCTAACACACATTCCCATATACATGTCATATCCAGCTATGTTTAGTCCCATAACAGCATTACAACAACTCATACAATACAACATACAACAACTTTACACAACACGTAAGTAGACAACGCAACATTGCGTCCTTCCGCTACATTTCGACGTCAACCATTCCAAATCCGTTCCAACCTTAACCAAACTGTCCTCAACATATTTACACACAATTACAGTCCTAAACCAGTCCAAAAACAGTCCCTAAGTAGATGAAAAATGTGGGACAACAATTCCCAAAAAACAGTCCACAAATTCTTACTAATGACCGGAATTAAGACATCATTTAAGAACTTGTTTTTACGGAAGATAGAAGTGGTCCAGCAGCCTTCTTACATCATTACAGACCCAAGACTTGTTAAAAACATACATATACTTCATAACCCAGCCAACCAACAAGTTAAAAGTCTCTTATTTAACAAGAAAAGTAAACCACAAAATTGTAACACATGCTGTCCCAAAATTCCTGCACAATACAACCAACATATTCTTCATGTTTTTCATGGAAAAAATTACACCAAACCATGGGTATTTTTACTTACCTTAACTCTAAAGTATTAGGTTCTCTTCAAGAACTCTAGAAGTGTGTCTTGGCTGCTTTAGAAAATGAGAAGAGAGCAAGAAGAACTTAGAGAGAAAATCTGAAATTTGGCTTAAGAGAATGGCTAAAAGTTGCTGCTGGTTGCTCCCTTTTATAGGCCTCTTTTGTCCGACTTTCTTTTGGGATTTTAGCCTTATTTTAATAAGGTTATGGGGCAGCAGCTTGGCCCTTTCATTTGGGCCATATTGGGCTTCAAATGGGATGGGCTTTGTTGCAAACATTTACTCCCTAAGCCCACTTAGTTTGGGCTTTAGTTTTGAAATGGATTGTAATTGTAATTTGGCCCTTTTCTTATCCATCTTGGGCTGCAAATATTATCCTTTTATGATGCCAAACCATGGGCCCAAATGACATTCTTAACTCGGGGTTTATTCTTTATCGGACTTGAACAAATTCGGTGTTGCGCCTTATCTCCATTTACCGAGCTTATTTAAGCTAAGCGCGTAGGTGACTCACCTACTAGCTTGCTAAGTCCCTCAAGCACCTCAATTATTTTACTTCATTTAAGGTCACACTCTCCTTAACTTGACTTAAAAATTATATACGCTCGGTCATCTTAAGCGTTAGACGTGCATATAGCCCTTTAATCTAAAATTCACACACCTTTTAAAATATGTGCGGATTTGACCCTGCCATATCATATTTCATCTATGTTGGACTAGTACATGTATGATGTGGGGTGTTACACAAGTGTTGTGAAATCAATAAAAGAAGTAGTTGGGGTATTGTGTTCCCCATGAATTCCTAACTTAGTATACAAACAGGGACAGATTCACCATTACAATTTCGGGTCATACGAACCTGGTACTTCCTACACTACAATTGCAACAAATAAGAAATACAAATTTATTATTTTCAAATAGGAATAGTTAATCCATATATAGTTATTAGACTACGTATTAGAGCATATATAGGAACTTTGCAAATATTACAAAGAATAGCAAATTATTTGTCACGCCCCGGGAGGGTACCCTTGGCGTGGCCGGCACTCAGAGACTATTGCTAGTCCCCGAGCGAACCACTTGGCCTCATCGTCACCTCATACTTAACAGCGTCTCAAGGAAAAGATTGTAATGTAATTAAAGTAATCAAATCTTTATATAAAAGTTAATTTCCAATAAAGAAGAGTTGGAAAAGAAGCAATACTCAACATTCTCTACTCAATGTCTATGAAGCCTCTACCTCTAACATCTAGATGGTACCACGACAGGCCATGGTAGCACTACTCAAGGAAAATAAAGTAGTAACTCAAGCTAGATGATAATAATATGGAAATCCTCTAAAAACAAAGAGCCTCACCAATCAGCTAAATGCGAATAGATCCTCAACGAAGCGCCTGTCGATAGTCTCTAATATCTGCTTCTGCATCATAAAACGATGCAGTTCCAGAAGGGGACATCAGTATGTGGAATGTACTGGTATGTAAAATAGCTGAATGAAACAAAACAAATAGAATAATATAGGCATAACATCAACTCAACATCATACTCCATCAGAATGTCAATTGTCTATCTAAAGAAAGAATAAAGAATAGACAAATGACTCATCAACATCTCATCTCAATTGTCTATCTAAAGAAAGAATAAAGAATAGACAAATGACTCATCAACATCTCATCTCAACATCATCAATACATTAAACTCATCTCAGGAAAACTCGACTCAACTCAACTCGAAAGACCAGTGCCCGTCTAGGACAAGGATAAAGAGTAGGCAGTAAATAATCAACATCCATTAAGACTCATACCATTACATCAACATCAGAGTTCTATCAGTGAGGAACCTAACTGGGAGTTTCTCTAACCGACAATCATCACCTATGAGTCGGTAATCATCACCTATGAGTCGGTGATGATACAACGAAGCGATGTCGTTGCCACATCCATCCAGTACCCTGCCCGGGGTAAAGGACATCAACATCAGTGGATCCACAAGAAAAAAAACATCAGTCCTCTTTTGGGACAAGGAGCCATCTGCATTGCGGTTCAATCCTCTCTCCTACGCGGGCCACGTAGTTAATGAGTTCAAGTGGGACTCACTCTCACCCATTTTGATGCTCAATACTCCTCCCAGAACTCGACATGCTTATAAAACATCATCATCATCAGTCCCATAGGGACATAGTACATTAACATCAATATTATGGACTCAAACATTCTTTTTAGAATGTAATTTCAAGTTTTAAGATTCATAAACATCACTCTCATCAACATCATTATCAAGACTCTCAACAATTTGGACCACAGTCACAACATCACAAACATCATCATCGTCAAGGCTTTAGACTCTTTCTCCTAATTTCATTATCTTATTCTTGAGTAAAATAGACATAGAATTTTGTAAAATCGTTCATGAAAACATTTATGCAGTAAATCAAGTTTATGATGATCATCAACTAAAGAAAAATATATGCATTAAGAAGAATCTCAGTAAAATACTTAAGGATTCTCACACATAACTCATCATCTTCAATCATAGACTATATTGACTCAAATGGGGCACATGAAAGAATGATCACATGCTTTAGATTAGCCTTACATACCTGGAAAGTTGATATTACAATCAAAATTTGATGAATACTCATTTTCTTGGAGAAAATCTTCGATCTCGGTAGTTCTCTTAGAGTGGAAGAACTTGGAAAGACATTGTTTGAAGGGCTTCTCTTTGATTCTTGAATTCTTGACTTAGAATCTTTAGAGTTCTTGATGAAGAACCCTAATTCGTGAAAAGAAGAATCAAGAAATTCTTTCTCGGGATTCTTGAATTCATTTTCTTGAAACCCTAGGTTATGATTTAAGATTCTATTAGGGATTCATGAATAGATAAAGAAATTTAAGTTGGGTAGCTTAAAGTTTAGGAAGAATAACTCACCTTGATGATGAAGCTTGAAAGTTAATCCTAACTTGATGACTTTCTCGATAATTCTTGAGCGTTTATGTTTAGGAGAGAAAGAGAGGTTTTAATTATGAAAACTGACGTTTTATGCGTTTTGAGACCTTAAATGGACCCCCAAAGGTTTTAGGATAAAATTACTCTCAGAATAAAATAAAAGGACGTCATTTAGCTTATCCAGAAAGGGTTCGCGACAGGTCCGCGACGCGGAGCTATCGCGGATCTTCAGACAGCTCTGCAGGTCTTCACTAAAACGGTCAAACTTTCTACTCCGAACTCTGATTAAGGAGAAATAAGATGCGTTGGAAAGCTAATTCAAAGATCTTTACTTTGATATATTATGGGTCACCTATCATTATACTTTAGGAGATATGCTCATATGAATTTGACCCTTCTATCAACTCATGCGAAAACTTAGTCAGTAGAAATTCCTTGGACTTGACTTGGTGTAAAAGATCCTTTATAACTATAAATCACATCTAATATACTTTAAATACTTAGGAATTGATCCTAGCATGTATATACGACCGAAAAGTCATTGGTCCATCTAACTTTTATAAAATCTTACATTAGAACTGCGACCTTTCATCATCTCCAATTCTATTCCCACACTAAGAAATTAATTTTAACGCCTATGCACAATTAAGAATTATCAATTAAAATCATATATCATATCAAGGATGACTCAATCTTAGTAAAAAAAAAATTGGGGTGTTACATTATTGAATTTTTTGCAGAAATATACTACAATGTGCCCTTAAATTACAAATTTATTTACTTCACTACCAAAAAATTTACATATATACCAACTATTTATTCTGACTTTTGCAATTAATGAAATGCTTTTTCCTTTTTTTTTTAATTTTTTTACGCACCTGACGGGACACGCATTTAATGCGTCAGTCGGCTATTTAATTAAGCATTTAATGCACCTTTCCGTTAATTAGTTAATATTTTTTTTATTAAATCAACCGTCACTCTTTTTATAAAGAATGTACTATTCATTTAATATTCTGACATAGTAAATATTATATTAATTATATTCCTCCACACATTATTATTACACCAAGTGTAATAAACGAGAGTAATAAATGTTCTGACGGACGTGACTTTCTTGACTGACGCGCCGGTCCGTCAGCCGGCGCGTCTATTCACGAGGATAAAAATTAATTTTTCGTCTCCCTCTTGGTAATTTTATTTGTTTTGCAAAAAATTTGCATCTTCTTCTTCACAAGTACTCTCTATCTCGCGGATTCCAGGTATGGAACTTTTGCATTATTTTTTTTTTATTTACGTTTTGAGTCGGGTCAGCGGTCTAATGGTCATCTCCCATTTTGTCTAATGTTCATCTCACTTTTTTTTTTTGCATTTTTTGTATTCCATGTATGTGTTTTTCTCCCCAACTCCTTTTTTCGTTATTTTTCAGTTTTTTTGCATTCTTTTGGTTTTTTCGTTTATGTTTTCAGAGGGTTATTGGTGATGTATGTAATCTTTGGTATTGCAAAGTTGGTTTTATGTATGTATTTTCACCCTTATGTTTTTTTTTTTCGTTTTTCAGATTTGTGTAAGGGAAGATTATATTTTCCAGGTATGTCTTTATCCCCTTTTTTTTGTGGTTTCGGATTGGTATTTTTTGAAGTGGTGTGTTTACAAAGTTGTTGCTATTCTTTTTCTCCCATTGTAGTGTGCATTTTTTTTCCTTGTGAAATCCATTAGAGTTTTACTGTAATTCTTTGATATTTTAATATTCTCAAGGTATTCCCTTTCCTATTTTTGGTATTATTCTTTGTATTTAATGTGGTTTGTCTGTTTTTATGCATAGTGTTGTATATGTAGAAGAGGAATTGGTGTCATTCAATAGAGTGTAGTGAAATTGTGGTATTTTTTTGGTATGCAACTGGTAATTGGGGTTTGGGACTTTAGTATGTGCTGTTTCTTCCCTTTTCTTTTTGGTATTATTGTTTGTATTTAATTTGGTTGTGGGATATTTATGTGTAGTGTTGTTTTTGTAGAAGAGGAATTGGTGACATTGAATAGATTTTATATTGTAATTTTTGGTATATTTTTTGGTATGCAATATGTAATTGTGTCGAGGTTGAAACTTTAACAGTTTGATTTTGGTGTTTTCTGTGGTATTCTGTTTTGTATTTAATTTTTGTTTGTCGGTTTTATGTGTAGTGTTGTATTTGTAGAAGAGGACTAAATTACTATGGAAGTGACACCTACGAGAAAGAGCCCTAGGTTTGCTAGGAATGTTATTTCAGTTGATAGCACCACTCATTCGCCATCTAGACCAAGTTTTGATTTGAATGCGTACACACCATCACCATCTAAAAGGGCCTACGGTTCGGATTCAAAAAAGTCTAAGGAAGAAGTCGTAAATGTTACTTCTAGCAGAAGGCCTGGTAAAATAAGTTCGGAAAGTAAGGGAAAGAGTAAAATGCCAGAGGTGAATTTGCCCCACGACAGCGACTTTGAGGACGAAATTCCTCTATCAAAGAGGGCCAAGTTTAATAAAGCGCAGAATTTATCTCCTGATGTGAAGGCAAAGGTATGTACTTTGGTATTTATATATATAAATGATGGATTCCATGTAATATATTTTTAATGGTATATTTTTATTTATTTTAATTAGAAATCTGCTCGGAACAAAAGAAAGATTCCTTCTGGCAGCAAAAAAAATAAACAAGTGAAGGAGAGGAAGAAAGATAAAAAAGAAGCGCAGGTATAATTTACAATTTACTATATTCTCCAAGATTTATATTTTATTAATTATTTTATTTTTTTTTGGGCCCATCTCTGTACATACATAGTTTTTGTATTTTTCTTGACATTTTTCAGGACACCAAAAAAGCGTGTCGATGGTGCTCCTATGTGAATGTCAAAGTTTTTGAGGAAATATCTGAGTTTTTGTCGAAATTTGGTATGCTTGATCATTTTAAATCTGGTCCTTTTGGTTATTTGTTTGATCTGGCTCAATTGACTGTTCAACCACAAGTTATTCGAGCCATAGTTCATCATATGACCAATAAGGATGAGATTGGTGATTTTTTTATATTTAATTTGAATGGGAAGGAGTTAACATTTGGTTTAAGAGAGTTTCGGGCTGTCACTGGTCTGAAGTGTGGAACAATTGATGAGTATACCATTGATTTGTCGGGAAGATCGAAACTTATTGATCGATACTTCCCAATGGCATGTGAGAAGGGGCTTGAGAAGCACCATTTAATTAGTGCATTTAAGGAAGGTTTGTTTGAGAAAGAGGATGTTTTAGATATTGCCATTATTTATTTTATCAGTACATATATTTTGTCATCTCCCCCAAGAAACATTTTATATCGCTAGACCATTTCTTGTTGGTTGAATCTGGTCAGTACAAATCATACCCATGGGGTCGCCGGTCTTTTTTTGATTTGAGGGATTGCATGGTCCGTCAACTAGCCGTAGACCCTGATTATTTCAAGTTTTGTGGCTTTCCTTTGGCCATGCAAATATGGTTGTACGAGTGATCCAATAAGGTGGATCCTATGGTTGCTGTTCGGATGCAAAATCGTAGTCCGCGGATTTTCAATTGGACTACACCAGATTACAGGTTGTATTACGAGAAGTTGTTGAGAGGAATGTTTCGTCGTTATGGTAGTCAGGTAATCATTTTGCTATATCATTTTTTGTTGGATTCATAATTTCTTTAAATTAATATTTCATTTTTTTCGTTAAAATTGGAGTACAAGTTTCAAGGAATTGCATTTACTGCGGAAGAGGTGGCTGCTTTTGAGATTGAGCAGCTGGAGGAATCAAACTTTGATGCGTATGATGTCCCCCAAGCTTCTGCATATTCGGATGAAGATGTTGTTTCACGCAACATCAAAAAGCTATCTGCGGACATTGTGTTGGTAAGTAGATTATTTTATTTTCATTTCTCAAAGTCTTCTGCCTTTTTTTTTCAACACCCCATTTTTTTTTTCTAGGTGCGCAACGACTTCAAAGCTCTAGAATTGAAGGTTGAAGCGCAGTTTGGACAACTAAAGGCGTACATGGAAGAATGCTTCTAGAATTTACTCAATGAGATCAAGCTGGTACGAAGCCAAGGGTTAAATAACCAAGGAGTAGAAGTTGAGGTAGCATAGAAGTGATCATTGACTACCTGTTATTGTGAACATGGTTTGCCTTTGTTTTATGTAGACATTTAGGGGTCAAACAATTTTTACAGCTACGATGTAATTTTTTTTTGGTATTTTATGTATGGGTGGTATTAAGTAAGCATGTTTAACACTTCATTTTTTAAAAATCGATGTTGGTTTTAACATCTGTGTTGGTACTCCCAATCGTATTATTTTTCTATGGTCTGGTGGGTTTTCTGGTATTCACACTGGTAGTTTCCTATACATGCTAGTTTACATATCCACATTGGTAGTCCCATATGAATGATTGGTTATTGTGAAGGTATTCATGATAGTGGTCTATCCCAGGTATGGCTGGTTCCATACTTGGTATTCCTCACGGCTGTGTATTACGAATGCTGATGGTTGTTGTGTTGGTATTTTTTTTTCAATGGTACTATCTTGGTTTTCACATTTTTTTCCCCTGGGTAGTTCCAGACTTGGTATTTTATATTGTAGCTAAGTATGCATGCTGTTTTGGATAATTGGTATTGCCGATGGTAGTTTAGGATTCAATGATTGTTATAGCTGGGTGGTATGCACAATGGTAGTGTCCCATGTCTGGTGGTACGCTGTTTTTGGTAATTGGATTGTTTTTTCATAATGGTTGTTATTATGGAAGGAATGGGCCGATGTACTGGTTTTCCCATTGGTATGCTGATTTGGTATTGGCATTGATTGATCCAGTTTGGTATTAACAATGGTATATTAGTATGCATACTGTGTTTATATGTTGGCATTTCCCATGGTAGTTATCAATCATGGCTGATTTGAGCTGTTGGTATTTTCAGTTCTAGTTATTTTGTATCAATGGTTACAGATTTGGTATCCCCCATGTGAGTCCATCTGCTTCCTTGGTACAATCTTTGGTATTGTAATTGGTAGGCAAAATGTTATGCCTTTGGTAGGCCACCATGTATTGTTGGTTTTACTTTTGGTACTCTTTGTCATTTTTCCAATGTATGTTTGGTTGCAAGTTCTTGTGTTGATTATGGTACTTATAGAACATATAGATTTATTTTGCTTTTGTTTATTTGCAAACTGATTATTTCCTTTTTTTTAGGTCGAGGATGGTGACAATCCACTTGATGCCGATGTACCTATGGGATATTTTCAAAATCCCATTCCTGAAGTTGCTACAGATTATCAAGGCACATCTCACTCTCCCAAATATCCCGTCTGTCCGGAAGGTTAATGTCTACGTTTAAAAGCAATTGATTGGTGTGAATACTAATTTTACTTGCCCACTGTTTAACACGCTTTCTTACTGAATAACATTTCCCAGTCGAAGAAACAACGTCTGCACAAAAAACTCCTACGTTGGATGACTTTGAGTTACCTGACTATAGAGAGTCGCAGATCATTGCGTTGGAAAATAAAATTCCATATGTAACCCCAACGCAACGTGCACGAACAAAGGTTCCTGGGAGGTTTGGTCAGTCACCATACACTGATTTAAGTAGTTCAGCATGTAAGTCAACAGAATCGCCGGTCTATTTTCAGACGAAGCACCCTTTTGCTGGCTATGGTGAAATGGAGATTAATCCAGAGTTGGTTGATTTGTTTAAGAAGTGGATTAAAGATAGGTTATCGAAAAAACGTGGCAGGTACGATTAATTTTTTGATATATGTTTTATCTCTTTTTTATATCAGTTATTTATCATACTTTTGTTCATGTTTCATTAGGAGAGCTAGCGCTTTCACGATCAATTCAAACAAGATAAAATCCCCCATTCGACTTTGGGGTTGAATCAGTTGGCTTGATGGATTGGTTTTATGGCATAATTACAACGGGGACTGCTTGGACTGATTCGGTAACCTTATTAATTACTTTTTCACCTTTATTAATTTTCTGCATATTTTTTTGTTGCTTGATTCGTATATGGGTTATTTTCCCCTGGGCAGTTCCAGACTTTGGTATTGTCTATGGTAACTAAGTACGCATGCTTGTTTGGATAATCGGTATTGCCTATAGTAGTTTAGCATTTCGTGACTGTCATAGCTGTGTGGTATGCACATTGGTAGTGTCATATGCCTGGTGGTATGTTGTTTTGGTAATTGCATTGTTTCTTCATAATGATTGTTATTATGGAAGCATGGGTAGCTCTACTAGTATTCCAATTGCTATGCTGTTTTGGTATTCGCATTGATAGATCCACTTTGGTATTAAAAATGGTAGATTAGTATGCATACTGTTGAGATGTGTTGGCATTCCCCATGGTAGTTATCGCTCATGGCTGATGGTAGCTGTTGGTATTTTTCAGTTCTAGTTATTTGGTATTGTCTATGGTAACTAAGTACGCATGCTTGTTTGGATAATCGGTATTGCCTATGGCAGTTTAGCTTTTAGTGACTGTTATAGCTGTGTGGTATGTACATTGGTAGTGTCATATGCCTGGTGGTATGCTGTTTTTGTAATTGCATTGTTTCTTTATAATGGTTGTTATAATGGAAGCATGGGTAGCTTTACTGGTATTCCAATTGGTATGCTGTTTTGGTATTCGCATTGACAGAATTAATTTTGGTATTAAAAATGATAGATTAGTATGCATACTGTTTAGATGTGTTGGCATTCCCCATGGTAGTTATCACTCATGGTTGATGGTAGCTATTGGTATTTTTTCAGTTCTAGTTATTTTGTGTCAATGCTTACAGATTTGGTATCCACTATGTCAGTCCATCTTCTTCTTTGGTGCAAGCTTTGGTTTTCTAATTGGTAGTCAGAATGTTATGCTTTTTTGCTGTGCGATTTATTTTATGGTTTCAATATGACAATAGCATGTCCTTTGTGCATCTCTCATTAATTATTGTTTATGTTCTTATTTCTTTTAAATACAGCATGTTAACGTAGTTATGTACTACCTACGTAAGAAATGCAAGTACGGCGATGCATCCCACATTAGAGTTACCACAACGGACACTTTTTTATGAACTGGGTGGAACAAATTCATGACATTCGGGTCACCAACAACAGGGACAGTACACTGATCACAGAAGATCATGATGTTGCAAAGTATATTCGGGGATACAAGATACTGGCCAACACGCCATGGGACAAAGTGGAGTATGTATGTATACCCCTTCATGTGCCGGAGAAGTGTCACTGGGTGTTGGTTGTGTTTTATATTCAAAGTAGGTGTCTCTTTATATTTGATTCGCTCAGTGAAGTCAGTTCGACGCACAATCTGTCCGTGATTCGATTGGTCAAAAAGATTGCTGAAATAATTCCTCTTTTCTTGGTGAGCACTGGCTTTTACGGAAAAAGGGATGACATTGATTGGCAAAACTCAGTAGACTATACCGACTTTGCATTTTCGGATAGCCTCACCTTTATAACATGTGATAACATTCCCCAGCAAGTGGCAGATTCAAAGTAAGTATTTTTTATTTATGTTCTCAAATCTTTTAGTTCCCAATTTTTTTATTTATGGCCATTATTTAATTAATTTTATCGAAACAGTGACTGCGGACTGTTTACATGCGTGTTTGCTGAGCTTGTATATAATGGGTATGATTATGTTGAGATTGGAACAAAGTCTTTTGACCCAGCCTTTTGTCGATTACGTTATGACACTTTATTATGGGATTATGGTAGCAAAAAAATTGAAAATGGTGCCATAAGTGAAAGCGAGGTGACCGGGAAGGTGGTCAGCCGGTTTGGTGGTCCCAGGAGGCAGGTTGAGCAGGTTGGGCAGAGTGGAAGAGTATCAGCATCCAAGTACGTTCCGAGGAGGAAATCATAGTTTTTAGTGTATTGTTGGACATAATCTACCCCCCACCCCCCAGACGGTGTGAACAATGGTGTATATTTTTTTCTGACGGATTGCGGTGTAATATTAAATTGCCATTTTCGATATTTTGTATTTTTCGACTTGATTTTCTGGTGTAAATTTGCTTGCTTTACTGTAACATGGTTTTATTATTAGTGCCTAATAAAATATGCATTTTCTTGGTGCACATAGTTGTTTTCGTTCATCTAATGGCGCACCTAGTGTTTTTACTTCATTCTTTTCGTTGCACTACGCAGGTTAATGGATCACGTAGTGGTTAACGTTATGCAGGCACTATGCATAATTAACCCAGACCTATATGTCTAGTGACATGAATAATTTTTTTTTTTTTTTGAAAACATCCCCACGACACTAAAATGGACACCATGCGGAATATCATAAATATACACCAAACAACTGCTATTCCTCTCTTGACCCAAAAAAAATATTTTTAATGGTTCACATAGTGATTGACGTTATGCAAGCACTATGCATAATTAACCCAGATGTGTATGTCAAGTGCCATGAATAATTGAGCTCCTTTTTAATTTTTAAACATCCTCATGAAACCAAAATGGACCCCATGTTGTATATCATAAATAACACCAAACAACTGCTATTGATCTCTTGACCAATAAAAATAAATTATCATTGTCATAATATAATACTTGCAAAATATTGTATCAAACTGGGTTCATGTAATAATTTAATAATAAAAAATACTTCACAATCTTACTGTTCCTTCTAGTTAATAAAATTGTTACACTATATGCAAAATACATTCTATCCGAATATTCAATCACATTTACCACCAAAGTGGTCCACCCAAAAAAATCATACTACATACCATACATACCACCAAACCACTGCCAGGTCTTACTAAATCAAACAATACCCTTCTATAAATCCAGCAAAAAAAAAAGGCATAATGCCCCATATTCCACTCACACACAACCAAATTCCTGCAGTCCCAATTTACCCAATCCCTCTACTGTAGCGGTACTAACTATTCACTTGACTTTATTTTTTTGCGTTGCAATGCTTCTTTGCGTGACCTTCCACCCCACACATACTGCAGTTACTTTTACTCTTCTTTGATTTCCTTTCAAAGAATCCCTTCTTCCTGTCTTTGTTTGATGGCCGCCCTGGTTTCCTTTTTGTGCTGGGTGGCAGACCAACTCATCCATAACATGTGTCGGAACTGACCAAGTGCTTTCACAGGGTAGTGGCTCTATTGGTATTGCATTAGCATCCATGAAGTTCTTGTTACTATAGTAAACGGAGCAGAAGTCCTCGACGCATAATTTCCTAAACTCAATAGCAGATATTGCATGACAACATGGCATTTCATGATGTTGAAATCGCCCACAACTACACATGTGCGTGTTAAAACAAACGGTGAATCTCCTTGCACCATCGAGGACTGTATGAAGATGTTCTGTTGAAGCACGCACCTTCATTCAAAATAAATTATTATTACGCAAAAGTTAATTCAATATGAATATTTTTAAAATGTAAACTAGATTATTGTACGAACCGTCAAACTATTCGACAAATACATATTTTCCACCAACTTGTTATATGTTTTGGTCAAAATCGTTGTTGTTGTCCTGCCGTCTTCATTGTTTTTTTTCATTCCAACGTTGTATTGTTCGCCTTACATATTCTAACATTGGTATCACTGGAAGCCTTCTCCCGGGCAAGATTGCATTATTGAAGGATTTAGCTATGTTGCTTGTCAAAGTCCATGTTCTCTTTACTCTGGTATGACAACGCGACCACTTCTCAAAATCAGCCTTCTCTAGATAGGGACGAATTTTGGGATTGATGTCGTCCATTTGATCCATAAGGGTGTTAAATTCTTCCACTGTATACGCTTTTGCCAAACTGAAGAATAGTTTTCTCACCTCATCAATATGTTTGTGGGTGAACTTTAACAAATTAGACCACAAATGGTAGATACAAGCATAGTGTTTGATGTCTGGACAAAGTGACGCTGTAGCATTCCATATACTCTGATTTCGGTCGGAAACAAAACACATACCATCCCGTTCCCCAAAAGCTATCTTGAAATTTTTGAAGAACCATCTCCATGAGTTGTCATTTTCAGAATCAGCGATACCATATGCCAATGGCAAAATATGTCCTAATTGGTTATCAAAATAATACGTTGAATAAAACATAGATGTGTAATATGTTAAGTTAAATTTATTTCGGGCTATTATGAATAAACTATGACGACGAATTATGAACAACTTATACTAAAGAATTATTGATAGAATACCAACCTCCAGGATCCATTGTGGTAGCTATTAACATTGTCCCTTCAAATGTTGAACGAATGTGTGTCCCATCCACTACAACAATTGGACGGCAATATTCCCATCCTCGTATGCTTGCATCAAGAGCTATGAATGAATATAGAAACTTTTCTTCATTGGTTTTTTTTAGATTAACAATGCTGCCCGGATATGCTTCCCCCAACATATGCAAATAAAGTGGCAATTTAGAGTACGATTCTATTGGGTCCCCCCGCAAAATCTTTATTGCTTTCTGCCTACACCTCCATGCCTGCATGTATGTCAATCAAATACCGTGTTTCCTCCGCATGTCTGTCCGTATGTCGCTTGGGGTGTAAACTGTCCGGGGATCGCCGAACTTAGGCAGTAACATGTTACCCAGCACAGAACTGTAACATTGATGCTGTGCGTACAACCTCCCCCCCCCCCCCCCCCCCCGGGGCATATGTGTTTATCGTTGAATACGCGAACTTTGAATAATCCAGACACACCAACGGTTGATGACTTAAACAACCATGAGCATTTCTCATCTGCACATCTCAATGCAAAGCTAGAAATAACAACAAATCAAATTAAGTATAATAATGCCATATTGCAACACTAAGAATTTTATGCATATTTTTTATTCATAATACCTTGCCTTACACGAACGTACAACTTTAAATTGGAACTGCCTTACCAAGGCATATCTTTGCATAACATCAATGAGTATATGCTTGTTTAAGTAGATTTGTCCTTCCATGACTATATCTGTTGAAGCGTTCTTGATTATTAGATGATCTTCATTTTCTTCTTGGAATTCCATATTTTCATCGTCACTTTCATCCCAATTGACAGCAGGTGATGTTATTTCTCTGTGGACCACTATTTCATTATTTCTTATCTGTGTTGTGGGCTCAATATCTCTTGTATTATATGTCACACACAATGGATATTTGGAGAAGAAATTCGGATCCAACCTTCTTTGATCCAAATAGACTTTTACGCCCATGTCATTGTGGATTGTCAATGATGGTAATTTCACGTCTATGACATATTGGATTACCAACTCAACGCTTCTTATGTCTAACCCTATTTGGGAAGCTATTACTTGCAATAAACCATCATAATTTGACGAAGTATCATATAATATTCCTTCCATTTTGTAATCTGTGTAATCACCTGCAATCACACCAAATACAATATCAACACCAGCACTAAAGTCGTAATCCATACATAAATACCATTACAAGTACCAAACTGGCCACACAGATTAAATTCTGGCGGGAAGTAATACGTGACATACCAATGAAACCACCACGAATGAAACAGTGTTACAAAGATAAGCAACACCGAAATCCAAACAATATACCATCTAATATGCCAAGGGAAAAACCACTTCACCTATTAAAAGCACCATTTCGTCCATATTTTCCTGTTCATCGACAATACATACTTTCTATACCAAACAAACCACCACACAACTAAACTTTTAAGCACCAAGCTGTCCACTTTTTAATTTTACAGCACCATATGCACGTCATAGACCAACGAAACCACCAAGTAACTAAGTGTGTAAACAAGTTCAATATGGCCAGTGCCATTTACCAACTCATGTATCATTTCAACCACAAAACACCGATGTATAATATATATATATATATAATACTATACCTATTATCTCCCATCTTCCATCATATTTCAACAAAATTGAAACCACACTTTCGCTACCCATGTTCCTTGGTCTGAGAAAACTCTTACTTTTTCAAGCCTTTTGTGACAAAAAAAAATTTTTTTGGTCAAACACTTCTTAAATACACCCAAATATTCCCTCCAATTTCTTTTTGTCAAAAATTGTGAATGACACATCTCAAGAAACATGGGCCAACCGTACAAGTTGATGTGTCCTCCCCTATAGGTTGTGTAGGCTGAACAGTAGGCTGCCTATATGCCATCAAATCCATTAAATATATTTGATGTGTCCTTTTTTAAAATAATTCAACACCTCTTACATTTAAAAAGCCAATTTTTATACATTACATGTTTATAGTATAGAACAAGCTAAATATATGAATATGTTAATAAATAATTAATTTTACGAATTTGGTTACGATTATCGTTTTATATTCTTTAAAAAAATCACAACAAATTTCATATTAAACTCCAATGAAAATTTCATCATGTATGTCTATTGCAATTATGACAATATCAATTATACATAAAAACTAATTTTTTCTCCACAGTACAATCATTTTGGATACCATTTTTTAAAATAATTGTCTCGAACTTCTTAGTCGAATCATTTAATTATTTATTGCACCATTCACTTAAAATTATCTATTTTGCACTGGATGTCACAGCAACACAATTTTTTCCCGACTTTACTATCATTTTCGTACAAACATATATAAACAATTAAAATTTTTATTTCTCCAAATTTGGAGAACATAGCATCTTCTTACTCAATAATTATTATAAAAAAAAAAGGAAAAAAATATACATCCATGTTTTACACCAACTTCCAAAAATTTTAAAATATCAATTATTTATTCTTACTTTTTCACCACCTATCACATCACATATTAATCAACATTATTATAACAAATTATACTCTATTTCCTACTTTGAAATAAATTTTGGTACTTTTTTGTAATTTTTTATTGCTTGGTAGGGACTTGTAATTTCCTCTCCAAATATATGTATTATTGAAAACGGCCCTACATTATTTACGAATAATGAGAAATTATTAAATGCACACTTTTCTTATTAAATGCTAGTGACTTTTCCTAACTAAAATTGCACCTTTTTTTTTTGTCATTTATGAAAAATTTATCTTTAAAATATAATGGGTTCAATGCTAAAAATATTAAATATTGAACTCATAAAATTTAAGTCCTAGATCCACCTTTGTACATAAGTCATACCCAAAAAGGGTAATTTTCAAGTATCTTGGATTTATAATGCGAGAAAGTGCAGTGGTTGATGATGATGTCATGCATTGTACATGTCCATGGTACAATGTGATAAGAATGTGTCATCAAAATTCTATAGAGTGATAGTTAGACTAAGAGCATTGTATGAATAAAGTATTGATCAATCAACAACATACGTTTAGAAGATGAAGATAGCGGATGTGAGAATGTTCGAATGGATATGTAGATACACTAAAGAAAAATATAATTAGGAATAGAGTAATACAAGACAAGGTGGCTTCCATGGCATTAAAAATGAAGAAAACGAGGTTGAGTTGCTTAAAAAATATGAAGAGGAGGTGCAAATTTACTAGTAAGGTGTAGGATGTTGATATTAGTTATAAGAGGTATTAAAAGTGGCAAAGGTATACTGAAAAACTTAGAGAGGTCATTAGACAAGATATGTCGTGTCTTGAGGTTATTGAGGATATTATGGAGATTAAGAATTAGGATAGTAGGTAGCAGAATGTTATCGTACTTTCACGTGGGAGAGGGATAGGGTTAATCTCTTCTTCTCATCTTCCCTTTATTTAACGATATTATTTTATATTCACGTAGTATCTTATTCTTCATTCTTACTGCTACAACTTTATTCTTTTTTTTTTTAATTATCATGCTATTTTGCTTTGATTCTTTGACTTCAATTATAATTTTGCTAAGCCAATTGTATATCAAAAATAAAGTCTCTACCCCACCAAGATAGGGATAAGATTTGATGATATTCTTTTCTCGTACATTTTATCATTCCGAGATTCCAATTATAGAATTTTATTGAATTTGTTGTGGTGGTAGTGGTATCATATCAATTAAGGATCATCACAAGAAGACATTTATTTAAAATAATCTATTATGAATGACGCAAATTGATTGTATTAACCTCTAATATTTCGTAGATTCTTCACTTATATTTCTTTATGCTACCTATATTTCATAATCTATGTATCGTCTTCATTATATTAATGGGAAAAACGAGACCTTTCATCCATCATGAATTTAGCACAAGGAACCTCATATCATCCTTAACATTTAAGTGCTATTAACTTTCCCTGAAATGCGACTTTAAGAATTCAATTATAGCACAAGAATTAAAGTAGTGCACATATGAAGGGCAAGAATAAATAGTTGAAGAAAAAAATGAAGCCCTTCAAACACGAGAGGCAGAAAAGAAAGATAAGACTGCACACCTTCTCTAGCTCTATTGTTTTTCTATCCAATGCAAAAACAATAATATCAAGTATGTGGTCTGGTGAACTAGGAGGGAAACTCTTTCAATAATCTACTCAAAAGAATTCAGCAATATAAGCTATACAAGAAGTGTCTCATGATACAGAGAGGACAGAGCAAAAGACATCACAATAAAAGAAAAAAAGAATTATAAGGAACTGACATGCCAGTACTACAAAGATTTAAGAGTCAGAATTTTCGATCAACATCCAGCCTAGCAAGGATGAGGAACCGCACTAGTGACATTTGAAACCACCACATGCTGACAAAACTATGATCAGAATCAAGGCAATGATAATCCCCAAAACTATAAGCTTGATCTTCATGTTCTGCAACCACATCTTCCTCCTCATTGTTGTTCCTTGTGTTCTGAAATCTTGTGCCTGCAATAAAACAAAAATTTCACTCCCAGATTTCATGTTCAGATGGAACAAAAGAGGAAAACACTGGCACAAGTACAATTCAGAAAGCAGGTACAAGAAAAGGAAAACAAGTAGGTGAGTAATGATGTGATAACAGGTCGGGGTCCAGCCCACTGGAGCAAATCAAACTTTACCTAAAGTTGCCAATAAAGTTAAAGATAAGGTCACTAACCTTTAGGTGTGTAATGGATGATACGGAATGTATAGTTGTCTAAGCAATTGCAAAATATAAAATGTAAAACATAGCCAAATGACTGCTCAACAGCAGTTCCCCAGCTAATATTTTCTACTTATGACTTGATCGTAAACCATTATACATATCTTGCAACTGAAATATGCAGCAAAATCATTAAACCTTCAAGTTCTCTAAGGAAATAAATTAAATCAAACCACTTTGAATTAGCTGAAACCATTACTACATAGCACTCATCATGTGCTATCAATCAAAAGAGGCAAAAAAAGACTAATCTTCCTGCCTGTGGCTCCTATTCATATAACTGGGAATGGAGATGCATCCATCTACAGCTCAAGACTCAAATATTTTAGAAACAGGTTTGTAAACAGGACACAAACCTGTGAGCGAAGATTCTCAGTCTTATCCACCAAAAGTTCAATCTTCTCCCCACGATCAAGTACCTACAAGGACACAGCTCTCGTCAATAGATCAAATCAACTTCCAGATTCTCAATCATTTTCCAAGACCACTACATAAATATGTCCTCTAGAAAAGTATATCCCAATAAATATCCTTTCTACCTTTTCAATGTTTTCCATCATCACACCTTTAACTTCTGAAACCTGGGCCTTCACCTTTGCAAGCTTACTGATTTCCTCTGGATGATCTACACAGTACTGCATCTGCTCCTTCAGTTTGGGCCTTTAAAATATCATTTTGAATGAAGGCATCCATCACTTTCAATATTACCAACAATTATAAGGGAAAAGAGAATTAAAGAAAATGAATTTACCCAAACTCCCTGTTTAAGCTGTTAGCAACAGCTGTAGCAGCCTTGCCTCCACCATATTTCTTGGTAAACTCTTCCTTGGTTCTCTCTAAAAACGCAATTGGGATCTGTCTTCCAACAGACTCCACAGCAACAACACAGTATGCTGTTTGTACAGACGGTATAACAATGTCAGCATGAAAAGAGACATGGAAGAAAAGAGCATTACATATTATTTGCCAGGTAATCAATCATCATCTTATTGGACATAAAGAGCATAGAATCAGAGTCTGAAGAAAAATATCACAGAAAGAAAGATGTGCATAAATACTGGGAGAGTGCACAAACTTCTTCTAGATACAGGAGACACAATTCACATCAGATTTGTTATTCACTTCAATTTGAGTAAAAATAAACCTCTGCTGAATTTGTTATGTTGAGTAACACATTACATTTAAATCACAAAGTTGGTGATTCTCAAGTGCTTATTAAAGACATCTTTTGTAAAAAGTTATGCATTTTCTTCAATGTGCGGAAGACTAAACAAAGTAGCTTGACAAGCACTTAAGCCTGGAAACCTAGTCAGCAGTCCACAATAACTGTAAATCTAAAAGAAGTGTTTAGACACTTCACAATTCAGTAGTTTACCTTGTTAAATTACAATTTATGAATTAAAGGTACAAGGCCATTAAATCTTCTCAAGAAAAAGACTGAAGAAACAATAAGCTCTATTGAAGTCGCTACCTTACCCGTACCCTTGGTACGGTAGAGAGGTGGTTTCGATAGACATAACCAACAGGACAAGGAGGAAAAAGGAAGAACAAGCAAAAGATGGTAAAACTTGGCAAAGAAATGAAAGAGATCCAGAGCAGAATTCTGCATTAGCTAAAGTAATCACCACGAAAATCAATTGTTACTTATTAAGTAGCATTTTAACAAAGATCTAGAGTCTAGACTGACTATTCCGAAATCTAACACAGCAACAGAACAAGGAGAGTAAGAAAAAATAACCGAAATGAGTTAGATCCAAGCGAAAATTCTGCATTAACTAAACCAAATTAGCCCGAAATTCATTATTACAGCCCAGTATTCTAACAAGATCTAAACAGCACTATTTTGAAACCAAGAATCAACAGAACAATGAGAGCAAACGAAAAAAAAACGAAACTCGAAGTATAACAGCCGCTCAACAAGAGAAACAACAATAAATGAATGGATGAGGAAACTGAATTTATGAGAAGTTCAGAGAAAGAGAGAAGGAAAACGAGTTACTGAAGCCTTCTTCGACGAGATAGTTGAAAGTATGGCCATCGCAGTTATAGGTGAACTTGTTATTGGAAGCAGGAAGTTTGTGGAGGCACTGTGAGGCTATACTTGTGAAATTACCGGTGAACTCAGTGTATTCGGCGAGAATCACAGTTCCTCGGGCAACAAAACTGTAGATCAACGATTGCTGCCCCATTTTTCTCCAAAACCCTAGCTCGTACAGGATTTTAGAGAGAGAGAGGAGGAATAGAAATGCGTACGAAGAGGCAACCGAAAAAGATAAAAAAGGAACCGTGACGACAATGAATTTTGATTTTTGAGACGCGGGGCGGGCGGGCGGGCTGCCTGTAGTCTGTAGGTGTGCCCGAAGTTTCCTTTCCTCCTATGTTATGTTTCTAGAGTCATGTCACCGCGAATTCAAGATTACATTATTAAGGAAAATATTTAGAAATAAACTTTAAATCAAATTTTTCCCTATTATTCTTTGTAAAGTCGTAAATACAATTTTATAAATATATAATTTTAATAAATAAAAAGATAAATATAAAAAAATTTAAATATTCATTTTAAAATTTAAATAATTCAATTATTTTAAATATTAAAAAAATCTAAAAAATTAAGTTGATTTGAGACAAAGGAAGCACTTTTCATTTTATCTTAATTTATATTATATAAATAAAATTTAAAGAGTCAATTAATTATTTTCATAATTTGTAAATATTTTAAGTTATTAGTTGTTTTGATTTGTGGCATTTTTTTAAATAATATGTGTAATATCTTCTATTCCAATTCAAGTGGCTTGAGAATCAACCACTTTTGTGTCTTTAAATATTTTTAAGTTGTCAATTATTATAATTAATAATACATTTTAAATTATTTTTAAATAAGATATATTAATTTCTCTATTTTAATTTATGTGAAGTTGATAGATTTCGAGAGTTGATTGAAGTTTTTAAGTTATTTGAATTTCTAAATTATTACCTATTGTGATGTATATTATTTTTAGTCATTTTAAATAATATATGTTATTCTTTTTCTCCTTAATTTATATGACATTTATTGAATTTGAGAGTCAATTAATTTTGTATACCTTTTAAAAATTTCATATTATTAATCATTATGCATTATAATATTTTAAACGTAAATTTTAAACATATAAAAGACAAAAAAAAACAAATCAAAATAAAAAGAATAGAGAGTTACTGCTTTCTAAACTCTTATTACTTTAATTAATATTTTCTCATTTAATTTGTTTAATTTATTTTAAAGAGTAATATATTTTAGTGTACTTATTATATTTTTAATTTAGAATTGTAAAATTTTATATTAAATTATTAAAAATATATCAGAAAATAGTAGTGTTTATTCTTCTTTCAAAGGGTAAAAGAGCGTTGCTTTTTGAATAGTCTTTTTTAAAACATCCTTTATGTGGCCCCACGCTAAAATCTATTCGTTGCAAAAGTTTAGAACGGATTTCATAGATATTGATTACACGCCACTTTTTCTTCACATTTGTCATTTCCCCACCTTTTCTTCCCGTGGGGAAAAAATGAAAATTTGTGGGAAATTTTGTAGAGAGAAAAGTATTATTTTTTAGAAGCCTTATTATATTCTCATTTTACTTTTCTTGGATACAATAGTCAATGTCAACTATGTATTATCGATATCTGATTGTAGCACCAGTTCCGTGTATTTGAACAAATTAGTTTTATTGCACATGCTTTGTGCGTGAGGTAATAAATATTATAGAAAAAAATTAAATTTAATTATAAATTTATGAAAAATAAATAATTTATTATAAAAATAATTTTGATAAATTACTTATTTATAAAGGTTCATATATCATGGTAAATTAGAATTTTTCTTAGCAGTTGTAGAGTATTTTTTTTATTTAAATAAGAAAGATTTAGGAATCGACTAGAAGTCTTTATTTTATTATTTATTTTCATATATTTGAAAAGTCAATATTTATTATAAATATAATTAAATAAGAATTTAAAGAAAGATAGTGAAAAGATGATTTTATCTAAAGCGAAGTCTTCTAATGAGCAAGCAAAAAGTTCAAACAACATTTTAAGGACCTTCACACTTTTAATATAGTACTAGTCTTGTTGTAAGCGCTTTGTGCGTGATCAAAGTGTATACCTCGTGTAATAACAAACATTACAGAAAAATTAAATTAAATTACGAACTTATAAAAAGATAAATAATTCACTAATTTTAATAAATTATTTATTTATAAACGCCCTATATGTAGAGATTTTATCACTAATTAAAACTCATGATAAATTAAAATTTTACTTAATGACTGTAGGATATTTTTTGGATTCAAATAAGAAGTAGAAGTCTATCAAATAAGGAAGATTTGAGATTCTTTCCATGGCTAGAAGGAAAAAAAGTTCAAACAACATTTCGAAGGGCATTAGCTTTGAATATAGTATAGATAGATAGATAGATAATTATTGAACACACAACTATAAATAATTATAGTTAATATTTATCATCTCATGTCATCAAGTTTATAAATACGTCGTTTTTCGTAGATAAAATAAATGAATGTTATTTAGATTCTATATATGTTCTTTGTTTTCTCATCTTATGTCTGACTAAATTTGAATCGCACACACTATAGGACCCATTTTGCGGTAAAGCTTCTAACAAAATTTATTTCAATTCAAGGCTCAAAACGTAGATATGTTAATAGTTTATAAATACATAAACTAATGATTTGGCTTTGATAGTTAGAAATTAAATAATTAATTGATTAAAATTTACTGCCATACTTTTGGATCATATATACCGTCAAACCCAACTCAATAATTTACCTTGTTTTTATTTTATTTCTTTTCAAGAAATTTTGTACTAATCATGAACATCAACACAGCCGAATAGATTCAGAGTTCTCATATTTTATAATTAATTGATTTAAGCTCTCCTGGTTTATATAATTACTGTAGTATAACATTTCTAATTAAAATTTCTGTGACAAACTAACTGATGCAATAATACTAATAAAAATGTAAAGTTGTCGATTTTGTGAATTTTCTTATCAGAAACTTTGCTGCTTTGATTGTAGAAGTTAGTGCATGGCACTGTAGAATGGGTGGGTTCTTTAGTTTGGATCTCCATGTGGGTTAGGATATAGGCGGAGTGGATTTTCTAATTTTGGGTAAAAAATAAAACAAAAATTTGATAAATTATTGAGATGGAATATATTATATCTATATAAGTATCCTAATAAAAATTTGTTCAATTTTAAAGTACTAAATATTAGGAGCTCTTATTTATTATAAAATAAATAAGGATTTCATAATTAACTATATCTTCAATTAATTATAAAGTTCTAAATATGAAGATGATAATTTAAAGGACAATTAATATGCATAAGTTGAGGTTCGACATACGATTCAAATTAAGAATGTAGCTAGTTCTACATTCAAAATAGATAGAAAATCACAACAACGTAACAGTGAGCAAAAATTGAACAAGAATAAAACAACAACAATAACATACCCAGTGGAATCCCACAAGTGGAGTCTGAGGAGGGTAGAATGTACGCAGACCTTACCACTACCTCATAGAGGTAGGGAGGTTGTTTCCTGGGAACCCTCGTCACAAAAATCCATCAGCATAATAAGCTAGATATGATAAACAAACAAGAAAGAGAAGGAGAAAGTGCATAGGAAGAGCAATTAATAACGAAAGCACATGATAATAAGTAAATACGGGACAATTAACATATAAAAGGCAGATAAATAACATATAAAAGGCGTACAATTAACAACTCCTTCTTATCTACCCTATTAGCCTGCTACTCTAATTCTCGACCTCCACTCCTTCCTATCTAAGGTCATGTCCTCGGTGAGATCAAGTTTCACCATATCTTGTCTAATCACCTCCCCCCAATACTTCTTTGGTCTACCTCTACCCCTCCATATAACTCCCAAATCTAGCCTCTCACACCTCCTAACAGGGGTATCGATACTCCTTCTCTGCACATGTCCGAACCATTGCAGTCTCCCTTCCCTCATCTTGTAAGCTACAAGGGCCCACCTCTAGCTTCTTCCGAATGGCCTCGTCCCTAATTTTATCACTCCTGGTGTGCCCACACATCTATCTTAACATCCTCATTTCTGTGACCTGCATCTTTTGAACATGTACATTTTTTATTGGTCAACACTCCACCCCATACAACAAAGATGGTCTAACCACCATTTTGTAAAGAACTTACCTTTGAGTTTAGGTGGTATCTTCTTATAACACAATACTCCAGAGGCCAGCCTCTATTTTGTCCAAGCCGCCCCAATATGGTATGTGACATCATCGTCAATATCCCCACTACTCTGGATGATGAACCCCTGATACTTAAAACTTTCCCATTTGGGGATAGGGTGAGTGACAAGTCTCGCATCAATGTCTGCTTCATCCCTTGCAACACTGAATTTGCACTCCAAGTATTCTGTTTTGGTCCTGCTCAGTTTAAATCCTTTGGACTCCAAAGCGTGTCTCCAAACCTCCAACCTATCATTAACTCTGGTAAAAAGAAAAGGTAAAAAGAAACACAAAGAATTGATTATTTTATACCTAGCGGTACCATTATGACGACTGATAATAGCATAATCACCAAAGCACCTAGCAAAAACATCAATTTTAATTTGTGTCAAGTGACAATTATATAGCCTTATCATACTTAGATCATACTAATATTTTTCAGCCGTGTTATAAAAATAAAACGAGAAACCTTCTATGTACTGTTGTTTGTATTTGAAGCATATCTTGATGTATGGGCTGTATTTTGCATGGTTATTGATTCTTTGTAACCCCAAGATATGTATTTACAACTTTTATGTTTATTTTGGGACTTAATTTGGTAGTTATGGATTCGAAACAATGGATGCAATTTAGGACAAGTTCTGTCCAAATTTTTGACATAAGAATCCTTGGTGTGTGCTGTTAGTATTTCGATTATAAATTCTTGTACAAAAGGTATTTGAAGTGATTCTTGATTGTTTGCAAACTAAATGCATATACCTACAGTTTCATGAGACCGAAAAGCCTAGTTTTTCCATTTACCAATTCAAAATCTAGTTGCAATGCGAGGTAGTCAAGCTGCCCAGAAAGGTGTGATTTACTCAAATGGGGCTCACTTTTGGTATCTATTTTGCTAGTTTTTATCTTTTGAAAGTGCTAAATATTCAATGAGTATTTGAATCAAGTATTAAGGTACTTACACTCTTTTACAATCTTAAGGAAATTGATTGAAGAAACTGATGCCGTATTGATCAACAACTTGAACTCGATAGGGTCAGTTGTGTGCTAAAAGGTTAAGGTTCGTGTAAAACCTTGTTCTTGTGCTGTTGTTACCTGCTGGTACATCCGAATGTTATCTTAGTATCTCATCTATGTTCTTATTATTTGGTCTTGCTGTGCTGATATCTTTTGAGACTTGCGAGACACTTGCTTAATTCGTCCATTTGTATGGATTGCTGATCACTTAACATTCTTGTGGACTTTGTCCTTCTTGTGGCTGTGACTTTGTCACCATTGACATGCCTCTCGTTCAGATCAACTACCATCTTGACAGTGGATTTTTGATTTGTCCTAAGTATGGAAGAAGTCCATTTTAAGCACGAACAGTAGCCACCCTTAATATGGTTCTTCGTTCTCTTGGTAATTGGGTTTTCACCTTTCTTAATACAGGGCTTTGGTCCTTTTTAATACCTGATTATGTTCGGTGGGACGACATGACATACATATTGGGCTACACTTGTCATTTGAATATCTTGTAAAAATAGTTCCAGGAACTCTTGATACTTAGATCTTTAAATATCATA
Source organism: Solanum rostratum (assembly GCA_029948455.1). NCBI lineage: Eukaryota > Viridiplantae > Streptophyta > Magnoliopsida > Solanales > Solanaceae > Solanum > Solanum rostratum. The sequence goes on from CM057048.1 coordinate 21,439,387, forward strand.
CTTGATACTATTAATATATTTGTTCACTTGGTCTATTTATTGTATTGCAATTGTGCTGCCCTTTGACTTAAGAAAGGTAAATTGAGAAATCTAAAGGTTCTAATTTGCAACTTTTATACTACTAATCTTTATGCTTAGCGATAGTTGTTTTTATCATAGGGAATGTTCAAGATGATGCTTGAGGATGGACATTGGATATAAATTTTGGGAGCTATGAAGAGGATCACATTTGCATCTAGATATATATATATATATATATATATATATATATATATATTGTAGTAGTTTTGGGACATGTACATGATTCTCCTGTTGCATATGTATATGTAAATTTGAAAGGCTAGTGTAAATTATGAAATCATGGTTTGTAACTTAAAGTTTTGGCTTGTTTAGTTAATTTGGAGCCGAAGAGCTTGTTATTATAATAAATTATAAGTTATTTAGAGGTGATTATATGAAACAAAAACTAATAAGTTTTATGTCTTCGTATTTTAACATTTGTAATAATTTTTGGCGTGTACTACAATAGTATGGGCAATGTATAAAAATCTCACAAGATATTGGTTTGGATTATTTTGAAAGGTGCTTACGCCATGAACTGGAACCCAAAATCAACTGAATTACCTTTAGGACAAAATACTATGCTGTAACTATTTCGAATTTATTAATAAGTTATGAATAATATGCCACGTATTAAACTCTTAATATTTTAGCAAGTATTATGTAAGCCCAAATTGTACAGAAGTAACATCCTCCCACAGTTGTAATCCCGTTATTATTAAATTATGTATTTAGTTTCAAAAAGATAATCTCTTGAGATAAAATCAATCCCTACTATATAACTCTTCGACTCGAACTTATGTTGTTACATGAATTGATTTTCATGAATCCTAAAACAGGAATTAGGGAGGGGTTTGTCTTAGTGTAATTTAGTTTACTTTTATGAACTTGTATATATATATTATACAAGCTTTAATAATAGATATTAAGGTGTGATTAAAAAGAAAAAAGGAATTGAAAAAAAAAATTTTGGGCATTCACTTTTTTTTGGGCCACATTTTTAATTTTCTTTTAATATAATATATCTTTCACCCTAAGGTAAGTCGGTTCGAAGAATTAGAGGAACCTTATAAACTCCCTCATATAATTATACTTCAAGAGAATCATGAAAGGAACTAGTCCCTTTAAAAAAATAAACAAAAAACTCTTTACCTATTGGTAAGTAACTGAATTCTGTTTTTGACACAGAGGTCCTTGCTCCGCTCATTCACTGACACATTGTTCCCTGTGGGATTCAACCTCTAATCTCTAAAGTTGAATAACATGCTGATGACGATCACACCTTCTACCTTTGAGTGGTAGGGTTGAGCGACATCACTTGTAGGGGTACATTCCAAGTCCCTAATGAGCCCACTTAGAGTTGAAGGGAATAAATTCTGTGTTCAAAGGGAAGTTTGTCTCCTATATGAAAGCCATGAAAATGATCTCTAAAGGTTTTCTATATCATGTTGTCTGAGTCATGGATGTTGAGTCTCACATACCTACTCTTGATTCGGTCCCCATCATAAATGAGTTCCCCGATGTCTTTCCCGAGGATCTACTTGGTATTCCTCCCATGAGGGAAATTGATTTTGTTATTGATCTCTTGCCCGACACCCAACCTGTTTCTATCCTTCCATATTGAATAACCATGGTAGACTTCAAAGAATTAAAGGAACAATTAAAGGATTTATTTTACTTCAAAGAATTGAAGGAACAATTAAAGGATTTACTTGATAAGGATTCATCAGGCCTAGTGTGCCACCATGAGATGCTCTTGTATTATTTGTAAGGAAGAAGGATGATTCACTTTGGATGTGTGTGGATTATCGACAATTAAATGACGTAACCACCAAAAACAAGTATCTAAAGTGAAAGCTACTTTTCTAAGATTGATCTTCGGTCCGGATATAACCGATTGAGGGTAAGGAAGATAATATTTCAAAGAAGACATTTAGAACCTGGTATGGTCATTTTGAATATTTGGTTATGTCATTTGACTAAGAAATGCCCCTGCCGCTTTTATAGATTTGATGAATAGGATCTTCAAGATGTATTTGGATATGTTTGTGGTATTGTTCATAGATGATATATTGGTGTATTCACGAGATGTGAAAGAGCATGAGGATCATTTGAGGATTGTGTAGCAAACATTGAGAGATAGAGAACTCTTTGCAAAGTTTAACAAGTATGAATTTTGGTTAAGAGAGATGGATTTTCTTGTTTATATTATTTCGAGTGATGATATTAGGGTTGATCCAAAGAAGACAGAAGCTGTGAAGAATTGGACTAGATTATTGTCTCCATATGATATTAGAAGCTTTTTGAGTTTGGCTTGATACTATAGAAGGGTTGTTGAGGGATTTTCCTCCATTGCTTCTCCTTTGACAAAGTTGACCCAAAAGAAGGAAAAATTCCAATGGTTTGATAAATGTGAAAAGAACTTGCAAATATTGAAGGATCATCTTACTTTGCTCTTGCTTTAACACTACCCGAAGGATCAGATTGTTTTGTTGTGTATTGTGATATCTCGCATATAGGCTTGGGTTGTGTGTTGATGCAACATGGATATGTCATAGCCTATGCTTCAAGGCAATTGAATGTACATGAGAAAAACTATGCGATGCATGATCTTGAGTTGTTGGCTGTTGTGTTTGCCTTAAATATTTAACGACACTATTTTTATGGGGTACATGTTGATATATTCACCGACCACAACAATTTGCAATATTTGTTTAGCCAAAGGGATTTGAACTTAAGACAAAGAAGATGGTAGGAACTTTAGAAAGACTATAACATGAGTGTGATGTATCACCCCGACAAATCCAATATTGTAACTAATGCATTGAGTAGAGTGTCTATGGGCAGTATGACACATCTTGAAGGAGGAAATAAAAAATTGGTCAAAGAACTGCACCGTTGGTTCTATTTGGGTGTAAGGTTGGATAGCATAAGTGATGGCAATGTGTTAATACCTAATGGGGCAGAATCATCTCTAATGGGGGAAGTCAAGACAAAGCAAGACATGGATCCTACCTTAGTGGATTTGAAGAAGCTGGTGGTTGATAAAAAGGTGGAAGTCTTCTCGCAATGGGGAGATAGAGTATTGCATTATCGAGGGAGATTGTATGTACCCAATATAGATGGACTAAAGGGAAAAAAGCTCATAGTTCCAAGTATTATATTCATTCGGGATCCGCCAAAATGTATAGGGATTTGAAAGATGTGTATTAGTAGAATGGTATGAAGAAAGACATAGCATGGTGTGTGATGAAATATGCAAATTGTCAACAAGTAAAGGTGAAACATCAAAGACCTAGAGGTTTGACTTAAGATATCGAGATACTAACTTGGAAATAGGAGATAGTAAATATGGATTTCATTACAGGATTTCCAAGGAGAAGAGTAGCAATTTGACTCAATATGGGTAGTTGTGGATCAATGACGAAAAAAATCCACTTTTTATTGGTAAAGACTTATGGTGCCGAGGATTATGCTAAGGTTTATATCTAAGAATTGGTGAAGTTGCATGGGGTACCGTTGTCCATCATATTAGATAGAGGTGCTCAATTTACTTCTCATTTTTGGAAGTCATTTCAAAAGGAACTTGGTATGAAGGTGAAATTAAGTACCACATTTCATCCTCAAATGGATGGACAAGCCGAAAGGACAATACAAACCTTGGAGGATATGTTAAGGGCTTGTGTTATTGATTTTAAAGGAAGTTGGGATGATCACTTACCTCTTATTGAATTTTCTTATAACAACAATTTTCATTCAAGTATTGGTATGGCCCCATTCGAAGTATTGTATGGTAGACAGTGTAGATCACCAGTGGGATGGTTTGAAGTTGGAGAGATGTCCTTAATTGGATCAGATATGGTACTTGATGCTATGGAGAAGGTGAAAGTCATAAGGGAGAGGTTGAAGGCTGCCCAAAGTTGTCAAAAGTCATGTGTTAATGTTAGGAGAAAAGAATTCAAGTTTAGTGAAGGTGATTGGGTGTATTTGAAGGTTTCCCCAATGAAAGGAGTAATGCATTTTTGCAAGAAAAGCAAATTGAGTCCTAGGTTTGTGGGACCTTCTGAAATCATGAAGAAAATTAGAAAGGTAGCCTATAAATTGGATTTGCCTAGAGAATTAGCTATGGTTCATATGGTGTTTCATGTTTCGATGCTAAGGAAATGCTTGGGTGATCCTAATTCTATCGTTCCATTGAAAGATGTGACCATTGAGGAAGATTTAACTTATACAAAAGTATCGATTGAGATCTTGGACCATCAAGTAAAGGAATTGAGGAATAAAGAGGTTGCATTTGTCAAGGTGTTATGGAGAAATCAACAAGTTGAAAGTCCCACTGGGGAGGCTGAAGCGGATATTATGAAACGATAACCATACCTTTTTCCTTCTACTTAAGTGATGTAGCCGAAGTTACACCTCCTTTTTGAGGATAAAGCGGTCGTTGTCAAGAAATAGAACCTTACCAAGGTTAGGGTCGAACCCACAAGGAATACGCAAACTTAAAGAGAATTCAAGTAATGTGATTTAAGTGATTAACTAACTTACTTCCCCAAAGGGGGGGAGGGTTCGCAATAACCAAACAATAAAGTAAACCTAACTAACACAAGAGTTCAATCTATATGGAGAGAAACAAGGGGTATTGTGTTCCCCATTATTCCCAAACTTAGATCATCGGATAACCTAATTCTTTTCTAGTGTGTGGCATAGGAGGGTAAGTTAAGTTTGCCAAATGCTTTGGTCCAGTGACAAGCAAATTTCTCTATGTGACTTGGCCCATATCCACAGTGTGCATTACTAACCCTTGTCTGTTAGTCCCTATACAACCTCCCCTTGGCCCAATTCAGTTGATTAGACGAGAACAAATCAATCGAATCCTATTAATTTTTCTTTTTCCCTATTCATTACTACCTTGGTCCAGTCAGTAACACTAGGTGGGATCTAATGTTTGCCACCATAAAAAACATACATAACAAAGAGAGTTAATTAATACATGCATACACAACTTCCAAGAATTATGATTTATCTGGTTTTACCTTGTTAGTTCTTCATGGTTCCCACAACCCTAGTTGTGGATTTAGCTACGCTTGATTTGTGTAAATGCAAGACTTGTGAATTGGAATAACATAATAGAATACTTACACAATTGAATTAAGAACAAGCAAATCCAAACTTCAATGAGAATCACAAGATTATAAGATCAAATCAAAGTACAAGTGTTTCCCAAAACTCTCCAATGTTTTCTCTACTCTATCTCACTATTTTTTCTCTCTACTGGTCCAACTCTCTACCAAACATATTAAAAAATAACCTAAAAATCTATTTATAATATTTAAAATACAAGTCCTAAACAAAATAGGATAGCTGAGTCAGCACGCCGTACGAACAGATTTATGGTCCATATTGCATTCCATGGACTGCAATCGGGGTCTCGTACAATATTGCTGCAAAACTAGACTGGAGGTTTACGACACCCTTGTACAACTCGTGATGTGTTCTACAACCCATAATGGGGTTTTGTCTGATAACACTTTAGAAAGTCCTTCTTCTCTGATCCTCAGGGCATGAAACGTGGTCTACAACTCATAAACTAATCCACGACCCGTCTACATATTCGTAGAACAATCTTCAAAAAATTAACCCCTTACTGAAATTGTGACGGAACTTCCTTCATGGCCCGTAGAGTACACTACGGCCCGTAAAGGGTCTCGTACTTCATCAAAATCAACAACTTCTGCATTTTGTTCCCAAAATCAAGGCCAACCCTAGAAACCTACAAATAAAACACAAAAACACATAAAACCAGCTAGCATCACATTGAAAACACACAAATCCCCAAGTTTTAAGCAACAAAAGGCTGTATTTTGACAGCACATCAACACCCCAACTAAAAAGTGTTGCTTGTGCTCAAGCGACAGGCTCAATCTAAATAAGTAGTACAGTAACACACAAAACTCAACCTAATGGTATATATCACTTCAAACTTAAGCATAGATACCCACACCACTTTTCAAAATAGAATCGGATAGCCATCTAGCAAACCAATACAGTCTCATGCATATGATAACACAACTATGACAAATGAGATACTATCAACAAGCTACAATCACTGAATAAGTCTAGTGCTAACAATGCAATGCAAGTGCCCTCACCAAAAGGGAGTCCTTGATAACGTTCAAACATACTCCTTTTTATAGAATATGGATGATCGTTAGCAGTATATTTACCCAACTAAGAGTCGGGGTCGATCCCACAGGGAATAGGTTGAAACAATTTTACTAGTTATCCTACTTTGATTGTTGGTTCTATTTCCAGAAAACAAACAATGCGAAAAAGTAAAAATGGGGGGTTTTTAAACTAAGATCCTAACTATGAGTACGAATGCAGATAAAATAAACTAAGGCTTAGATAGTTTAATGATGACCTAGGGTTGCGGTCCCCATGACATATAACTATTAAGCATTCAACGTCGGGTTTATTGTTCTTTATATTGCATGCAAAATCTAGCGAGTTGGGTAACTTCTAGTTCACCTCCCCGTCCTTCCTAGAAGTATGTCATTCATCTCCTTCCGGTCTCAGAATGTTTTCGATACTAAGCCTCACTTTGGATTTCAGAAAACTATCACCTCTCGGTCTCAAGTCCTTTAGATACAAGCTAATCCCCAAGCCTAAGTGTACCATCCCCTCTCGGGCTCAAGTGACTTAAACGTAGGTCGATTGTTTCTATCTACTGTTGTAATTCCCTTTTCCTAATCATTAATTTCCTTCCGGACAACTTACGAATATGGGCAAGTTCTTAATGCGTGCACTCATCAAGAAAGACTTTTAAGCAAAGGAAATCACAATACCTACAATACAAGTCTCAATAAAACCTTATGTTTTGCCTATTTCATTAAGACGTCATGGTTCCCACAACCCTAGTTGTGGGTCTAGATTATCGAACTTGCAAGGTTTAGAACAAGAATAATCATGTAATCCATGTTAAAATCACTTGCAAGGGAGAAGAAATCAATTCTTAATTCACACGCCAAAACGCAAAGCAAACAAGAATTAAAGACTCAAAACAATAATCGAAAACTCACAACTAATGTTGTCGACTTTTTGCTTACTGTCCAGCGTTGTTATTGAAGAGAAAATCTGGAAACATTTGCCATTCAATGGTGTGACCAGCAGCCCCCATCATGGGGTGCCAGCTCACCCCAAAATCTATAAAACCTAGCTCTATTTATAATTTTAAAACAATCCTAAAACGAGTAGGTAAAGTAAGCCTAATTGGACTAGGAAAGGAATCCTAATTTGACTTGGATTTCCAGTCACATGATGTTTCACGGGCTGTACCACGCCCCGTGGTCATTCTGACGTCCCGTGATGGCTTCCGTGGTGCTATACTTTGTGCAAAAGCTTTCCAACTCAGGCCTCCTTCATGTCCATCTTCACGACCCGTGAAAGTGCACACGAGTCATGGAAGGTAGTCATGAGACTTGCCTTGGCCTTTCTTGTTTTCTCGCTGCCTAGGTGCCTTGTACGAGCACCCTCACGGTTCGTGGAGTGAAACACGGTCCGTGAAAAGGGTCGTGGTGAAGTCTTTGATGTCATTCCTGGAGGCTTCAATTGGACGGCCTGTTTCACGACTCGTCAACATCACCACGGGCCGTGAACATGCCCGTGGTATGTTCCCTTTTTCCTTTTGGTTTTGTCTTGTTCCGTACACTCCTGGATCCTTTGGTTACTGCGTTAGCACAATCCTCACCCCATCATATTGCTACGTAACTGATCATGAGCAGCACATACTCCACATGCAACATTATCAACGCGTCTTGATTATTTCTTCGAGATAGCTTGTGACGTTAACGTTTTTAGTCTTTATTGCTGCTTTGTGTTGATTTTCCGGCCATACATATGAATGGTTTGGTGTGTTCAGGTCATCCACTGTCAACTCCCTTCACACTTAAGCAAATTCCAGCCTCAAATCAGTCCAATGCCCCTAATTCCATGAGATTCTCCTTTTCCTACAGAACAAACATAAAACACATATTAAACTACCAAATGCGCTTAAGAACTCACAATAATTCTATGTATTAAGCGTCGTAAAAGTCGTATTTTCACGACTTATCAACACCCTCAACTTAGATTCATTGCTTGTCCTCAAGCGATGATCAAAAACAATACATAACGACGCGCAAAGACAAGTGTTTAACAAGAAGTACATAGCAACCCCTCAATCATCAAACTCATGCCCAAAAAGTAAACTTGCAATATGTTCACATCCAAGCAGACTCAGATAGATCAAATTAAGCATTATATCATACTTAGTTGGAACAAATAGGCTAAAAAACAAAGATGAACCAGTTAGTATAGCAACCAAATAGCGCAATGATAGTGCCCCTCACTACAAAGAAGTCTCACACACAGTGTATAAATGCAATACAGAGACTGGAATGTAGACACTCACACTCAAAAAAAGATTTTCAACTGAAACACAAGTATAGACCATATGCTTGACCTTATTTTCACCACCTTGACTCTCGAATAACCTTTTTAGGATCACTTTAGGACTTTTGCGGCTTGTAATGTAGGCTCGGGCTAGGGTGAGGTGCATTTAAGATCAAAGTGACTCATTTTCCCCTCCAAGACACTGCTTTGACTTAGCCTCTACTTTCGGCCCCCAAACCCTTATTGCCCGTATTTTTCCAACTTTCTTTGTAGTTGGGAGTGATTTTCGTTTCCATTCATTCTTTTTCTTTTTCTGTTTTGCTCTTTTGGTTTACTCATGATCACAACCCAAAATTTTCTTCTCCTCTCATCACTTGACTTTTTTCCATCCTTACTTTTCTGTTTTTCTTACAATAGCCACCCTCAACTTAGGCTTTTGGCATGAGTTGAGGTTCACAATGTCTTTTTAAAGGACTAGGGCCAGTATAAGCCACCCACCAGGGCCCACCCTCAACTTAGGCTTTTTGCCTAGGTTGAGGTTCACAATGTCCTTTTAAGGGACCCGGGCCAAAGTAAAGATCTTTGATCGATAAGGAAGGTGAGTTGGGTGATTAGAAAGAAACGGTCTATTAAGGCTCAACTTTTGGTTCAATGGGAACAATTTCATTTGGTTGGTCGATTTCAGGCTAAGTGATTTAACAACAAAAATGGCCTAAGATCCTATCCTAATCCAATCATTCAAGTGTTTTAGTGGGACTAACCAGGCAAGTTCTAGCTTACAAGTGTATCAATCGAATTAAGTAAATAAGCTCACACGCACATGGCACCTATCCCACACTATTCAATACTAACCAACACAGTCATGCTTCATTCATCAAGATGCCAACTAGACAATGTACACAATGCTTTACAAGGATCACATAAGTTAGTCAGGATGAGATGTGTGCATATACAAGCCTTTTGAATTATCTTTAAATTGGGGCATTTTTTAACAATAATTATGGGTTACTATAGCCTCTTATAAACACTTATATTTACACAAACGAAACAACCTAAACATGCCAGTTCTACTAGATAATACACCTTTAGAGAAAAGAAACATGGAAAGAAAAACTCCTCAGGGTTCAGGATGCCCCACTCCCCACCAAGATTTATGCATTGTCCCCAATGCATGTCAAACCAATGTACAAAACAAGGGAAGTGATCATACCTGCGATGCCCTAGGCATCAGTAGTAATGTACCTGATTACTCAGACTTCATCAGGTATCCACATATGTTGCCTTCCACTTTTTCCTCCACTTTGAACTTATGAACTACACCCCTAGCTTCTTTTCCAATTTTCTAATATGCTCCAAGGGTGGTGGTATAAAAATAAAGAGACCAAATAAAAGAGATCGTACCTTGTGATTTTTGGCCTTTAAATGAGGACTATAATTTTTCAACTTTGGCCCAACAGAGTCAAGAGTATCAACATATTGTTCCTCCTCATATTCTTTTGTATGCGCAGATGGTTCGATTAATATCTCATCATCTACAGTACAAGTCTCATGCAAATCTCCTAATAGAGTTATCAAATCCTTGCAAGAACCAATACTACTACAAAGCTTATTAAGGAGAGCACACTTTTCACCCCAGACTTCTTTGGATGTCATCATTAATCTCGAAGTACTTTGTCCCCTATAGTAATCAAAATAGAAACAAAAACAAAAAAGAAATAGTAAAACTGGAAAATAGAACTACAACCTAAATAGAAAACTAGTAGATTATCTCAAAACCTTATTCCTCGGCAACGGTGCCATTTTTGATAACGTTCAAACATACTCCTTTTTATAGAATATGGACGATCGTTAGCAGTATATTTACCCAATTAAGAGTCGGGGTCGATCCCACAGGGAATAGGTTGAAACAACTTTACTAGTTATCCTACTTTGATTGTTGGTTCTATTTCCAGAAAACAAACAATGCAACAAAGTAAAAATGGGGGGTTTTTGAACTAAGATCCTAACTATGAGTACGAATGTAGATAAAATAAACTAAGGCTTAGATAGTTTAATGATGACCTAGGGTTGCGGTCCCCATGACATATAACTATTAAGCATTCAACGTCGGGTTTATTGTTCTTTATATTGCATGCAAAATCTAGCGAGTTGGGTAACTTCTAGTTCACCTCCCGGTCCTTCCTAGAAGTATGTCATTTATCTCCTTTCGGTCTCAGAATGTTTTCGATACTAAGCCTCACTTTGGATTTCAGAAAACTATCACCTCTTGGTCTCAAGTCCTTTAGATACAAGCTAATCCCCAAGCCTAAGTGTACCATCCCCTCTCGGGCTCAAGTGACTTAAACGTAGGTCGATTGCTTCTATCTACTGTTGTAATTCCCTTTTCCTAATTATTAATTTCCTTCCGGACAACTAACGAATATGGGCAAGTTCTTAATGCGTGCACTAATCAAGAAAGACTTTTAAGCAAAGGAAATCACAATACCTACAATACAAGTCTCAATAAAACCTTATGTTTTGCCTATTTCATTAAGACGTCATGGTTCCCACAACCTTAGTTGTGGGTCTAGATTATCGAACTTGCAAGGTTTAGAACAAGAATCATCATGTAATCCATGTTAAAATCACTTGCAAGGGAGAAGAAATCAATTCTTAATTCACACGCCAAAACGCAAAGCAAACAAGAATTAAAGACTCAAAACAATAATCGAAAACTCACAACTAATGTTGTCGACTTTTTGCTTACTGTCCAGCGTTATTATTGAAGAGAAAATCTGGAAAAATTCGCCATTCAATGGTGTGACCAGCAGCCCCCATCGTGGGGTGCCAGCTCCCCCCAAAATCTATAAAACCTAGCTCTATTTATAATCTTAAAACAATCCTAAAACGAGTAGGAAAAGTAAGCCTAATTGGACTAGGAAAGGAATCCTAATTTGACTTGGATTTCCAGTCACATGATGTTTCACGGGCTGTACCACGCCCCGTGGTCATTCAGACGTCCCGTGATGGCTTCCGTGGTGCTATACTTTGTGCAAAAGCTTTCCAACTCAGGCGTCCTTCACGTCCATCTTCACGACCCGTGAAAGTGCACACGAGTCGTGGAAGGTAGTCATGAGACTTGCCTTGGCCTTTCTTGTTTTCTCGCTGCCTAGGTGCCTTGTACGAGCACCCTCACGGTTCGTGGAGTGCACCACGGTCCGTGAAAAGGGTCGTGGTGAAGTCTTTGATGTCATTCCTGGAGGCTTCAACTGGACGGCCCGTTTCACGACTCGTCAACATCACCACGGGCCGTGAACATGCCTGTGGTATGTTCCCTTTTTCCTTTTGGTTTTGTCTTGTTCCGTACACTCCTGGATCCTTTGGTTACTGCGTTAGCACAATCCTCACCCCATCATATTGCTACGTAACTGATCATGGGCAGCACATACTCCACACGCAACATTATTTACGCGTCTTGATTATTTCTTCGAGATAGCTTGTGACGTTAACGTTTTTAGTCTTTATTGCTGCTTTGTGTTGATTTTCCGTCCATACATATGAGTGGTTTGGTGTGTTCAGGTCATCCACTGTCAACTCCCTTCACACTTAAGTAAATTCCAGCCTCAAATCAGTCCAATGCCCCTAATTCCATGAGATTCTCCTTTTCCTACAGAACAAACATAAAACACATATTAAACTACCAAATGCGCTTAAGAACTCACAATAATTCTATTTATTAAGCATCGTAAAAGTCGTATTTTCACGACTTATCAGTCCTATATTTTACTCTCAATGATGTTTTCATGTATAATCTCGGGACTATGCAAAATCACTCACTCTCACAAAAGATCTTCATGCATCATGCCCAATACCATAGGCTTGCCCTTATACTCATGACTAAGACCTTTGACTACATGGACTAGGATCACTTTAGGACTTTATAGGCTTATAACGTAGGCTTAGGGGGCTTTGGTATGATATTTTGGGAATATAGTGGCTAAAGGTCCTCTTCAACACTGTGTGTTCCAACGCTTTTGCGCTACCAACACTTTACTTTACATTCCACTTTTTATCCTTTTTCAAGCTTTTCTGGGTGCTTTCTTTTATTTTTTTAGATTTTTGCGTTGCTTTTACACTTCATTTTTTTTCTAGCTTACAACAAAGGCATCACTTATTTTTCTTGCACCCAGTACACGAGTTTTCTCTTTTTTATGTATCACTAACTTTCCCCCTCATTTTTGTTTCACCCTAACACCAGCCACCCTTAAATCAGGTTTTTGGCCTAAGTTGAGGTGCACATTATCCATCCTCAGAACCAGGGCCACTTTTGGTAGCCACCCTCAACTTAGGCTTTTTGCCTTAGTCAAGGTGCACAATGTTCAAGGAAGGACCATTGTCAATTTCAGGATTTTTCAACTAACAAGGCTAGGTCAATTAGGTGTTTGCAAAGAATAGGTAAATGTTAGGCTCAAACATTAGGATCAAGAGATATTCTGCAAATTTGGTTGGTCATTTAGGCTAAGTGGACTTTTAAAAACAACGGCCTAAGTTCCTTTCCTAGTCCAACTAATCTACAATCTAACTTAGAGTAACAAGGCAAGTTTTGAATTGGCACACAACACATGAATTTAACAAATTAAGCTCACACTCTCATGGAACTGACTACATTATCAACAAAAGACTCACAGATCATGCTTTTTAACTCAAATTTACCTCACTTATCAAGACAAGCGTTGTCAACGTATTCAAACATGCATGGTTGCTATCTAAACTATCTAATCAAAATTTTATTGGTATTATTTTTCACAGAAAACATAAAAACATACTATATGCCACAAATATTAGTACTATATTCTACAACTACTACCTAAGACATCCTAAACGTGCTGGTTCAACAGAAAATAACTATTCATGGGGAAAAAGAACACATGCAAGAAAACCCCAAGATCAAAATTTTGGGTAGTTATAGACCCAAGCTACTCTGACTTCACTGAGGCCCATAACTACCCACATCCCATCGAAAAAGAGGTGCATTGTACGAATGCACACAATCAAAGAAAAAGAAAGTATAAGGGGTCAAAAAAACATACCTGGTGCTTAAGTGCCGGTGTCTACCTTGGGTTGCTTCCTAAGATGTGCCTGATTTATTATTGCGGCATGACATAGATGTCTTGAGTACTTAGACTTCCTCAAGGTTCCATCTTTCATAATTTTTATTTCTTTCACGTTTCCAAGGTATGGCTTGACTCTTTGGCCATTAACCTTGAAGGATCCTCCATTTATTCTCTCCAATTCAATAGCTCCATGATAAAAGAAACGTGCCTCTCAAAAGAGTCCCAATCATCTGGATTTGAGCTTCCCAGGGAACTACTTCAGTCTGGAATTGTATAGCAGCACCAAGTCCCCTAGCACGAGCTGATGATTCTCTATGCGACGATCATGTTGCAGCTTTATTCTTTGTTTGTACAAGGCTAAGCTCTCATATTCCTTCAAGTGAAACTCATCAAGCTTATTGAGTTGGCTTAGCCTAGAGTTTGCTGCATTATTCCAGTCTAGATTCACTTTTTTCAGCGCTCACATTGCTTTATGCTCAAGTTCCATCAGCAAATGACATGCCTTCCCAAAGATAAGTGGGTAGGGAGACATGCCTATAGGGGTCTTGAATGTTGTCCGATAGCCTATAATGCGATATCCCACTTTCGTGACCAATCTGTCTGGTTTGCATTCGCAGCCTTGGATAGGATCTGTTTAATCTCCGCATTAGACACCTCTACATGCCCATTTGTCTGAGGATGGTAAGAAGTTTCCACACAATGTTTCACTCCATACTTTTCAAGTAGATCCTTGAAGAGCCTATTGTAGAAGTGAGAACCTCCGTCGCTCACGATCGCCCGAGAGGTGCCACACCTTGAGAAAATGTTCCTTTTTAAAAATGTTATGATACTTTTTCCTTCATTGCTGGTTAGATCCACGACCTCGACCCACTTCGATACATAATCCACAATGTCTAAGATGTATTTGTTTCCATGTGAGCTAACAAAAGGTCCCATTAGGTCTATCCTTCATACATCAAATAACTCAATCAACATAATAGGGTTTAGAGGGAGCTCATGTTTACGGGAAACACCACCTTCTCTTTGGCACCTATCACAAGCTTTGGCGTAGTCGTGAGCATTCTGGTGGATGATGGGCCAGTAATACCCACACTGTAAGATCTTGTGTGCTGTTCAAACTCCACTATAATACATACCTACCAATGACGAGTGACATGCCTCAAGGGTACTCATCATTTTAATCTAAGAAACACAGTGACGAATAATCCCATCTGCCGCATACATGAAATAAGTATGAGTCATCCCAAAAAAACTTCCTCACATCAGACATGAACTTTCGGTGCTGGTATGTGTTTAGATCAGGTGGAAAAATGTCGCTTACCAAGTAGTTTGCATAGTCTGCAAACCATGGTATTAAGTCGTGGGATGCCACTAGCACTATCTCATCTGGGAATGAGTCGTCAATCTCTAATCCATCATTAAACTTTGCCATTGCTCCATATTCCAATTTGGAAAGGTGATCTGCGACTTGATTTTCTGTCTATTTTCTGTTGAAGACATCAAAATTGAATTCTTGAAGGAGAAGTACCCATCTTACAGTCGTGGTTTTGCATCCTTCTTTGCCATCAAGTATTGCAGTGCTGATTGGTCTGTGTGTACCACCACTTTGGCCCCTTATAGATATGACCTGAATTTCTCGAATGCGAAGACCACGATGGGTAACTCTTGATCAGTGACAGTGTAGTTCTTCTGGCCGTGTTTAGGGCCTTGCTAGCATAGTATATGGGATGTAGTATCTTCTCTTGGTGCTTTCCCAATACTACAACTAATGCGACCCCACTTGCATCACATATGATTTCGAAGGGCTTTGACCAGTCTGGAGCTACAATGATTGGGGCTGAAATCAACTTCTGTTTCAATCCTTCAAAGGCTTTGAGGCATGCATCATCCAACATGAACTTATGATCCCTCTTAAGCAGCTTGCACAATGTATGTGCAATTTTAGAGAAGTCTTTTATGAACCTCTAGTAGAATCCTGCATGCCATAGGAAGATCCTTACACCCTAAACTGAGATAGGTGGGGGAAGCTTCTCGATCACTTCTATTTTAGCTCTGTTGACCTCGATCCATTTACTTGAGGTTTTGTGCCCAACATAATGTCCTCCTTCACATGAAGTGACACTTTTCCCAATTTAACACTAGATGGCTTTCCCCACATCTTTGCAACAAAACATGTAAGTGCTTTATGCAGTCCTTAAAGGAGTCTCCAACCACACTAAAGTCATCTATGAAGACTTCAATTGTGTCATCCACCACGTCTGAGAAGATGGACGTCATGCATCTCTCGAATATTGTTGGCGCGTTACACAACCCGAATGGCATCCTCTTGAATGCAAAGGTGCCATAGATGCATGTAAACATAGTTTTCTCCTAATTCTGTGGAGTAACGGTGATTTGGTTATAGCCTGAACATCCATCAAGAAAGAAATACAAACCCTTTCTAGCTAGTCGGTCCAACATCTGATCTATGAATGACATAGGGAAGTGGTCTTTTTCTGTCGGCACATTGAGTTTTCTACAGTCCATGCACACTCTCTATCTAGTGACTGGCTCCACAGGGATCAACTCATTGTTGGTATTTGGTACCACTGTGATACCACCTTTCTTCGGAAGACACTCAACCAGGCTCACCCGTTCACTGTCGGCAAACAAATAGATCACTCCGGCGTCCAATGATTTGATGATTTCTTTATGCACAACCTCTTGCATAGGGGGGTTGAGATGCTTTTGGTGCTCAATACTTGGCTTGTAGTCCTTGACCAACTGGATTTTGTGTGTACATATCTTAGAGAGGATACCAATGATATTTGCAATCGTCCATCTAATAGCCTTCTTAAACTGTTTAAGCACCATAAAAAGGGCGCTCACCTGCTCATCATTCAGATCCACAACAACTATAACTGGCAAAGTGTTTTTGGCTCCCAAGAATGCATATCTTAGATGGGCTGGAAGGGCATTCAACTCTAGTATCAGTGGTTCTTCTATGGATGACTTGGTGGGCGGTGCCTCCCGATTCTACAAATCTAGATCCAACTTGGTTTGGTGCCTAGGGCTATAAGAGACCCCATACATTCATCATCTCCTCATAATCTGGGATGTCATCACTAGCAAAGTTCATCAGACAGCTTCCAAAGTGTCGACACCCAATCTCACCTCCAATGGTACTTTTGGCTTAGCATCATCAACAATCTCAATAACAAAGACCACCCTCAAGTCATTTTCTTTCTTTGCCTGCTAACAGATGTTGAACACGACCTCATCTTTCCCGAACCTGAACTTGAGTTTTCCCCTCTCTATATTCACCAAATTGTGTCCAGTGGCTAAGAAGGGCCTTTCTAAGACGATCAAGACTTCTAAATCAACCTCGCAATCTAGGATCACAAAGTCTGCGGGGAATATGAACTTTTTAAACTTCACGAGCACATCATATAGTTTCCCCACATGCTTCTTCACCATGCAGTCAGCCGTCAATAGCCGTATGCTCGTCGGAGTAGAGGCTCCCACGCCTAGCTTCTTGAAGACCGCAAGGGGCATCAGGTTAATGCGGGCACCTAAATCACATAATGCCCTTGCAAACTCCACATCTCTAATGGTGCAGGGTATGGTGAAAGCGTAGGGATATTATCTCTTTGGGACCAAAGACTTCGTACCAATTGCACTGCAATGTTGAAGCTCTTGGGAGAGCTCCTGACTTACAGTGCACTTCTTCGTAACCAGGTCCTTCATGTACATGGCAAATCCTGACATCTTCTCCAATGCCTCATTGAGAGGGATGTTGACAGAGAGTTATTGTAGTATGGAGAGGAAGTGCTTTATCTTGCCTTCCTCCTCCCTCTTCTTGATTCTTTGAGGGGCGAGAGAAGGAGGCCTAGGAATTGGTTTCAACTTCTGTGGTGCATCAACAACTTCACTCACCCCATCTATGCCACAATAATCTCCTCTATCTGCATCCTTAGCCGTAACTATCTCTTCGCGAACATCATCCTCATCAACTGGCATGGGAGGATCAATGGTGCTCTTGCCACCCCGAGTAGTAACCGCCACGTATTGCCCTTCATTTTTAGGATTTTGAACTGTGTGGTACTATGCAGTACACGCCTTTGATGTTGATTGAGTTGAGTTGACACCTGACTAAACTGTTGTTCAAGTTGTTTAATGGCAACAGAATGAGACTCAATTTTCTGATCAATATTGGAGATTTCAGATTTCATCCCCTTTAGAGTCTCATCTTGTGTCTCAGCTTTCTTCAGCAGACGATCAAATATCTCCTAAACTCTAGAACTACTCGCACCTGTGTTGCAGTTGTATGGTGGCACATATATACCATTTCTATAACCCTCTCTGCAACCTCAATCTGTATCTCTCTTTGAGTCCCAATTCCAGTCATCGTATCCTCTGCGGTTGTCCCTGAAAGCTCTATCTCTATTGAAATTCTGACCTTGGTTTCCTTGACCTTGGCACTAATAGTCCCGATTAGACCCTTGGGTGTTTGTCCGGAAATCTCCCCATTTGATCAACAATGAAACAAGTGTCCTCCTTATAGTAAAGATGATCATAAATGGGTGCACGTGGAGGTTGATGAACTAATGAATTGACGCATTCCCGATCCTGCTTCATCATCACCTCCATGTCGATAAGAATTAGGGAAAGCTCTTACATAATCTCTTCATTGATCTTTGCTTGCTCCAAACCAGCATTGACAATGCGTGAACCTTTGGTAGATACTCTGTCTCTTTGCCCGCATGCATGATTGATCTTGACCACTATCTCCATCCTCTCTACAGTCCTTGCGAATGGCTGATCTAAGAACATTCCCCTATAATTGTATCAGCACAAGCCTGACTTTTTTCATCAAGGGGTACAATAAAATTCTCCATCAAGGCATCATCAACAATCTTGTGGTCCGGGACACTCCTCAAGCACTTTCTGAACTGCTCCCATGTAGTACTAATCGAATTAGCAAAACATTTCTCAAAGTTGTTGATTTGATCTTTCAACTTGAGCTTCTTTGATCTTGGGAAGTACCTCTCTAAAAAGGCCCTCTATAATTCAACCCAATTGGTGATCAAACTCTGCGAGAGCTCCGATAGCCATAGTGTTGCATTGCCTGAAAGAGACAATGGGAGACATGAAGTCCCATAGTATCTATAAATAGATTTTGTGTTCCCACTACACACTTGCAGACAAATACAATGTTGTGTAGATTGCTATGAGAATCCTCCAATAGCAAGCCCGCAAACAACCCACAATTCTGCAGCATATGAAGCAACATGTGAAACCCCGTGTTCCTCGTCTTTATATATATATATATATATATATATATATATATATATATATATATATATATATATATATATATATATATATATATATATATATATATATATATATATATATATATATATGGTGGCGTGTCATATAATATGACTTTGGATAGAACCTAAGGATAATAAGGCTTCCAATAAGTGTTAACGTCAAGGACCTAAAGTTTTAAGCTAAAGGAATACCCTAAATGCACATTCGGGATTAAAGAAATGACCTGAGTGGCACCTCACCCTTTTCGGAAGGTTTAAATTAGGTTTCACTTTTCGGATGGGACTAAAAGTCTATAATTTTCTAATAATGGATTTTTTAAAAATTTATTTTGATAGCACAAAGGTCATACATTAAGTTTTGGAGTCAAGAAAGTTGCAAGATAAAGGTTAGCCAAAGTTACCATAAGTTTCTTTAAGAAATCCTTCTTAAATTTGGGTAAAATATAACTGGCCATATCTCCCAAAATATAAGGAGTTAGAAGGTTTGTTACCTATCAAATTGAAGATCTATGAGTCTAGTTTTCAACTCACCAAACCGCACATCAAACCGACCTTAGAATAAAAAGTTATGACAGTTTTACTGGGACTGCTCGAGTAGGAAACCGGGTCATGGGCTGGGTCGGGTCAAGCCCTACTTTTAGTCGGCTATTTTGACATTTTAAAGCTCAAAAATGAACCATTTTCGTCCCAATGCAGTAAGAAACTGAAGAGAAAGCTCCCAAAAGCTCTCTAGTTGATTCAGGTAGGTTTTTTCACATTTTTACTATTAAAATTCGTCTCCATGCTTAGAAATGCGTGCCTTATGCTTTGCAATTGTTTTCCCCTCTTATTAGCTGAGTTGGGGCTGTAAAAAAGGTGGTGTTCTTGCTGGTATCGTTGGTTTGTAGCTGGTGTGTGCAGATAATAATTTTGGGCCTCTTTTACGGTCATTTTTATGAAGTTTTATGGACATTTCCTCGCGTAAATGCTCCTTGGCGAATCTGGTCATTAATGCTAAATTTTTGACTGTTTATAGGTGTATTTAAGCTGTGTATATATAGTCGTTGCGAAGCTTAGGACGTAAGGAACAACTTTTGTGAAGAAACTTTTGGCAATTGAACATTCGTTGGAGAGGTATGTTAAGGCTAAACTCCGTCTCTCCTTTAAGCACGAAATCCGGATGTTTCCCAAAATGTCAAATGTGATATCTTACTATTCTATTGCTAGAAAGACCTTCTTTGAAAGGCATTAGGATTGCAGCTGAGTTATTTTCATGATGGTATTAGGTTGAAATTCCTTTCGTTCACTTAAACTAGACATTTAAATATCTATATATCATTTTGTCTGTTTTTCCGGCTACCTATTCATATGTTCGAGGTGTTTTTCTTCTTGGTGTAGTGCCATTGAAATAAATGTAGAATGCGAATGGAATGTAGTATTCATAATTAGTCCTTCTTCCATACAAAAATGTAATTGAAACATTTAGCAAATAACGCGTTGGTTTCCAATATTCTTCCGTGAAATGGTCCTATTTAAACAATTTAATCGCTTGATCCTATTTAACACTTTCTTTTACTAATTGACATGGGACCAAATATAAGCATTATGTAAAGCACCTTCATGAACATTTCAAAGTTAAGGCTTTACTCTAAAATATTGGGTTAAGTTCCCAAACTTGTTAAAAAAACATATAAGATCTCACGGGTCATGTGTATATGCTATGACAATGATTATGATGTTATGAGAATAAGTGTATCAATGAGCCAAGATTGGCTAAATGACAATGATTATGATGCTATGAGAATAAGTGTACCAATGAGCCAAGATTGGCTAAGTTCTTGCTATGGTCTACTATGTGCATTCAATATTCATATCAGACATTGCACGTTATGCATGGACTTTGAGCTATAATCGAAGGTATGGGGCCTATTTTCCCTTATATATATATATATATATATATATATATATATATATATGGGGTACAGATGGCCACAGGTTGACTGATATGATGCCGGTTAGCTACCGAAAAGGACCACCATTGCTAGCATTTGGTTGGGTATGTCATGCATTTGCTTCTATAATATTTATTCATGACATGCGATACTCGAGCACACCATGCATTTTTTTTATCACTAGGAGGTTGCTTATTGCCCATTAAGGCTACTTGAGTTTTGGTTACAAGTGGTACTTCTATTAACCTTTTTACTACAGTTACCTATGATTTTACTTTCTGCCTTACATACCTGTACATGTTTATTCGTACTGACGTCCCGTTGCCTGGGGACGCTGCATTTTATTTCGTGCGTGTAGGTCCAGGTAGGTACTCTGATTGACCCCTCTACCAGGAGCCATTCAGCTGTAAGTTGGTAAGCTCCACCTCTTCCTGGAGCTTCATAGAATGTTTACTTTTTATTGTACAGTTGGGTATAGTCGGGGCCCTGTCCCGGCAGTGTTAGTGAGTCTCTTAGAAGCTATTGTGGACATGTTATAGTGGGTTGGTTCTTTTGCACCTTTCAGTCTCCAGTCATAAGATTGGCATGTATATATAGTGTGTGTCTGTACCTTTATTATGGAAGCCTTGTCGGCTAGCTAGTACTTTATCATTTTGGTTTACTTATCTTGATGTACATGATTTGTTGTTGACCAAGTCATGATCTAAATGGTCCCGACTTAGTTTTTTTCTTCTAAACATTATGCTGCTCGATTTTCTTCTGGTCCCTAGATTAGTTAACTAGCATGTTTAGTGGCTTACCCGGCCAATAATGGTATTGGGTTCTAGTCTCGCCTTCCCTCTCTTTGGAGCGTGACAAATATAATATCAGAGCAGGTCGTGTCCTAGGGAGTCCACAATGCCGTGTCGAGTAGAGTCTTGCTTATGGGTGTGTTGTGCACCACACTTATATTCAGGAGGCTATGAGGCATTTGGGATTGTTTACCTTTCTTTCACTTAATAGATCGTGCTACAGAGCAAAGTTATAGGGACATATGAAATCTTAATCATGCTTTGTGGTTCGTTTTATTGTCAGGCTGTCTATATTCAGGAGATGGCATAACATACGGTAGATATGGATCCGAGAGAAGGTACCAGTTGTTCTTTACCAAGTCAGGCAGATACACTCCCTGTTGAGGCACACAGAGAGCCTCCAGTATCCATAGTACCATATTCATAAGCACTTGTTGAGGGCCAAGGAGGTCCAGTACCCCCAATCCTACCAGAGATTGGGGAGCACAGTATGAGAAAGGCTGTTCAACTGCTGACTAGGATGGTTTCTATTCATGAGAGACAACTAGAGGGGAGAGCAGACATCAGAAGGGATCAAATAGAAAGCTCAAAGGTACAAGAGTTTCTTCACTTGGCCCCTCCAATATTCATATGGTCCAGTCCCACTGAGGATCCACAGAACTTTATAGACCATATATATAGAGTATTGAGGGTGATGCATGCCTTTTGTCACCGAGGCGGTGGAGTTGGCTTCTTTTGAACTACGTGATGTCGCCATCTTGTGGTACGAAGCGTGGGAGAGATCCAGAGGGCCTGATGCTCCGCCAGCATAGCGGGGGGACTTACCTGAGGCATTTTTAGGGGATTACTTACCACAGGAGGTGCGGGAGGCTCATCTTGACCAGTTTATTGGTTTGAGGCAGGGGAATATGAGTGTAAGAGAGTATAGCCTTAGGTTTAATTCTTTGTTTAGGTATGCACCAGATATTGTACGTACAATGAGTGTCAGAGTTCATCGTTCATCGTTATGTGATGGTTTGGGGGATTATTTGATCAGAGACTACAGGATAGCCTCTTTTTAGGATGGTGTAGATATTTCCCGTATTCAGGCTTTTGCTCAGACTACAGAGGATCTTTCTCGACAAATTCAGGATACCCGTAGAGATAGGGAGAAGAATAAGAGGGCTCGTACTATGGGATATTATAGGGAGCCACGAGATGATTTTAGGCCTTCTTTTAACCAATATCCACCTCCGTCATTAGGTAGTTCCTCGCCACAGATACAGGGCCAGCGATTTGATCATTATATTCAGTCAGGTCTGGGGCAGAGTTCACGCCAGCCTGAGAGCCATCGACAGGAACGCTTTGCACCAATGAGACAACCTACTCCTCTATGTGCAAAATGCGGTAAGCTTCATAGTGGGCAGTGTAAAATGGATTCAGGTGCATGTTACCATTCTGGGCAGATAGGACATTATATTAGTTAGTGCCCGGGGTTAGATAGAGGTACAACAACTCACCTTTTAAGATCCACTATAGCCTCTTCATTTCCAGTACGTGCTCCCCAACCAGATCCACAGCTTACTCAGGGTCATGGTAGGGGGAGAGGTAGAGGAGACAGTTCAGGTTCTACTAGTGGACAGAATCGCTTTTATGCACTCACAGGCCGACAAGATTCAGAAGCATCTTCAGATGTGATCACAGGTATTTTGATGGTACATTTTCATGCTGTTTATACACTGATAGATCCTGGCTCTACATTTTCATGTATTACTCCAATCATTGCTGGTAAGCTTGATAAGAGACCTGAATTATTGCTGGGGTCAGTTAGGGTATCTACGCCAATTGGTGACTCAATTATAGCTAGTCATGTCTATCGATGTTGTATAGTGTTAATTAATGAGCATCTAACCATTGCTGATTTAATTGAATTGATTATGCTAGATTTTGATGTTGTTATGGGTATGGACTGGTTGGCAGCTTGTTATGCTAACTTTGATTGTCGAGCAAAGCTAGTCCACTACAATTTTTCCAGGTAGCCGGTCATTAAATGGAAAAACAATGTTGCCTCGCCCAAAGGTAAGTTTTTTCATACCTTAGGGCTCGGAAGCTATTCGCTAAAGGTTGTATATACCATTTAATTCATACTAGAGATATTGATAAGGAGTCGATGACCCTTCAACCAGTCCCTATTGTGAATGAATTTTCGATGGTATTCCCTGATGAGCTTCCAGGGATTCCCCCCGAAAGGGAAATTGATTTTGCTATAGATTTTCTCCCGAACACGCAACCTATATCTATTCCTCCTTACAGAATGGCTCCTGCAGAGCTTAGGGGATTGAAGGAACAACTGAAGGACTTACTTGATAAAGGCTTTATTAGGCCAAGTATATCTCCATGGGGTGCTCCAGTGCTCTTTGTTCGAAAGAAAGATGGCTCCTTATGGATGTGATTTGATTACAAACGGCTAAATAAAGTCACTATCAAGAATAAGTATCCTCTTTCGCAGATTGATGACTTATTCGACCAGTTGCAGGGTGCCAAATGTTTTTCAAAGATTGAATTGAGATCCGGGTACCACCAGTTGCGAGTGAGGGATGTTGATATTCCAAAGACAACATTTAGGATGAGGTATGGACATTTTGAGTTCCTTGTCATGTCTTTTAGGCTTACAAATGCCCCAACAACTTTTATGGACCTGATGAATCGAGTCTTTAGACCATTCTTAAATGAATTTGTGATCGTGTTTATTGACAGCATCTTGATATATTCACGGTCAGAGGCTGAACATGTAGATCACTTATGAACCATATTACAGACTCTCCAGGATAATAGGTTATATGCTAAATTCTCTAAGTTTGAGTTTTGGATAGCTTCTGTAGCTTTTCTTGGCCATGTTATTACAGGCGATGGTATCAAGGTCGATGGACTGAAGATTGAAGCAGTAACGGCCTGGCCGAGACCATTGAATCCGACTGAGGTCCATAGCTTTTTAGGCTTGGCAGGATATTATAGGAGGTTTGTTGAGGGATTCTCTTTTGTCTCTGCACCACTGAAGAGATTGACACATAAAGCAACTAAGTTTCAATAGACTGAAGCATGTGAGCAGAGTTTCTAAAAGTTAAAGAAAAGGCTTACCACCACACCTATCTTGGCTCTTTTGGATGGAACTGAAGACTACGTTGTATATTGTGATGCCTCGAGAATTGGCCTAGGTTGTGTTCTTATGCAGCATGGTAGAGTTATTGCATATGCTTCGAGACAGTTGCAAAAGCATGAACAAAATTATCCTACCCATGATCTTGAGCTCGCCGCAGTTGTATTTGCTCTAAAGATTTGGCGACATTATCTATATGGAGTTCATGTTGATATTTTTACCGACCACCAGAGCCTTCAATATTTATTTAAGCAGAAGGAGTTGAACCTATGACAAAGGAGGTGGCTAGAATTACTAAAAGATTATGATGTTGACATTTTGTACCATCCTGGTAAAGCTAATGTTGTTGCTGATGCACTTAGCACGAAGTCCATTGGAAGTCTAAGCCATGTTGAAGCTGATAAGGTTAAAATGACAAAAGACCTACGCCAACTAGCTAGTTTGCAGGTGCGATTGGTAGATACAGAGGATGGAGGTGTAATTTTTCAAAGTACAACAGAAACTTCCATTGTTAATGAAGTAAAAGAGCCTTGGGACACTGAGGGAGAGCATTTCACAACAACAACATTCTTCATTTGAGCTGACTGTTGAAGGAGTCGGTAGGTACCAAGGCCACTTATGCATGCCAAATATTGGAAGACTCCGTGCCAGGACTCTTTTTGAGGCCCATTATTCTAGATATTCAACCCACCTTGGAGCAAAATAAATGTATCCGGACCTTCGACAAATCTATTGGTGGAATGGCATGAAAAAGGATATTGCAGAGATGGTAACCCAATGTCCCAATTGTCAGCAAGTTAAAGCAGAACATTAGAGACCTGGAGGCCTAGCTCAATATATTGAGCTTCCGCTATGGAAATGGGACATGATGAATATGGACTTCATCACTGGTATGCCTCGTACTCCATGCAGTTATGATTCTTTTGGGTAATCATTGATAGGTTGACAAAATCTGCTCATTTTTTGCTAGTAAGAACGACATATTCAGCGGAGGATTATGCTATACTTTACATTCAAGAGATTGTTCGCCTTCATGGAGTTCCATTATCTATTATATCTGATCGAGGGACTCAATTTACCGCTCATTTTTTGGAAGTCTTTTCAGATGGGTCTGGGCATTCAGGTGAATCTCAGCACCACTTTTCATCCACAAACTGATGGGAAAGCAGAGCGCACCATCCAGACCGTTGAGGATATGTTACGTGCCTGTGTGCTGGACTTTAAAGAAAGCTGAGATGAACATCTACCTCTTATTGAGTTTGCTTATAATAATAGCTTCCAAGCTAGTATTCACATGGCGCCTTATGAAGCACTATACGGGCGAAGATGTAGGTCACCAATCGGTTAGTTTGAGGTTGGGGAGGCAAAATGCCTAGGCCCTAATCTAGTTCACAAGCAACGGACAAAGTGAGACTTATTAAAGACCAATTGCAAACAGCCCAAAGTCGGCAAAAGTCTTATACAGATGTTCGACGATGAGACTTAGAATTTGATGTAGAAGATTGGGTCTTCTTGAAGGTATCACATATGAAGGGAATCATACGGTTTGGAAAGACAGAAAAGCTCAGTCCTATATATGTTGGACCATATAAGATTATTCGAAAGATTGGCAAGGTCGCATATGAGCTCGATTTGCCTTCAGAATTGGGGGCAGTCCATCCAGTGTTTCATATATCGATGCTGCGGAAGTGCATTGGAGATCCTTCGCGTATTACCCACATTGAAGATATCCACATTGATGAAGACTTGTCTTATGATGAGGTGCTAATGGCTATTTTAGACCGACAAGTGAGAAAGCTTTAGAATAAAGAAGTGGCCTCCATGAAAGAATGGTGGTTGAACAACAATATTGAGGAAATTACTTGGGAAGCAGAAGAGGCAATGAAGAAGAAGCACCCCCAGTTATTTACAAATAAAGGTGAGTTATATTTTAAAAGTTGGCAGTCATATTTCTACAGTAACTTAAATTTTAAATGAGTTAGGACAATATTTTTGTATGTATCGTCAGGAGATATCTATACAAAGCTTATAATTAGAATTTTTTTTATAAAGTTAATTTAAGGATTGGAGGAATAAAAGGTATATACTCAAAAGTCACATTTCAAGAGTTAATAGTGCAACCAAGATGCTGTCTGGATACATTCGCGGCCGAATGTTCTTAAGGGGGAGACTATGAAACCCCGTGTTCCTCGTCTTATATATATATAGGGTGGCGTGTCATATAAGACATATAAGACTTTGGATAGAACCTAAGGATAATAAGGCATCCAATAAGTGGTAACGTCAAGGACCTAAAGTTTTAAGCCTAAGGAATACCTTAAATGCCCATTCGGGATTAAAGAAATGACCCAAGTGGCACCTCACCCTTTTCGGAAGGTTTAAATTAGGTTTCAGTTTTCGGATGGAACTAAAAGTCTATAATTTGCTAATAATGAATTTTTTTAAAAATTTATTTTAATAGAACAAAGGTCATACATTATGTTTTGGAACGAAGAAAGTTGCAAGATAAAGGTTGGCCAAAGTTACAGTAAGTTTCTATAAAAAATCCTTCTTAAATTTGGGTGAAATGTAACTGGCCATATATCCCAAAATATGAAGAGTTAGAAGGTCTGTGACCTATTGTAACTGGCCATATATCCCAAAATATAAAGAGTTAGAAGGTCTATGACCTATCGAATTGAAGATCTATGAGTGTAGTTTG
Source organism: Solanum rostratum (assembly GCA_029948455.1). NCBI lineage: Eukaryota > Viridiplantae > Streptophyta > Magnoliopsida > Solanales > Solanaceae > Solanum > Solanum rostratum. The sequence continues at coordinate 21,466,844 of CM057048.1, forward strand.
TAATGTACCAAACCTCACGTCAAACTGACCTCAAAATAAAATATTATGACAGTTTTACTGGGACTACCGGAGCAGGAAACCGGGTCATGGGCCAGGTCGGGTCAAGCCCAACTTTAAGTTGGCTATTTTGATGTTTTAAAGCTCAAAAATGAACTATTTTCGTCCCAAAGCAGAAAGAAACTTAAGAGAAAGCTCCCAAAAGTTCTCTAAGTGATTTAGGTAAGTGGTTTTGCGTTTTACCGTTAAAATTCATCCCCGTGCTTAGAAAAGCATGCCTTACGCTTTGCAATTATTTTTCCCTCTTATTTGCTAAGTTTGGGGCTGTTTTCGGGTTGTAAAAAAGTGATTTTCTTGCTGGTATTGTTGGTTTGTAGCTGGTGTGTTCAGGTAATAATTTTGGGGCTCTTTTACGATCATTTTTACGAAGTTTTATGGACATTTCCTTGCGTAAATGCTCCTTGCCGAATCTAGTCATTAATGCTAAAATTTTGACTGTTTATAGGTGTCTTTAAGCTGCAGATATATAGTTGTTAAGAAGCTTAGGACGTAAGGAGCAACTTTCGTGAAGAAACTTTTGGCAATTGGACGTTCATTGGAGAGTTATGTTAATGCTAAGTTCCGTCTCTCCTTTAGCACGAAATCCGGGAAGTTTCCCGAAATGTCAAATGCAATATCTTACTATGTTGTTGCTAGAAAGACCTTCTGTGAAAGGCAATGTGATTGCAGCTGAGTTATTTTCATGATGGTATTAGGTTGAAATTCCTTTCGTTCACTTAAACTGGACATTCAATATCTATACATCATTTTGTCGGTTTTCCCAGCTACCTATTCATATGTTCGAGGTGTTTTTCTTCTTGGTGTAGTGCCATTAAAATAAATGTAGAATGCGAAGGGAATGTAGTATTCATAATTAGTCCTTCTTCCATAACACAATATAATTGAAACATTTAGCAAATAACGTGTTGGTTTCCAATATTCTTCCGTGAAATTTTCCTATTTAAACAACTAAATCGCTTGATCCTATTTAACACTGTCTTTTACTAATTGATATGGGACCAAATATAAGCATTATGTAAAGCACCTTTATGAACATTTTCAAAGTTAAGGTTTCACTCTAAATGTTGGGTTAAGTTTCCAAACTTGTTAAAACGACATATAAGATTTCGCGGGTCATGTGTATATGCTATGACAATGATTATGATGTTATGAGAATAAGTGTACCAGTGAGCCAAGATTAGCTAAATAACAATGATTATGATGCTATGAGAATAAGTGTACCGATTAGCCGAGATTGGCTAAGTTCTTGCTATGGTCTACTATGCGCATTCAACATTCATATCATACATTGCACGTTATGCATGGACTTTGAGCTATAATCAAAGGTATGGGGCCTATTTGCCCAAATATATATATATATATGTGTGTGTGTGTATATATATATGTATGTATGTGTATATATACACATACATACATACATACATACATACATACATACATACATACATACATACATATATATATATATATATATATATATATATATATATATATGTATATGTATATAAAGGACCACCATTGCAAGCATTTGGTTGGGTATGTCATGCATTTGTATCTATATATATGTATTCATGACATACAATACTCGAGCATACCATGCATTTTTTTATCACTAGGAGGTTGCTTATTGGCCATTAAGGCTACTTGAGTTTTAGTTATAGGTGGTATTTCTATTAACCTTTTTACTATGGTTACCTATGATTTTACTTTTCGCCTTACATACCAGTACATGTTTATTCGTACTGACATCCCATTGCTTAGGGACACTGCATTTTATTACGTGCGTGCAGGTTCAGGTTGGGACTCTGATTGACCCCTCCACCAGGAGCCGTTCAGCTATAAGTTGGTAAGCTCCACCTCTTCCGGGAGCTTCACAGGATGCTTACTTTTTGTTGTACAGTTGGGTATAGTCGGGGCCCTGTCCCAGTAGTGTTAGTGAGTCTCTTAGAGGTTATTGTGGACATGTTATTGTGGGTTGGTTCTTTTGCGCCTTTCAATCTCCAGTCATAAGATTGGCATGTATAGATAGTGTGTGTCTGTACCTCTCTTGTGGCAGCCTTGTTGGCTAGCTAGTACTTTATCATTTTGGTGTACTTATCTTGATGTACATGATTTGTTGTTGACCAGGTCATGATCTAATTATGCTGCCCGATTTTCTTTTGGTCCTTAATTTAGTTAACTAGCTTGTTTAGTGGCTTACTCGGCCAATAACGGTATCGGGTGCCAGTCGCGCTTCTCTTTGGGGCGTGACACAACCCACTTGAGACCATTAACGTTGTGTCTGTCGGTAGAGGTGGCAACATAATAGCTCCAGTCACCTCCATAACCATATGATTCAACCTGTATTGATTCCACTGATAAACATTGGCGTTGAAATCCTATGGCTGTGGAGCGATGTCCTCAAGAGGAGGTGGGTTCTCATGATTAGCATTCTCATTCTTGTTCCTGTTCTGAGTTGCATTAGCCACATTGTTTGCGTTATCTTGGGCCATTCTTCTTAACGTTTTCTAGATCTCTAGGTCAAACGGAATCAAGGGATTACCTCGACTTCGTGTGTTGGGCATACACTACACTTATAACCTGAAAAAGAACAAAAACAACAAAAAATGTAAAATGAAGGAAATAAGGGTTAACATTCAAATCACTTTTGAATTAACCAAGTCTAGCCGTATTCCTCAACAACAGTGCCAATGTCTTAATATCACCCAAGTTACACCTCCTTTTTGAGGATAAAGTGATCGTTCTCAAGAAATAGAACCTAATCATGGTTAGGGTCAAACCCACAGGGTATACGTAGACTTAACAAAATTCAAGTAATGCAGTTCAAGTGATTAACCAACTTACTTTCCCAAGGGGGGGGGGATTGCAATAATCAAGAAATAAAGTAAACCTAACTAACACAAGACTTTAATCATTATAGAGAGAAACTAGGGTATTGTATTCCCCATGATTCCCTAGCTTAGTATCAGTGGATAACCTAATTCCTTTCTAGTGTGGCATGTAGGTTGATAAGTTAAGTTTGCCAAACCTTTTGGTCTAGGTGAGAGCGAATTTCACTACATGAATTGGAGCTTCTCCTTAGTGTGCATTACTAACCCTTACCTATTAGTCCCATTACAATCTCTCCGTGCCCCAGTTAGGTTGATTAGACGAGAACACATCAATCATATCTTGTTAATTAATCTCTTTTCCTATTTATTACTACCTTTTTCAGTCAGTAACACTAGGCGGGTTCTAATATTGGCCACCATTAGAAAACATGCAAAATGAAGAGAGTTAATTAGTACATGCATATAGACCTTCCAAGAATTATGATTTATCCGGTTTTACCTGGTTAGTTCTTCATGGTTCCCACAACCCTAGTTGTGGATTTAGCTACTCATGATTTATGTAAATGCAAGACTTATGAATTAGAATAACATAATAGAGCACTTACACAATTGAATTAAGAACAAGAAAATCCAAACATAATAGAGCACTTACACAATTGAATTAAGAACAAGAAAATCCAAACTTCAATGAGTATCACAAGATTATAAGATCAAATCAAAGTACAAGTATATGTCAAAACTCGCCAATGTTTTCTTTACTCTATCTCATTATTTTTTCTCTATACTGGTCGAACTCTTTGCCAAACTTATTGAAAAATAACCTCAAAACCTATTTATAATATTTAAAATACAAGTCCTAAAAGAAATAGGATGGCTAGGACGACACCCCTTACGAACAACTTTACGGGCCGTATTGCATTTCACGGCCCGTTATTGTGGTCTCGTACAATATTGATGCAAAACTAGACTTGAGGTTTATGACACCCCTCTATAGCTCGTAAAGTAAAAAGGGGGTTTCATTTGATGACACTTCAGAAGTCCTACTTCTCTGATCCCTAGGGCATGAAATATGGTCTGCGACTCGTGAACTAATCCACGACCCGTTTGCATGTTCGTAAACCAATCTTCAAAAAATCAGACCCTCACTGGCCAACCTTGGAATTCTACAAATAAAACACAAAAACATATAAGATCAACTAATATCACATTGAGAACTCACAAAATTTAAAATTTTAAGCATCAAATGTGCTATATTTTTGACAGCACATCATTAAGCCTAAAGTACTTAATATGATACATTCCTCCAAAATTCTCATGAATACGTATTTCTAGTTAAGTTACATGCATGCATGATCATAAAACTATTTTTGAAGGATATGTGATGTATAAGTTTGATGACCATACAAAAATGATGATTAAGTTGCATTTTGCATATATGCAACGATGATGACTTTGTTTCTACTCTGTTCAAGACTAATTCTGTCTCACTCGAGGATGAATGATCCCAAGGGAGAGCTAATATAACACCCCTCATGTTTTTAGGCTTGAAAAACTAAAGTACAAACAATTTATTGATGGTCAGAACTTACGAGCCAGTTCCGGCTCGTAAAAGAATCCACGGGTCATAGGTGGATGGAAAGTGCCCTGTGAAAATGGAATATTGAAGGATTTTTGGAAGTTGACTTACCAATTATCAGACGAGCCCATATATTTGCCCGCGACCTTTAAGTAGGTTTCATAGGTGGAGGCCCTGAGGAACCAAAATTTGTCTAAGTCTCGGTCTTCCTACGAAGGGTTCTACGACCCATAACTTTATCTACGAGTCGTATTGCATGTTAGTGGATCAGAAGATAGATTTCCAGTAGCTCAAATTTTGTGACACCCTGACCTATAAGGCAAGATGTGACTCGTTAGTCGTTCCACGACCCATAGATGGGGTTTCGTGTACGACTATGATAGTTTTTAATGAAGGATGTTTTTGACTTTTTCAATCCATCTAAGTCCTAAACTATGTCATTTTGGCTACCCTAACTACCCTAACCGATGTAACCTCTATAAAGTCCTATTCCTAACTCATTTTCTTTTAATTTCCGAAGTTCTCTCAAGGGTTGTCAATAATTCTCTCCAAAACAAGGGTTTTATTGAAGCTAAAGTTTGAAAATTGACTAGAGTTTTCCAGATTTTCTTCTCCAATTCTAAGGATTCTACTTGAGGTATGTAAAGCTTCATTTATGGATTAGTTTCATCCATGAAGCCCAACCCAAAACCTTTTTTTAATCAAAATTTCATGATCAGTTCTTATGGGCTTTTAAGCTATGATTCCTAATGCATGGACTATGATTCCTATATGATGATTACGACTAATTATGCATGAATTATGATAAATTTTATGATGTATATGACTTTCAAGAAAAAGTATGTGATTCTAATGTATGCATGATTAGGTCCTAATGATTTAATGTGGGTTCCATTGTTAATGATTTAATTTTGTTTCAGTTGCATATTTTCTCTATGAATCTAACTCAATTGCAAGATTTTGACTTATGGACTTACACTTAGCCCTAGTCTCTTATGACAAAGCTATGGATTTCTATGATTTTGATTTCAAGTATGAAAATCATGTATTAAATGATGTTGATATTATGAAAATGATGATATTATGCAAGCTATGATGATGCTATGAGAAAGAGGGTGATGAAAACCCTAATGTTTATGATGATGTTAAGGGTGATGAAAACCCTAATATTTATGACGATGTTAAGGTGGGAATGTCTATCAACATATGGTGAAAGCAAGTAGATGCACTATTCTTATGACGTGATGTTTCATGAAAGACTATGATGATTATTTTGAAAGCTATGCAAGTCTGATTTTAATGAAGTATGAACTATGTTGAAAGCTATATATATATATATATATATATATGATTTATGTATTCCGTGGGATATGGCTTAGCACCGAGCGGACTTGTGTGAGGGGGACTATCCCCTAGGGTCCTTATATAAACCCTCAAGTCCCATAACCATGTGCCACAATATAATTGATATTCATGTTTTATGCCTTAAAGGTGTGCTATTGGATCCAATTAGCTGAAATGATGGACACTTACCGTGCTAGGATAGAGTCTAAATAGTAGGGTCAAATGATGGTTCTCGCATGCTAGGATAGGGCCTATAGGGTGAGGATTGAGTTTACCTTAGCAAAGTAGACTCCTCTTAGCGTGATGTAGAGTGAACATCAAGATTCCATGTAATAGTGTTCATGTGCTTATATGTCAGTTATGGTCCTATTCTTACATATGTATGCTAAGTGTAAGGGTTGATTTATGATGCTTTTTCTCATGATTTTAAATTGCATGCTCATATATATTGTATCCCTCTCCCATTGATTATGATTTATGCATATTGATATTATTGTGATGTCCTTTGGTTCATGGCATATCTACATACTTAGTACATCCTATGTGCTAACACATATTTTTTTGCCTACATGATCTAACCATGTAGGGATGGATGGCAAGAAGATTATCCCATATCGAGGCTAGCATTCGAATTCCTAAGCTTGAAGACTTATTGGTGAGTTATTATGTTTCGGGAACAATCCCTTAGGATGCTTTCCATTTCTGTTATGTAGACACCTTATCATTTACTTTTAATGTATGTCTTGAGGGAGAGGTATGTACTAGACACCACCAAGATCTATGTTATAAAGGCATTAATTGGACAAATGGACACGATGTATTTTCATACTCTTGCTTATGTACATTTCTGATTGCTTAATCTCTTGTGTATACTTATGTTACCTTATAAATGCTTATGATATGAACACGAGGCTTGGATGAGTTGCCTTTGGGTGTCGTATTTTCCGTGTGGCGACTAGGCCCTAGGTCAAAATAGTGACAAAAAATACGATTTTACCTTGACAAAGCCCCAAATTAGATTTTCAACTTCGCTAAGACATTCCTCACGAGAAACCACATAGAATAGCCCAAGGAATTACAAAAAATTTGGCATTGAAATGCCCCACAAATAAATTTCCAAAATTCTCACATTCTTAGCTCAAGAAATAGCTCAAACTAGCAGTAAACACATGGGTTTTACCTCGAATGGATTGCCTATGATTGACTCCGACATCACCATAATTTTTCTCTCCAAATTTCCTTGAACCTATGCTTTTGAATCACTTATTTTTATGCATGCAGGTGATATTACAAACAAGGACCAAAGTATAGCCACTTATGAGTATAACTATAGCGACCTAGATTGCCGCTATAGTGACACCTCCCAAAAAGGGCAGGCCTCGCTATAGTGAGGCCCTAGTCGCAATAACAACATCACTATAATGATCTAGGGGTTACTAAAGAGACATCCTTACCCTAAGCAGCCATCGCTATAACAACCCCTAGTCACTATAGCGAGCTAGGGCCTCTAAAGCTACGACACCAGCTGGTCAGCTTAGAAAGCTGATTTTTCTAATTTTGAATTCCAATGGGGTACTCCCACCACCACTTTTAGCTAATTTTCACCAAGGCGCTTGAAATAAGTCTGAAAACCTCAGAATCCAAACAAAGGATCATTCTAGACCACACTTGACATTCCAAGACTAACCATGCTACCAGAGTTTTTGTTCGAGGGGGTTTTTCAAGAATGTTGAGCAAAGTCAATCGTTGGCCAGCTTTGAAGGCTAAAGTGCAAAACTCGGTACCAACTCATACTGAAGGCCTTGGTTCTCAAGCCAACCATGGTTATAGCCTAATTGGGCCATTGCAGAGTTGATGGAACTGTCAGAATTTCATTCTGAGGCCGTTTACCCATGTTTTTCACAAAAAATAGCTTTTCGAGGTATAAGGCCTTCAAAAGTATGGAAAATTACACAACTCCCTAATGAATGACCAAAGGACTAAACTACCAGTTTCAACAAGTCATAAATGACCTTGGGTCGCTATAGAAGTGCTCTAACAGTAGAAATAATATAGTAAAGGCAAAATGATCCAAATGGTCATTACAAAATCTACCACTAAAAGAACTTTTGTTCAGAAAAGTACGGATAGAATCATACCCGAGGACTCAAACAAGCTGAGAAACTGCTTCTGCATCTCCTGCTCGGTCTCCCAGGTGGCATTCTCAACTGAATAGTGTCGCCACTAAACCTTAACAACTATCATGGATCTAAAGCAAAGCTTGCAAACATCTTTGGCTAATATGGTTTACTAGATCCTCAAGATAGGCTAGATGGTTATCCAACTCAATGGTATCATACTGAAGCACGTCAGACTCATTTGGAATATACCCGGCGCAACCCAAAAATGTGAAAATTAGATGGATAGTTGGGAATGTCGGAGGCAGGGCCAACTCATATTCAACCTTACTAACACACCTCAATATCTCAAATAATCCAATATACCAAGGGCTAAGCTTGTCCTACCTACCGAACCTTTTCATGCCCTTTAAGGGTGATACCAACAATGATACCTGATCACCAGCATTTAAGGATAAAGGGCAGCATCTGTGGTCCACATAACTCTAATGGCGGCTCTGAGTTATTTCAATCTATCCCAAATCACCTGAACTTTGACTAAGGCATCCTGAAGCAGGTCTGTTATGTGTGGTTTAGATTAGAGGACTCGAACCAACCAACCGGAGACAAAGGCTACCATATACTCGAATGGGGTAATATATATAGTGAGTGGTAGCTATATTGTATGCAAACTCTGCTAAGGAGAAAAGCTGGTCCCATCGACCCCAAAACTCCAATACACAAGCTAGTATTCTCCAAGACCTGAATAGTGTGCTCTAACTGTTTTATCTGGGGTATGCAGTGCTGAGGTCTATCCTGGTGCTTAACTCCCTTTGAAAAGCTCTCCATAATCTAGATGTAAAATGTGACCCTCGATCAAAGATAATGTCCATTGGAACCCTTTGTAAATGGACCATCTCCTATATATAGACTTGGACTAGTCTCTATGTAGTGTAAATAGACTTCACTAAGAGAACATGAGAAAACTTGGTCAATCGATCCACAAAGAATCATATACTATCAATACCTATAGAAGTTCGGGGTAACCGTATTATAAGATCTATGGTGATTGGTTCCCATTTTCACTTGGGAATAAGCAATCTCTAGAACTCCCCACAGGCTTCTGGTGCTCAACCTTCACCTGCAGGCAACTAAGGCAATGAGACACATAATTAGAGATATCCTTCCTTATACTGTAGCACTAGTATTGCTGCCTCAAGTTGGATACATCTTCGTGGTGCTCGAATGAATAGAGTATTTAGAGTCATGAGACTCTTGAAGAATAAACTGTACCAGATCTCCAACTCTGAGAACACAAAGGCGACTGTCATACCACAATACTCTGTCTGGAATAATAGATTCTTGACCGCCAAAACCTCACAATAATAACTCATAACGCTCAACTAGGGCCTCATCCTCAAACTGTTGGCCACAAATCTTATCAAGTTAGGAAGATTCAGCCCCCCAAAAGGCCAATATCTGCCCAGAGTCTGAAAGATCCAACTAAACCATCTTGTTAGCTAAGGACTGGATGTCCAAAGCTAAGGGTTGTTGCACGGCGATTAGGTAAGCAAGGCTGCCCATACTTTTCACCTTCTGGGTCAAGGCATTTACTACCACATTTGCTTGGCTTGGATTATAGAGAATAGTCAAATCATAGTCTGCAAGAAGCTCAATATAATGCCACTATCGGGAATTTAGGTCCCTCAAACGTAGAACGAACTGAAGGTTGCGACGGTCCATATAATCTCATAATGGACCCAAAAAAGATAGTGCTTTCATAACTTGAGAGTAAAAACTACGCCGCCTACTCTACATTATGAGTGGGGTTGTTGCGCTCGTGTGGTTCAATTAGTGGGAGGCATAGGCAATAACTCAACCCTATTATGTCAAAACATATCCCAAACTAACACCAGATGCATCACAATATATAGTAAAACCCACTCCCTTAACTAAATGAGTCAAGATTGGTGTAGTGGTGAGTAACTTGTTGAGCCTTTGAAAGCTCAACTCACACTCCTCAAACCTTTCAAAAGGGATACTTTGGTGGTGAATTGGGTCAATGGGGCTGCAATTATGGAGAATCCCTCACCAAAGCATCTGTAGTACCCAACCAGACCAATGGAACTCCATATCTCTTTAACAGACATGGGCCTAGCGCAATCTCAAATGGCCTCAATCTTGGCCAAATTGACCATAATGCCGTCCAAGAACCTCTCAAAAGGGATACCTTGGTGCTGAATTGGGCCAATGGGGCTGCAATTATAGAGAAGCCCTCACCAAAGCATCTGTAGTATCCAACCAAACTAATGAAATTCCGTATCTGTTTAATAGACATGGGCCTAGTGCAATCTCAAATGGCCTCAATCTTGGCCAAATCGACCATAATGCCATCCTTGGACATCACGTGTCCTAGAAATATGATTAACTCCAATAAAAACTTGCACTGTGAGAACTCAGCATAAAGATAATGATCTCTTAATGTTTAGAGCATAATGCTCAGGTGCTAAACATGCTCATCCATGCTCTGCGAGTATACTAAAATATCATTAATGAATACAATCACACATGAGTCAAGATAGGGCCTAAATATCCAGGTCAACAACTCCATGAAGGAAGTAGGGGCATCGGTAGGCCCTAAAGACATCACCAGAAACTCGTAGTGGCGGTTGCGGGTCTAAAAGGAAATCTTAGGGAAAATAGCTGCCCTAGTCCTCAACTGGTGATAGCCAGATCTCAAGTCAATCCTAGAAAACACAACGACATCCTGAAGCTGGTCAAATAAGTCACCCATACGAGGCAAGGGGTAATGGTTCTTGATTATTACCTTATGAAGCTGTTTGTAATCTGTGCATATTTGCAAGGTCCTGTCCTTCGTCTTAATAAGCTAGATAGGAGCACCCCATAGCGATACACTCAGACGAATGGACCCCTTACCCATAGGTGCTCAAGCTGAATACAAATCTCCCGAATCTCTATAGGAGCCATTTGATAGGGTGGAACTAAAATGGACTTAGTGGTGAGCTCAATTCTATAATAAAATCAATATCGCTCTCCAAAGGTAGGAGTGTCACTCAACCCGACTACTCAAAGGGGCAGTAGTCATCATCATATTACCCAAGGTTAGAGGTTGAGGTCGAATCCCACAAGGAATAATATGTCGGCGAATGAGTGGAGCATGGACCTAAAGCCACTAGATTTTGACTCAATAAATGAGTACCGAGCAACAATTCTAACTAAATTATGGGGGGGGGGGGCGGGGAATAACTAACAACAACTCCTAAGAATAATTGGGTAAAGATTGATCAAGCAAGGGAGCAAGGATATGGGATATGGGAATCAATCAAAACTTAATTGATCCATCACACTTAGCATTAAATTGACCCTATGGGTAGGCTAGGTTGCTTGTAATCACCCCAGCCAGGGGAATGATGTTTTGCAATAGCCAACTATAGTCTATCACGTGGGATGATCAAAGACACGCCTGGCTTGAGCACCACAAAGCAAAACTCCCAAGACCTTAGCCATTGAGTCCCTCAACTTATAAACCCATGATTATCATGCAATCTTCCCCCTCAACTACATCCATTAGAGCAATAATTGAAGAACTAAGTTAGATTCAAGTAGCAACTTCAAATCTAATTCATACAAGAATATAAGAATGAACCCATAAATCAGTTCAAGTAATTAGAGCAATTTAAGAGAAACCCTCTTGATTTTGCAAGTAAATCATCAACTAAGACTGAAAGCAAGAGAAATAATCAAGACCCATATATAAATCAACAATCAAGCTTCACTTAAATCTACAAATTTAGCATTCAAGAACAAGGAAAGAAAGAGTGAGTAAATGATAATACAAGTCCATACACACTCGTTAATCCCCTCAAGATTTTGTATAAAACTTGCTCTAAATCCTCACCCTAAACTAAAATCTACACTAACGTGTGTTGGTTTTCTTAAAAAATATATGAATGTTCAACTCTGTATCGTCTTCTTTGAATTCACCATGAATCAGGGTTAGGAGTGTGAGTATATTGTGATTTTGGGACTGAAGATGGTGAATTTTCAAAACTGTCCCGACATTGGTCACTACAACATTCTACAATCGTGGAGGTTGTTTCTCTTTAAGTTCCGCCTTCACACTTCGTTTGATGTCACAGCTTTGCAATCGCTGGCCTAAACGCCATGCTCGCCGGATGTATCTGCTTCCAGGTACCATATTGTGCATTTTAGCCCCTTTTGGCTCCAATTCAGCTCTAATCTTCAATTCTCCTTAGCAAAGCCAAATCTAAACCAGAAGTATCTGTAACATACACCATTCAAAACATAATTATCCTCACGTTATAGGATTAATAACACAAAATCATAAAAAAAGAGCGAGAAATGGTGCAAGTCATGCACTTATCAACACCCCCAACTTAAGACTTTGCTTGTCCTCAAGCAAAACAAAACCAAACTCGGTAGGCTAGCAATTAAGCACACAACCCCAATTCACTTTTACAACAATCAAAATCATGATCATGACAATGGTTGGTACCAATAATTAGCACAAGTATGTGGATGCCTATCAAGTAAATCCCCCACATTTCAAAAGCTCTTTTCCAATTTAAAGCACAATTTCTAGGGATGACCAAGTGACAATACAAATCCTTAAGGAGTGACTCAAACTCCTAGTCAACTAACAAGTTCCACTTGGCTCAAACTTTAAGAAAACACCCATATCATCCATCCATGTCAATTTGTATGTCCTCACAAAAAGAAGGAAAGTACCCAAAATACACACACAAGTATTTACAATGAACAAGGGATAAGGACTCAAACATTTACACTTAATAAAAGAACATCTTGTGTACACAAATGCCACACCATAGCCTTGCCTTTATTTTCAATCAACAGTGGCTTAATTTATTTTGGTTGGCAATCTCAAAGGGCTTTTTAGGGTTGTAATGTAGGCCAAGGGGTAGGGTTAGATACAATTTAGACAATAGTGATTAGCCCTCTTTAAGTCCCACATACAACATTCATTCTTTTCCAACTTTTCCATTTTTTCCTTTTCGCATCACATATCAATGCACATTTAATCCTTCGTTTTCATTTAGGTGCCCCAATTACAACTATTTTTCACATTTTGGAGGATTCTTTTCGCTCAAACACTTTTTCTTCATTTTGTTTTCATTTTAAAAGCTCTCTTTCTTTTCTTTCCATTCCTCCACTCATTTTTCTTTTTCTTTTCACAAGCTTTGAAGTAGTAGACACCTTTTGTCTTGTCCTACATCACCCCCAACTTAGGCTTAAAGCCTCAATTGTCACAAACTTGCAAAACTCAAGGAGAGATAAGGGTTCAAAAGAGGGATATCTTTTTCAAAAAGGTTGAAGGCTTGTAATTAAGGTTGCCAATAGAAAGTATTAGGCTCAAAAGGGGTACTAGGGCTAAAATCAATTCATTTGGTGGTTATGTAGGCTAAGTGGACTCAATTCAAACCAAAGAATGCCTAAGATCATTTTCCCAACCAAAGTCTATTAAGTATAACATTTCAAGACCAACAAGGCATATTCTAGGTGACACAAGTACACACAAAGAACAAAACAAAAACTCACAACACACATGACATGCAAATTAAACAAGAAGAGATCAATATAGCTCTCAAGTAAGGTACACAGGACTCATTTTTGAATATATCCATCTAGCAAGTAAGAGTCACCAAAAGAGTCAGGGTGTTGTCTCAAAATCATCCCAAAAGCGTTTAACTTTCCAAAATTTGAGGGGTATACATTTTCGCAATTCATAACACTTAAGTAAATATGCTAGTACCAAACACGTCACGATTCCAAAGTATAGATCCTACAAGATTCAATGGCTACTTAGACTTCACCAAAGACCATATTCTATACACACACTTACACACCCTATCGACAATTTTTCCTTAAGAAGATCGTAACTCAATCCATCATCGAGAACCGTCGATTATACATACCATTAGAAAGAAAAATAAGAAGCTACCAAATCTACTAAATAGCTAAATCTATACACAATATCTACAAGCCCAACAAGGGCATACCATAATCACATAAGTCAAGCCTAGCAAAGGCACATCATCAATACAAAACAAGAGAGGCTCTACAAGTGCTAACAAATCTAAAGTATACAAAATGGAAATAAAAGTCATAATCAAGTCATACGAGCACCCCCAACTAAATATGATGTTGTTTCCTCACAACACAATCACAAAATAAAAGAGAATACAAGGGACTCCCTGAAATCATCACTCAGTTCTCGAGCCAAAAGAGATGAACTCATTATCAAGACCTTAAGAACTGGACCCACACAACTGCCTCAAATTGCCCATCATCTGGTTTAGAATATGCTCTTCTTCTCATGCTCCTTGAACTTCTTCTGCCTCCATTCTATCTTTTCCTGCCTCTGGCTCATATGGTCAAACTGGTCACTCATAGCTCTCTAAGAAGATGCAACTGATGCAAGTGTAGGTTGATCATCTACTGTAGCTCCTGGTAGTTCTATAGGAAGGCCTGCAACCAACTGCCTAATCTGCTTATCCATCTGATGAATCTGGGAGGACAAGTACTTCATAGGCGGAGGACCAAATTGAAGTGGTCCTGAATAAACTGAAGGACTTGTAACTCTTAAAGTAGACCCCTTATCTCTGATCCTGGTTCTATGGACTACTGAATAGAGGGATCTAGAACATCAATCCGCCTCTTCTTTTGCCTTTCTAGGACACCTCTCTTCTTCAATGAGTAGATGTCTTTGGCCGGTTTCTTCTTTTCATTAGTGGATAGGACAGATACCCCTACCTCATAGCACAATGTAGAAATCAATGAGGGGTACACTAAGCTCTTGGCCTTCCCTTGGGCCACTTCAGAAAGCTGATCTATGATAATCTGTCCTATATTAACCTAAAGACCATTCAAGATAGCTGTTATGACAAGTGCATGGTCCAAAGTCACCTCTGTGTCATGGGTAGAGGGAATGACCCAAGCAAAAGTGATGAAAGCCAACATCTAGCTTCCACCGTGAACTCATGTGAGTCGATACCTCTTTGGGAAGTGAACCACTCTAGCGGGACTTGCCATGCAACTTTTCAACCAACCACTGAGCACCCAACTCTCAATATCTCTCTTTGTACACCCGAATGTTAGCACCCAACATCCCATAGATAGTATTGATAATCCCTGGGCTGAAATCAACTTTCACTCCTCGTATCATGGTAACAATCTCCTCTCCAATGTTAGTCTCTCAAGCATTTACATAGAACTCGACAACTATGGTGTGATTGGATCTGATAGGTTTGTTAGCAAAGCATAGCGATCCCGAAATCTGAAACCGACTAAAGAAATTTGACATCTTTTCCTCCACCTTGCCCAAACAAATCCCCCTCTCTCGCATCAAAGGACGACCCAAATACTCATCATATTTTTGGCCATATTTGGTTGATTGACTTTGATCAAAGTAGTCTTCTTCTTCCACCTCTGGAAAGATATCATTCTCATGAAGTGCTTGCTCGGGAACCATTTCCAACCAATTTGGATCTACATTTGAAATCAACACAACAAAAACATCTTATAGACATTTAAATTATGTGTTAGAAAAGATTTAGACCTAGGAAGTCATTTGGAAGAAATCTGGAGCAAACTGTGAAGCATTATTGTTGCTGAATCAGTGAATAACTGTTCTCCGTGTTCGCAGCTGCTCAAGCGCGATCATGGAGTTCAAGTTCCGTAAGCCTCCACATTTATGCTAAGGTATCCATGTTCACAAAGGACAGAGAGTTTCCAGAACAGTTGCGTTCGCGGCTTAGTGTCCGCGTTCGCAAAATAAAATAATTGCCAAAATTTAAAATTCAGAGAGGTATTTCATCGAACACATGCAGGGCACACATTTCAATCATGATTTCAATGAACTATTACCCCCCAGTTCTTCCCCAAAAACATACAATCACTCCCTAAGCTATACTCAATCAATTAGCACAACAATTCATCTTAAGTTTCAATAATTGTGCATAAGAATTAGTTCCAAAGATGTTCACACAGATGACACCATAGCGACACACATTCATGCCAAGAAATGAAGAAAATGGAGAGAAATACTTGGCTATGATAGTGTGACATTACAATAAGAAAACTTAGCATATTAAACATTTACCACTTATCAAGCTATTTTCATGGCTGCACTATTTTTCCATGAAGAAAGGAGAGAGTAGGAATTACATACCTTTGAATGAAGAACCAAAAAGGATGAAGAGGGAAAACCTAAGCTTTTCTTGAAGAATTTTGAGGTTAAAACTCCTTAAGGAATGATTTTACCTCACTCTGTAATTAGCTGTACTTGTGCTCCACTATTTTTGAAGATGGGAGACAAGTTTCATTTAACTGCACCTATTAGTTCTCCACCTTCACAAATCGGTAAGCGCAATCGTGCCTCATTGCCTTTGTGCATTCTGCGACTGCGGTCATTTGACCACCTTTGCAGACGTAACTAGGTGCCAGACTTGGGCTGCTATTCTGCAACTTTGGGCAATCCCAGGCCCAATCGGGCAGTCTGCCTTTATGCAATAGGCGATCCTAGGTCCCAAAGTGCGGTCAAAACAACCCATTTTTATCGTTTGTCATTTTTGTTGGCGTTTCCACCCACTTCCTCAACTCCAATCATCTTGGCACTTCAAAACCTGTGCAATGCCACTACCAAAGACTTAAAAGTTGTGAAGGTTAACCAAAAATCAAAAGTTAAAATCAAGAAGTTATTCTAAAAATTTGAAATACAAGAATTTATTAAAATATGCACAAAACTTGATTCACTACCCATTTGTGTTTCCACTTTGAGGTAATGAATCTCTTCCCTAATTTCAAGATGATTTGCCATTTGAGCTCATGAGAAGGGTAATAAGAGACATCATCATTTCCCACCGGTCTCTCCACTTTGAGGACTTGAATTATCTACCCAACTTATTATTAACTTTCCTTTTAGGTTCCTTGGGTAGACATGGGAGTGTCAAGAGGTGTTTTTCAAATTTAGCTTCACACCTTATAGCCTCCAAGTAAGCAACACTCCCAACTTCAAATGAACAAAAGTTGCCATTTGAGATTTCCATGGCTTGCTTTTGCAACTTTAGTATCATTTCCTCAATCTTAGCCTCTTGGGCGATTATTGGACTTGAAGAAATGCATAGGCCCCGTATATCTTCCACATTAAGGATCACTCCTTCTTCTTTGGATTCCAACTCATAGTTGGCCACTTTTGAGTAGGGGACCTCACTCACTCTATTGATTAGTTTCAAGTCGACCTCCAAAATATCAATTTCTTATTCAAACCGGTCCAATTCATAACCTCTAGCAATAAGTAAGCTCTTGAGATCATCCCTCGTATTGAGAAATTGGTGCCTTTGGGCCACTTTTTTTGGAAAGTCTAAGATTCAAGTCGGTGAGCGAGTCTTGACTCACAACACTCTCATCTCCATTCACTTTCTCAGCACCATTTTTCTCCCCACGAAGTGCAATACTCTGAAGGAGATAGAAAAAGGGCTTACATTCCTCAAGCAAGCGTTAATCACAATTAGTCATACAACAAAAAAATCAAGAAAACAAAAAAAAGTACTCGCTAATCAAATCAAAAAGAAAAGACTACAAGTCCTAACTCAACTCAATACACCTATTGTTCCTCGGCAATAATGTCATTTTTTGATGTCGCTCAACCCAACTACTCAAAGGAAGAAGGGGCGATCGTCATCAGCATATTACCCAACTTTAGAGGTCAGGGTTGAATCCCATAGGGAACAATATGTCAGTGAATGAGTAGAGCAAGACCTAAAACCACTGGATTTTGACTTGATAGGCGAGTAAAAAGCAAGAAGTATGACTAAATTGGGAAGAAACTAAACTAACCACTACCCCAAAGAACAATTGGGTAAGGACAGATAAAGCAAGAGAGCAAGGATATGGAAATCAATCAAAACTCAATAGATCCATCATACTTAGCATCAAATTGACCCTATGGGTAGGCTAGGTTGCTTGTCATCACCCCCGAAATGAAGTTTTGCTAGAGTTACGACCTCTTATGCGAGATGCTCGAAGACAAGCCTGGCTTGAGAACCACAAAGTAAAACTCCCAAGACCTTAGCCATTGATTCTCTTTTGAGGCCCTTAACTTATAAACCCATGACTATTATGCAATCTTCCCCCTCAACTACACTCACTAGAGCAATAATTGAATAAGTAAGATAGATTCAAGTAGCTACCTGAAATCTTATTCATACAAGAAGATAAGCATGAACCCATAAAGAAATTCAAGCAATTAGAGGAATTTGGAAGAAACCCTCTTGATTTGGCAAGTAAATCATCAACTAAGCATGAACGCAAGAGAAATAGTCAAGACCCATATATTTATCAGCAATAAATCTTCACTTAAATCTACAAATTTAGCATTCAAGAACAAGGAAAGAAAGAGTGAGTGAAAGATAATACAAGTGAAGCCCACACTCGTCAATCCACTCAAGAATTTGTAGAAAACTTGCTCTAAATCCTCACCCTAAACTTATATCTACAATAAGGTG
This sequence comes from Solanum rostratum, assembly GCA_029948455.1. Classification (NCBI taxonomy): domain Eukaryota; kingdom Viridiplantae; phylum Streptophyta; class Magnoliopsida; order Solanales; family Solanaceae; genus Solanum; species Solanum rostratum. The sequence goes on from CM057048.1 coordinate 21,485,313, forward strand.
TGTTCATCTTCTTCAAGAATGTATGAATATTCTTCTCTGTATCATTTTCTTTGAATTCATCCTGAATTAAGGTTAGGAATGAGAGTATATTATGATTTTGGGATTGAAAATGGTGAATTATCAAAACTGTCCCGACACTAATCACTGTAACATTTCGTGATCGCACTCAGCATTCTGCGATCGTAGAGGTTGTGTCTCCTTAAGCTCCACCTTCGCGCCTGTTACTAGCTCGTTCACACTTTGTTTGACGTCATAACTCTGTGATCTCGGGCCTGAAGACCGCATTCCTGAGGTATATCCATTGCCAAGTACCATTTTGTGCATTTCAACTCCTTTTGGCTCAAATTTAGCTCCAATCTTCAATTCTCCTTAGCAAAGCCAAATCTAAACCATAAGTACATGTAATGTACACCATTCAAAGCACAATTAGCCTCAAGTTATAGGATTAACAACACAAAATTCTAAGAAATGAGCAAGAAATTAGTGCCAGTCATGCACTCATCAGTAGGCCAGGTTTGACAGTAGGAAAGACATCAATAAACTATTGCACCAGTGGAAATGAATCAATAGGGGGCGTCATTGGACACATTTTGAACATAGGCCAAGTAGAGCAATCACCTTGAAGCAACTAGCAACTGAGCTCCAATACGGGATATAGTTCCCATCGGTAAGCGGTTATAAGTATCCTACCATAAAATTGGGAGAACACCAAGCAACGTTAATGTAATGGTCTTGGCATAACAATACAAAATTGTATGAGGAGAAGATAACCAGTCATGCCCAAAATAATATCAAAATCCAGCATATTAGGTAAAAAGATCGGGCTGAGTATCATGCCGAGGATAGTCACCATACAAGATCTACATACCTAATACACTACTAAAGAATCCCTTATTGGGGTCGAAACATGCAATCACACCTTTAGTGGCTCATAATCAGTATCCAAATGGGGAGCAAAATATATAGACACATAAGAATACATAGAATTTGATCAAATAATGCCGAAGAAACCTACTGACATAGGAGGATAGTAACTGTGATGACATTATTTGATACCTCGGCCTCCGTCCTAGCTAGAGTAGTATAGAAATGACCCTGTCGGCCTCCCCCATGCTCGTTAGTCCTATCTCTCAACCTGCCTCCTCGGGGACCTCCTCTATTCCCTGTTGGCTACCATCACAGCCTTGTGGCTAATCTCTACAACCTTGACCCTACCCCATCCTTTGACCCCAGGAGGAGGTGGTACTGATGCCAATGGTCTAGCTTGGATAGAGCAGCCTCTAGACCAGTGGTCTACTTAACCATAATCAAAACAACTTGAGGCCAAGCACCTTGAAGTACCCCGTCCGCAGTGGTAAAGGAGTGGACCTGGTCCCCTCAAGCTTTGGCTTGAGATAGAACCCCCTAACGGGGAAAATTCCCCTAAATTGCTAGCAAGCCCCCTGAATTGGTTGACTAGGTTGACCCTGGTAATATTTATCACATTGATACCTCTAGGGGGCCTATTATATCTACCTTGGCCACTAGACTGGGATCCACTTAAGGTACTCCGGTGCTTGGCCCTCGTACCACTGTTCCCTTGGGCCTCACAATGAATAAGTTCTATTGTATGGGCGTGATCAACAACATCAAGGAAGGAGCGGGCTATAGAAACAAAGTGCTCGGTCGTCAACCTCAACTAGGGCCTCAACCTGCACACAAAATGTCTCAGTCTCTCCTCTTCGATGGGTAGAATCATGATGGCACATTGAGAGAGCTGGTGGAATCTGGCCTCATTCTCGGCAACTATTTGGCCGTTCTCCAACCACGTGAACTGATCTTGGAGTTGGTCCTTAATGCTCCTAAGGATAACCTTGCCAAAAAATCCTCTGAGAACTGAGCCCATGTCAATAGTGGTGACCAAGCTGGCCTGGTTTATAAATATGAGCACTACCGCTATCTAATGGGTCTACAAAACTGGGAGTAAGTAAAGTATGCTCCTCTGAATTCCACAAGACCTAAGAACTGGAGCTGCTCTTGACATGTGGTAAAAAAATCAAGGTATCTTTTTCAAGGACTCTAGTTAATGTCCGGGTTGATAGCCTTTGAAATACCTCCAACATCTTTTGCTTTTGTAAGGACAGAGCACTCTTTGGGACTGCTGGCGAGGGTACAACATATAGTGGGAGTGGCTAAACCTCAGGTGCTGGTGGCACAAGTTTGCCCTATGGTGCTGGGATGTTAGTAGCTGGGGATGAGGCTGAGGCTAGTGGTATAACCTTGATAGCCATAAGCAAATGGGCAATCGTTGCTTGTAATTCAACAGCCATAGATGGAGTTGCTGGTGGTGGTGCCTTAGGCTATGGAGGGATAGGGGCATCTCGATTCTCCTCCACTAGGTCTAGTTCTACATCCCTATCTAGGGATAGGGCCGCACCCTTAACCCCACCTCAAAATTGACCTCGGCAAGTCATAATCCTCTAATGAGCGAGACAAGTAAAGTTTCATGAAATTAATAGGACACATACCACACGAAAGGATACAACATAGAGAATAGTTCCTAAATGACATCTTATAGCTTTTTGAGGATAGGTTGAGGACATATCCACACTGATTCGCAGGACTCTACTATACGTTAGCTCTTCACAAGTGAGACCAACGAACCCTGGGCTCTGATACCAACTTATCATGACCCAGTTTCTCGAGTGATGATGACACCTACCATAACTCGCCGATAGAAAAGCCAAACCCGTAACCCAAAACTTTAAGTAATGGGTATGAGGAGGAAAATTAAATAGAACTAAGGATCAAAAGCAAATATACAAATAAAAATGACAGGCTAAATATACATATATATAAACAAAATACTGAATCCCTTCCAGAACTTGGAAATCACTAGTACAGAGTACAAGTGCAAAAAATGGACCAAATCTACACACACAGATATATTTATATACACATACACACACATCACTAGTTGGTCTCAAAATATATAAAAGACTGTCCATATAGTTGAATGAGATAGAAATGATCCAAAAAGGCCAAATGCTCACCTTGATATCTGATATGGGCTAATACAAGCTCGATCTATTAGTGCCGGTGTCTGGTGCTCAGACCTACATCACGAAAGGAGATGCAGAGTATAGCATGAGTACCAGATAAAGGTACCTAGTAGGAATCATAGGTTGACTAAGCAAGATAGGTTAAAACAATTAGAAATAGAGGAATAAACCTAAACAAAAACCTAATAAAACATCTATAACAAGAGAAGAGCGATAGTAAAAATAGACTAAAACTAGCTAAAAGATCTATACTAACAGGCCCCTCCATAACGCACGTGCACAGCTTAAGGTAAGACCTAAGAGAACCCCCATAAGCCCGCGGAGTACATAGAATTACTACTATAAAAGATTAGAAGCTAGGATTATCTAGAATATGCTCTCTAGGGATTATAATTCTTTAGAAGCGAGGACTTGAACCATAGTACCTAAGTAAACATAACTCTTTAAAAGTAAGACCGCGAACCCCGATGCCTAGGTAAGCATATCTCTGCAAAAGCGAGGCCTCAAACCCCGATACTCTAGGCAGTTATATCTCTGTAAAAGCAAGGCCTCGAACCTCGATGCCTAGGTAAGTATAACTTTGTAAAGTGAGGCCTCAAATCTCGATACTCTAGGCAATCACAACTCTGCAAAAAGTGAGGCCTTGAACCTCGATACTAAGGTAATGATAATTCTATAAAAGCAAGGCCTCGAGCCCCGATACCTTACATGAATTGCTGGATGAGGTACCAAATCAACTTCTTCTCCACATGGGCCTAACAATCACCAACCTTTTCCTTTCATAAAGAACCGATTCCAAAAGTGCACATATGAAGTTCGAGGACTTTTCACCATCTAGAAATGATTTACTAACTCCACTCGAGCTTCAATTGGACCCACAACAAAGGAATCAAAAAGTCTGAGATCATCAACGTACCTCAATAGCTGGGAAAATACGGGAAAATATGGATAATAGTGTTCACAAGTGCATAATACTGCCTAGCTAAGGCCCAACTTCAAACTCTAGTCTGCTATATCAATCTACTAGGATATAAGCCCACTAGAGCAATCTGGGGTATCTAAGGCAAGTTTTCATCACCTACACTAAGGCTAATACACTTCACAATAATAAAAACAAGAACCCAATATTAATAACACATTACCAAGTCACAACAGATGCCATATGCTAGTAATTACCTGAAAATATCTTGAAAAGGGAGCTAAACATACTTCTAACCCCAAGGCACCAATTATTCTATTCAATCACAAATATTACAATACTACCGATATTTCCATTAGGTTACAAAACATCAAAAATAGGATACTATAATACTAACAGTGATGCTAACTATAAGGATAACATACAAGCTTACAACTACCTAGAAAATTTTTCCAAAGGGCTAATGCTATAGATTCTAATACCTAAAGCATGTAAATAAGCTAACCCGCTGAATTCTAACAAAATCAACATGATTTTATTCAATCCACCTCAATCTATGGAAAGTAAAATCATAGCGTACCTATAGGCCAATCATGCTTGTTCCAACTTACTTTGCCAGAGCTTTTCTTTTTTGCATGACCTCCGAATGATACCACACTGTCGAAAATAGCTTCACAATATCATTACGGTTATTTAGAAACTAAAATTTTCAAGAAACGGAGATGGCCCAATTTTGGGACCTAAAATGGAAAATGTGGGACTCGTATCTGAAATTTCAAAATTGACCCCAAAAACATTCCCAAATCAGCACTCCTAGACCAATAAAAATTTTAGACACTTAATTCGGCCAAGAAATATCAAGAAATGATTATACAATGAAAATCCTAAAATTTCGACTAAATTTCAGAAATGGAAGCAGCTAAAGGGGTAAATTTACAAGATATGGGATGCCCAAATCTAAAACCAACAACACCATGATAATCCTACTGAAAATCCACCAAAAATAAACGCAAAGATCACTAAAAATGGGTTCCAATAGCTCAAGTTATCACTCTTCAAAGTTTAACCAAACTTCAATCTGAAAATGCTCTGTATAGTTTAGAAAAGTATGATTATGGGAAAAACCCCAAATCAAATTTTTGACCTAGCTAAAATGTTCCTCACAAACAACTACATAGAATAGCCGTAAGAATTGTTAAATTGTGCCCTAAAATGCCCAACAAATAAATTCCCAAAATTCTCAGCTCAAGAAATAGTCCAAGACAATATTAAAACATGATATTTACCTCGAATGAAGTGCCTATGCTTGATTCCGACATCACCATGATGCTCCGCTTGAAATTTCCTTGAATCTAGGCTCTTCAATCACCGATTTTGAGCTTAAAATGTGTAAAAATCAATTCCAAAAGGCATTCGTGCGGGATGAAATGCAAACAAGGACCAATATAAAGGGCATATACGGGTATTACTATAGCAACTTAGGTGGCGCTACAGCGAACCCTCCCCAAAAGGGTGGACCTTGCTATACTGAAGCCCCAGTCTCTATAGCAAGACAAGGGTTACAAAAGAGACACCCTTGTCCTAGGCGGTTGTCCCTATAGCGAACCAAGGATGCTAAAGCGATGGCACCAGCTAATCAGCTAAGAAAGCTGATTTTTCCAACTTCTAATTTTGATGGGGTACTCAAAATTCATCGGAGACCTCGTGTATGCAAATGAACCACGCTTCCCTATAAAAATTGACTTTCAGATTCAATGATGCAGTTAAAATTCTTGTTCGAGTCTATTTTGACTAATTATGGGTCCCACTCCCATGATCATTTTTAGCAAATTTCCATTGAGGGGCTCAAAATATGCCTAGAAGCCTCAGGAATCGAACGAAGGGTTGTTCTAGACCAAATTCAACATTTTGGAACTAACCGTGCTATCAAAATTTTCACTCGGGCATGTTTTCCAAGAATGTTGACCAAATTCAACCATTGGCCGATTTTGAAGGCTAAAATGCATAACTCGATACCAACTCACACTGAAGGCCTCGTGCTCTATCCGACCATGCTTTAAACATATTCAGCCACTCCAGAGCTGATAGACATGTTAGAATTCCATTTTGAGGCCATTTATGCACATTTTGCTCAAAATTAACTTGTCAATGTAAAGGCTTTCTTAAGCATGAAAAACCGCACAACTCCCTAACAAACAACCAAGCTACGGGTGCCAACAACTCATAAATGACCTGGGGTTATTATAGGAATACTTTAATGGTAGAAAGAACATAGTAAAAGAAAATTGGCCTATAGGGTCATTACAACATCTAGTACTAAAAAACTCTTGTCCACAAGAGTAAGGATGAAATCATACCTAAGGACTCAAATAAGCTAGGAAACTTCTCCCACATCTCTTCCTCGGTCTCTCATTTGGCATCCTTAATTGGACGATGTTGCCACTATACCTTAACAACTGGAATAGATTTGGAATGAAGATGGTGAACATATTTGGCTAATATGAGTAGTGACTCCTCAACGTAGGCCAAACGATCATCCAACTCAACAGTATCGTATTATAGCACGTCGGACTCATCTTGAATATACCAGCGCAATATAAAAGCATGAAAAACCAGATGGATAGCTACAAATGATGGAGGTGGGGCCAACTTATATTCAACATAACCGATATGCCTCAATATCTCAAATGACCCAATATACTGAGGTCTTAAGCTTGCATCACCTACAAAATCTCATCATCCTCTTCAAGGGCGATGCCTAGAGAAATACTCAATCATCAACGCTAAAGGATAAAGGGTGGCACCTGTGGTTCATATAACTTTGATGGAGGCTCTGAGCTGTCCTCAATCAATCCTCAATCACTCAAACTCTAGCTAAAGCATCCTTAAGCAAGTATGTGTTGTACAGTCCAAGCTCAGAGGACTCGAGCCAACCAACCAGAGTGCAACAACACCTACCTTATAGGGCCTCAAATGGGGCCGTCCGAATACTCGAGTGGTGGATATTGTTTTACAAACTCTGCTAAGGGAAAAAATTGGTCCCATTGACCCTCAACTCTAGTAAAATAAGCCCGTAACATATCCTCTAGGACCTGAATAGTGCGCTCTAACTATCCATCTGTCTGGGGTGAAATGCAATGCCGAGGTACACTTAGATGTCTAACTCTCTCTAGAAAGCTCTCAAGAAGCAAGATATGAATTGTGGCCCTCAATCAGAAATAATAGACACTGGCACCCCATGTAAATAGAACACCTCCTGTATATAGACCGGGGCTAGTCACTCCGCAATATAAGTAGACCACATTAGGAGTAAATGAGCAAACTTGGTTAATCTATCAATAATGGCCCATATACTATAAATACCCCATGATGTTTTGGGAAACCCTATGATAAAATCCATCTTGATCCACTCCTACTCCCACTTTGTAATGGATAATCTCTAGAACTCCTAACAAGACCTGTAGTGCTCAACCTTCACCTGTTGGCAATAAATAAAGACCCATAATATAAGATATCCTTCCTTATACCATACCACTAGTAGTGATGCCTCAAGTCACGATACATCTTCGTAGTGCCCAAATGAATGGAATGTCTGGAGTCATTAGCCTTACGAAGAATAAACTGAACCAAATATCCAACTCTGGGAACTCATAGGTGGCTTTCATACCACAACACTCCATCTGGATTAATAGATGCCTTTCCATCTTCACCTCACAATACTAACTCTCAAATCTCAACTAGCACCTCATCCTTAAAATGTCTGCCATGAACCTGATCAAGTAAGGAAGATAGAGCTCCAACAAAGGCCAATATTCACCCAGAGTCCAAAATATCCACCCTAACCATCTTGTTAGCTAAGGACTGGTTGAACAAAGCTACGGGTTGCTCCACGATGAGTAGGTAAGCTAGGATAATCATACTCTCTACCTTTTGGCTCAAGATGTCTGGTACCACATTCATCTTGCCCGGATGATAGAGAATAGTCAAACCATAGTCTGTAAGAAGCTTAATCCAACATCTTTGTCTGGAATTTAGGTCCCTTAAACTCAAAATTTGATAAAGTCTATGATGGTTCGTATAAATCTCACAATGGACCCCATATAGGTAGTTCCACCATATGTTGAGTGCAAAACTTTCCGCCGCCAACTCTAGATCATGTGTGAGGTAGTTATACTCGTATGGTCTCAACTGGTGGAATGCATAGGCAATAACTCGACCTTGTGGTATCAACACACATCCCAAACCAACACCAGATGCATAACAATATACAATAAAACCTACTCTCTTAATTGGAAGATTCAGGATAAGTGCGGTGGTAACTCCTTGAGCTTCCAAAAGCTCAACTCACCTTCTTGGACCACTCAAAAGGGATATCCTAGCGGGTCAATCAAGTCAATAGGGCAGAAATCATGGAGAAAGCCTTAACAAAGCATCTGTAGTACCCATCTGATGCAATGGAACTTTGTATCTCTAAAATAGCTGTGAGCCTAGCCCAATCTCGAATGGCATCAATCTTGGCTAGATTGAGCATAATGCCCTCCTTGGACACCACGAGTCCCAAAAATGTGACTGACTCTAACCAAAACTCTCACTATGAGAATTAAACATAATGATGATGATCTCTTAATGTCTACAACACAATCCTCCGGTGTTGGACATGCTCATCCATACTTCATGAGTATACTAAAATATCATCAATGAATACAATTATGAAGGTGTCAAGATAGGGTGTAAGTACTCAGGTTATCAAGTCCATAAAGGTAGCAAGAGCATTGGTAAGCCCAAAAGACATCACCAGAAACTCATAGTGTCCATAGCGGGTCCAAAAGACAGTCTTAGGGACATCAACTGCCCAAATCCTCAACAGGTGATAACAAGATCTCAAGTCAATCTTAGAAAATATATCGACACCCCGAAGCTAGTTGAATAAGTCATAAATATGAGGTAAGGCATAATGATTCTTCATCATTACCTAATTAAGTTGCCTATAATCTATGCACATCTATAAGGTTCCCTCCCTTTTCTTAACAAACTAGATAGGATCACCCCATGGCGATATACTGGGAAGAATAAACCCCTTACCCAAGAGCTTCTCAAGCTTAATACTAAACTCTCAAAGCTCTACGAGAGCTATCTGATAAGGTGGAATTGAAATGGGTTTAGTACTTGACTCCAAGTCTATAGCAAAATCAATGTCCCTATCTAAAGGTAGGTCAGTAGGAAGGATAACAATAAACTCTCAGAACACAGAACTGAATCAATAGGAGGGGCCTCACTAGACACATCAAGAACATAGGCTAGGTAGAGGAAACACCCAGAAGCAACTAGCCACTAAGCTCAGATATGGGACATAGACCCCATCAATGAGTGGCTATAAGTACCTTGACACAAAATTGGGAGAAAACCAAGCAAGGCTAATGTAATGGTCTTGGCATAACAATCCAAAATCGCATGATAAGAAGATAACCAGTCCATGCTTGAAATAATATCAAAATCCAACATATCAAGTAAAATAAGATCGAATCGAGTATCGTTCCCTAGGATAATCACCACATAAGATCTACATACCTGATCCAATACTAAAAAAATCCCCTATCGAGGTTAAAACATGTAGCGACACCTCTAGTGGCTCATAATCAACACTAAGATAGGGAGCAAAGTATATAGACACATAATAATACATTGAACCTGGATCAAATAAAGCTGAAGTAGCCTACTAACATAGAAGGATAGTATATGTGGTGACATCATCTGATGCCTCAGCCTTTGCCCTACCCAGAGTAGCATAAAAATGGCCCTGTCAGCCTCCTCCTTGCCCATCATTCCTACCACCTGACCTGCCTCCCTAGGGACCTCCTTATATACCCTATTAGCTACCATCAGGGCCCTATGGCTGATCTCTGCGCCTCGACCCTGACCCCTTCCTCTGCCCCCAGGTGGAGGTGGTACTGTTGCCAATGGTCTAGCTTGGATGGGGCGATCTCTAGACTAGTGGTGTATTGAGCCACAATAGAAATATCCTAAGGCTGAGTGCCTTAAAGTACCCCATCCATAGTGGGAAAGAAGCCAACCTTATCTCCTCGAGTTTTGTCTTAAGATGGAACCCTTTGAACGGTGTTGACTCCCTTTAACTACATGCAAGGCTGCTTGAATTGGTTGACTAGGATTACCCTAATAATATCTATGATACTGAAACTATTGGCTGGGCCTATCTTATCTCTTTTATCCCCTAGACTAAGACCCATTAAACCTGCCCTGGTGCCTGGCCCTCTTATTGTTGCCCTCTTAGGCCTTATAATGAGTAAGCTCTATCATATGGGTATGATGAACAACATAAAGGAATGAGCCCCGCGTAAATACCAAGTGCTTGGTCCCAACCTCAACTGGGGCCTCAATCCAAATTAAACACCTCACTCTCTCTTTCTTGGTAGGTACAATCATGGTGGCATGTCGGGAGAGCTTGTGGAATCTAGCCTTATACTCGAAAACTATCATCTGGCCGTTCTCCAATCATGTAAACTAATCCTAGAGTCAGTTCCTAACTCTCCTGGGATATACTTTTCCAATAAGACCTTTGAAAACTAAGCCAATATTAATAGTGGTGACCTTGCTAGCTTGGTCTGTATGTAGAAGCACCACCAATATCTAGCGGACCCACAAAATTAGTGGGTTATAAATTCGTTTCCTCTGGACCCTATAAGACCCATGGACTGGAGCTACTCTTGACATGTGGTAAAAAAATCTAAGGCATCTTCTTTGACAGCTCTTGTAAATTCACGGGGCGATAACTTCTAAAATACCCCCAACGTCTTCTACTCCTACAAGGACATAGCACCTTCTGAGGCTACTGGCGGGGGTGGCTGAACCTCAAGTGCTGGTGGCAAAGGCTATCCCTTTGGTGCTAGGGTGTCAACAACTGGAGATGGGGCCAGTGGTATAACCTCGATAGTTGTAAGCAAATGGGTAATCACGACATTAAGGCCAGAGTCATATTTGGTGTGGTTGGGGTTGTGCTGCTGTGGTGGCCCCTCAGCATACGGAGGGATAGGGGCATCCCAATTCTCCTCTATTAGGTTTGGTGCTACATCCCTTTTTAAGGATGGTGCCCCGCCCCTAACCCTACCTCGGGGTCGACCTCGGAGAACCATAACCTGTGAATGAGTATGACAAGTAAGGTTTCAAGAAACCAATAAGACACATATTGCATGAAAAGATACAACATAGAGAATTGTTTCTAAATGACATCCTATAGCTTCCTGAGGATAGGTTACGGATGTCTTTGCAATGATCCGCAGAACTCTATAAGATATTAGCTTTGCATAAGTAAGACCAATGAACTTAGGGCTTTGATACCAATGTGTCCCGACCTGATTTCTCGAGTCATGATGGCACCTACCATAATCTACCGATAGGTAAGCCAAACTCATAACCCAGAACTTTAAGTAAAGGGTATAAAGAGGAAAACTAAATATAATTAAGGATCAAAAGAAAATACATAAATAAAATGATAGGCTAAATATACAAATATACCAACAAAATATTGAATCTATCCCAGAGCCTAAAAGTCACTAGTACAGAGCTACTACAGATAAAATAAAGAGTACAACTCCCAAAAGTGGACTGAATATACATACATACACACACACATATATATAGCTACACACACATCATTGGCTGGTCTCAAAATATACAAAACAGAAGCCAACTAGCCGAAGGAGACAAAAATGATCCCAAACCCTAGATGCCACCCTAGTCTCCAATGTGGGCTGCTACAAGCTCGATCTATCAGTGTTGGTGATTGGTGTTTGGACCTGCATCAAGATGGAAGATGCATAGTGCAGTATGAGTAGTAGATATAAGTACCTAGTAGGCATCATAGGTCGATTGAGCAAGATAGGCAAAAACGATATCACCTGGAGGAATAAACCTATATAGGAACCCAAAAGAACATGTATAACAAGAGAGGAAAGGTAGAAAGAATAGGATGAAACTAGATAAAAGAGCTATACTAAAAACACTTGGCTAAGACGCACATGCACACTTTAAGGTAAAACTCGAGCGAACTCCCATACGCATGCTGGGTACACATAATATCTACACTTTATGATTAGAGCTAGGATTTTCTAGAATATGTAATCTAAGGATTATAATTCTATAGAAGTAAGGCCTAGAACTCTGGTGCATAGGTAAACATAACTCTATAAAAGCGAGGCCTCAAGCCTTGGTGCGTAGGTAAGCAAAACCCTGTAAAAGCAAATCCTCGAACCTTGATACTGTACAAAATCATAACTTTGTCAGAATAAGGCCTCAAACCTCAGTGCTAAGGTAAGCATCACTTTGTAAAATCGAGGCCTCAAAACCCTCGCTGCCTACGTAAGCATAACTTTATCAAAAATGAGGCCTCAAACGTCAATACTCTAGGTGATCATAACTTTGTAAAAGAAAGGCCTCAAACCTTGATACCAAATTAATAATATTTCTATAAAAGCAAGACCTCAAAACTTGATGCCAACGTAATGATAATTTTATAAAAGTGAGGCCTTAAACCCCAATACCTTAAATGAATAGCCATAGGAGGTGCTAAATCAATTTCTTTTCCATAGAGGACTAATAATCAACAAGATTTTTCGTTCCATAAAGAACTGAGTATACATATGAAGTCCAGAGCCTTTCCGCCATCTAGAAATGATTTACTAACTCCACTCGAGATTCGATTGAACCCATAACAAATCAATCTCAAGGTCTAGGATCATCAACATACCTCAATAGTCAAGAAAGTGCAGAGAAATTATTGATAACAGTGTTCACAAGTGCACAGTGACTACCTAGCTAAGGCCCACCTACAAATTCTAGTTTGCTATATCATTCTATAAGGATTTAAGCCCATTGAAGCAACACCGGGGCATCTAAGACAAGTTTTCATCACCTACACTAATGCGAATATACTTCATAGTAATAATAATAAGAACCTAATACTAATAACAACATTACCAAGTCACAACAAAGGCCACATGCTAACAATTACCCAAAATACCAAAAAAGGAAGCTAAAACATACTTTTAATCCCAAGGCACCAATTATTCTGTTCAACCCCAAAAATTATTAGTACTCTTGACATTTCCGTTAGGTTACAAAACTTTGAAAACAAGATATTATAATACTAACAGTGATGCTAACTAGGATAACATACAAGCTTATAACTACTTGAAAAATTATGCTAAAGTCTTAGTACTATGATTCTATCACCTAGAGCTTCTAAATCATTTTCCTTTCCTAAACTCCAACTAAATTAGTATGACTTTACTAAATCAAACTCAACTTATGATGGGAAACCATAGCTTACTATAGGCCGATCATTTATACTCCAACTCATGATTATGATTATAATGATAGCTATGATATGGCGTTACACATTTATAGATGTGAATACACCATCATGTACATGTTATGAATGCGCTATTCCTATACATGCAACCACATTTTGAACTATGATTTGACTTTTGAGTCCAAGTATGAATGATAATGACTCACCTTGACTTATGATGATTTATGACAAGCACGGCCACATTTATATACTATGTATTCTATGGGATATTGACTCAGCACTAAATGAGAGTTTAGGAGGGGGACTATCCCTAAGGGTCCTTATATAAATCCTACTTATGTCATAACTACGTGCCGTCGTAGGTTCATGTTCTTATTCCCAATATAGATGATTTTGTTTCATAACCCACTAAGTGGGGTATATTATACCTTGGCAAGTAGGTTACTCTTTCTTCAGTGTAGAGGTAACATCAGAATTCCATGTAATAGCTCGTGCAGTCTTACATGTAGATTACGATTACATCCCCATTTATGATTATGTACTATAGCATTCATGCATCATGGCATTCATGTTTCTTGATATGACGATCTCTTCTCTACTCTCTCTCTCTCTCTCTCTCTCTCTCTCTCTCTATATATATATATATATATATATATATATATATATATATATATATATATATATATATAATTATATATACACTCTAGTAAACGTAGCCCGAGCAATAAATATGTTTGATTATTTTTACACTTCTATTCGTATGATTAAATTTAAATTTAAAATATAATACTTCATTTGTTTTAATTTATTTGTCCTTTTTAGTTCAGCACTGATAGATTTTTTATATATTTTAAAAAAAATTAAGTTGTTAATTATTGCGACTTAGAGTATATTTATGTTAATTTTAAATAATATATATTACTTACTTTGTTCCAAGTTATGTATTGCACACAAAATTTTGAGAATCAATCAAAAAATTTTGACCTTTAGTTAAATTATTAATTTTCGTAAGTGGGCTCCACTTCTATTGGCATGTAAAAATCAAGAACAATGAAAATGTTCCCGTTGAGGTTCAAACCTACGACAGTCCAGGTGTTCTCTAGACCGATAACTATGTTTGATTTTTGTATACTCTTATTCGTATGATCAATTTAAATTTAAAATATGATATTTCATTTAGTTTAATTTTTTTTGTCCTTTTTCTTTTAGTTCTTTTAAAAAAGAATATCCCTTTCCTTTTTTGGCAATTTCAAAATTTAACTTTCCACATGACATATTGTCATAAGATCAAAAAATATTTTTGATACATTCGACGTAAATAATTTTACATATATTTAATTTATTAATTTCACAAAATTTAGGAATTTCATTAATTTTCTTGCCAAATTAAATAGGAGCAATTAGTTTATATGGTGACAATATTTACTTTGGTTAAAGTATTAATCAGGGGTGGACCCACACATGTTTTTTGTCTCAATTTATGTGATACCTTTAGATTTTTAATATATTTTAAAAAAAATTTAAGCTGTTAATTATTGCGACTTATAATGTATTGTAAGTTAGTGTTAAATAATATATGTTACTTATTTTATTCTAATTTATGATTATGCATACACAATTTTGAGAGTCAATAAAAATATTTAAATTTTTTATTAAATGATTAATTTTGGCAAGTCGTCTTTAGTTTTGTTGGCATGTAAAAATGGAGAAAAATGAAATAATAAAGTGGGCCTCAATTATGTTGCTATGAAAAAATGCAACAAAATTAAAGGCTGTAGTTGGAGTTCGAACCAATGACATTGAACTTGAAATGTCAATCTAGAACCACCAAGTCAAGTAGGTCTTTTATGTAGAAATGCCCTGCAATTTTGATTTATTTACAGGGAAGCACATGTGTTGACGGAGATCCGTGTGCTTATTCTCGCTTCTTATATATGAGACGGAGACACGTGTGCTTATTCTTGCTTCTTATATGTGTGTGTGTGTATATATATATATATATATATATATATATATATATATATATATATATATATGCCCCTGTTTAAGGTAACATTGTTATACAGGTTAGCACTATATATCTAAATTACATTGCATGCCCGCATACTTAGTGGATTCAATGTACTAATGTATACTCTATGCCTACGTTATATCACAATGTAAGTGCAGGTGATCCTATTATCCATCTCATGGCTGGATCCAGCTAAATGGACGATCTAGATTGGGTGAGCCCTCATGCTTTGGGGACAAAGTCTTCTATCTTTATTCTCATACTATGGCTATGTATTTGAGACTGTCCTTCCTTTACTTTGAGGGTGAGCCATGACCTTTCTATGCCCGCAACTGCATTATGACTTAGAGACATTATTGGACATGTCACTTTGATTTCAGAATTGTACTTCTTTCGTGCTATGTATGACTCTTATGTTATGCTTATGTCAGCCTCCATTTAGTATTTTATTCTTCTTTGTTTTCTTTGTATGCTTGTTGTATGCAAAAAAGCTCGGATGAGGTACCTTCCGGCCCCTTATTCTCAGTGTTATGACTAGGCCCTAGGCTTAGGTCATGACAAACTTGGTATCAGAGCAATAAGGTTTTGAAATGGTCTTCATCGTCAAACATGCCGCATCAAGTAGAGACTTATTCATAGATGTGAAGTGCACCACATCTATGAGTAAGAGGCTCAAGGCATTTTAGGAAAAATGTCACTTCTTCATGATTAACATCATGCCATAAAGCACGTCTTAAGGTTTTCTATCTCCAACGAATGTTCTTTTTACCTTTGTAGATGATGCCTCCAAGAGGAGCACCTTAGCCTAGAGAGGATCTTGTTAATAAGGATCAAGCTCCTCAAGATCCTATCGGAGATCTAGTTACTCTGGTTGAGTTTCGGACCGCGATTGCTATGATGGCCTGAGCTATTGCTGCCTAAGTTGGACGGGCTATTGCTCTTCCTCAAGTTCCCAATCCAACTTCTAGGGTGAGAGACTATGCCCAGATGAACCCTCCGAATTCTGTGGTGCCAAAGTTGATGAAGATTCCCAAGAATTCATTGGTGAGATATACAAGTTGTTGGCTATTATGGGGTTCTCTTTAGAGACTGAGTTAGCTGCTTATCAACTAAAAAGAGTGGCCCAAGTATGGTGCACTCAATGGGTGATTGGGAGAGGGGATGATGATAGGATTCGTTGGGAAGAGTTTAAAACTATTTTTCTTGATTATTTCTTCCCTCATGAGCTTAGGGAGTCAAAGATGACCAAATTATCAAATCCCTTGAGAATAATAAAAAATGGATAGTGTTCAATTAGAACATGAAAACGTGTCTAAGAGAGCCCTTACAACCAAGGCACAACGACGTAATTATCAGGGACACGCTCCACCACTGAGCTAATAGCCCATCGTGCGAGCCTTCCACTGGGGGCCCGCTATGCAAAAAATGAGAGAAACCCCATCCCTCTCTTTCTATTTTTCACCCCATGTTCTTTTTTTCTTGCTCGAGCTGGATGATTAAAAATTATCATGTCCAGTTTCCTCGGGGGATGGATCTACTCAAGCTAGGGAGTATGAGTGTAAGAGAGTGTACCTTGAAGTTCACCAATATTTCAAAATATGCTCCTACATTAGTTTTTGATCCTCATGCTAGAATGTGCAAGTTCATTTCAGGGATCTTAGATTTCGTGGTCAAAGAATGTCATACCACTATGCTTGTTAAAGAGAAGAACATATCTCGGCTTATGACTTACACCGAGTGAATTGAAAGTGAGAAGCTTAAGGAGAGGAGGATAAGGTAATCTTAAAGGGTCTAGTTTGATAGTAGGTTCTCCAATGCTAGGAGTAGTGGTGGAAATGGCAATCCTTAACAAAGCAAAAGGTTCCAAGGACAAGGCTCAAACTCAATTCCAAATCAAAGGGGTACTAATTATAGGGTGACTAATCCTAGGTGTAATGTGTGTGGAAAATATCATGTGAATTGATGCTTGGTCGGACCAGGTGCTTGTTTTGGGTGTGGAAAGATAGGCCACAAACATGAATATCCTTATATTCTCAAGAAATATCAAAAGGGTCGTCAGCAAGAACAAGTTATTTGGGTGCTCAAGGCCAACTAAGGGTTAAACAAGGTGATGCTCAATGCAAGATTAGGTTTTAGGCTTCTTTACATGCTAGGAAGGAGGTGGTGCAGACTCTTGATGCGGTGACTAGTATGTTGGAAATCTTTGATTTTTTTCACTTCTTTCTTTGCTTTTAAGTTTTTTATGAGTCAAGAAATCTTAAGGGAATTCTCAGTTTATACTCCCGTGGTGAGTCAATTGTAGCCTGTGTAGTCTATTAGGGTTATCCTATTTTTGTTTTTCATAATGTCATTCCTTGTGATCTTGTTGAGTTAGAAATGGTCAATTTTGATGTCACTCTAGGGATGGATTGGTTACATGCTTCCTATTCTTCCATAGATTGTAGGACCTAAAAGGTCAAATTCCAATTCTCGAATGAGCCTATTCTTGAGTGGGTAGGTAGTGACTCCACTTTCAAAGGTTAGTTTGTTTGTTATCTTAAAGCCATAAAGATGATTTCTAAGTGGTCAATCTATCATATAGTGAGTGTCAGAGATGTTGAATCTGATTCTCCTACTCTTGAGTCAGTTCCAATGGTAAAGAGTTTCTGAATGTATTTCTCGAAGATTTGCACAATATTCTCTTGAAAGGGAAGTAAAATTTAGCATTGATATTCTTCCTGATACTCAACCAAACTCCATTCCTCCATACCAAATGGCACCGAAAAAATTAAAAGAGTTGAAGGGTCAGTTCAAGAATTTAAGAAAGGCTTTATTAGGCCAAGTATATTGCCATAGGGTGCTCCTGTATTATTGGTAAGAAAGAAGGATAGTTTATTTTGGATGTGTATTTACTATCGGTAACTGAACAAGGTGACTATAAAAATTAAGTATCCATTATCGATGATGGATGATTTGTTTGTTCAGTTGCAAGGTGATACTAATATCTCTAAAATTGATCTTTATTGTGACTATCATCAGTTCAGGGTAAGGGAAAGTGATATTCCCAAGAAAACTTTTCGAACTAGATACGGGCACTTTGAGTTCATGGTGATGTCATTTGGGTTGACTAACACCTCGACGGTGCTAATGGACCTCATGAATCAAGTGTTCAAGCCATTCCTTGATACTTTTGTGGTTGTCGTTATTGATGATATTCTGATTTATTCTCGGGGTGAGCAAGAGCATGGATCATTTGAGGTTGGTTCTTCAAACTTTGAGGAACAAAGAATTGTTTGCAAAGTCCAGTATATGTGAGTTTTAGTTGCATGAGGTAGCCTTCCTTGGCCATGTGGTATCTTGTGATGGTATAAAGTTGATTAAGAAAAGACCAAGGCAGTATGGAATTGGCCTTGACCATTGTCTCCTTGAGATATTCAATGTTTTCTAGGGTTGGTTATTATCGGAGATTTGCTAAAGGCTTTTCATCCATTACTCTACCTTTGACTAATTTGATCCAAAAGAAGGCCATGTTACAATGGTCGAATAAATGTGAAAAGAGTTTTCAGACTTTGAAAGTGCGTCTCATACTGGCTTTTATTTTTGCTCTACTAGAAAGTTTAGATGGGTTTGTGGTATATTGTGATGCTTCTTGTATTGGTTTAGGTTGTGTACTAATACAACATAGTAAGATTATAACATATACATCTAGACAGTTGATGGTGCATGAGTGGAATCATCCAACCCATGATCTTAAGTTAGCAGCGGTGGTATTTGCTTTGAACATTTGGCGACATTATCTTTATGGGGTTCATGTTGATGTATTCACCGTTCATAAGAGTTTTCAATATGTGTTTACCACCAAAGATATCTAAACATAAGGAAAAAGAGATAGTTAGAACTTCTCATGGACTATGTCATGAGTTTGCAATACTATCCAAGCAAGGCAAACATTATAGCTGATGCCCTTAGTAGACTATCTATGTATGGTTCATGCTAATGAGGCCTAGAAGGAGTTGGTGAAGGATGTGCGCCGTTTAGCAAGATTGGATATTAGATTAGCTGATTCTAATGATGGTGGTATTCATGTTCATAATAGGGCTGAATCTTTTATGGTTGTTTATGTCAAAGTAAAACAAGACTTAGACCCGTCATTGGTTGAATTGAAGACGGTGGTTGCCGAAAATAAGATAGAAGTTTTCTCCAAAGGAGGAGACGTTGTACTTTGGTATTAAGATTTTTTGTATGTTCCTAATGTTACTAGACTAAGGGGAGTGATCTTCAGAGAAGCCCATAATTGTCTATATTCCATATATCTGGGATCCATCAAAATGTATCAAGAGTTGCAAGAGGTAAATTGGTGGAATGACATGAAGAAGGATATAGACAAGTTAATATCTGAATATCCTAATTTATCATGACCCGGTCATGATGGTGCCTTCTAGGTACCACCTACAGGAAAGCCGATAGAGCTACAATGGACACAAGTACATAACATATACATATATTCAGAACCATAATATTATAGAACTCAAGAGTGATCCTATGACATAGATCAAAATACTACTGCAGAAGGTCAAATGTCTGGAAATAATAGACGACCATCAAAAGGAAGGAGACTATAAGGTAGCCAAAACTGCAGGTGCTCACCAAAAGTCTCCTGAGCACTCCGAAAAATCCCCAACTCAGCAGCCACGGCTCGTACCTGGACCTGCACCATCAGAAGATGTAGAAAGTAAGGGTGAGCACCAAAAAAGGCACCCAATAGAATTGTCGGCCGACTGAGTGAAATTGTAAACATGTATAAGCCCAAATATATAGAGAATTGCAGTATTCTAGCAAAACAAACTCAGTATAAGTCATAAGCATATATGGAAAAACCTCAAACCATAATTGAACAAACCGATGCAAGAAGCCATGATACAGTGAGCCAACCCAACTCTAGCGACAGAAGAGAATACAAAACCCAAATCGGAACCACAAATGTGACTCAATGTGTACCCTGGTCTTGATTAGACTTTTGACCATGCTTGGAATAGACCTCAGGCAACCCCATAGGTTGGACAACAGGCAGGAAAGACCTTGGACTAGACATCAGGGCATAAGGAACTCAGACGATACAAACTGATGAATATTATTGAAGCCCAAACCATAACTGTCCCCAACTGAGGCATTTGCCTGTACGCGGGTGCAAAGCCCTAGTAACTATGCCTGTACCCCACTCGAGCCCCCATAAGCCCAGGAGGTACAGCCGCGCACAATATAACTAACAGATAACCATTGAAACACCATAGAACAATCACAGAGCCCAGTTCTCAATATCATAAGATCAAGGGTAACCTATATGTGGGTGTTAGGCCCTAGTGTGTACGACTAAATACTCCCTGAGCCAGCCATAAGCCCAAAAGATATGCCTACACATAATTTGGGTGTGAATAGGTAAGGGGATCCACAGGTATATGATGGGGCCCTCGGCCCCCAACATCACAGCAATAACAGGGTCCTTGACCCATCCATAAATGGTATCATACTGGGACTCGAAACCCTAATATCAACCGAGGGCTCGAACCCACGGGTCTTCTGACCTAGCCTTCGATCGGGCAGTCAGCTAGGGCCAAGTTGTCTGACCATGAATTTAACGGTGGGATGTATCCCCTGTGGGTGAAATAATTACCTCTAGCATAATTAATAGTGTCTTAACATTGGAGTATCAATCACTAGGCCTCACCCCATAGAATATTAATCACGGGGCCCAGCCCCGTAGGATATCAGTCACGGGGTCTTCAATCCAAAAAACTTAGCTAGTGCTCGGTCCTCAGAATCTGCATCTGCCACCTAGTATCACAGTCGCGGTCACTAGGACACACAAGTCCACATAGAGTGTTACTTAGGACTTGGATTCTGCAAACATGACAACCGATGCTCAACGATAACGGAGAGCGTCATCTTGGACGAGATGTCCACAGTCTCTCACCCAACCAATCTATCTGGATCTGGAACTCCAAAGTCATGTCATGCCCAAAGTGAACGTAGGCGATGACAATACTATCATGCCCAGAGTGAATGTAGGGAATGATACTCACAACTTAGGTTTCCTATAATCTCAATCCAATCGAGACTATTGCAATCACCACCTTTTTGAGATACAACAAATACCCAACATCAGATAGAAAGAATAAGTGACCAACAACTATCAGCAGTACATCGGAGAGCATATACATCAGAAAACACCATAGAGTCATGCCCAGCTAAGGCCAATTATACCACAACCTCATCAATCCCCAGGGCCTAGAGAAAACATAGAAAATAACAGTACATCATAGTATCCAGGAAAACCAGACTCTGCAAAGTTATATCTATACTAGAATGAGGCTACCGTACGACATATAATCAATACACAATCTCCCAGCCAACATATCTCTGTAGCAACAACAATACATAATCATACAAGTACAAGTCAAGTTGGCACACATGCTTGCCCCACGCACTAACTCATAGACGACCATTATTAGGCCCTTTTTCTATATACAGTAACTCATAGGGAAGCGTTAGTGTAATCTAAGATAAGGCCCAAGAGGCTAGATAATCAGAAGTATATTACCCACATAAAATTTTTTTGCAACCTAGCTGCTATAAAGGATATTGCCCAAGGAAACTATATGCCGACCCCCTTGTAAAGTACTCCGTTCTCAATAGGGTTCTAGTCCCCAAGACTAACCCACACAACTGGTGTCTCCTCATAGATAGCCTATGAAACCCATTGGACATAACCTACACTTCTCTATCAGGGTCACACTCCCATCTCTAAGATACCGATGGCTCAATAGTAACATAACTCGTATCACAGATCACACAGCTCCCTTAAAAGGGAAACTACAACCGTTTTCGGAACATGGTGTGTTTCTCTGGTCATTAACAAGTAGAGCAAGTACATAAAAGATAACTGTGATATACAAGATTATATATAAGTCATAGGGAAGCACATAATCATGTTTAAGCGAGAAATTCTATCACAAGAACTCATAACAGATATAGACTGTTGTAGCCACATCATGCATGCTTACACCAACAAGATATAAATACTAGAGTTAGTGCACAAGGTAGCATGTAATCACAAGACAGCCTCAACAGATAAGCTTAGAGTACATACCTATCCCAGGTTTGCAACCCAACGAAACCCTTTTCAGGCCCTTTTGTAGCTAAATAGTGTAAAAACTCAGACAATATGACAGCCACAGTTAACACAACCCGCAATACAAATGCTGAAGTCCCATATCACCATCTGTAACACATGTGGATTCACAACCATCTATATGCAATATAAAGTCCACAGCTCAACCTATTCATAGTAACTTCCATATATTTCAACTCACACATGCTACCATTTCAGCTCAGTCTAAGGTGTAGAGAAAGCCTAGCCTACCTGGCATCTAACGCTTCATACTCTGCATCAATCTATCTAATATTTTCCCCATCATTAGCTTCCTAATGCTGCTTTGCTGCTAAGAACACAGTTCATGGGGTTAACACGGTCACATCGGCTGTAATACTTGAGAAACAGGTGGAATTAGGCCAAAAGCGCCTAAAACGGAAAAAATAAGGACCATGTCCAAAATCCTGAAAAAAAAATCCTGAAATACATTCCCCATAACCACCCGAGTTTACAACAAAATATTTGCCCAAAAATGGACCCTAGAAGACCGAGAAAAAGCCCAAAATAGAATTAGAAACTTTACCGGGAAAACCTTCTTTTCAAAACTTTCTTGGTGAAAATTCACAAAACCCAAACAAGATTTATGAACATCCAGCATACCAAAGTGATACTTTCAGAATGTAGGTAAAATTAGGCTCAAATTTCACTTAATTTTGTTAAGAATCGGCTAAGATATCAATGCGTAAAGTTTTCACAATTTCTGAGAAAGTAATCAGCTAAAACAACAATTTTACCTCAAAATACATGCCAAATCCTGAATATGACTTCTGGACATTATTCCTTGCAAAAGTTCGAGTCACGTGGACCTTTGAATTGCCAAAATTAGAGCTACGGATCACTTTTAATGGCCAATTGAAATTTTCTCTTAGAAGCCTTTGCGACCAGGCCTTATATAGGCCAGCTACATAATGTGGTGCATGGACGCAGGCGTGAACATGGTGCGACACTTGTGTCATGCCGCACGAACACGAGCCTATGCCTTAGCTGCTAGCACCAACATCCCCAAAAACTTTCCTGGGGGAATTCCTGGGGCTCCCGATGTCCGTTTTATGCAAATCAATAGTATAACCATATGGATTTTGATGTTCCTAATCCAATGGTGCAGTCAGAATTCAAACGGAGCATGATATGAAAAAAGGATTAACCCACTTTATTCTGGCTAATTTTAACTAAAAGAACTGAGGGGGTCAAAATGCAACTAGATGACCCTGACAACTGACGAAGGGTCATTTTAGACTATTTTCCATATTTGCAATCATATTTCTATTCCGAGCACATTTAGCTAGGATTTTACATAAACGTCCTTTTTAGCTTCCAGTAGAACTCATTTTGCAACTTTTAGCTTAAAATCAAACCGGAACCCTTCATTCTTGAGCCAATCACCTTTCTACACAAATCGGCCATTCTAGAACTAATAGAATCGCCAGAATCCCATTCCGAGGCCGTTTACCAAGGTTTTGATAGGTATCTCATTTTCGTAGCCTTAGCTTCTCGCTAACTTGCAAACTCGCATAATTCAATACCACCAAAAATAATTCCAACAGTCCCAATATACCATAATAGGTCCAAAGTCACCATACAGAAGCTCAAGCCAATAATAAGTAACAGAAATATAGAAATAACCCAGAGGGTCATTACATAATTGCCAACAAGTGAAGGTGGAACAACAAAAGCCTGGTGGCTTGACCCTAGATATTGAGATTCCTACCTAGAAATAGGAAGACATCAACATAGCTTTTGTGATAGGTTTACCTCTCATGCATAAACATTATGAATACATTTGTTTAATCGCGGATTGAATAACTAAATCGGCAAATACTGATTAAGACTATTTTCAACATCGAGGATTATGCCGAGTTGTATATCTCAGAGTTGGTTATATTTCATGGTGTGCCTTTATCCATCATGTCTAATTTAGGTACCCAATTCACTTCTCACTTTTGGAGGTTATTTCAAAAGGTGTTGGTACTAAGGTAAAGTTGAGCGCCACATTCAATTCCCAAACTAATGGACAAGTTGAGAGGACATTTCAAACCTTGGAATATATGTTGAGGGCTTGTGTGATGTAGTTCAAAGGTAATTGGGATGATCCTCTACCACTCATTGAGTTCACCTACAACAACAGTTACCATGCTAGCATTGAGATGACACCATTTAAGGCTGTGTACGGGAGGAGATGTAGATCGCTAGTAGGATGGTTTGAAATTGGTGAGATGGATTTAGTTGGTCTGGATTCGGTGCTAGATGCCATGGACAAGGTGAATTTAATTTGGGAAAAGTTTAAAACTACTCAAAGTCATCAAAAGTCATATTCAGATGTTAAAAGAAAGGACCTTGAGTTCCATTTTGGTGATTGGTGTATGTAAAGGTTTCAACCATGAAGGGTGTAATGCATTTCGACAAAAAAGGCAAGTTGATCCCCGGTATATAGGTCCTTATGAGATTGCAAAATAAAATGGTAATGTGGCTTATAGGTTGGATGTAATGACCCTCTTGGTCACTTCTATGTTTCTATAGTTATTTTGTTGATTTGAGCATGTATTATAGAGACCTCAGGACAATTTTGACTTGTTGGGACTATCGAGGTGGCTATTGGTTAGGTTGGTTCTGATTTATGTGGTTTTTTTATTGATGGAAAGTTATAACAGTAAAAATGAGTTTTCTGGTATAGTCGTAGAAAACATCCTCGGAATGGGATTCTAACGAATCCATCAATTTTAGAACGACCAAATTATTCTATTTAGCATGGTTGGCCCAAGGTTTGAGGTTTCCGATGTGAGTTTATGTCAGAAATTGGAAAATCAATTCAACTAGAGGTTGAAAAGCGATTTTACATAAACCCAAGGTAAATGTGCTCGAAATAGGAATCTGATGGCATGGTCAGCTCCAAAATGTCATATAGGCTAAAATGACCTTTCGTTTGATGGAGAGGCTTCCGAGTGCATTTCGACCCCTTCAGTTCTTTTGGCTAATGAAAGAAGTGAGACCCTCATTTTTCTGTACGATGCTCCATTGAGAATTCTGACCGCACTGTTGGATTTGGAACATCATAATCCATGTGGTTGCACTAGTTATTTGTGTAAAACAAACATCGGATAGGCCGGGAGTACCCCAGAAGTGATTTAGCATGAGCTGGTGGAAACAACAGAAGGCTAACCCTCCGCATTCGCGCAAGGCACAACGAACTAACCTTCACGTTTGCAAGGTCATGTTCCATTCATGGAGAATGCGAGGGCCATAACCTAGCATTTATGGCACCAAGGCCTGCGTTTGAGGAGGCATGGCATATGCCAGTCCCGTGTTCGCGGAGGCTAACGTGTGAGGCTGTGGCCATCTTTTAATTGACTGTCGCGAACAACCATTTGCAAAAACTTTAGACAAGTGTAATTTTTGTTCCATAGCTCCATTTTTAGCAATCAAAAGGCTATGTTGTATAGATTTTCATGATGAACATCGTGAAAGTGTCGGATTCTAGTTTTGGTGCAAATTTTAGTGTAACATCTCTATTTTTTGCTGAGTATATATCTGAAATGAGTGAAAACTTTACACTATGATATCTCAGTCAATTCTTATCGAAGTTAAGCGAAATTTTTTATTAAGTTGTTCTATTTTCTATGAGGAACATTGTGGTGTGCTTGGATCATGATAATTTGGCTATATTTTTATAGAATTTGATCGAGGATTATTCTATACAAATGTTTTTTGATAAGAAATGTTATCTCAGTTTTGAGCTGTTTCTCTGTCTTTTGGAATTTGTTTTGGGATTAAATTTTGGCTATAGACCTGGGTTGACGTAGGGATCATTTTACGGGGGTTGGTTTGGGATTTTAGATGTGGGCCCCCTTTTTTCCATTTTAGCCATAATTGATGTAATTTCACCAGTTTCTTAAGATTTCACGGTCAAATCAATTGTGTTGACCTTGTGAGTGTTTTGATGGTAGAGTAACATCTAGAGGTGATTAGAAATATAGAAGCTCATAGAAACCGATCAAGAGCTTGAAGAACCGCCTTCCAAGTAGGCTAGGCTTCCTTATACCTTATACTGAGCTTCCATGTGTGGATAAGTTGCATATAGACTGGTCTTATGAAGTATGTTATATGTATGATGATGTGAGATACTAGTTACTGTGTAAGGTACTATATTAGCTATCTCTGTTATATTAGCTGTGTTCTGGTTCTGTTATACTGTGAAAAGGCCGGGTAAAGGCTTGATATGGGTAGGTGCCATGGGATAGGTATGTACTATGGATTGACTCCTATGTGCTTGTGGGTGTAGCCTGGTGCTTTGAAGATATGGCATTCATGACACTGGTTGCTAATTATACTTTGTGTTTGGATCTTATTCTGGTATATAATTGGTTCTAATAGCCTGATTGTTTTGGATACTTGTGATTGTAGCTGTGACATT
This sequence comes from Solanum rostratum, assembly GCA_029948455.1. Taxonomy (NCBI): domain Eukaryota; kingdom Viridiplantae; phylum Streptophyta; class Magnoliopsida; order Solanales; family Solanaceae; genus Solanum; species Solanum rostratum. The sequence continues at coordinate 21,512,206 of CM057048.1, forward strand.
CATGTATTTCTGAATGCTTGTGACTGGGTAATGGTAATTTACTAGTCTCTGGTTAGACATGATTCAATACTGTTTCTGTGATATATATGCGTAAATATACAGTCGTTAGCCATTATAGACTTGCTAAATTTACTTGATACTGGGTAACTTGCTATTGTCTGAAAAATGCTATTATTTGTGCCTTTGACTGGGCACTATGACTCCGAACATGAGATACAATGCTGCTGCAGCTTTGGTGTAATAGATATGGGGATGTGATTCTATTAAAGTAGATGTATGCCTAATCCTATATGGTTCTTTGGGTCATTTGTGGTCGATGTACCATAATCCTGATTCTTTGATAACTAAGTGGTTATCTTAATGGTGAGACGTGTGCCATGCCCGAGGTTTTTCTGGGGTTATTATTGATTGGGGCATTGTTGTATTTATCAGCTATACTGCCTGTTGCTTTTCCCTGAGGACCTATTATCGTCGCTGGCTAGCCTGGATAAGTTGGTTTGGTTTGGTTATTCTAGATACTTTCCATGTCGTCACTTGGGATGAACTTGTCGACAACTAAACATGATTCTATACTACTCCCATTGAGACGTATATTTGGGTTGATTTCTTTTCTGCCTGCTAGGTTTTCGGATACTGAAAGACCTACTATATTCTGGGAACTACCTCCCTGTTGTATTCCTAGTTAGTTGTTGAGGGTATTACCTATAGTCTAGCACAAGGGGCTGAAAGTATTGCCCATAGTCCAACACATGGTATAGTTTTTCCATGTTGCTCTCCTGATTATATGCTGAGGGTATTGCCTATAATCTAGTTTGGGTTCTGTGGGGATCGCCTATAGTGTAGTACAAGGCATGGTCTATGTGTTTGGTCCATACCAAGGTGCCTACTGAGTCATATCTGCAGTGCGAGATTCAGGCTCGATGTTCCTCCCTTTCCATCAAAGTTGGGTTACTAGTTCAAATACGATTGGGTGGTTGAGTCTTCTATCCTCGATTACTAATCCATGTATCCTATAGCTATACACCCCATGGTTATGCGTGGGTGTACCTTTTGGGCTTATGGAGGCCTAGTCAATGTATAGACATAGATACTAGGGTCTTACACCTATGTATAGTACTATACCTTAGTTTTGGAGTAGTATGTCATGGTTTTCTCATAGGGGCGACAGTTTCTTATGTTGTTCGACTCAGTTGGTCCCTCTTGTTTCCACTTTATTAGTTCTTCTTACTCTGTACACTAGGTCTCTGAAGGCTATAACGTAGTTGACACTGATCTTTGGGTTCGTTAGTCAGCGTCATTGCACACTATGTAGGTTATCCAGTTGAGGGTTCTGTGATTCTTTAGTTATTCTTATTCCTTGACCTTGGTTCAGATTTTCTAGCTTTACTACAGTTTCTACATTTGGGCATGCTATATTTACTATACTTCACTCAGTCGACCGATGATGCTTACGGGGTGCTTGTTACCAATACTCACCCCTACTTTTTTGCATCTTTCTATGATGCGAGTTCAGGTACCCGCTACAGTCATTGAGTTAGGGGCTCATGGATGTTTCGGGAGACTTGGACGAGCATCCGCAGTTCAGACATTCTATAGTTTTCTTTTGTTTTGACAGTCGTCTATTGTACTCAAATGTTGGCCTTGTAATCTATAGTTTTGGCCTGTATGTGTAGGAGTTCTCTTGTGTATGTGTATTATTACTATTATATATATATATGTGTGTGTGTGTGTATGGCATGTGATTTTTCTATTATTACTATTATATGTGGCATTTGAGTGTGTAGTAGCTTTGTATATAGATGACTTCTATGTCCTAGGTAGGTTGTGCTTGTGGTATGTGTATATTTCTACTGTTACCATGTTAGTGATGCAGGACGGGTGCCTTGGGTTGAAATTATGCTTGCCTATAGGTAGGATCTAACAGATGCCATCATGACCTTAAAAGTTGGGTCTTGATAAGGTGGTATCACAACTTTAGGTTCACTGGTCTCATTAGTATAGAGCTACCACCTAGTAGAGTCTTACGGATGGGTATGGAGACAACCATGAATTATCTTTAGGAGGCTATGAGATGTTTAGGAAACTCTCTGTGTTGATGATTCCTTTTGTGTAATGTTGTTAGTGATCTGTCAATTTACAAGAACCTGAAAGGTTCGTTCTTTTGTAGATATGCAATGTGGAGGTCAGACTTTGGGTGGGAGTAGGACTGCATCGCCAGTCCCAAATACAGAGCAACCACCAAAGCCTGTTGATCAGTGACATGATACCCAAGCTCCTCCACAACCGAGGCACCAGTTCCTTCACAGTCCCCAACCGCTTTTGTGATTGCACCAGAGGTACAGATGGCTTTCAGATAGTTGTTAGCTGCACTTGAGGCCCGCCAGTCAGGTTTAGTCCCTCTAGTAACTTCTAGCAGGGTACACCCATTCTAGGGAGCTGTTTAATCGTGAGGCCTAGGGGGACAGTGACAGTCGAGTGCGACGCGAGAGAGGTTCTAACAGATGCCGATCTGGATTTAGGAGGCCAAGTGGTAGATTGCCACCAAGATTTTAGGTAGGGCAATTGTATGTAGCTGGTCTGAGCTCTAAGGCCTCAAGGGCAGCGATATCGACTGCTATAGTAGGCGTAGTATAGCCTTAACTTTCCTAGGATATTGTGATTATGAAGTATTAAACGATTGGGCTAGAGAGTGCCCAGAGTGTAGAGAAACATATTTAGCTTCTTGGGCTGCTAGATTAACCCCCCTACCGACCATTAAGGCCAGAGGGTCGTACTTGGGTCATAGAGATGATCGACAAGAGCATAGAGAGGATCAATAGGGTTCTCAATAGGACAAACAGGGTCCCGAGAGTATCATGAGAGGAAAAGAAGTTGAGGTTGAGCTAACACCAAAGATGGGGGCCATCAGAGCCATACTCACACTGCCCCAGTTAGGTAAGAGGATGTGGCGCCAAATGAGTCCACCTATAGGTATTATGATTTTCCACCAGTAGCGAGCTTCAACTTTATTTGATTTATGTTCTATACTATTATATGTATTACTTATTTTATTACTTACTTGGGTAGGGGTTTCATGCCTCTTCTATCCTGGTTGATGCATTGACATAGTGGGGGATTTCTATTTATTAGTGGGGGATTAAGTGTGGTGATTTAAGATTGTGTTATCCTGATAGGGTTGATATTATCGAATGGGCTTAGTTTTACTACTATCTAAGGTGTGGCTTGATTAACTTCTTATCCTGTTATGATAGATGATTAAGCCCAATTTTTTACCTTGGCTTACTTGATATGTCTCTAGTAGGGTGATAGAGGCTCATTGTCGGGGCATTGGTTGGTATTCTTTTATATATGTAGGTTTAGAGATTAGACCAATCGAATGTTTAGTATACTTGTCCATGCTTAGGATATGACAATTGAGGCCCTATTGCGGGTATGGGCCCTTAGATATGTTCCTGCTGATTGCCAGGTTATTGCTAGAGAGAGGGGGTTTTATTGTACTATAGGGAGGTCTAATCGCCATTGATTGAGGATTTGGGCAGAGGATATTCCGGAGATTGCACCCGGACCTATTTTGGCTATTGTGAGTGGTTGAATATGTTAGTTGGGCTCACTACTACCCTGTTGTAGCATGCATTTAATGACTTATAGGTACTAATTATAGTTGTTGTGGTAACCCATGGACAACCCTACTTGCTAGGACCTGAATTGTTAAGTAATACAGGAGGGTGATTGAGTTGTTAAATGTTAGAAATGCTAGATACTTTTCAATTGAGGCGACATGTGTCAGGTTGGATTATGGAGACAAGGTATGAAGCATATACTGTTAACTCATGGTAGTTCTGATTATTTAGTTTGAGGCCAGCAGGTGGTTACTAGGAGTGCTTTACCTCCATTGCCATGGTATTTTGTATGTGACTGAATGATAATAACTATTGAGGACCCTAACTGGGAAGTGATATATGTGTATATGGGTACGGGGAAGGTGCAGGTAGTCTACTACTAGGTGGTATGTTGAGTATTTGCTACATTTGTAAGGATTTCATAGTTGTTGAAAATATTGATGAGTGGTATGTTAATTATCTGTTCTATTCCTGAGTATATGCTATCATGATAAGACTACTTATAGCTGTTGCATCAGTAGTCATTATATTAAGATAGTATTCTGATTATTTATTACACTAGTGATGTTGTGGTTGTTGTGCCTAGTTGATTGAACAACAAGGGATAGGGATTTAAGCCCTACGTGTGAATGTGGGTATATTAGCTATTGTTCACAGTTATTTAGTTAGCTTATGAGCCATTTGTGGTTGATCTGTGGAAATTTCTTGTATAAGAAAGCAAGAAAGAGAGTAAATGCCATATATATATAAAAAACAAAGTTACATTTATGAACAACTATGATTATTTGAACATCTGGGAATGTGGTAAGAGCAGATGTCTAGCCGGTTGATTTCCCATTACATGTCAATTGATTGAGTGGATAGCGTGAGTAGTGGATTCTTGAGAATTCCTTATTGATTGCTACATTGACTCGCTACTACATACAGATAGGTGGTTACATTTTTGGATGCTGAGTAGAGATATTGCCGACTATGTGTCACGTTGTCTTAGTTGCCAGAAGTTAAAGGCTGAGCACCAGCGACCTCGCGAAACACTTCAGTGATTACCCATTCCCAAGTGGAAGTGGGAACGTATGATTGTGGACTTTGTTGTGCGGTTCCCCCGTACTTGTAGAGGTTATGAAAGTATTTGGGTTATAGTTGGTTGTTTGACTAAATCTGCAACTTTTCTTCCTGTTCGTTCTACCTTTAGTGCCAAGGGATTGGCTCGTATGTATATTTAGGGTATAGTCCCGCTACATGGGGTGCCAGTATCTATTATATTTGACCGAGGGTCACAGTTTACCTTTAGCTTTTGGAGGGCCTTTCAGTGGGAGTTAAGCACTAGGATTGATCTGAGTATAACATTTCATCCCCAACCTAATCGCCAGTCTGAGCATACTATACAGGTTTTAGAGGATATGCTACGAGCTTGTGTGCTAGAGTTTGGGGATTAGTGGGACCAGGTTCTACCAGTTGCTGAGTTTGCCTATAATAACAACTACCACACTAGCATTCAAATGACCCTGTTTGAGGCACTATATGATCGATAATACCATATCATGCTGGGTGGTTTGAATTTATAGAGTCGAGCCTATATAGTATCAATTTATTATGCTTTAGCTAAAGTCTAAGTTATTCTGGATACACTTATGACAACTTAGAGTTGGCACCAGAGTTATGCCGATCGTAGATGCTAATTCTTGTAGTTTGAGGTTGGAGAAAGAGTGTTCTTGAGGATACCGCTCATGAAAGGGGTCATGCGGTTTGGTGAACGGGGTAAGCTTAGTCTCCAATATATTAAACCTTTTGAGATTCTGAGATGGGTTGGGCTGATTGGATATGAGTTAGCCCTGCTTATAGTTTACTCTGCTTAACATCTCTTCTTTCATGTGTTGATGTTACTGGTATATTCCAGATAAGTTGCATGTGCTTCCATATGATTCAGTTGTGTTAGATGACCATTTGACGATTGTTGAGGAGCCTATGGCTATTCTAGCTAGATATACCAGACAATTATGCTCCAGAATTATACCTATGGTTAAGGTTCAATGGCATCATCATCCAATCGAGGAGGCTACTTGAGAGTTGGAGGCAGAGATGAGGGAGCAGTACACCAACCTATTTGAGTCACCAGACATGCCTTTATCTTTACTTTGAAGTCCTATTAGTAGGGATGTTGTAATGACCTATGGATTATTTCTATTCTGTAATTGTTTTGTTCATTTGAGCATGTGTATAACATCCTCGGGGCATTTGTGACTTATTGGGACTATTGGGGTGACTATTGGTTGAGTTGGTTGTGATTTATGTAGATTTTTGTATTAACGAGAAGTTATTACTATTAAAAAAGTTTTCTAGTAAAGTCCAGGTGAACGGCCTCAGAATGGGATTCTGACGGTTTCATCAATTTTGGAATGGCCAAACTAGGATAGTAGCATGGTTGGCCCAAGGTTTGAGGCTTCCGGAATGAGTTTAAGTCAATAATTGCAAAATCAGTTCAACTAGAGATTAAAAAGTGTTTCTTCATAAAAACATAGGTAAACATGCTCAGATGGGAATCTAATGGCGTGGTCAACTCCAAAAGGTTGAATATAGCCTAAAGTAACCTTTTGCTGGATGGCGGGGGCTCCCAGGTGCATTTTGACCCCCTTAGTTCTTTTCGCTAAAATTTATCGAAAAGAAGTGGGACCCTCATTTTTCCGCAGGATGCTCCATTGGGAATTTTGACTGCAACGTTGGGTCCGAAACATTGATATCCATGTGGTTGCATTATGCATTTGCATAAAATGGGCATCGGACGGGCCTGGAGTGCCCTGAAAGAGATTTAGCATGAGCTGGTGCAAACTACAGAGGGCTAACCCTCCGCATTCGCGCATAGCAGAATAGACAAACCTCCACGTTCGAGGGGGGGAAGGGGGTCATGTCCGCATTTGTAGGGAAGGCGAGGGCCAAAACCCCATATTCATGGCACCAAGTCCCATGTTCGTGGAGGTTTGACATGTGCCAGCCCCATGTTTGCGCTTGGCTTCCCGTGTTCGCGGAGGCTAGCCTTTGAGGAGGTGGCCAGCCTTTAAATGGATTTCATAAATAACCATTTACCAAAACTTTAGGGAAGTGTAATTTTTGATCTGTAGCTTTATTTGTAGAAGTTTAAAAGGCTACGTTGTACAGATTTTTGAGAAATGCTGTGGAAGTGTTGGATTCTAGTTTTGGCATGTATTTCAAGGTAAAATATTTGTTGTTTACTGATTATATATCAAAAATGTGTGAAACCTTTACACTGTGATATCTCTGTGATATCTCGGTCAATTTTTATCAGAATTAAGTGAAATTTGGTTCTAAGTTGTTCTATTTTTTGAGAGGAACACTGTGGTATGCTTGGATAATGAGAATTTGACTGTATGTTTGCAGAATTTGACCGAGAGGTTTTATATACATATATTTTCTAATAAGAAATGTAACCCCATTTTTGAGCCGTTTCTCTATCTTCTAGAAACTGTTTTGGGCTTGATTTCTGGCTATAGGCTTGAGGTAACATATAAATCATTATATGAGGATTTGTATAGAATTTCAGGTGTGGGCCCTATTATCCCCCATTTTACCCATTATTGATGTAATTTTACCCATTGCTTGAGCTTTTATGGTCAAATCAATCATGTTGACCTTATTATTCGTGTTTTGACAGTGGAACAACGTTTGGAGGCGATCAGAAAGGGTGAAGCTTAAGTGGACTGATCAGAGGCACGAGGAAATGCCTTTTAGGTAGGCTAGTCTTCTTTAAACCTTAGACTGAGCTGACATATGTGGATGAGTTGTATACAGACTTGTCTTATTGAGTATATGATATGTTTGGCAATGTGAGATACTAGTTGCGGTATAAAGTACTATGTTAGCTGTAGCTGTGGTATTAGCTGTGTTCTGGTTCTGTTAAACTACGGAATGGCCGAGTCAAGGCTTGATATGGTCAGGTGCCATGTGACAGGTATGTACTATAGCTTGACTCTTGTGTGTGTGGGTGTTGCCTGGTGCTATGGATATATGGTAGTTATGAGACTGTTTGGTAAATATACTTTGTGCTGGGATCTTGCTTTGGGATATAATTGGTTCTAATAGCCTAATTAATTTGGACAACTGTGATATAGTGGTGACCTCCATGTTGTTCTGAATGCATGTGACTGGTTAGTGGTAATATACTCATCTCTAGTTAGACATGATTCAATACTATTACTGCAACATATATGCCTAGATATATGGTCGTCAGCCATTATACACTTGCTAAACTTACTTGATACTAGGGAACATGCTATAGTATGAAAAATGCTATTGTTTGTGCCTCTGACTGGGCATTATTACTCCGACATGAAATACAATGCTGCTGCACCTCTGTTGAGATAGATATGGGATGTGATTCTTTTAAGTAGATGTATGCCTTATCCTACAATGTTTTTAGATCATTTTTGGTTGATTTTCCATATCTTGATTCTTTGGTAACTGAGTCATGATCTTACTGGTGAAATGTGTTCCATGCCTGGAGTTAGTTGAGCGTTATTATTGGTTGGGGCGTTGTTACATTTATCAGCCAAACTGCCTAATCGTTTGCTCTGAGGACGTTTTACCATCATTGGCTAGCGTGGATAATGTTTGCCTGGTTCAATTATTCTAGATGCTTGTCATGTCTTTAGCTGGGATGAACTTGCCGTCAACTAGATATGATTCTATAGTACTCCCACTGAGAGGTACATTTAGGGTAATTACTTGTCTGCCTGCTGGGTTGTCGGATATTGGGTGACATGCTATATTTTAAGGATCAAATCCATGTTGTATTCCTTGTTATTTATCAAGTGTAATAGCTATAGTCCAAGATAAGGTGCTGAGGTATTGCCTATTGTCTAATATAGGGTATAGTTTTTTCGTGGTGCATTCTTGATTATGTGCTAAGGGTATCATCTATATCCAACATAGGGTGCTGAGGGGATTGCCTATAAACCTGTACAGGGCATGGTCTGCATGCAAAGTCAGACCAGGGTGCGTACTTAGTCACATCCATAGTTTGATTTTCAAGTTTTGTGTTCCTCTCTTTCCTTCAGAGTTGGGTTAATAGTTTAGATATGGTTTGGTGGTTGAGTCCTCTATTTTTGGTTACTAATCCATGTATCCTATACCTATACACCCCATGGTTATGGGTGGGTATACCGTTCGGGCTTATGGAGGCCAAGTTGGCATATGTGCATAATATTAAGGCTTTACACTCACATACAACATTATATCTCAGTTCTGGAGTAGTATGACATGGTTTTGCATGGGGTTTGACGATTGGTTATGTTGTCCAGCTCAGTTGGTCCCTCCTGTTTTTACTTCATTGGTTCTTCTAGCTTTGCAGTTGATACTGGATCTTTGAGTTCGTTAGTCAACATCATTGTACACTATGTGGGTTATCTAGTTGTGGGTTCTGTGATTTTCTAGTTGCGCTTATTCCTTGACCTTTGTTCAGATTTGCTAACTTACTACAGTTTCTACATTTAGGCATGCTATATTTATTGTACTTCACTTAGTCGGCCGATGATGCCTACTAGGTGCCTGTTACCGATACTCACCCCTACTTTTCTACATCTTTCCATGGTATAGGTCTAGTTACTAGTCGCGGTCGCTGCGTTGAGAGATTTGGGTGAGCATCTACAGTTCAAATATTTTGTAGTCTAATTCTATTTTAACGATCGTCTATTGTACTTAGACGTTGGCTATTTGCTCTATAGTTTTGGCTTATACGCGTAGGAGTAATCCTCCCTATGTATAGTATTACTATTATATTATAGATGTATGGGTGCGTTTGAGTCTATAGTAGCTCTTGACTTCCAGGTTTTGGGTAGGTTGTGCTTGTGTTATGTGTAGATTGCTAGTGTTACCATGTTAGTGATATAAGAAAGGTACCTTGGGTTGGGATTTGGCTTTCTAGTAGGCGAGATCTAGTAGATGCCATCATGATCTTAACACTCGGGTCGTTACATTAGATTTTCCTTTGGATACGAGTTTAATTCATTTAGTGCTCCATGTATCCATGTTGAGGAAGTTGGTTGGTGACCCAAGTACTATTGTGCCTTTGGAAGGGGTTAAAGTTGGGGAAAACTTGGCTTGTAAAGAGGTTCTGGTTAAGATCATGGATAGTTAAGTAAAGAGGCTTTGTAACAAATATATTGCATCAGTTAAAGTCCTTTAGAGGAATCAACATGTTGAAAGTGCTACATGGGAAGTGGAGTCAAATATGATGTTATTATACCCTTATCTATTCCAATCTACTCAAGGCTAAGGTAATAGGTTCTTCATGTTTAGATGGTTTGAATCCTTTTATTTCTGTGTTTTCATGTCATAATGTACATGCATGTTCACAAAATTGATTTGAATGATGTTTTTGGCATGAATTTGATGATTTCATGATTGTAAATGTTATGTTTGCATTATGCACTCATGCTGGGGTGTTTCATGTTCATTTCAATCTATTCAAGTTATATTCTATCTAATTCGAGGATGGATGATCCCATAGGGGAGATGATGTAAGGATCCAAACTTTGTAAGGCCAAATAAAGAAAGAAGAGTGTTTCTAAGAGTTTTGACCAAGGTGCCCTACCAAGGAGCCCTTCACGAGCTGTGGACTTCACTACTGGCCGTGAAGATAGCTCGTGGTGGTGACCTTGGCCATTTTCTAGACCGCCTTAGCCCATTTCCCAAGTTACAAGTGAAGTGTGCCACAATGGCTCACACCATGGCTCTAGACCTCACGATTGACTATAGTATGGCTCGTGAAAGGGCTGCTAAACCTGGACAACACCATCTCGTTATGGGCCATCCTTTCATGAGGGGTTTTCACAGACCATTATAAGGTGCATGGTCCGTGAGCCCCATCAGTGAAGGTCCCAGTCTAGCCTTCAAGCCTCATTTTAGTATGGTTCTTTTTGTAATTTCCTAAACTCTAAGTGTATTTGGGATGTTTTATGACTCTTTTAGCCTCCTAAGTCATTCGTTATGCTTAGATGACATTTCCGTGCAAGCCTAACACTTAGTCTCTCAATTCTAACTCTCAAAACTCTTACATTCAAGTACAAGCTAAGGAATTATCTAGGACTCAAAGTTCAAGTTGATTTCTTCTTAAATTCTTCAATCCAAACTTAGGTATATGGGATTCATCCATTATTTCCTTTCAATCATGGATCCCAAACCTCTTTCATCTATTTTCAACTACTTCAAAGCATGATTCAAGTATGGTTTTTCATGATTTGAACTTTAAATGTTAAAATTATGATATGGGTTGTTTTCAAATGATCATTTAAACATGAATTAAGCATTATTCTATTAGATCATATGTTTTTTCATGAGATTTGAACTTACACTTGACGAACTATGAAATTATGCATGGGTAACCTCAATTATAATTCAAATGTTCATACATGATTATGATTATAATGATGATTATGATATCGCTTTTGGAATTGAAGGGTAGGAATACACCATCATGTACATGTTATGAACGAGTTATTCCAATGAATGCAACTACATTTTGAACTATTATTTGGATTTTGAGTCCAAGTATGAGTGATGATGACTTTCACCAGGAGTTATGATGATTTATGACAAGCAAGATTACATGTATAAACTCTGTATTCTATGGGATGTTGACTTAGCACCTAATGAGATTCAAGGAGGGAGACTATCCCTAAGAGTCCTTATATAAAGACTATTTATCTCATAACCATGTGCCACCATAGGTTCATATTATTATTCCCAATATGGATCATTATGTTTCATGACTCATTAAGTGAGGTATACTCTGCCTTGGCAAGTAAGCTACTATTTCTTTAGTGTAGAGACAACATCGAAATTTCATTTAATAGCTCGTGTGGTCTTACATGTCCATTATGATTACATCCTTACATATGTTCATGTACTATAGCATTCATGCATCCTGGCATTCATGGAATCTTGATATGATGATCTCTTCTCTACTTTATTTCTTATATATATATATAGCACTATATGCCTATATTAAATTGCATGCCCGTACACTTAGTACATTCAACATACTAATTCATACTCTATGCCTATATTATATCACAATGTAGGTGTAGGTGGTCCTATCATCCTTGTGGCTAGATCCAGCTTACTAGACAATCCAGACTGGGGGAGCTTTCATGCTTCGGGGAAAATGCCTTCTATCTTTATTATCATGTTATGGCTATGTATTTGAGACTGTTCTTTCATTACTTTGAGGGTGAGCGAGGACCTGTTCGAGCCCTCATCTATATTATAACTTAGAGGCATTGTTGGATATGTTACTTTGATTTCAGACTTGTACTTTTTTCATGCTATGTATGACTCTTATGTTATGCTTATGTCAGCTTCTTCTAATTATGCTATTTGTATTTATTTTCCTTGTATGCTCTTTATATGCTAAGAGGCTTGGGTGAGGTACCTTTGGGGTCCTCATTCATCGTATTATGACTGGGCCCTAGAATTGGGTCATGACAAGGTTGACCTTAGACTGAACTAATTAATCTAAGGCCATGACTTGAAAAAGAAAGAGAAAGTTACTAAAATAAAAATCTCGGGTTCCCTCTAAAGCAGCACCTAATTTAACATCGTAGAATAACACAAGATCCTTGGTTACTCAAACTTCATCAAGATCCTAAACCTTACTGTCTTCATCTCTTCTTCCATGTCCATGTATATGTTGATCCTTTGTCTATTTACTTTAAATTCTATCCCATATTTGTTCTCCAATTCGATCACACCATGTGGAAACATTAGAGACACTTTGAATGGTTCCACACATTTAGACATTAACTTTTGAAGAACTAAGTGCAACCCCAGGTTTAATAAGAAGACTAAGCCATCTAGTGCAAACACTTGCTTCTCAATCTTTTATTGTAATACATCTTCATCTTTTTCTTTTATAGTGTTGAACTTTCATAAGCCTTTAAGATAAATTCATTAAGTTCATTCAGTTGGTTCATCCTTAACTCATATGCGTCACCGCAGTCAAAATTCAGCTTCTTAAGCGCCTATATCGCGTTGTGCTCAAGTTTCATAGTCAAGTGACTAGTCTTTCCAAAGACATGATGATAGGGAGACATACCTATGGAAGTCTTAAATGCTGTTTGATAATCCCATAAAGCATCATCAAGATTATGTGACCAATCAATCCAATTTGAATTCGCTCTCTTTGCTAAGATGTAATATCCTGCATGTTAGAAAAAATGAAAAGTGCAAAAGAAAGGAAATGTAGAAAATTTCCAGAGGCTATGTGCGAGTCTAGTTTACAGCTCGTGGATCATTTCACGAGTCATAAACTAGGCTCACGGTTGGAAATTTTTCTAAGTAGAAACCAGATTTATAAGTGGGGTTTATGGTCTATAGAAGGAACGATAGACCATACTATGTGCTAGTGGTTCAAAAGTTCAAATTCTAGTAGTGTAATTTTTGATACCTTCAATGTAGAAGGGTGATCATGAGGCGTAAAGGGGACTATGGTCCATAAATTATCATCATGGAATTATTTTGTGGAGTTTATAGTATGAACAACAAGATGATTCTTAGACTCGTTATGAGTTGTAAATGGGATCGTGGATGGATTTTTAGAGATGATTTTGGAAGGTTCCCAATTTCAATAAGATGAGATCCATTTCTACAACTAGTGATCTAGACTACGACCTGTAATATAGGCTTTGTGGTTTGGTTCGATAGTTTTGTAGAAGGGTAATTTTGACCTTTTCCTATGCCTTATCTTTAAACTATATCATTTAGGCCTCTAAATAACCCCATTCCAACCTTAAACTACCCAAAACCTTACCATTCAACTCATTCTCAAAATTATTCTGAGTATAAGCCTTCCAAAACTCCTTCATGCCCCTTCAAGACACCTACATAAAGAGTACAATGCAGGGTTTCAAGTTTTCCTCATCTTCATACTATATTTTTGTTATTAAATAAAAATAAGTTATGTGGGTTTGATTTGTGGAGACCTTTCCGCCACAAATCTCAAACTTTCATCTTTTCCATTCTCCAAGTTATCGATATTTTGTGAACTTTAATGAACGTCTTTTCAAATGTTGATAGTGCAAATATTTTATGTTCTTGAGCTATGTATGTTATAATATTATGGAATGCTATGAAGATTGATGTTTATGAGATAATTTTCATGATATCCTAACTAGAGATTTTCTAAGATTATGGTGGATTGTTTTGAATGGTTTCAATTGATGATCTTACATGATTTCAAACTTTTATCATGAACTCACCAAGGTTTGAACTCAAGTTATATAATGAAGTGTTCTATGAATGATGGAGGGATTCAACCTTTGCCATGAGAAAATGAATATTATGAACGATTAAGGGCTACCAATTATGTTATGAATCCATGAAAATTCTATGAAAATTATGCAAGATTATGAAGCCCTTTTTATGATACCATGATGCACCCTATTGTGAAAGGAAAATGCTCACTTGAAGGGGTTATGGTTTAAATGAGCTGCTCCTATTATGATATTATGATCTACAAGCTTATGCATGTTATGATTATGCATATGTTTATGTATTCCGTGGGACTATACTTAGCACCAAATGGGGCTTAAGGTGGGGGCTCGACCTAAGGGGTTCTTACATAATGTCTTACTCTCTTGGTGGTTTTCCATGGTTGAATAATGTAGGGTATGGTATTGTACAATACAACACAATACCGTATGATGTTTGGATAGACTTATAGGTTGTTGCTGTTTAACAATAATATGTTATTTGATTTGACTGTATGGTATTGTATCGTAACTTATAAATTTACAAAAATGTTCATAATTATTATAAATATTAAATTTATCAATATTTTTTAAAAATAAATACATAGAGTCAAGTAGGGAAATATACAAGCTGATGTATCTCCAATCCATACAAACAATACTAGAAAATAAAAAAGTAAGAACTTTTAGAAAAACAAATCTAAAAAATTAACTAAAACTTGAAAGAAAAGATAGGATGCAGAAGAGAAATTTCAAAAGTTCATGGAGGGGAAATAAGTAATACAAAAACAGTAGATATATTAGGATATACTTTAATAAAGAATAAAGGATAAACTAGAATTATTTAAATTTAAGTAAGGGTATAATGGAAAAGATAATCAAACCATGAAATACCACCAAATTGGTGGTTTCAAAAAGTGAGGATTTTCATGGTTACATAACCATGAAATCATTTATACCATACCATATAATTAATGAAACAATCAAAATAAACATGGTTCTCTTACTAACTATACCATACCATACCACCAAAAACCACCATCCAAACAAACTATTAGTCTTATAGCTAAATGCCACCGTAGGATTATGTATTAGCTAGTGGATACACATATTGCTCCATATTCATGATTCAATTACCAAAATAGATATGATCTCATAAGGTACAAGTAAAACACTCTCTAAAATGGGTAGGATCCTGTAAGGTGTGCTATAGTCTACCTTGGCATGTACACTACTCCTTTTCTCGTGCAGAGAAAATATCCGAATTCTATGTAGTATCTTGCATGGCCTTAGTGTTGTATATGCTAGGTCATGAAATTATGTTCTCTCATGCATGTTTTTATTGGGGCATTGATCATTCATTTCATATTAAGCATATTGCCTTTGTTTATAATTATGCATCTTATTTATTATGACAAATGACTTTCTCGTTGAATTGTACCCAACATATTTAGTACATTCAAAGTACTAACGCATATTTTTCCTACATAATTTAACCATGTAGAAACCAAAGCTCTTCCCCATCCACCTTCTCGTTGCTAATTCAACTTATAAAGATTGCTTGTGGTGAGTCCTCTAGTTCGAGGGCGATATCCATTTTGTATCTAGCTTGCTTATGTTAAGACATTGTTAGTTAATCTACTTTACTTTTGAGGGTGAGCTCAAGATTTGTCTTTGTCTCCACTATACTATGACTTAGAGGTACTGTTGGATAATATGTTATGTATGTATCATGCGATGCTCTTGTATCTATGAAGACTTTCCCTTAGTCCATATACCATGGATGTTGTTTCTTGTGATGTTATTAGAAAGATGGTGAACTTCTTAAGCCCCTACTTCTCATAATGTATGTCCTATGTCCACTTTCTTCAGAATTAGTTATTGCGATTGAATGGTGGTAATTGCTTACCCCCTTTACCCATAGAGTACGTCCTAAGTCCCCTGTACCCTTAGAACTACTTAATGATGATTGATTTATGGTTTCTTACCAAGGATGTGTTTATGTAGGCTATGAGGATTGTTTAGGGCACCTTCTCATTCCCCATTCACCATGTTGCACCTAGGCCCTAGGCTTGGGTCGTGACATAGGATTTATTTGATCTTACTATTCGGCACTTCCACGTATCCACTCGTCTGGGATAGTATGGTCCCTTTTGCTAATTTCATACCTCCCTCAGATGGCTACCGAAAGAAAGTCTCTCGACTGTAGGGAGAGGAAATGGTACCAGTCCTCTCAATCAGCTTCAATCGGCCGGTCACCTCTTCTGTTTAGAAGAAGAGCTGCAATCTTTCTAAAGTGCCAATGGGCAAAAAGGGCAACACTATGTCTCACCCTATATATCTCAAAATATTATTATAGAAGTGAGAACCTCTATCATGAACAATCGACCTAGGAGTACTAAATTTAGAGAAAATGTTCTTCTTAAGGAACGTTGTGACCCTTTTGCCTTCATTGTTGTGGGAAGTGCAACTGCTTCCACCCACTTTAATACAAAGTAAATAACAACAAGGATGTATTTAATTTGATTTGAGCTCACAAAATATAAAGACCTGGTTGGTCATTTTTGAGCTTATCTGTAAAAATTACTTTTTTGTCCTATCGTAAGTTGCTTTGGACCTATTTTGAACTATCTTTATGCTTGGAACTTAAATTCTGAGTTTAAAAAATAGAAAATATGACTTTTTGCATCTTTGGAAGCTGAAGTTTGTACCATTCTTGAGTTTCGAGTGTCGAATTATAAATATGTCGATTCCATTAGTTGTGTAATGTCGAATCTATTACGGAACAAAATATGGAGTTATAATAGAGATTTTGGACCCAAAGTCTTATTTTTAGTTGTTCTAGAGCCAAAGTTTTACTTTGGTCAACTTTCAAAGTTCAGAAGCTTGGATAGAAATTTTGACAGTTCCAGTAGTTTTGAATGGTGAAACTAACGCTAAAAAGGATCTCATCACAATTTTTTGAATTACCGAGGACAATTTTGGTATAGTGAGTTTTAAACAATAATTGAGTTGCATTGATAATTGTGTCAAAGAGACCTCAAAATCGACTTTTGATTATTCCATTTAGTCCAAAGTGGCAATTCTTGTATGGATACATGTTTGATTTTTGTATTTATGATTTTAAATGGACCCTGGGGTCCATTTTGACATTTTTGCCATAGTTGGTTTCTGGTGTAGCCCCACATATTCTCCATGTTCGTGGCTTTAAGCACTGCATTTGCGAACATCAATCTGTGTTCCTAGATAAGTGGGCACATCTTATCTGCATCTGCGGGCTCCTCAAACGCATTCGCGAAGCCCATCCTCGCCTCCGTGTTCACTTACTTCTAGTGTTTGGGCAATATTTTACCATTTTCTGATTAGATTCTTTCAACCTACTAATATTATTTAGGTGATATCCTCTATTTTCTCTTTTTCCTTCTTATTCAATTTCTTGTTTAGTTATCATTACTACCTTTTGTTCTCTCCTTTTTTGGCATTTATTTCTTATTTGTAAGTCTGCCATTTGTTTGCTATTTCTTGGTTTTTGCATTGCAATATTTATTACTTTAACATTTCTTGCCTAGTACATATTGTGTGCAATATTTCTTCCCTACTTCTTACATTATTTTGAATATATTTTATTTCTCGTTATATTTCTTGTTACATATTGTGATTTTTTCTCATACTCTTTGCATCTTGGTGTTGAGGGTTGTTGCTACAATTTTTAGGATTATTGTTTTTCATTGTGATCCTCTTGTATTTTATAGATTTATAGGATTATAAATTATAGTTTAACTTTAACTGTTCAGTATTTTTGGGTTGTTGTTTCATTAGATTGTTTATTCGTTATCGTTTGTAGTTTGTTGAATTAGTAATTCTTAGTGAAGTTTTGTGGCGCTGGGGTCTAATGGTGGATTAGGATCATGTCATTGGTTGGGGTCAGAGGCTAGGGGTAATAGTGGTGAGAGTGAAATGAGCTTCTTAGGTTAAGAGTAGGGATGTGGAACATAGGATCACTTATAGGGAAGTCCATATAGTTAGTAAAGAGTCTTAAAAGAAGACAAATTAATATAGCATGTGTTCAAGAGACCAGATGGGTAGGTACTAAGGCTTGAGACATAGATGGGTTTAAATTACGGTACTCGGGTGGCTCTAGGGACAAAAATGGAGTAAGTGTTCTAGTAGATGAAGACCATAGGGAGTATGTCATGGAGGTTGGGAGGATTGATGAGAGTATGATGTCTATTAGACTTGTGTTCGGTAGTCATATTGTGAATATAGTAAGTGCCTATGGGCCCCAAGTTGGCCTAGATGTGGAAGTCAAAAAACTCTTTTGGGAAAATTTGGATGTGGCTGTGAGGGGTATACCGTCCACAGAAAAGATCTTCATCGGGGGGAGATTTTAATAGGCACATTGTGCTACTTCTAGTGGTTTTGCCAACGTCCATGAAGGCTTTGGTTTTTAGGAGAGAACGTGAGAAATCTCTCTTGGACTTTGCTAAAGTCTTCGGGTTTGTTATTTCTAACTCATGTTTCCCAAAAAGAGAAACTCACTTGGTTCCCTTTGTAGTACGGTAGCTAAGACCCAAATTGACTACTTACTCCTCCGAAAGGGTGATAGAAGCCTTTGTAAGAATCGCAAGGTAAGTCTGAGTAAAAATATTTACACTCAACATAGACTTCTAGTGTTGGACTTAGAGATTAAGAGGGGTAAGAGAAAGAAGGTTATCTATGCCCAACCTAGGATTAGATGGGGTGGCCTAACTCCTACCCTTTCTCGACAGATGAGGGAAAAGTTTCATAATTTGGGAACTTGGAGTAGTAGCGAAGAAGTGAACATTATGTGGGATGCCACAACTTATTCCATTAAGAGCGTAGCCACAAGGGTGCTAGGGATTTTGAGAGGGACCTTTGGTGGACGTCAAGGCGATTGGTGGTGGAGTGGAAAAGTTGAAGGCCAAGTGAAAGCTAAGAAGTTTGCCTATACAAAGTGGTTAGAATGTAGGGATGAGGATAAAAAATAACGCTTACGGATATTTTTGAGATGACAAAAATAGAAGCGACAACAACAATGACGAGTGCTAAGACAACTGCGTTTGAACGTTTGTATATTGAGTTGGGTGAAAAGGGCGGGGACAGAGATTTTATAGTTTTGCGAAGGAGAAAGAGAGAAAAGCCCGTGAGTTTGACCAAGTAACGTGCATTAAGGATGAGGAGGGTGAGGTGTTGGTGAATGAGACTTCCATTAAGATAAGGTAGCAAGCCTACTTTCATACACTCTTAAATGGAAAAAGGGATAGAGATATAGAGTTGGGTGATTTGGCGCACTCCGGTAGTCATTGAGATTTTGGTTATTGCAGGCATTTCAAAGATGAGGAAGTTAGACATGCTATTAGTAGGATGAACAAAGAAGGAGTGATCAGACCCGATGAAATTCTGGTGGATTTTCATGAAGAGTGTGGTCAAGGATGGTATTGAGTGGTTGACTACGTTGTTTGATGCTATTACAAAGACTG
The DNA here is from genome assembly GCA_029948455.1 of Solanum rostratum. Classification (NCBI taxonomy): domain Eukaryota; kingdom Viridiplantae; phylum Streptophyta; class Magnoliopsida; order Solanales; family Solanaceae; genus Solanum; species Solanum rostratum. Next base: position 21,531,586 of record CM057048.1, read on the forward strand.
CAAAGATGTTCGATGAATGGAGGAGTACAATGGTTCTATTCTACAAGAACAAGGGTGATATTCAAAGTTGTAACAATTACAGAGGTATCAAGTTGTTAAGGCACACTATAAAGGTCCGGGAGAGAGTGGAGGAGATGACGGTGAGAAAAGTAGTGTCTATTTCAGAGAATCAGTTCAGATTTATGTCGGGACAATCAATTACTGAAGCAATACATCTTGTTCGGAGATTTGTACAGAAATATAGGGAGAGAAGGAGGGACCTTCGTATGGTGTTCATTGAGCTTAAGAAGGCCTATGAAAAAATTCTAAGGGATGTCCTGTGGAGATGTCCAGAGGCAAAAGGTATTCCAATGGTGAATATCAGAGTGATAAAGGACATATATGATTGAGGCAAAACGCATGTAGGAACGATAGGAAGAGACTTAGAGTTTTTTCTTGTTGAGATGGGACTTCATCAAGGATTTGTGTAGAGCCTTTTTATTTTTTTCTTAGTAATGCATGAGCTGACACGGTCTATCCAGGAGGGGGTGCCGTGGTGTATGCTATTTGCAAATGACATAGTAATGATTGATGAGACTCGGGCTAAAGTTAATGATAAATTTGAGGTTTGGAGATATACTTTGGACTCCAAAAGGTTAAAATTGAGCAGAAACAAAACAAAATACTTGGTGTGTAAATTCAGTGTTGAAAGAGATGAAGTCGACATTGAAGTGACGCTTGCCACTCAGCATATTCCAAAGATAGAAAGCTTTAAGCATCTTAGATCCATCATCCAGAGTAGTGGCTATATTAATGATGATGTCACACATCGTATTCGGGCAGCATGGATAAAATGGAGGCTTGCTTCCGGAGTACTGTGTGATAAAAAGATACAACCTAAATGTAATGGCAAGTTTTACAAAATGGTGGTTAGACCATCTCTGCTATATGTGCTGGAGTGTTGGCTAATTAAAAATTCACATGTTCAAAAGATGCAGGTTGCGGAGATGAGGATTTTGAGATTGATATGTGGAGACATCAGGAGAGATAGGATTAGGAATAACACCATCGGAAAGAGGTTAGAGATCACCCTTGTGGATGACAAGATGAGGGAAGTGAGACTGTGTTGATTTGGACATTTCAGACAAGGAGTATCGATGCTCCTGTTAGGAGGTGCAAGATGTTGGATTTTGGGGTTACACAGAGGGGAAGAGGTAAACCGAAGAATTATTGGCGGGAGGTGATCAGATAAGATATGACCAAACTTCATCTCATCAAGGACATGACCTTAGATAGAAAAGAATGGAGGTTGTGTATTATGGTAGAAGGGTAATAGGCTAGTAGGAGTAGGTGATTTATGGCCTTGTGATATAGTTGGTTAGTAAGAGTAGTGATGTCTTTACATCCTATGTTGACATTATTCATCTTATAATTGTTAACTTTTATCATATTTACATACTATCATTTCCATTTCATTATTAGCAATTCTCCTTTTTCCTTTCGGTCCATATTTAGTACACTCTGCTTATGGGGATCGATTCTTTTAGACAAGAGTTTTTCAGAAACAACTTCTCTATCTTTATGAGGTAGTGGTAAGGTCTACATATATTTTACCATCCCTAGACCCCACTTGTGGGATTCCATTGGGTATGCTGATGTTGTTGTAAAATTGAGGATTTTAAGTATATGATTTGAAAACTTAATTGATAATTTCTCCTTTGATTTAAACTCGATTTTAGTGAGATTTTCATCCACGAACTCTTTTTCTCGCGTAGAATGATAATTTTTGGTTAATTTCCAAATTTGAAAACTTCAATCTTAGCAATAATATTGACATTTTGTCCCTAAGCCTGATTCATGCCAAATTGGATATTAAAATTCATCTCTTGACACATAGTATCTGGGTTGATTCGGTGATCGCTTGGAGGCTTGAGTTGATAGAAAATCTTGTTCAATTGCGATTTCAGCATCGAGGTAGGTTCAACTAACCTTTTGGGATTGGATTTGTGTTTTTCGATATGTTTATGAGGTAAATGTAAGATTTGGATTGATTCATGAGCAATTGAATTGATATGACAGAATTATGATGGAAATATAATTTCGGTTTTGCCGAAATATGAGTAAAATGTGATTTTGTTGATAAATTGAGATGAAATCTTTAGAATTGAGATATTTTGGATATTATTGTGATAATGTAAGACTTGTAATATTTGGAGAGTTTTGTGGTAAATTGATGGTATTTGTGATTCAATCGGGACTTATGAGCATATTTGGGACTTGTAGAGTTCGGTTTCACTAACATTTTGATTATCAATTGGAGAGTGGTCATATGAGAAATATTGATGGTATTGTGGTACTAATTGATGCACATGGCATAGACTTTTGATAATATGGCTATTATATATATCCATTATCATTTGCATTTGTATTATATACCTTGTCTTGTTGCATTGGCATGCATACGTCTCATATTGCATCTGTACTGCCTGAGATATTGTGGTAATTGAGATATTTCAGTATAAGTCTTGCGATGCCTTTAGATATTTCAATTTATATCCTGCGACGCTTTGACATAATTTAGTACATGGCCTGTGATGCCTCCATATTCTATGTGGTAGCTTTGGCTCGATAGATATGTACATTGGCTCTGCGACGGTCATGATTCAACCTCAAACATGGACTGCGATGCCATTACATTTATTCATATCCTTTGGATCGATCATTAGCTACATTACTATCTTTATCTACTCTTACTGGGCATATATTATGTGCTAACCTTGTGATATAGGTGGTAGAGACTATTAGTTATTATATGCTTATTCAATTTATCTACCTACTCAGTTGAACCTATTGGGTACATTTGGCGCAATCAGCCCTACTTTATTTCCTCCCTATAAATCGACCACATGGACCCCCACAAGGTAGTTGGTTCTATTCCATCTGAGACCTTCTTCATTACCAGATCTAGCGGTGAGGCTCAGACTTTGAGTCACCATTATTTCTTTGAGACTTCCTTTGGTTGACATCTGTATTGGACTATATATTTCGATTTGAGATAGTTGTATTTACTTATTCATACTGCCTATACGCTTTTGTACTCATGACTCTAGGGTTTGGGATTTTGTTTTGGATGTTGTGGTCGGTTTTACATTACTTTATTCTCTTTAGTCGTGATCCAATTTTAGGTCGTGATAAGTTTGGTATCAGAGTTCTAGGTTCGCTGGGCTCGTGAGTCAAAAGCAGGGGCTCTAGTAGAGTCTAATGGATCGGTATGTAGGCATCCATACCTATCTTAGAGAAGTTTTGGGGCATTCGATAGGAAAAACTTTCATGTCTTGCTTCTAGTCGTGCATTTCTTCATATCAACTATTTTAAAAGTGTCTATTCTACTCCTTCTTTATAGATGCCGATTACTAGAGCCCAACGATCAATGTGAGAGACTGAGTTAGCTGATTTGGCTCCCACTCGTGATCGAGGTAGGGCTCGTGATAGGGCTATGGGCCAAGGACATGCTAGCGGGGAAGCTCCACCTAGAGGACATGCTAGATCAACTTCTCCAGAGCCTGATTATGAGTCACAGAGGCCTACAGACTCTATCCCACCATCTTCTGCCGCTGATGCAATGCGCATAGTTCAGGAGCTACTTTTATTTGTATTGGCTAAATTAGAGGGAGCTCTTCAGGCTCCAATTATTCTTGATGCATCGGCTTCTACAGTGCCAGTTGGCCCTTCTATAGCTCCAGCTGATCCAACCATGATTCATGTTAGTCCTTCCTCTGTCCCATCGGATCCTCCTATGACCTCTATGATTCCGCCTTAGACATATCTGCGAAGTTCTAGTTCACAACTTCATGGGTTATGAATTGCTCTATGTATTGCACCGCCCAGACTTATGGTGGCCCTATCTTCTGGTAATCCTTTTATATCCATTGCTAAGCAGAAGACTTTTGAGCGATTTGTATGATTGGCTCCCTTGAGAGTTGATGGTACCCCTAGTGATAGAGCTTATGATTTCTTGTCAGAATGTTAGGATGCGCTGTGTAATTTGTCTATCCCTGAGACACATAGAGTTGCTTATACCTCTTATTAGTTCACTAGCCTAGATAAGGAGAGGTGGAGGTAAACTTTTTCTTGTAGATTGGTTGGATCTCTAATTATGACATGGGAGTAGTTTATATAGGTATTCCTAGAGAGGTTCATGCCATACAACCTTTGAGATAGTTGGCAGGATAAATATGACATACTTTAGCAGGGTTCTATATCGGTATCGGACTATGAGGCAATATTGCATGAGCTCTGTAAATATTCCTTGTCTAGTATTCCTATGAAGCTCGAGAGGATTTGGAGCTTCGTTAAGGGATTGGCGGGGTATCCTTAAGAAGCCACAACTTCTTTGGTTCTGGTGGGGGAGGAGGGGGGGAGGCACATTTAAGAGTGTGGTGGATCACGCTTGTATAATAGAGCACATCAAACATGATAGACGGGGTGGCGGAAAGAGATTTTGCCAACACGTCCATTTTAGTGGAACCCCACCATAAGATAGAGAGTTTCGAAGGTAGGTCCATCAAGGCAAGGAAGTCCATACAACTATCCCCACAGTTGACAATGTTGACAAATCCAGGCTTATTCAATTGGGCCATGATAGCACTTATAGTGTAGCTAGGCAAGGTGGCCTTCCAGGTCAGTCGTCTTAGAGATAAGAGACTAGGGCTTATTATTATTGTGATGAGATTGGGCACTTGGCCCATCATTTTCCTCATCATGCACCTCCTTCCCAGGCTTCTGGGTCTCTGTCACGACCCAAAATTGGATCGCAACTAAAGAGAATAAAGTAAAGAAAAAGTAACCACAATATTTAATACGAAATCCCAAACCTAGAGTCATGAGTACAAGAGTAACTAAAGTACTATGAATTAGTAAATACAACTGTCTCAAATGAAAATACAACATTGTCTGAATAGGAAAATAAATACTCAAATACGAAAGTCAACAAAAGGAAGTATCAAAGAAACAACGACTCGAAGTCTGAGTCTCACCGCTAGATATGGTAATGTAGAAGGTCTCTAATGGAATAGAATCAACTACCCTGTGGGGGTCCCAGTGCTCGATCTGCAATGACCACATCAAAATTTACCTAGTAGGTTCAACCCACTGGGTAGGAGAAATTGAATAAGCATGTAAAATGCTAAGAATCTCTACCACCTGCATCATAAGATTAGTACACAATATACAAAGATAAGAATAGAGAAAGATAGAAAATGCAGTCAATGATGCAATGCAAAAGAGATGAATGAATTCAATGACGTTGTAGGCCATGTATGTGGTGAAATCATGACCGTCACAGGGACGATGTACACATCTATCGAGCCGAAGCCATTAAATAGAACCCGGGGGCGTTGCAGGCCATGTACTCAAACACCTCAAGGCATCATAGGCCATAAACTGAAGTATCTCGAGGCATCGAAGGCCTTATACTGAAGTATCTCAAGGCATCGAATGCCTTACACTAAAATGTCTCTCAAGTATCACAATGTCTCAGGTGGTAGAAATGCAATATGAGATGTATGCATGTCAATGCCATAATACAAGTATATATAAGCAATATAAAATGATAAATGATATACACAATAGCCATAATATCAAAGAGGCTATGCCAAGTGCATCAACTAGTACCACAATGCCATCAATAAGTCACATATCACCACTCTCTCATCAATAATCAAAATGTCAATGAAAGCGGACTCGGCAAGTCCCAAAATATGCTCATAAATCTTGAATGTATCACAAATATCATTAATTTACCACATAACTCTCCAAATGATATCACAAGTCCCATATTACCATAATAGTATAAAAAATATCTCAATTCTCAAGATTTCATCTCAATTTATCAATAGGAGCAAAATATAGTCCAAGTTTGGCATAATCGATATCATATTTCCATCAAAATTCCATCATATCAGCCTATTTACTCATGAATCAATCAAGATCTTACAATTATCATAGGGACATATCTAATAACTCAAATCCAGTCCCTAAAAGATTAGCCAAACCTACCTTGATGCTGAAACCGCACTCGAACAAGCTTTCTATCCGCTAAAGCCTCCACATGATCACCGAATTAACCAACCACTATTCCAAAAAAATAGATACTACGCATTAAGAGATGAATTTTGATACTTATATTGGCACAAATTAGGCTTAATGGAAAATAATAAAAATTAACGTTAAAATTTGAAGCTCCCAAAACTAGAAATTGACTCAAAATTATGATTTTACGCAAGAAAAGCAGTTCGTGGGGTGGGGGTGCGTGAAATCCCTTTAAAATTGAGTTCAAATCAAAGGAGAAATCACCTATCAAAGTTTCCTAACCATAGACGTAGAATCCCCAATTTTAAATATCCAAAATCATGAAATTCAAGATAAAATTAAGATATAAGTTATAGAAATTAATCAAAACTATGATAGAAATGCTTATCCAAAAGATTTTCACAAAGAACTTCGTAAAATATCTCCCCAAAAGCTTGAAATATTTGAAAATGGAGTAAAATGGTGTTTCTTGGAATTAATATTGTACAAGTGTAAATTACATTCCGCGAACGCGGGGTAAGGCTCACAGGGGAAGGCCCAACTATGCTCCACGAACGCGGAACAAAGCCCCCGAATGAGGAGGGTTCACAACTAACCTCTGCAAATGCGGAGGGCTTGTCTACGAACGCGGATAAGGAATTAGCATACCTCTGTGAACGCGGTTCAGCAGACACATACGCGGAGAACACTTGGAGGCTGCACATGACATAGATATATCAGCTATTATCAATACATGATATGGACCCTCAGGATTCATTTGAAACCCAAATTTCAAAAATCAGAAATGTATCTATACCAGAAATGGCGACTCAAACTCAACAGAATAATCAAAATTCGATTTGTGATCTCCTTGACACAATTACCAAATGCAACTCACAGAAACAAGTTTAGAACTCAAAATACCAAAATTTCCCTCAGAATTCCAAAATTTATGAAGAGACCATTTCTAACGTTAGTTTCACGATCCAAAACTATTGGATCTGTCTAAATTTTGATATGAGCTTCTAAACTCTGAATGTTGACCAAATTGAACCTTTGGCTCCAAAAATAACTAAAAATGCAACTTTGGGTTCAAAAACTTCCTTTTAACCCTGAAATAAGTTATGTAACTTCTCCTAAACCATATTAAACATTCTGGAGCTAATGGAACTGACAGACTTTTGAATCAAAACCCGAAACCTAAAATGGTATAAAAACTCACTTTTTCAATAACTTAAGCTTCAAAAAATGCCAATACTAACATTTTTCACTTTTAAAACACAAGATTTCAGTTCCAACTATACAGTTACTTTAAAATAGGTCCACAACAACATACGAAAGGGAAAAATAATAATATTAATGGATAAGCTCAAAAATGACCAACAAGGTCATTACATCATTCACCACTAAAAGTAATGTTCGTCCTTGAACATAAAGGAAAAGGAAATACTTGAAGCCTAAAAAAAAGGGTAGGATACTTGGCCTACCTATCTGACTCCAACTCCCAAGTAGCCTCCTCAACAGAACGGTGTCTCCATTGAACCTTCACTAAAGGAATATTCTTGGACCTCAACCTTCGGACCTAGCTGTCTAATATAGATATTGGTTCCTCCTCAAATGACAATCTGGACCCAACTCTACTTAATCATAAGAGATCACATATGACTCACTTGGAATGTACCAGCAGAGCATGAAAACATAAAATATAGGATGAACTGCTGATAATCTCGGTGGCAATGCCAACTCATCGACAACCCCACCAACTCTCCTTGGAATCTCAAATGGGCCAATAAATCATGGACTGAGCTTGCGCTTCTTCTCAAAACTCATCAAACCTTCATGGGTGAAACCTTCAACCACACGCTATCATCTACCCTAAACTCAAGAGGCCTAGTCCTCCTGCCAACATAAATCTTCTAGTTGTTTGGGTTGTCAACAATCTACCGTGAATCAGCGGGACCCGATCCATGGCATCTTTGAGAAAATCAACACTTAAGACCTCAGCTAGCTCTGAGTCAAACCATCTAATGAGCGATCTACATCTCCAGCAATACAAATCCTAAAATGGTGCCATATGAATGCTGGAGTAATAACTGTTGTCATATGTGAACTCTGTTAATTGTAAGTATTGGTTTTACCGAGACCCAAGATCTATCACATAGACCAAAAACATGTCCTCCAACACCTAAATGGTGCGCTCGGAATATCCTTTAGTCTGAGAGTGGAAAGCTGAACTCAAATCCAATCGGGTACCCAAACCACGCTGGAGAGCATTCCAAAATTGGGAGGTAGAGACATATCCTCTGTCTGATACTTAGAAATAGGCACTCCATGCAATATGATAATATCCCGGACATACAACCTAGCAAATTGCTCTGAACTCTAACTAGTCTTTTCCAGTAAAAAGTGAGCCAACTTGGTCAGGAAACTGAATCAAGCTTGCCTAAGACTATGGGCAAACCTATAACAAAAGCCATAGTCACTCACTACTAATATCACCCAAGTTACACTTGTTTTTTAGGATAAAGTGGTCATTGTCAAGAAATAAAACCTAATCAAGGTTAGGGTCAAACTCAAGGGAATACATAGACTCAAAAGAATTCAATGACTGCAATTTGAGTAGTTAACCGACTTACTTCCTCGGGGGGGGGGGGGGGGAGGGGAGGGTTGCAATAATAAATGGAGAAATAAAACTAACACAAGAGTGAAATCAATATGGAGAGAAAGTAGGGTATTTTGTTCCTCATGATTTCCTAATTTATTATCACCGGATAATCTAATTCTCTTCTAGTGTATATCATGCAGGGCGGTAAGTCAAGTTTACAAAGCCCTTTGGTCAAAAGTGAGAGGTAAAATTCACTATATAACTTTGCTCATATCCATAGTGTGCATTACTAACCCTTACTTATTAGTCCTAGTACAACCTCCCCTTGGCCCATTTTGGTTTATTAGACGAGAACACATCAATTGAATCCTGTTAATTAATCTCTTTTACTATTCATTACTACCTTGGTCCAGTCAGTAACATTAGGCAGGTTCTAATGTTGGCAACCACTAGAAAACATGCAAAACGAAGAGAGTTAATCAATATATGCATGCACACTTTTCAAGAATTATGAATTATCCAGTTTTACCTTATTAGTTCATCATGGTTCTCACAACCCTAACTGTGGATTTAGCTACTCCTTCTTTGCATAGATGAAGGCTTATGAATCAGAACAATGTAATAGAGCACTAAAACAATTGAATTAAAACAAGCAAATCCAACTTCAAAGAGAATTATAAGATTAAAGATGAAATCAAAGTACAAGTATTCTGAATACTCTCCAATGTAATCTCACTATTTTCTCTCTCTAATTACTAGGTTTTTTGTGTACTCTCTGAAAACATCTAAAATATAACCTAAAATACCTATATATAATATTTAAAATACATGTCCTAAACAAAACAGGATAGCTGGGTCAGCATGCCTAATGAACTAGTTTACTAGACATATTGCATTCCACGGCCTATAATTGAGTTCTCCTACAAAGTGGCTACAATTCTGGACTTCAAGTCTATGACACACCCTCTACAACGTGTAAAGTGTTTTACGATCCGTAAGGGGGTTTCGTCTAATGAATCTTTAGAAATTCCTAATCTCTGATCCTCAGAGTCTGAACCATGTTCTACGACTTGTAAATCATTCCATGACTCATCTGTATGTTCATAGAACTAACTTCAAAAAATCATCCCCTCACTGGAATTATCCACGAAACCACTTTACGACCCATAGAATGACCTACGGCTCGTAAAGGGTCTTGTGTTGCATAAAAAATCAACAACTTCTATATTTCTTCCCAAAATAAAGGCCAACCCTATGTAACACACAAAAACCAACTAACATCACATTGATAACATGCACGGTGTTGATAACACACAAAATTTCATGTTTTAAGCATCAAAAGTGTTGTATTTTCACAGCAAATTAACACCCCCAACTTAAAATATTTGCTTGTCCTCAAGCGACAGGCTCAATCTACACAGGTAATAAAATAACATACCGACCTCAACTTAATGGCATATATCACATCAATTTAAAGCTTAGATATCTATGCCACTTTTTCAAAACAGAATTAGATAGCCATCTAACAAACTAGTATAGACTAATGCATATGACGATACAACAATGACAAGTGAGGTACTATCAACAATCCACAGTCATTGAATAAGTCTAATGCTAACAATACAATGCAAGTGACCTCCTAGAATGAAGTTTCATATTTGTCACTAAATGATGTTTTCGCACATAACCTTGTGACTATGCAAAATTGCTCACTCTCACAAAAGATATTCATGCATCATGCCTAATACCATAGGGTTTCTCCTATACTCATGACTAAGACCTTCAACTACATTGACTAGGATCGCTCTAGAACTTTTTAGTCTTGTAACTTAGGCTCGGGGGCTTTGGTATGTACATTGGGAACATAGTGACTAACAACCTTACTTGACACTGCATTTTCCTACACTTTTGCCCTACTGACTTTATTATTTTCATCTTGTCCTCTCTTTCTCCTATTTCAAGCTTTTCTGAGTGCTTTCTTTTCATTCTTTCAACTCTTTGCCTTGATTTTGCAATTCCTTTTTCGTTTTTTACTCACAACTAAGGCATCACTTATTTTCTTGCACCGAGTACATGATTTCCCTTTTTCTCTATATCACTAACTCTCCCCTCATTTTTGTGTTTCATCCTTACACTATCCAACCTCAACTTAAGCTTTTGGCATGAGTTGAGGTGCACAATATCCATCCTCCGAACCAGGGTTACTTTTGGTAGCCACCCTCAACTTAGGCTTTTTGCCTCAGTCAAGGTGCACAATGTTCAAGGAAGGACCACAACAAATTTTAGTATTTTACAACTAAGAATGCTAGGTTAATCAGGTGTTTGCAAAGAATAGGTACATGTTAGGCTCAAACATTAGGAACAAGGGGCATATTGCAATTTTGGTTTGCCATTTTAAGCTAAGTGGGCTTTTAAGAACAATGGCCTAAGATCCTTTCCTAATCCAATTAATGAAATGTCTAACTTAGAGTAACAGGGCAAGTTCTAAATTAGCACACAACACATGAATTTAGCAATTTAAAGCTCACACTCATATGACACTGACTACATTATCAACAAAAGACTCTCAAATCATGCTTTTTATCTCAATATTTCCTCACTTATCAAAACTAACATTGTCAAGAGACCTAAACATGCACAGTTAATTGCTAAATTACTAATCAAACCTTTTTGGTGGGTATCATTTTACAAACAAAACAGAAAAAATGCTATAATGCTACAAGTATTACCTAAACATCCTAAACATGTCAGTTCAACAAAAAGTAAATATCCATGGGGAAAACGAACACAGACAAGAAAACCCCAGGATAAACAATTAGGGTAGTTATGGACCCAAGATACTTAGAGTTCACTGTGGCCCCTAACCACCCACACCCCATCGAAAAAGATGTGCATTGTCTCCAATGCACGCAATTAAAGAAAAAAAAGGGGTTAAAAATCATACCTGGGCACCTAAGCATCGGTTGACCACAATCGACCTGTGTGGTAATCTTCTCAGCAGTAATACTTTGTCTGGAGGGGCTATCACCCCTCAAAGCCTCAAGCTCTCGAGCCTGTCATCTCTCATCCTCCTGTCTCAACTCCATCAAGACAAACTTGAGCTCCTCTTGCTCAGTAAGCCTGCATGAAATCGTACGACATCAGGATCGTCATCTGGATAGGGCCTCTACCCGTGAGAAGGATGGATAGGCTCATTAGGAGCAAAACGATCTACCAACGGCATCGGGGGTGTAGTATCTGGTAGTGTAACTAGTGTTACCAGTGATGTTTTCATCTCGACTCGGAGTCGCTGGATCTCCTTCTAAAGGGTCATCAAGTCTGATGGCTGGGTGGCACTCAAGCTCTATTATATCCTCTCCTCGAAGGCGTCAATGCGGGCATCCACGAAGGATAGACAATCCTAAATGGTAGAAAATCATGAATGCCTTCATGCGACCTTCTGAGTCTGAAATCACTTGACGGACCTATGGCCTAATCTGTCGAACAAGCTGAGTCAACTCTGACTCAGCATGAGATAATCTCTATGACATGGCCTGCATAGATATGGCAGACATGTAAACCATGCCCGTAGGAGTATCTTGTGATTACGAGGCCTGTGGTGCAGGAATAGAAGTAGTGGACCCCCTCTCCTCATCTGCCTCAAGCTTCTAGGGCCTATCCTCTATAGCAGCTGCAGTGGTAGTCTGTGGAACCTCATGCGGTGGCACTGGGTGAACATCTCAGGTATAGAAGCGGGTTGGTGTTGTGCTTGCTGGAGTACCACTGGGTTCTCTTCAGCCTTGATCAGGCTGGGATCCAAGGTATGCTAGGCCTCGATCAATGAGTACAGCTGGTGCAAGATCTCCTTCCTTGGCTCTAGACAGAGCCTGCATATAAAGCAAGGGAAAGGGATGGAGGTAGACCTCTTCACGATGGCCTCGAGAATATGTTCGGCGATAAGGCAGGCCCAATCAATTTCATAACTACCAAAGATATTGGCAACCATTACTGTATGTTCCGGCATCAAAGTGTTATCAGCAAGAGTAGGCCGGGTGCGTGATCTAACAACCGCCCACTAAAACATGGCGGAAAAACTGAGAAAAGCCTTGATACTAGGCATTGAGTGTGTGATGACCCATGTACATTTCGGACCCTGCTCAACAATATAACTAGCCACCCTTCTCATCAAGCTGGCTCTGCACTCTGGATCCCTCATTAACAGTGGGTCTGTCGTCTTTCCCACCCTGTAGTGAAATGCTGCGGAGGATCTAGGGCAGGGAACTCTTGCTCAAATAACATCCGACAGATAGTGGTCTCCGATATATCCACCTATTGACCCCTTACTCTTGTCTCGATCAGTCTGGGCTGCGCAAGGGATGTGTTCCCCTTGTGAAGAGTCCTGTGAACTGTGGTTGTATGTGAAGCATATAACTCCCTCACCAAGGTCGGGGAGTATCATCCAAATGATCTGGTCAACCACTAGAGTACATATCTGATCATCATGTCCTTGAGACCGGGGATACTGTCGAGTCTGTCTGGGATAACACATGGCTCTTTATAGATGGAGCGGGCTGGCTTACCCTGCTCTGCCTGCTGCATGCCCTCAACATAAATAGTCTACATGCTCTTGACGCACCACCGACTATTAAGAGCGTCAGGTGGTGATGAACGAGGCAATGCGGAGGACTCTATCTCTGATGCATCTCAAGAACCTGACTCTGAGCTGGACTTCTCTCTGGATTGATTTATCTGAGTAGAATCGCTCCTATCGTTGCCTCCCTCATAAGACTGGGAGTGTGGACGACAAGAGCTTGAGTTTCTCCAGCTCTGGCGGCTGCTCAGTTTGAGGTTTAGCAACCTTCGGGTCTAGGTCAATGCCCAGCTCTTCTAATGATCAAATCAGGGCCGGAGTCTTCTTATCTCCTGAAGACTCATCTCTAAGCCTTCTTTTTAGGCCCCTGATCTCATCACGTCTAGATTTAAGGGCCATAGTACCCGAAACATGAACATTTACGCAACTTGGTTAGGCTAACAAATCAAAATACAAAATACAATAATATTTCAGAATGAGTTGCAGAAGGGTCTACAAAAGCATCTTTACAGGCTGTAGTGGATACTACGAGCCATAGAGAGCTCTCATAAAATGGTGGTCACAACAATTTTTGGATACTGGAAAATTTTACGAGACCAGGTAGGAGTCATAAAATGGTTTACGAGTCATAGACTAAATCGTAGAAACTTCTAGTGTCTGAACTTATTCAAGGCAGGGATCTATAAGACATGTCTACGAGCCGTAAACTGTTCTACGACTCATAAAAGGTCCTGTCTGATGGGTACTCAGAAAGTCTAAGTTTCAAGAATCTTGTACTAGGGGAAATTACGGCTTGTGGAATGTTCCACAAGCCATAAAAGCCAATCATACTCAAGAAACTCAGTTATCTGAGATTCTAAGTCCTTCACCACAGACCACATACAACTTTTTTTCTACTTTATTCTAGCAGCATCAAAGAAAAACGCACACATCCACATGATTTTTAGACCGCAACTAAGACCCCAACATGTTATTCGACATGTATACCCTGTCGAAAATCATTTAGCATGTTTTCCCAACCCTTTTGACTATGTATGAACAATTGCACAACAAAATTACACATCTATGTCATCACCTACCAAATTACACACAAAAATCAATTTATCCCACATGTCGGGTGATTAAATAGGTGCCAAACATATTACTCAAATCCTATTATCAAGGCAATGATACCTAATTCTGGGCTTAGCAAGTATTAAAACATGGGAAACCATAATTCAAATTTCACACATGGATTTTGTGTCTAAACTACCATTCCCGACATAATTTTCAATTCAATCATAAAGACATAGGCAAATTAAAAGTTTTTAACCAACCGAAAACTCTCTAAGTTATGTGACTAACTTGTAGAAAATAAAGGAGGTGAAGAGGCACTGGAACCCCAAGTCACCAAAAAATACTTCCAGAAAGTAGGGGTACGGTCATCGTCAGTGGTCCAAATTTCTTGGAGGTGGGGTTGGCCGAGTACATTTTTAAATTAGGTTTAAATGGGGTCAAAATAGTTTAAGCCCATTATTCATACCTTGACCAGGTCAACTTAAATCTAATGGGCCTGGACTTTACAAAACCATGATTATAGGCCGTTGAGTATTTTACGGCTCGTAAACTGTGATTTTGTAGAACATCCAAACCCTAAATTTCAGGACTAGATTTCACAAGCCAGTCTATGAGCCGTAGAATGATGTACGACTCGTAGAGTTGGTCGTAGAAACCTCAACACTTGGAAAAATTTTAAAAAACTTACTTAGGGTCCACGAGCCGCATTTACGGCTCATAATTTTATACATGGATCGTAAAGTTGGCTCGTAAATTGGAGTGCACAATTTTTTTCTTACTAGAACTCTCTACGAAATGGTGTAGGGTGTAAAGCATTTTATGGCTCGTAGAACTAGTTGTGGAGACTCGTCCTAATGCTCTTTTCAGCCCAAAAAATGGCTGACTTAGCTATGTACCTGCATATTCTTCATAGAACACATTGTTACCCTATATGCAACCAGCCCAGTGTTCAAAATAACAAAACAATACAAGAAAATAAACTACATATATGTCCAAAACTGAAAATAAAGCTACAACTACAATGTTAAATCAAAGACCTTGGGTTGCCTCCTAAGTAGAGTCTGATTTATTGGCGCGACACGACTTGGACAAATTGGTTACTCAAACTTTACGAATCACCCAGACTTCATTCTTCAAATCATTTGGTCGCTTCTTGGTCTGGTAGATATTGAATATAACTTCTTTGGCATTCAATCTGAACCAGAGTTGATCTACTTCCATATCCAATAGTGGTCACCCAGTAACTATAAACGGTCTTCTCAGGATGATTAGGATGTCGAAGTCAACTTCACAATCTAAGATCACAAAGTCTGCAGAGAATATGAACTTTTAAACATTGACCAACACATTGTATAATATCCCCACTGGCTTCTTCACCATGCGATCGGCCATCAATAACTACATGCTCATCGAAGTAGGGGATCCCAATCCTAGATTTTTGTATACTGCAAGGGGCATTAGATTAGTGCTGGCACCTAGATCACATAGTACCCTTGCAAACTCCACATCTCCAATGGTGCAGGATATGGTGAAAGCACTAGGATCTTCTCGCTTCTAATCCAAGGACCTTGTAGCAATAACACTGCAATGCTTAAGCTCTTGGGAGAGATCCTTACTCACAATGCGCTTTTTAGTAACCAAGTCTTTCATGTACTTCGCATACCCTGGCATCTTCTTTAATGCCTCAATGAGAGGGATATTTATGGAGAGTTGCTTCAGCATGGAGAGAAAGTGATGAACTTGCCTTCCTCCTCTCTCTTTTTGATTCTTTGAGGGAAGGGAGGATGAGGCCTAGGAACGGGCTTCACTTTCCATGGTGCTTCAGCGGCTTCACTCACCCCCTCCTTGCCATGATCGTCTTCTATGTTTATATCCGTGGCCATAACTATATCCTCTCGAATATCATCCTCATCAACTGGCATGGGAGGATCAAAGGTGCTCTTTCTACCACGAGTAGTAACCGCCATACATTGCCCTTCATTCTTAGGATTCTGAATTGTGTTGCTAGGCATTTTTCCCCTTTTACGCTGATTTAGTTGAGATGACACTTGACCTAACTATTATTCCACCTGTTTGATATCCATAGAATGAGACTCAATTTTTTGATTAATTCTTGAAATCTCAGAGTTCATACCCCTCAGTCTCATCCCATATCTCAGCTTTCTTCAACAAGTGGTCAAACATCTCCTCAATCCTCGAACTACTTGCACCTGCATCGCAGTTATGTGGTGGCACATAGGGATGATTTGTGAAGCCATCTTTGTGACCCCAATATGCATCTTTCTCTGGACCCCTGTTCCAATCATAGTATCCTCCGTGGTTGTCCCTGAAAGATCCATCTCTGTTGAAGTTCCAACATTGGTTTCCTTGACCTTGGCACCAATAGTCTTGGTTGAACCCTTGGGCGTTGGTTCGAAAAGCCCCTGTCTGATAAGGAACAAATATGTGTCCTCCTAATAATAAGTCTCATCATATATGGGTGCATGTGGAGGTTGATGAACCACTGTATTGACTTGCTCCTGGTTCTGCTTTATCATCACCTCCATATATGTACAGTTTTGGGCAAGCTCTTGCATAATTTCTTCGTTGATCTTTGCTTGCTCAAGACCAACACAGGCAATGCACGAACATTTTGTGGATGCTCTGTCTCTCTACCCTCATGCACGATTAATTTTGACCACTCTCTCCACCCATTCTGTTATCTTTGCGAATGGCTGACCTAAGAACATGCCCCCAATGATAGTGTCAACACAAGCCTGACTGTTCTCATCAAGGATATGGTAGAAGATCTCCACCAAGGCATCATTTACTATC
The DNA here is from genome assembly GCA_029948455.1 of Solanum rostratum. Lineage (NCBI taxonomy): Eukaryota > Viridiplantae > Streptophyta > Magnoliopsida > Solanales > Solanaceae > Solanum > Solanum rostratum. Next base: position 21,548,679 of record CM057048.1, read on the forward strand.
ATGTGGTCTGTGACACTCCTCAAGCATTTCGTGAACCACTCCCAAGTAGTGCTGAATGAATCACTAGAAAGTTGATCAAAGTTATTGATCTGATCCTTCAACTTGAGCTTATTCGATTTAGGGAAGTACCTCTCCAAAAAAGCCTTCTGCAATTCTACCCAACTAGTGATCGAACTCTGCGGGAGCTCAGATATCCATAATGCTGCATTTTCAGTAAGAGAAAATCAGAAGAGATAAAGTCCCACAGCACCCATAGATAGATTTTGTATTCCCATCACACTCTTGCAAGAAAATGCAACATTGTGTAGGTGGCTATGAGGATCCTCCGATGGTAAGCCCACAAATAGCCCATGGTTTTGTAGCATCTGAAGCAACCAACTCGAGATTATGAACTTTGTATCTACCGGTAGAGGTGACAACACAATAGTTGTCACCTTTATAGCTATAGGATTTGGCCTATAAGCATTGGCATTAATGTCCTATGGATGTAGAGCAATGTTCTCAAGAGAAGTTGGGGTCTCACGATCAACACTTTCGTTCTCATTCCTATTCAAAGCTACATTAGTCGCGTTATTAGCGTTATCTTGGCCATTTGTCTCAATATTTTACGGATCTCTATGTCAAACAGAGTCAAGGGTATGCCTCGACTTCATATATTGGGCATATACTACACTTACACCCTGCAAAGGAAATGAAAGCAACAAAAATATAAAATGTGGGAAATAAGGATTAATACCCAAATCACTATGAATTGACTAAGACTGGCTGTATTCCCCGGCAACGGTGCCAAAATCTTGATGCCGCCCAAGTTACATCTCCATTTTGAGGATAAAGAGATTGTTGTCAAGAAATAGAACCTAACTAAGGTTAGGATCGAACCCAAGAGAATACGTAGAATCAAGATAATTCAATGACTATAATTTGAGTAGTTAACCGACTTACTTCCCCAAAACGGGGGGGGGGGGGGGGGGGTGTTTGAAATAATCAATGGAGAAATAAAACTAACACAAGAGTGAAATCAATATGGAGAGAAACTAGGGTATTGTGTTCCCCATTATTCCCTAACTTAGTGTCACATCCTAAGTCCCATCAAGGCGGACTGGCACCTGTTGCCGGCAAGGCTTGGGAGAAACAACATATAACCATACATTTTCTATGAACATTATAAGAGGTTTCCATACTCAACATGCTTTCAAAAAAAGTAAACAATATCTAACTAGGCCATTGGAGCCACGATATCTCAAGTACGATATCTATATGTGTCGGTACAGGACCCGCCTCATGACCAACTATACAATACAAAATATAAGTCTAGACACAAAAAGCCCCGAAGCAACCTGGAGCTCAATAACAACAGCTAGAAGTCCTGTACTCCTACTAAGGAGACCTAGTAGCTCATGTACATACAGCATGAAATGTAGGTCCCCCATAAGGGACGTCTGTACAAGATAATGTACTGAATATGTAAGGAAGGAAATACTGTATATGAAATAAGAACTCAAATGAAATCACATGCTAGTGTGTAAGGATAAAAATACCACCTTTAGTCATACTGTGGAATCATATACTTTATGTCTCTTTATTACTTTACCTTTCTTTAATATATAATCTGTGCACAATATATAATGTAAATGACCAGCTTATCAATGGTAAATCAATATCGGGATCGACCCATGCTGGGTTTTCCTTTCACCCCTGGGATACCCCCCATAATATGGGATCGACCCATGCTAGATGATTCTTCCACCCATGGAATACCACCCATTAATAAGCAACTTTGAGTTATCTTTTATTTACTTTTAAGATGATTCTTTTGGTGGTCATAACATTTAGTGCTGTAGGAATATAGACATGACATGTGACATATAAGCAACTATACAAGATAATACCACAATGAAAAGAGAGTTACACAACTAATGAAATGGGTAGGAGATTAAGTAACACATGGACTCTATTTGGTAAAAAGGAACTCATGTATCTTTGGTATCCAAGTATGTATGCAGATTTGACAATGGCTATTTATAGGAACATATGAACATGGTAAAGAGTGGAGACACAGTTATTATCTATGTTGGAGTTGGTAAGTGCCTTTATGTGCAAAGGAAGAACCTAGATTTCATGCCAAGTAATAGGAAATCAAGTAGCCTTACATACCAAGTTGTACGGCCTCGTTATTACCTCGGAGCAGTATCCTTTTCCTCCAAATACTTATCTACAATATAGTAGGTGATAAAACTAGTATTAGCAGCTAATAAACACATCTTGGTAGTCCAATTTTACCAAAAAAATAATATCAGGACAGCAAGCGCGTAATTAGCAACCAAAGAGTATTCTTTCAACCTATCCACTCCTAATCGTATTTTCTAATACACATTCTCATATACATGTCATACCCAGCTTGTTTTAGTCACATAACAGTGTTACAACAGTTCATAAAGTACAACATACAACAACTCTACACAACACGCAAGTAGGCAACGTAACATTACGTCCTTTTGCTACATTTCGGCGTCAACCATTCCGAATCTGTTTCAACCTCAACCAAACTGCCCTCAACATATTTACACACAAGAACAGTCCTATAATAGTCAAAAAACAGTCCCCAAGAAGATGGAAAACATGAGACAACAATTCTCAATATTCAGTCCATAAATTCTTACGGAGATCGCAATTACAATATCAGATAAGAACTCATTTTTGCGGAAGATAAAAATGGTCCAGCAGCCTTCTTACATCACTACAGAACCAAGCCTTGTTATAAACGTAAATATTACTTCATAATCCAGCCATCCAACAAGAGAAAAGCGTCTTAATAAACAAGGAAAGTGGACAACAATCTTTGGAACACATGCTGTCCCAAATTCCTGCACAAGTACAACCAACATACTCTTCATGTTTTTCATGGAAATATTATACCAAACCATTGGTATTTTTACTTACCTTAGCCCTCAAGAATTAGGTGATCTTCAAGAACCCTAAAGGTGTGCCTTGGATGCTTTACAAAGTGAAGAGAGAGCAAGGAGAAACTTGGGAAGAAATCCGATTTTTGGCTTTGTATAAATGACTTGAAATTGCTGGCTTTTGATCCCTTTTATAGGGCAACTTTTGGCCGACTTTCTTTTGCATTTCAAGCCTTATTTTATTAAGGTGGTGACACAGCAACTTGACCCATTCACTTGGGCATTGTTGGGCTTCAATTGGATGGGCTTTGCTGCAAATATTTCTCTTTTACACCCACTTAGTTTGGGCCCTATTAGTGTATTGGGTTGTGAATGTAATTTGCCCCTTTTCATATTCATATTGGGTTGCAAATGTTGTCCCTTTATGATGCTAAACCATGAGCACAAATAACATCCTTAACTCAGGGTTTATTCTTTATCAGACTTGAACAAATTCGGTGTTGGGCCTCGTCTCCGTGTATCTAGCCTATTTAAGCTAAGCACGTAGGTGACTCACCTATTAGCTTCCTAAGGCCCACAAGCACCTCACTTCTTTCACATCATTTAAGGCCACAACCTTCTCAATTTGACTTAAAACCTATATACACTCGGTCATCTTGAGCGTTAGATGTACATATAACCCTCTAATATGAAATTCGAACACTTTATAAAAATGAGTACTTATTTGACCCCGCTATATCATGTTTCATATGCATAGGACCCGTACATGTAAGATGTGGGGTGTTACATCCTCCCCCCCTTAGGAACATTCGTCCCCGAATGTTAGTATAAATAGGATTGGTCATATAAGTTTAATCTTTATTAAACAAACTTTTGACAACATAATAAGAATTCAAATTCACGTACCTACAAATGCCTCAACTCTACATCTTGGACTTCCTCTTTAGCTTCAAATAAATAAGGGTATTTAGATCCCATTGCTTCCTCAGCCTCCACGTTATCTCTTCTACTTGCTGGTTCCTCCAAAGTACTTTTACTGAAGGTATTTCCTTATTCTTTAGCTTTCTAACTTGACGATCTAGGATAGCAATAAGTACCTCCTCATAGGTGAGATCTTTCGTGACCTGCATATCATCAATAGGAGTGATACGAGATGGGTCACCTATGCATTTCCGAAGCATTGAGACATGAAAAACTAAATGAACCATTGAACGCTTCTGGGGTAGCCCTAATTCATACGCAACCTGTCCAAACCTTTTAATAATCTTATATGGCCCTATGTATCATGGGCTTACTTTTCCGTTCTTACCAAATGTCATAACACCTTTCATTTGGGAAACCTTTAAGAATATCCAATCTATTACTGAGAATTCCAGTCCTCTTCTTCTAGCATCCACATAGAATTTGTGACGACTTTGGGCTGTTTCTAGCCGTTGTCGTATTACCTTTATTCTCTCCATGGCTTGCTGGACTAGATTCGGACCAAGCATGGTGGCTTCACCCACTTCAAACAATCCTATTGGTGATCTACATTTCCTTTCATACAAAGCTTCATACAGTGCCATCTTGATGCTTGAATAATAGCTATTATAGACAAATTCAATAAGTAGAAAATGGTCCACCCAACTACCTTTGAAGTTCAATGCACAAGCCCATAACATATCTTCAAGTGTTAGAATGGTGCATTCTACTTGACCATCTGTCTGAGGGTGGAAGGTTGTACTTAAATTCACTTGTGTCCCTAAGCTTCTTTGGAAAGACTTCCAAAACTTTGTAGTGAATTGAGCTCCCCGATCAGATATAATGGACATTGGGACTCCATGTAGCCTAACTATCTCTTTGAGGTATAAGTTTGCATACTCTTCAACCATATAATCACTCTTAACTGGCAAGAAGTGTGCTGACTTTGTGAATCTATCAACTATCACCCATATGGAGTCAAACTTCTGAAATTTCCGAGGCCACCCAGTAACAAAATCCATATTATTCATATCCCACTTCCACGTTGGAAGCTCTATACATTGCATATAACCTCCCAGCTTCTGGTGCTCTACCTTAACTTGTTGGCAATTCAGACATTGAGCGATAAATTCTGCAAGGTCCTTTTTCATGCCTCCCTACCAGAACATTCCCTTCAGGTCATGATACATCTTAGTTGATCCAGGATGGATGGAATATCTTGAATGATGGGCTTCTTCCATTATCCTCCTTCTTAGTCCATTGATGTTAGGAACACATAATCTATCCTGACAATAAAGTACTCCATTTTGTGTAAGTTCAAAGCCCTTCATCGTACCTTGACCCACTTTCTCCTTAAGTCATCGTAGAACAGGATCCTTGAATTGCTTTTCTCTTACCTCTATTACCAATGAAGACTCTGCAACATTATGTACAACAACCCCTTCCTTTGGAGTTTCAATGAGGCGAACTCCCAAATTGGCTAGTTGACGTAGATCCTTTGCCACTCCTTGACTTACCACGGTCTGATCACCAATATTCACAATTGCCTTACACTCAGAGTATCGGCTACCATATTTTCTTTCCCCGGATAGTATAGTATATCAATATTGTAATCCTTTATTAGCTCTAACCATCTCCGCTATCTTAAATTTAGGTCTTTTTGCTTAAAGATGTACGGAAGGCTCTTATGATCAGTATCTATGTCAACATGAACTCTATACAAATAGTGGCGCCATATTCTAGTGGCACACACAATAGCTGCTAGCTCAAGGTCATGTGTTGGGTAGTTTTTCTCATGTGGTCGCAGTTGTCTCGAGGCATAAGCAATTGTCCTACCATGTTGTATCAGTACACACCCTAAACCAACCCCTGAAGTATCACAATACACTGCATACCCCTCTGTGCCTTCTGGAAGCACTAGGATAGGTTCAGAAGTTAGCCTGCTTTTCAACTCTTGGAAGCTCCTTTCATATTCATCATTCCATTGAAATTTGGTCTCCTTATGTGTCAACTTTGTTAGAGGTGCAAACATAGAAGAAAAACCCTCAACAAACCTTTTGTAATAACTTGCCACCCCTAGGAAGCTTCGAACTTCTGTGGGTGTTGTTGGCGTTGGCCAATCTTTCACCGCCTCTATCTTTTGTGAATTAACCCTTATTCCTTCATCAGATACAATATGACCCAAGAATGCCACTGATTTTAACCAAAAGTCACATTTGGAAAACTTGGCGTACAATTGGCGACCACGAAGAACTTGTAATACCTGTCGTAAATGATTTGCATGATCCTCTTCTGATCTTGAATATACCAAAATACCATCTAGAAATACTATCAAAAATACATCCAAGAATGGCTTGAACACCCTGTTCATTGAATCCATAAATTGTTGGTGCATTGGTCAGCCCAAAAGACATAAACAAGAAATTCAAAGTGATCATAGCATGTCCTAAAGGCTGTCTTGGGTATATCTTTCTCCTTCACCCTCACCTGGTCATAACCTGACCTCAAATCAATTTTGGAAAAACATTTAGCACCCTGTAACTAATCAAATAAATCATTAATCCTGGGGAGGGGTACTTGTCTTAATTGTCACCCTATTCAATTGTCGATAGTCATTACACATTCTCAAGGTGCCATCTTTTTTACGTAAAAATATGACTGGTGCACCCCCAGGGGGCACACTATGTCTTATAAAACCCTTCTCTAGCAAGTCTTTTAATTGCTCCTTTAATTCACGTAATTCTGCCAGGCTATTCTATATGGAGGGATAGAAATAGGTTGAGTGCTTGGAAGTAAGTCAATACCAAAATCTACTTCTCGTTCTGGAGGTAAACCTGAAAGCTCTTCAAGAAACACATCAACAAATTCATTCACTATTGGAACTGATTGAAGAGTTGATGGTTTTTCCTCCATATCCCTCACTCTAACTAGATGACATATATATCCCTTTGACATCATCTTCCTTGCCTTTAAATAGGAAAAAAATTTACCCTTTGGTGCCCCAACATTGCCTTCCCATTCAAGAACCACCTCATTTGGAAAGTGGAAATACACTCTCTTAGTTCGGCAATCCGCAGTGGCATAGCAAGAAGCTAACCAATCCATACCCATTATAATATCAAATTCCACCATTTCTAACTCAACAAGGTTAGCCAATGTGTCATGGTCAAAAAAAGTTATTATAGAGTTATAATAGACCCTTCTAGCTATAATAGATTCACAGGTTGGCGTAGACACTTCAAATGGATCGTTTAATAATTTAGGTGTTCGTTTAAGCTTCCCAGCCACTAGTGGAGTGATATATGATAATGTAGAACCAGGGTCAATTAATGCATACACATTATGTGAAAAGATGGACAATGTACCTGTGACCACATCGGGCGAAGCTTCTAAATTTTGCCGACTCCCCAAAGCATAAGTGCAATTCTGGGCTCTGCTAGAGCTAGCTGCCCCTCTACTATCTCTACCGTGACTCGTAGGAGCTTGCTAACCTCTACCTAATGTAGGAACTAATGATGATGATGCAACAACTGACCCAGTAGGCCGTGCTATATCACCCATATGTCTTTTTGGGCAATCTCTCATCGTATGCCCTGGTACATCACACCAATAACAAGCATCTGTCCCAACACAACATGTACCTAAATGACTCCTCCCACATTGTTTGCAAGGCTGCCTAGGAGGAATTTGCTGGCTGGCCGAATATCCTATTGTCTGTGCACCTTGGCTCTCACTCCTTTGACTAAATTGATTACCTTTAGACCCTTGAAGTTGTGGTGGAACACTGACTGCAAAGTAGGAGGATAACGACCTAGGTGGTTTATTAGGAAATTGAGGCCCAAACTCACCTTGGGACGGTACAAACTGCCCTGTAGACCTGGCCCTCTTGGATTGCCCCCTTTCTAACTCTTGTGTCCTTCTTCTTTGCCTCTGATCCTCCAATTTTTGTGCAAAATGCTTGTATCCTTGCTATATCCATGTCTTTATTCAAAGAAGCAATGGTATAGTCTCTGACCAAATACGAATCCAACCTATCCATATATCGATGAACTTTATCTGCCAAAGTAGCGACTACATTAGGAGCATACCTGGCCAGGGAATTAAAGTGAAGGCTATACTCTCTCACGCTCATATTCCCTTGGTGGAGATTCAAAAACTGATCTGCTCGGGCCTCTCGGGTCTCTAATGGTAAGTAATGGTCAAGAAATGCCTCTTTAAACTCGTTTCAGGTAGTTGGAGGCACATCTATACCCTTAGATTGCTCTTAAGTTTCATACCACAATATAGCCACACCCTTCAATCTATATGTTGCCAGCTCCACAGCTTCTGTACCATTTGCATGCATAACATCCAAAGTGCATTGGATCTGATCGATGAAGTCTTGTGGATCTTCATTAGGATCTAACCTAGTAAAAGATGGAGAGTCAAAATTAAGAAAGTCACCTATCCTCGTGCTAGCTGCCCTATTCGCACCACCTGCACCCATAACTAGACCTTCTTGTCTTTGACTTTGGCCAGCAACTATACGAGTCAATAATTGGACCGCATTTCTCAGATCCTGGATGGTAGCATCGGTAGGTGGTTCTGGGGGAGTTTCACTACTTTCTGGTTCATCAGGAGCTGGAGGAGTTGGAGATTTTTGTGACAGAGACTCATCTTGGGCCTCATTTCATTGTCTCACCCGACTGGGTACACCAACTACCACTTACTTACTTCCCTTTGCCTTTACTTTTCCTTATTTCAGGTATACTCGCTGTACAACACAATTTAGAGGTTAGAAAAAATCAACCTATAACACTTGGCTCTATGGCACGATCTAAAGAATGAAAGAAGGGGACAACTCCTAAATGTCACGTAGCCTCCTTCTTATAAATGCGGTGCACAACACATCAATAAACAAGACTCTACATAGACACGGCTTTGTATACTCCCTAGGACGACCCGCTCTGATACCACTCTTGTCACGCCCTAAGTCCCATTAAGGAGGATTGACACCCATTGCTGGCAAGGCTCGGGAGAACAAACATATAACCATACACTTTCTATGAACATTATAAGAAGTTTCCATACTCAACATGCTTTCAAAAAAGTAAACAATATTAACAAGCCAAAAGGAAATGCATAAGACTGAGTCGTTGGAGCCACGATGTCTAAAGTACAATACTTGACCACACTACTTTACATAGTCTACAAAGCCTCTAGATAAGGAACAATATCTATATGGGTCAGGACAAGCCCCGCCTCATTACCAACTATACAATACAAAATATAAGTCTAGATAGACAAAGCGCTGAAGCAACCTGGAGCTCAATAACAACAGTTGGAAGTTCTGTACTCTTACTGGGGAGACCTAGTAGCTCCTGTACCTGCAGCATGAAATGTAGGTCCCCTGTAAGGGACGTCAGTACGAGATAATGTACTGAATATGTAAGGCAGGAAATATTGTATATGAAATAAGAACCCAAATGAAATCACACGTTGGTATGTAAGGATAAAAAGACCACCTTTAGTCATACTATGGGATTATGTACTTTATGTCTCTTTATTACTTTACCTTTCTTTACTGTATAATCTGTGCACAATATATCATGTAAATGACCAGCTGATTAGTTGTAAATTAATATCGGGATCAACCCATGCTAGGCTTTTCTTTCACCCTTGGGATACCCCCCGTAATATAGGATTGACCCATGCTAGGTGATTCTTCCACCCCTGGGATACCACCCATTAATAAGCAACTTTGAGCTATCTTTTATTTACTTTTGAGATGATTCTTTTGGTGGTCATAACATTTAAAGTTATAGGAATATATACATGAGATGTGACATATAAATAATCGTACAAGATAATACCATAATGAAAAGAGAGTTACACAACTAACAAATCGGGTAGGAGATTAAACAACACATGGACTCTACTTGGTAAAAAGGAACTCATGTATCTTTGGTATCCAAGTATGTATGCAGATTTGATAATGGCTATGTATGGGAAAATATTGTAAAGAGTGGAGAAACAGTAATTAGCTATGTCGGAGTTGGTAAGTGCCTTTATGTGCCAATGAAGAACCTAGATTTCTTGCCAAGTAATAGGAAATCAAGTCTCCTTACATACCTCATTGTACGACCTCGTTATTACCTTGGAGTAGTATCCTTTTCCTCCAAATACTTATCTACAATATAGTAGTTAATAAAACTAGTATTAGCAGCAAATAAACACATCTTGATAGTCCAATTTCACCCAAAAATAATATCTGGGCAGCAAGCGCGTAATTAGCAACCAAAGAGTATTCTTTCAACCTTTCCACTCCTAATCGTATTTTCTAATACACATTCTCATATACATGCCAGATTGTTTTAGTTCCATAACAGTGTTACAACAGTTCATAAAGTATAACATAACTCTACACAACACGCAAGAAGGCAACATAACATTACGTCCTTTCGTTACTGTTTCAACCTCAACCAAACTTCCCTCAACATATTTACACACAAAAAAGTCCTAAAACAGTCCCCAAGTAGATGGAAAACATGAGACAACAATTACCAATATTCAGTCCACAAATTCTAACGAAGAGCACAATTAAGATATCATATAAGAACTCATTTTCACGTAAGATAAAAATGGTCCAGCAACCTTCTTACATCACTACAGAACCAAGTCTTGTTAAAAACATAAATATTACTTCATAATCCAGCCAACCAACAAGAGAAAAGCCTCTAAATAAACAAGGAAAGTGGACAACAATCTTTGGAACACATGCTGTCCCAAATTCCTGCACAAGTACAACCAACATACTCTTCATGTTTTTCATGGAAATATTATACCAAACCATAGGTATTTTTACTTACCTTAGCCCTCAAGGATTAGGTGCTCTTCAAGAACCCTAAAGGTGTGCCTTGGATGCTTTACAAAGTGAAGAGAGAGCAAGGAAAAACTTGGAAAAAAATCTGATTTTTGGCTTTGTATAAATGACTTGAAATTGCTGGCTTTTGATCCCTTTTATAGGGCCACTTTTGGCCGACTTTCTTTTGAATTTCAAGACTTATTTTATTAAGGTGATGATGCAGCAACTTGGACCTTTCACTTGGGACTTATTGGGCTTCAATTGGATGGGCTTTGCTGCAAATATTTCTCTTTTACATCCACTTAGCTTGGGCCCTATTTGTGAATAGGGTTGTGAATGTAATTTGGACCTTTTCATATTCATCTTGGGTTGCAAATGTTGTCCCTTTATGATGCTAAACCACGGGCCCAAATGACATCCTTCCCTAGGGGTTTATTCTTTATCGGACTTGAAAACATTCGGTGTTGGGCCTCGTCTCCGTCTACCTAGCCTATTTAAGCTAAGCACGTAGGTGACTCACTTGTTACCTTCCTGAGTCCCACAAGCACCTCACTTCTTTCGCATAATTTAAGGCCATGACCTTCTTAATTTGACTTAAAACTTATATACACTCGGTCATCTTGAGCATTAGACGTACATATAGCCCTCTAATCAGAAATTCGAGCACTTTTTAAAAATGTGTGCTGATTTGACTCCGCCATATCATGTTTCATATGCATAGGACCAGTACATGTAAGATGTGGGGTGTTACACTTAGTATCACCGGATAACCTAATTATCTTCTAGTGTGTAGCATGTAGGATGGTAAGTTAAGTTGACCAAGCCCTTTGGTCAAAGGTGAGAGGCGAATTTCACTGTGTGACTTGACCGATCTCCATAGTGTACATTACTAATCCTTACCTATAGTCCCAGTACAACCTCCCCGGGCCCAATTTGGTTGTTTAGACGAGAACACATCAATCAAATCCTGTTAATTAATCTATTTTCCTATTTATTACTACCTTGGTCCAGCATGTAACACTAGGGGGGTTCTGATTGGCCACCACTAGAAAACATGCAAAATGAAGAGAGTTAATTAATACATGCATGCACACTTTTCAAGAATTATGAATTATCCGATTTTACCTTGTTAGTTCTTCATGGTTCCCACAAACCCTAGTTGTGGATTTAGCTACTCATACTTTGTGTAGATACAAGGCTTATGAATTGGAACAACATAATAGAGCACTTACACAATTGAATTAACAACAAGCAAATCTAACTTTAAAGAGAATCAAAAGATTAAAGATGAAATCAAAGTACAGGTGTTCTCAATACTCTCCAATGTAATCTCACTATTTTCTCTCTCTAATTACTGAGTTTTCTGTGTACTCTCCGAAAACTTTTGAAAAATAACCTAACAAACCTATTTATAATGTTTAAAATACATCTCCTAAACAAAATAGGATAGTTGTGTCGGTACGCCTCACGAACTAGTTTACGCTATGGCCCGTAATCGGGGTCTCGTACAAAGATACTAGAATTCAGGACTTCAAGTCTATGACACACCCTCTATGACCCGTAAAGTGGTTTATGACCCATAGGGGGATTTCGTCTGATGAATCTTCAGAAAGTCCCAATCTCTGATCCTCAGGGTACGAACCATATTCTTCGACTCAAAAATCATTCCACGGCTCGTCTGCATATTCGTAAAACCAACTTCAGAAAATCAGACCCTCAGTGGAATTGTCCACGAAACCACTTTACGACGCATAGAATGACCTACGCCCCATAAAAGGTCCCGTGCTGCATCAAAATCAGCAACTATTAACCTCGGAATCCTGAAAATATAACACATAACACATAAACAACTATCGCATTGAGAATACACAAAATTCCAAGTTTTAAACATCAAAAGTATTGTATTTTGATAGCATATCAGCTTCCATTTCCACTCAGGAATGGGCATCCTATGAATCGATCCATTGGGCCTTAGGTGCTCATACTTGACTTGTTGGCTGTTCAAACACTTTGCTCAAATTCAGCTATGTCTCTTCTCATCCCAAACCACCAATAATTCTGTCTTAGATCATGGTACATCTTTGCTACACCAGGATAGGTAGAATATCTGGCACAATGAGCTTCCTCCAATGTCAATCTCATCCAATCCCCTACCTTAGGCACACAAACTCTACTATTTATCCATAATATGCCTCAGAATCAATAATATTTTCTTTTACTTCGCCCCTCAACATCTTATCATGAATCAAGCAAATTCTATCATCTTCAAATTGGTGAGCACATATCTGATCAAGCAATAAAGACCTAGCCTCAACAAAGGCCAAAATACTCTGAGGAGGAGAAATATCCAACCGACCTATCTGTCTAGCAAGCAATTGAACCTCCAAAGCTATGGGCCTCTCCTCAGCCCTCAAGAATACCAAACTCTCCATACTAGTAGCCTTCTAGCTCAAAGCATCGGCCACTACATTTGCCTTGCAGTGTGGTATACAATAGATATCTCATAGTCCATTAGCAATTCAAACCTCCTACATTGTCTCATGTTTAAATTAGGCTGAGAAAGGATATATTTGAGATTCTGGTGATCAGTAAAGATCTCACAATGCATCCCATAAAGATGGTTTTTCCACAATTTTAATACACAAACCATCACCGCAAACTCTAAATCATGGGTTGACTACCTTCAACTGTCTTGAGGCATATGCTATCACCTTCCTCTTTTGCATCGATACTCCACCCAAACCCACTCCAAAAGTATCACAATACACCAAAAGTGGCAATCCCTTCTTGGGCAAAGAAAGAATAGGTGCTGAAGTCAATAAATCCTTGAGCTTTTGAAAGCTCGATTAATATTCCTCTTACTACTAGAAATGCCATATCATTCTGAATAAGTCTAGTAAATGGGGCTACTATGGAAGAGAATCCCTACACGGTATGCCGGTTATACCTTATCAAACCAATGAATCTCTGAATCTTAGTCACAGTCAGCCTAGCCTACTCAGAAATAGCTACTACCTTGGCCGAATCTACCATAATACCATCCTTTGTCACCATGGGCCCAAGGAAAGCCACAGACTCGAGCCAAAACTCATACTTTGAGAAATTTTCATATAACTTCTCCTCCCTCAATCTCTAAAGTACAGCGTTCAAGTGTTGAACATGGTCAGACTCGCTCTTGGAGTAAACCAAGATGTCATTAATAAACAAAATCACAAATACGCCCAAGTAGGGTTTGAATACTCTGTTAATCAACTCCATAAAATTAGTTGGGGTATTAGTCAACCTAAATAATATTACCACGAACTCATAATGACCTTAATGGGTCTTAAAAGCTGTCTTCAGGATATCAGACTCCCAAACTCTCAACTGATGATAGCTGAACCGCCGAACCTCATATCAATCTTGGAGAATATCAAGCACCCTTACAATTGGTCAAATAGATCATTACTGCGAGGCAAAGGATACTTGTTCTTGTTGGTCTCTTTTTTCAATTGACGATAATAAATACACATATGCATAGTTCTATCCTTCTTCTTCAAAAACATGACAAGAGCCCAAGGGAGATACACTCGGATGAATGAATCTTTTTTTAACAAATCCTCCAATTGCTCTTTAAATTCCTTCGACTTAGCCAGAGCCATCTGATAGGGAGATGTAGAAATGGGTTTAGTGCCCGACTCTACATCAATTGAAAAGTTAGTATTATAATCCATAGGGACACAAGGCAAATCAGTCGATAACACATACATGAACTCTCTAGCAACCTTGGTGGTCTCTAATGATGGTAACTCTTGAGAATAAGCCCACACATGAGCCAAATAGGACAAGCATCCTTTACCCATCAATCGACCAGCTTGCACTTAAGAAATAACTCTCTTGGGGTAAAAGCTAGGTGCTCCAGTACACACCAACTAAGGTAAGACAAGCGAGACAAGGATGGTTGATACGCCCAAATTACACTCCAAATAGAAGAGTAAAGCGGTCGTTTGTCAAATATAGAACCCAACCAGAGTTGAGGTCGATCCCGCAGGGAACACGTAAGAATTACTCTATTAGTACCAGCTTTCAGTCGTAAATGCTATTCCCAAGATAAACGTACATAAAATAAATGGGGGTTGCGTTATTTAGTTTAACTAATTTCTTACAGTAATTAATAAGAATGTTCCGATTCTTAGACAAATAGAGAGAGGCTAGGGTTGTGTTCCTCATGACATACAATTACGACAACTAAACTGGATCTGTGAATTCGTTCCTAATGATGCATGCAAAATCTACAACTTAATTAATACCTAGGTCACCTTTCGGTCCCTTTCCTAGGTATATCTCACTCCTCTCCTCTCGGTCTCCGAGTGTATGCAATGCTAACCGTTGTTTCTGATCTCAGAATACCTTCACCTTTCGGTCTCAGGCACTTAGACTAGGTTCATGACCCTGAATCTCTGTTGTTATACTCTTTTCCCAATCACTACATCCCTTTCGGGCATGTAACGAATACAGGCTTACCCTAATGTGTCGACTCATTAAGGAGAAATTAAAACGAAGAATTTAACAATACATGCACTGTTTATGTGAACGAATCACCCCCAGTTTGCGTTATCTTAATTGGGTCGTCATGGTTTCCACAACCCTAGTTGTGGGTTTAGCCTAGCATACTATTGATAATTTGCCCACAACGAGTAGAAGAAAACATAAAGATGGACTTACGATTTAAGAACAAGAATCCGTGTTACAAGCTTTGAACAATAATCACAAACGTGGTTCTCACGAATTACAAAAGCCAAACTAATGTTTTTCTCCTTGTTCTCCCTAGTTTCTGTCGTCAAAAAACGAAGGTCCCTAATAAAATAAAATAACATCCTATTTATACAAAGTAAAACTAAGTCGATATAATTTTGGAAAATAATTTCGGCACGGGGCACGGTCCGTTACACGGACCGTCTAAGGTGAGATGGTCCGTGTGAACGGACCGTCTGGCGGTTGACTGTGCCCACACGGTCCGTGACACGGCCCGTGTGGCGTGAGACGGGCCGTGTAGCTCTTCCGTGTCGATCCACTTGCATGAATTCTGATATTTTCGACGGGTTGTCTTCCGAGCTAGGTCAAGTACACGGTCCGTCACACGGTCCGTCTGGTGTCGGACGGGCCGTGTGGCCTGACCGTGTGACTCGTGTCGTGCCACTGACGGTCACACGGACCGTCTGGAGTGAGACGGCCCGTGTGGGCCTTCCGTGGTCCGGCACTTGGCTTTGTTTTTCACCCGTTCCTTGTACTTTCCGCCATTTCCCATGCCTTAGTCATTTTCCTGCACAATATCAAAACATACCCATTAAACCAATAACACCGCTCGAGAACACCCATTAGTTCTATGTTTTAAGCGTCGTAAAAGTCGTATTTTCATGACTCATCAACACCCTCAACTTAGAACCATTGCTTGTCCTCAAGCGATGACCAGAAACACCTTACGACACACAAAAGACAAGTAATTAAAAAGAAATAAATAGCAACCACTTTGTTCATTAAACTCATGCTCAACACGTATACTTGTAATGCGTGCGTATTCCAACAGACTCTGATTAGATCGACCTAAACACGATACTATATTTCGTTGGCTCCTATTAAGCTCTCGAATAAAGATAAGCCAGTTATGTAAAGCACCCAAATAGTGCGGTGATAGTGCCCCTTACTACAAAGAAGTCTCACACCATGAAATAATGTAGCACCCAGAGACTGGAATGTAAACACTCACGCTCACAAAGAATTTTCAACCGACACACGAGTATAGACCATATGCTTGCCTTTATTTTCACCACCTTAACTCTTGAATGACCTTTTCAGGATCACTTTAGGACTTTCTAAGGCTTGTAACGTAGGCTCGGGCTTGGGTGAGATATATTTAGGATCAAAGTGACTAGCGTTTTGGTCCAAGACCCTGCTTTGACTCAGCCACTACTTCCGGCTTCCCAAAATCTTTGTTTTCCCTATTTTTCCACTTTGCTCTACAGAGGGGCGTGTACTTCCCTTTTTTTTTTTTATAATTTTATTCACGCCCCCAAGAATTCTTTCTTTTGTTGTTCAGCTTTTATTCTCACCACTTGGATCTTTTCCATCCCTATTCTTCTGCTTTTCTTACAATAGCCACCCTCAACTTAAGTTTTTAGCCCAAGTTGAGGTGCATAATGTCTTTTCAAGGACCAGGGCCAATATAAGCCACCCTCAACTTAGGCCTTTGGCCTAGATTGAGGTTCACAATGTCCTTAAAGCGACCAGGGCCTGAGTATGGTCTACAGATAGATTGGAAACATGGATTGGGTAATAAGAAAGAAAAGGTCTATTAAAGCTCAATTATTTGGTTCAAAGGGATAAACTTCATTTGGTTAATTCATTTTAGGCTTAGTGACTTCTTAACAACAATGGCCTAAGATCCTTTCCTAATCCACTCATTCAATCGTTTTAGGGGGACCAACCAGGCAAGTTCTAGTTTACAAGTGTGTCAGTTAAATTCAAGCAAATACACTCCCACACACATGGCACATATCCCCCACTATCCAGCACTACATAACACAGTCAGACTTCAATCGCTAATATGCCAACTAAACAATGTACAATGTGTTTTCAGAGGATCACAAAATCAGTCCATATGGGATACACACCTACAAGTTCCGTGGATTTTTGTTTTTCATTCATTTTTTTAAATTGGTGAGGTTACCATAAATTCTTATAACCACCTGTCTTTACCACACAAAACAAACATAATAAACCTAAACATGCCAGTTCTACTAGATAATCCACCTTCAGAGAAAAGAAACATGGCAAGAAAAACTCTTCAGGGTAAAGATAAGATAAGATGCCCCACCCCCAACAAAAAGCAGTGCAATGTCCTCATAGCACCAGAATAACCAACAAAGCAAAAATGGGAGCACGACATACCTGGGACGCCTTAGGCGTCAGGGGGGTCATCACGGCTCGAACCAACCGGCGGGTCCGGGCAAGCAACATCATCAGCTGGCGCCCTAGTGCTTCGGGATGCTCCTGTCCGGGCAGCCTCGTATGTGAGGCGCGCCTGCTCTTCCCGTGCAGCAGCCTCACGCCTCTGAGCCCTCAAGGCTTTTCGCAGCCTCCGTGCCTCCTCACGCTGTGGGTCCTCAGGTAGGCTAGTGCGCTGACTGCGACGCTTACCTTTGTCCGTATGTCCCGACGCCGCAGGAGGGGGTGCCTGGGCAGCAGGAGGTATGATCGGTATACCCCAGCCTTCAGTCAGGCTCGGCTCCACCGGGGCACTAAACAATGATGCAAACGAATCGGGTGGTGGAGCCGGAGCGGGCCCGGTGCTGTTGTACCGTGCATACAAATCGTCAATTTTGTCCTTCATGGCCTGCATCTCCTGCATCATCTGAGTCACTTCATCACCGGTCATGCTGCCAAACATGCGGCGAAGGTAGGCCTCCCACTGGTTAAACTGCTCCTGCAAACTCTGGATCTGGCCAAGAAGTTCAGCGCGAAGCCGATCCTCAGCCAATTGTACGTGAGTCTGCACCACCTGAGGCACCCGGACCACCATCTGGTCAACAATCGCACACGTCTGCCTCTGCTCTGTAACCATGCGGGCGAGGAGGTCGTAGGGGACATAGGTGTAGCCCGGATGCGTCTGAGGTGCCGCGCCACTGCCCCCGGGCTGCTCAGTATCTGTACCTGTCTGGGGGGTTGTGGGGGGCTCCTCAAAAGCCAAAGGCTGCTGTGGGGGAGCCCGGGGGAGCTGTGTCGGAATACCATGCCGCCGGGATCGACTGTGGTACAATGGGTTGTCGATATCCTTAATCATGGCAATGTTGACGACACCCTTTGGAGCTATCTTCCGGTCCAAGAAGTGCGTGGTGGGAACACGGGCCTGCCTGCAAAGTGCCCGAATCAGGCATGGAAAGGACATACCTGCGCGTTCGGAGAGGGCACGATCCTTTATCTCCATAGCAATTACGCGACCCACGTTGATACCAAGGCGGGCCACCAAACTCGCGACCAACATAGCATGGGAGAGTTGGAGCGTGTTGTCGTTTACTGTGGGTCGAAGTCGGGCACGCACCACCGACCACCAAAACTTGGCGACAAATGTGAGGGAGGCTTTTGTAATAGGAATCTTGGGGTTAGTCAGCCAAGGTGCCTCCACTCCCTGAAGTGCAATATGCTCCGCCATCCACTGTAGCTCCCTAGTCCGTGTAGACGGGTCCGCGATCCTAACCTCATCAGTGACAGACCCATAGTGCGAAATGAAGATCCCATCCGGTGGGGCACGGTAGTCTGGACCAAATAAAAAATGGTTGATCGTCTCTGCCGAGATGTCAACCTGTGCCCCCCGGAGGGTGACATAATCCCGATGAGATAATTTGGCAGCAAGCCTCTTCTTCGCACGTCTGGGCAGGTTGCCGTCTATGGATGCAAGCAGGCTGGCGGCATAGCTGGAGTAAAATTCTGCGATCATATCTGGGCCATAGTATCCAGGAGGGCTGGCCATCCATCCAAACTGATATGCTTCAAATGAATTTCGTATTTCCGGAATGGAGTCCAACTTGTCCACTAGGACCCGCATTTCCGGGATAATTGGCCTCCCCTGGTAGCCGCCAGTAGCTTTGGTGATGCCATTAACGTAGACCTCCTTAGCCCCAGGGACTGACCATCTCCTCCGTAAAAAGATTAGGAGCCACTTGGCGGTTTCCGGGTCAGAAGTCCGGGCAACCGCCTGCTGGGTGGCCTCATCATCACTATCGCGGAGGAGCAAAATATCCTCCTCTCCCCCAACATCGTGCTCGGCAGTGACTGGAGTGCCGGCCTCATCCTCCTGCTCTGGGACCGCAGCTTCCCCTGCCACCCCCGCTTCGGGAGCTTCCTCCTCAGAATCTGAAGCGATGTAGCGCCGCACCGGACGGGAACGGGTAGTGCGAGGGGGTGGGGAAGGCACAGCTGACCCGCCTACGGAGTCATTGCCGGAGTCACTCCCCGGAGTGTGACTAGAGGATTCGGTGATCGAATCCCGGAGACGTGACTCCTGCTAGTCTTGTCGTGGGCGAGGTCGTAGACGTGGGGCCATAATAGTCCTGCAAACAACACAAAGAATAAAGAGAATATTAGTAATGCCAGGGTGTTTGGGACGACACACAACCGGGTACTCAGACTTCCCCTGTGGAAGTGAAGTGACAAAAACCCTTAAGAGTGGCGTCACCCGGTCTATCATAGGGAATTTCGCACTAAAGAGGCCGATGAGACTTGAGGAAAGTAAATACAAGGACGTCTAAAAAAAAAAAAAAAAATAAGGGGGCGTAGACGGGGGCCCTGCACGGGCCGTGTAAAGGGGCACGGGCCGTGTAGAGGCCCGTGTGAACGCCTAAGGGGCGCAGGCGTCCAAGGACACGGGACGGGCCGCCACACGGACCGTGAAAGGTCAGACGGTCCGTGTAACGGACCGTGTGGCGTGCCTTGGCAGACAGTGGGATGTGTGACACGGCCCGTGTGATGTCACACGGTCCGTGTAACGGACCGTGACACGGTCATCATCCCCAGTCAGCCCCAATACGGATTTTGAAGTTCATACACGCCATAAGTCACACAAAAAATGCCGGATAGGGTACTCAAACTAAGCAAGACTACGTTTAACAACACAAACCCAATTTGTAAACACCCAAGAAGCCCAAATACCCTATGTGTCAAGAGTTCAAGAAAGCAATAATGGTGGCTATGACTACCCATTGACAAAACTTCAAGGAATCATGCCCCTAGAGAGTTATAGATGTCATAATCACAAGGTATATGCAAAAACTCGCTCACAAGAACAAAACTAAAAACAAAATGTCAAGAAACAAACTAAAGAACAACCAATCTAGGCTTAACAGCAAAAGATATCAAAGAAACTTACTTGAATGAGGAAAGTAGACTTGAGACTTGGAAAAGTTTCCTAAGGATGGTGTGACGGATCGTGAGTAGAGTGCACAATCCGTGTGAGAAGAGTGAGGCGTGTGGGGTGTTTGCTTAGAGAGAAAGTGAGTGGGAGGTGAAGGCAAAATGTGAAAAGAGGGTATAAATACCCAAATTTTCGTGCCCCAAGACGGGTGGGAAAACGGGTCGTGCCACGTGGCACGATCCGTATGGCGGTCCGTGGGTGGCGGACGCATGGTCCCGAGGTAGACGCCCAAACGGTCCGTTAGACGGACTGTTTCATGTGGGACGGGCCGTGTTGTGGGCCGTGTGGCGACGCGCGTGGCGTCTGACGCTGCATGCTCCCACACGGTCCGTGTGACGGACCGTGTAAGCTGCCACGGCCCGTGTGGTGTGGCCGTGTGAGTTGCCTTGGGGAATTTCACTTACCGGAGGGGGACGCTCCAACGGGCCGTCACACGGTCCGTCTGGGGTCAGACGATCCGTGTAAACGGGCCGTGCATCACCCCTTTGGGGAATTTTTGTTCTTCCTTTGCCCGTACGCCTAATTGGCTTTCCCTGTCACCATGTGCATCCTTCCCTGAGACAAAATATAGGCCAAGAAAAGCAGAAGTCAGTGTACTTTACGTTACTTCTTCTAAATTTTTTTTTTTTTTGATTGATGGGTTGCCTCCCATTTAGCGCTTAGTTTAATGTCACGGCTCGACGTGAAGCTCTTGACTACTCAGACTTCGTCGAGATGGAGAACCTCTATCACCGAGGATTCCTCCGCAGCGCCCAAGTACTTTTTCACGCGCTGCCCATTGACCTTGAAGCGGTGCCCCTCATTCGTCTCTAACTCAACTGCTCCATTAGTCAGCACTAGTGTGATCTTGTACGGGCCAGACCATCTTGATTTTAGCTTCCCTGGAAATAGCCTCAATCTGGAGTTGTAGAGTAGCACTCTATCACCAACATCAAAGCTTCGTGGGGCAATGAGCTTATCATGGTAAGCCTTCATCTTATTCTTGTACAGAGCAGCACTCTCGTAAGCCTGTAGACGAAACTCATCCACCTCATTCATCTGGTCCAACCTCATGTTGGCTGCTTCCTTCCAATTCATGTTCAGGGCCTTGAGGGCCCACAGTGCCTTGTGCTCCAACTCAATTGGTAGATGACAGGCTTTACCGAACACTAGCTGATATGGAGACATACCAATGGGCGTCTTATAAGCTGTCCTATAGGCCCACAATGCATCATCTAACTTCCTAGCCCAGTCCGTTCTTGTGGCGTTGACAGACTTGGTCAGGATCTCCTTAATTTCCCTGTTGGATACTTCGACCTGTCCACTTGTCTGCGGGTGATAGGGCGTGGCCACCTTGTGTTGGCGTACCCCATATTTCGCCAGTACAGCCCGAAAGGACGTGTTGCAGAAGTGGGAGCCCCCATCACTAATGATAGTTCGGGGTGTCCCAAATCTAGCAAAGATGTTCCGCCTCAGGAACTGTACCACACTCTTACTTTCGTTGTTAGGCAGCGCTATTGCCTCCACCCATTTGGAGACGTAGTCCACAGCCACCAAGATATACTTCATCCCATACGAGCTCACGAACGGGCCCATGAAGTCGATGCCCCACACATCAAACAGTTCCACCTCCAAAATGGGGGTCATAGGCAACTCTTGATGCCTTGAAATGTTCCCTTGGCGCTGACACTGGTCGCACCCCTGCACCAAGTCATGGGCATCTTTATAGATGGTGGGCCAGTAGTACCCACACTGCAGGATCTTCTTGGCAGTTCTGGCACCACCATGATGTCCCCCCACTGGAGAGGAGTGGCAGGCTTCCAGGATGCTCAACATTTCTGCCTCAGGGACACATCGTCGGATGACCCCATCTGCGCATGTTCTGAATAGATATGGATCATCCCAAAAGTACCTGCGCACATCATGAAAAAACTTTTTTCTCTGGTGAGGGTTATGGCCTTCCGGCATAATATCGCTCACCAGGAAGTTAGCAAAATCAGCATACCAAGGGACTAGGTCCGCAGAAGCGGCTAATACCTGCTCATCGGGAAACGAGTCATCGATGTCCACCCACTCATTGGCCCGGGTTGCGTCCTCTAACCTGGAGAGATGGTCCGCGACTTGATTCTCCGTGCCTTTACGATCCTGGACTTCGAAGTCGAACTCCTGTAGCAAGAGCACCCATCTGATTAAGCGAGGCTTAGCGTCCTTCTTGGCCATGAGATACCGGAGTGCGGCATGGTCAGTGTGGACGATCACCCTCGTGCCCAGTAAATATGCTCGAAACTTGTCAAAGGCATACACCACGGCTAGCAACTCCTGCTCTGTGACAGTGTAATTCCTTTGAGCCACATTCAGCATCTTACTGGCGTAGTAGATAGGATGGAAAATTTTGTTCCGCTTCTGCCCCAGCACAACACCCACAGCAACTCCGCTCGCGTCACACATAACCTCAAACGGAGCGTCCCAGTCCGGAGCAACCACGACAGGCGCTGAAATGAGCTTCAGTTTTAAGGTCTCAAACGCTTGTCGACACGCATCGTCAAAGTGGAACTTGACATCCTTCTCCAACAGTTTGCACAATGGATGTGCAATCTTAGAGAAGTCTTTAATAAATCGGCGATAGAATCCAGCATGCCCAAGGAAACTCCGGACCCCTTTGACCGAGATAGGAGGCGGCAATTTCTCAATGACCTCAATCTTTGCCTTGTCCACCTCTATCCCCTTTTCTGACACCTTATGACCAAGGACTATGCCCTCCTTGACCATGAAATGACACTTCTCCCAATTCAGAACCAACTGGGCCGCTTCACAGCGCTGCAGTGCCTTGCTTAGGTTCTGCAAACAATCATCAAAAGAATCACCCACTACTGAAAAATCGTCCATAAATACCTCAAGGGTGTCTTCGACCATGTCTGAAAAGATGGACATCATGCAGCGCTGAAAAGTGGCTGGGGCATTGCAGAGCCCAAACGGCATCCTCCTGAAAGCAAACGTCCCATACGGACACGTGAAGGTGGTCTTCTCCTGATCTTCTGGGGCTATTGAGATCTGGTTGTACCCCGAGTATCCGTCGAGGAAGCAATACCATCCTCGCCCTGCTAGCCTGTCTAGCATCTGATCCATGAACGGCATGGGGAAGTGGTCCTTTAGAGTCCATTTGTTCAACTTCCTGTAGTCCATGCACACTCGCCATCCGGTGACAGGTCTCAGTGGAACGAGCTCGTTCTTGTCATTAACGACCACCGTCATGCCCCCCTTTTTGGGGACGCACTGTACTGGGCTCACCCACTTGCTGTCCGAGATTGGATACACCACCCCAGCATCCAGCCACTTAATGATCTCCTTCTTCACCACCTCCTGCATGGGTGGGTTAAGCCTTCGCTGATGCTCAATGCTAGGCATGCAGTCATCCTCGAGCTTGATTTTATGAGTGCAAATGCCTGGAGGGATGCCAATTATGTCAGCAATGGTCCATCCAATGGCGCGCTTGAACTTCTGTAGGACCCCCAACAATGCCTCCACCTGATGTTCCTGAAGATCTGCAGCCACAATCACAGGAAGAGTGTTATTAGTACCTAAAAATGCATACCTGAGGTGTTGCGGCAACTCCTTGAGCTCCAGAACGGGCGGTTCCTAGATAGAGGGTTTCGCCGGAGGTGTTGGCCTATTTTGCAAATCCAAGTCCAACTTTCTTGGCACGAACGGTCTGGTCCCCATGCCCTGCAAGGCATAGATGGTGTCGTTGTACCCCTCAACACCATCTTTTGGGAAGTTCATCAGCACTGCTGCCAATGTGTCAACAGTCATCTTTTCCTCCAACGAGGCTTCAGAAACATTTTCGTCATCAATATCCAGGATGGACATCACAGCTAACTCCGTAGGCCTTTTCATGGCAGCACACACACTGAATTTCGCCTCTTCGGTGTTTAACCGGAATGTGAGTTCACCTCGCTCGACGTCCACCAGTGCCCTGCCAGTTGCCAAAAATGGCCTTCCAAGGATGATTGGTACCTCAAAGTCCACTTTACAGTCAAGGATGACAAAGTCGGCAGGGAAGATGAACCTTCCCACTCGAACAAGGACATCATACAGGATTCCCACGGGCCTCTTTACTGATCTATCTGCCATCAACAGCCGCATGGTCGTGGGTGTGGGGGCTCCCAAGCCCAACTGCTGGTAAACTGCCAACGGCATCAAATTAATGCTGGCACCAAGGTCACAAAGAGCCCGTGCGAAGTCATAAGCACCAATGGTGCATGGGATGGTGAACGCCCCCGGATCTCCCTTCTTTTCTACTAAAGATCTCGTAGCGATGGCGCTACAGTGGTGTAAATTATCGACTGGCTCGATCGTGGCTGTCCTCTTCTTAGTGATTAAGTCCTTCATGAACTTAGCATAGCCAGGCATTTGTTCAAGTGCTTCCACCAGAGGTATGTTCACAGACAGCTCCTTCAACATGGATAGGAACTTCTGGAATTTGCCATCCTCTGCCTTCTTTTGTAGCCTTTGGGGAAATGGCGGCCTTGGTTTTGGGATGGCTGGCAGACTTGGGCCACTGGGGGAGTCTGTCACTACTGCCTTCTTGGTCACCTCGGGCTCTGCCACCACCGCCTCAGGTTCATTACTCTCAATGTCAACCTGACCCTCCATAGGGCCAGGCATGTTGTCATCGATTTCACCTGACCTGCATTAGGAACAGCAACTGGGTAGCAAGTACCTGACCACTTCTCGTGGTGATGGCCATACAGTGGCCATCGTTCTTCGGGTTTTGCACTGTGTCACTCAGGAGTGACCCAACTTTCCTCTGATTAAACGCCGCCGAAAGCTGCCCCATCTGCTGCTCTAACTGCTTGATTGAGGTGGAGTGCGAATCTACCAGCTGCCTGACATTGGAAATTTCGCTCTTGACATCTCGCACCCCTGCCTCAGTGGCCTCCACTTTGCTTAGGACTTTTGTCATCATATCCTCTAGCTTGGAGTTGCTGCCACCCTCGTTCTGGCGATCGCGGGTTCTGTAGCCATCCCTGTTCTGCCAGTTCCCTTGGTAATTCTCCCGATTGAAGTTCCGACCTTGGTTATCGGAGTTGAAACCTCGGTAACCCCCCTGACTACCAAGAAACTGTGCTTCCTCATCATATTCGCTGCCTTGATCGTCATACCTGGGTAGTGCTTCCATTGCTTTGACTTTCTCAGTGCTCCCACCAAGGAACTTCTTAGACAGCAAATCAATTTGTGTCCGCATATGGGCCATGTCCTGGTCCCGTTCTTCCTCCTTCTTGCGCTGCGCCTCACTCATCTCAAATACCATCCCTGAGCAGTCTGCCTCTCTAGTATACCATGCCCTGTTGTTCTTTGCCACTTGGTCTAAGATGACCACGATGTCCGGGAAAGTCCTGGACATATATGACCCTCCACAAGCTGCATCAATGATAGGCTTGGTAACGAAGTTGCAGGACCTGTAGAAGACTGCCTTCAAGTGTTCATCAGTGAGATGGTGATTTGGGCACTGTTTGAGCTTTTGCCTAAATCTTTCCCAAGACTGATACAGCGCTTCATTCGGCATTTGTTTATGGGATCCGATCTCATCTTTGAGTTTCAATTGCCGTGAAGCAGGGAAGAATCATTCCAGAAAGGCCTCCTTTAGTTCCCCCCATGTGCGGATGGAATCGTGGGGGAGCTCGTTTAGCCACCTTATTGCCTCACCAGACAGAGACAATGGAAATAACCTCAGCCTCAACGCTTGCTGGCTCACTCCTAGAATTTCGGAGGACTGACAGGTCGCTAAGAAGTTAATCAAGTGTTGATTTGCATCCTCTGTGGCCGCTCCAGTAAACATCCCTTTCAACTGCAACATCTACAGCATGGTGCTGGTGATCGTGAATTTGATCCCAGCAGGCAGTGGTGGGAGCACTATCGCCCCAGTTGACCCGGCATCATCATCATCATCTTGCACAGCTGGCGGGTACTGAGGGCCTTGAGGTCTCACCGGGGGTTGGTGTTGCTGAGGTGGTACAAGTGGTACCTGGCGAAGTGGCGCTGCTGGTGGTACCACATTACCAGCCAGATCATCCATACCCAACCCATCCTGACCTCCACCTGCAGGATTCACTGCCAACTCCCTCTGCCTTGCTGCTTCACGATCTTGAGCGTTCATTCTGCGAATTGACTTGGTAAGCTCCGGATCGTAGGGAATAAGTGTTGCACCCTTGCTTCGGGTACTTAGCATACAATGCTGAGCCCCTACGAGGACAAACACAAGAAACAAAGTAAAATCAGGGACTAGACTTACAAGCTGAAAGTAGCAACTAATAGACTAGTTCCTTGCCGCGTTCCCCGGCAACGGCGCCAAAATTTGATACGCCCAAATTACACTCCAAATAGAAGAGTAAAGCGGTCGTTGGTCAAATATAGAACCCAACCAGAGTTGAGGTCGATCCCGCAGGGAACACGTAAGAATTACTCTATTAGTACCAGCTTTCAGTCGTAAATGCTATTCCCAAGATAAACGTACATAAAATAAATGGGGGTTGCGTTATTTAGTTTAACTAATTTCTTAAAGTAATTAATAAGAATGTTCCGATTCTTAGACAGATAGAGAGAGGCTAGGGTTGTGTTCCTCATGACATACAATTACGACAACTAAACTGGATCTGTGAATTCGTTCCTAATGATGCATGCAAAATCTACAACTTAATTAATACCTAGGTCACCTTTCGGTCCCTTTCCTAGGTATATCTCACTCCTCTCCTCTCGGTCTCCGAGTGTATGCAATGCTAACCGTTATTTCTGATCTCAGAATACCTTCACCTTTCGGTCTCAGGCACTTAGACTAGGTTCATGACCCTGAATCTCTGTTGTTATACTCTTTTCCCAATCACTACATCCCTTTCGGGCATGTAACGAATACAGGCTTACCCTAATGTGTCGACTCATTAAGGAGAAATTAAAACGAAGAATTTAACAATACATGCACTGTTTATGTGAACGAATTACCCCCAGTTTGCATTATCTTAATTGGGTCGTCATGGTTTCCACATCCCTAGTTGTGGGTTTAGCCTAGCATACTATTGATAATTTGCCCACAACGAGTAGAAGAAAACATAAAGATGGACTTACGATTTAAGAACAAGAATCCGTGTTACAAGCTTTGAACAATAATCACAAACGTGGTTCTCATGAATTACAAAAGCCAAACTAATGTTTTTCTCCTTGTTCTCCCTAGTTTCTGTCGTCAAAAAACGAAGGTCCCTAATAAAATAAAATAACATCCTATTTATACAAAGTAAAACTAAGTCGATATAATTTAGGAAAATAATTTCGGCACGGGGCACGGTCCATTACACGGACCGTCTAAGGTGAGATGGTCCGTGTGAACGGACCGTCTGGCGGTTGACTGTGCCCACACGGTCCGTGACACGGCCCGTGTGGCGTGAGACGGGCCGTGTAGCTCTTCCGTGTCGATCCACTTGCACGAATTCTGATATTTTCGACGGGTTGTCTTCCGAGCTACGTCAAGTACACGGTCCGTCACACGGTCCGTCTGGTGTCGGACGGGCCGTGTGGCCTGACCGTGTGACTCGTGTCGTGCCACTGACGGTCACACGGACCGTCTGGAGTGAGACGGCCCGTGTGGGCCTTCCGTGGTCCGGCACTTGGCTTTGTTTTTCACCCGTTCCTTGTACTTTCCGCCATTTCCCATGCCTTAGTCATTTTCCTGCACAATATCAAAACATACCCATTAAACCAATAACACCGCTCGAGAACACCCATTAGTTCTATGTTTTAAGCGTCGTAAAAGTCGTATTTTCATGACTCATCAATGGTCTTTGCATGAATGTTATGAATAGCATGACAAAGTGACAACCAATCCATGCCCAATATCACGTTGAAGTCAACCATATCAAGCAATACGAAGTCAGCACTAGTATCTCTCCTCATAAAAGTCACCAGCACCATCTCAATACACCCAATTCAGTACTAAGATTCACCCATCAAGGTGGAAACACAAATTTGCTCGACAAGAGGCCCACATATAATATCAATATTCGAGGCAAAATAGACTGATATTTATGAATAAGTAGAGCCTGGATCAAATAAAATTGAAGCAAAATGGTGGCACACTGGAACCATACTTGTGATAACTGTATCAGAGGCCTTTGCCTCAGCTTTATCTAGAACAACATAGAAAACTCTATGCCCACCACTAGCCTTTGGTCCTTCACGGGCTCGACCTCTCCTCATGCCATGACCTCCTCTAGTACCACCTCTCATGCCTTGAGAGGTATCCCTAGGTGATGGTGCTGGTACTGGTGCTAGTGCTGGTGCTGGTGCTGGAGCTGGATGGGCTGCTGGGAACTTGAAACCTGGGTGAGGTGCACGATAAGGAAAATGATGGGTCAAGTTCCCAACCTCATCACAATGATATCAAGCCTAGTCTCCTACATTTGAGATGGCTATCCTGAAAAGCCACCACACCTTGCTGCACTAGAGGAGCTATCCTGGCCTGTCTGAGTATGCCTAAACTTGTTTATACTATCAGATATGAGGATGGCTACATGGACTACCCGGCCTTGATGGCCCTGCCTCTGGAACTCTCCATCTTGTGGGAGGAGGGATTCACTAAACTAGGCTATTGACGAAACCTCTTCTGGCGACCTTATCTATCATGTTTAGTGTATTTTATCTTGCGAGCGTGATCCACCACACTCTAAAATGTGCCCCTATCAAGAAAAAAGAAAGCTATGGCCTCTTGGAGGTACCCTGCCAATCCCTTGGAAAGTACCGAATCTGCTCGAACTCAGTAGGGACAGTAGACAAAACATATCTAGACAATGTATGAAACCTAGACTCAAAGTTTGATACTGACATAGAACCCTGATGAAGCCTGTTAAACTCATCTTGGTGGTTTTCCCAAAGGTTATCCAACATGAACCTCTCTAAGAATACCTCTATAAACTACTCCTAGGTCATTACTAGAGATCTAACAAGTCGATGAGCCAAAACTGGTCACTACAACTCCTTGGCTAGGCTAGTGAACTGGTAAGAGGTATAAGCAACTCCATGTGTCTCAAGGATTTCCAAATAACATAGCCAATCCTGACACTCAATAAGAAATCATAAGCCCTATCACCTGGTGTACCATCAAATCTAAGGAGAGCCAATTGTACAAACCACTCAAAACTCTTCTTCTCAATAGTAGACATAGATGGACTAGAAAAGGATGGTGGCAATATAAATCTAGGTAGCACAATAGATGGTGCCATAGATAATCCCTGAAATTGTGAACTAGTACTCCGTCGAGATATCTGAGGTGGAATTATAAAAGTCAGAGGAGGATCAGTTGGGACTAGGAAAAGACAAACATGAATCATCACTTGATTAGTTGGAGCTATAGAAGGGCCAACTAGTGTTGTAGAAGTTAGTGCATCAATAATAACTGGGACAGGAGGAGGTCCCTGCAATCTAGCAAATACGTGTAAAAGTAGCTCCTGAATCAAGGGAGTAGCATCAAGGGCTGAAGATAGTGGGACTGAATTTGTAAGCCTTTTTGACTAATAATCAGGCTTTTGGAGAAGTTGATCTAGCATGTCTTTTGGGTGGAGATGGTCCTCTATCATGTCCTCAGCCCCTATCCCTATCACGAGCCTTACCTCGACCATGTGTTGGAGCCTCAGTCCTCGGTCCCTGGCCCTATCACGAGACCTACCTCGACTACGAGTAGGAGACACATCAGTTGACTCATGCTCTCCCACTAACCGTCGAAATCTAGTAATCAACATCTGCATAGAAAGAGTATATTACACACTTACACAACAGTTGATATGAAGAAACACATGTATAGAAGCAAGACATGTAATCTTTTCCTATCAAGTTTTCTATAGCCTTCATAAGATGGGTATGGACATCTACATACTAATCCGCGAGACACTACTAGACACCCTGCTCTCGAATCATGAGCCCATAGAACCTAGAGCTCTGATATCAAACTTATCACGACCCAAAATCAGATTGCAACTAAAGTGAATAAAGTAAAGAAAAATCAACCACAACTTTTAATACGAAATCTCAAAACCTTGACTCATGAGTAAAAGAACAACTAAATTAGTATGAATATGTAAATACAGTTGTCTCAAATGAAAATACAATGTTATCTGAATAGGAAAATACATAGTCTGATACAGAAGTCAACAAAAGGAAGTCTTAAAGAAACAACGGTGACTCGAAGTTTGAGTCTCACTGTTGGATCTGGTAATGTAGAAAGTCTCTAATGGAATAGAATCAACTACACTATATGGGTTCATATACTCAATATGTAGGGAGGGAACAAAGTAGGTGATCACACCGAAATGTACCCAGTAGGTTCAACCGACTGGGTAGGAGAAATCGAATAAGCATGTAAACATCTAAGAGCCTCTATCACCTGCATCACAAAGTTAGTACACAATATATACAAAGATAAGAAAAGATAAAGATAGCAAATGCAGCCAATGATGCAATGAAAATGAGTTGAATGAATGCAGTGGCATCGCAGGCCATGTATGTGTTGAAATCACAATTGTTGCAGGGTCGATATACACATCTATCGAGCCAAAGCTACCAGATAGAAGCCAAGGGCATCGCAGGTCATGTACTCAAATATCTCAAGGCGTCGCAAGCCATAAACTAAAGTATCTCATGGCGTCGTAGGCCTCGTACTGAAGTATCTCAAGGCATTGCAAGTCTTATACTGAAATGTCTCAAGTATAAAAAGGACTCAGGTTGTACAGATGCAATACGAGATGTGTGCATACCGACGCCATAGTACAACTATATATAAGCATAATAAAATGATAAATGATATACACAATGGCCATCTCATAAAAAAGTCTATGCCAAGTGCATCAACTAGTACCACAATGCCATCAATAAGTCTCATATCACCATCACCCATCCATAATCAAAATGTCAATGGAACCGGACTCTACAAGTCCCACCGTATGCTTATAAATCTCAAATGCATCACAAATATCATCAATTTACCACATAACTATCAAAATGGTATCGCAAACCTCATATTATCACAATAATATCTAAAATATCTCAACTCTCCAGATTTTATCTCAATTTATCAATAAGAGTATAATTTACTCAAAGTTCGGCATAACCAATATCACATTTTCGTCAAGCTTTTATCGTACTAGCCTATTTACTCATGAGTCCATCTAGATCTTTCAATTATCACATGAAAATATCCAATAACTCAAATTTAGTTTAACAAAGATTAGCTGAACCTACCTCAATGCCGATATCATAAACAAACAAGTTTTCTATCAACTCAAGCCTCCACAAGATCACTGAATCAACTAACACAATAAAAAATAGATGCTACACATCAAGAGATGAATTTTGATATACATATTGGCATGAATTAGGCTTAGGTTCAAAAAGATTAAAATTAGAGCTAAAATTTGAAGTTCCTATAATTGAAATTGACTTGAAATTATGATTCTACGCGAGACAAGGAGTTCGTGGGTGAAAATTTCACTAAAATCGAGTTCAAATCAAAGGAGAAATCATCAATCAATGTTTCCATATCATAGACTTAAAATCCCTAATTTTAAATATCCAAAATCATGAAATTCAAGACAAAATCCAGATATAAGTCATGAAAATTAATCAAAATTACGATAAAAATACTTACATAAAAGATTTTCACAAAACGCTTCGTCAAAAATCACCCCAAAAACTTGAAATGTTTTAAAATTGACTAAAAATAGTGTTTCTCAAAATTAATACTATACAGGTAAAAAATGCACTCTGCAAATATGGGTTAAGGCCCGTGAATGCGGAGGGGAAGGACCAAGTATGCTCCGTGAACGTGAATTAAAGCTCACAAAAACACATAGGGTTCGCAACACTGACCTCTATAAATACGGAGGCCTTGTTCATGAACTCAGATGAGGAATAAGCATGCCTTCGCGAACATGGATCAGCAGGCACGTACATGGAGAACACTTGGAGGCTGCACCAGATACAGATACATCAACCGTTATCAAAATTCAATACAGACCCTCGAGATTCATTCAAAACCCCAGTTTCACAAACCAGACACGTATCTATACCAAATATAGCGATCCAAACTCAATGGAATAATCAGAATGCGATTCTGAGGTCTCCTCACATAATTACCAATGCAACTCAATGAAACTAGTTTAAAACTCAAAATATGAAAACTACCTTCGACAACTCAAAAAATTATGACGTGACCATGTCTAGTGTTAGTTTCACTATCTAGAACTACTAGAACTGTTAGAATTTTAATCCGACCTTCTGAAGTCTGAATGTTGACCAAAGTCAAACTTTGGCTCTAGAAACAACTAAATATGCAACTTTGGGTTCAAAAACTTTATTTTAACTTCAAATTCAGTTTTGTATGTTCTCCCAGACTAGATTCGATGTTTCAGAGCTAATGAAATTAATAGATTTCTGATGTGATATCAAAAACTCAGAATGGTAAGAAAACTCACTTTTTAATCAACTTAAGTTTTCTGAAAATGCCGAAACTATTATTTTCACTTCAAAATCTTAGGATTTCAGTTCCAACAACGCAAGTAACTTAAAATAGGTCCTAATAAACTTATGAAAGGAAAAATAGTGATTTTCACAAGTACACTCAAGAATGACCAACAACGTCATTACAATCTCAGCCCGCCCATCTAACTCCAACACGAGCACCTAGTGACAACTCTAAGGACATAAGGGGTGGTACTAAAACAGGTCGTGGCATTGGGAGAGGTAGAGCCCGTGGAGGCCCACAAGATACTAGTAGCCACAGAAATTTCTATGTCATTCTATATAGAGGCGAGGCAGAGGCCTCTGATGTGATTAACAATGGTATGGTTCCAGTGTGCCACCATTCTGCTTCAATTTTATTTTATCCAGGCTTTACGTATTTATATTTATCAACTTATTTTGCCTCAGATCTTGACATTATGTGTGAGCGTTTTGCTAAGCCTATTTGTGTTTCCACCCTGGTAGGTGATCATTAGTGGTGAATCAAGTGTATTGAGGTTTTGTTAGGACTTTTATAAGGAGGGATACTATTGGTGATTTAATATTGCTTGATATGGATGACTTTGATATGATATTGTGTATGGATTGGTTATCGCCTCATCATGTTATTCTTGATTGCCATGCAAAGACCATGACCTTATCTTGCACTGATTTGCCTCAATTGGTGTGGATTGGAGCATCTAACTGCTATACTAAGGGAGTTATTTCTTATATGCATGCTTGTCAGTTGATGGATAAGGGATGCTTGTCATATTTGGATCATGTTTAGACATGTTCTCAAGAGTCGCCATCATTGGAGACCACTAGGGTTGCTAGAGAATTTATGGATGTGTTTTCGACTAATTTATTGGGTGTTCCTCTAGATTGTGATATTGACTTTGCTATTGATGTGAAGCTGGGCACGAAGCCCAATTCTATTGCCACCTATCAGATAGCTCTGGCTGAGTTGAAGGAGCTAATGAAGCAATTAGATAATTTGTTAAAGAAAGGATTCATCCATCCAAGTGTATATCCCCGTGGTGCTCCTATTTTGTTTGTAAAGAAGAAGGATAGAGCTATGCATATGTGTATTGACTACCGTCAGCTAAACAAAATGACCATCAAGAACAAGTATACTTTGCCTCCCATTGATAACCTATTGAACCAGTTGTTGGGTGCCAATTGATTTAAGGTCTGGCTATCATCAATTGAGTGTTTGGGAATCTGATATCCTGAAGATAGTCTTCAAAACCCGTTATGGTCTTTATGAGTTCATAGTTATATCCTTTGGGTTGACCAATTACCTAATCACTTTTATGGAGTTTATGAACAGGATGTTCATGTTATGTTTGGACATTTTTGTGATTGTGTTTATTAATGACATCTTGGTTTACCCCTAGAGGGAGTCTGGCCATGTTCGTGGTGGTGTCCTTTGGGTTGACCAATTACCCAGTCAATTTATGGAGTTTATGAATCGGGTGTTCAAGCCATATTTGGGAATTTTTGTAATTGTGTTTATTGATGACATCTTGGTTTACTCCAAGAGCGAGTCTGACCATGTTCAACACTTGAGGAGTGCAATTAGAGATTGAAGGAAGAGAAGTTATATGCTAAGTTCTTAAAGTGTGTGTTTTGGCTCTAGTCTGTGGCTTTCATTAGGCATGTGGTGACAAAACATGATATTATGGTGGATTTATCCTAGGTGGCAACAGTTGGAGAGTGGGTTAGGTTGGTTTCTATGACTGACAATTGGAGTTTTATTAGTGTAGTGAGGTATATTCGTGTTTTGTATAGGGATTCTTTTCTATAGCAACCCCATTGACTAGACTTACTCAGAAGGATGTGGCATTTCAGTTGTCGGAGGAGTGTAAGATCAGCTTTCAAAAGCCCAAGGATTTGTTGACGTTAACCCTAATTTTAACTATTTTGCCCCTCAGCTTGATTTTTGC
This sequence comes from Solanum rostratum, assembly GCA_029948455.1. Lineage (NCBI taxonomy): Eukaryota > Viridiplantae > Streptophyta > Magnoliopsida > Solanales > Solanaceae > Solanum > Solanum rostratum. The sequence continues at coordinate 21,583,791 of CM057048.1, forward strand.
CAATATGAGTTTCAAATTTAGCTCTTCATGCATGGTATCTATTTTTATAGTGGTTGGTTGATCTAGTGATCATTTGGAGGCTTGAGTTGATAGAATAACTTGTTTGAGTGCAGTTTTGATATCAAGGTAGGTTCGGCTAAACTTTTGGTATTGCATTCGAGTTATTGGATATGTTCATGTGGTAATTGTAAGATTTAGATTATTTCATGAGTAGTTGGACTAATATGATATAATTGTGATGGAAATGTGATTCTGATTTTACCAAAATATGAGTACATTATGATTTTGTTGATAAATTGAGATGAAATCATGAGAATTGAGATATTTTTTATATTATTGAGATAATGTGAGACCTGTGGTATCATTTGGAGAGTTTTACGGTAAATTAATGATGTTTGTGATTCATTCAGGACTTATGAGTATATTTTGGGACTTGTAGAGTCCGATTTTATTAACATTTTGATTATCGATGGGAGAGGTTTGATATGAGACATACTGATGGTATATTGGTACTAGTTGATGCACATGGAATAGCCTTTTGATGTTATAGATGTTATATTTATCCATTATCAATTGTATTGCTATTATATACCTTGGCTTGTGGCATTGGCATGGACACATCTCATACTACATCTGTACCACTTAAGACATTGTGATACTTGAGATATTTCAGTATAAGGCCCGTGACGCCGTACGGTACTTTAGTTTATGGCCTGTGACGCCTTGAGATATTTTAGTACATGGCGTGTGACGCCCCCAGGTTTTATCTAGTAGCTTTGGCTCGATAGATGGATACATCGGCCCTGTGACAGTCGTGATTCCACCACATACATGGACTGTAAAGCCATTGCATTCATACATCTCATTTGCATTGCATCATTGGCTGCATTACTATCTTTATCTACTCTTATTATGTATATATTGTGTACTAACCTTATCATGCAGGTGGTAGAGACTCTTAGCTATTACATGTTTATTCAATTTCTCCTACCTAGTCAGTTGAACCTACTGGGTACATTTTGGTATACTCACTCCTACTTTATTTCTAATCGAGCACAGGGACCCCCAAAGAATAGTTGATTCTACTCCATCAGAAACCTTCTTCATTATCAGATCCAGCGTGAGGCTCAGACTTCAAGTCACCATTGTTTCTTTGAGACTTTCTTTTGTTGACATTTCTTTTGGACTATTTATTTCCATTTGAGACAGTTGTATCTACTTATTCATACTACCTTAGATGCTCTTGTACTCATGGCTCTAGGTTTTGGGATTTCATTTCCAATGTTTTGGTTGGTTTTACTTTTCTTTATTCTCTTTAGTTGTGATCCAATTTTTGGTCATGACACAAAAGGACCCATGAAGTCAATACCACATACACGAAATAACTCAATCGGCTATATGAAAGTCCAAAACTGAAAATAAAAATAGTTGCAGAAATTGAGTTTTGGTCAGGTTAGTACAATCTCATCTACAGTTCGTGGTTTGATCCATGGGCATTAGATAAATTTCGTGGTTTGGGTAGCAGACTTGGTGAAATTTTGGATTTGGAAGTTAATGTATGAGGCCGCTCTACAAGTCATCCTTGGAATTACAGCTCGTAAATATTAGTCATAAATAGAGTCATGAGAATTGAAAATTGGCTAAGTGTTGATGGAAATTACAAGGATGGTTGTGTGGATCATAATCAATTCTACGAAGCGTAAAAAGCTTTTGCGGATGGGGTTTTACTTTTAGAGGCTAAAAATGTAACTAGGACAAAACACATGGTTTATTAACCATAGTCCAATCTGAGACCCATAAATTGGGTTTATGGTTGGTATCTGACAGTCTTTAATAAAGGTCGTTTCGGACATTTCCTGCATATATAACCCTTAAACAATGTTGTTTTGACCCTATAACAATCCTATCCATCTTAAATCCGACCAAGTCACCGTCACTCTTACTCTCTACCAAAATTCTCTAAAATTTCTAAGGCTTTCTTGTCTCAAGGGGATCTTCCAATGAAGTGCATAGGGTTCCAAATTCTTCAAGGATTCAAGGTCAATTTCTTCAAAATTTTCTGAGGTTCTTCAATTAGGTATGTGAGTCTTCATCCACTGATCTATTTCATCCGTGAGCCCAAATCGAACTCAACTTTTCTTATGTTTCGAGCATGAATTTTATGGATTTTCATGATTTTAGTTTGCTTTCTTGAATTGCAATTATTACTTAATTAATTTACTCAATTATACATAAATTATGATGATTTATAGGCATGATTGTTATTGAGTTTAAAATGAATTTCAATTACGTGTTAATTAGGGCTTATGTAATTAGTATGAGATCCCTTAATTATGATTCAATATTCATAATTTTATATGAATTTTTTTCAATCTCATGATTTAGATTCAATTATCCATGAACACATATGTAACACCCCACATCTTACATGTACTAGTCCAACACAGATGAAACATGATATGGCGGGGTCAAATCCACACACATTTTAAAAGTGCATGAATTTTAGATTAAAGAAGTATATGTACGTCTAACGCTTAAGATGACCGAGTGTGTATAATTTTTAAGTCAATTTAAGGTGATCGTGACCTTAAATGAAGTGAAATAAGTGAGGTGCTTGTGAGACTTAGGAAGCTAGCAGGTGAGTCACCTACGTGCTTAGCTTAAATAGGCTAGGTAAACGGAGACAAGGCCCAACACCGAATTTGTTCAAGTCCGATAAAGAATAAACCCCAAGTTAAGGATGTCATTTGGGCCCATGGTTTAGCATCATAAAAGGACAACATTTTCAGCCCAAGATGAAAAGGAAAAAGGGCCAAATTACATTCACAACCCAATTCACAAATAGGGCCCAAATTAAGTGGGTTTAAGTGGGAAATATTTACAACAAAGCCCATCCAATTGAAGCCCAATAAGGCCCAAGTGAAAAGGACAAGTTGCTGCATCATAACCTTAATAAAGTAAGGCTGGAAATCCAAAAGAAAGTCGGCCAAAATTGGCCTTATAAAAGGGAGCAAACTACAACAACTTTTAGTCATTTTCTTAAGGCCAAAAATCGGATTTGTCTCAAAGTTTCTCCTTTCTCATTCTTCACTTTGTAAAGCATCCAAGGATCACCTCTAGGCTTCTTGAAGAGAACCTAATCCTTGAGGGCTAAGGTAAGTAAAAATACCTATGGTTTGGTGTAATTTTTACATGAAAAACATGAAGAGTATGTTGGTTATACTTGTGCAGGAATTTGGGACAGCATGTGTTCCAAAGATTGTTGTCCACTTTTCTTGTTAATTAAGAGGCTTTTCTCTTGTTGGTTGGCTGGACTATGAAGTAATATGTATGTTTTCAACCAGGTTTGGTTCTGTAGTTGTGTAAGAAGGCTGCTGCACCACTTTTATCTTCCGCGAAAATGAGTTCTTATATGATACCTAAATTGCGCCCTTAGTAGGAATTTGTGGACTGAATATTGGGAATGATTGTCTCATGTTTTCCATCCACTTGGATGAATGTTTTTGTACTTTTTTAGGACTGTATTTGTGTGTAAATATGTTGAGGACAGCTTGGTTGAGGTTGAAACAGATTTGGAATTGTTGACGCCGAAATGTAGCGAAAGGATGTAATGTTACACTGCCTACTTGCATGTTGTGTAGAATTGTTGTATGTTGTACTTTACGAGCTGTTGTAACACTGTTATGGGACTAAAACAAGTTGGATAAGACACGTATATGAGAACATGTATTAGAAAATACAATTAGGAGTGGAAATGTTGAAAGAATAATCCTTGGTTGCTAATTCCGAGCTTGCTGCTCGGATATTATTTTTGGGTGAAATTGGATTACCAAGATGTGTTTATTAGCTGCTAATAATAGTTTAATCACCTACTATATTGTAGATAAGTGTTTGGAGGAAAAGGATACTACTCCGAGGTAATAACGACATAGTACAGCGAGGTATGTAAGGCTACTTGATTTCCTATTACTTGGCATGAAATCTACGTCCGTCCTTGGTACATAGAGGGCACTTACCAACTACGACATCACTAATAATTGTGTCTCCACTCTTTACCATGTTCATATGTTCCCATACATAGCCATTGTCAAACCTGCATACGTACTTGGATACCAAATATACATGAGTTCCTTTTTACCAAACAAAGTCCATGTGTTGTTTAATCTCCTATACGGTTCATTAGTTGTGCATCTCTCTATTCTTTGTGGTATTATCTTGTATGGTTGTTTATATGTCACATGTCTATATTCCTATAATTATAAAGGTTATGACCACCAAAAGAATCATCTGAAAAGTAAATAAAAGATAACTCAAAGTTGCTTATTAATGAGTGGTATCCCAGGGGTGGAAGAATCACCTAGCATAGGTTGATCCCATATTACGGGGGGTATCCCAGGGGTGAAAGAAAAACCTAGCATGGATCGATCTCGATATTGATTTACCACTGATCAGCTAGTCATTTACATGATATATTGTGCACAGATTATACAGTAAAGAATCGTAAAGTAATAAAAAAACATAAAGTACATGATTCCACAGTACGACTAAAGGTGTTCTTTTCATCCTTATACACCAGTGTGTGATATCATTTGAGTTCTTATTTCATATACAATATTTCTTGCCATACATATACAGTACATTATCTCGTACTGACGTCCCTTACGGGGGACCTACATTTCATGTTGCAGGTACAAGAGTTACTAGATCTCCCCAATAAGAGTACAGGACTTTCCAACTGCTATTACTATGCTCCAGGTTGCTTCGAGGCTTGTGTGTTTAGAACTTGTATTTTGTATTGTATAGTGGGTCATGAGGCGGGGCCTGTCCCGACCCATATGGATATTGCTCCTTACCTAGAGGCTTTGTAGACTATGTAAATTAAAGTGTAGTCAAGTAGCATACTATAGACATTGTGGTTCCAACGGCCTAGTCTTATGCATTTACTTTTGGCTTGTTAATACAGTTTACTTTCTTTTGACAGCATATTGAATATGGGAACCTCTTAAATGTTCATAGCGGGTGCATAGTTATATGTTGTTCTCCTGAGCCTTGTCGGCAATGGGTGCCAGTCTACCTTAACGGGACTTAGGACGTGACAAAAGTGGTATCAGAGCGGGTCATCCTAGGGAGTCTACAAAGCCGTGTCTATGTAGAGTCTTGTTTATGGATGTGTTGTTCACCACATTTATAAGCAGGAGGCTACGTGGCATTTAGGAGTTGTCACTTTCTTTTCATTCTTCGGATCATGACATAGAGCCAAGTGTTGTAGGTTGATTGTTTTTGACCTATAAATTGTTTTATACATCAAGTATGCCTGAAACAAGTAAAAGTAAAGGCAAAGGGAAGGAAGTGGAAGTGGTAGTTGGTGCACCTAGTCGGGTGAGACGACGAAATGAGGCCTAAGATGAGTCTCTATCACAAACATCTCAAACTCCTCCAGCTCCTGATGAGCTAGGAAGTAGTAAAACTCCCCTAGAACCACCTACCAATGCTACCGTGCAGGATCTGAGAAATGCGGTCCAATTATTGACTCGGATAGTTGCTGGCCAGAGACAAAGACAAGAAGGCCCAATTATAGGTGCAGGTGGTGTGAATAGGGCAGCTAGGACGAGGATACGTGACTTCCTTAATTTGGACCCTCCATCTTTTACCGGGTCAGATCCTAATGAAGATCCACAAGAATTCATCAATTAGATCCAACGCACTTTAGATGTTATGCACATAAGCGGCACAGAAGTTGTGGAACTGGCAGCATATAGATTGAAGGGTGTGGCTATATTGTGGTATGAATCTTGGAAGCAATCTAAGGGTATAGATGCACCTCCAACTACGTGGAAGGAGTTAAAAGAGGCATTTCTTGACCATTACTTGCCATACGAGATCCGAGAGGCCCGGGCAGATCAGTTTCTGAATCTCCACCAAGGGAATATGAGCGTGAGGGAGTATAGCCTTCAATTTAATTCCCTGTCCAGGTATGCTCCTAATGTAGTTGCTACTATGGCAGATAGAGTTCATCGATATGTGGATAGGTTGGATTCGTATTTGGTCAAAGACTGCACCATTGCTTCTTTAAATAAAGACATGGATATAGCGAGGATGCAAGCATTTGCACAAAAACTAGAGGATCAGAGGAAAAGAAGAAGGACACAAGAGTTAGAAAGAGGGCAGTCCAAGAGGGCCAGATCTAAGAGGCAGTTTGTACCGTCCCAAGGTGAGTTTAGGCCCCGATTTCCTAATAAACCACCTAGACCATAATCCTCCTACTCTGCAGTCAGTGCTCCACCACAACTTCAAGGGTCTAAAGGTAATCAGTTCAGTCAAAGAAGTGAGGGCCAAGGTGCACGAACGACAAGATATTCGGCCAGCCAGCAAATCCCTCCAAGGCACCCTTGCAAACAATGTGGGAGGAGTCATTTAGGTACATGTCGTGTTGGGACAGATGCTTGTTATTGGTGTGGTGTACCAGGGCATATGATGAGAGATTGCCCAAAAAGACGTATGGGTGATATAACACAACCTACTAGGTCAGCTGTTGCATCATCATCGTCAGTTCCTCCATTCGGTAGGGGTCAGAAAATGCCTGCAGGTCATGGTAGAGGTGGTAGAGGGGAAGCTAGCTCCAACGGAGCCCAGAATCGCACTTATGCTCTAGGGAGTCGGCAAAATTTAGAAGCTTCACCCGATGTGGTCACAGGTACATTGTCCATCTTTTCACATAATGTGTACGCATTAATTGACCCTAGTTCTACATTATCATATATCACTCCACTCGTGGCTGGGAAGCTTAAAAGAACACCTATTATTGAACGAGCCATTTGAAGTGTCTACACCAACCGGTGAATCTATTATAGTTAGAAGGGTTTATTATGACTGTGTAGTAACTTTTTGTGACCGTGACACATTGGCGGACCTTGCTGAGTTAGATATGGTGGAATTTGATGTTATAATGGGTATGGATTGGTTAGCTTCTTGCTATGCTACTGTGGATTGCCGAACTAAGAGAGTGTATTTCCACTTTCCAAATGAGGCGGTCCTTGAATGGGAAGGTAATGTTAGGGCACCAAAGGGTAACTTTATTTCCTATTTTAAGGCAAGGAACATGATGTCAAAGGGATATATATGTCATCTAGTTAGATTAAGGGATATGCAAGCAGAATCACCAACTCTTCAATTTGTTCCCGTAGTAAATGAATTTGTTGATGTGTTTCTCGAAGAGCTTCCAGGTTTACCTCCAGAACGAGGAATAGATTTTGGCATTGAATTACTTTCAGGCATTTAACCTATTTCTATCCTTCCATATAGAATGGCCCCGGCAAAATTACGTGAATTAAAGGAGCAATTAAAAGATTTGCTAGAGAAGGGTTTTATAAGACCTAGTATGTCCCCTTGGGGTGCACCAGTGTTATTTGTACATAAAAAGGATGGCACCTTGAGAATGTGTATTGACTACCGACAATTGAATAGGGTGACAATTAAAAACAAATACCCCCTCCCCAGGATTGATGATTTATTTGATCAGTTACAGGGTGCCAAATGCTTTTCAAAAATTGATTTGAGGTCAGGTTATCACCAAGTGAGGGTAAAGGAGAAAGACATACCCAAGACAGCCTTTAGGACACGCTATGGTCACTTTGAATTTCTTGTTATGTCATTTGGGTTGACCAATGCACCAGCAGTTTCTATGGACTTAGTGAACTGGGTATTCAAGCCGTTCTTGGATGTCTTTGTGATAGTATTTATAGATGACATTTTGGTGTATTCAAGATCAGAAGAGGACTATGCAAATCACTTACGGCAGGTATTACAAGTTCTTCGTGATCGGCAATTGTATGCCAGGTTTTCCAAATATGAATTTTGGTTGAAATACGTGGCATTCTTGGGTCATATTGTATCTGATGAAGGAATAAGGGTTGATTCACAAAAGATAGAGGCGGTGAAAGATTGGCCAAGGCCAACAACACCCACAGAAGTTCGAAGCTTCTTAGGGTTGGCAGGTTATTACAGAAGGTTTTTCTTGTATTTTTGCACCTCTAACAAAGTTGACACATAAGGAGACCAAATTTCGATGGAATGATACATGTGATAGGAGCTTTCGAGAGTTGAAAAGCAGGCTAACTTCTGCACCTGTATTAGTGCTTCTAGAAGGCACAGAGGGGTATGCGGTGTATTGTGATGCTTTGGGGGTTGCCTTAGGGTGTGTACTGACACAACATAGTAGGGTAATTGCTTATGCCTTGAGACAACTGCGGCCACATGAGAAAAACTATCCAATACATGACCTTGAGCTAGCAGCTGTTGTGTTTACCTTGAAAATATGGTGCCATTATTTGTATAGAGTTCATGTTGACATATATACTGATCATAAGAGCCTACAGTATATCTTTAAATAGAAAGACCTAAATTTAAGGCAGCGGAGGTGGCTGGAGCTAATAAAGGATTATGATGTTGATATACTATACCATCCAGGAAAAGCAAATGTGGTAGCCGATGCTCTGATTCCTAAGGCAATTATGAATATTGGTGAGCAGTCCGTGGTACATCATGGAGTGGCTAAGGATCTACGTCAACTAGCCAATTTGGGAGTTCACCTCATTGAAACTCCAAAAGAATGGGTTATTGTGCATAATGTTGCGGAGTCTTCATTGGTAACAGAGGTAAGAGAAAAAATAGTTCCAAGATCCTGTTCTACGACGACTTAAGGAGAAGGTGAGTCAAAGCTCGATGAAGGGCTTTGAACTTACCAAAAATAGAGTACTTTATTGTCAAAATAGATTATGTGTTCCTAATATAAATGGATTAAGAAGGAGGATAATCGAAAAAGCCCATCATTCAAGATATTCTATCCATCCAGGATCAACTAAGATGTATCATGACCTAAAGGGAATGATCTGGTGAGAAGGCATGAAAAAGGACCTTGCAGAATTTGTGGCTCATTGTCCGAATTGACAACAAGTTTAGGTAGAGCACCAAAAGCCGAGAGGTTATATGCAATGTATAGAGCTTCCAGCATGGAAGTGGGATATGATTAATATGGATTTTGTAACTGGGTTGCCTCGCTCATTTCAGAAGTTTGACTCCATATGGGTGATAGTTGATAGACTGACAAAGTCAGCACACTTCTTGCCGGTTAGGAGTTATTGTACAGCTGAAGAGTATGCAAAGCTATACCTCAAATAGATAGTTAGGCTACATGGGGTCCCAATATCCATTATATCTGATCGGCGAGCTTAATTCACTGCAAAGTTTTGGAAATCCTTCCAAAGGAGCTTATGAATTTAAGCACAGCTTTCCACCCGCAGACAGATGGTCAAGCAGAACGCACCATTCAAACACTTGAAGATATGTTGCGGGCTTGTGCATTGGACTTCAAAGGTAGTTGGGTGGACCATTTGCCACTTATTGAATTTGCCTATAATAATAGCTACCATTCAAGCATCAAGATGGCACCGTATGAAGCTTTGTATAGAAGGAAGTGTAGATCACCAATAGGATGGTTTGAAGTAGGTGAAACCACCTTGTTTGGTCTAGATCTAGTCCAACAAGCCATGGAAAAAGTCAAGGTAATACAACAACGGCTAGAAATAGCCCAAAATCGTCAAAAATTATATGCAGATGCTAGAAGAAGAGGACTGGTACTCTCAGTAGGAGATTGGGTATTCCTAAAGGTGTCCCCAATGAAAGGTGTTATGAGATTTTGTAAGAAAGGAAAACTAAGACCACGTTACATAGGGCCATATACGATTATTAAAAGATTTTGACAGGTTGCATATGAATTAGAGCTACCCCAAGAGCTTTCAATGGTTCATCCAGTTTTTCATGTCTCAATGCTTCGAAAATGCATAGGTGACCCATCTCATATTACTCCTATTGAAGATATGCAGGTTATGGAAGATCTCACCTATGAAGAGGTACCTATAGATATCCTAGATCGTCAAATTAGAAAGCTAAGGAATAAGGAAATACCTTCAGTAAAAGTGCTTTGGAGGAACTAGCCGGTAGAAGAAATAACGTGGGAGGCTGAGGAAGCAATGAGGTCTAAATGCCCTTATTTATTTGAAGCTAAAGAGGAAGTCCAAGATACAGAGTTGAGAGATTAGTAGGTACGTGAATATGAATTCTTATTATGTTTTCAAAACTCTATTTACACGAAAGTTCAAACTTGTTTAACCTATTCAATTATGCTTACATTTGGGGATAAATGTTCCTAAAAGGGGGAGGATGTAGCACCCCACATCTTACATGTACTAGTCCAACATAGATGAAACATGATATGGCGGGGTCAAATCCACACACATTATAAAGTGCGTGAATTTTAGATTAAAGTGGTATATGTACATCTAACGCTTAAGATGACCGAGTGTGTATAATTTTTAAGTCAATTTAAGGAGATCGTGACCTTAAATGAAGTGAAACAAGTGAGGTGCTTGTGAGACTTAGGAAGCTAGCAGGTGAGCCACCTACGTGCTTAGCTTAAATAGGCTAGGTAAACGAAGACAAGGCCCAACACCGAATTTGATTAAGTCCGATAAAGAATAAACCCCGATTTAAGGATGTCATTTGGGCCCATGGTTTAGCATCATAAAAGGACAACATTTTCAGCCCAAGATGAATAGGAAAAAGGGCCAAATTACATTCACAACCCAATTCACAAATAGGGCCCAAATTAAGTGGGTTTAAGTGGGAAATATTTACAACAAAGCCCATCCAATTGAAGCCCAATAAGACCCAAGTGAAAAGGCCAAGTTGCTGCATTATAACCTTAATAAAGTAAGGCTGGAAATCCAAAATAAAGTCGGCCAAAATTGGCCTTATAAAAGGGAGCAAAATACAGCACATTTAGTCATTTTCTTAAGGCCAAAAATCAGATTAGTCTCAAAGTTTCTCCTTGCTCTTTCTTCACTTTGTAAAGCAGCCAAAGCTCACCTCTATGGTTCTTTAAGAGAACCTAATCCTTGAGGGCTAAAGTAAGTAAAAATACCTATGGTTTGGTGTAATTGTTCCATGAAAAACATGGAGAGTATGCTGGTTGTACTTGTGCAGGGATTTGGGACAGCATGTATTCCAAAGATTGTTGTCCACTTTTCTTGTTAATTAAGAGGCTTTTCTCTTATCGGTTGGCTGGATTATGAAGTAATATGTATATTTTTAACACGGTTTGGTTCTGTATTTGTGTAAGAAGGCTGCTGCACCATTTTTATCATCCGCGAAAATGAGTTCTTATATAATTGCGTCCTTAGTAGGAATATGTGGACTGAATATTGGGAATGGTTGTCTCATGTTTTCCATCCACTTGGGGGACTGTTTTTGTACTGTTTTAGGACTGTATTTGTGTGTAAATATGTTGAGGACAGTTTGATTGAGGTTGAAACAGATTTGGAATTGTTGACGCTGAAATGTAGCGAAAGGATGTAATGTTACACTGCCTACTTGCATGTTGTGTAGAATTGTTGTATGTTGTACTTTATGAGCTGTTGTAACACTATTATGGGACTAAAACAAGCGGGATAAGACACGTATATGAGAACATGTATTAGAAAATACGATTAGGAGTGGAAATGTTGAAAGAATACTCCTTGGTTGCTAATTCCGAGCTTGCTGCCCGGATATTATTTTTGGGTGAAATTGGATTACCAAGATATGTTTATTAGCTGCTAATAATAGTTTTATCACCTACTATATTGTAGATAAGTATTTGGAGGAAAAGAATACTACTTCGAGATAATAACGACATAGTACAACGAGGTATGTAAGGCTACTTGATTTCCTATTACTTGGCATGAAATCTACGTCCGTTCTTGGTACATAGAGGGCACTTACAAACTACGACATCACTAATAATTGTGTCTCCACTCTTTACCAAGTTCATATGTTCCCATATATAGCCATTTTCAAATCTGCATACGTACTTCGATACCAAATATACATGAGTTCCTTTTTACCAAACAAAGTCCATGTGTTGTTTAATCTCCTATACAGTTCATTAGTTGTGTATCTCTCTTTTCATTGTGGTATTATCTTGTATGGTTGTTTATACGTCACGTGTCTATGTTCCTACAGTTCTAAAGGTTATGACCACCAAAAGAATCATCTGTAAAGTAAATAAAAGATAACTCAAAGTTGCTTATTAATGGGTGGTATCCCAGGGGTGGAAGAATCACCTAGCATAGGTCGATCCCATATTGGGGGGGGTATCCCAGGGATGAAAGGAAAGACTAGCATGGGTCGATCCCGATAGTGATTTACCACTGATCAGCTGGTCATTTACATGATATATTATGCAAAGATTATACAGTAAAGAATGGTAAAGTAATAAAAAAAACATAAAGTACATGATTCCACAATATGACTAAAGGTGGTCTTTTCATCCTTACACACCAGTGTGTGATATCATTTGAGTTCTTATTTCATATACAGTATTTCCTGCCTTACATATTCAGTACATTATCTCATACTGACGTCCCTTACGGGGGACCTACATTTCATGTTGTAGGTACAAGAGTTACTAGATCTCCCCAGTAAGAGTACAGGACTTTCCAACTGTTATTACTAAGCTCCAGGTTGCTTCGGGGCTTGTGTGTTTAGAACTTGTATTTTATATTGTATAGTTGGTCATGAGGCGGGGCCTGTCCTGACCCATATGGATATTGCTCCTTACCTAGAGACTTTGTAGACTATGTAAATTAAAGTGTGGTCAAGTAGCATACTATAGACATCGTAGCTCCAACGGCCTAGTCTTATGCATTTACTTTTGGCTTATTAATACAGTTTACTTTCTTTTGACAGCATATTGAATATGGGAACCTCTTAAATGTTCATAGCAGGTGCATAGTTATATGTTGGTTCTCCCGAGCCTTTTCGGCAACGGGTGCCAATCCGCCTTAACGGGACTTAGGGCGTGACAACATATTTTACCCTATTGCCTTTTTCCAAGCTATAATTTATGAATGAAATCATAAGTACTCAAGTATGATTATGATTCATAATTATGAAGCGTGACTCAAGACCCTTTGATGCAAGTTGAAATGTTGGGAATTTGTGCCCACATTCCATTCAAGTTTATGTAGATGAGCTATACTCATGATTTGAAATGACTTACTTGGATATGAAATCTACTTTATAAGTTATGAATTTTACTACCATGAATTATGCATTTCAATGTTGATTAATATATATATATATAGTGGGGTTTAACTTAACATCAATTGAGGCGTAAGGTAGAAGATCGGCCTAAGCAGTCCTTATGTAAAGTCTTAAGTCTCATAAGTACGTGTCACCATAGGATTATGTGCCTAATGGCTTAGCTAGTGGATGCATATATAGAATCATGTTATGACACCCACAATGTGAGGTAGAGTTCTACTTTTGCAAGTAGACTCCTCCTTCTCTGGTATGGAGGCATCATCAAGATTTCATGTGATAGCTCGTATGGTCTTATTGTCAGTTATGGTCCTATTCACACATATATTTGTATATTATGATATGAAATATTTTCTAATGCTTCTATTCATGATTTAAAGATGCATTTATCATTCATCATCTCTTATGCCTATTTCCTTGGTTTGATTATGCATATTATTTACTTTGATATAACATTCTCTTGTTCCATATCATGCCTATGTACTTAGTACATTCCAATGTACTAGCGCATACTCTTTGACTACATGATATCGTCACGCCGAGTCGAGTGACAACACCACTACTCAAATTTTTTTCTAGATTTGGGATTCTCTTATCCCGAGGATGAACTAGTGGTATGTTGTAGTCTTTACCAAGATCTAGTTAGGTGGAGTCATGTTTGGACTATTGATGTAATTCCCTCTAATGGGAAGATTTTGGACTCTTATGTTTAGCTTTCTTTTAAGACTTAGTTTCTACTTTTTTTACTTATAGTAATGCTTTATTATGTTATGTATGCTTATGATATATCAAGAGACTTGGATAGGACGTCTTCGAGTTTCACATTCATTGTATTAAAACTAGGCCCTAGGCTTGGGTCATGACAAACTTGGTGTTAGAGAACAAGGTTTCAAAGTGTCCTAGGGAGTCCAATATGTTGTGTCTAGTAGAGTCTTGTTCATATGTGTTAAGCACACCACATTCATGAATAGAAGTCTATGAGACATTTATGAAATTCTCAATTCTTTTCTAATCTTTGTCATGCCCCAAAATGTATCTTGAGACTCTCTTCTCCTCTAATGCTTACTCTTTGAAATTTTTAGAGAATGTCTCTATGTCGAGCTCCATTGCAATGGGGAATCGATGCCAGAAAGGTCCAAGCTCCTCTGGTTGTTTAAGCTCCACACAATCCTCTAGCTGGTCAAGTGACTAATGCAGAGTTTCATACCAGAATCACTATGTTAGCTCAAGTCGTGGCTACTTAAGACAATCAAGGTGTTGTTGCTTCCCCAAATGCTACTACCCTAGATCTAGGGTAAGAGACTTTGCACAGATGAATCTTTCAAAGTACTATGGCTTAAAGGTGGACAAAGATCTACAAGATTTCATTGATGAAGTTTACAAGGCGATGGAAATAATGGGGGTATCATCTGAAGAGAAGGCAGAGTTAGAGGCGTACCAACTCAAGGGAGTTTCTCAATTATGGTTCACTCAATGGAAATCTGAGAGAGTTGATGAGGATTCAATTGGTTGGGAGGTATTCAATGTCACATTTCATGACCATTTCTTCCCCCCTTGAGCTAAGGGAAGCTACGATGATGGAATTCATGAATCTCAAGCAAGTCAATATGAGTGTGACAGAGTATGCCCTCAAGTTTACTAAGCTTCCCAAGAATGCACCTTCTTTGGTGGTCGATCCTAGATCCATATGAACAAGTTTATTTCACGTATGTTTGACTTGGTGATGGAGTGTAAAACAACAATGCTTATAAAGGGGGTGGATATTTCTGAGCTCATGACTCATGCCAAGTAAATTGAGAGTGAGAAACTTAAGAAAATGAGGATCATAGAGTCTAACAGAGCTCATTATTCTAGTGGATTTTCACATGCTAAATCTGAAAGTAGTGACTGTTTCCAAAAAGGCC
Organism: Solanum rostratum; assembly: GCA_029948455.1. Lineage (NCBI taxonomy): Eukaryota > Viridiplantae > Streptophyta > Magnoliopsida > Solanales > Solanaceae > Solanum > Solanum rostratum. Next base: position 21,598,832 of record CM057048.1, read on the forward strand.
AAGGATTATCCAAGGTTTCTTCTTAAAGGTTTGATAGGCATAGGGTGCCTACCCCTGAGGTTCACAATGATGGTGCTAAGGCTAGTGGTTCACATTTTCTTGAGTATCCCAAGTGTGGGAGGAACCATGGTGGAGATTGCTTGAGAGGCACATGTTCTTGCTTTGGATGTGGAAAGATGCAACACAACATCTCTGAGTGTCATAGTGTCACCAACAAAGGGAGAGAACGGCGTCCTCAAGTTTAAGCGGTAAAAGAGGGAAAGTGCAATAAGGTGTTCCAGCTCACCAAGGGGGTGGTCCACTTAGAAATCGATTTCATGCTCCATATACTCAACAAAAGGTGGAGTCTCTAGATATGGTTACGGATATGTTAAGGGTCTTTGATCTTCATGTGTATGCTTTACTTGACCCTAGTACAAATTTGTCTTTTGTTACTCCTTACCTTATCATAAAGTTGATATGTCTCCCAAAGTTTTGTTAGAGCAATAGTTGGTCTGTACTCTAATCGTGAGTTAATTTTAGCCAAGAAAGTCTGTGAAAATTATCCCATGTCAATCCTGCATAGAGTTTTTCCTTGTGATCTTGTTGAACATGACATGACCTACTTTGATGTTATTCTTGGTATGGATTTGTTGCATATATCATATGCTTCTATTGATCGTAGAACCCGTAGGGTCAAATTCCAATTCCTTAATGCACCTACTCTTAAATGAAAGGGCACTAATTTGGTGTTCAAAGGTAAGTTCTTTCCATATTAGTAGGCTTGAAAAATAATTTCTAAGGGGTGTACAAACCTTCTTATCTGAGTCAAAGATATAGATTCTAATGTTCCTACTCTTGATTCGGTGCCTATTGTTAGTGAATTCCCCAATAACTTTCTCAGTATCCCTCCAAAAAGTGAAATTGAATTTGGTATTGATCTTCTATGTCACGCCCAGGGAGGGTCCCTTGGCGTGGCCAGCACTTGAAGAACCATTGTTGATTCCCCAAAAGAACCATCGGCCTCATCATCACATGACACTCAACAGTGGTTGCAAATACTCAAGTATAAGCAAAAGATTAAGTCAAATATCTAAGTCTCTTTCAATCATGGTTTCTAATGAATAAGGATTGGAACATAGGTAACAATCAACTCTCTTTAGTCAATGTGTATGAAGCCTTTATTCTACTCTAGAAGGTACCAAGATAAGTCCCAGGCTACCTAAAAAAAATTATGATACTTAATAAAAGAAAGAAAAAGACTTCTCCATATAGCAAGGAGGGCTCACTAAGTCCGGAAAACAAGAGTCTGGACTTCAACGATGCACTTGTTGAAGGCCTCGATCACCTGTATCTGTATCATTAACGACACAGGTCCAAATGGATGTCAATATATTGAATATACTGGTATGTAAAATATCTAATGAAACAAGTCAGGCTCAAATACAAATCAACAAAATCAACTCAACAACCCATGACTCAACTCAATTAGGATGCAAATTTGTATAGTAAAATAATGCTCTTACACAAAATTTAGCATGCAACTCGGTCAAATCAGTTATGCACAATCAGGGAGTTTCTCTAACCGACAACCATCACATATGAGCTGGTGATGATGCAATGTTTGCACTATTTTTGCCACAGTCATTCAATACTTTCCAAGGTAAAGCACAATGAAACCAATCTGGATCTACAATCAATATCCATCTTTTTGGGACATAAGAGGCATAGCCCATGTCTTACCCTTATAACGTAGTTTATGGGTTGGAGTTATTATTTCTCATACCTGTATCCATGCTCAATACTCCTCCCAATGACTCAATATGCTCATACCAATTATCTTAATCTCATCTTTACATTAACTCAAATGAAACTTTATCGACTCACTCAATAATTCAACCAGTTAGGACCATTAATGATGTATGTTATTAGAACCCATCAAATCATTCAAGACTGTAACTCAAACAGTCATTTAGACTCAATCAATCATGTTCATCATATAAAATGTGTTCGGCGCTCATTAATACATATATATATATATATATGCTCATCATGCTCCAGTCATGCCCAATCTACTCAATACACACATTCAAAACCATGTTCTCAATTTCGTTGATGCAACAAGGTTACATAGGATAATGAAATTTAGGGTTCATGACATCAAACATAACTTAATACTCTATTTTCATATGACCAGAATGCCACTCATCATTCATTCATGAATACACATGAAACCTCAACCATAATTGAAAGTAACTCGAAGATTAGGATTTTGGGATATCACTACTCAATTCCTATACTTCAATTTGATCATGTGGACAAAAAAGCACGTTGATGAACTTAATCCAATAATTTAGGTAGCCTTACATACCTGGATGAAGGTAGACTATCAACTCTGCAAAACTTCCAACTTGAATTCTTTGGGTCCTATCTCTTTTCCCCTCTCGTTTTCCCTAGGTCTTTAGTTAGAATGTGTAGAAAACTTAGGAATGGATTTGAAAACTCCTTTTAACTTAAAATGACCTATATCGGTCGTAGATTAAGTTTAGGAAGGTAAGGAAAAGTCTAGAATGCCCCTCAAAAAAGTGAAAAATTAGCACTTTTAGGGACCTAGTCCACGTCATGGACTTGGTCCCGCACTGTGCAAATGTTTTTTGAAATTTTTCCGATCAATTTTCTAGTCTCGCAGAAAATATTAGAACTAGGATTAAGTGCAAATCCGCAATTAGTGCACGATGCAGATGTGTGGCACACTTTTATGGAACTGCTTCTTTACTCCAAAAAATTATCTTTTAATCTATTTGCTCTAAAATTCAATCAAGACCATTTTCCTCACAATGTTTTATGTTGATCGTGATTCTGGCCTTGGATTTGCCAAAAGAGTTTGGGAAGATGCATTATGCAAGCATTCTCTCATCTAGGGATATTTTTGTAATTTTATAGGGTGTAGCATTATCTCCCCTTGGGATCATTCGTCCACGAATGAAGAGCGACTTAGGGTCCTCATCAAGGCATGAATCCCCCACCATGGACTCTAAAAATCAAGAAATTCACAAATCACTCGTGCAATCCATCAACCAAGCAAGTAAATAATCAATAGATCAAACAAATCATCAGTCGAACTGTAGAAGGGAACTCAAAAAATAAGAGCATATCATTACCATTGATTCCCTCATCATTAGAAGGTAGGAATAAATATGGGCACCTAGCCTTCGTATCATCTTCCGCTGCCCAAGTAGCTTCTTCTACAAATTGATTTCTCCACAACCTTGACAGCTGCAATCTCATTGGTTCTCAACTTCTGAACCTGACGATCAAGGATTTGAATGTGAATATCTTTATAGCTTAAGTTGTCCTTCACTCAAATACTTTCAAAAGGCACAACCAACTGTGGATCTCCCATACACTTCTTAAGCATAGAAATGTGGAAGACTAGATGGATAACCGCTAGTTCTTATGATAGCTCCAATTCATAAGCTACATTACCCATTCTCTTCAAAATCTAATAAGGCCTAATATACCTTAAACTCAACTTCCCTTTCTTTCCAAATTACATCACACCCTTTATAGGTGACACTTTCAAATACACCCAATTATCGACCTCCAACTCTAAGTCTCGTCTCCTAATATTGGTGTAGGATTTTGTCAACTCTGTGCATCCCGCAATCTCTCTCGTATGATATTCACCTTCTCCATAGATTTCTGAACCAAGTCTATTCTAATCAACTCTACCTCAACCACCTCGAACCAACTGATTGGTGATCTACATCTCCTCCCATAAAGTGCCTCATGGAGCCATCTGAATATAAACTGTTATTGTAGGTGAACTCAATCAGAGTCAATGGCCATCTCAGTTTCCTTTAAAGTCAATGACACAACCTCTCAACATACCCTCCAACGTTTGAATAGTGAGATCTTCCTGGCCATCTGTCTGAGGATGAAAGTAGTGCTAGGGTTCACCTTCGATCCCAAGCCTCTGTGGAAGGATCTCCGAAATTGAGCAGTGAATTGAGCTCCTCTATATAAGATGATAGACAAGAGAACTTCATGCAATCTAACAATCTTTCTAATAAATAATCGAGAGTAATCCTCCGCAATGTTAGTCGTCTTTACTGCCAAGAAATGTGCAAATTTTGTCATCCTATCAACTAATACCCAAATTGAATCATGTTGTCTTCGGGACCTTGGTATGCCTGTAATGAAGTCCATCTTAATCTCTCCCACTTTTATTCTGGAATCTCAAATTTCTAATCTACTCCACATGGCCTTTGGTGCTCAACCTTAACTTATTGGCAATTTGAGCACTTAGACACAAAGTCAGCAGGTCTCTTTTCATCCCACTCCACCAATAGACTTCTCTCAAGTCATAGTAAATCTTAGTTGATCCCGGATGGATCGGATACTTAGAGTTGTGTTCTTCTACCATAATTCTCTCTTGTATGCCATCAATATTTTGGAACACAGAACCTGCCTTGATATCTCAATACTCCATCTCCTTTGTTGGCATAAGTCATCACCTTCTGCTTATGCATATCTGCCTTCAATTGCAGTAAGATATGATCTTGTTCTTGCTTCTCCTTCACCTTCACTACTAGAGATGCAGACCTATTATGCACAGGTAATCCACCTTCACCAGATTAATCTGATTGAGCCCCAATCGTGCTAGTCTGTAAACCTCTTTGGCTATCTCCTTCTTCCCCTCTTTGACAAGAGAGGCACAACTATGGATAACCTGCTAAGAGCATCAACAACCATATTAGCTTTACTTGGATAGTAGAGAATGCTTATGTCATATTCTTTGAGCAATTCAAGTCATCTCCTATATCTCAAATTAAGCTCCTTCTGGGTGAAGAAATATTGTAGGATTTTATGCTTTATGAAGACATCAACATATGCTCCATATAGGTAGTGGCACCAAATCATACGAGCAAAGACCGCCGCCGCCAATTCAAGAACATGAGTCAGATAATTCCTCTCATGAACCTTAAGCTGTCTAAAAGTATAATCTATCACTTTTCCACTTTGCATCAACCCACAACCCGATCCAACTCTATATGCATCATAATATATTACAAAATCCTCTATTCCATCAAGCAGGGTCAAAACTGTTGCAGTAATCAACCTTGTTTTTAACTCTTGGAAGCTCTTCTCGCATTTATTAGACCATTGAAACTTAACCTTCTTCTGAGTCAATCTAGTCAATGGTGAGGATATAGCAGAGAAACCATCGACAAATCTGCAGTAGTAGCCTACCGAACCTAAGAAGCTCCTTATATTGGTTGGAGATGTGGGTTTGGGTTGATTCTTAACCGCTTAAATATTTTAACTGTCCATTAGATTTCCATCGAGAAAGACAATATAGCCTAGAAAAGCCAAAAACATGGGCCAAAATTCACACTTTGAAAATTTTGCATATAGCTCATATTCCTTGTGAATCATCAAAGCGATTCTAAGGTGATTTGCATACTCCTCATCTCTAGAATACACCAAGATGTCATTGATAAACACAATCAAAAACATATCAAAGTACAGTAGGAATACTCTTTCATCAAGTCCATGAAGGCTACAGGTGCATTTATCAGCCCAAAAGATATCGCCAAAAACTCAAAATGACCATATCGGGTTTGAAAAGCCATCTTTGAGATGTCACATTCCCTCACTTTCAACTAGTGATAGCCCGATCTTAGGTCTATCTTGGAGAAAATAGTGGCACACCGAAGTTGGTCAAACAAGTTATCTATTCTAGGAAGAGAATACTTATTCCAAACTATCATTTTATTCAACTAGTGATAGTCAATACACATTCTAAGAGACCCATCTTTCTTTCATATAGGACAAGAGTACTCCAAGGATAAACACTCAGCCTTTCAGTTGCTCTTTTAACTCTTTCAACTCAACAGGTGCCACCCTATAAGGTGGAATAGAGATAGGTTGAGTATCGGGAAGAACATCAATCTTGAAGTCAATCTCCCTATCATGAGGGACTCCAGGTAATTCCTTTGGAAATACTTCTAGAAACTTACTCACAATCAAAACTAACTCAAGGGTAGGAGACTCAACATCATCGGACTTAGCTCGCATTAGGTGATAGATACATCCCTTAGAGATTAGCTTTCTTACCCTAAGGTAGGGAATAAATTTACCCTTAGGTGCAATAGAATTTCCTTTCCACTCTAGTACCAGTTCATTTGGGAATTGGAATTCAATAGTTTGGGTCCTACAAATAATGGAGGAACAGCAGGTGTGAATCCAATCCATGCCAAGGATCAAACTAAAATCAATCATCTCCAACTCTATCAAATCAGCCAGGGTATCCTTGTGATGGATCGACACTACACAATCTTTATAAAGTTTTTCAACTAGGATAGACTCACCAACAGGTGTAAAAACCAAAAAGGGTTCAAGCAAACACTCATGGAGAATCTCAAATCTACCAGTCACATACAACATCACAAATGATAGAGTTGCACCCCGATCAAGTAAAGCATAATAATCAAAAGAAAAGACACGAAGCATACTCGTCATGATATCTAGTATAGCTTCTTGGTCCTATTATTTCCCTATCGTGTATAGAAGGTTCATACCCTTGCCTGTATTGTTAGTGGCACCCCTCTGATTTTCCTTCACTTGTGGCAAAGTAGCAGAAGATTGTGCCGTATTGCTCTGCAATGGACATTCCTTCTGAAAGTCACCCATCTGGACATACTTATAACAACCATTCTACACTCTCCCAGATGCTTGCTGCCACATCATCTACAAGGATGCTTCCCTCTCGAACCTAGGGTCACACTAGCCTGTGACTAAGGACCCTGTGTCCTGAGGTTTGGGTTACCTTAGGACTTCTGATCAGACCTATTATTTGGAGCCGGTGCACTCACTGAAGTTGGTGCATGGCTTAGAGGCCTTTTTTGAAAGTAGGACTTATCTCCCTTATTCTTAGTAGATTAGCTAGGATCAGGCCCTGCTGACTTAGCCTTCTTACTCAAAACCTCCTCTTGATCCCTCTTCTTGTCCTCCTCAAATTGTTCGGCATACACCATGAGTCTAGAGATCTATGCCTGGGATCAGCAGAGTTGCTTTGCATTCCTGTTTCGTATGTTTTCTAAGCCAGATATGAACTTCGTCATTCTGGTTCTCATTTCCTTAACCATCTCCAGAGCATACCTGGATAGTTGGATGAACTTGATGTTGTACTCTGTCACCGTCAACACTTCTTGCTTCAGGTTCACAAACTTTTCAATCTTAACCTTCCTCAACTGCTGGGGAAAGAAGTTATCAAGGAAGGTGTAATGACCTAACCTAGGGACCTAGTCGTCATACGAAAAATAAGATACTTGAAGCTACCTTTACCAAGCCATCTTAAATATCTTAAGCATTCATAGTCAACGACATAAAGATAAGATAGAAAAATAAGGGAAATAGTGCTAAGGGCCACAAGTTTAAACCAAAATGAATTAAAAGAACTAGATACAACTGTAGCATATGTCCAACAATACGTCTAACATAACTTGGCAGGGGCTAAGGCATGTTCAGGCTCACCCTCAAATACAATCATAGAGAAAGTAAAATACAACTGGAAACTAAAATGTCCAAGTACATCAATATAGAAAGAAATAGGATGTTGTCCCTAAGCTAAAGGACTCACCAACAATCATTTTTAATAATCCAAAGCTAGACACGTTGAGGATATCGAGGAGCATCAGTTCCTACATGATTAAATCATGTAGGCATAGATGTATGTGTTAGTACTTTGAATGTACTGGCATGAACATATGCAATGCATGACATGGAAATAATGATAAGCTAATTCATGCTGTCTTATGTCACAACTACATATTTACAAACGTATTGGTAAGTCATAATCAAGCCAATATCATTTAAACATACAAGGGAAACTTTAGAAAGAACTTAGTAGGATACATTGATGAACATAGCCATGAATAAGGAAATCATATAAACTAGGTGCATACATGAAATATAGGCACTCAAATCATATACCATAGAAGAAACATCTTTGAAGCATGAGGAGAACATACATACGGGTGATCCTTTAACACATTACTTTAGCCATGGAACATGAGATAATGCATATGAGAAACTAAGAACATACCCTTACTTGAAAGCATAATGAGACACATGGACTTAGATTAGTGACAAAGCACATGATGTTATGAACAATTAAAATATTAATATCCTTGGGTGAATAATACATCACTTTACATAAATGACCATTTTGTTATACAAGAAACATTAGTAATCATAATGGAGACCATCTTACGTACTTGAAGACTTAGTCCTATACCTTGAGGAGAAATACCAATTGAACTTGTGAAACAATGAATCATAGGAACTTTAAAACACCTTTGGACATAATATGAAGAAACTGTTACAAATTATCTTAAGAGGTCATCTTAGGGTCATAATGAGAACTTGAACATATAGGAGAGTACCCTTTAACCGACATAAACTACATGAGCAAAACCATGGAGTCCCGATGTTTCCCCTACACCAGAAGAAAGAGGGAGATCACTTGCCTAGGAAAACTTCTAAGATGCCTAAGTGGATCCACTAAAGCCTAGTAGTGAGCAACCTTTATTATCGGTTAGTCTAGAAATCAACCTCTACTAATGGGTGACTCCCATTTCCTATGGGGGCACATAGCTATGGGATAATGGGATTCTACTAATGATATCATGTCTCTTCTAACGAGTAGCTTCCGCATTCATCCCAAAGTCTACTAGGCGCTAAGTAAAACTCTCACGAAAGTACCATAAGCATAAATCATATCATGTGGAGAGGCATTCTACTAACCTATCCCATAAGCATTTGGAACATTAATCATCAGCATAAAGATAGCTCCTATGTCTTGTCTAAGACTACTATCGTCTAGCATCATAATCTGGTCTATACCTCTACTATCGGCTCATCATCTCATATTCCTCTACTAACGAGCTATCATATTCTTATGACCATAGCTAGGTAGGGACTCGCAATTCTTTCATTCTTCTTGACTCCATTGCTTTTGGTTCCAAATAACGTATAGCCAAGAGTTAGTCATGACATGCACAAATTGTACACCATAATATCATAAGAAAAACCTCACAATAATGCATGGTTTTCATATAACTTCAAAATGTTTCATAGCATACTTGACAAACCTCATCATTTACAACATTCATGGCTTATAAAGAAAGGAATTCATGAACTTACATAATGTTTCATAGTATTCTCATGAAGCCATAAAATAAATGATGACTCTTAAAGTTTAGGACCTTCATGTTCTTATATAGCATGGATTGGGGCTTTCTTCTCTCATAAAACATCCATTTGACATAGGTTAATTCCAAAACATAGGATCTATATTCTTAAACACTCAAGAATATGAAATTCATATATATCATACATATATAAGATAGGATGTACTCATTTAGAATTATTCAAATCAACCCAACATGATCCTTGTAAAACCCTAACTAGAATACTCATGAATTTCAACTCAATATTCATCATTGTCCATAATATAATACTAATATACTTCATATAACCAAGAATGCATCATAAAATTCCATGATTAAATCAACTTTTTCGAAACTTCACAACATATATAATGTGCTGCCAATACATAGCACTTTTGATGCTTAAAACTTAGGATTTTGCGTGTTCTCAATGTGACTTTAGTTGTTTTTATGTGTTTTTGTGTCTATGTTTGCAGGATTACAGGTTGGCCAATGATTTTGGGGAAAGTTACAAAGTTGCTGTAGATTTGCTATTATACGAGACACCTTATTGGCCGTAGACCATTCTACGAGCCGTAAGGTGGGTTCGTGAGGATTTCCAGTGAGGGGACAAGTTTTTGAAGTTACTTCTACGAACATGCAGATGATCCATAAATCAATGTACAAGTCATAGAAGAGGTTTCGTGCCCTGAGGGTTTGAGAATGAAGACTTTTTGAAGTTCATCAGACGAAACCCCCTTTACGAACCATAAACCATTTTAAGAGTCAGAAAGGTGTATCGTAAAAGAGAAATCCAGTTTTTCAGCAACAATGTATGAGACCCTGATTACAGGTCGTGAACTTCAATATAGGTCATAACGTGTTGTCGTAGAGTGTGCTGACCAGTTCTCCTAAGTTGTTTAGGATTTGAATTTTAATTATTATAAATAGGTCTTTTAGGTTATTTTTCATAAGTTTTCACCAGTTCACGTACGTCTAGCTGAGTTTTATGTTAGTGCTCAGAGAACTTAATATTCTTAGAGAGAAAATTATGAGAGAGTCTTTGAAAACACTTGTGGTTTAATTCAATCTTCAAGCTTATGATTTTCATTGACATTTGATTTGCTTGTTCTTAATTCAGTTGTGTAAGTGCTTAATTATGTCTTCCAAATTCATAATCTCTTCATCTACACAAAGCATGAGTAGCTAAATCCATAACTAGGGTTGTGGGAACTATGAAAAACTAATAAAGTAAAACTGGATAATTTATGATTCTTGGAAGGTGTATTTGCATGTATTAATTAACTCTCTTTGTTTTGTATGTTTTCTGATGGTGGCCAATATTAGAACACGCCTAGTGTTACTGACTGGACGAAGGTAGTAATGAATAGGAAAAGAGATTAATTAACAGGATTTGATTAATGTGTTCTCGTCTAATCAATTAAACTGGGCCAAGGGGAGGTTATACTGGGACTTATAGGTAATGGTTAGGAATGCACACTATGGAGATGGGCCATGTCGCATAATGAAATTCGCCTCTCACCTTTGACCAAAGGGGTAGGTGAACTTAACTTATCGTCCTGCATACTGTACACTAGACAAGAATCAGGTTATCAGATGATACTGAGTTGGGGAATAATTGAGAACACAATGCCCTAGTTGCTCTCCTTTATTGATCTTTCTCTCGTGATAGTTAATTAGTTTATTTTTCTCATTGATTTTTGCAAACCCCCCCCCCTTAGGGAATTGAGTTGATTAACTACTCAAATTGCATGTTAGTGAATTTTTCTTGAGTCTGTATATTCTCTGTGGGTTTGACCCTAACCTTGGTTAGGTTCTATTTCTTGACATCGACCACTTTATCCTCTCAAAAAGAGGTGTACTTTAGGCGACATCAATATTTTGGGGCCGTTGCAGGGGAATACAGCTAGACTTAGTAATTTCATTAGTAATTCGAGTGTTAATCCTTATTTTCCATATTTTATATTTTGTTTTAGTTTTTGTTCTTTTTATATTTATATTTTTATATTATTATTATTATTATTATTATTATTATTATTATTATTATTATTATTATTATTATTATTATTATTATTATTATTATTATATATAGAGAGAGAGAGAAAGAGTTATATTATGTTTCTGTATGTTTTGTTATGTTATAGTAGTTTAGTACAGGTGATTTCCATATCTTAGGAGGTTTGGTCTAGTATGGTATATGTATATAATCAGTATGTCAACTATATTGTTAAACAATTTTTGTTTGTGCTCGTTGCTAGCTTTTTTGATTAAAGGTAGGCTTGCCTATCAGAGGGCTAAGATAAGTAGCATCATGACCTGTAAATTTGGAATTTTATAAGTTGGTATATTGTGTTGGGTGATGATATTAGGGCTTACCCAAAGAAGACGGAGGCAGTGAAGAACTGACCTAGACTATTGTCTCCTTCTAATATAAGGAGCTTTTTAGGTTTGGCTGGATATTGCAGAAGATTTATTGAAGAATTTTCTTCCATTTCCTTACCTTTGGCTAAGTTGATCCAAAAGAAGGTAAAATTTTAATGGTCCATAGAATGTGAGAAAAGTTTCCAAACATTTAAAGATCATTTTACATCATCCCCTATTTCGACATTGCCAAATGTTTAAAATAGATTTGTCGTTTATTGTTTGGTTTATTTTTTGATGAAACATGGGAAGGTCATTGCCTATGAATCAAGGCAATTGAAGGTGCATGATCAAAACTACCCAACTCATGATCTTGAGCTAGAGATCATGGTTTTTGTATTGAAGATTTGGCATCATCACCTCTACGGAGTGCACGTTGACATATTCACTGACCATAAAAGTTTGCAATATTTGTTTAGTCAAAGATAATCGAATTTAAGGCAAAGAAGGTGGTTGGAACTTCTTAAGGATATGATATGAGTGTGATGTATCACCTCGGCAAGGCAAATATTATGGCTGGTGATATGCTACAAAAATACAACACTTTTGATGCTTAAAACATAAAATTTTGTGTGATCTCTATGAGACTTTAGTTGTTTTTTATGTGTTTTTGTGTTTATATTTGTAGGAATAGAGGTTTGCCATGATTTGGGGTAAGATTACAGAAGTTGCTAGTTATTGCTGTTGTACAAGACCTTCTACGAAGCGTAGAGCATTCTATGAGTCATAAAGGTGTTTCACGAGGGATTTCAGTAAGGGACAAAGTTTCAGAAGTTAATTCTATGACTATGCAGATGAATTGTGGATCATTTTACGAGTCGTAGAAGACCTTTCGTGCCCTGAAGATTAGAGAAGTGGACTTACAGGAAAGTTATAAGACGAAACCCCCTTGACGGGTCATAAACCACTTTACAAGTCGTTAAAGGGTGTCGGAGAAGAGAATTCCAAAATTCCAGTACATGATTAAGAGACCCCGATTATGAGTCGTAAAGTGCTTTTGTGGAGTTTGCCAACCAGTTTTCCTAATTTGTTTAGGATCTATTTTTACTTATTATAAATTATTTTTTAGGGTTATTTTTCAAGAGAGACGACCAATGTACGAAATTTTTAGCTTAGTTTAGGTTAGTATTCAGAGAACTCATTATTCTTAAAGAGAAGATTGTGAGAGAGCCTTTGAAAATATTTGTGGTATAATTCAATCTTCAAGCTTGTGATTTTCATTGACATTGGATTTGCGTGTTGTTGATTCAGTTGCGTAAGTGTTTAATTATGTTTTCTAAATTCATAATCTCTTCATCTACACAAAGCATGAGCAGCTAAATCCACAATTACGGTTGTGGGAACCATGAAGAACTAACAAAGTAAAACTGGATAATTCACGATTCTTGAAAGGTGTATCTGCATATATTAATTCACTCTCTTTGTTTTGCATGTTTTCTGATGGTGGCCAACTTTAGAACCCGCCTAGTGTTACTGATTGGACCAAGGTAGTAATGAATAGGAAAAGAGATTAATTAATATGATTCGATTGATGTGTTCTCATCTAATCAACCATACTGGGCCAAGGGGAGGTTGGACTGGGACATGTAGGTAATGGTTAGTAATGAACACTATAAAGATGGGCCATGATGCATAGTAAATTTGTCTCTCACCATTTGGTGAACTTAAATTATCGTCCTGCATGCTATACACTAGACAAGAATTAGGTTATCCGGTGATACTGAGTTGGGGGAATCATGGGGAACACAATACCCTAGTTGCTCTCATTTATTGATCTTTCTCTCATGATAGTTAGTTAGTTTATTTTTCTCATTGATTTTTGCAAAACCCGCCCTTTGAGGAATTGAGTTGATTAACTACTTGGATTCCTGGTTGGTGAATTTGCCTTGATTCTACGTATTCCCAGTAGGTTTGACCCTAACCTTTGTTAGGTTCTATATCTTGACAGCAACCGCTTTATCCTTTAAAAAGGAGGTGTAACTTGGGCAACGATCAAGATTTTGGCGCAGTTGCCAGACAATACAGCTAGACTTAGTAAATTTATTAGTAAGTCGAGTGTTAATACTTAGTTCCCTATATTTTACTTTTGTTTGTTTTTTTTGTTTATTTGCAGGGTGTACGAGCAGTGTATGCCTAACACTCAGAGTCAAGGCAATCCCTTAACTTCATTTGATCTAGAGATCTACAGAACGATAAGAAGGATGGCCCAAGATAACGCCAACAACGCGACAAATGCAACTTTGAATCGGAACAATAATGATGATGATGGGAATTAGAACCCACCTCCTTTGGAAGACATTCCGCAGCCTCAGGACTTCAACGCTAATGCTTCCTAGTGGAATCAGTACTGGTTAAGTCCCATGGCTATGAATGTGACTGGAGCTATAATGTTGCCACCACTGCTGGCAAACACAAAAGTCACAATATCGAGTGGGTTAATTCAGATGCTGCAGAATCGTGGGCTATTTGCGAGCTTACCATCAGAGGATCCACATAGCCACTTATACAATGTGGCATTTGTTTGAAAGAGTATGATGGGGATACAGAATATGTCTATGGATATTGTGGGACTTTGTGTCTTCCTATTGTCTCTTATGGGCAATGCTGCATTATGGCTATCTAAGCTCCATAGAGTTCAATCACCAGTTGGGTAGACTTGCAGAAGGTCTTTTTGGAGAGGTACTTCCCCAGATCAAAGAAGATCAAGTTAAAGGACCAGATTAATAACTTCGAGCGACTTCCTGGTGATTCAATAAGCACTACTTGGAAGTAGTTTACAAAATGTCTAAGGAGCAGCCCTTACCACAAGATAGTTGATGACGCCTTGGTGGAGATCTTCTACCATGCTCTTGATGAGAACATTCAAGCCTGTGCTGACACCATCATGGGGGGCACGGTTCTAGATAAGCCATTTGCAAGGATTGTTGAAAGCATGGAAAGAGAAGTCAAAACAAACTGTGCATAGGGGCAGAGAGATAGAGCTTCCACGATGAGTTCATGTACAATCAGTGTGGGTCTAAAGAAAGCCAGAATCAGTGAGTAGATCATGCAACATCTTGCTCAGATTTGCACAAGCATGGAGGTGATAATGAAGCAGAACCAAGAGAGAGTAAATGCAGTGGTTCATCAACCTCCACATGCATCCATGTACGAGGAGCCATACTATGAGGAGGACGCATGCTTCGTTAGTGATAAGAGGGGGGGTTTCCAGACCAACACCCAAGGGTCCAATCAGGACTATTGGCGCCCAGGTCAAGGAAACCAAGGTCAAAACTTTGGTAGAGATAGAGCTTACAGAGACAACTGTAGTGGTTACTATGATAGAAATAAGTGTCCAAATGCAGATTGGGGTCGCTGAGAAGGCTTTAGGGATGGTCCTTATGTACTACCACAAAACCCGTGATGCAGGTGCAGGCAATTTTAGAATGGGGAGGTATTTGAACGCCTGTCAAAGAAGGCTAAGACACAGGATGACAACTTAAGGGGCATGAAAACATAGATCTCTAGTATCAATCAAAAGATAGAGTCTCATTTTGTGGCTATCAATCAGCTAGAACAACAGTCCGGTCAAGTGTCGACTTAGTTGAATCAGCGTCAGAAAGGTACACTGCCTAGCAATACAGTGCAAAATCCTAAGAATGATAGACAGTGTATGGCGGTTACTACTCGGGGTGGCAAGAACACCATTGATCCTCCCATGTTTTTATAAGAGGAAGATGTTTGTGAAGAGATGGTTGCAGCTAAGGATGGAGATAAAGGAGATGGTCGTCGCAAGGATGGGATAAGTAAAGACGTTGAAGCGCCACATAGGTTTAAGCCCATCCCCTAGGACTTCTCTTCCCTTCCCTCAGAGACTCAAAAAGAGAGAGGAGGAAGATAAATTCAAGTACTTCCTCTCCATGCTAAAGCATTTTTCTATGAACATCCCCCTCGTCGAGGCTTTGGAGAAGATGTCGGGCTATGTGAATTACATAAAGGACTTGGTCACCAAGAAGTGCATTGTAAGTCAAGATCTTTCTCAAGAGCTTTAACATTGCAGTGTTGTCACTATGAAGTCCTTTGTTCAGAAAAGAGAAGATTCGGGTGCTTTCACCATACCTTGCACCATTGGAGATGTGGAGTTCGGAATGGCACTATGTGATTTAGGTGCTAGTATCAATCTGATGCCCCTTGCAATCTTCAAGGAGCTTGGATTGGGAGCCCCTACTCCCACTAGCATGTGGTTACTTATGGTGGATCATACTTTGAAGAAACCTGTGGGGACACTATATGATGTGTTGGTAAAGGTTCAGAAGCTCATATTCCTTGCAGGCTTTTTGATCTTAAATTCCAAAGTTGACTTCAATGTCCCAATTATCTTGGGGAGACCAAACCTGGCCACTCGACGAGCACTAATGGATAAGGAAGCTGGTCAAATCAGGTATAGATTGACTGACGAAGAAGTTGTCTTCGATATTTGTCAGTCGATGAAGCATCCAGATGAGTTGAAGAGTGAAGTTTGGGCAATTGGCAAAGCCTGAGTAACTAATGTGTCCAGGCCGTGCCACGACAATAAATCAGGTGCTACTTGGGAGGTAACCCATGGTTTTTGATGTAATAGCATAGTTATAGGTTTACTTTCAGTTTTTGCACTCATAGGTAGTTTATTCCTTGTGTTTTGATTGTAATTTTGGAAAATGGGTTGGTTGCATATAGGGTGACAGTATATTTTTTTAGGAGTATGAAGGTACAGGACTAAGTCAATTAGTTTGGCTGAGAAGGGCATCAAGTTGAGTCTCTACGATTTGGTACAGGCCATAAAACACTTTACAGCCCGTAACCCATCTCATAGAGATTTCCAACAAGCAGAAAATTATGCATTCCAGTCCAAAAACCAGCTTTATGATCCGTAGATCAAACTATGAGTCATAAAAGGGGTTAGGGACCCCAGGTAAGTTTCGTAAATATTTTCTAAGTGTTGGGTCTCTACGACCAACTCTACAAGTCGTAAAACACCTTATGAATCGTAGATTGGTCCTTGAAACCTAGTCCTAAATATTAGGGTTTGGATGTTCTAAAAAACAATGATTTACAAGCCATAAAACCCTCTATGGCCCGTAATCGGGGTATCATAGAGTCCAAGCCCATTAACCTTCAGTTGACTCAGTCAATAAATAAATAGAGGGGTTGAATCATTTTGACCCCATTCTGACCTAAAATTACAAAATTGACCCAACCAGACCCCTCCCTTTGTTTTTTCGATCACCACTGGCCACTGTCACTCCTTTTTCAGCAAGAATCTCAGCACCCTAGGGTTTCAAGCCTAGTCATCTCCTTTATTTTCTTCAATCTACCCCAATTCTTGGTAAGTTTTTGGTTAAATTGAACCTTTAATTTGCCTTGTCTTGAATGATAGAGTTGACAATTATGAGGGGTATGGTATTTCCACATAAAATCCATGTTTGAATTTAATCTGTGTTAGTTAAAATTAGGTTGTCAATGTTTGAATTATAGATTAAGTCCGGAATTGGGTACTTTGGCCTTGTAAAAATGTTTTGGATAGTTGTTGTGTCGATTGAGTCACTCATCTTATGTAATTGAATGATTGTGTTTGTGAATTAGTGGGTGAGGATATCGGTGCTTGATCTTGTTGAAATCAACCATGGGTGGTCGGAGTTATATGATAAACCATTCCTAATCACTTTCGATGGGGTGTGTGTGTATAATAGATGTCGGAGTAATGGCTATAGTATTGTGATAATGTGGGTAAGTGCATTTTTGCTGCGATGCTGATAAGTAGTTAGTTGAAATAGTCTTGTGGAGTCTATATGATAAACTCAGAAACTCAGGTGACTGAGTTTTCTGGTTCACAGGTGGCTTTTACGACCCATGGAGTGATCCACGCGTCATAATTGCCCCTTGTGCACAATTCCAAAAACTTGACGTTTCAGAGTATCCATCAGGCAAGACCTTCTACAAGACGTAGATCACTTTACGACTCATAGATAAGTCTCATAGATCCCTGCCTAAATTTAATTATTCACCGGAACCTTCTATGACCCTAGTCGATGACTCGTAAACTTCTTTACGAGTCGTACCTTGTCTCATAGACTTTTCCAGTAACTAAAATTATTTTGAACCACTGATTTACGAAAGCTCTTTACAACTCATAGAACCCACTACGACCAGTAAAGGTGCCTTTGTGTAACCTATCTACAACTGAACTAAGATGAATTTAGCATTTCAGTTCTTCATTTTTGGGCTAACCACAGTCTGTATATGTTGATGTTTCAGGTACTATGGCCCCCAAAGCGAAACCTGATGCGATTCTAGCCCTACAATGGAGGTTCGTAGATGAACCTTCGGATGTTGAGCCTTTAGATAGATAGCAGACCCTTCAGCTGAGCAATTCACTAAAGGTCCTAGATGTCAGACCGGACCTCGATGCTGCTCAACCATAAACAAGAGTTACTTCTAGAGCTGGGCAGACTCAAGCTCTGGTTGCTCGCACTTCACTGTTTGAAGAGGGAGGTAGTGACGGGAGAAGCATGCCACAGATGACTCCATCAGGAGAGGAGTCCAGTTTTGAGGAGGGCTATGAGGATAGATTAGAAGCAGAGTCTTCTGTTGCACCATCATCATCATCTGCACTGGATACCCTCGCTAATTAGTGGTGGGTTAATGGCATAAAGGCGATCTACAAAGAGGGCGAACAACCGAAAGAGGGGGGTAAGCCTACCCGCACCATCTATGAGGATCCCAGGGTTATAGCAGACAGACTTAATCATGGCCCTAGTCTCCAAGACACGATGATTTGGTATGGACTTTAGTTGCTGACAGAGTCCCTTGGATGGTACTCTCGGACAATGGTGAGGGAGTTCTACACATCCTACATAGCCACCATCTAGCTTACCCTTCCAAAGGGGAAGAAATCCCTCGCTTAGCCCAGGCTGATAGAGACGCGAGTGAGGGGTCGGTGGGTAGACATTTCAAGAAGACTATCTATTGTATGTTATTTGGTCCCGAGTCTCGAGCCTCCAAATCAACTATAGAGTTTGATCACAAGGCGAGGAAAATGAGAGACCTATTAGTGATGAAGGATACTGAACAACGAGCCACATTGATGAGATGGGTGGAAGGGTTCAATGCAGAGCAGGATCCGAAACCTACTTGGGTCCCCACTCACTCGAAGCCTATTGTCAAGGCTCCGCTCAGCTTCCCCGCCAAATTTTGGAGGGCTATTTTTTGTTCACGCATTCGGCCGATGCTTGCCGATAACACTTTGATGCCAGAGCATGTAGTTTTGGTTGCTAGCATCCTAGCAGGCTATGATATTAATTTTGCCCACCTCATCACTAAGTAGATACATAAGGCTACACTGAAGAGGGCCACCTCCATCCTTTTCCTGTGTTTGATCTACAGGCTCTGTTTAGCGTTTAGGGTGGAGATACTACACCAGCTAGACCAGATGATTGAGGCCCAGCACAAATTTGGAGCCTAGCCTGATCAAGGCTGATAAGAACCCGGTGGCACTCTGGCGAGCACAGCCCCCACCTATGCTAGAGATATTCACCTCAGTGCCACTGCATGAGGGTTCTGAGATTGACACCACTACTGCTGCTGCTACTACTAAGGAGAGGCTCCTGCAGCACAAGGTAGTTGAGGAGAGGGGGCCCACTATTGTTGCTCCTGCACCAGAGGCCACTACTTTACAGCCTACCACCGGGAGCATGATCTATATGTCTACAGCTTCTATTCAAGCCTTGGTGCAAAAGTTTTCACATGCTGAGTCCTAGTTGACTCAGCTTATTCAGCAAATCAGGCCATAGATCAACAAGGCTATTGTAGACTCATAAGGTCAGAGTCAAGCATTCATTATTGCTACCATTAAAGATCGTATTCTACAGTGGATGCCCGCATTGACGCCTTCGAGGAGAGGATGAGCAAGGCCCGGCCTTCAAAATTATTAGCCTTGCAAACAGAGATCCAGCAACTCAAGGCTGATATGACAGCAACACTCATGACACCTATTGCACTTCCAGCTACTACATCTTAGGTGTTGGAGGTGGATTTATTTGCCTCTAATGAGCTTGTTCAGTCTTTTTCTGCAGAAGAGACCCCTCATAGAGGGTGATAAGTCAAATGAGAGGCGGTACGCGTGAAGCTTACAGAGGAGGAAGAGCTTGAGCTTGTCTTGAGGAGGTCGAGAAATGAGGAGGTGATGTGACAAGCTATAGAGGAGGAGGAGTTGAGGGGTTCTAGCCCCTCTGGACATAGGACCACTACTGAGAAGATCGCCCCGCAAGAGGAGGGTGGCCATACTCAGCCACACACGGGCACTTAGGTGTCCAGGTATGTATTTTTGGCCCCTTATGTTCTATTTTGTTTTGATTTTTATGCACTGGGGATAATGCACATCGTTTTCGATGGGGTGTGGGTAGTTATGAGCTACAGTGAAGTCTCAGTAGCTTATGGTCCATAACTACCCCAATTTTTTATCTTGGGGTTTTCTTGTCTATGTTCTTTTTCCCTATGGATATTTAATTTCTGTTAAACTGGAATGTTTAGGGTGTTTGGATAATAAGTATGACATATTGTACTAATACTTGTGGCAGATATCATGTTCTTGTGATTTGTTTGAAAATACGGTACCACCAAAAATTGTAACTAGTAGTTAGATGATAACCATGCATGATTAGGTGATTGACAATTTCTGTTCTGATAAGTAAGGGTAAATTGAGATGAGAAGCATGATGTGACAGTCTTTCGTTGATGATGTATGTAGTGCCATGTGAGTGTAAGCTTTATTTGATAAATTCATATGTTTTGTGCTAATTTAGAACTTGCCCTGTTACTCTAAGTTAGATTGTAGATTAGTTGCATTAGGAAAGGATCTTAAACCATTGTTCTTAAATAGTCTACTTTAGCCTAAAATGACCAACAAAATCAATGATATATCCCATGTTCCTAATATTTGAGCCTAACATGTACCTATTCTTCCAAAATACCTGATTAACCAAGTTTTATCTAGTGAATAATCTTGAATTTGGCCATGGTCGTTCCTTGAACATTGTGTACCTTGACTGAGACAAAAAGCTTATTGTTGAGGGTAGCTACCGACAGTGGCCCTGGTTTTGAGGATGGATAGTGTGTACCTCAACACAAGCCAAAAGCCTAAGTTAAGGGTACCTAGTGTAAGGGTAAAGCACAAAAATACGGGAGGTGAGTTAGGGATACAAAGAAAAATCATGTACTGGCTGCAAGAAAAATAAAAGATGCCTTAATTGAGAGTTAAAAAGCAAAATGAAGTGTAAAAACAAGGTAAAAAAATTAAAAATAGAATTCAAAGCACCCGAAAAAGCTTGAAATAGGATAAAGGGAGAATCAGGTGAAAATAACAAAGTTGGTTGGGTGAAAGTGTAGAAAAAATGAAGTTTCAAAGAGGGCCTTTAGTCACTATCTTTTCAACAGAAATTATCATACCAAAGCCCCCTGAGCCTACGTTACAAACCTAGAAAGTCCTAGAGTGATCCTAGATCAAGTAGTTGAAGGTCTAGTCATGAGTATAAGGGCAAGCCCATGGTATTAGTCATTATGCATGAATATCTGCTGTGAGAGTGAGTGAACTTGCATAATCCTAATGCTAAAAGATGGAAATATCATTGAGTGTCAGATATAGGACTTCTTTCTGTGAGGGAACTTGCATTGCATTATTAGCATTAGACTTGTTCAATGATTGTGGATTATTAATAATACCTTGTATGTCACAGCTGTGTTGTCACATGCATAAGTTTTCATTGATTTGCCAAATAGCTATCTAATCTCGTCTTTTAAGAGTTGGTATGGGTATCTGAGTTTGAGATGTATGTGATGTATGCTATTGACTTGAGGTCTGTGTGTGACTATATTGTCTATATAGATTGAGTCAGTCGCTTGAGGACAAACAATAATTTTAAGTTGAGAGTGTTGATGTGCTACCAAAATATAGCACTTTTGATGCTTAAAACTTAGAATTTTGTGTCTTCTCAATGTGACTTTAGTTGTTTTTATGTGTTTTTGTGTTTAGATTTGCAAGAATACAGGTTGGCCATGATTTAGGAAAAAATTGCAAAAGTTGCTAGTTTTTGCTAATGTACGAGACCTTCTACGAGTCGTAAAGGTGTTTCATGAGAAATTCGATGAGGGGCCAAGTTTCAAAAGTTAATTCTACGAACATGAAAATGAGTCGTGGATCATTGTATGAGTCGTAGAAGACCTTTTGTGCCTTGAGGATCAGTGAAGTGGACTTGCAGATAAGTTATCACACGAAATCCCCTTTACGAGTCGTAAACCACTATATGAGTCGTGAAGGGGTGTCGTAGAAGAGATGTCCAAAATTCTAGCAGTTGATTATGAGACCCCGACTACGAGTCGTAGATGACAATACAAGTTGTAAAGTGCTTTCGTGGAGTTTGCTGACCAGTTTTTCTAATTTGTTTAAGATTTAATTTTACTTATTATAAATAAGTTTTTAGGGTTATTTTTCAAGAGAGACGACCAGTGTACGAAAAGTTTACCTTAGTTTAGGTTAGTGTTCAAAGAACTCTTTATTCTTAGAGTGAAGATTGTGAGAGAGTCTTTGAAAACACTTGTGGTATAATTCAATCATCAAGCTTGTGATTTTCATTGACATTGGGTTTGCATTTTCTTAATTCAGGTGTGTAAATGTTCAATTACGTCTTCTAAATTTATAATCTCTTCATCTACATAAAGCATGAGTAGCTCAATCCACAACTAGGGTTGTGGGAACCATGAAGAACTAACAAAGTAAAACTAGATAATTCACAATTCTTGGAAGGTGTATATGCATGTATTAATTAAATCCCTTCGTTTTGCATATTTTCTGATGGTGGCCAACATTAGAATCTGCCTACTCGTACTGACTTGACCAAGGTAGTAATGAATACGAAAAGATATTAATTAACAGGATTCGATTGATGTGTTCTCGTCTAATCAACCAAATTGTCCCAATGGAAGGTTGTACTAGGACTTATAGGTAATGGTTAGTAATGCACACTATGCAGATGAGCAAAGTTGAATAGTAAAATTTGCCTCTCGCCTTTGACCAAAGGGCTTGGTGAACTTAAATTACCATCCTACATGTTATACACTAGACGTAAATTAGGTTATCTGGTGATACTGAGTTTGTGGAATCATGGAGAACACAATACCCTAGTTGCTTTCCTTTATTGATCTTTCTCTCGTGATTGTTAGTTAGTTTATTTTTCTCATTGATTTTCGCAAAACCCTCCCTCTTGGGAATTGAGTTGATTACATGGATTGCTAGTTGGTTAACTATCCTTGAGTCTACGTATTCCCTATGGGTTTAACCCTAACCTTGGTTAGATTCTATATCTTGTCAGTGACCACTTTATCCTCTAAAAAAGAGGTGCAACTTGGGCGACGATTAGCCGATGTGCTTAGTAGAATGTCTATGTGCAGTGTTGCACATGTTGATGATGGAAAAAAGGAGTCGGTCAAAGAAGTGCATCATTTAGCCTAGTTGGGTGTGAACCCAAGTGGGTATAATAATGGTGTACATGTACAAAATAGGGTGGAATCATCTTTAGTATCAGA
This sequence comes from Solanum rostratum, assembly GCA_029948455.1. Classification (NCBI taxonomy): domain Eukaryota; kingdom Viridiplantae; phylum Streptophyta; class Magnoliopsida; order Solanales; family Solanaceae; genus Solanum; species Solanum rostratum. The sequence continues at coordinate 21,622,063 of CM057048.1, forward strand.
GGTTACAGCAAAGGAAGACATAGATCCTACTATGGTTGAGTTAAAGAAATTGGTGAATGATAAGAAGATTGAGGTTTTCAAACAATAGGGAGACGGAGTACTTCATTATCGAGGACGGTTATGTGTTCCAAATGTTTATGGCCTAAGGGAGAAGATAATAGATGAAGCTCATACTCTCGGTAATTTATTCACCCTGAATCCACCAAAATGTATAGGGATTTAAGGAAAGTGTATTGGTGGAATGGCATGACGAGAGGCGTAGCAAGTTGTGTGGCAAGGTATTTAAATTGCCAACAAGTGAAAGTTGAGCACTAAAGGCTAGGTGGTTTAGCCCAAGACATTGAGATCCCCACTTAAAAATGGGAGGAGGTGAACATGGATTTCATCATGGGTTTCCTTAGGATTCAAAAATAATTTGACACAACATGGATGATTGTGGATAGAATGATGAAAACCACCCATTGTTTGTCGGTGAAGACTTCTTATAGTTCCAAGGATTATGCTAAGGTTTACATCCTAAAGTTGCATGGGGTTCTGTCAATCATATCACATCGTGGTATTCAATTCACCTCTTATTTTTGTAAGTTATTTCAAAAGGGCTTGGTGCAAAGGTAAAGATATGTACCACGTTTCATCCTCAAATTGATGGGAAAGCTGAGAGAATTATCCAAACATTGGAAGATATATCGAGGGAACATGTACTTGATTTCAAGAGTGGTTGTGTGATCACCTACCTTTTATTGAATTAGCTTACAATAATAGTTTCCACTCAAGTATTGAGATGACATCATTTGAAGCCTTATATGATGGATGATATAATGTAGAGATGTCATTGATTGGACCAAACTTGGTACTTGATGCTATGGAGAAGGTAAGGGTTATAAGGGAAAAGTTGAAGGCTGCCCAAAGTCGCAAAAAGTCATATTGTCATATTAAAAGGAAGGATCTTGAGTTTGACGAAGGTGAATGAGTTTATATGAAGAATTCACCCATAAAAGGTGTAATGCATTTTGGAAAAAGTGTAAGTTAAGACCTAGAAATATGGGCCTTATAACTATGGTTCGTCCGGTGTTCCATGTATCAATGTTGAGAAAACCTAGGGTGACATAAAATCCATTGTTCCATTAGAGGATATGAGTAATTAAGAGAATTTGACTTATGAAACAAGTACTTGTTGAAATTTTAGACCGACAAGTGAAGAGATTGAGAAACAAGGAAGTTGCATTTGTTAAAGCATTATGGAGAAACTAATAAGTTGAGAGAGCTACTTAAGAAGCGAAAGCAAACATAATAAAACAATATCCTTAGCTCTTTTCTTCTACTCAAGCCTAAGGTACCTAGTTTGAACTATTCCTTCAAATTCTTGCATTTTAGTTTTCATGCCATAGTATATGCATGCATACTCATAAAATTGTTTTTGAATGATATTTGATGTATAAGCTTATGAATTTTATGAAATTGATGTTTACGTTTCATCATTGCATTCATGTTGGGTCTTGCCTATTTTTCTACTCTACTCAAGATTGTTTTTTTGTTTCATTCGAGGATGAATGTTCTCAAGGGGGAGATATTCTAACACCCCATATGTTGGAAAGTTGAAAACTGGAAAAAACATTGCAAAATTTTAATTGTGGTCAGGTTAGTACGAGCCCATCTATGGCTCATGGTTTGATCTGTGGGTTATAGATAGGTCTTGGGGTTGGACAGTGGACTTGGTAAAATTTTGGATCTAGAAGTTAGGGTACAAGGACACACTATGAGTCGTACTCAGAATGATGGCTCATAAATAGGTGTCATAAATGGAGTCCTAAGGATTAAAAAATGGCTAAGTGTTAATGGAAATTACGAGGGGTATTGTACGGATCATAGCCTGTTTTATGAATCATAAAGGGTTTTGTGGATGGGGTTTAGAGACACTTTCAAAGGCCAAAAATATAACCAGGATAAACCCCATGTTCTGTGCGCCTTAGTCTAATCTATGACCTGTATATTGGGTTAGTGGTTGGTCCTCAGCAGTTTTTAATGAAGGGCTTTTTAGACGTTTTCTACCCATTTAAACCCTAAATTGTGTCATTTTAACCCTATAATCATCCCTAACCACCTTAAATTAGATTAAATTACTCTCTCTTTTATTCTTTCCCAAAATTCTCTAAATTTTCTAAGGTTTTTCTCTCTAGGAAATCCTCCATTGAAGTGAATATGGTTCCAAGTTCTTCAAGGATTCAAGGTTATTTCTTCGAGCGTTTCTAAAGTTTCTTCAATTAGGTATGTGGGTATTCAATCATGTACATATTTCATCCGTGGAGCCTAAATCAAACTCAACTTTTCTTAAGTTTCAAATGGGTTTTCATGATTTTACTTTGATTGCTTGAATTGTGATTATTACTTAATAAATTTACTTAATTATATATGAAATTATGATGATTTACATGAATTTCATGATTTTCAATGAGTTCAAAATGAATTTCAGATATGTGTTAATTAAGGCTTGTAAAATTGAAATGGGTTCCCTTAATTATGATTCAATTTGACTCCAATTACATAATTGTATATGAATTTCATTCAATCTCATAATTTTAGATTCAATTGTCCATGAACCCATATTTTTACCTAATTCTTATTCCAAGCTATGGTTTATGAATAAATCACAAGTACATAAGTATGATAATGATTCATGATTATGAAGGGTGACTTAAAACCCTATTTTATGCAAGTTGACAAGTTGGGAATTCGTACCCATATTCTATGCAAGTTTAAGTCAATGGGTCTATTCTTATGCTTTGAAATGTCTTACTTGGATATGGAATCTACTTTAGAAGTTATGAATTTGACTACTATGAATTATGCATTTCAACGTTGGTTACTATATACAATGTATATAGATGTATTCCTTGGGGTTTGACTTAGCACCAAATAAGTCTTACAGTGTGGGCTTGACCTAAGGGGTATTAATGTAAGATCTTAAGTCTTATAACTACGGACCATCGTAAGATTATGTTCCTAAATATCTTAGCTAGTGGGTCCACATATAACATCATGCTATGACACCCACTTTGTGGGTTAAAGTTCTACCTTGGCAAGTAGACTCCTCCTTCTCTAGTGTGGAGGCATCATCGGGATTCCATATGATAGCCTGCATGATCTTATTGCCAATTATGGTCCTATTCCCACATATATATGTATATTATGATATGAAATTTTTTCAAAAACTTCCATTAATGATTTAAAGATGCATTGATCATTCATCATCTCTTATGCCTATTTCCTTGGAATGATTATGCATATTGTTTACTATGATATAATGTTCTCTTGTTACATTGCATGCCTACATACTTATTAAATTCCAACACACTAATACATACTTTTTGTATACATGATATCATCATGTAGGGTCGGGCGACGACACTACTACTCCTCATTATTGTGGCTAGATTTGGGATTCTACTTTGAAGACTTGGTGAGTTTCCATGCTTCGGGAATAAGCCCTTACTTTCATGCTTATGTTGATTATGTTGAGACTCCTTGTATTTTCAGTTCCCTCCAAGATCTAGTTAAGTAGATCCATATTTGGACAATAGCTGTAATTCTCTTTAATGGGAAAATTCTTTACTCTTATTTTTAGCTTGCTTTTCAGACTAAATTTCACTTGCTTTACATATATTTATGCTTCATTATCTTATCTATGCTTATGATATACTAATAAGGTTGGATGGGCCACCTTCGGTTTCATATTAACCGTGTTACAACTAGGCCCTACGCTTGGGTCATGACACTTTGATACGTATCGCTGATTTGGTATAGTCATAGGCATCTTGGTGGATTGTGGGCCAATAGTAGCCACATTGGAAGATTTTGTGGGCTATTTAAATACCACTATGATGCCCCCCCCCCAACTAATTAAAAATGGCATGCCTCAAGTATGCTATCATCTCTTCCTCCGGAACACAATGATGAATAATTCCATCAACACAGAGATGAAACAAGTAGGGCTCATTCCAACAGAACTTCCACACATGTAACGTGAACTTTTGGCATTGGTAGGAATTCATATCAGGAGGTACCACAACACTGAGTAAGTAATTATCATAGTCATCACGCCATGTGTAATGACCCAAGCATTGTACGACCTCGTCGGAACTTGAAAAAATTCATTTCAAACCAACTTTGGACCAAGGTAACTCCTTAAGGGAGACCTCATAGTCCGTATGAGGTCATACGGCCCGTGTAGAGGTCCCCTGAAGTGGCCCCTCACCTATGGAAGGTTATTTGGCCCATGGCATGGAAATACAAGCTAAGGCACGCCACACTTGGACCCTACACGGGCTGTGTGACACTTCATAGACCATGTGGAGGGTCGTGTGGTGGCCCTGGGCTTAGAACCTCACCATTTGAGGCAAAGTTAGGTGACACAGCCCCTCACACGGCTCATGTGGCATGACACGGGTCGTGAGACCCTTTTGTATGGATTCCAGAGTGAAAATATTTTTAAGTATAGAATCATCGTCTAGTAACTTCATTGTAGAAGATTTTTATTTTTTTCAAGTGTAGGGGCACGGGAAACCACACGGACCGTGTGACCTCACACAGCCCGTGAAACCCTTTAGGTGCCTTGATTTGCCAAATTTTTCTAAGTATGGGGTTATCCTTCGTCGTGTGAAATTTTTGCTAAGTGAGGGTTCACGGGCAAGTACACAGTCTGTGTAGTGCCACACGGATCATATACCATCCCTTGAAGTGGTGACATGCAATTTTTCAACTCGTTTCATTAATGGCATTTTCGTAAATTCAATTTATCCTAATGCTCTTTTCTGATTTCCTATGCAATCTAAAAACTTTCTAATGACCTAAGCTCTATTCTTAATATTCAAAATTCATTCCTTACCTTTGGTAAACTCTCTCAAAAAACTCTTTTGGGTGGTGAACTTGGGAACCAAGAAAAGCCCATTCTTCTTCAAATTTCTCTTGAAACTTCTTCATTTATCAAGGTATGTGGGTTTGGATCCTTGGTTCCTTTCAACCAAGGAGACCCAAACTCCTTTTCAAGTAATTTCATGAAATCTAGCTTACTTTAAATTTGGGATTTTATTATTTTGATTTGTTAAATTCAGTTGATGCATGGATTATGTTTATTAACTGATTTTAAGTTGATTTAAGCTACGATATGATGAATTACATTGGGTTATGAAGTTATGAACATGCATGTCCCCTTTAAAGCTTGATTTGTGAATGGGTAACCTATGTTAAATGGGAATTTTACTTATGTTTTTACTTGAATCTTATAATGTATTATTGATTTCAGATTGAATCTCTATTATCCATGTTATTCTCACATTATTCATGACATATGCATTCATGAACGTCGAATTTTATGTGAATTACGAAGTGGGTTAAGCCCAATTATGTTTATGTAAATGATTTAGATAAGATACTGGTTATGACAAGAATGTGATCACACAAATGTCTATGATATTTGGCTCATTGAGCATACTGGGTGTTTACACCTCATTTGGATATTGTGAATGGATTATTCCTATGCACGAAAAGTATGATATGAGTTATGATTTGGCATTTGAGCCTAAGTATGAACTATTATGAATGATGTTTGGCTTTTAAGCCCAATTAAGCATTAAAATGAATTTAACTGACTTGCATCTCTTTTGAAAACATGTACATGTGCATGTATTCTTGTGGGGTGATTATTTAGCACTGATGGATTGTGGTCATCAGGGCTTTTCCCAAGGGTCATCTCCCTTTCCTTGAACTATGTGCCAGTATAGGTATAAGTATATGGTAACTTATATGGTAACCCTCACCAAATTGGGAGGCCCATAAGTTGTGGTTACAACATTGATATGATATCATAAAATTGTTAAAATCCTATCCAAAATAGGAGACCGATAAAGAAGGCCACTTCTCGGAAATGAGAGACCCGTAAGGAGAAGTGTGGTGTACCTTTAGCTAGTAGACCACCTCTTTTTCGATGTGGGGATAACATCGGGATTTCAAGTAATAGCTCGCCTAGTCGTATATGTCAATTGAGGTCACATCCCTACTATGTATATGAGCATTATAGCATTTCATGCATCATGAATTTAACAGCATATTGTATATACTCTTCTTTGGATATATGATTCTTTCTATATTATGTGTGCTTGTCATCTAACATTTTATGCATGTTGGTAAGTCATATGCATCGCATCCCGCATACTTAGTACATTCAAATGTATAATGCATACTTTTGCCTACATGATCTCACCATGTAAGGACCGAGGAGCACACTCATCAACCGTATGATTTTTAGCTCGGATCACAAGTTTTTCTAATCATGGTGAGTCATATCTTCCAAGGACCAACCACCATTCCTCTGCCTGTGGTGTTTTACTTACTTTATTCACTTTGAGGGTGAGCAAAAGTGAGCCCGAGGTATGTCTTAGCCCTTGACCTATCTTATGATTAGATTCATTGTTGGCCATCTTGTAAACTCCTTTACATTTATATGTTAAGTATGGCTTTGTTACCTATTGGATATCGCTATGTGATTTGGTTATGAGTCTTATGACTAGGCTATATGATATGATGTGAAAGATCCTAAGTCCCGCATTACCCCCATAGAGTGAGTCATACTTACCCGCCCCTTAGTCTTTATGTGCTATGTGTTGTGTGATTTCCTATTATACCCTTTCCCTATTACATCCCCATAGTGTGAGTCCTACTTTCCCATCCCTTAGGACTACGTGTTTACTATTTGAATACGCTTCTGAACTGATGATGTGAATTTGGATACTTTGAGGCTTGTTTGGGGATTCTCGGGTTCCCATTCACCATGTCACTCCTAGACCCTAGGTCCGGGTCATGAGAAGCTTGGTATCAGAGAACTAGGTTTGTAAATAATCCTCGAAGTCCAACATGCTGCGTCAAATAGAGTGTTATTCATAGGTATGTAGTACATTATGCCTATGAATGGGAGGCTACGAATACGTTCTAGGAATTGTCTCACTTCTTCATTCCTTATGTTATGCTATGGTTCATATATTTGGTTTCTTTATCTTGATGATGTCATTGCTCCATTTCAGAAGATGCCTCGAGAAAGACCTTACCTACCAAGACCAGCCCCCGCTAATGAGGGTCAAGCACCTCAAGAGCCTATGGATGAGCCTATATCTAATGGTGCATTCCGTACGGCCTTGCTATGCTTCCCAGGTGGTGACATCTCAAACTAGGCAGGCTAATCTTCAACGGGATCCCACTCCAGCTTCTAGGGTGAGGGATTTCACCAGGATGATTCCTCTTGAGTTTTATGGGTCAATGGCTGATGAGGATGCTCAGGAGTTCATTCATGCACTCACCAAAGTGTTGAATGTTATGGGTGTCACTTTTGATGAGAAAGTTGAATTGGCTTCCAATCAGTTGAAGGACGTGGCTAAAGTGTGGTACACCCAATGATCTATAGAGAGGGTTTGTGGCAATGCTGTCAATTGGGAGGAGTTCAAGCTTGCCTTTCTAGATCGTTTCTTTCCACTTGAGCTTAGGAAAGCCAAGATGACCGAATTTATCAACCTCAAGCAAGGGGGTATGAGTGTGAGGGACTATGCCCTCAAGTTCACTAAGCTCTCCAAGTATGCTCCCACACATGTGACTGATCCCCGTGCGAGGATGCACAAGTTCATTTTTGGTATCTCTGACTTGCTTGTGAAAGAATGTCGCACAACCATGCTTATTTGGAACATGGATATCTCCGAGATCATGACATATCCAGAGTAGATAGAGGGAGAAAATATTAAGGAAAGAAAGGTGCATGATACAAAGAGGGCTCGTTATGATGGCGGGTTCTCCAACTCCAAGAGTGATGGTTATGGTCGCTTCAACAAGGAAAAAGTTCTAATGCTCAGGTTGCTAATGCTAGGTGCCTCCTCCTAGGGAACAAGCTAGAGATAGGCCAATGTCTCTTCCCTATGCTACTTGTGGGAAAAATCACTAGGGTACTTGTTGGAGAAACTTGGGTGCATGCTATGGGTATGGTGACAAGAACCATAAGGTTTCTGATTGCCTACGGCTGCTCAGAGAGGTCAAGGTTAAGTAGCTCAAGGTGGGCAAGGCCAGCAAAAAGCTCCACAAGGTGTTGTCCCAAGGAACAACAGCTTCTATGTCTTCATGCACGTCAGGAGGTTGAGGAGGCTTCGAATGTTATGATAGGTATGTTAAAAGTCTTTGATTTTGATGCTTATAATTTGCTTGACTCGGGTGCTAATTTGTGTTTTATGACCCCTCTGTTGGCTATTAGGTTTGGTCTAAGTCCCGAAATCTTGAGGGACCCCTTTTCAGTTTATACTCCCGTGGGTGAATCTGTTGTTGCTCATAGATTTGTTGTGGTTGTCCTATTTCTGTGTTTCATAAAGTCTTCCCGTGTGATCTTATGGAACTTGAGATGTTTGATTTTGATGTTATTCTTGGGATGGATGGGTTGTATGCACCGTATAGCTCTATAGATTGTAGAACCTGGAAGGTCAAGTTCCAGCCTCCGGGTGAGCCCGTACTTGAATGGAAGGGTAGTGACTCCGCTATTAAGGGTTGGTTTATGTCATACCTCAAGGCCTGAAAGATGATCTCCAAGGGGTGTATTTATCATATTGTGAGGGTCAAGGACGTGGACTCCAAATCACCTACTCTTAAGTTGGTTTTGGTGGTGAATGAGTTTTCGAATGTGTTCCCCGAAGACTTGCCCGGTATTCCTCCTAAAAAGGAAGTAGACTTTGGCATAGATCTTCTCTCGGATACTCAACCTATCTCTATTCCTCCTTATTATATGGCACCGACTGAATAAAAGGAATTGAAGGATCAGTTGAAAGATTTGTTGGAGAAGGGTTTTATTAGGCCAAGTATATCTCCATGGGGTGCTCCGGTGTTATTTGTAAGAGAAAAAGATTGATCTCTTCAGGTGTGCATTGATTATAGGCAATTAAATAAGGTGCCCATTAAAAATAACTATCCATTGCCTAGGATTGATGACTTGTTCAACCAACTTCAAGGGGCTACCCACTTCTCAAAGATTGACCTCCGTTCCAGGTACCATCAATTGAAAGTTAGAGAGTGTGATATTCCCAAGATGGCTTATCAGACTAGGTATGGACAATTTGAACTTTTGGTGATGTCATTTGGCCTAACTAATGCTCCGGCAGTGTTTATGGATCTTATAAATCAGGTGTTCAATTCATTCCTTGATAGCTTTGTAGTTGTCTTCATTGATGATATCCTCATTTATTCCCGAAGTGAGCAGGAGCATATGGATCATCTGTGGTTGGTTCTTTAAACCTTAAGGGAAAAGAAGTTGTATGCTAAATTTAGCAAATGTGGGTTTTGGTTAGGTGAAGTAGCTTTTCTTAGTCATGTGGTGTCCAATAATGTATTTAAGGTTGAGCCGAAAAAGACTGGCCGTGAAGAATTGGCCTAGACCATTGACTCTTTTGGACATTCAAGTTTTCTTGGGTTGGCTGGCTATTACAGAAGGTTTGTTGAAGGATTCTCATCTATTGTGTCTGTGTTGATTAAATTGACCCAAAAGAAGGTTAAGTTTGTGCGGTCAGATGAATGCGAAAAGAGTTTTCAAACTTTGAAGGATCAACTTACATCGGTTCCTGTTTTAACTCTACTGAATAGTTTGGATGGGTTTGTGGTGTATTGTGATGCTTCTCGGATTGGGTTGGGTTGGGTATTTATGCAACATGGTAAGGTAATAGCATATGCATCAAGTCCATTGAAAGTGCATGAGCGTAGTTACCCGACTCATGACCTTGAGTTAACGGCGGTGGTATTTTCCTTGAAAAATTGGAGACACTATTTGTATGGAGTGCATGTTGATGTTTTCACCGATCACAAGAGATTACAATATGTGTTCACGCAAAAAGAATTTGAACTTGAAGCAAATAAGTTGGTTGGAACTCCTAAAGAAGTACGACATGAGTGTACAATATCATCCCGGCAAGGCCAATGTTGTAGCCAATGCTCTTAGTAGACTACCTATGAGAAGTGTGGCTCATGTTGAGGAGGAGAAGGGGGAGTTGGTAAAGGATGTTCACCGATTAGCTAGTTTGGGTGTTATATTGTCCGACTCTAATAATGGTGGCATTCATGTTCAAATTGGGGCCGAATCCTCGGTGGTTTTTAATGTAAAACCTAAGCAAGATCTAGATCCACCATTAGTCAAATTAAAGAGGTCGGTTACCAAAAAGAATATAGAGGTGTTCTCCCAAGGGGGAAATAGTGTGCTTAGGTATCAAGATGGACTATGTGTTCCAGATGTGGATGGTCTTAGAAAGGTGATCATAAGTGAAGCTCACAACTCTCATTATTCTATTCATCTAGGATCTACTAAGATGTATCGGGATTTAAGGGAGGTGTATTGATGGCATGGTATGAAGAAGGACATATCCAAGTTCGTATCCGAATGCCCTAATTGTCAACAAGTGAAGGTAGAGCACCAAAGGCCCGGTGGCTTGACTCAAGGCATTGAGATTCCTACTTGGAAGTGGAGGATGTGAACATGGATTTTGTGGTTGATTTGCCTCGGACCCAAAGGAAGTTTGACTCCATATGGGTTATCATCAACCGGATGACTAAGTCAGCTCATTTTTTACCGGTCAAGACTACTTTTTGTGCTGAAGATTACACAAGGTGGTACATCCAAGAGTTGGTGAGGTTGCATGGTGTGCCTAGGTCTATCATATCGTATCGTGGTACCTAATTTACTTCTCACTTTTGGAGGTTGCTTCAAAGAGGACTTGGTACTAAGGTTAACTTGAGCACCGCCGTTCATTCTCAAACCAATAGACAAGCCGAGAGGACAATTCAAACCTTGGAGGATATGTTGAGGGCTTATGTGTTTGAGTTCAAGGGTAATTGGGATGACCACCTTCCACTCATCAAGTTTTCTTATAATAATAGCTTCCATGCTAGCATTGGTTTCGCACTGTTTGAGGCTTTGTATATTAAGAGATGTAGGTCTCCAGTGGGGTGGTTTGAGTTGGTAGAGGTCGCTTTGATTGGCCCGAATTTGGTGTTTGTGAAGTTAATTAGGGAGAGATAGAAGACGGCCCAAAGTCACCAAAAATCCTATTCGGATGTTAGAAAGAGGGACCTTGAATTCCATGTTGGAGATTGGGTGTACGTGGAGGTCTCACCTATGAAAGCAGTGATGCATTTTGGCAAAAAGGGAAAGTTAAGTCCCCAATATGTAGTCCCTTTTGAGATTGTTGAGGGGATTGGAAATGTGGCGTATAGGTTAGAGTTGCCTCCAGATTTGAGTTCCATTCACCTTATCTTCCATGTGTCCATGTTGAGAAAATTGGTTGGTGATCCTAGTACTATCGTGACTTGAGAAAGTGTTGAGGTTGAGGATAACTTATCTTATGAGGAAATCCCGGTGAAAATTTTGGATCGGTAAGTGAAACGACTTCGTAACAAGGATGTAGCTTCTGTGAAGGTACTTTGAAGAAATCAACACATGGAGAGTACTACACGGGAGGGGAAGTGGGATATAATGAAATGATATCCCCATATTTTCTAATCTACTCAAGCCTAAGGTATTAAATTCTTCCTCTTCTAAGTGGCCCTAGCTCTTCAATCCTTGAGTCTCATAATATGACATGCATACACGTGCACGAAAATGATTTTTATGATGTCTTTAAATGATTAGAATAAGTTTTGATATGGGTTTTAAAGATTATATGATTTTCAAATGATGAATTATGTATTGTATCTAATGTTTGGAGTTTCGTGTTGTACGTCAAGCCTTCAATCCATGTTCTTGCATATTTGGGGACGAATGTTCCCAAGGGAAAGAAGATGTAATGACCCGGGCATTGTACGACCTCATTGGAACTTGAAAAAATTTGTTTCGAAAATACTTTAGATAAAGGTAACACCTCAAGGGAGACCTCACGGTCCATGTGAGGTCACACAGCCCGTGTAAGGGTCCCCTGAAGTTTCCCTTGGCCTATGGAAGGTCCTTTGGTCCTTGGTATGGAGTTACAAGCTAAGGTAAGCCACACTTGGACCCCACACGGGCCGTGTGACACTTCACAAACCATGTGGAGGGCCGTGTGGTGGCCCTAAGCTTGGAATCTCAACATTTGGGGCCAAGTTAGGTGACACGGCCCCTTACACGGCTCGTGTGGCATGACACGGGTCGTGAGACCCTTCCATATAGATTCCGATGTGAAAACCATTCTAAGTATGGAATCACCATCTCGTAATTTGGTTATAGAAGATTTTTATTTTTTCCACGTGTGGGGGCACAGGCAATCACACGGGCCGTAAAGCCCTTCGTGTGGCTTGTTTTGCCAAATTTTTCTAAGTATAGGATTATCCTTCGTCAAGTGAAATTTTTGCTTAGTGAGAGTTCAAGGCAATTACACGGTCCTGTGGCTCCCTTGAAGTGGTGACTTGCAATTTTTCAACTCGTTTCATTAATGGTGTTTTTGTAAATTCGATTTATCCTAATACTCTTTTATGACTTCCTATGCTATCTAAAGACTTCCTAATGACCTAAACTATATTCCTAAAATTCAAAATTCATTCCTCACCTTTGGAAAACTCTCTCAAGGCTCTCTCAAATAACTCTTGCGGGTGGTGAACTTGGGAATCAAGGAAAGCTCATTCTTCTTCAAACTTCTTCATTTATCAAGGTATATGGGTTTTGATCCTTGGTTCCTTTCAACCTAGGAGACCCAAACTTCTTTCAAGTTATTTCATGAAATCTAGCTTACTTTAAATTTGGGATTTTCTTATTTTGATTTATTAAATTCAATTGATGCATGGGATATGTTTATTTACTGATTTTAAGTTGATTTAAGCTACAATATGATGAATTACATTGGATTATGAAGTTATTAAAGTGCATGTCCCATTTAAAGCTTGATTTGTGTATGGGTAACCTATGTTATGATTTAAATATGAATTTTACTTAAGTTTTTAGTTGAATCTTATAATGTGTTGTTGATTTTAGATTGAATCTCAATTGCCCATGTTATTCTCGCATCATTCATGGCATATGCATTATTGAACATTGGATTTTATGGGAATTATGAAGTGTGTTAACCCCAATTATGTTTACGTAAATGATTTTGATAAGATATTGGTTATGACGAGAATGTGATCACATAAATGTCTATGACATTTGGCTCATTGAGCATATTGGATATTCACACCTTATTTGAATATTGTGAATGGGCTATCCTATGCATGAAAAGTATGATATGAGTTATGATTTTGCATTCGAGCCTAAGTATGTACTATTATGATTGATGTATGGCTTTTAAAACCAATTATTTATTGCAATGAATTGAAATAACTTGCATCTCTTTTGAAAACATGTATACGTATATGAATTCTTGTGAGATGATAATTTAGCATCGATGGATTGGGGGCGTCAGGGCTATTCCCAAGGGCCCTCTCCCTTTCCTTAAACTATGTTCCAGCATAGGTACAAGTATATGGTAACCCTCACTAACATGGGAGCCCCATAAGGTGCAGTTCAACATTGATATGATATGATAAAATTTTGAAAGTCATATCCGAAATGGGAGTTCCATGAGGAAGGCCACTTCTCCAAAATGGAAGGCCCATAATGAGACGTGTGGTGTACCTTTGGCAAGTAAACCACCTCTTTTTTTGTGTGGGGATAATATCTGGATTCTAAGCAATAGCTCGCTTTGTCTTATATGTCGGTTGAGGTCACATCTCCACTATATATATGAGCATTATAGCATTTCATGCATTATGAATTTCACGACATATTATACATACTCTTCTTTTTGGATATATGATTCTTTCTATATTATGTGCCCTCATCATCTAACATTGTATGCAGGTTGGTAAGTCATATGTATTGCATCCCTCATACTTAGTACATTCAAACGTACTAACGCATAATTTTCCTACGTGATCTCATCATGTAGGGATTGAGAAGTACACTCATCCACCGTACAACATTTAGCTCGGATCTCAAGTTTGCTTGTCAAGGAGAATCCTATCTTCCTAGGACCAACCACCATTCCTCTACCTATGGTGCTTTACTTATTTTATTCACGTTGAGGGTGAGCTCTAGGTATGTCTTGGCCCTCGACTTATCTTATGATTAGAGTCATTGTTGGACATCTTGTAAAATCCTTTACATTTCTATGCTAAGTGTTATGATTGGAGATTATGTTATGGCTTGGTTAACTATTGGATATCGCTATGTGATTTGGTTTTGAGTCATATGACTTGACCACATGGTATGTTACAAAAGATCCTATGCCCCGGATTACCCCTATAGAGTGTGTCATACTTACCTGCCCCTTAGTCTTTATTGCTATGTGCTGAGTGATTTCATGTTACACCATTTCCCTATGACATCCCCATAGCATGAGTCCTACTTTTTGTCCATTAGGATTACGTGTTTACTATTTGAATATGCTTTTGAATTGATGATGTGAATTTGGATGTTTGGAGGCTTGTTTGGGGACTCCCGAGTTCCTATTCCCCATGTCACTCCTAGACCCTAGGTCCGGGTCATGACACCATGGGATTATGTCATATGATACAACCAACGATCGCTCATCTGGGAATGAATCATTTATCTCTATACCATCTTCTAGCTTTTCCATCATTTCTTCTAGCATGGAAAAATGGTTTGCGTCCTAGTTGTCTATCCCCTTTTGATCTTTTACCTCAAAGTCAAATTCTTCTAGGAGTAACACCCATTGAATTAACCATGGCATAGAACTTTTTTTGCATTAAGTATCTAAGTGTTGCATGATCAGTATGCACAATAACTTTGGTACCAAACAAGTATAACCAAAATTTCTCAAAAGCACAAACCATTATGGGTGATTCTTCTTCAATCAGTGTATAGTTTCTTTGGGTCATATTCTGAGCTTTACTAGCATAGTATATAGGATGTAGGATTTTATCATTTCCCTGACTTGACACCATGACAAGTGCAACTTCATTCGCATCTCACATGAGCTCAAAAGGTTGACTCTAGTTGGGTGTAACAATAATGGGTGTCATTATTAACTTCTGCTTAAGCCTTTCAAATGCCTTTAGACAAGTGTCACTGAACATGAACTTCACTCCTTCTCAAGAGACTTGCATAATAGATGATCTATCTTTGAGAAGTTTTGTATAAATTATTGATAGAAGCTTGCATGTCCTAAGAAACTCCTCACACATTTTGCAATAGGTGGGGAAAGCTTCTCAATAACCTCAACCTTCGCTTTGTCAACCTCAATACATTTGATAGAGATCCAGCGACCCAAGGCTATACCTTATTTGACCATAGTGTCATTTCTCTCAATTTAGCATAAGGTGGCATTCTTCAATTTGCTCAAGTACATCACTTAAGTGTTACAAGTAATCCTCAAATAAGTCACCTACCAGAGAAAATCATCAATGAATATCTCTACTGTGTCCTCCACCCTGTGTGAGATGATGGACATTATGCATGTCTAAAAAGCCGCAGGTGCATTACATACCCAAAAGACATCCTCTTAAATACAAACATGTCATATGGACATACAAAAGTAGTTTTCTCTTTATTTTTTAGAGCACTAGAGATCTGATTATTGCCTAAGTAACCATCAAGAAAATAGTGTCAACCTTTATCACCAAGAAGGTCTAGTATCTAGTCTATGGATTGCATTGGGAAGTAATCCTTTTCAGTTGATGCATTTAACTTTCTATAATCTATACAAACTTTCTAACCTGTGACTAGCCTCGTTGGGATAAGTTGATTGTTTATATCATGGACCATAATAATTCATTCCTTCTTTGGTATACATTGGACTAGACTTACCTAGCTACTCACTACCTCCAATAGGATAGACTACACCAGTATCCAACTACTTGATGATTTCCTTTCTACCAACTTCTTGCATAGGTGGAGTTAAATGATATTGATGCTCGATGTTGGTCTTGTAGTCTAAGAAAAGTTGAATCGTATTGGTGCATAAACCTGGAGGGATGCTAATTATGTCTGCAATTGTTCACCCAATGACCCTTTTGAAGTGCTTTTATACCATTATCAATGACTCTACTTGTCCATCATTAAGATCAACTACTATGATCATCGGTAAAGTGTTGTTGGGACCTAAAAACACATAATGAAGATGGGAAGGAAGAGCTTTAAGTTTCAAGACTCGAGGTTTCTCAATAGATGGCCTAGAAGGTAATGTCTCTTTGTTCTTTAGGTCTAATTCAAGTTTTAATGGATCCTCATGGGTCGTTCGCGTAGAAGTGCATTAACCATGTCAACATACTCTAGAATGTCATCGTTATCAAAGTTCATGATTACTATTGCTAGAGCTTTGACACTCAATATTTCCAGAATAAGAACCTCTGGCATTACTTCATCAATGACATCAATAACAAAATGACTCGTAGATCATCTGATTGCTTCATAGTTCAACAAACATTAAAAATAACCTCTTTATCATTCAGCCTAAACTTCAATTATCCTATTTTTGTGTCAAACAAAGCCTGCCCAATCACTAATAATGGTCTTACCAGGATAATATGAACTTCAAAATCAACTTCACTATCAAGAACAACAAAGTATACTAGGAATATGAAAGTTTGAACCCTGACTAATGCATCATATAGGTAGACATGGGCTTTTTGACTATCTGATCTGCCATAAATAACTGTATTATTATCAAAATAGGGAGTCCTAAGACAAATCGCTTGAACATAGATAGAGGTATAAGCATCTTCTTCCTTTACAGGTTTTTAGACTGATCTTGTTCCATCACAACTCACTTTAGGCTCAACCTACACAAAAATCGGCATTGATGGATCAATAAATTGTTTTCCACCTCAGGTAGTCACTGCCATAAAATGCTTATTATTTTTTGTATTTTGAATTATATTGGTTGGAAATGTACCTTTCTAGCATTAATTTAAGGTTATAGACATCTGAGCAAATTGTTGATCAAGTTGCTTAATGGCCAAATATTTGTGCCTCCACCTTTTGGTTTAGCCCAGAGATATCACCCTTGATCTCCTTAATGGTCTCTTCTATCATATCATGCTTCTTCATTATCTTACCCAATATATCTTTAACCCTTGAATTATTTTAGCCACTATTTTAATTTCTTGGTGGGATGTATGCGCCGTATCTCTCATTCCTGTAGTTATCCTTTCATATCCACTCACCATCTTTGTCTAATGCCCTATTTTGATCATTGTACCTTTATCAGTTAAAGTTATTGTTATGATTGTAATAATTGTCCCAGTTGTAGTTCTGTCTTTCTTATAGTTATTCCCTTGATCTTAGGATTAATTATCTTGATTGAATCCTTGGGTGTTGGCCTGAAACACCCCCATCAGATCATTTAAATAATAAGCATCCTACTCATAGCCACAATCATCATGTCTCAATCTCTACCTTGGTAGATTATCGCATTGACATTTTATGGAATTGCTTCATCATCAAGCTAACGTTGGTTCTCATCTTTGCCATGGCTTGGAATAATTCTTACTAAAATTGTGTTGAATCCCAATTAGACCCCACTGCAAAGGTGCTCCTTATGGAATCTGAATCCCTCGTACTCCATGCTTCATTTGTCTTTGCAACACATTAAAGTCTCTCAATAGCCTCATCAAAAGTACATTCCATGAATACTTTTTAAGTAATGATGTCAACAATTGCATTCTCATTATCGTCTAATGCTTTATTGAATATCTCAACAAGTGAATCCTCAGTGACTCTATGGTTGGTCACACTCCTTAGATATTTTGTTAATCTTCCCCAGGCCACACTTATCAACTCTCTCGATTGTTGTTGAATGTTATTGATCCTATCCTTCAACTTTAACTTTTTATCGTGGGAAGTAATTTTCAATGAATGGCTTCTACAACTCTCTCCAGGTAGTCATTAAATTATATTATAGCTTTGTTATCCATACAGTCACTTCACCAATTAGTGACAATGGCAACACGTATAATCTAATGATAAGGCTATGTTCCCCACACTACTCTGGTACATAAATGCGACATTGTTCAAATGCGCAAATGGATCTTCTGGGTAACCCTAACAATAATTCTCTATTATATTCATATGAAGCAACTCACCCAAAATTGTGAACTTTGAACCCAATGGTAATGGAGGAAACAAAACGGCACATATGATCTCTACAGTGTTAGGATCAACCCCATGGTTAATGTAGGAATCTAGGAACAAAACCCAACTCTTTATCTAAGTGGGAGCTCACCCCCTATTAGTTAGTTGTACTGTAATTTCTGGGGTGGAGTTCTATGTGCGTTATCATCCTCAATTCTGAGTCGTTCTGCGACTCCTTTGTCCATTTTACGTGCAATATTATGGGTCATTCTTCTCAATGTTCTTTATAACTATGGATCATATGGTATCAAGGGACTGCATCAGTTTCGTATAATGGGCATACATTGTACCTAAGTACTGAAAAGCACAAAAAGAATAAAAAAAATATAAATTAGGAAATAAGGACTACTAGTCAAATCACATAATTAATCTAATCTAAAAATTGTATTACCTGAAAATGTTGCAAAGATTTAATACACCCAAATTACACCTCCTTGAAGAAGTGTAAAGAAATCATTGTAAAATATAAAATCTAACTAAGGTTAAGGTCAAATCAACGAGGAATATGCTTCAGTCTTAGTATAATTTTGTGAATTCAAACTATTGGTCAGCTTACTTCCTAAAAGGGTGTTATTGACTAAAGAAATAATTGAAAATAATTGCAAGTGTTTGAAATTCAATAAAAGATAAAACTAGGGTATTATATTCTCCATGAATTTATAATGTTGTATAATCTTATAATAGTAATCCTTTTTTATGTGTAGCAAGTAGAATTAATAAGTTACATTCACCTAAGTCCTTGGTCCAAAAATAAATTACTATCACCATGCAACTTGGTTCGTCTATGGCCGTATGCTTTATTACCTCTTACCCTAATCTCAACTAGCTATCCTTTAGTCCATTCAAGCTAATTATATGAATGTAATTATGCCAAATATTTGTTGTTTTATCCCTTTTCCCATTTATTACTCCTTGGTCTAGAAAGTCAGAATAAGGTGAGTAATAATGTAGGTCTCTATCAAAAAGCAATAAAAATGAAGAGATGAACAATATATGCATCCATATTATCCAAAGATTAGTAGCTATTAAGTTTACTTTATTAATTTTTCATGGTTCTCACAACCCTAGTTATAGATTTAGGTACTCATGTTTATAAAATAATCATCAATTTTTTATGAATTAAGCATAATCAAGTACTTACAAATTGAATGAATAAACTCCAGAATCTTCAATTGATAGTTAAAATCCATATCATCAAGAACATAATGTGTTTGATAATAAAAAACTAATTACAATTCCAAAATCTTAAAGTATATATATTTTCTCTCCTATCTACAGTAAATGTAATAAAAATGAAAGACCTAAAAATAGATATAAATCCAATGCAAAACAAAATAGGAAAAGTAGATCCAACATCGTCTTTGAGACCATCCATGAGTCATACAGGCTTTGACAGCTCGTGGTCTTTTTCGTGTTTCTTAAGTGTACAAGATTGGGCCATCTTCTATGGATCCCTTCTATGATCCATACTCCCTTATACAATCTGTAACTAAGTTAGGGTAGATTTTTATAGTTGCAGAATTCTAATTACAAACCCTAATTATAACTTGTAGTTCAATCTACGACTCATCTAGTCTTCCCGTGGAAATCAGGCTCAGAAATCATAGTTGCAGGATCTTCACTTTGAACGGTCCTCTATGACTCGTATTCCATTTTACGAGCTTGTACGGGAGGCTCATAGAATTCAAATTCTCATTAGGTCTCTAAATCTAACTTATGAAATGCATTTAGTGCTCATAGATGAGATCGTAGAACTTGAAATTTTGCTTGCACTACTGCAATTGAGCTCGTCATGCTCGGATCCTGTTTTCCTATAAAATATATAAGTCAAAACATCAAACCTTTTAAATTTAGCAAGAGAATGTTCCAAAATTGTAAGTTCTAAGTATCAATAGTATCATTTTTGTGGCACATTAGGTGACTATTCTATTATTTCCATGTAGATTTAACGTTGTTCACTTCTCATTTCTGGAAGGCATTATAGCATGGGTTGGGTACTCAGTTATATATGAGTAAATATTCAGGTGTTAAATAATATGCTTCAAGTGTATATGTATGATTGATTTTGTACTAGATGAGATCAACATTTGCCATTAGCAGAGTTCACCTACAACAACAACTACCATTTTAGTGTTCAAATGGCTCCATTTAAGGTATTATATGATTGAAGGTGTAGATTGCTCATTGGTTGGTTTGACTCTGTATGTTGGACACTTTAGATACTACTTTGCTTATAGATTCCATTGAGTAGGTGTGTTTGATTAAGAATCAGTTGTTGACAACCCAGATTTACCAAAACATTTTGTGACAACAGGGGGGTCTGACCCTAGAGTTCATGGAGGGTGATCGTGCATGGCTAAAGATATTGCTTATGAAGGATATACTACGATTCAGAAAGAAGGGAAAGCTTAGCTAGTGGTTCATTGACTCATTTAATATTTGGGGAGGATAGGAAAGATGGATTATGAGCTGGCCTTTCTACCTAATTTGTCAATTGTTCACCCTGTGTTTCGTATTTCTATGCCTAGTTGATATATATCAAATGAGTCCCATGTGATTTTTTTCAGCTCTGTAAAGTTGTGTCTGGATTTAACTTATGTGGAGAAATCGATAACCATTCTGGACACGCAAGTCCATAAGCTTCGGACAAAGAAAATTATTTTAGTAAAGGTTTAGTGGAAGAATCGACCAGCTGGAGAAGCTATGTAGGAGGCAGAGTATGATATGCATGTTTGTTACCCCAATGGTTTTGAGGCTTCAGGTACATTCTATTATCTTCTATTCAAGGACGACATGATTTTCAGTGGTGGTTGATATATAGCGACCCTAAAGTTCATTTTTGAAAATTTAAAAAATAATTTACCATTTTACTCCTCTTGATAATTATTTTAAGTTTATTTGATCAATTTATGGAATTAAATTTGGAACTTTATTGAAAAGTTGCGAAATTCTGAAGCTTTTGAGTTTTAAAGGCTTAACTTGTTCAGAAAGTGATTTTTGGTACGAATCAGAGAGATGAGTCTCGAAATCAAATTTTGTCAATTCTATAAGCTCCAAAATATGAAACTTCCTCTACGAGCATCGTCATTTTTTTGTTTTGGAGTTATTTTGTGGATTTAAGGTTGTAAGCTGAAAGTTTGAGTTAAATTGGATCAAGATTTGAATTTGGTCAACATTCAATGTTCAGATGCTCGGGTTGAAATTTTGATGACTTAATTGGATTTCGGATGCAATTTTAGACTTAGGATAAGCTACAGTGTGTTTTTTAAGGATTTCAAGAGTGTTTTGGTCTTCTTGATCTTTAAGTTAGATTGGTTGTAACTAATCAAATTCTGGATCAAGAAAACCTAGGATTCAATTTCAATATTTCCACTTAAATCGGAGCCTTGAATTTAGTAGGATAGCATACTTGGTTGGTTTTTATGGAGTTCCAAATGAATTTTGAGGATCGTTTTGAAAGTTCTTTATTTTAAGTATTGTTGTATTTTGGTGCTAATCTTTTCTTCTTCACGTCGAAGTCTATCGTTCCCCGTCGCGATCGCGAGGCCCATTATTGCGATAACTAATTTTGGGGTTGACCATTTTCCTCTTTGTGATTGCATGGGTCCTTGCCTATGATCGTGTAGTATATTTACCATTTATTTTTTCTAAAATAAATTGAGATTTCTTCCCTATATTTTTATTTTTAAGCTTTAGGAACTCTTGGGTGGTGATTTTAAAGAGATTTTTAAAGATAAATTCATTGGGTAAGTGATTTAAACTCATAATTTTTATTTTTCATTGTTTATTTTAGGATTTCAACCTTTAATTCTTAGTTCTTAACTTCAACTTTTATGGATATTTTTCAAGAACATAAAATTTATATAAATTGATGATGATTATCAACTGATTTCAATTTTGTTCAAATTGGCATTCATCGTTAATTTTCAGATGTATTGAATATCGTAATTATGTATTAATTTTTAATTTTATCCTTACTTTACTAATATCAGATTTTTGGGCTTATTTGGAGTCAGTTTCTATTAATTATGAATTGTGTGTCATTGTTTTTAATTTGTACTCTTATAATGATTCCATATTTAAATAGTGTTATATCCTCAGGAGATGCTTCATGGGTCGCTAAGATAGAGTTATGTGGGTAGTTGTTCTTGCTTAGATTTTGTATATCAGAGGTCCAACAGAAGGGGAAGGCTAAAGTGTTGGAGTAGTTGATTAATTACTTTAAGGCATCTGAATTTATAAACCTTAGTCAAGAATGCTGAATCTTGTATTTTCTTCTATGTGTGCTGAAGATTAGTGGAGATTTGACTAAGGGTTGAATTGGTCATCAAATTATCTAATAAGATGAACTAGGATAATAAAGTGATAACGTGATTTGTTGTGGCAATATGATTCTTGAATCGAAAAAATCTGATTGAATGGTGTGAATCCTATATCGAGAGGAATTGTTGTGGATATTTAATTAAGGGATTGTTTTGTGGATTCATCACATACTCATATTTTTTATGTTTATGCTCATTTGCATTAGTTTTGAAAACCTTATTAAGGTCTAAAGTTATGTAAAAGTCGAAGAAAAATAGTTTCGGATAAACCTGAAAAATGTTGATGAGAAGTAGGGGTTAGGTAACAGCTCCATGGAAAATGATATATAAATATAAGGGGTTGAACCACATGCTCTTTGGAAAGTGATACATACATATATGAGGGGTCGGGCCACATGATATGTGGCAATTTACATTGACAGATATATCCTTCATAGGTTCTGGTCTTAGATTGCCACGGATGTGTAACATAAGACAGTCATGCATCACATTACTTAGAATTGTATTTGTACCATTCCTTATTTCATTGATTCATTATGGTCATGAATCTATCCTGTCGTGACCCTATTGGTGATTAAATTTTTTATCTTTGACATACTAGTTGGTGACTTATTTGGAGCAATGTGCTTCTTTGATTATGAACTATATAGGTTGACTTGTCTATTTGCAGGTTGTACTTTTGGAGATTCAGATGGTGTGGTTGGGGTACTTGCATATTTTATGCTTTATTTCGTGTTTAGTATTTACTTGCAAAGTACCGTGTTGTTGGATACTCACTGTTGCTTCTAACTTGTGAAGGTTATTAGCCTAATTTCTCTTGACTTTCCTACTTCATTATGTGGACCAAGCTTCTGGATTGCCTAATAGGTAGCGACTTGTCCTTTCGATGGATTCACAAGGCCCCTGTTTATTTTATATTTTTGTTCTATTCGAAAACCAAGACATCAAAAGTAGTATTATTTTTCAGTTATGTTTAAGTTTTAGTGGCTTGTACATATGAAATAGATCTTTGGGTTGGAGTTAGAATTGCGGTTCCTTTAATTATTTTCCTTTGAGAGATTGTTCTTTTCTGCTTTAATTTTCACTTTATTTGAGTTGTATCATCAATTAGGTTGACCTGTATTGGTGAACTAAGATACGTGCCATCACACTCGAGTCTGGATCGTGACATACATAATTCACTAATCAAGTATATAGCACTTAATTCATCCATAATTCATTAATCAAGTGCCTCATTAACAACAAGTCTGTGAACTAATAAGCTACTATAAAGAAGTAGCACAATTCAAATCAATCAATGAAGTGTCAAATGATAGGATGCAATGTCTATTAAAACAATTCATGTCTTTATCTACTGAAACTAAGATCGAAAATCATGAAAAATATACATGGACCATGTATCCACTAGAATCATTTTCCTTCAGCACTCTTTGTAACTAGCCAGAATCATTTTTCTCAACTTATTCTATCTTGCTAAAACCATTTTCTTTCGGCATACTTATAACTATGAATCTCACTTTAATATTTTATAACCAATGCAAACAAGAATCTTCACATAAATTATGAGTGTGATAATATCTATGGCAAAAAGCAGTTCGAATCAAACTTCACTATAAACTTTCCGTCATCAATCAATATCATGCATCAATCTTTCGTATTAAGGAGTACATAAATGCATATCATTGGAACATTTTTATATTATATTCATCTTGTTAGACCATTTAATTAAGTAATTCATTTCCATAACTGATTCTTCTTACTCCCCAACATACATGGTAAGAGAATACAAGGTTCAACATACTCAATTAAGGTTTAGAAATTCACTTGCCTCAAATCAATCAAGAAATCACCTTGAAAATTAAGCTTTCGCCTTTTGTCAAGCCTTCGATTCAATAAAATCTACTCAAATATAAAATCACAGTAAGAACCCAAGAAGAATGATGCTTAATCCATTAATTTTGAAAAATGAATTCAAAATAGCCCAAAAATTCATTCTCGAAAAAAGTAGGGATAAATCTAAAAAATAATAGATAAATAAGTTATCCAAAACATTTGAAAATCAATGATACAGTTATTTTTTAAAATGAGGTTAAAATCAGTCCATAATGATTAATTTATCAAAACTTGAAGTTCTTGAGAAAAAATTCAATTACCCAATCCAAAATCCTGATTCAAATCTGAAATATTCCTTGAGAAATACCTTGTCCATGCTTAGAAAAGTCCAAATATGATATTTCATTGAAAATAAAGTTAAGATTGACTTTGAAATCCATAATTTATCAAATATTAACTTTATCGAGAAAACCTCAAATTATACGCAATTAATATGATGAAAATATTTGAAGAACCAACACGTTTATACCAGAATCATTTTACTCATAATATACGAATCCTAAATATATATTTTCATAAAAAAAATAGAGCCAATGGATAAAAGTTCAATTTTCTCCAAGAAATTTACGAATAGAGAAAGAAATTCAAACAAAGAAATCAAGAGAGGATACCAAAATGAGGATTAAAAATTAACCCCATATTAAATCAAGAAGAATGCCACAAGAATCGCTACATTCTAAGCTCTAGAATACCCAATATATTCAAAATATCAAATAAACGCATTTGAAATTGTTAATACTAGTACAATATAGTTTTGCACTAAAAAGACCATAGCTTTCTGATATGATAGCTAATAACATGATTCTTTCTTCTAAGTATCCTAAATAATGATACAGACCTGCTCCTTCAATTAAAACTCAATTCCTGCTCATTGCCCAGTCAAATATCATTTCTATTTGATAAATAACTATTTCATATTAGTGATAAAAGTCCAATCTCAATATAGAGAAAATGCACCAAACTTTTGCAGGTTAGTCCTATAATTCATGTTCAAAATTTTAAAAATTTTGGAATAATTTTTCGATCTTTAAAATTAATAATGAACCTTTTAGTTGCTACAATTTGTTGAAACAACGCCAAAGCATCCATGAAGCTTAAAAACTCATTCAAATCTCATTCAGAACTTTTGAAACACAAACCAAATATGCTACTAGCTTGGGAATGATATTTCAAACACGATGAAATCATTAGAATACTGATTTGAGATCTCCTTAACCCAAAATTCATTTAGTTGCAACTAAACTAACTTAAGGCTTTGAAAAGGCTAAAACACCCTCAAGACTTTTGAAAAATAATATAAAATTCTTCCTACGCCTAAAATCACCTCTTGAATCAACCGATGTTGTCAAAAATCTATACTGAACATTTGAACTTCGAAAATTGACCAAAGTCAAACATTGATTCAAAATTACTTAAACTTCCAACTTACGACCTAAATTCACAAAACAACTCAAAAATAGAAACATCTAGAGTTGATGAAATTGGCAGGATTCAATTCTGAAATCAGATTCATAAACTAATCAAATATGACTCGAAGCAATTATTGAGAAAGATAAAATGATAATTTTTTTGAAAATTCTAAAAAGTGTTCTATAAATATTTGTACTTAACATACTTCAAGATCAATTCGAATATTATAAATTTCAAGTTTGAGATTTTACCATATTGAATTCTATTTCTATTATTTATAAATCTTTAATAGATTCTTTTAACATATTTCATAGTCCGAGCAAAAGTTATTTATTCCCAAGTCCCAATGAACCTGTAACTATTCTGTCCCAATTCGTTACTATTGAAAATCTATGAAGCTTATTAATCTTTTTCTAAAATCTAATAAATTAGTGACGTTCCAATTAGTTTATACCCACTTCAATTATTTCATCAAGAACGATCGATATTTAATCATGATGTTCTGGTTCTCACTTGCCTGTCAAAAGTTATTATTGATTATCAATCATCAATCCAATACTTACCTAAATTTGCAGTATATGACCCAATTTGCATCAGAAAAGGAGTGAAATTTGATTCGACGAAAAGTATTATTTGGTGCAACCATAATGGTCTTTCTTTTTTTTTTTAATCAACATTGGAGTCAGCTATTTCAGTTTTGAACCTCGTAAGACTCCATTTGGAAGAAATTGTTTTCATATGCAGAGTTTGAATTTAAAATTATTGATTAAGAAGGAAGCAACGCTTTATTCAGTGAATCATATTTTTTTTATAATAACAGTAATGTATGTAACTGTTAAATTGGCATACTTGATCCTCAAATAACTCTCCCACACTAGGAAAATGACCTAATTTTTAAGTTAAAGAGATATGTTTGATGAACACTGATAATTATGGGTTAACTAATGACTGCCTGTCTACCTGTAAATAATTAGTCCACATTCAGGACCGGCTCAAGCATATTAGTGGTCTAAGGCGAAAATTGAATGGAGTCCTTAAATTTCAAAAATTAAATTAATATATTTTCTTACGAATTTTATTATTCTGTTTCATTGAGATATAAAATTATTTACGAAAGAATTATAATTGATTTCATTCGATAATTCTTTTCAATTTATTATATAATCATACTCCATATGTGTCAAACTATTCTAATAATTCTTTCTTTTTATATGAAATAAATAATCTTTACAATAAATAGTAGTATGTTTTCCTATATATATATATATATAATTATAACCTATATTACTAAAATAAAAATTGAGACCCCTCAAATCGGGGATCTAAGGTGCTTGCCTTTTTTCTAACACTGTCGAGCCATAACTATCTGCATTCTTTTACTAATGTTCGAGAAAAATAATAACTAAAGTCACATGTAGAATATATAAATGGATAAGCTAAGTACGAAGAAAAGGGTATAAACAAGATTGCTTGAAATATTATCATTGCGATTGATTTTTCGATTGGAAATAGTAGCCGACTTGTTTCACTAAATAATAATCAGCAATTTACGTTTGGTATGGACACCCATTTCATTATTGGTCTCATTAATAAAATTATAAGAAATTTAGACTTCCGTCAATACCTTCTTTTCTTCCATCTTCCTCCTCTTCTTCATCCTTTTTTCTTTTTCCTTCTCCTCTCTTTTCTTCCATAAATCTAACCCACTATTAAATTATGGTTGATTTTTATTTAAAGAAAATCGCAGAAGTCATGGTTGGGTTTACTACTACCACTACTATCGCTTTACATGCAATAATAAGTTTATGATAATTGCAAAAATTGTTTTACCTGGAAATGTTATATATATAAATAGTTCATCCATTTAATATGCACATTTTGTACATATTTTATAAGTTAGGATCCTATTATCCTGCCGAACTACTTTTTCGAATTTAGTCACCTTTAGTGCTGGTATAGAGCCAAGACCCAATTAATGCAGTAATACACACGCTGCCGCATGTATAATAATTTTAATTCTTTTTTTTAAAATATTCTTTTATTTGCTTTGTTCATAACTAAGTCAATACAAGTTTCTTATTTATTTATTTTTTTAACTTCATTCATTATTTTTTATTTTTTCCTATTAAGTTTATTTATTCTTTTTATTTTCTTTGCATTTCCCTTTGATTTCATTTCAAATGCCTCGTACCTGAAAGAAGTTAATTGCATACGGATATCAAAATAAGTGAAGAAAATAAAATTTTAAAAAGTTAAAATTGAAGGATACTTTTTTGAAATATAACTTTTTGAAAAAAACAAAATAAAATCTTAAAGTTAGGAGAAAAATGAAAGTGAAAGAGATATAACTTTGGACTTTGTTTGTTTACTGCGTGATGATTTTGTTGAATATTTTATAAATTAAGAAATGAAACTAATTAAGTATATATAAGTTTAGAGGTTAATAATTTTGTATACAAACAAATTGTAAAAATGACCAATCAAAATTGGACATGTGTCCAATATTAATGAAAGTTTTCTCATTTTTTGCTTTTTACTTGCCTTAAAAGATTGTGGACACTCTTTATACCAGATTAGCATTTATGGTTTATTTATTTCATTTAAAATTAGTTTAAGGAGGTATAGGACCCTAGTTACTTATTTACGAGAGTCACTGGAATTTCGTCATATAGTTTGGAGGGAGTGCAGTATTTATGCCTTATCCCTATATTATGACTATACACAAGTATACTGAGTAGCTATTGATGAGTACTTCTAATATATATATAATCAGGTTTGTATGCATATTTTTTTTACTGAGTTTCATTATACTTATTGCGTAACATTAGACTAACATAAAGCCATGCCTTAATATATAGGAAAAATACACAAGTATCCCCTCAAACTATATCCGAAATCCTAATGACTAGGAGTGGTAAAATTGATAAGTTATTTGGATGTCTATTAAGATTTACTCATTTTAAATGAGTTGGGTACCCATGGATAAAAAATGGATAAAACTCATACTTATCCATTTAAAAATAGATAATTTAATGGGTAAAAGAGATTCATTCATAATGTAAATGAATATTAGAATCAATAATAAGTGCCACTGAAGGACGACCAAAGTGGCATTTTGGTAAATTCGACGTCGCACGTGGCTATTTCTGAAGGCGGACGCCTGATGGCATTTACGTAATTAGCGGTTATTGCAGGGCCATTACGGTAGGTCGTATTCCCTTCCTACTCTATATGGCCCTTCCTACTCTATATGGTAACCCTTTCCGTTCTTCGATTCTTTCCGCCCTTTCGTTAGCTCGCCGTAGAATCGTATCACACCGTCGCCGTTTTCAGCTCCGGCTCTATCCACGTAAGTACATCTTCCGTTTCCTTCTTAATTTCTCTCTCTACTCCTTAACGCCGCAATTGGCCCTTCCGCTTTGCTTCGGGCCTTACTGGCTGCTTCGCCGTTAATAGGTGGTTCTGTGTTCAGTCCTTCGTCAGTACTACGGAGAAGACCACCACCGCGTCGCCGTTCGCGGCTTCCACTCTTTCCAGGTAAGTACAGCTTCCATCTTCGTCTTTGCCTATTTAATTTTTCCAATTCTTCCACTGTTATAGCTAACATTGTTCTTTTCCCCTTCCAAATTTGACTTCCTAGAGTGCTTAGAACTTCCATATAGTTCCTTACCGCTTCCGGATGCATGCAGGTGATATGTAGTGTAGATGTGGAAGAAGGTGTAGGCGTTCCATATCTAAACTCGAATTGGGCATGCACACTGTTTGCTATCTGGAAAAAGGTATAGGCTTCGGATTTTCATAGTGTGATTGTGCATGCAAGTTTTGGACAATATGCCAATTTTTATTTTTTCATTTTTCCGACTGTTAGAGCATACCCCAACCAGCAAAACAGGAAGACAAAAGAAGTTTTCAAAAAGACTCAGTGCTTCTCTCCTCTCTGCGACTTTCACACTTCACTGTCATGTAAAGGGTGTTTTTCCACACAGCAATTCTGTTACCAAACAATCCCTCTGCACAACAGCAACAACGAAAACTTTGATTCCCCGGCCCATTTTAATATTTTGAATGAGTCATTAATGCCTTCTTCTTCCCTATTTGTGTGTTACGTTACTCTGTTTTTCACTCTCTGTTTCGCCGTAGACTCTTTTGCTAATTCAGTATTGGAGTACTCCTACATCACTGTTTCGCCTCTTCGGGTTCCCCATCAGGTTAGCTCTTCATTCCTTTGAATCTGACTTTGACTCTTATTCAAATGTGGGGTTTTATGGAGATATTCCTAATTTTAATGTTATGCTGATGCTTTAATGTCT
The DNA here is from genome assembly GCA_029948455.1 of Solanum rostratum. Classification (NCBI taxonomy): domain Eukaryota; kingdom Viridiplantae; phylum Streptophyta; class Magnoliopsida; order Solanales; family Solanaceae; genus Solanum; species Solanum rostratum. Next base: position 21,652,155 of record CM057048.1, read on the forward strand.
TAGTCAACATACATGTCAATTTAAATTTTCCCACATACTTTGGTTCTTTTTGATTTGATGCGTGAAAGTTGAACGGCCCCACTTAGGTCTTCTTTGGTGAACTAAATTCTGTTTCCATAATTTAAGGTATACAATGTGGTTGTTATTGGTTTTGTTTTCGTGCTCGAGTTATTTTGATTTGTTTAGTTTACTTTCTTCTCCGGGATTCATCGCTACGTTGCTTCAAGCTCTATACAATTTTGTTGCATAGTTTCTACATTAGTTATGTGATTATGAATTCGATGTGGACTCCCATTCTGGCACGGATTTTCAATGTTGGTTAATGGACCATGATTTGATATGTAACTGCAGGTTATAGGATTGAATGGGAAATTTCCAGATCCTGTTCTTAATGTTACCTTTTTCCTTCGTTTCTTTCTTTGTGTCGTTATGTTAGGTTGGCTTGATGTTAACGTCGATGATAAATAATGGTGCAAGATGACTATTTCTATGTTTGTTTTCACAAAGATTACTCTTTATGCATTTTTGGAAATAAACTTTTCTATGAGGTATTAAATCTTTGATTATATGTGCTGAACTAGCAAAACGTTGTTTTATTTTCCTGCTTTGACTCCTTTACTTTTCTTCGATTGTGGGAGCTGAGTGTTTGCTTTCTTAGTTCTTCACTTCCACATGGTGCATCTCTGAAATATTCTTCTGCATTTCCTATTTTTTTAAACGTATGTTGTCCATTTCCACTTTCCTCAATTTGGTGTTTGTGAATTCGGCATGCCTGTGTCTAGCAGCCTGTGGCTGAAATCTTTAAGCCTTACTTCCGTATGTAATCTTTGATCTTTATGCTATCACTTGGTTCTTGTACTTGGACTATCCTATTATTGTTGCATTAGTGTCCTGATATTATCTGTTCTTTTTGTTACTTCCTTTGCTTCTTTTATCCAAACAATCAAAATAGAGCCTTCACCAATCAAAGCGGCGTATTCTGCAGTTATAGCTTCTCAGGAAACTGTTTATTCTCTATTGGATAATACATGTCTTTCACCCCTATGCATGCGTTTTAGATCAGATCCAAATACCTAACTAAATCATATAACAATATGTAGATTGCTGAATTTCTCTGAATGTTTAGGTTACCTTCTGAATTTAATGACTTAAATGGTGTCAAAGTATGTAAGGTAGCTACTTGTTCGTAAATCATCTTATAGCTCTCTCCTAAGTAGAACAACTTGAGTCTTGCCAAATTTAGCTACTGCATCCATCTCCTGTAATAAATTAGTACAAAGCTATAATTCAAGGTCTTGCAATGTCTTCTCCGCGATGTGGCTTATTCATAGAAGGGTCTTTTTGGTTTAGGACTGATTCTTAGCTTTCCTGATATCAGATATAAAGCATTTAAAATCTGCCTCTTTTTACCCTACGACTTCATGTTATCTTCCATAATATCAATTCTTCTGCAACTTGTTTGCAAAGCTAAGACTTTAACTCATTTGATGTTCAAATCTTGGCAGCAACATTGATATAGCTTTACTTATCACCCTTATGCTTTCGTAGGATATTTCCTCATAGTCTTAGTTGAAGATGCAGGTGGAATATTGGAGTGCCTTCTTGTGGTAGTCTTCCATCTTCTTCTTAACATCAACACCAACGTTTCTCCTTCTGTACAATGTGATTGCATTTCTTGCTGACAATCTGTCATTTGCTTATAGTCCATGGATTTAGATAAGCTTTTGACTAAATACTTGAAAGGTTTGGAACGTTTGATTGTTTAAACAGAGACAGGAAGTTGTGTATCTGGTATATTGATTAGGATGAAAGTCCAAATTAAATTAGAATGATCTCTGCTAGAAATTGCTTCATTACTTGGTGAAAGCAAGACAACAGTGTTGTTTTTCCCATCTCTCTGTGAAGAATGTTCTTATGAATGTATGGTAGCTGCCATTTACTGCTTCTGACAGAGAGCACACGCTTTTTCTTAAGCATCTTGTTATCAATTAACCTCGCTTATTTATTTCATTCTCTCTCTTGGGATTCCTTCTCTTATTTGTTACTCTCTAAAGATGGCAGATTCTGCAACTTTAAACAAACTTGTACACTGTCCCGTAAGACACATAATGTAGAAGCATGGTTCCATATATGCCTTTGTGTTAGGAGCTCCGTGCTTTACGCCGTCCTTTTCCGTAACTTACCATGCTCCTTATCCATGCACTCATCTTACTGGTTAACTTGACAGCGGACATGATATGTGAATACTACGTACTATTCTTACCCAGGGAAAAGGATCTGAAGTGCTAATGTCCGAGGGGAAGTCAGTCGGACTGGTGCTGTCTTCTCCACAGATAATTGGTACTTAATATTTGTGTTCGCTTTTTCCTTTCTTCCTTCATACTGAAAAAGAAAGTAAAGGGTTGTCTGCCTTATCTTTTCATCGTGCGCAGTCAATAGGACACGGCTGATGTTATTGTAACTATTTCCCCCAGTACAACTCTGCTTTTCCTCTTACCATTGTTCTGTGTTTCTTGACATGAGCTTAAACGGAGCAAAAATGTTCTGTAACAATTTACAGCACCCCCAATTTGCTTTCGATCGCGGGATTGTTGATGCTATATATGTTAATTGCTTTTTTCTGTCTTTCTTCTTCGGCACGGCGTTCATTGGTGCCGATGGTTCTCCCCTATATTGTCGAGAATTGCAAGACATACTCTGCACATGGGTTGCTTTTGTTTCCATCTACTTTCTGTATTCGTTGCGTCTTCCTCCCGCAATCATTGCTCTATGCCTCTTACCATGGTATTTCGCCCTGGCTCATGGCCACCATTAATGAACATAACATCCAAGAAGTCAGGGTCAGCGTACATTACTCTACTCAATGATCTTTCCCCGTTAGTTTCGTCCTTCTGATTCTGTACTCTAATCCTACGGTCTTATGCTCTTGTCATTTGTTCCTCCTTCTTATCTGTTTATGTCGTGCCTCTAATCTTCTTCGCGAATGCATCTTCACGTTCATTGGAACTTCATCTTCGGCCGCCTAAGAACATGCATACTCTTGCAGGCGATGAAGATTACCCATGCTGAAAATGCAAACTGAAGACAGTTTAAAGAAGAGTCCTATCAGAGCCTCCTTCCTCAAGTTACTCCTACAAAGTATTTCCTCCCTGAAAGTTTCTGCGTTCCCTTGCATCCCGAGTGTTTGCATGACCTCTCAGGCACTATGGCGTGCCCACAGATTAGAGAGTCGCAACCTCTGTGTTGTTCCGGTTAAAGTCCACTCCTCATTAACTTGCACTTCCGGTGAACCCAACATGTTGTATTACTTTCCTCAGGTGATCATTCCAGTAAGAAAGGCTGACCTAAACAAGGGATTACGTCTGCACAAAGGCGGGTTCTACAAACCACGTCCAATAAACAACCCGCCCTCCTAACATCCTTTGAGGATAAGAAATTCCCAGGTGGCTGATATATTGTTCTTGTGGAAACCTCTAGAAGCTTCTTCTACACACTACATTCCCTCGGAGATAAAAGGATACGCTGAAATAATTCCACTTAGCTTATTGTGCAACCTCCATGATCAAGCAAGTGCAGGGGTTTGTGTAGTTTCGTTAGTAGGCTGTCTTGTCTTTAACCGAAAGCACAGTTGATAGTTTCAGCAATCCCAGCCGATACTTTCGATGATGAACTTTCCTCCATCGCTATGTACAATAGTGAATTCCACACTTCCCCTCCCAGACTCAGTGTACAAGCGCACGGAAGAAAGTTCATCATCGAAAGTATCGGCTGAAATTACTGACCCTCTCAACCTTGCTTTTGTTTAACTACAAGACAGAGTACGCACCAAAATGCACAAACCTTTCATGGTTGTTCACTTTCTTAGGATTTCCCATTCTCCGGGCATGAAAATGATAGCGCAATCAAGTGTGTAGTAATAAGTGATTAATTGGGCTACCAAACCATTGTTTGCCGGCTTACAAAAACTTTGAAATGACAGCAGAGGCATCCTAATATAGATGAAACTTCTGGGGGTTTCCATAAGAACAACATGTGCACCACATTGGAATTTACTAACGGCCTACGACGGCCCATGGACTCGGCTGGGTTTTTTCATGGACAGGTCATAGAGGGACGGCATGTACGCGCCGAGCCCTCTAACAACGTACTTTGCTCCCCCAAGGTCAATCAACTCACGCAGTCAAACAGCCCTTTCATGTTCGATCATTTAACGCTGCCATTCTTGACGGAACTGAATTTGATGAATTGAAAAAAGGGTATGGCACTGTGTGTCCCTTTATTCCTTAATAGCTCACAACTCCCTCTCATTCGTTTTCTACTACTCATTAATTTGTTTTGTGTGCATACCCAATGATACATACGGACTCTTGCCGCTGGATTTAGAAGATTTCTTGGAAAGCCAGTGGGGATCCTCGGAAAAAATGCGAGAACGTTTAGGCAATCTACTCAGAAAGGGCCACACTTTATTGAATTGTGCACTCAGGGTAACATTCCTCTGATCTTCCTTGAAAATATTACTCTATTTATGCAAAGTATTATTTTGCTTTCCTCCAGTGATATTAATCTTGGATTTTTTGGTTCCCCCTTTTTATAAACTGCGAACATCCCAGGCACGTTCACATGTAATTGGAAAACTATGACTTCCTACTGCAAGAACAAAACCAAAATAAACACAAAGATAGACTTCGCTTCACTTAAAATTCTATTAGCTTCAGCTGCTCCATGAAGGAGTAAGTGTTGTATGTGCTTGCACCCTCGGAAATAGGATTAAGATGTTTATTAATTTGACAGATTGGGTCCAAATCGACGGCAAGTACTACTACCGACGTTGGAGGGAAAAACGCCACACCGGCCTCTTTTGCAAAGCGCGTCTTCAACTCAGAAATGTCAAATTTCCGCATACAATCTGCCTGTTGGACTCAAGCTGGCCAGGCATCACAAGATGTTATAGTGCAACATCAGCTTTGCGCTCTCTTACCCACGCGCATCCCCGTGCCAGCAACTACATCCGGCACAGACGAAAGACAAAGCTACAAGATAAACAGGTACGCACACTTGCACCCCAAGACCCCAGAAGATAAGTTTGCTGCTGCTTACTCTTCATGTTAGGTACTTGTGTTGTCTTTATTTCTGAAATGTCAAATGTCCGGTGCCGTATCCTCCCTAACCTAATCTTCCCTTAATTAATTTTGGTGAATCCATTACCTCGCCCAGTATGCCAACCTAACTTCCACATCCGCCAGATTCAGTGATTTAAGGAGATCTACACATCCACAGACTGCTCTGCTGTGCTCTTCTTACAGATGCATGTTATATTTTACGCGATTTTAATTCAAACATTACACTCTTTCGCATAACTAAACTGATAGCACACTCTTTCCTGCTTCAGGTTATGCACTCAATACCTTAAGAAGATGCTTCAAAAGCCCTGCCTTGTGTTACGACTGAAGAAAGGAAAATGAGCTGCCACGTGCTTCGTCTGTGCATACTACAGAACTAAAACACGCCTATTAGGTTGTTCACTCATCTCTACAATACCGAATACTGACAACTTCCCACACTAACGCCCACAGTACAATACGCAGGCCCCCAGATTCAAGGAAAACTCCGCGGGCGACTGGGCAACACAGGCCATGAACTTAGCAATACTCCTTATGCCCACCTACCGAAGGCCGCAATCTACGCTGCACCCAACAACCCACCCACCCACCCCTTACGTAAATTAACTCTTTCCTCTAATGTACTGTCGGCTTCAAGACAAGCGTTGCTAATACTTAGTTAAATGTTACTCTATTTCATCCTTTACTACCCCGCCGCCCACCTCCCGTGCTGCGCACGGGCAGCACCCTCTAGTTTTTATTAGAAGAAGTCAGGGTGGATAAAGGTAAGTAAAATTTTTTGAACTTTCTAAACTTAAATTAACTTTTTATTGGGAGAGAAAAAATTATTTTTTTTAATATTTGGGTGTAGGGGTGTGGATCGGTTGGTTCGGTTCGGTTTTATACATTATTGCTTCGGTTTATCGATTTTTGATTCTTAAATATACTAAACCAATAGCAAACCAATAAAATAATTTTTATTGATTTTCGATTTATCGATTTTAAATTCTTAACGGTTCGTTTTTCAATTTACCCCTGATAAGAATGACAGTGAAAATTTGCCTTAATAAAAGCATATGGGTACGAAAGAGTAAAGACTAAAGACTAAATACTTCACTTAAGTACGGTAAATATTAAAATAGGAGAAGTAATGTTATAGTGTCCTATTACTATTAAATTACTAATATTTAATATTTATAAACGAATAAAATAATAAATTATTATATTAATAACCTTATAGTAAAAATCAATATTGAACCGATAACCCAATAATTTTATTTTCAAAATCATTAAATATCCAATAACCTAATAACCCAAAAATAATAAACTAATAATATTTTTATCTGTTCGAGTTATAAGTTTGTTCGATTTTTGCACTCCCCTATGTGGGGATAGGGTTGGGGTTGTAAAAAAAATTATATTTTAAAAAAAATTACATTGTTTTGGGGTAGGGTGGGGTTAAGAAGACACTCGGGGGGTGGGAGACGGGAGTTAGAGGTAAAAAAAAATAAGATCCTTTTTAAAGAAAATAAATTTTTTTTTTAAAAAAAAATTTAGGGTCCGGGGGGAGGGGGGTGGGGGAGCGTGGAGCTTGGGTGGGGGTAAAAAATTTAATTCTTTTTAAGAAAATTGAATTTTCTTTTTTGTAGGGAGCCCTCGAGGGTGTGGCTCGGGGCTGGGGATGGAGGGATAAGGGGTGAGAAATGGCTAAAAGGATTTATTTTTGAACTTTTAACATGATCTCTACTATAATATGACATCCATATTTACTCATATTATCAATTGGGTAACTCATTTTTACCCATTTCGAATATTAGTCAAGTTGGCTATTTTATCAATTTATACTTAACTCATATTGATCGACTCATATCTGACTCGACCCGCTCGGTTGCCACTCCAACTAATGACATAATTAATTATTAACAATGTATCTTATGTGTTAATGTGGAGCCACAAATCAATTCAGTTAGATGTAATGATATACATGCATCACCGCCTTATATGCTTTCAATATAGTGAGCACACTCTCTGTGCCACCTCACCACCAAATGGTCTATTTATTACATTTCAATGTCATGCCTCAAGCCTACAATCGGCAAATAAAAAATCATTACTAGTCTCAAGCGAACTATTGTCCTAGCTAACGACTGAATAGAAGACTAAATATATATATGCAGAAACTTCATAAAGTGAACCTTAAAAATATTTAAGTAAATCTCATGCAATAGTCTGAAAATAGTTCTTATAATAAATAATAATTATATTTAAAACATCAAAATAAACAGATTGAACTAGCTCACTAATTCTGACTATCTATGAAACCTCTACTAACTGGAGATAGGTGTTGGAACAAGACCTCAACTACCTGATTACAAAATAGATAAACTAAACTTAACTAAATTGGAGTCCTCCGAAAGAAAGGAGGTCTCATTAACTGCCCATGGGAAAATATCTTATTGAATGTGTGCTATCATGGACATCTATATCATAAATGATGCTACATCATAAATGATACAACATCAAATGTCATTAATACATGAAATGTATTGTATGTAATAAATATCATGCCCCCGAATATGAATGACACCAACGCTGGTCTGTCTATGGAAGAACCGATACTTTAACCTAGCTAATTGGACTAGCACAGTTTAGAAGATTTTTAGTTACAGAACCAAGTTTAAATAAACAAATGAATTGAGTTCCCATAAACTCAAATAAGAACCTAATTAATAATAAAAACAATCCCTATAAAACTAAAAGTCATTATACTAGAACTCTAACTACAAATCTAACACATAGGGATGCAACCCAAAAAATCAACAAGTAAATAAATGAGGTTTGAATCCGAAAATAAGTGGACTAAGATAGTGAAAGAACCGATAGTAGCCCGAAAGATGCTGGCTCACTCTTGGATTCTAAATCAAGGATCACCTAGCTGAGGTCTCTCTACAGCTACCTGGAAATGCTTTGTACATTATAAAAAATGGAAAAAGGGTTTAAAATACCCTTGAACTATTAAAAATGATACAAAAATATTCTTCATCCACCTATTGAGCGTAAAATGTCATTGTCATCCACCTTTGGGTTAAAAAATATCCTTTTCTTTAACAAAATATTTTTGAGTCCGAAAATATCAGGCATTCACCTTTTTGGCTTACTTATACCCTTGAAACTAATAATACTTTCTTTTTTCTTTTCTTTTTTAAATATTTATTATGTTTCATTTTTTATAGAATAAAGTAAATTCCCGTCCTCAATTCTTTTTTTACAAATAAAAATCTCATATTTTTTTTTATTTTTTAAAGTTTGTTTTGGGGTTATCAAGAAAGATGTTATTTTAGTTTGGATAAAATATGTGAAAAATCTCATTTTAAAAAATAAACTAGTAGTTTTACTGTTTTTTTTTAAAAAAAAAATAGTGCCATGAAGAATTATGGGAAATTAAAAAAAAGCTCTTAAAATATCTAAAGTCACAATAATACATATTTTGATTTTTTTTTTAAAAAAACTCTGCACAACTTGTATTTTATTTGGGCAAAAATAATTAACCTTTTAAGGATCAAAGCGATTTATTACCAATTTACCTTTCTTTAATTTTTTTTATTTAATTAAATTTGAATAGTTTTCGTTATCTTTTATTATAACATTAAAAAAATAAAAACTTATCCTTTAGATAAATTAAAAACTTGCTTTTTCATTAACTTTATATATTTTTAAAAAGTTTTCTTTTTTAGAAAGTTAAATTGGTTAATTATTTTGATAAATCACTTTTGTAAAAATATTACTGATCCTTATAGAGACATTATTTCGGAAAGAAATCTAGTAGAGATGAGGATTTATTTTATTCCATAAGAAAATGAAACATAATAAATATTTTTTAAAAAGAAAAAAGAAATGGTTGTTAGTTTCAAGGATTTAAGTAAGCCAAAAATGTGAATGAAGGGCATTTTTGAATCCAAAAGTGGATGACAAAGGGTATTTTAGCCACAACGGAGAGAATTTTTATACTATTTTCAATAGTTCAAGGGCATTTTAGGCCCTTTTCCGTATAAAACAAAGTAAGTGCAATATTAGTACATATAACAACAGTGTCTTGGTGGAATCATGCAGTAAAATATATAGTAAGTAACTAAATATAGTAGCTCATACATATACTGAAAAGAACACATTAATCACAATTCATGCTCTATATTTAAATTTTATATTCATCAAACTCAATGTAAATTCAACAATAGTCCTCTCAAGGGACTCACACCCAAATGAGTTACGTGTCAAAATAAGGCATTTGATCCAATAATGGGTCAAAATATGAAATCCGATCTAGTAATGTAACATAATGTGACCCCGATCTAATAATATGTCGGAATGTGACACTCGATTCAATAACGTATCCGAACATGATATTTGATCCACAATCACAGTTGTGATCACAACCATGATGAATAATTCACAACTAGTAATAGGTTCATTCCATACAATTAGATCATAGGGATTATCAACTAGCTTTAGTCATTCCCATTTTACGTACATGCAAAAAGTACTATGAAGTAGTTAACATTCATATATCACACAAATGGAATACTAAACCATTACCTACCTCAAATTTAATCCTTGAACTCTATAGAACAGAGCTTTTTCACTTTTTAAATTCTTAGCTCATTCTGGGTCTATAAGTATTCAAGCAAAATATATATAATCAACAATAATGGTTTAATTTATCCAAATTATAACAAATTCCTAACTTTCAACTACTTTCAAGTGTATCTCCTCAAACTAGATGTAACGACCTCGAAGGTTTTTATTTTTGACTTTTTCGAAAAAATTATTATTTTGTCCTTCTCAAAAGTTGTCGTAGGTCATTTTTGGTTGAGTCTAAAAGTCGAATTTCGAAAACCTTGTAAAAGGTTGGTGTTTTGCTAAAGAAAGAGTTTTTAAAGGCTTAAAGTTTGAAATTTTGAGTTCCACTTGAGTTTGAGTGTCATAATGTAGTTTTGTTGATTTCATTAACTTCGGAATGCGAATTTGATCTAAGAGAACTGACGGAACTTAATTCAGAGTTACAACGGAGATTTTGGACCTAAAGTTGCATATTTAGTTGAATTCGGATAATAAGTTTAACTTGGTTAACATTTAATATTCGGAAGCTCTAGTGCAAATTTTGATGAATCCGTTGCGTCTAGAACGTCATTTTCGGTAGGGTGGCATATTTCATTCATATTTATAGGGTTCTGGATAGATTTCGAGGGTCAAAAGTCATGTTTTAAAGCGTACTGGTGCAAGTTGACCGGGTCAATGCTGTCAATAACCCTTTTTTTTATTTGTTGAAAATACTCCTTCCCTATTTTGACTACTACACCATTTTCTTCCATTTTTGGAGATCTAAAAGCTTGGAGGTACAATTTTGAGCAAGATTTTCATGGATTTTCATTTGGGTAAGCTTCCTAAATACAAATTCTTTTATTTTTAGTATTTAAATTATGATTTTTATTTGAAACTTTTGTTTCAACCCTCCAATTTTTATGGGTTTTCAAAAACATGATTCAAACTTTAAATGATGATTTCTCCCTCAATTTCTATTCAAATTTTATGGAATTTTCAACCACAAACTTCATTTTTTGTGTAGAACCTGATTTTGAGCTCAATTTCCAAATTCAAGATTAAAAAAAAACTATTTTTTTTATCATTTTACCCTCGAATTGAATTTCTATCAATATGAATATCAATTGAATCCTTTTGACACGTATATCTCATTTTTAATAGTGGTTTGGTGTTATGGAGTTGATCTTGTGGATTCATTCATTCAGTTTGCTAGTCGCGATTTGGCCTTCAATATTTTAGTGTTTTGGAGTATCGTAAAAGGGAAAAGGCTTAGATTTGAGTTGATTGAGACTTTGATTAAGGAAAGTGGACGTCTAATTTTTTGTTAAGTATGATTGAACCATGTATTTCTTATGTATTGCATTTGGGTGATTGTGGCATGAAATGGGATAGAATTATACTGTTGTAGGCTTCTATCGTGGGATTTTGGATTGGGTAATTGTAAATGTTGTGAATCCTTGACTTGTGAAATAATTGTAGGATTGTGAATACTTGTGAACTTGTGGGTTATCTAGTTTTTATTTATTTGGTTATTAATTGAAGTAAGTGGACCCTAACCCTTGTTGAGTTGATTTTAACTTAATATTTTCCTTCAATGTGAAATTTGGGTGTTAGTGAACTATTATAGTGGATATGATTTGAGTAATGGGAAGGTAGAAATGATGATATGTACGGCTTGAATCATGAGATAAAGTCCATTGTTGTTGACTTATACTTATGAGATAATATCGTGAAATGAGCTTGTGATGTCGTAGTTGATAGTGTGAAGATGTTCATGATGTTTTGATTATTGAACTTTGAATTATATTACATGGAATTGTCTATTGAATATCTTATGTGAAATGTTGAACTAAATACTATATTGAGATGTTGTTGGGAATTTTGAAACTAATTGCTTCTGAAGTAAGAACTCAAGTGATGAATTGTCTTAAGCTATGATGACTAAGGCTAACTGAAAAAGTTGATCTATGTTGATATTTTGATTATTACATAATGTGTTAATGATGATTCAAATGTTGGAGGATAATGAAATGATTAATGAATTATAAATAAAAGAACTATATGAACATCTTGCATGCATTCATGATTATGGAAGTGATACTGATATGATGATTTTATGAGCTTGATGTTCCATTTTTGATGAAAAGCTGAAAGAAAATAATTCCAGCTAGTTTTGTGCTGATGTGTGTGTGTGTATTGAGACATTGATGATAATGAGATATTGATGATATTGCCACATTGATGGTATTGAGGCATTGATGACATTGGTACCACGATAATATTGAAATCGTTATGATGTCGACTCTGTGATATATTTGAGATCATACACATTGCATTAACTATTAATTATGCATTTATACTTGTGATGGATACAGCCAAGTGATAAGTAAGGTAACACGCGGACATGGGTCGAGGTTAGTGATATGTTGCCAAAATGCAGCACATTTGATGCTTAAAAACTTGGAATTTTATGTGTTCTCAAAGCGATGTTAGTAGATTTGATGTGTTTGTGTTTGTGTTTGTTTTGTAGGATTACAGGGTTGGCATGATTTTAGGGCTGTGTGCAAAAGTTGCAGAAATTAAGGTTTCACGAGACCCTTTATGGGCCGTGGAAAATTCCACAGGTCGTAGTATGGGTTTCGTACAAGATTCCAGTGAAAGGTGATTTTCTGAAGTTAAGTCTACAAACATGCAGACAAGCCGTAAATGATTCTACAAGCCGTAGATTTGGTGTCGTGCCCTGAGGATCAGAAAATGAGAAGTTGCTGAAAAGTCATCAGACGAATCCCTTCACGGGTCGTAGAAGTTTATATGGCCCTTAGGTGGGTGTTGTAGAAGTTGCCCCCAGATTTGCTCAAAGATTCCAAGAAGCCCCGACTATGGGTCGTAAAACATTATACGTCTAGTAGAAGTGCCCATAGAGACTGCTGACCCAGTTCTCCTAATTCATTTTGGTTTAATATTTTAAACACTATAAATTGGTTTTTAGATTATTTTTCGTAGAGAACAAGAGGAATAGTAGAGAAACATTGTGAAACATTATTTTGTGTCTTTAATTAAATCTTGTGATTCTTAGTGAAGAGCTTGGATTTATGTTCTTAATTCCATTGTGTAAGTGCTCAATTATATTACTCAAATTCATGATTCTTACATCTACACTGATAATGAGTAGCTAAATCCACAACTAGGGTTGTGGGAACCATGAAGAACTAACAAGGTAAAATCGAATAATTCATAATTCTTGGAAAGTGTGCATGCATGTATTAATTAATTCTCTTCGGTTTGAATACTTTTTAACAGTGGTCAACGTTAGAACTCGCCTAGTGTTACTGACTGGATCAAAGCAGTAATAAATAGGAAAAGAGATTAATCAATAGGATTCGATTGATGTTTCTCATCTAATCAACCATCAAGGGGAGGTTGTACTGGAACGATAGGTAAGGGTTAGTAACGTCACTGCGGGGATGGATCAAATCACGTAGTGAAATTTGTCTCTTTCTTAGATCAAAGAGTTTGGTAAACTTAACTTACTCTTCTTAATGCTACACACTAGAAAAGAATTCGATTATCTGGTTATACCAAGTTAGGAAATCATGGAGAACACAATACCCTAGTAACTCTTCATACTAATTTCACACTTGTTTAGTTTAGGACTACTTTTCATAGTTTTTACAAACCTTCTCCCCCCTCCCCTTTTGAGGAGATAAGTAGGTTAATCCACCTAGATTACTTTAAATTCTTCTAAGTCTACCATATTCTCAATGGGATCGACCCTAACCTTGGTTAAATTATATATCTTGACAACGACCGCTTTAGCCTTAAAAAGGAGGTGTAGCTTGGGTGACATCAGATTTTAGCACTATTGTCGGGGAATACGACTAGACTTGTTTGATTTGAGTAGTTCGGGAATTAATCCTATTTCTCTCATTTTACGTTTTTGTTATTTTTGTTTTGTTTCAGCGTGCATGTGTAGTGTATACACAATAGACAAAGTTGAGGTATTCCCTTGACTTCATTTGATCTAGAGACTCAGAGAAGATTGAGAAGGATGGCCCAAGATAAGGCAAACAACATGAGGAATATAGCTCTGAATTAAAACCAAAATCAATATGAGAATGAAAATAACCCACCTCCTCCTGAGGACATTGATCCACAGCCACAGGACTTTAACGTCGAAGCTTATCAACGGAATCAACACCAGCTAAATCCTACGGCTAAGGATGTTACTGGATCTATTGTGTTACTGCCGCTACTGGATGACACAAAGTTCGTGATTTTGAGTGGGTTGCTTCAGATATTGCAGAATCATGGGTTGTTCGCGGGCCGACCATCAGAGGATTCACATAGCAATCTACACAACATTGTGTTTGTTTGTAAGAGTGTAATGGGAACTCAAAATTTGTCCATGGATGTTGTTGGGCTTCATGTCTTCCCATTATCTCTAACAGGCAATGTAGCGCTATGGCTATCCGAGCTTCCACAGAGTTTGATCACCAACTGAGCTGAATTGCAGAACGCCTTTTTGGAGAGATTCTTCCCGAGATCAAAGAAGCTCAAGTTGAAGAATCAAATCAACAACTTCAAGCAACTTCCTGGTGACTCGATCAGTATTACATAAGAGTAGTTCACAAAGTGTATGAGAAGTGTCCCGGACCATAAGATAGTTGAAGATGCCTTGGTGAAGATCTTGTACCACACCTTGGACGAGAATAGCCAAGCATGTGCTGATACCATCATCGATGGCGCATTTTTAGATCAACCATTTTCAAGGGTTGATGTGAAGTTGGAAAAGGTGGTCAAGACTAATCGTTCATGGGGGCCAAGAGATCAATCCTCTACCAAGAGCTCATGTGCAGTCAGTACTAGTTCAGTGCAGGCTAAAATAAATGAGGAGATATGAAAGATCTTGTCAATATTAGAACCAACGTGACATTGTTGATAAAGCAGAATCAGAAATGAGTCAATGCAGTTGTTCATCATCCTCCACGAGCACCCATGTACGAGGAGCCTTACTATGAGGAGGACACTTACTTCATTATTGATCAGTTGGAGGGGGGTTTCGGACCAACACCCAAGGGTCCAATCAGGACTATTAACTCCAAGGTCAAGGGAACTAGAACAACAATGACACCTTCAGAGAGAACAATCGTGGAGGTTACTATGACAGAAACAAGGGCCAGGAAAGAGATGTTGATTGGGGTCGCAGAGATGGCTACATGAATGGTCCTTATGTGCCATCACATAATCGTGATACCAGTTCTAGTAGTCCCAGAGTTGAGGAGATGGTTGATCGACTGTTGAAGAAGGCTGACACACCGGATGAGACCTTGAGGGGGATAAAGTCTGACATCTCTAGCATTAATTAACAGATTGAGTCTCATTATATTGCTAACTCAACTCAACCAGCAACAGAGAGGTACATTGCCAAGAAACACAGTTTTGAATCGAAAGAATGAGAGGCAGTGTATGGCGGTAACTACTTGTGGTGGTAAGAGTATTATTGATCCTCCTATGCCGGTCGATGACGACGATGTTCGAGAGGAGACAGTTGACGCCAGAGATGCAGAAATCGGAGGTGATTGTGCCAAGGATGGGATTAGTGATGCTATAGAGGTACCATAAAAGTTGAGGCCCATTCCTAGACCTCCTTGTCCCTTCCCTCAAAGAATCAAAAAGAAGGAGGAGGAGAAGGGTAAGTTCGAGCACTTTCTCTCTATGCTGAAACAACTCTCCATCAACATCCCTCTCATTGAGGCATTGGAGAACATGCCAGGGTATGCGAAGTTTATGAAGGACTTGGTCACAAAGAAGCAGATAGTGAGTCAGGCACTCTTCGAAGAACTTCAACATTGCAGTACAATTACTACAAGGTCCTTGGTGTAGAAGCGAGAAGATCCTGACACTTTCACCATATGCTACACTATTGGAGACGTGGAGTTCGCAAGGTCATTGTGTGATCTTGGTACCAGCATAAATCTAATGCCCCTTGCAATCTTCAAAAAGTTAGGATAGGGAGCCCTTATTCTGACAAGCATGCGATTGTCGATGGCTAACCGCATGGTGAAGAAGCCTGTGGGGATACTTTATGACGTACTTGTCAAAGTTGAGAAATTCATATTCCCTGCAGACTTTGTGATCCTAGATTGGGTAGTCGACTTTGAAATCTCAATCATCTTGGGGAGGCCCTTCCTAGCCACTGGTCGAGCACTAGTAGATATGAAAGCTGGCGAATTCAAGTTTAGATTGAATATGAAGAAGTTGTCTTCAACAACTATCTGTCAATGAAGAGGCCAGAAGACTTGAAGAAGGATGTTTGGGCACTTGGTGAAGTCTGAATAACCAAGTTATCCAAGTCGTGCTGCGATAATAAATTAGGCGCTACTTGGAAGGCAACCCAAGATATTCAATATAATAAATGTAGTTTTGTTTTGTTTTTAGCTTTTGGACTTGTAGGTAGTTTAAGTCTTCGCAGTGTGGTTATTGGTTGCATATAGGGTAACAATGTGTTCTTTGAAGAATGTGCAGGTACATGACCAAGTCAACCATTTTTGGCTGAAAAGGCATCAAGAAGTGTTTCTACGACTGGTTCTACGGGCCGTAAGTACAGTCGGTACATTGTAGAACACTTCTAATGAGATTGGTACACCCAGTCCACGAGCCAAATTTATGGCTCATAGATAAAACTATGGGCCGTGAATGGGGCATGTGGAACCCAGGTAAGTATTTCTGCGTTTGACTAAGTGTGGAGGTTTCTACAACCAACTCTACGAGTTGTATTCCATCCTACGGCTCGTAGACTGGACCGTGAAATCCAGTCCCCAAAATTAGGGTTTAGGATTTTTACGAAACTAGGATCTACGGGCCATAAAATCCTCTACGACCCGTAATTGGGGTTTCGTAGAGCCCAGGCCTATTAATTTTGGCCGACCCGGTCAAACTATAAATATAAGGGGTCAAATTATTTTGGCCCTATTCTTCCCCAAATTTACCAAATCAAACTCAGCACCCCATACCCTTGTTTCTTCGACCATCGACGACCGGCCACCACATATTTTTGGGCATATTTTCAGATGAATTTCGAAAACCCTAGGGTTCCTTCTCCTCAATTCCTCTTTCGATTTCTTGTAAATTTCTCACTCAATTTAGTAAGTCCTTGGCCCTGAAATCCTTTGAAATACTGAAATTATGTGACTAGGTTGAAATAAATTGTTGGGTATGGTAATCCAGTTAGTATGGATATGAATCTATGTTTTCCATTATTTATGCTTAAAATTGAATCATGGATAGGATGTGTCAATGCTTAGTATTAAAAGTCAGGAAATTACGTGTGTGGCCATGTTTTTTGTGTTTGAATGATGTTATATGAAAACCGTGTCTTCGTATATTATTTGAATTAAATTGACTTTGTTGTTTGAAAATCGATATGTAATGGCATGTGTGTATAATTTGATGTTCGTTCATTCAAACAGGAATGATTGGCTTGGGAAATATGTAAAATGTGATTCGATGGGGTCGTATGTAAATATTGCATGTGGGGTGTAAGGTATTTGTTGAAAGCATGTGGGGTGTGTCACATATTGCTTCGATGATGAATTAACAGTTAAAATTGCCATGTGGTCCATCTTGATAAGCTTGGAAACTTAGGTTTTTGGGGTTTTCATTCTACGAGGATCTTCCACAACCCATGTAAATTTTCACGAACCATAGTTTCCCCTCGTATGAAAATCCAGAAACTTGAATTTTCTGAGAACTTATTAGACGAGACCTTCTACAAGCTGTAGAATATTCTATGACTCGAAGATGGGTTTTGTAGATCTCTGCCTGTAAAAAACTTCAACATTGGAATACCTCTATGGCTCAGTCTATGACTCATAGAATCTTCTACAAGTCGTATCTGGTCTTGTAGATGCAATTCCAGTAACTAATATTTGTAAGCCCTATTTCTACGATGGCCTTTTAAGGATTGTAGTTTCTATTACAACCCGTAAAACTGCCTTTGTAGACCCATCTGTAACAAAGTCTGAAATGCTTTTGCTTTTCATTTCTTGACTTGTGGGGCTAACCATGTTTGCTAAATATGTACGTTTTAGGTACTATGGCCCCAAAAGCAAGACATGATGAGATCTGAGCCATGTAGAGGAGGCTGAGAGATGAGCCATCGGGGGATCAAGTCACCTCCAAGATCAGTGGTTTGATTGAGAAGCTCAGTGCCCAAACTGATCCAGATGCTGAGCAACTACAAACATGGGCTACCGCAAACTTGGGCAGGCCCAGACCCAGGCTACTGTTGTTCGGCCTCCCCAGTCTGAAGAGGGAAGCAACAATGATAACAGCTTCATTCAAATGACTCTATCAAAAGAAGAGTCAAAGTCAGAGATGGGGTTCTTTGCACCTCCTCAGGCATTACCATTACCTTCAGATGCTCTATTGAGCAACTGGTGCGTGGCGGACCTGTAGGCTATTTACTCAGAGGGTGTACAACAGAATGTGCGAGGCTAACCATCTCGCTCTATTTTTAAGGAGCCTTGGATTATTACTTCAGGATTAGACAGTGTCCCCGACCTTCAGGACACTAGTAGATATGGGCTCTAGTGGCTGGCCAAATCGTTGGGGAAATACTCCCCAGCTGTGGGTAGGGAGTTCAACGCTTCATATGCCACCACAGTTCTCAGCACTTTTCCCAAGGGGAAGAAACCCCTCGCTCAGCCTAGACTGACACATACTAGAGTGAGGGGACGGCAGGTGGACATCGTCGAGACTACCATCCATCGTATGCTATTCGAGCCCGAGTTCCCATCCCCTAGATCGACTGCAGAGTATGACGCAAGTTGGGGTAGACAAGGGATAAGGCCCTGATGAGAGACTAGAGACGCAGATCCATTTAATGAAATGGGTTGCTGACCATCGCAGAGTAGGGCTCCGACCCTGCATGGATAGCCACATCATCAAAGCCCATTATGAAGGCCTTACTCAGCTTTCCTGCAAAATTTTGGTAGGCTATGGTGAGGACACGGATCCAGCCCACACTTGTAGATAATACTTTGAGCCGAACCATGCTATTTGGTTGTCAGCATCTTTGTTGTCTGTGAGATTGATTGGGCTAGCCTCATGGAAGAGAAGATACACGATGCAGCCATGAAGAGGTCCACCACTATCCCCTTCCCATGCTAGATCTATAAACTTTGTATAGAGTCGGGGTGGAGATTTTACATCACTGGACTCACTGATAAAGGTCCAGCGTACCTTAGATGCCAGCCTAATCAAGGCTGAGGATGATTCGGTAGCCCTATTACAAGCATCGCGTCAACCATCTTACATGCCTGAGATGTTCGCGACAAAGCTACCAACTGAGACTCCATCCACCACCACTGTTGCTACTACAATAAAGGAGAGGCCCCGACAAGTTAAGACTGATGTGGAGAGAGAGCCTACTACTACTATTATTTATGTCCCATAGGCCATTCCTACACCAACAACACCCGTTGGCATGGTCTATGTGTCAGCAGCATCCATTCAAGTCATGACGCATAAACGAGCCCACACTGCGTCCCAGTTGACTCAGTTACTATAGCAGTCAGGCACTGTATCCGCCAAGCCATTTCAGGATCCAAGGCTCGCATGCAAGCATACACGGTAGAAACTATTGAGGGCAGACTCACATCCGTGGATGACCGCATTGATGCTTTTGAGAGACGGCTCCAACAGAGCCTTAGCACAACATACCAGTAGATATGACGGCCCTTTAGTAGGAGATCCAGCAGCTCTAAGCCGATATGACAGCAGCATTGGCTGCACCAGTAGTATCCTACAGATTGGGACCTAGGTATCAGTGGTTGACTTGTTTGCTCCCGAAGAGCCATCACAGACTACCCACAGGAAGAGGCCCTGCGTTGATGATGATCCAGACTTAATGAGGCTGCAGGTGGGGATGATAGAGGAGTAGGGATTAGAGCTTTCCAGGATGCGCTTGAGGCAGGATGAGGAGATGAGGCAGGCTCATGAGCTTGAGAGAGTGAGGGGTGTTGGCCCTCCAGAAATACTCCTACTACTGAAAAGGCCACCAGATAGGTTGAGGGCGGCCAGACTCAGCCATAGACCCGCGCTTAGGTGCCCAGGTATGTTTCTTTTGCGCCTGTGCTTTATTTTGTACATTGAAGACAATGCAAGTTTTTTTTGATGGGGTGTGGGTAGTTACAAGCCTCAGTAAAGTCTAAGTAACCTTGGCCTATAACTATCCCAAATTTGAACCCTAGGGGTGTTCGTTTTCCCCAAGGATATTTAATTTTTGTTGAACTAACATGTTTAGGATGTGTAGGTAGTATTAGTAGCATGTAGTACTGATATCTATTGCATATGTTTGTTTTTATGTTTTTGTGAAAAATGATACCCGCCAAAATTTTGCTAAAATGATACCCACCAAAATTTTGCTAGTTAGTCATGATAGCAACCATGCATGTTTGATTGTTGTTAGTGCTTGTTCTGATAAGTAAGGATAAATTGTGAGAAAAAGCATGATTGGAGAGTCTTTGTTAATAGTGTAATTAGTGTCATATGTGTGTGAACTTGCTTTGCTAAATTCATATAATGTGTTTCAATTCAGAACTTGCCCTGTTACTCTGACTTAGACTGTAGGTTAGTTGGTTAGGAAAGGATCTAAGGCCTTTGTTCATAATAGTCCACTTAGCCTAAATAACCGACCAAATGAATAAAGTATCTGATGATCCCAATGTTTGAGCCTCATATGTACCCTTTTCTTTGTAAAAACTTAAGTTACCTAGCTTTATTAGATGTAAAATCCTAAAATTAGCCCTGATCCTTCCTTGAACATTGTGTACCTTGACTGAGGAAAAAATCTTAAGTTGAGGGTGGCTACCAAAAGTTGTCTTGGTTCCTAGGTTGGATATTGTGCACCTCCACTCAGGCCAAAAGCCTAAGTTGAGGACGGCTGTTAGCACCTAATTTTTGACCAAACTTAGGTTATTTATTTTTTAATATTTAAATATTTAGTTTTGAGTCTAAATTTGATATTTTTATCTTATTTAGAATAATTTGAAAAACAACAAAAACATAGTCACATTTTAATGTAAGTTTTGCTTAATAAAGAGAAAATTTATAAAAAATATATGTTTTTTCTAGTTAACTTTTCTATTTATTTTTTAATTGGAAATAGTTTTCTAACATATTTATTTTTTCTTTCTTTCTTTTTTTTTCTTTTCAAGACAAAATGAAATAAAAAAGAAAATCAAAACAATCCTAAAACTACTCCCACTTTTCCACTCTCACATATTCCCTCTATATACTACACACAAAAACAAAAAAAAAAAAAAAAGGGGGGAAAACACACGACACACACAAGAAAAAAAACACAAAAATTCTTCATCCATCTTTTTTCTTTCTTGACATTCTACAAAGACAAAACACTGTTAAAAAATTCTACACCATATTTTTTCCTTTTTCCCACATATACAAACACACCTAGAAAAAACAATACTACATTTCATCCTTCTCATACACTCCAAAAAACATACTTTCCACAACCCAGAAAAAATCCTGAAAAACACAACAAAAGGAAAAACGGAGTTTGAGTTTTGCGCTTGGTTTCGAGTTCCTGGTTCTTATTATGGTCTATTTTTGTAAATCAGTCTTCACAAAAGGTAACACTTAATCTTTCTTGTATAGTTTTAATGTGATTGAAATACATTGAAGTTGTGGAATTTCATTTATGTTTGACCCATTAATATTCTGTGATGTTATAATATAAAATATATATGTTCAAATTTTTCATGTCAACCTCATGTTCATATTTTTTTTAAATTATTAAATGTATTGTTAAATTGTTATAACAGCCCGCAGTTTATTTCATATTTAAACAGTCAAATGTTTATTGCATGTTTAAATAAATCTCCTGTCCAAGTTTACTCTTATTTTCGTAGTCAATTATTTTTGTGATGTTGTGTGTATGTACGATTTAATAAACATCAATGAAAAAAAATTAGTGACATGAATTCATTATGTAAAATATTGCTTTTCAGTTTGTAGGTTCTTCTTTTCATTTTAATGACAAAATAAAGAAAAGAAAAGACTTTAGGTGTTCATAATTTCTAACATGCAAAATGTGTAAACTTTTATAAAAATGTATTGGGGCGTTCTTACTAATATTGTGCTCACTTTTTCTTAGAGAAAACATAAAATAAAAAACAAAAATAAAAATGGAAAGTTTGTAACTTTTTTACATCTTATTTGAGTAAAGATTTTTTCTAAAATATTATTAACAGTTTTATGTTGATCCATGGTATTAATATTGAATTGTTAAATTAGGCTTCGTTTAAGTCATAATGACTAAAAGTAAATTTTTTGGACTTTGTAAAAAGAATCTAATTTTTAAATGATTTTGGTAATTCAATTTCTTTAAATTGAATTTAGGAGCATGATTAGGTCGATAAACAACGATAGGCAAACATTAGGATTAAAATAACATTAAACACATGTATTGAAAAATACGATTAAATGAATAATTTATGGCAAGATTGGAAAGCGCTGCTATCAATACACCATATTAATAAAAATAAGATAGTTTAAAACAAGTTTAAAATAAATAAAAGAAGGCGGGTAAATGATATTTTTGAAAACTTATAAATACAATATGTTCAAAATTAAGTTAAGCCATAAACTAGTCAATAAAGCGACCGTGCTAGAACCACAGGACTCGAGGGGTGCCTAACACCTTCCTCTCGGTCAACAAAATTCCTTACCCGATCTTTGTTTCGCAGACCAAAAAAAAAAGAGTCATTTCCTTTTGATTAGGGATAAAATATTAGGTGACTTGGAACACCAAAATTCAATTCCAAGTGGCGACTCTGAATAAATAAAATAATCCCTTTTTAAAATGTCACTTTAATTGAAAAAACTCTATTGTTCAAAACCCACGCGGGGGAAAAATAGGGGTGTGACAGGTGGCGACTCCACTGGGGATAACCAGAATTCGAGCTTGTTAATGTTGACTTGTATATGGCTTGTTATTTGAAATATTGTATTCAATTTGATGTTTGCTCGCTTATTTACGCATTGATATTATCTATACTGTGATATAAACTATCTTCTCCCAAGCACCTATCTGAGTCTTCTGAAAGATACATTTTTCGGAGATGTGATATACGCTCCCGAACCTTTCTTTGAGATACCAGAGATGCGATTACGCTCCTGGGAAGGATTTTAGTCACACATGTTTTAGGATGGGAAGGTCCAAACAGTGAGGCTGGAAAGCCTGCTACCGGTAAGCTGTTCCTTCCCAACTCGAGTTGTCCACTCGTTTTATCGCCGGTCTAGACACCAACTCCATAAGGACTTCAAATTTAGTAGAACAAACCTTATACAACCAGTATTCCTCTTAGGATACACTTTATCTGTGTAATTTGTGTTTGATTTTATATGGCTAAACACAGGTGTTAGGATCATATAAAACAAGATCAACATGTTCACGACTATGTGTTACTTGTCACATTTTGAATGTTGTCGTTGAATATTTTCTTTTGGGTCAAATCTCAAATAATTCGGTCCTAGCATATTTATAATAAGATATCCTAAAAAAGGAAGCTTTTCAGAAAGTCAACATTTTTATGAAAAGTGGTCGAACTACGCACACCTGATTCTCATCTCCATGAGATACGTAGGCAACCCTTCTTGGGTTCGGTGATATTTATTGATAAAATTGAAAAAAAAAAGAATATATTTCTTATTAAATGTAAAAATACATTTTTTCTTCTTATTCATAAAAGCAAAAGAAAATATTTATTTCTTATTCCAAAAATAAATACGAATATTTCCTTGATTTGAGAACTACGCTCACCTGATTCTCATCTAAATGAGATACGTAGGCAACCCTCCCCGGGTTCGGTGATTCTTCTTCAAAAAATAAAAGAAAAGAATAAAAAGAAATTCGTATTAAAAAAAAGTTATTAATCTTTATTCAAAAAATCAAATTAAAAAAGAAAGATTTTGTTTCTTACTCATAAAAGCTGAACAAGAAAAAAAGAGTGTTTATTTATTCAAAAGGAAAAAAAGAACTTATTTTTACATATATATTTTAAGAACTACGCACACCTGATTCTCACCTTGATGAGATACGTAGGCAACCCTCATCGGGTTCGGTGATTCTTATTTAAAAAAAACAATAATAATAATTTTTTATCCAAGAAAATAATTAAAAAAAAAGATTTTACTCTTTTAAAAAAAAGGGATCTTCATTCAAGAAATTTAAAAAGGGAAGATCTTATTTCTTTGTGTAGAAAAGAAAAAAAAATTATTTTTATTCAAAAAATAAATTAATTTTTTTTCCTCTTCAAAATAAAAATACTAAAAATAAAAACGCGCTTCTTGTCTTGATTGGTACCAACATACTTAGAAGTGTGCATGAAAAAGTGTTAACTATTTGGTATAATAGAGTGGACCAACTTTGTTGTGACCCATACAGATTCTTTTGGCACCTCTTGATTATACTTATGACACACTTGAAAAATTCTCTTGCTCAAAGTTAAGGGGAAAAAAAATTGACCTTATTGTTTCATGTGCATTGTGTGGTGAGCTTTAGATATAAAGTTTAATGGCATGACATGTTGATCTAGAACTTGACCCGAATGTTTGTTGAGGCGAAATTTTGAGCAACATCTAATTTGAAAAAGGATAGTAGGCTTTCTTTGATCCAACTGTGCCTGTAAGCCTACCAAATGACACATGATCCCTAGTGCTTTCCTTTTTGAGCCTAAAGTTTTTTTCCCGATAACCATATTTTCACCCATATCCTTTTGACTGCACAAATGCACCATTCTATTTTTCTCTCATCTCCAAGAATGCACTGACAAAGTTCCAAGTCGAATGGCAAGGTGAAAGTGAAAATGTGATAGTAAAAAAAAAACTCCAATAAAAGGAGAAAAATTCAAAAAAAAAAAAAGAAGAAGGAGAAAGTCCAAAAAAAAAACCAAGTAAATCAAGATCAAATGTGAAAATGAAGAATATAAGTTGAGTGCATAGTGCAGTGTTGGGGAGAAAATTGTCACTTTATACAAAAAGATTAGCTTACCCATTCCAACCCTACATTTTAAGCCGAATACAAGTCCTACTTGATTTTATCTTCGATGTTCTCACATTAGTGGATACTTACATGAGGGTCAAACATATAGTATCTCAATCTCATACATTGAACATCTTTCTGAGTGTGAGTGACTCTCAAAATGTCCCATGATCCCAACTCTTCTATTTTGTGTGAATTGGGACTTTGTTTCGGTAAGGCACTTGAAACATGAGGGCATGAATAATTTTAACCTCATATTTGATGCAAGATGAATAGATCTTGTTAATACTTAAGTATGCTTGAGGTATCATTTGAAACTACAAAAATTACTTCAAAGTTGGCCTCAAATTTGCCTCGAAGTACTCGAAGGTAATTTATATGCATAAGTCTAATTGTTGGTACCATCTAAAGCCAAGATATGATCAATCAAAAATTAATTTCTTTCTATCTAACACTCTTTTCAAAAGATATTATTTTGCAATAAAAATATTTTTGATTCGTATGAACTACGTTAGATCTGATTCTTGCTATGGTGAGATACGTAGGCAGTCCTACTAACGGGCTCGGTCTCAAATAAAAAATGTATTTTTTGATTCGTATGAACTACGTTAGACCTGATTCTTGCTATGGTGAGATACGTAGGCAGTCCTACAAATGGGCTCGGTCTCAAATAAAATGAATATATATTTTTTTTTTCTCTCTCATATTTTTGAAAAAAAAAATCAAATCGGGGCATTTTTTCTAAGAAAAAAGATAATAAAATAAAAAATAAATTCACTAATAAAAAGATTAAAAAAAAAAGTTTCAAAATTTCTCAGTTTCAAAACTGGGGCATATTTTATTTTATCTTATTTTTAAAAATTAAAAAAAAGTAAAATAAAATAAAAATAGTTCATTCGCCTAGGGCGCGAACCCTCATAATATTCGCCTAGGGTGCGAACCCTCATAATATTCGCCTAGGGAGCGAATCCTCATAATATTCGCTTAGGGCGCGAACCCTCATAATATTCGCTTAGGGTGCGAACCCTCATAATATTCGTTTAGGGAGCGAACCGTCATAATATTCGCTTAGGGCGCGAACCCTCATAATGTTCGTTTAGGGAGCGGACTCTCATAATATTCGCTTAGGGCGCGAACCCTCATAATATCACTTAGGGCGCGAATCCTCATAATATTCGCCTAGGGCGCAAACCCTCATAATATTCGCTTAGAGTGCGAACCCTCATAATATTCGCTTAGGGCGCGAACCCTCATAATATTCTCCTAGGGCGCGAACCCTCATAATATTCGCCTTGGGCGCGAATCCTCATAATATTCGCTTAGGGAGCGAACCCTCATAATATTCGCTTAGGGCACGAACCCTCATAATATTTGCTTAGGGCGCGAACCCTCATAATATTCGCTTAGGGAGCGAACCCTCATAATATTCGCTTAGAGCGCGAACCCTCATAATATTCGCTTAGGGCGCGAACCCTCATAATATTCGCTTAGGGAGCGAACCCTCATAATATTCGCTTAGGGAGCGAACCCTCATAATATTTGCCTAGGGCGCGAACCCTCATAATATTCGTTCATATCTTCATAGGGCATGATAGCCCCCATTTTTATTTTCCATAAAGCATAAAATCTAATTTCATTCAATAATAGAGTATTTGTTTTTTTTCTTGTTTTAATCACTGTATTATTTTTGTTTAATATTATGTTCAAATCAAGCAAAATAACCCACAAAATTTTTCTTAGCACAAACTGGAGCAGAAAAATTTTGTTTTGTTTTTTTCTTTGATTGCAGGTAGGTCCCTCTACGACTACAAGTTTGGACATCAATAACGAAGTAACATTTATCCGATTTGTGAAGTGAAGAATGACACTAAGAGTCGATTCGGATCCATGTAGCAGCTCAACATATCAAGATTCTACTTCCCAACTTCAATTCAGGAAACAAGTGTACACGAATAGTGTACTAACCTTCTTCTGGATAGCCATCGGTAACTCAATTGAGATTTCAAGTTCAAGCCTCAAACTCAAACTTCAAGATTAGATTTTGATATCAAGGTACCCGCCTGAAAAAGGCAAGGTGATAACTGAAGATGCAAAGGAAGACTTGAAAGAAAAGAGGGTCGAGACAAGTACAATTGAATCGATCTTGTATCGTTTCCTTTTAGTTTTATTATCTTCAATGTAACAATAGGAGCCACGGACCAGGATCTCAAAACGATAAGACTCAACTCTCTAATCCATCCACCCATCCACCGCTGCACCCATTTGAACTACACGTGACCTGATTCTCTTATGACCCGAGATATTGTCACGACCCAAAAATGGGCGTGATGGCACTCGTCTTAACCCACCAAGACAAGTCAGCCTAAACCGCAATGATAACCATAAAATATGGAAGGGTAATACAAAGTGAAAATTTTAACTACTGATAATAAGTCAACTTAATTAAAATCTCCCCCACGACCTGGTTGTCACGTGCACAAGCCTCTAAGGTATTACAATAGATTTGAAAGAAAAGTATAAGTCTCAAATGACATTGTTTCTAAAGCAGAACAAAATCATAAATAGGAGTGAGAAGTCAGCTGGGATGGCAAACAGCTACCTCACACAATCTCCACAGGAAGCCTCGGACAAGGAAAAATAGAGAGTATCACGAAGATCCGGGCAACCTATAAAAATGTAGTAGCAAGGTGTGAGTACCAAACACACGGTACCCAACAAGTGAACTACTAAACACAAAATTAAGTAATACAGAATACAAGTACTCCTAACACTCCAACAGAAACTCCACAACTACCATTTGCATGAAGTCAGTTCAACCTAACAGTTCACAATATACATGGCCTATAGCTCAATACCCACACCAATATTTATAGTTCAACAACATAATGATCAAGTTCATCCATCACAAGTTCCATAAAAAGACACTCACAAGTTCATAGATAATAGTGATGTGTGATGCAATGCAATGCAATGTCAAATATCATGATGCATGTCTGACCTAGTGATACACACCCGCTGTCTCGCAGTCCGGGACCCATGGGGGACTTTTAGTCCGTGCATCCATCGCGGCGTGCGACACGACCCTCGAATCATATATAGTATCCGTCGCGGCGTGCGATACGACCCTCGAATCATATATAGTATCCGTCGCGGCGTGCGACACGACCCTCGAATCATATATAGTATCCGTCGCGGCGTGCGACACGTCCCTCGAATCACATATAGTATCCGTCACGGCGTGCGACACGTCCCTCGATTTATAATATCCGTCGCGGCGTGCGACACGTCCCTCGAAAGGGTACATCCTTTTTAATTCTTATCTTTCTCAGTTCACGTAACACTTGTCACACAGGTCAATGCAAATAGGCATGCTTACATGATAATGGGAAAATGACTAACTTTAACATAATGCACAATTCACAACAACATAGTCTTAATACAACATCAACACTAACTCAATATGTCAAAATCATTTACAACCCTCCCACAAGGAAGCACGAGATTTTATATACTTAACAAAGGTTAAGAAATTCACTTGCCTCAATTAATAAAATAATATTTCGAATCTTGAGTCTTTTGTAACGCTTTCAGATGATCAAAATCTATTCAAATACATAATCTACATAAGAATATGAATTCAATGACACCCATATTGCTATATTTATTTTTGGCTCAAAAATCGGGTCAAAAAGTCACCCCGAGCCCTTAAATTCGAATCTGAAAAATTCTTTCAGATTATGTTTGCCCATAATAAAATAAACTCATATGTTAAATTTCAGCTAAAATGGATCATTATTCGGCCCCCAAATCAAAATTTTATTCTAAGAACCCTAGGGCTATATTTTCTTAATTTAACATAAATTATACACGTTTCTACCCTAAAAATTTATTCATAATCTCATGAAAACTTAATAGAAAGGATGAGAATAATTACCTTGATGACTTAGGACGAAAATCCTAATTTTTCTTCTCCTCTTTTTCTTTCTTTTTCTTCCCGCGTTTCTTCGTTTTCTCCGTAGTCTCTCGACGCTCAACTCTTTTTGGTTCTGTTTGTTGTGTATTTCACAGGGCTGCGTGCGCAGCAGCCCTCACATCTAAATTTATTTTATTTTTTTAATTTTTTCCTTTTATTTTTCTTTCTTATTTACTTATTTTAATATACTAAAAGTGATAAATTCTATTAGCCTATTTTTGATAAATATGGAATAAATAGTATAGGATATTAATTAAAATATTATTTAATCCACCAACTAAATTAATTATCTAACATTATCCGTCAACTAAATGATCGTAATTATCTAATAGCTCCCAATTTTTAATTTAAATTTACGAAAAGAATCTTTTATGAAAGAGAGAGTATTTATTTTTAAGATGACCTAACGGGTCATTACATTATCCACCACTAAAAATCATGTTCGTCCTCGAACATAAAGAAGGAGAAGGAAGAATAATAGACATTGCCAAAATCCAAAGTTATAATCTTCCAAAATCAGTATTTATCTCTCCAAGTAAGTTCCTCCTTAAGACCATGCCACCAAAATTCACTATTAAGAACTGAGTTTTTCGAATCCAACCTTGATAAATTTATAATTCATTTGTGATTTTCGAGCCACTGACTAAATCACAAATTCGATATGAACAACAACCCACTAGTCATAACTCAATAGATCTTTTCTCGCATAATCATGATAAAATCCTAAATCAATACTAGCCATAATCAAAAGCAAACCTAAATCAACCATCTCACACTTCTAATGCACAAACCCTCATAGATTTTGTTAAGATTTCATTCTCACAATCAAATCTTCCCACGATCTTAAGTTATAAAATGTGATCTTTAGACATTGAACACTCATCATAGAGAATCAAATTCTTTTCTGACCCAACGAAGGAAAGGATCAAGTAACAACTTAGCAAATGATTCATTCAAATCTACGAAATCTCTAACAACACTATCAGGAATACTATATCAATAGCAGTGATTATAAACAACTCTTAAGAGTAGTAGAGCTAGATCCAATATGCCTCACATTCATTCATACATAGCCAGAACATAACCTCAACGACAAGATGAACCTTAAAAATGCTGGACAACTATAAATATTTATGGTAGCTCTTTTATAAATTCACATAAACAAAGTTGTATGTATAGAACCACTTGTATACTTTAACTGTCCCAAATAATACTAAATATGTCAACATTGAAATAATCAGGTCTGCATAAGCATCCTATCTTACTAAAAGAAAAATGCAGGATCGGTTCACCCGATCCACCACTAAGGATCCATCTGCAGAAGTGAAGACACGAGTGGAAGTAGGCAGGCATTTTCATAATAAAGTAGGTAGCCACACCAAAATGCACGGAATCAAGATCGAATAATACAAGATACTCCCTTCATAGTGCCCTTATCAAACATTTTCATTCATCTGACCCTATCTATTTTTTTTAATTTCGTTTTTAGCTGCAGATAATCAACCTGTCTGGTCCCAATACAATCGTACACATACTTAATTTGTCAAACTTCATATACTCTTCACAGTACTGCATCAAAGACAACGCTCTTAATACTAACAGAATATCACAACCATACTTGTCATTTACCATTCTCTCAAATTGTTACTAGTATTAAAGTCTTCTTAGCTACACATTATCGCCTTCAAATATCTCATACTAGGGTTTCCTCTCTTCCTATTTAAGTAATCTTTTATAGATATAAATCACACACAAAGCTGGTAGCGTTAATTTCAAATTTGATAGTATTTTTCTCATCGAGGTAAAGTTATTTAATCATACCTAAAGTCAATTTCATGCAATCTTTCACACACCGAATTTCAACTACCATTCAAAACATCATATACCTCATGCCAAAACTTAGAGAGATTCAATCTCCTTAATCATTCTGCATACCATAAGCACATAACCTCTAGTCATCATCAAATGTCTATGTAACGCATCACAATAATCTATGTAGTCCCATTAATAAAGTAATTTCAACCCTCTAAATATCCTCAATAAGCGTGTAGAGCTATAGGTCTATATCTCAGCGCCCTCATAAGTCATTTATCATAGTTGGACAATCTAGACCAATATAAAATGTAGCATATTTCAAACATCATTATTTGTCATTCGAATCAAAACTCAGTCTTCATAAAAGTCACGAATACATCCTAGAAAATCTGTGCTAATCAAGTACGCATTGCATTATCATGTTTGAGCTCAAAGGAAAAGTAAGTAAAACCTTTAATTCCGAACCAAGGGTCCATACAAGAGGTCTTATTCCTTCACTTTCTTAAATTCTTCCTATGACACAAATTTCAGATACCCTGAACTCTTCAACATATTAGATTCTCATCCCTTCACTAACTCACTTATCAGCTTTATTCTTTGACCAACAACACATAATATTTTACTTCATGTTCTAAGCTAAAACTTTAAGTGGAGCACTTATTTAGGTCCTTCAATAATAACAAAAAAATAAACTAAATTTATGACCCAAATCACATGCAGGTTCTTCCAAATGTTGAATACTCATTGCTATCCATTATTTCTTATCTTATCAATAAATATCATGGCAAAATATAAATACTACCAAAAATATACACTAACAATGAAAAACTTGAATCTTTATTGTAACTTGTACCTCAATTTCTTTACCTATTGGCATTGGCTCATACTTGAGATCTTTATGAATTCACATATCTTAACTTATGATTGATCCCCTCTTTATCGACCCTACAATATCCTTTATAAAAATTTTAATGTACTAATTACCATACTCAAAATCACAAAGAGAGATTATCACCCTATTCAAGCCCAACATTATAGATTTTTTTTCCTCAAATATTATCCAACAGTTTTCTAGCCAAGACCAATGCTACTTAATACTATAACCATAACCAAAGCAAAATAAATAAAATTGGGTGGCTTTAAATTCAATTCTCTACTCTCTCGAAAGATATATTTTTTTTTATCTTTACCGTCAGAGTGAATGTCTTTGTTCTTGTCTCTTTCTAAAAGCAAACCTACATCTCATTAATTTTATTTATTTGTGATTCTAACTCCTTTCAATTCTATTTGAGCAGTGTCTCAATATATTTTTACATCTTTCTTATGACCACGTTACTCATCAAATAGTAGCAAACGTAACTTTTGATACCCGCAGATTGTGTTTACCATACTGAATTCACTCAATCAAAAATTCTCATCATATGATTGCATCTTGATCATAATCCATCACAAAATTTTATTACCATTATGCTCTATAGCCATTGCCATCATCTCAAGGTTACTCTCATCATTGATATGACACCAAAACTATATCGGTCAAATATAAAGAACTAACTCCCTTGAATCTTATTATGGATTAATGGTCCTCATTTAGAATCCCCCAAATACACCTCACAACTTAAATACATTAATTGTACCAAAGATCCACCACTAAAATTTTTCGTATGGATAATACTTAACCCAAGCATCCAAAGTAGAAAACTAGTTGATTTCTCGAATGTGCATACGACATTAAACCTTATTAAATGAGCCCCATGATACACTAATAATTTCTAAAATAGTTTGCATTCACGCTTGACAATGGATAGATCCATTTTCATATGCCACTAGTACTATATCGTGAAAGTCCATTAGATCCACCACTAGAACACATCACCTATCAAGAAAGTAGCACCAAACTAGCCCGCCTGCTTCTACCTATCAATTGCCGCAAAACGTTATCCAATCCATCATGACTTTATCCTAAGTAGTTAAACGTTCTTTTCACAAATTCGGTCACTAGAAAAAGTAACATACTCCTTAACTCTAATCAAGTAAGCCTTGGTATCGTGGTGATAGTCGTATCATGACCCTCCTTGATATCCACTCGATAATCTATGAAACCATAATAAAGATTCTAATCTCAATTGACACAAGATCATTCTTATCATTATCCAAGCAATCTATACATATTATGAAAACTTTAGTAGTATTAGTTTACAGAACAAGGTTTGTGATCCACCTATCCTTTTAACATTCCACCTTAATTGTTGAACCAATTTCGATGTTGTATATACCTCATTAATACTGTTTGTGTTGCTAGATAACTAACCCCAAAAAGGATAACACATTCCTAAAATCCTTCAATCCATTGTTTGGCCTTACCACTCAAATATCCTCAAACTACATCATCGAATCATCACCTTACTTAATATTTTCTGATTGTCGAACATTTTAATTCTTATAAGTATACCACTCACTCTTTAGCACCAGATCTAACATTCAAGTCATATACAACCCACTAATTACTCATTTAAAGAACCAAGCACGAATCATCTCTATAAATGAGAGAGAATGAATTAAAATGATGAGAATCACACTGAATCAGGAACGCACGATGGAGAAAGAATAAACAAAAGGAAGTTTCCTAACAGTCTTCATAGCCTCTCGAAGATAAATATAGACGTCTCCATACTGATCCTCGAGACTCTACTAGACTCGGCTTATACACACGTGAGACCTATGAACCTGGGGCTCTGATACCATTTTGTCACGACCCAAAAATGGGCGTGATGGCACTCGTCTTAACCCACCAAGACAAGTCATCCTAAACCGCAATGATAACCATAAAATATGGAAGGGTAATACAAAGTGAAAATTTTAACAACCGATAATAAGTCAACTTAATTAAAATCTCCCCCACGACCTGGTTGTCACGTGCACAAGCCTCTAAGGTATTACAATAGATTTGAAAGAAAAGTATAAGTCTCAAATGACATTGTTTTTAAAGCAGTTTAAAATCATAAATAGGAGTGAGAAGTCAGCTGGGATGGCAAACAGCTACCTCACACAATCTCCACAGGAAGCCTCGGACAAGGAAAAATAGAGAGTATCACGAAGATCCGGGCTCATAACCTATAAAAATGTAGTAGCAAGGGGTGAGTACCAGACACACGGTACCCAACAAGTGAACTACTAAACACAAAATTAAGTAATACAGAATACAAGTACTCCTAACACTCCAACAGAAACTCCACAACTACCATTTGCATAAAGTCAGTTCAACCTAACAGTTCACAATATACATGGCCTATAGCTCAATACCCACACCAATATTTATAGTTCAACAACATAATGATCAAGTTCATCCATCACAAGTTCCATAAAAAGACACTCACAAGTTCATAGATAATAGTGATGTGTGATGCAATGCAATGCAATGTCAAATATCATGATGCATGTTTGACATAGTGATACACACCCGCTGTCTCGCAGTCCGGGACCCATGGGGGACTTTTAGTCCGTGCATCCATCGCGCGTGCGACACGACCCTCGAATCATATATAGTATCCATCGCGGCGTGCGACACGACCCTCGAATCATATATAGTATCCGTCACGGCGTGCAACACGACCCTCGAATCATATATAGTATCCGTCGCAGCGTGCGACACGTCCCTCGAATCACATATAGTATCCGTCGCGGCGTGCGACACGCCCCTCGATTTATAATATCCGTCGCGGCGTGCAACACGTCCCTCGAAATGGTACATCCTTTTTAATTCTTATCTTTCTCAGTTCACGTAACACTTGTCACACAGGTCAATGCAAATAGGCATGCTTACATGATAATGGGAAAATGACTAACTTTAACATAATGCACAATTCACAACAACATAGTCTTAATACAACATCAACACTAACTCAATATGTCAAAATCATTCACAACCCTCACACAAGGAAGCACAAGATTCTATATACTTAACAAAGGTTAAGAAATTCACTTGCCTCAATTAATAAAATAATACTCCGAATCTTGAGTCTTTTGTCACGCTTTCAGATGATCAAAATCTGTTCAAATACATAATCTACATAAGAATACGAATTCAATGACACCCATATTGCTATATTTATTTTTGGCTCAAAAATCGGGTCAAAAAGTCACTCCGAGCCCTTAAATTCGAATCTGAAAAATTCTTTCAGGTTATGTTTGCCCATAATAAAATAAACTCATATGTTAAATTTCAGCTAAAATGGATCATTATTCGACCCCCAAATCAAAATTTTATTCTAAGAATCCTAGGGCTATATTTTCTTAATTTAACATAAATTATACACGTTTCTACCCTAAAAATTTATTCATAATCTCATGAAAACTTAATAGAAAGGATGAGAATAATTACCTTGATGACTTAGGACGAAAATCCTAATTTTTCTTCTCCTCTTTTTCTTTCTTTTTCTTCTCGCGTTTCTTCGTTTTCTCCGTAGTCTCGCGTCGCTCAACTCTTTTTGGTTCTATTTGTTGTGTATTTCACAGGGCTGCGTGCGCAGCAGCCCTCACATCTAAATTTATTTTATTTTTTTAATTTTTTTTCTTTTACTTTTCTTTCTTATTTACTTATTTTAATATACTAAAAGTGATAAATTCTATTAGCCTATTTTTGATAAATATGGAATAAATAGTATAGGATATTAATTAAAATATTATTTAATCCACCAACTAAATTAATTATCTAACATTATCCGTTAACTAAATGATCGTAATTATCGAATAGTTCCAAATTTTTAATTTAAATTTACGAAAAGAATCTTTTATGAAAGAGAGAGTATTTATTTTTAAGATGACCTAACGGGTCATTACAGATATGTAGGCTGCCTAAAGCCAGGGCTCGATCACTCTTGCTTACTCTTTTTTTCCCCGTTCTTTTTCCTTACCTTTTAATAATGTTTAGGCCAAAAATTAGGCACGTTAACTTCTTTGCTTGAAAACTCTTCATGTTCTCAAGCAAAGAGGGGCATCCTGTTAGCACCTAATTTTTGACCAAACTAAGGTTATTTATTTTTTAATATTTAAATATTTAGTTTTGAGTCTAAATTAGATATTTTTATCTTATTTAGAATAATTTGAAAAACAACAAAAACATAGTCACATTTTAATGTAAGTTTTGCTTAATAAAGAGAAAATTTATAAAAAATATATGTTTTTTCTAGTTAACTTTTCTATTTATTTTTTAATTGGAAATAGTTTTCTAACATATTTATTTTTTCTTTCTTTCTTTTTTTTCTTTTCAAGACAAAATGAAATAAAAAAGAAAATCAAAACAATTCTAAAACTACTCCCACTTTTTCACTCTCACATATTCCCTTTATATACTACACACAAAAACAAAAAAAAAAAAAGGGAAAACACACGACACACACAAGAAAGAAAATACAAAAATTCTTCATCCATCTTTTTTCTTTCTTGACATTCTACAAAGACAAAACACTGTTAAAAAATTCTATACCATATTTTTTTCCTTTTTCCCACATATACAAACACACCTAGAAAAAAAAATACTACATTTCATCCTTCTCATACACTCCAAAAAACATATTTTCCACAACCCAGAAAAAATCCTGAAAAACACAACAAAAGGAAAAAACGGAGTTTGAGTTTTGCGCTTGGTTTTGAGTTCCTGGTTCTTATTATGGTCTATTTTTGTAAATCAATCTTCACAAAAGGTAACACTTAATCTTTCTTGTATAGTTTAATGTGATTGAAATACATTGAAGTTGTGGAATTTCATTTATGTTTGACCTATATTCTGTGATGTTATAATATAAAATATATATGTTTAAATTTTTCATGTCAACCTCATGTTCATATTTTTTTTAAATTATTAAATGTATTGTTAAATTGTTATAACAGCCCGCAGTTTATTTCATATTTAAACAATCAAATGTTTATTGCATGTTTAAATAAATCTCCTGTCCAAGTTTACTCTTATTTTCATAGTCAATTATTTTTGTGATGTTGTGTGTATGTACGATTTAATAAACATCAATGAAAAAAAAATTAGTGACATGAATTCATTATGTAAAATATTGCTTTTCAGTTTGTAGGTTCTTTCTTTTCATTTTAATGACAAAATAAAGAAAAGAAAAGAATTTAGGTGTTCATAATTTCTAACATGCAAAATGTGTAAACTTTTATAAAAATATATTGGGGCGTTCTTACTAATATTGTGCTCACTTTTTCTAAGAGAAAACATAAAATGAAAAACAAAAATAAAAATGGAAAGTTTGTAACTTTTTTACATCTTATTTGAGTAAAGATTTTTTCTAAAATATTATTAACAGTTTTATGTTGATCCATAGTATTAATATTGAATTGTTAAATTAGGCTTCGTATAAGTCATAATGACTAAAAGTAAATTTTTTGGACTTTGTAAAAAGAATCTAATTTTTAAATGATTTTGGTAATTCAATTTCTTTAAATTGAATTCAGGAGCATGATTAGGTCGATAAACAACGATAGGCAAACATTAGGATTAAAATAACATTAAACACATGTATTGAAAAATACGATTAAATGAATAATTTATGGCAAGATTGGAAAGCGCTGCTACCAATACACCATATTAATAAAAATAAGATAGTTTAAAACAAGTTTAAAATAAATAAAAGAAGGCGGGTAAATGACATTTTTGAAAACTTATAAATACAATATGTTCAAAATTAAGTTAAGCCATAAACTAGTCAATAAAGCGATCGTGCTAGAACCACGGGACTCGAGGGGTGCCTAACACCTTCCTCTCGGTCAACAGAATTCCTTACCTGATCTTTGTTTCGCAGACCAAAAAAATAAAGAGTCATTTCCTTTTGATTAGGGATAAAAAAATTAGGTGACTTGGAACACCAAAATTCAATTCCAAGTGGCGACTCTGAATAAATAAAATAATCCCTTTTTAAAATGTCACTTTAATTGGAAAAACTCTATTGTTCAAAACTCACGCGGGGGAAAAATAGAGGTGTGACACGGCTGGTGTATGGGTAAACACAAAATAAGGGGGAAGCTAGTGATACATGGAAAAAGGGATAAAAATGTGTTCTAGGTGCAAGAAAAAAATGAGTGATACCTAATTAATGAGCTAAAAAGAAAAGTGATGTGAAAATAAAAGGCAAAAAGCTGAAAAATGAGGATAAGGTACCCAGAAAAGCTTGAAATAGGAAAAAGGAAGAATGAGGTGAAAAATGACTATGTTGGTTGAGCAAAAGTGTAGAAAAATGTAGTGTCAAGGAGGGCCTTTAGTCACTATGTTCCCAAAATATCATATCAAAACCCCCTGAGCCTATGTTACAAGCCAATAAAGTCCTATAGTGATCCTAGTCCAAGTGTCAAAGGTCAGAGTCATGAGTTTAGGGGAAAGAATATGGTGTTAAGCATGCTATTTGAATTTTTTGTGACATTTGCATAGTCCCAAGCATTGAATTTGAAAATATCATCACGAGTGGGACATGTGACTTCTTTTTGTGAGAGCATTTGCATTTCATTGTTGATCTTAGCCTAACCCAGTGAATGTTGCTTATTGATAATTGCCTTGCTTGTCATAGTTGCACTATCCCATATATTGATCTGTATTGGTTTGATTGACAACTATCTGATGTTCTTTTTGGTGTGGGTATCTGGGGTTGAGTTTGATAAGATGTATGCCATTAGGTTGGGGCCTGTGTGTTACTGTACTGCTTATGTAGATTGAATCCGTCGCTTGAGGACAAACAATAATTTTAAGTCAAGGGTGTTGATGTGCTACCAAAATACAACACATTTGATACTAAAAAACTTAGAATTTTATGTGTTCTCAAAGTGATGTTAGTAGATTTGATGTGTTTTTATGTTTGTTTTGCAAGATTACAAGGTTCGCATGATTTTTGGGGTAAGAGTGCAAAAGTTGCAAAAATTGAGGTTTCACGAGACCTTTTACGGGCCCTGAAAAATTTCACAGGCCATAGAGTGGGTTTCATACAAGATTCCAATGAAGGGTCATTTTCTGAAGTTAAGTCTACGAACATGCAGATGAGCCATAAATGATTCTACGAGCCGTAGACTTAATGTGGTGTCCTGAGGATCAAAAAATGAAGAGTTGCTGAAAAGTCATCAGACGAATCCCTTCATGGGCCATAGAACTTTATACGGCCTGTAGATGGGTGTCATAGAAGTTTCCCCTAGAATTGCTGAAAGATTCCACGAAACGCCGACTACAGGTCGTAAAACATTACATGGCCCGTAGAAGTGCCTGTAGAGCCTGCTGACCCACTTCTCCTAATCCATTTTGGTTTTGTATTTTAAACACTATAAATAGGTTCTTTAGGTTATTTTTCGTAGAGATCAAGAGGGAACAGTAAGAGAACAGTAGATGAACATTGTGAAACATTATTTTGTATCTTTAATTTAATTTTGTGATTCTTGGTGAAGATCTTGGACTTATTGTTCTTAATTCCATTGTTTAAATGCTCAATTATATTATTCAAATTCATGATTCTTGCATCTACACTAATAATGAGTAGCTAAATCCACATCTAGGGTTGTGGGAACCATGAAGAACTAATAAGGTAAAACCAGATAATTCGTAATTCTTGGAAATGTATTAATTAATTCTTTTTGGTTTGAATGATTTTTAACGGTGTCCAACATTAGAACTCGCCTAGTGTTACTCACTAGATCAAGGTAGTAATGAATAGGAAAAGATATTAATTAACAGGATTCAATCGATGTTTCTCGTCTAATCAACTAAAGTGTATCAGGGGAAGTAGTACTAGAATAATAGGTAAGGGTTAGTAATGTCACACTGCGGGGATGGATCGAATCACGCAGTGAAATTTGCCTCTCTCCTGGATCAAAGGATTCGGTAAATTTAATTTATCGTTTTGCATGCTATACACTAGAAAAGAATTCGATTATCTGGTAATACCAAGTTAGGGAATAATGGGGATCACAATACCTTAGTTACTTTTCATACTAATTTCACACTTGTTTAGTTTAGGACTACTTTTCATAGTTTCTATAAAGCCCCCCCGGGGGAGATAAGTATATTAATTCACCCGAATTGTTTTAAATTCTTCCAAGTCTACCACATTCTCCACGGGATCGACCTTAATCTCTGTTAGGTTATATATCTTGATAATGATTGTTTTAGCCTTCAAAAAGGAGGTGTAGCATGGGAGACATCAGTTAGTACCGGAAATGTTTACGACAAGTGATATTGGGCTCGAAATCATTTTCGGACGGGTGAATATGGGCCGGATCAGTGCCAGCAATGCTCACGAAGTGATATTGGGTCTGAGGTCATTTTCGGATGGGTGATCATAGGACGAGGTTAGTGCTGTCAATGTTCATGGCAAGTGATATTGGGTCCGAGGACATTTCTAGACGGGTGAGCATGGGCCGAGGTTAGTGCCGACAATGTTCACGGATACGAGATCTATGTGAAAACCCCATGGGTTTATTCTAATAGATATATTTTGATCAACGGATGTGTAACATGGAATAGACATGCATCACTACTACATGACATTGCATCGTATTATCTACCTCTTATGGCATCCACATCATGTCTTATCATTCTTACTTTGGTATTATTGTATGAATTGTTTATAAGACTGATTATTTAATGTATCATCTAACTTGATTATTGATTGGATATATTGAGATATGATGTTATGTGATGGATATATCTATATTAGTATGATTGTATATTGTATTGTGCTGGGACCTTTTTGAGTGCAGGCGTTTAGTTCAGCAGTACGTGGTTAGGGTGTACGGAGTAATTGTGTTCTTTATTGCTTTACTCTAGGTTAATTTCATTTGTTGAGTACCCTATTGTTTGGTAGTTATTCTTCATTATAGGATCGAGCTTCTGGATCACTTGTGAGGTAGTTGTTTGTACCTTCAGCAGGCTTTCTAGGATTCTATCTTATGTTTTGTTCTATTTGAGGACTAGACATTGAGACCTATATTTTATTTGAGTATTCTATCATTTAGAGGCTTGTATATGTGATATCAGTTTTGGGATGGTTGTAGTTTTGTTTTCTATGTTTATCTATCTTATTTAGACTTTTTATCTTCTGCTTTTATTATTATGTTGACTTATTTAGGTTTCGGGATGACTCGCCTTGGTGGTTAGGTGAGTGTCATCATACTTGAATTTTGGATCTTGACAATAGGGCATTTTACCGATCATTAACTATAAGTTCTATATAATTCTCCCTAGAATATAAGGTCTAGGAATAAAGTTACAAGTTAGAAAAATAAATAACATACATTTAGCAATGAAATTGGAGGAAAACTGAAAAGAAATAACCCTAATTCGTTTCTGATCCCTCAAAGATGAAATGTGTTGACAATGCTTGTTCCAATAAGTGAGGACAAATTGAGATTAAAAAAAACATGATTTGAGAGTCTTTTGTTGATAGTGTAATCAGTGCCATGTGAGTGCGAACTTAATTTGCTAAATTCATGTGTTATGTAATAATTCAGAACTTGTCCTGTTACGCCAAGTGAGACTATAGATTAATTGGATTAGGAAAGGATCTTACATTGTTCTCAAAAGTCCACTTAGCCTAAATGACCAACCAAATTTGCAGAACATCCCTTGATCCTAATGTGTGAGTCTGTCATGTACCTATCCTTTGTAAACACTTAATTAACCTAGCCTTGTCAGTTGAAATATCCTAAAATTGGCTCTGGTCCTTCCTTGAACATTATGCACCTTGACTGAGGCAAAAAGCCTAAGTTGAGGGTGGCTACTAAAAGTTTCTTTGGTTCTGAGGATGGATAACGTGTACCTCAACTCATGCCAAAATCCTAAGTTGAGAGTGGCTAGTGTGAGGGTGAAACAAAAAAAATGAGGTGGAAAGTTAGTGATACAGAAAAAAGGAGAAAAATCATGTACTGGGTGCAAGAAAAATAAGTGATGCCTTAGTTGTGATCTAAAAAGAAAAAATGAAGTATAAAAGCAAGGCAAAAAGCTGAAAAATGAAAAGAAAGCATCTAGAAAAGCTTGAAATAGGAGAAAAGGGGAGAATGGAGTGGAATGTAAAGTAAAAATGTTGGTAGGGCAAAATTGTAGGAAAATGCAGTGTTAAGGAGGACCTTTAGTCACTATGGTCCCAAAATATCATACCAAAGACCCCTGAGCCTACGTTACAAGCATATAAAGTCCTAAAGTGGTCCTAGTCCAAGTAGTCAAAAGTCTTAGTCATGAGTGTAGGGGCAAGTCTATGGTATTGGGTATAATGCATGAATATCTTTTGTGAGAGTGAATGATTTTGCATAGTCCTGAGAATATGCGTGAAAATATCATTAAGAGTGAAATATTGGACTTCTTTCTGCGAAGGTACTTGCATTGCATTGTTAGCATTAGACTTATTCAATGATTGTGACTTGTTGACAGTATCTCACTTGTCATAGTTGTGTTTTCACATACATGAGTCTGTATTGGTCTGCGAGATGGCTATCTGATTTGGTTTTGAAAAGTGGTGTGGGTATTTATGCTTAAGTTTGGTTTGATGTATGCCATTAGGTTGAGATATGTATGTTACTGTACTGCTTATATAGATTGAGTCCATCGCTTGAGGACAAGCAACAATTTTAAGTTGAGGGTGTTGATCCCAGAACAAGAAGCAACGACTCAAAAATGAAGTTGCATTTCTTATCAGGAAAATAATTTTTTACATAACTTCTCAATCATATTAACAAGATCCAAGCATACCACAATGTTTCTCTAAAAAAATTAAATAATTTAGACACAATTTCACTTAATTTTATTTAGAAATGACCAAGATATCACAATGTAAAGTTTTCACTCATTTTTTATATATATATAATCAGTGAAAAATGGTGATTTTACCTCAAAATACGTACCAAAATTGGAATCCAACACTTTCACGGTGCTCCTCTCAAGAATTCGTACAATGTAGCCTTTTAAATCACTCAATTCGGATGAAAAATAATCTTGGAATCACGGTACGAAGTTGAGCTACATATATATATATATATATACAAGATAAATTTAAGGTCCGTGGTACGGGCCCAATGTAAGTGTACTTGTTTTTTTTAGTAAACAATTTTAATATATTACTTTATCATTTCTTTCAACTATTCATACAATATAAATATGTCATTTACAACCAAACTTGGAAAAACTAAATTCCAAAAAATTCTATGCATAGAGGAAATAGAGAAGTATGTTAAATTATAAATTAATACATTTCATGTTTGAGGAATACATAAAATGTTGATATCTTTTAAAAAAAAAACATCAATCTTCATATATTTCCACAAGTGGTATTTATTTATCAAAGTTGTTATCTTATATTTGTAATATTTGCATCAGAAGCTTTGCATATGATAATATATACAAATCTTTGATCAACTTAAGCATAACTTATTCATGGTTCGCTTTGTCGATAAATTGGAATTCATTTTATTATTTTCTTTAATAAGTAAAAATAATTCTATTTATTTTTGTATTAAATATTGAAAGTATTTATTAAAAATTTAATTTTTAATTTCACAAAAATAAAAGAATCATGACAGCAACTTTATTTTTAAATTAAATTAATTAAAAATTCGATATTAAATTCTAAATATCATGCCGAAAAAGAAAACTTTGAGTTTTACCCCCACAAAATAACCAATATATTTGTTTTTTTTTCAAGTTATTTTTCATTCCTTTTTTTTTTACATTTCTCAATATAGTCCTTTTCTTTTGTTGTTCTTCTTTATTTTTTAACTCCTCATTTTTCTTTATTTTGTAAGTTTTTATTACTCAAATTTGAATATTAAAGGTTTTCCTTCAAAATTGCTATGTTAAATAGTTTATCATATTTGATATTAAGAAAATATCCTACATAAAAATGGAAAACTAATAACTTCTAACATTTCGATGAATACATTTTCAAATTATTTATTTCTTGATAGTCAAACATTATTTTCTCTTCCAATCATTAAATTTGATATTCTCTTCAAATTAAATAAAAAAAATATCGGTACATCATTTTTTTAAGGCTATTTTAATAAATAAGATACAAACTTTAGTATTGGTCATATTATAATTTGATTCCAAAAATATATCTACGCAGTAATACTTAAAAGCATTTTTAGGAGCAAAAATCAACTATTCAAATACATTTTATTTTAAATTAGTTTAAAATATTCTCTCTAAAATATGTCCAAGCAAGTTTAGCATTTATTATTGTTTGCCAGAAGTTAATTAATTCTCCATTTGTTCACTTTTACTTGTTACTATTTCGCTTTTCAAAGTCAACTTTTGACTAAACTTAAAAGCTAAATTGAAGTAGCTAAATTTAATATTCGAAATCTAAAATTTAGATAGTTGAAAACTATATGAAAGTGCTATAAGTTGCAATCATTCTCATATTAATATGATAAAAAATACATCTTAAAACATTGGTTAAAGTTCATATAGTTTAAACTCGATAAGTGAAATAGTAATAAGTAAAAGTGAACGGATAAAGTGGAAACTTTTCATTTTAATACAATTACAAAAATATCCTTATGGACCCATAACAAATGTAAAGATATGTAAGGATTCTTCTAGATTTTTATTTTGATCATTAATTATACAATTATTATTTGCCCTTAAATAAAATTAAAATTACTAAAATGACATTGGTTGTCCTTCTCATGATTCTTCTATATAATAAAAATAAAAATATATCTGATAAGCTTCCTGGAGATGGCTATATATATACTTTCTAGCAACCTGCCACATGACAGCATCAGATCGCGCCACATGGCAGCCCCCCCATAACCTATCATGTCATCCCCTCTTCCTTGACCTTTTAATCCCTTTTTCTGCTATTTCGGGCTCATTCAGACTCCATTTTTTGCAAATAAACTATGCAACTCTAATAATTTCGATGGATCCAATGGCAGAGATAAAATTACCACCAAAGGGCATTACGGTCCTATGTGGGTCCCACTTCCTTTTATGCAACTTTTAACGAAAAGCCCCCGAGGGTCAAATCACATCCAGAGGTCCCCGATATCGAATGAAGGGTTTTCCTAGGCCAAACTCAACATTCCAAAGCTAACCGCACTATCTACATTCTTATCTGGGAAACGTATTCTGAGGTGTTGACTAAGTCAACTACTAACCGATTTCGGCAGCTATATTTGCAAAACATGATATAACTGCATCGAACATGCTCCAAGCCTAGTTCGGTCATTCCGGAATTGATGAAATTTCCAAAATTCCATTCTGAGGCCCTCTATTAGAAGTTTATCGGTAAGCTTA
Organism: Solanum rostratum; assembly: GCA_029948455.1. Classification (NCBI taxonomy): domain Eukaryota; kingdom Viridiplantae; phylum Streptophyta; class Magnoliopsida; order Solanales; family Solanaceae; genus Solanum; species Solanum rostratum. The sequence continues at coordinate 21,696,989 of CM057048.1, forward strand.
TTTCCACGGTTATAACTTCCTGGCTAACTCAAAAATCTATATAAATCACAAATAACCCATCCAATAACCATGTCAACAGTCTTAACAAGTCACGAATCGCCCAAGGTCGCTATACACATGCTCAAATCAACAAAATCACTATAGAAACATAGAATTGACCCGGAGGGTCATTAAAATTAAGGATTTATATAAGGACCCTTAGGGATAGTCCATCTTACTTAGCTCATTCGGTGCTAAGTCAAATCCCACGAATTTATAATTATACAATAAAAGTAGATATTATCATAGTTCATAGTTTATCCAAAATCGTACTTTCATAGCTTTCAAGCAAAATACTTCATATCATAAGAATAGTTTATCTACATGCTTTCATATAGTATGGGTATACTCCCCGTCTTATCATCATTTGCATAATATTTAAGGTCTTAGATCACCCTCATCATCATCATCACATACTTCCATACTTTGAAATCACATGCATGAAAATTACAACTTGGTTATAGAAAATTAGGGCAAAGTATGGGTCCACAGACAATTGAAGTTTAAATTATAAAATTCATGTAATTAAACTTAATTCATGCATAATTAAGTAAATGACTTATATAATAATTGTAATCCAAACATTTGGAATAAAATCATGAAAACTATTAAAAATCCATGTTTGAACTTGAAGAAAAAAATAGTAGAGTTTGGGATCCATGGATGGATTGAGTCCATGGATGAACCCCAACATACATTAATTGAGAAACCCTACAAGGCTAGATGAATTGACCTTGAATTCCTTGACCAAAAGCTTGAATCCTTTAAGCTTCAGTAGAGGCTTTGTCAGAGAGAGAAAACTTAGAATATTAGGTGGGGTGTGAATTTGAGAGTGAATGAGTTATAATGAGAGTAGGAATAGTTTTAACAGACCTGAAGTGGTTTAGTCAATTACAAGGGTCAAAATATCATAGTTTTGGAGTCAAACGGGTCGAAAATGACCAAAAAATCCTATATCAATCTTCTGTTGGACCCATCTATAAAGGGTATCTATGAGTCATAAATTGAAATACAACCTATAGTCCAAGGTTTCATCCTGTTTAATTGTAACAACGTAGCTTGAAAAGACCCTATGATGTATTTATCAAATATCTTAAAATTCGTGCATTATTTTGCAAATCCAATTTTATATTCTTTTCAGAAGGCAGAATTGTGTAGGAAAAGGGTTACCTTTGATTTATAGGTCACCCGTATCAAAATATAATTTTTGGATGAATTTATACAAGCTAGTAGAGTCCGCAACAAGAGTACGCCGCGCCCTTACCTCCCCCCCCCCCCCCCCCTTTGTTCAAATTTTTTCGAGTTTCATTTTTAAGTTAGGAAGTTAGTTGGAACGTATCCCAACACCTTTACATATGCAAATACTCAAAGATTTCTTTTTTTTAGGTTCTAATCCTCTATGTAATCACTCCCAAACTTCTCTATAAAAACCCTACGTCAAATCCCTTCAATTTCTTTGAAATCAAGTTTCCTCCAACGAAGACAAAGCTTCTAAAAAGGATCCTCAGACTTCCTCAAGTTGTAAGTATCAAAGGTGAGTAGGTTTTTTCATCCATGGGTTCTTTCACCCATGGAGTCCTAAAACCTAATTTACTAAATCTTTCAAGTTTCAATGTTGATTTCTTATGAGTTCTTCCTGATTACTCTATTTAACATGAATTATGTTGAGATTTTTCGTCTATTGCATGAAATTACATAAGTTGATTTCAAGGGTTTTTAACTGTGAAGCTATTATATGATTGTCAAGTTATGAAAGTCATGTTACTATGAGTTATTATGTGAATGATGATTTTATGAGATGAATTACATGATTTTATGACTAAAGTTCAAAGAGGATATGTATGATTGTAGTGGGTAGTTTAGTAATGATTTAAATTGATGATTTTCATTATATTGATCCATAGTCCTCTTGAGTTACATGATTTAAAGCTTCCATGCATAAGCCCACTCAATTATCATATCAAAGTTTCAAAGGGAGACATGATCTCCAAAGATGAGGATTCAATTACAAAGCTATGAAAGTTAGAATTATGGTGTTTTGAATCCCTCAAAGCTATGTTAAAGATGGTGAAGGGCAAGCCTCACCTAAAGATAGGTCCTTTTTGAAGGGGCAATCCCTACTTGTGGATCTTATGTTAAGATGAGCTATGCCTATATGTATATGATGTTCAAACTATGCTTTCAAGCTTATGATGAGTACGATTATGCATATGTTTTCAAATGTATTTCGTGGGAATGACTTAGCACCGAATGGGGCACTGAGGTGGGATTCGACTAGAGATTCCTAGTAGTAACCCCCTTATCTCTCAAACTATATGCCACCATAGGAGCCCTTGTAGGTTAAGCTTAGGCAAGTGGATCCACATAAGCCATTATGTTCCTAAAGATGCAATTGTGAAGTTGCCATAGTTTTGGAGTTCTACCTTGGCAAGTAGATTCCCCTTCTCCCAATAGAAGGATTTCATTGTTCTTTTCCCAATGAAAGGAGTTCATTGGATTCCATGTAATAGCTCACATGGTTTGTGTTGGTACGGTCTTTTCCTACATATGTATGATATAAAGAAGTTATATTTCATGCAAGTTTTCATTAAAGAATACTCATGCATATCATATTGAGCTTATATTACATTGTATATGATTATACATCTTGTTTATGAAACTTATTATCTATTGCTGCATTACATCCTACATACTAGTACATTCCAAGTACTAACACATACTTTTTGCCTACATGATCTATCCATGTAGGGACTAGAGCTCCTATTTATCCTTATCTATATGGCTAGCTTGGATTCATAAATATTGTTATTGTGGTGAGTCCTCCATTTCTGGGACAATATTCGATGTCTATCTTGTTTATGTTGAGACTCTATTTATTTTACTGAGTACTTTGAGGGTGACCCCAGGACTTGTCTTGGCCCTTGTCCTATTTATGTTTTAAAGGTGTTTTCGGATACTTATGATATGTACCTATTATGAGATGTTGAGATGTTATGAAGAGTTATCCTTAGTCCCTATCCCCTATATGATGCTAGTTGATGTTGTTGATGAATGTTCTAAGTCCCTACTTGCCCATAGCTTGAGTCATGCTTACCCTTCCGTTAGTCGTTGCTTAATATATGATTCATGCAAATCCCTTTTCCTTGATTGTCCCCATAGCATGAGTCCAAATCCCCTATGCCCTTAGAATTATTTGTTGATGCTTATTTAATATTCTGCAACCAAGGATGTGCAAACAATATGTTAAGTCACTTGTTTGGGTTGCCTTCGGATTTTTCATTCGCCATGTTGCACCTAGGCCCTAGGCTTGGGTCGTGACATGAATTTTGGTTCTTGAAAATAGTCTATAACCTCACTTTATGAGACCCCAATTACGACTCGTACATCTATTTATGAGTTATGCTTAGGACTCATAGTCTCCTTCTAAACTTAGAAAATATTTCATCCTTTTAACCCTATCTACAATCAGCTCTATGGTCCGTAAAGACTCTCTCATGGTTCTATCCACACGTAGCAAAACTTTAGATTTCCAAGCCCCTCATCCATGACACCTTCTTATCAACCATGATCAAAATTATGACCCATACTTGGGCCTCATGAACTTGACTTTCAGTGTCCAAAATTTTCCAAGTCCTGGACCCTCAACCACGATGCCTGTCTACAACCTATGGATCAGACCACGAACCATAGATTGGCTAGTGATGTCAGTATAGTTTTAACTTTTCTGAAATGTTTTCCATTTTCCAGACTTCTTAATGTACAGGGTGTTACAATATCTCCCCCTTTGGATCATTCATCCTCAAATGAAATAAAAGCAAGCTTGAGTAGTGTAGAAACATAACCAACAATCCAGCATGAATGCAAAAATGTGACTTAAACATAATTTTCATAAAATCATCAAACTTATGCATTAAATATCATCTTAAAATAGTATTATGATAATGCATGCATACAATACGATAAGGAAAAATGAATTCATGAGAATTTAGAGGAATAGTTCAAATTTGGATGTCTTACGCTTGAATAGAAGGAAAAAGGTAAGGATATCATTTCATATTATCTGACTCTTCTTCTCAAGTAGCATTTTCAACTTATTGGTTCCTCCATAGCACTTTGATAGATACAACTTCCTTATTTCTCAATGTCTTCACTTGCTAGTCCAAAATCTCAACCAATACTTCTTCATAAGTTAAACTCTTCTCAATACTCACATCTTTCAATGGAATAATGGAGTTTGGATCACCTAAATATTTCCTCAACATCGACATATGAAACACTGGATGAACCATGGCTAACTCCATTGCAAATCAAGATCATAGGACACCGTTCTAATTTGCTTTTGGATTTTGTAAGGTCCCACATATCTAGGACCTAATTTTCCATTTTGCCAAAATGCATTACACCTTTCATAGTTGAGACCTTTAAATGGACCCAATCACCTTATTCAAACTCAAGGCCTCTTCTTCTAACATCTGAATATGACTTTTGATGACTTTAGGCATCCTTCAACATTTCCCTTATGATCCTCACCTCCTCTATGGTGTCAAGTACCAAATCTTTTCCAATCAAGGGCATCTCTCCAACTTCAAACCATCCCAATACTCGAGTGAAAATTATTATTGTAGGCAAATTCTATAAAAGGTAGATGGCCATCCCAACCATCATTGAAATCAAGCACACATGCCCTCAACATGTCTTCCAATGTTTGTACTATTATTTTAGCTTTCCCATCGATTTGAGGATAAAACGTGGTAATTAGCTTCACCTTTGTACCAAGGCCCTTCGAAACGGCTTTCAAAAATGAGAAGTGAATTGAGTACCACGGTCCAATATAATAAGCAATGTAACCCCATGCAATCTTACCAACTCTTGCATGTAAAACTTTGCATAATCCACAACACCATAAGAAGTCTTCACTGGTAAAAAGTGGGTTGATTTTATCATTTTGTCCACAACCATCCATATTGAGTCAAATTGTTTTTGAGTTTTTGGTAAACCTGTAACGAAGTGCATATTCACCTCCTCCCATGTCCAAGTAGGAATGTCAATTTCTTGGGCTAAACCACCTGGTCTTTGGTATTTAACTTTCACTTGTTAACAATTGCACACCTTGCCACACACTTTGCTATATCCTTCTTCATGTCATTCGACAGATACACTTCTCTCAAATCTCTATACATTTTGGTGGATCCCAGACGAATAGAATACTGTGAGTTATGAGATTCATCTAGGATCTTCTCCCTTAAGCCATCTACATTAGGGACACACAACTACTCTTAGTAACGAATTACTCCATCTCCTCTTTTTTAGAAGACCTCTATCTTCTTGTCAATCACTAGATTCTTCAACTCAACCAATGTAGGATCCATGTCTTGTTTTTCTTTAACCTCTACTTTTAAAGAAGATTCTATCCTATTTTGCATAAGTAAACCACAATTGTTTTAACCATTCAACCTCAGACCCAAACAAGCCAAATGGTGTACTTCTTTGACTAGCTCTTTCTTTGCATCCTCAACATGCACAGTGTTGCCTATAGACACTCTACTAAGCACATCAGCCATAATATTTGCCTTGTTGAGGTGATACATCCAACCTCATATCAATAGTCCTTTATAAGTTCCAACCACCTTCTTTGCCTTTGGTTAAATTTCTTTGGCTAAACAGATATTGCAAACTCTTGTGGTTGGTGAATATTTAAATATGCAACCCATAAAGAATGTTGCTAAATATTTAATGAAAATACAATGGCTGCCAGCTCAAGATCATGAGTCGGATAGTTTCTTTCATGCACCTTCAATTGCCTTGAGGCATAGGAAATGACCTTTCCATGTTGCATCAACATATAACTCAGGCCTACATGTGAGGCATCACAATAGACCACAACCATCTGAAACTTTGGGCAAGGTTACAATAGGGGTTGAAGTAAAATGATCCTTTAATGTTTGGAAGCTTTCCTCACATTTATTAGAGTATAGAAATTTCACCTTCTTTTGGGTCAAGTTTATCAAAGGAGAGGCAATGGAAAAAAACCCTTCAATGAATCCTTTATAGTACTAGGCCAAATCTAAAATCTTCTAATGCCAGAAGGAGGCAATAGTCTAGGTCAATTCTTCACCACCTCTGTTTTCTTTGGATCAACTCTAAAACCATCACCGGAGATAATGTGGCCAAGAAAATCCACCTCCCTTATCCAAAACACACACTTGCTAAACTTGAAAAAAGATTCCTATCTCTAAATGTTTGCAACACAATTTGCAAGTGATCCTCATGCTCTCTTTCATTCCATGAGTAGACCAATATATCATCTATGAACACAGCCATGAACATATCCAAATACAATTTGAAGATCCTATTCATCAAGTCCATGAAAGCTGCAAGAGTATTTGTTAGTCCAAATGACATAACCAAGAATTCAAAATGACCATACCAAGGTCTAGATACCACCTTTGGAATATTTTTCTTCTTCACCCTCAATTGGCGATACCCGGATCAAAGATCAATTTTGGAGATATAACTTGCACCTTGTAGTTGATCAAATAGTTCATCAATCCTTGGAAGTGGGTATTTATTTTTTATAGCCACCTTGTTCAATTGTCAATAATCCATAAATATCTAAAGTGACTCACCTTTCTTCCTTACTAACAATATGGGAGCATCCCATAGAGACACACTAGTTTCCCAATGTATACTCCAATTGAGTCAATTATAGCAAAAAGAGTCTATCAAAATTGTTCCATGTTGATTTTACACAAAGTTATTCTCTGTGATCTTGTTGAACTTTCTATGATTGATTTTGATGTCATTCTTGGAATGGATTGGTTGAATGCTTTTTATGCCTCTATTGATGGTAGAACTTGTAAATTCAAATTCTAATTTCCTAATAAAACCTATTCTTTAGTGGAAGGATAGCAATTTGGTGTGTAAGGGTCAATTAGTTTCTTATCTTAAGGCCCCACAGATGATTGCTAAGGGATGTGTTTATCATACTGTAAGGGTTAAAGATGTCACTTCCAAGGTCCCTTCTCATGAGTTTGTTCTTGTTGTTAATAAGTTCCCTGCAGTCTTTGTAATGCACCAAAAGTTTGAAGATGAGAACAAGGGCAAAAAATTGAAATTTGGTTACTAGACTAGAACCAGGAGCCCAAAGTACGAGTCATGGTTCATTTCACAAACCGTAGATAGGCCTGGTGAAATGGAGTTTGACTTGGGAAAATTTTAAAGTTGAGAAGGAAAGTATGATAGAGGTTTACGGATCATGAAATTGTCAGGTCCTGGAAGTTGAATATTTACTAAGTGTTAGATAGAACGATGAGCTATTTTTATGTATCGTAGTCCATTCTATGGATAGTAAGGGTGTTCGTGGTTTTAGGGCCTGAGTTAATGGGTTTTGGATCTTGATTTACGAATGACAGTACGGGTTGTACATTCATTTATGGCCTATAAATGAGCATTCATAGTTTGGTCTGGCAAATTCAGTGAAAGGTTTTTTGGTAAATGTTCATCCATTCTATTCCTAAACTACGTCATTTTAAACCTATGTGATCCCTAAAATGTGCCTATACTACCCCTTTACCCTTCGTGCCCATATCATTCAACCAAAACATTCTAACTCTCTCAAGTTCCTCCTTCCTCAAGTTCAAGAAAAGACCAAACCTAGGGTTGCAAGTTTCTCTTCTCAAATCAAAGTTCTTCCATAGATTTTCCACCAAGGTGTCTGGGGGGTTCATCCATGGGTTCTTTTCACCCATGGAGCCCAACTTACTTTTCCACTCAATTCGTTAATTCAAGCTATGCAATTCTTTATGGGTTCTCATATTATGATTCTAAATGTTTATATTGTGATTCTATTGATGTTGGTTAGCTTATAGTATTATTAAATAGTATTTATTTTTATGAGAAGGATGTTATTTCTTGAATTCCTAGATTATGGTCATTAGGGTTTTAAAGATATTTGATGGATTTCCTAAATTTGGCTATAGATCGATGGATTCTACTACATATATGCATGAAAAACTATAAACTTAGTTGTTTTACATGAAATTCATGAATTTATTTAATGTTTATTTATGAGCTAATTTGGGGCGTTATGAGGATTATGATATGGGTTCCTTAAATTGACTTTTAAATTGATGAATCCTATTATTCTTATACATGAAGAGCTAATAATTTTCATGATTCCGTGACTATTTATGATTTTTTTCTTACTTATAGAATCTTGGGTTATGAAGTTGATGGAGGGTTGCTTGGTTTTACCTAAATTCATACTTCCTATATTATTATTGTATATGAGTCAAGTCTAAATCACATGAATTGCATGAATTGGTGTATTGGGTCATGTATCTTATTGATTTCAAGTAATGGATTTGTGAATTGGTTTATGGGTTACCTCAAGTATAGGCTGTTTGTCTTAAATACGTATTAGTATGCATATTTCCTTTAAGTTTTAAAGCTAATTTACATGTATTATTGCATTGCATCATGAAATATCACATGCCATGACATGTTTCTAGGATAGTGTCAAAGTCAAGAATGAATAAAAGATTGAAATATGAGTTTTCTTACCTAACTATGATTATGAGAAAATGATAGCCCATTAGTATAGGCATATACAAGTCTTAGGATATATCCTTATGATGATGATTAGTGTTCAAAATACTTATAGGATTGGTTAGTAGAATACCTTCCCATATTAAATGACTCTATGATTTATGCTTATGATTATTCCGTGGGAACTTTACTTAGCACCGAGTGGACCTTGGGATAAATGTGAAAGCTCCTCGTTAGAAGAGGCATGAGACCATTAGTAAAATGACATTATCCCATCACTTCATGCCATTGTAGTACGATAGGGGTCACCCACTAGTATAGGTTAATTTCTAGACCACCCATTAGTAGAGGCTTGCTTACTAGTTAGCTTTAGTTGATCCACTTAGGAATCTTAGGAGGTCACCTTAGCAAGTGATCTCCCTCTTCTTTCAGTGTAGGGAAACATCATGACTCCATGGTTTGGCTCACATGGTTTATGTCGGTTAAAGATTGCTCTCACATGTATTTATGGTCCCATGTCGCTACAAAAGGTATTTCTTATAAAGGTATATGATTTTCTCTTCAAGTGTGCAAGGTGTTCTTCACTATGATTAGTAATGTCTCATTCATAGTAAGATGTCCCTTACTTTAAATCAATGCATTATTTTCCTAACGGTATTACCATATTGCTTGTGCCTAGTAACCCACATTTCTCATTATTCTAAGTTTAAGTGCTTTACTGTACATTCAAATAAGTGTGTTCTTTATTTTTCAAATGCATTATCTTATGTTCTATGGCTTAAGTTATGTCTTAATGATTATATTATTTTCTAGCTCATGACATGTCCCTCGTTGCATTTCATACGCACATACTAGTATATTCAAAGAACTAATATTTACTTTTTCCTACATGATTTAACCATGTAGGATATAGTGCTCCTTCTCCACGTGGCTAGCTTTGGATTGTTGAAGATGAGAGTTGGTGAGTCCTCTAGTTCGAAGGCAATATCCTAGTTTCTTTCATGATTGATATATTAAGATCTTTAGATTATCTAGTTGTTTTGCTTTTGCTACATTTACTTGAGGGTGAGCTTGAATATGTCCTAGCCCCCACCAACTCTATGTGAGAGGTATTGTTGGACAATGTACTTAGAGCCTATGTATTTAAGTTTCCTTTGTAGAATTTATTTTGATTCTCCCTTAGCCCCGATTCTCATTTGAATTTCGCTTTTATTTATGTTCAATTTCAATGATATGCTTGATATATGCTAAGAGACTCGGGTGAGGTGCCTTTGGATTTCTCACTCACTGTGTACGATTGGATCCTACGCTTGGGTCGTGACAGTCTTTCCTGATGACCTACTTGGCATTTCTCCCAAAAGGGAAAAAGATTTTAGTATAGATCCTCTTCTCAATACTCAACCTATGTCCATTTCTCCCTATCATATAGCCTCGGTGAGTTGAAGGAACAATTGACAGACTTATTGGAAAAGGGTTTCACTAGGACAAGTAGGTCTCCATTTGGTGTTCCTATATTATTTGTAAGGAAAAGGGTGGGTCACTTCTAATGTGTATTGACTACAACAATTGAACAAGGTTATCAAAAAGAAGCAGTATATGATTATGATTATGCTGATAGATGACTTTTTGGACCAATTGCAAAAGGCTAATCATTTCTCAAAAATTGATCTCCGGTCAGGCTGTCATCAATTGTGGGTAAGGGAGTGTGACATTCCAATGATGGTTTTTCAGACAAGTTATGGTCACTTTGAATTTCTAGTCATGTCTTTTGGGTTGACCAATGTAATAGCGGTGTTCATGGACTTAATGAATAGGGTCTTCAATCACTACCTTGACATGTTTATGGTGGTGTTCATTAACGATATTTTGGTCTACTCTAGGAGTGAGGAAGAACACAAAGACTATTTTAGGGTGGTTCTTTAAACCTTGAGGGATAAGCAACTATATGGAATGTTTAGCAAATGTGAACTTTAGTCGAAAGAAGTAGCCTTTCTTGGTCATGTGGTGTCCGATGATGGGATTAAGATTGATCCAAAGAAGACTAAAGTGGGGAAAAATTGGCCTAGACTTTTCACACCATCGGATATTAGGATCTTCTTAGGTTTAGCTAGATACTATAGAAGGTTCATTGAGGGTTTTTCATCATTTGCTTCATCATTGACAAGATTGACTCAAAAGATGGCTAAATTCTAATGGTCAGATGAATATATGAAAAGTTTCAAACTTTGAAGGATCGACTAACTTCAGTTCAATTTGGGTGGGTTTATGGTGTATTATAATGCCTCACTTGTAGGATTAGATTGTGTCTAGATTCAAAATGGTAAGGTCATAGCCTATGCTTCCAAACAATTGAAAGTGCATGAAAGGAACTATCCAACTCATGATCTTGAACTAGCAGCGATGATGTTTGCCTTGAAGATATGATGACACTATCTTTATGGGGTACATGTTAATGCGTTTACCTATCACAAGAGCTTAAAACATGTATTTTAGCCAAAATAACCTAAATTTGAGACAAAAGAGATTGCTTGAGATCCTCAAAGATTATGACATGACTGTGATGTATCATCTCGTCAAGGAAAATGTCATAGCCGATGCACTTAATAGAGTATCTATGGGCAGTAAGGCTCATGTTGAGGATGGTAAAAGGGAGTTGGTGAAGGATGTTCATCGATTGGCCTACTTAGGGGTAAGGGTGAGCAATTCTAATAAGGATGGCATATATGTGCACAATGGTTTTAGTCATCTTTGATGGTATATATCAAGGCAAAGCAAGACCTGAATCCAACATTGGTTGGCTTGAAGAAGTTGGTTGCCAAGAAGAAGGTAGAAGTCATCTCATACAGGGGGAGATGGTATGCTCTTTATCAAGGTCGGTTGTGCGTTCTAAATCTAGATGGTCTAAGGGACTTGATTTTGACTGAAGCCAATATTCTATCCATGCAGAATCCACCAAGATATATAAAGACTTGAAGCAAGTATATTAGTAGAATGGCATGAAGAAGGACATAGCAACGTTTGTGGCGGAATGCCCCAATTGCCAACAAGTGATGGTTGAGCATCAAAGGTCGGGTGGCTTAGTCCAAGATATTAAAATTTTCTATTTGGAGGTGGAAAGATGTGAACATGGATTTCGTAGTTGGTTTGCCCCATACTCAGAAGCAACATGACTTTATTTGGGTGATTGTTGATAGAATGACTAACTCAACTCATTTTTTACGGGTCATGGCTCCCTATAGTGTTGAGGATTATGCCAAGTTATACACTTGTGAGTTGGTAAGATTACATGGTATGACCTTGACATCATATCAGATCATGGCCCCTGATTTACTTATCACTTTTGGATATCATTTTAAAGGGAACTAGTTACGAAGGTTTTATAAGCATCACATTTCATCCTTAAACTGATGGACAAGTCAAGAGGACAACTAAATCACTTGAGGACATGTTGAGGGCTTGTGTATTAGAATTTAAGAGTAATTGGAATGATCATCTACCGTTCATCGAATTTGCCTGCAATAATAGCTATCACTCAAGTATAGAGATGGCACTGTTTGAAGCTCTAGATGAGAGACAATATAGATCTCCGGTGGATTGGTTCAAAATGGGTAAGATGACATTGATTAGTCCTGGTTTGGTCTTGGATTCCATGAAGAAGGTGAGGCTCATAAGGAAAAGATTGAAGACGGCCCAAAGTCACCAAAAGTCGTACTCTAATGCTAGGAAGAGGGATCTTGAGTTAGATGTTGGAGATTGGGTCTACTTGAATATTTCACCAATGAAGAGTGTGGTTTGATTCAAGAAAATGGGGAAGTTGAATCCTAGGTATTTAGTACTTTACAAGATCGTGAAGAAGGTTAGCAAAGTTGTATATGAGTTAGACTTGCCATTAGAAATGGCCATGGTTCATCTGGAATTCCATGTGTCTATGTTGAGGAAGTTCGTGGGTGATCCAAGTTCCAATATGCCATTAGAAGAAGTGGGGATTGTAGAGAACTTGACCTATGAAGAAGTTTTAGTTCATATTTTGGACCGGCAAGTATATAATTGAGGAACAAAGCAATTGCATCCATCAAGGACATTTGGAGGAATCAACAAATTGGAAGCTATATGTGAGAAGCAGAGGCGGACATGATGAAATGATATCCCTATTTTTCTACTCTACTCAAGACTAAGGTATTAAGTTATCCTAATCCAAAGACTCTAAATTCTTTCATTTCAGTTTTTTATGGCATGATACATGCATGCATACACACAAGACTGTTGTTTAAATGGCAATTAATGCATGAGATTGAAACTTTTATGAAAAATATGTTTTAAGTTGTATTTTACATTCATCTTGGGTAGCTAGTATCCATTTAACTCTATTCAAGCTTACTTTTATCTAATTTGAGGACAAATATTCTTAAGGGAGAGATATTGTAATACGCTGCATTATAAGGGTTGATTGTGGAAAGTAAGTGCAAGAATAGTTTTTGGTATTGTCACGACCCAAACCAGGGGCCTAGGTGTGACACGGTGAATGAGAACCCGAAGGTCCTCAAGCAAGCCTCTTAGATCATGCATGAATTTCATAGGTTCAAATAATAAATAATAGATAAGCATCAATAAATAAAAAGGGGCATGGGACTAAGGGACAAATCATAGATAAACGTGGAAGATCAACTTAATAGTTTAAAACATAATCAACTAGAAGTAGTAGCCCAACACACCTCTAAACAAAAGAGAATGAACAGAGCAAAAAATACAAGTCTAGACCTTTCAATAAAAGTCATAAAAGAAAACACATAAAGCGTCTGGAATATCAAGTAAAGCTAAAAGATAAGGGCTTTGTTCCCAGTGAATGGGAAGTCACCAAAAGCTTAGAGTCTTCACGATCAACCTAGCCACGAGGAGGAGGATAAGGTAGATAATTTATCCCTACATGATTATGAGCATGTAGCAAAATGCAGTTAGTACTTTGGAATGTACTAAGTATGCAGGTGTGCAATGCAACAAATAAATATAATGACAGAGGATACATACCAGATATGCCCAATTCCAAAGCTTTAACAATATAATCAGTTCAAAATAAAGTGTAAAGTAATGCCATGATAATGCAAAGAAAACACATAAGCAATTAGGTTTGGGAATAAGACCATAACCGATAAAACCAAAAGACCTATAACATGGAATACCGATGTTATACTCTACACCAACCAAAGAGCGAGCCTACTTACCAAGGTAAACTCTGGAAACAGAAGTACAAGATGGATCCACTAGTCAGAAGGCATAAAAAGGTAAGATAAGAATATCCTATGGTGGCACGTAGTTATGAGATTAGAATCTTTATATAAGACCCCTTAGGTCGAGCCCCACTCCTAACTCATTCAGTGCTAAGTCAAAATCCCACGAAAATGGACAATGCATAATCAAATTAATCAAAACTTAGCTTAATTTAAAAGGTCTTAGCTTGTCAAAACATATTCAACTTGTACTTAAGAATAGCTCCATAACAGAAATTCAAAATAATTTAGGGTGGGTCTTGAGTCACCCAATATCAATTCAAAACTATAGTTCTTGTCCTTGTTCAAAATCATACACTCAAGTCCATATCATAAAGGTCAATATTCGGAATTCATAAATCAACTTAATTCATATTTGGGTATTTATTAAATAATCTTAAAATCATGCAAGTGAATAATAGGAAAGCTTAAAATAATCAATATAGGATCAAAATCATACTAACCCATAAGAGAGTTCTAAGTTTGAAAGTATAGATTAGGTTAAATCATGCAAATTGGTAATGTTTGAGTCAAATCAGGTAAAACCTTGATAAATATTCATAAACAATTATAAAAATACATGAGTAACCATAATCTAAAATAAAATCAATTAGTATGCGATTACCATAAATAAAAGATTGAAAATTTGTAATTCAAAATTTAGATTTTCGAAGAGGACTTCTTGGTTGAAAGGAAACCAAGAATCAAACCCACATACCTTTAAGCCTTGATATTTCTTGAAGGAAACTTAAGGAAAACCCTTGGGCTTCACTTGCTTTCTTGAAATCCAAAGAAAATCTTGAGAGCCTTGAAATTGAATGAAGAATTTGGTGAAGACTAGAGAGAGTTTTGTGTCGCACCCAAAGTCTTATTAAGGTGGACTGGCACCCGTTGCCGACAAGGCTCGGGAGAACCAACATATACCCATATATTTTCTATGAACATTATAGCAATATGTACCTCTTCATAGGTGAGATCTTCTGTAACCTGCACATCTTTAATAGGAGTGATACGAGATGGGTCACCTATGAATTTTCAAAGCATTGAGATATGAAAAACTGGATGAACCATTGAAAGCTCCTGAGGTAGCTCTAATTCATATGAAACCTATCCCAAGCCTTTTAATAATCTTATATGGCCCTATGCAATGTGGGCTTAGTTTTCCTTTCTTACCGAACCTCATAACACCTTTCTTTGAGGACACCTTTAAGAATACCCAATCTCCTAATGAGAATCCCAGTCCTCTTCTTCTAGCATCTGCATATGATTTTCGATGACTTGGGGCTGTTTCTAGCCGGTGTCGTATTATCTTGACTTTTTCCATGGCTTTTTAGACTAGAGCTGGCCCAAGCAAGGTGGTTTCACCACTTCAGACCATCCTATTGGTGACCTACATTTCCTTCCATACAAAGATTCATAAGGTGTCATCTTGATGCTTGAATGGTAGCTATTATTATAGGGAAATTCAACAAGTGGCAAATGGTCCACCCAACTACCCTTAAAGTCCACTGCACAATCCAGCAACATATCTTAAAGTGTTTGAATGGTGCATTCTGCTTGACTGTCTGTTTGAGGGTGGAAAGTTGTACTCAAATTCAGTTGTGTCCCTAAACTCCTTTGGAAGGACTTCCAAGAATTTGCGGTGACCCCAATCAGATATAATGGAGATTGGGACCCCATGTAGCCTAACTATCTCTTTGAGGTATAACTTTGCATACTCTTCAGCTCTATATCTTAACTGGAATGAAGTGTGCTGACTTTATGAGTCTATCAACTATTACCCATATGGAGTCAAATTTCTAAGTGAGCGATGCAACCTAGTAACAAAATCCATATTAATCATATCCTACTTCTATGTTGGAAGCTCTATACATTGCATATAACCTTCCGGCGTTTGGTGCTTTACTTTGACATTGGAAATTCGAACATTGTGCCACAAAGTCTGCAAGGTCCTTTTTCATGTCTCCCTAGCAAAACATTCCCTTTAGGTCATGATACATCTTAGTTGATCTTAGATGGATAGAATATCTTAAATGATCGGCTTCTTCCATTATCCTCTTTCTTAGTCAACTAATATCAGACACACATAATCTATTTTGGCAGTAAAGTACTCCACCTTGTGTAAGTTCAAAGTCCTTCATCGTACCCTGACTTATATTTCCCTTAAGTTGTCGTAGAACAAGAACCTTGAACTGCTTTTCTCTCACCCTCCATTACCAATGAAGACTTTACAGCATTATCCACAATAACCCCTTCATTTGGAGTTTCAACGAGGTGACCCAAACTGTCTAGTTGACGTAGATCCTTAGCCACTCCTTGACTTACCACGGTCTGATCACCAATATTCATGATTGCCTTATGACTCAGAGCATCGGCTACCACATTTGCTTTCCCGAGATGGTACAGTATATCAATGTCGTAATCCTTTATTAGCTCTAGCCATCTCCGGTGTCTTAAATTTAGGTCTTTCTACTTAAAGATGTACTGTAGGCTCTTATGATCAATATATATGTCAACATGAACCCCATACAAATAGTGGTGCCATATCTTCAAAGCAAACACAATTGCTGCTAGCTCAAAGTCATATGTTGGGTAGTGTTTCTCATGCGATCACAGTTGCCTTGAGGCATAAGCAATTACCCTACCATGTTATGTTAGTTCACACCCTAAGCCAACTCCTGAAGCATCACAATACACCGCATACCCCTTCTTGCCTTCTGGAAGCACTAGCACATGTGCAGAGGTTAGCCTACTTTTCAACTCTTGGAAGCTCCTTTCACATGCATCATTCCATTGAAACTTGGTCACCTTATGTGTTAACTTTGTTAGAGGTACATAAATTGAAGAAAAATCCTCAACAAACCTTCTGTAATAACCTGCCAACACTTGGAAACTTCGAACTTCTGTGGGTGTTGTTGGCCTTGGCCAATCTTCCGCTGCTTCTATCTTTTGTGAATCAACCCTTATTCTTTCATCAAATACAATATGACCCAAGAATGCCACTAATTTTAACAAAAAATCACATTTGGAAAACATGGCGTACAATTGTTGATCACAAACAACTTATAATATCTGTCGTAAGTGATTTGCATGGTCCTCTTTTGATCTTAAATATATAAGAATATCACCTATAAATACTATCACGAATACATCCAAGAATGGCTTGAATATCCTGTTCGATAAATCGATTAAAACTGTTGGTGCATTTGTCAGCCCAAATGATATAACAAAAAATTCAAAGTGACCATAGTGTGTCCTAAAGGCTGTCTTGGGTATATCTTCCTCCTTCACCCGCGCTTGGTGATAACCTGATCTCAAATCAATTTTTGAAAAAGCATTTGGCACCCTGTAACTGATCAAATAAATCATCAATCCTGGGGAGGGGGTATTTGTTCTTAATTGTCACCCTATTCAATTGCCGGTAGTTAATGCATATTCTCAAGGTGCTATCTTTTTTACGTACGAATAACACCGGTGCACCTCAAGGGGACACACTAGGTCTTATAAAACCCTAATAATTCTGTCGGGGTCATTCTATATGGAGAGATAGAAATAGGTTGAGTGCCTGGAAGTAAGCCAATGCCAAAATCTACTTCTCATTCTGGAGGTAAACCCGGAAGATCTTCAGGAAACACACCAACAAATTCATTCACTATGGGAACAGAATGAAGATCTGGTGATTCTGCCTCCATATCCCTCACCCTAACCAAATGACATATATATCCCTTTGATATCATCTTCCTTGCCTTAAAATAGGAAACAAACTTACTCTTTGGTGTCCCAACATTGCCTTCCCATTCAAGGATCGCCTTATTTGGAAAGTGGAAATACACTCTCTTAGTTTAGCAATCCACAGTGGCATAGAAAGAAGCTAACAAATCCATGCCCATTATAACATCAAATTTCACCATTTCTAGCTCAACAAGGCCAGCCAATGTGTCACGGTAACAAACAGTTACTACGCAGTTATAATAGACCCTTCTAGCTATAATAGATTCACCCGTTGGTGTAGACACTTCAAATTACTTGTTCAATAATTTTGGTGTTCTCTTAAGCTTCCCAAAACTAGTGGAGTGATATATGATAGTGTAGAACCAGGGTTAATTAATGCATACACATTATGTGAAAAGATGAACAAATGTACCTGTGACCACATCGGGTGAAGCTTCCAAATTTTGCCAACTCCCTAGAGCATAAGTGCAATTCTGGGATCTGCTAGAGCTAGCTACCCCTCTACCACCTCTACTACGACCTATAGGTGCCTGCTGACCCCTATCTAATGGAGGAACTGATCATGATGATACAACAACTGACCCTGTAAGTTGTGCTATAGCACCCACGCATCTCATCGGGCAGTCTCTAATCATATGCGCTAGCACACCACACCAATAACAAGCATCTGTCCCAATATGACATGTACCTAAATGACTCCTCCCACATTGTTTGCAAGGCTGCATAGAAGGCATTTGCTGGCTTGTCGAATATCCTATTGTCCGTGCACCTTGGCCTTCACTTCTTTGACCAAACTGATTACTTTTAGATCCTTGAAGTTGTGGTGGAACACTAGTTGTAGAGTAGGAGGATGATGGCCTAGGTGGTGTATTAGAAAACCGAGGCCTAAACTTACCTTGGGACAGTAACTGCCCTGTAGATCTGGCCCTCTTGGACTGCCCCCTTTCTAACTCTTGTACCCTTCTTTGCCTCAGATCCTCCAATATTTATGCAAATGCTTGCATCCTTGCTATATCCATGTCTTTATTCAAAGAAGTAATGGTACAGTGTCTGACCAGATACGAATCCAGCCTATCCATATATCGATAAACCCTATCTGCCATATTAGCAACTACATTAGGAGCATAGCTGGACAGGGAATTAAATTGAAGGCTATGCTCTCTCACGCTCATATTCCCTTTGTGAAGATTAAGAAATTGATCTGCACAACCCTCTTGGATCTCTAATGGCAAGTAATGTTCAAGAAATGCCTCTTTGAACTCCTTCCAGACAGTTGGAGGTGCATTTATACCCTTAGATTGCTTCCAAGCTTCATACCGTAGTATAGCCACACCCTTCAATCTATATGTTGTCAACTCCACAGCTTCTGTACCGCTTATGTACATAACATCCAAAGTATGTCTGATCTGATCAATGAAGTCTTGTGGATCTTCATTAGGATCTGACCCAATAAAAGATAGAGGGTCCACCTGCACCTATAACTGGCCTTCTTGTCTTTGACCATGGGCAGCAACTATACGAGTCAATAGTTGGACTGCGTTTCTTAGATCCTGTACAGTAAGATCGGTAGGAGGTTGTGGGGAAATTTCACTACTTCCTTGTTTATCAGGAGCTGGAGGAGTTGGAGATGCTTGTAACAGAGACTCATCTTGGGCCTCATGTCATTGTCTCACCTGACTGGGTACACAAACTACCACGTCTACTTCCTTTTCTTTGCCTTTACTTTTCCTTGTTCCTGGCATACTCGTTGTACAAAATAATTTAGAGGTTAGAAAAAAATCCACCTACAACATTTGGCTCTATGGCACGATCTAAAGAATAAAAAGAAAGTGACAACTCCTAAATGCCACGTAGACTCCTACTTATAAATATGGTGCACAACATATCCATAAACAAGACTCTAAATAGGCACAGCTTTGTAGACTCCCTAGGATGACCCCGCTCTGATACCACTTTTGTCATGCCCAAAGTCCTATTAAGGCCTACTGGTATCTGTTGCCGATAAGGCTCGAGAGAACCAACATATAACCATATAATTTCTATGAACATTATAAGGGGTTTTCACATTCAACATGCTTTCAAAAAAGTAGATAGTAATAAAAAGCCAAAAGAAAATGCATTTGACTAGGCCGTGGGAGCCATGATGTCTAAATTATGATACATGACCACACTTTACTTTACATAGTCTACAAAGCCTCTAGATAAGGAACAATATCTATAAGGATCGGGATAGGCCCTGCCTCATGACCAACTATACATTACAAAAATATAAGCTGTAGACACACAAAGCCCTGACGCAACCTGGAGCTCAGTAACAGCAACTAGATATCATGTACTCCTACTAGGGAGATCTACTAGCTCCTGTACCTGCAGTATAAAATGCAGGTCCCCATAAGGGACATTAGTACGAGATAATGTACTGAATATATAAGGCAAGAAGTATTGGATATGAAATAAGAACTCAAATAAAATCATATAGTGGTGTGTAAGGATAAGAGACCACCTTTAGTCATACCATGGAATCATGTATGTTATGTCCTTTTTATTACTTTACCTTTCTTTACTGTATATAATCTGTGCGCAGTATATCTTATAAAGGACCAAGTGATTAGTGGTAAATTTATATAGGGATCGACCCATGCTAGGCTTTCCTTTCACCCCTAGGACACCCCCTGTAATATGGGATCGACCCATGCTAGGTGATTCTTCCACTCCTAGGATACCACCCATCAACAAGCAACTTCGACTTATCTTTTATTTACTTTTGAAATGATTCTTTTGGTGGTCATAACATTTAGAGTTGTAGGAATATAGACATATCATGTGATGCGTAATAATCATGAAAGACGGTACCACAACTAGGAGATGAAACAACACGTGGACTTTATTTAGCAACAAAAAGAACTCATGTATTTTATCCAAAGTATGTATCAGGTTTGACAATAGCTATGTATGGGAACGTATGAACATATTAAAAACTAGAGACATGGTCATTAGTTATTTCAGAGCTGTAAGTGCCTCTATGCGTCAAGAAAGAACCTAGATTTCATGCCAAATAATAAGAAAATGAGTAGCCTTACATACCCCGTTGCACTTGGTCGTTATTACCTCGAAGTAACCTCCTTTCCCCCCCCCCCCAAATATTTATCTACAATAAGGTAGGTGATACAACTAGTATTAGCAGCTAATAACTCGTCTTGGTAGTCCAATCTCATAAAATTAAACAACACTAGGGGAGTAAGCTTGTAACTATTAACCCAAGAGTATTCAATCAACCTTTCCACTTCTAATCGTCTTTTCTAATGCACATTCTCACGTACGTGTCATATCCATCTTGTTTTGGTCCCATAAAATTCTTATAATAGCTCACAAAGCACAATACATAACAATTCTACACAACACACAAGTAGGCAACATAACATTATGTCTTCTCGCTACATTTCGAAGTCAACATTCCCAAACCTGTTTCAACTCTAACTAGATTATATCCAACATATTTACACATAAAAACAATCCTAAAACAGTCCAAAAATATTCCCAAAGTAGATGGAGGACGTGAAACAACAATTTTCAATTACCAGTCCACAAGTTCCTACTAAGAGCTCAATTAAGATATCTTTCAAGAACTCATTTTTACAGAAGATAAAAATAGTGCAGCAACCTTCCTACATCACTACAAAACTAAACCTTGTTAAAAACATAAACCTTACTCTTCATAATCTAGCTAACCAAGAAGAGAAAATCCTCTTAATAAACAAGAAAAGTGTACAACAATCTTTAGAACGCATGTTGTTCGAATTTCCAGTACAAGTATAATCAGCCTACTCCTCATGTTATTCATGGAAAAATTATGCTAAATCATAGGTATTTCTACTTACCTTAGCCTTCAAGTATCTGGTCCTCTTCGAGAACCCTAATGTTTTGTTGTGGCTGCTTTGTAAAAGCAAGAGAGAGAAGGGAGAAACTTTGGAAAAAATTTGATTTTTGGCTATGTTAAAATGACTTGAAGTTGCTGGTTTGTAATCCCTTTTAAAGGGCCACACTTGTCCGACTTTCCCCTTTAATTTAAGTCACATTTAGCAAGGTGGTGATGCACCTACTTGGCCCTTTCAATTGGGCCTCATTAGGCTCCAATTTGATAGGCCTTGGCTGCCCATTTTTCTATTTTCCCTTCACTTAGTTTGGCCCCAAATCATCAAGTGGGTTGTGAATGTACTTGGGTTTTTTTCTATTTATCTTGGGCTGAAAATACTGTCCCTTTATAATGCTAAACAATAGGCCAAACTTACACCCTTAACTTGGGCTTTATTCATTATTGAATTTGAACAGATTCGGTGTTGGGCCTCGTCTCCGTCTATATAGCCTATTCAAGCTAAACATATAGGTGACTCACCTATTAGCTTCCTAAGTCCTATAAGCATCTCATTTTTTCCCACTTCGTTTAAGGTCGCGATCTCCTCAATTTGGCTTAGAACTTATATTTACTCACGCGTCTTAACCATTAGACATAAATATAGTCCTCTAGTCTAAAACTTAGGCACTTTTAAAGTTGGTGCTCCTTCTATCTAATCATATCATGTTCCATATGCATAGGACTAGTACACCTAAGAAATGGGGTGTTATATTTTAAGAGAGTTTTTGTGTGATTTTAGGCTTAAAATGGCTAAATAATGAGAGACTCCCATCTATATAAATGTTGGGTTTTTACCCAATCGCCCTCAGCTAAACTAAAATACTTTTAGAATTTTTTATTTATGGCGTGGTAAGTCCACAACACAGACTTATCACAGACCCTACTAGTTTGCGCAATTTCATCAAAAAATTATTTTCTGACACGGGCAGCCTATACATTGTGGGTAACCATTTTCCACATAATTTTGCCTCCTGGACAAGAGTATGAAGTCAAATTTATGAAATAATGCATGGATTTTAAGATATTCAAGAAATGCACTATAGCGCATTTTCAAAGTCGCGTGAGAGGAGTTACAGGTGTAATGATGTATGAGCTCTATCTATGGCCCATGGATGGGTTCACGGTTCATAGATAAGCCTTATGGATAGATTTGAAGGTTAGGGTTGGGTGTATAAAGGGTCCTTATGGATAGTAGAAGTGCGTACGAGCCATAGACTGGGCTCATAAATAGGGTCTAGTGATGGGTAAAATTTTGGGTTCAGGTTCTCATTCTATGACCCAACAGGATGGACCATACTTTAATGTACGAGTCATACATTAGCCTGATGGATTAAACAGTGAGGGTTAAAAATTTAACTAAGTGTAGAGGCCATGTACGAAAGATATCTACTACCTAAACGGAACTATGAGTCGTAAATAAGGGTTCACAGATTGAGAGTCAGGTTTCATGTTTTTGAAGTTTTAGGGTGTAACTAGGAGAAACCCCAATCTACAATTCATACATTGATTTCTGATTCATAGATTAATCTATTACCCATAGACTAGGGTCACAGTTTCCTCTAACAGTTTTTAATGAAGGGAATTTCTGACCTTTCCTCGCATCCTAAGTCCTAAAGTACGTCATTTTAACACCTAAAACCACCTATATCAATCTTAAACTATCCTAAACCATCCATTCCAAATCATTTCCCCCAGATTGTTCTAATTCCAAATGACAAATTCACTCTGGTCCCTATTGAAGTCAGGAACTAGGGTTTCAAGGTTTCCTCCTCCAAGCTCATATTTCTTTTATAGATTTCTTTCAAGGCATGTGGGGCTTATTCATAATTTTTTCTACCAATGAAGCCCAAGTATTTTCAACCAAATACTTTCATTCCAAGCTATGGAACTTTCATGGAATTCATGGTATTTTTTTAAATGTAAGTATGATGATTTACCTACTCTCATATGATGTATTTTCTATGAATTTATATTCCATAATGAGAAGTTGATGATTTACATAATGTTCTTATAACAAGCTATTCAGGGTTTTGAAAGTTCATAGTCGGTTGTCTTTATGAATCATCCAAATTGATGAATTTCATGCAATTTATTTGTAATCTTCGTGCATTGCATGATTTAAAGTCTAAATACATTGAATCCATTTAGTTTGTTCTATGTCCCAATAAAGAATGTTTTGAACGATAAAGGTTGTTTTTTAAGTTATGAAAATCTATTCAATGATGTTTTATGAAGTCCCTTGAATGATAAACGAATGATGAATGAAAAAATGATGAAGGTGGGTGAAATGACAATTCTTACCCAATGATGGATCCTTCTAGTGAAAGGACAATTCTCACTTGAATGGATTATAAAGGTTTAATGAGCTACTCCTAGTATGATAAAGTTATGATTTCAAAGCTTATGAATGTTAAATTCATATGAGTATGTCTATTATTATTTCTAGGAAACAACCTCTCTACCTTGTGAGGTAGTGGTAAGGTCTCCATACATTCTACCCTCCCCATACCTCACTTATGGGATTCCACTAGGTAGATTGTTGTTGTTTTTACTATTTTGTGGGATTTGACTTAGTACCAAGAAGGCTTCAGGTGGAGTTTGGTCCGAGAGACTTTAAGGTTATTCACCCAAGGGAATCCTGGTAGCAACCTCTTATATAAAACTATTATGCCACCAGAGGTTGCCTTTTTAGTCTAGGATAGTGGATCCATATATGCCCCTAATGTTAAAGTTAATGAATAAATTTGACAGATTCCTACCTAGCAAGTACTCATACTTAGCTCCAATGGAAACTTCAACACATAGTCCAAACAATCATTAAAAAATGCTCTCTAAACTAATGGCTCCTTCCATGTCTAACGGCTAGCACTCTTGTGACTATTAATAGGTCATCGGTGGACCTTCCAAGGCCACCAGACTAAGCACAACGACTAAGTAACCTGAAGACTATCGATGTTCTTCAGGAATTTCAACCTAAGTCCTCCCCTGATTGCTCGATTCTACATATAAACGAAGAAAATAATAGTGCAATTTTGCCCAAGGAATTGGTAGTATCAAGATACTCAAGTTGTGGATCAAAATTTGAGGGCTACAAAAATGAAAGTAGTATCATACATATCTCTCCTAACACCACCTCGAATTGAGACTCGCCTAAAGGATTAAGACAAGTCACCAACAATAATAGCGCAAATTCTTAAATAAAGCAACCCAAGGATGTGACTCTAGATCCCCTAATATCTTGCAAAGGGGATCTCGAAGCTTTTGGAATGACTCTAGCCAGCAAAATTTCAGGATAAAAAAGTGTCAAAATAGTTGACAATGCAAAAGAATCTATGGTCCATTCGAAAATCAAAGAACAGCTACAAAGGATAATAGACTACGCTTGGACAAAGTCGAATCCATTAATGGTCAACTCTCACAACAGGAAGCAAAGGATGCAGGCAAGTCTCCTAATTTGAATCAAGCTACTAATGGTGCTTCTGGCATTGTGAAATAGGATTCAAAAACTCCTTCACAAATTGATACAAGAGAATGAGATAATTGTACTTTCAAGGTTACTTCTCAGGAGTGATACCCCCAAATTTACACTCCAAAAGGAATAGTAAAGTGGTCGCTGATCAAATATAGAACTCAACAAGAGTTGAGATCGATCCCACAGGGAATGCGTGAGAATAATTTTATTAGCACCCTTTTTCAAATGTAAGTTCTATTCCCAAGATAAAGGTGCATTAAGTAATGGGGGGTTTATGATGCTTAAAATAACTTCCTAAAGTAAAGTAACTAATGTGTACGTTGACTACTAGATTTCAAATAGCTAATTAGAAGCTAGGGTTGTGTTCCCCATGGCGTCTAATACGATAACCAAATTGGTACGGTAAAACATTCATGATTGTGCATACAAGATCAAACAAGTTAGATAACACCTAGTTCACCTTCTGGTCCTTCATAGATATATTTCACTCATCACACTTCGGTCTCAGAATGTGTACAATTGTAACCTTGGTTATAGATATCAGAATACTCTCACCTTCCGATCTCAAGTACTTAGACTAGGTTGAAACCCCAAATTTTCGTTGTAGAATTTTTTTCCTAATCGCTATATCCCTCCCGGGCATGTAACAATACAGGCTTACCCTAACGTGTCGACTCATTAGGGAAGAAGTTAAAGCAAAGAATACTACAATGTATAGGATGATCAATCCCAAGAGTTCACCCCCAAATTTTGTTATCTTATTGAATTGTCATGGTTCCCACAACCCTAGTTGTGGGTTTAGCCTAGCATATTCGAAACAATTTGCCCACAACAATACAAAGGAATCATGATAAATAACTTACAATTGATAGAGTGATGAAACCACGTGTTATAATCTCTAAAGACATGATCAAAATCTTAGAATTCAACGTAAATAAGTGTTCAATAGTGTTCTCCTCTTGTTCTCTAACTCCAGTCTCCAATAATAATTAAAAATGAAATAAAACAAATATATATATACAAGGAAAAACCTTCTCCAACTTAATATAGGAAAATAGATGTCGGCATGGGTATGGGTCACTACACGGACCGTGAAGGTCCACACAGACTATGAAACGATTTGTGAGGCTTCACTACATTGAAATCCCACGTGTATCGGCATGGACTATCTTCACGGCTCATGTCACGATTCGTAATTGGTCACACGGCTCGTGACAAGCCCCGTCTCTCTTCACTTGTACAATTTTTGTTATTTTCGATGGTGATCCTTCCAACTTACGTCAACTCTACAGCATGTGATACGATCCATGTCAATTTCCATGGCCGTGAGAGGTCTGTGGGACGTGCCTTCTTTGTTTTCGTTCTTCAAGCCAAGTTTGAGGCCACGATGGGCCTCACGGTCCGTGGAGTGACACACAGACCGTGAAGGCACTCGTGGTCCTTCACTTGAATCAATCCACTGCTTCCTTTGTTTGGGCCAATCTACGTACCCTCTCACGGTCTGTGTGAGGCTACACGGGCCATGAAGGTCTCCATATGCCACCACTTCAACTCATTTTCGCTCTTTTTCTCACACTTCACCCATTGTTCCATGCCTTCACCATTCTCTTGAAAAATAATACAATACACACATCAAACCAAGATATTTTCTTGAAAACGTGGAAAAATTCTATGTTAAAAGCGTCACAAGAGTCGTATTTCCACGACTCATCAACACCCTCAACTTTTTTTCTTGTCCTCAAGCAATGACGACTCAATCAAACAACGCATAAATATAAGTGTCTCATCAGACCTATGGGTAACTTTTCAATTTTAACATGTATGCTCAGAAAATGTGCTTACACCCCAAACAGACCCACATAGATTAAGGTAAACATCCTGCATGTATGGTCAGTCCACATAAGATCGGGAATCGAGATAAACCGGCTGTATTAGTAACCAATCAGTGCAAGGATAGTGCCCTCACTACAAAGAAGTCTCGCACACACAACAAACCAATGTAGAATAGAGACTAGAATACAGACATTCACTCTCGCAAATGATTTTCAGTGGACACACAAGTATCGACCATATGCTTGCCCTTATTTTCACCACCTCAACTCTCGAATGACCTTTTTAGGATCACACTAGGAATTTTGTGGCTTGTAATGTAGGCTTGGTTTAGGGTGGGGTACATTTGGGATCAAGTGACTAATCAGCCCCTCCAAGACACTACTTTGACCCGGCCATCTGTTCTCAGTTTTCAATTCCTATTGCCCCTACTTTCTCTGCCATTTGGGAGTAATTTCCGTGATCTTTATCTTTTTCTCTACTCTTTTTTTGTATCACACTCCCAATTTTCTTTTCCCCTTTTTGTTTTG
Organism: Solanum rostratum; assembly: GCA_029948455.1. Lineage (NCBI taxonomy): Eukaryota > Viridiplantae > Streptophyta > Magnoliopsida > Solanales > Solanaceae > Solanum > Solanum rostratum. The sequence goes on from CM057048.1 coordinate 21,724,316, forward strand.
CTCTTTTCCTCACTTATTTTTCTGCATTTTCCTACAATAGCCACCCTCAACTTAGGATTTTGGCCTAGGCTAAGGGTCACAATGTCTTTTAAAGGAACAGGGCCAGCATAAGCCACCCTAAACTTAAGCCTTTGGCCTAGGCTGAGGTTTACAATGTTCTTAGAGAGACCAGGGCCAACATACAAATTCGCAAACAGATAGGGGATGTGCTTTGGGTTATGAAAGAAAAGGGTCTACTCAGGCTCAACTTTTTGGTTCAAAAAGGCGAATTCATTTGGTTGGTAATCTTTTAGGCTAAGTGACTAATCAACAAAAAAAGGCCTAAGATCACATCCTAATTCAGTCAGTCTATTGTTTTGGTGAGACTAACTAGGCAAGTTCTAGTTTGCGAGTGTGCCGCCTAAAATAAAACAAATATGCTCACACACACGCGGTACCTCTCTTACACTAATTAGCACTAATCACCATAGTCATTCTTCATTCATCAATATACCGACCATACAATGCATAACATGCTTTCCAGAAATCATAATAGTTAGTCAGGATAGGATGCATCCACATATAAGCTTTTAGTTTTAACTTGAGGCATTTTACTCAGCTCAAAACATGGGTTACCCTAAATAAATATATGCACATGTATTTACACAAACATCACAACTTAAACTTGTCAGTTCTACTAGATATTACACTTGAGAGGAAAAAAATCTGGCAAGAAAAACTCTCAAGTGGTAGGATGCCCCACCCCCTCCAAAAAGACGGTGCAATGCCCTCGTTGTACCATAGCTAAACATAAACCACAAAATGGGAATAGAACATACCTGGGACGCCCTAGGCGTCAGTCGAGCCCTCGAGGTCAGACCCACCAGTAGGGTCCCTGTCATCAAAAGTCATACCCGATCTAAAGGTGCTTCCAGAGGCCCCTATCCTTGCTGCCTCACGTGCTAGCCGCTCCCTTTCTTCTTGCTCAGCGGCTGCTCGACACTAGGCTCTCATGGCCTTGCGCAACTTCTTCTCTTTTGTGTGTTGCGAATCTTGCAGAGGGCTGCCTCGATGGTTGTGTTGCTTGCCTTTGTCCTTTCTTCTGTATGCCTCAGTAGGTGGCACCAATGCAGCAGCTGGCGCAGGCGGAACGCCCTATATGTCGTCTAAAATTGAAGCCACCGGAGCATTGAAAAGTGACATCCAAGACTCTGGACGTGGAGCCGGTGCAGTACGGTTGTACTGAGTGGTTAGCTAGGCAATAAGGTCCTTCATGTCACTCACTGTCGGCACAAGTTTGGACTTTTCATCGCCAGACATACTCCCAAACATATCATGGAAGTACCCCTCCAAAGTGTTGACATGATTTTTCAAGTTGCTAATTTTACCCAGTAGTTCAACTCGGAGACAAACCTCTGCCTGTTCGACATGGGACTAAACCACCTGAGGCATCCATGCGACTATTTCATTAATAATTATGTGTGTTCACCGCTGGTCGGTCACTATTCTGGACAAGAACTCATAAGGGACATATGTGTACCCTTGTTGCATCAGAGGAGCTACACCACTACCCTCAGGATGCTCAGAAGCCTCACCTAACTGTGGCGCAGTGGTGTAATCCTTCAATAACAAGGGTTGTTGTGGGGCCGCCTGTGGAAACATCGCAGGGCCCCCCAGCCTGCGTGATCTAGTGCGCATCAAAGGATTGTGAACACCCTAAATCAGGGCAATGTTAACCACGCCTTTGGGAGATATCTTTCGGTCTAGGAAGTGTGTGGTAGGGACACGGGCTCGTTTGTAAAGTGCCCAGATCAGGCATAGGAAGGATATACTTGCTCTGTCTGATAAGGCTCTGTCCCGCATTTCAATGGTAATGCTTCGACCCATATTAATCTTATACTTAGCAATCAAGCATGCCATCAATGAGGCATAGGAAGGTTGAAGCGTGTTGTCATTAGCATTGGATCTTAGTCGGGCCTGCACCACCGACCACCAAAATTTTGCAGCAAATGTGAGAGACGCCTTAGCAATAGGAATTCAGGGGTTGGTAACCAAGTCTGCATCATCCCCTTGTATCGCATTCTGCTCAGCAATCCATTTTAGTAGTGTGGCCCGCAAAACTGGATCGGACATTTGGCTCTCATCGGTGATCTTGACATGTCTGTCGATAAATAAGCCATCCGGAGGGGCCCCATAGTCTGGACCAAAGAGAAACCTGTTGATGGTGGTCTCAGAAATGTCTACCCGTTCCCCACACACCATTACATGTTCCCGCGGGGACAACTTATAGGCTAGCTGCTTCTTCACTCTCTTGGACTGGTTTCCCTGAATGGAATCCAATAGGCTGGTAGCATAGCAGGAATAAAATTCAGCAATCAGCTCGGGCCCGTAATAGCCGGGTGGTTGCGCCATCCCCCTGAACTGATATGATTCAAACACATCCCTAATATCCAGGACCCCATCTAGTTGATCTGTGAGGACCCGCATCTCAGGGACAATGGCCCGCTACTGGTATCCCCCGGAGCCTTTAGTTAGTCCATTCATATAAATCTCTTTGGCACCAGGGAATGTCCATCGGCTATGCAAAAACACAATAATCCACCTAGCAATTTGAAGATCTGATGTCCGAGAAACCGCATAGTGTGTGGCTTCATCATCACTGTCTCGGAAGGTCAAGACATCATCCGCAGCCTCTGTGTAGTGCCGGTCTATGTCTGACGTGCATGCATGTTCATCTTGTGCCGGGACATCATCCTCCCCCTCAACTTCCGCCTCAGAACATCCTCCTCAGAATGGAGGATTATAGTTTGGCCCGCAACACACGAGCTCTTGTAGTGCGAGGGGAGACATTGCCGGTAAAGCATACCTCGGACCCTCCTGAGGAGTCATCGCCTAAGTCACTCCTTTAGTGCTAACTAGAAGATACAATGGCAGAATCATGGATAGGTGACTCAAGATCATCCCTAGGTTGGCTCGACCTTAGACGGGGACCCATGGTACCTGCAATTTCCACGAAGAATAAAATGGTTAGCCATGATGAATAAGCAGGGCAAAACACTAATGGGTACTCAAACTTCCCTTGTGCTATGAAAGTGATGAAAACCCTTTACAGTGGCGTCACCCGGTCTATCATAGGGAAATTGCACGGAAAGACATGTGGAACCTAGACTAACATTCATCAATGAAACAAAACATCAAGTACAAAGGTGACATGGACAGAGGGCGCTACACGGGCCGTGTAGCATGACACAATCTCTGGCAGGGCTTGTGTGATGCACTTAGTAGTTGGGTAACTTAAGTGACTCGACACGAGCCACTACATTGGAGGTGTAGCGTGACACGGTCTATAGCAGGGCCTGTGTGAGGCACTCAGTATCTGGGTAACTAAGTGACTCGGCACAGTCCACTACACGGTCTGTGTAGCATGAAACGGTCCGTGCAATGCACCGTGAAGAGCCCCATCACCCCATTCAGCCCAAAGCATAAAACACCCACACTCATTCAAGCAAATCAACACTACTACGCATAGATCTACCAACATACTCGCTTAATGATCACAAGAACATACTATTTCACATATAGAACGCCTAAAATCACAAAATTTTCATGTTCAAGTGTACAAGATTCAACAATAGTGGTTAGTATAGCCCAACAAAAAATCCACATAAATTTTATACCATAGTGTCTTTTAATCAACGAAAAGAATCATATTTAGGCATGGATTCGCACATGTATATAAAGAAAATCAACTCTAAGAGAAAAGGAAGTGAGGACTTACTTGAAGAGCAAAAACAATGAAAATGAGTATTTTCGGTGGCACAGTAGAAACCCACACAAGAATAATGCTACGGATCATGAGAGCCACTAACAAGTCATGAAAAAAGAGATAACAAAATTTTGTTGGGTTACGGGACAAAAAACGGGCGTGAGAGGCATGAGGGGAAAGTGAAAATAAAATGAGAGTTGGGTATAGAGGGTATAAATACCATTACCCGATGGTTCGCCTCCACGATTTGTCACACGGTCCTTGTCACATGACACGGTCCATGAGGACGGACCATGTGCCTAGACTTGGAGAATTTGGAAATTGTAACAGGCACCAACAGTCCTACCGGACAACTACACGGTCCATGACATGTTTCACGGTCCGTTGGAACAATCCGTGTGCCTAGCCTTAGAATTTTAGATTAAAGCTTACCTGGGCTACGCGTCATAGGGTCACTGGTATGGCCTGTTTGGAGTTACACGGGCCATGTAGATGCACGTATGGCTCTTATTTGCCAGTTTTTGGCCACTGCTTTTTGTGTCGCACCTCCAACCACATGTGCGCTCACACCCCTAACAAAAGTGCTTATGCCTCCCTGGAAACACAAATCAAAAACAAGAAAATGCATGACATAAAATACATATTTTTTATATAAAATGGATTGCCTCCCATGAAGCGCTTGGTTTAACGTCACGGCTCGACGCAGTTGTGTTGACTACTCAAACTTCATAAAGGAGTAACACCTCAATCACTGAGGTTTCATCTGCAGCACCAAAATACTTCTTCACTCGTTGCCCATTCATTTTGAAACGACGCCCATTGTCAGTTTCTAACTCGACTGCACCATGTGGAAATACTTGGGCAATTTAGTACGGGCCAGACCACCGGGATTTGAGCTTACCTGGAAACAGCCTCAACCTAGTGTTGTACAGCAGAACCTTGTCACCAACACTGAAACTTCTTGGTGCAATATGCTTGTCGTGATGGGACTTCATTCTGTCTTTGTAGAATGCTAAACTATCCTAGGCCTGGAGGCGAAATTCATCCAACTCATTTAGCTTATCAAGCCTCACATTGGAAGCCTCATCCCACTTCATGTTTAGGGTCTTCAGAGCATAAAGCGCCTTGTGCTCCATTTCCACAGTGTGATGGAAGGCCTTACCAAACACAGGTTCATATGGAGACATACCAATGGAGGTCTTGTAAGCCACCCTGTAAACCTATAGTTCATCTTCTAGTTTCCAAGCGCAATTAGTTCTTGTGGCATTCACATACTTGGTCGGGATCTCCTTAATCTCCCTATTAGACATTTCAACCTGCCCACTCCTCTCCGCATGATAAGGTGTTGCAACCTTTTGTTGTTGTACACCGTACTTAGCTAGTATAGCACAGAAGGATTTGTTGCGGAAATGGGAGCCCCCATCACTAATAAAGGTTTTGGGGGTCCCAAACCTGGAGAAAATATTCCGCCTAAGAAACTTACCACGCATTTGCTTTCATCATTTGGCAATGCCATTGCCTCCACCCATTTAGAGACGTAGTCCACCACTACTAAGATGTACTTCATGCCATAGGAGCTCACAAACGGGACCATAAAGTTAATGCCCCAGACATCGAACAATTCTATTTCAAGGATAGGAGTCATGGGCAGCTCTTGGCGCCTAGAGATGTTGCCTTGGCGCTGACATTGATCACAACCTTGCACCATGTAATGGGCATCTTTGTAGATGGTGGGCCAGTAGTATCTACATTGTAAGATCTTTTTCGCTGTCCTGGCACCAACATGATGGCCCTCCACTGGGGAAGAGTGACAGGCTTCCACGATGCTCATCATTTCTGCTTCCGGTATGCATCGCCTAATGACCCCATCTATGCATGTTCTAAACAAGTATGGGTCATCCCCAAAGTACCTGCGAACATCATGAAGAAATGTTTTTCTCTGGTGAGGGTTAAGGCCCTCAGGCATAATGTCGCTCACTAGAAAGTTAGTAAAATCAGCAAAACAAGGGATTAAGTCAACAGGAGCTGCCAATACCTACTCATCGAGAAAGGAATCATCGATGTTCAACCAATCCTTAGCTATTGACTCATCTTCTAACCTTGACAAGTGGTCTGCCATCTGGTTTTCTGTGCCTTTCCAATCGTGAACCTCAAAGTCAAACTCTTGTAGCAAGAGTACCCATCTGATAAGTTCGTCTTAGCATCTTTCTTTGTCATGAGATACCTTAGTGCTAAATATTTTGTGTGCATAATCACCTTTGTGCCCAATAGGTAGGCTCGGAACTTGTCAAACGCGTCCACCACAGCCAGCAACTCCTGCTCAGTCACTATATAATTTCTTTGAGCATCATTTAAGGTCTTGTTGGCATAGTAGATAGGATGAAAGCTCTTTTTGCACTTCTGCCTTAGTAAAACACCCACAGCAATCCCTCTCGCATCACACATCACCTCAAAAAGGGCAGCCCAGTCAGGTGCAACTACCATGGGCGCAGAGATCAACTTTTGCTTCATAGTCTCAAAGGCATATCGATAGGTGTCATCAAACTGAAACTTAGCATCTTTCTCCAATAATTTGCACATTGGACGTGCAATCTTGGAGAAATCTTTTATGAACCGGCGGTAAAAGTCCACATGCCCAAGAAAACTCCAGACCCCTCTTCACTGATATGGGAGGTGGCAACTTCTCATAACCTCAATCCTCACCTTATCAACCTCTATGCCCTTATTAGAAATCTTGTGGCCAAGGACTATACCCTCCTTGACCATGAAATGGCATTTCTCCCAGTTCAACACCAAGTTGGCTTCCTCACAGCATTATAATGCCCTGCTAAGATTCAACAGATAGTCGCTAAAGGAATCACCCACTACAAAGAAGTCATCCATAAATACCCCAAGGGTATCTTCGACCATGTCAGAAAAGATAGACATCATACAACACTGGAAAGTGGTTGGGGCAATATAGAGCCCGAATGACATCCACATGAAAGCAAACGTCCCATAAGGGCAAGTGAAGGTAGTCTTCTCTTGATCCTCCGGGGCTATAAGATATTTGATTGTAGCCTGAATACCCATCCAAGAAGCAATACCACCCTCTACCTGCCAACCTATCGAGCATCTGATCCATGAAGGGCATGGGGAAGTGATCCTTCAAATTCCATCTATTCAGCTTTTGGTAATCTATACACACTCGCCACCCCGTGAGAGGTCGCAAAGGGACAAGTTTATTTTTCTCATTGGCGACCACTGTCGTGCCCCCTTTTTGGGGACACATTGCATTGGACTAACCCATCTGCTATCGGAGATGGGATATACCACCCTAGCATCCAGCCACTTGATAATCTCCTTTTTTACCACCTCTTGCGTACGTGGATTAAGCCTTCACTAGTGCTCGATATTAGGCACACAGTTATCCTCCAATTTGATCTTGTACGTGCATATCCCTAGAGGAATCCCAATAATGCCTGCAATGGTCCAACCAATAGCTCTCTTGAACTTTTGGAGAACCCCCAACAATGCGTTCACCTAGTCTTCCTGAAGATCTGTGGCCACAATCATAGGAAAAGTGTTATTAGTGCCCGAAAATGCATACCTTAAGTGTTGGGGCAGCTCCTTGAGCTACAGCAGGAGGCTCCTCAATAGACGGTTTGGCCAGTAGCATCAGCCTATTTTGTAGGTCTAAGTCTATCTTCTTGAGGACAAATGGTCTGGTTCCCCTGCCCTGTAAAGCATACATAGTGTCATTGTACCTATTGACACCATCTTCTAGGAAGTTCATTAACACTGCCGCCAGCATGTCCATGATCATCTTCTCCTCGAGTGGAATCTCATAAAAACAATCATCCTCTACATCCACGACAGACATTATAGCTACCTCTTTGGGTATCTTCATTGGAGCCCACACACTGAATTTTACCTCCTCAGTGTTCAACCGAAAGGTAAGTTCTCCATACTCCACATCAACTAGTGCCCTGCCAGTTGCTAAAAATGGTCTCCCAAGGATGATGGGAACCTCAAAATCCACTTTACAGTCCAGGATGACAAAGTCTGCAAGGAAAATGGACATGCCAACATGGACCAGCACGTTACACAAAATCCCCACGGGCTTCTTCACTGATCTGTCTGCCATAAGTAGCCGCATGGTGGTAGGTGTGGTGGATCCTAAACCCAATTGTTAGTACATTTCTAGTGTCATTAAGTTGATGTTGGCACCCAGGTCACAGAGGGCCTGGCAAAATCATAAGCTCCAGTAGTGCACGTGATAGTGAAAGCTCCGGGATCTCTCTTCTTCTCGACCAGGGATCTTGTAGCAATGGTGTTACAGTGATGAAGATTATTTACCAGTTCGATCATGGCTGTCCTTTTCTTGGTGACTATTTTATAAACTTAGCGAAGCCTAGCATCTGCTCAAGTGCTCCCACTAGAGAGATGTTTAGTGATAGCTCCTTCAGCATGGACAAGAATTTCTGAAACTTGCCATCTTCAGCCTTCTTTCTCAACATTTGTGGGAATGGCGGTGGCGGCTTTGGGATGGCTAGCAGGCATGGAATAGTGGGTTGGTCCAACTCTTTTTCCGTTTTAGCAACTTCAGGTGCCGTTAGTGCTGCATCAATCTTGTCACCCCCTTCATCATCATGCACCTCCACGGGGTGAGGTACATTGCCATCTGCTTTATCAAGACCTATATCATGGGAAACAATAGGGTCATAAAGTAACTTACCGCTTCTCGTAGTGATCTCCATGCATTGTCCATTATTTTTCCGGTTCTGCATAGTATCACTAGGAAGTGACCCAGCCTTTCTTTGATTCAATGAAGCTGACAGTTGCCCTAATTGTTGCTCAAGTTGCTTGATCGAGGTTGAATGCGAGTCGACCAATTGTCAAACATTGGACATTTTGCCTTTCACATCTCGCACCCCTGCTTCGGTGGACTCCACCTTGTCAAGAACCTTTTCCATCATCTCCTCTAGTCTCGAGTTTCCACCACCCTCATTTGGGCAGTCACAATTTCTATAGCCATCTTTATTTTGCCAGTTCCCTTGGTAGTTGTCACGACCATGCTTCTAACCTTAGTTATCGGAGTTGAATGCACGGTAACCCCCCTGACTGCCCAGGAAGTGAGCCTCTTCATCATAATTGTAGCCTGATCATCATACCTGGGTAGTGTGTCCATAGCTTTTACTTTTTCCAGGCCTCCACCCAGTAGCCTCTTTGACAGCAAATCGATCTAGGTGCGTATATGGTCCATGTCTTGATCCTGCTTTTCCTTTTTTTTCCATTGCTTTGCAGACATCTCGAAGACCATACCAGAGCAGTCTCCAACTCTAGTGTACCATGCCCTGTTGTTCTTAGCTACTTGATCCAAGATCACCACAATGTCTGGGAACGTTCTAGACATATACGACCCCCCACATGTTGCATCAATGATAGGTTTAGTCACAAATTTGCAGAACCTGTAGAAGACTGCTTTCAAGTGCTCATTTGTGAGAAGATGGTTAGGGCATTACTTAAGTTTCTGCCTCAATCTCTCCCAAGATTGATATAATGTTTCATTTCACAGTTGTTTGTGAGATCCAATCTCGTCTTTGATCTTCAGTTGCCTCGACGCAAGGAAGAACCTCTTTAAGAAAGAGTCTTTTAACTCTCCCCAAGTATGGATAGAATCATGGGGAAGCTCACTCAGCCACTTTATCACCTCACCTAAAAGAGACAACATAACCTCAACCTTAGCGCTTGTTGACTGACTCTTGGGATTTCAAATGATTGGCATGTCGCCAAGAAATTCATAACATGTTGATTTGCATCCTCAGTCACGGCTCCGCTGAACAGACCTTTTAAATGCAACATTTGTAACATCGTGCTAGTCATAGTGAATTTGAAACCTATAGGCAGAGGTGGCAGCTCTATTGCCCCAGTGGTCCGAGCACCCTCATCATCGTCATTCACTACTTGGGGATACTGGGGCCCTTAGGGCCTCAAAACAAGTTGGTGTTGTTGTGGTGGCACAAGTGGCACCTGTCGAAGTGATCCTGCTGGTGGCACTACATTACCTGCGAGGTCATCTTTACCCAAACATCCATTTCCCCGGTCTACAGGATTCGCTGCTAACTCTCTCAGCCATGTTGCTTCGCGATCCTGGGCATTCATTTTTCCAATCAATTTGGTGAGTTCGGGGTCATAGGGAAATAGTGCTTCACCCTTGCTTCGGGTGTTTGGCATGCAACGTTGGTTCCTTACAATGAGCAAAAACAAGAAATAAAAAAAATTATGGACTAGAATTACACACTGAAAGTAGCAACTAATAAACTATTACTGAGTCGCAGTCCCCGGCAACGGCGCCAAAATTTGATACGTCTAAATTTACACTCTAAAAGGAATAGTAAAGTGGTCGTAAATCAAATATAAAACTCAACAAGAGTTGAGGTCGATCCCATAGGGAATACATGAGAATAATTCTATTAGCACCCTTTTTTCAGATGTAAGTTCTATTCCCAAGATAAAGGTGCATTAAGTAAATGGGGGGTTCATGATGCTTAAACTAACTTCCTAAAGTAAAGTAACTAATGCACATGTTGACTATTGGATTCCAAATAGTTAATGAGAATCTAGGGTTGTGTTTCCCATGATGTCTAATATGATAACCGAATTGGTACGGTAAACTCATTCATGATTGTGCATACAAGATCAAACAAGTTAGATAACACCTAGTTCACCTTCAGGTCCTTCCTAGATATATTTCAGTTATCACCTTTCGGTCTCAGAATGTGTACAATTGTAATCTTTGTTATAGATCTCAGAATACTCTCACCTTCCGGTCTCAAGTACTTAGACTGGGTTCAAAACCCCAAATTTCCATTGTAGAATTCTTTTCCTAATCTCTACATCCCTCCCGGGCATGTAACAAATACAGGCTTACCCTAACGCATCGACTCATTATGGAAGAAGCTAAAGTGAAGAATACTATAATGTATACGATGATCAACCCCAAGAGTTCACCCCCAAATTTTGTTATCTTATTGAATTGTCATGGTTCCCACAACCCTAGTTGTAGGTTTATCCTAGCATATTCAAAACAACTTGCTCACAACAATACAAAGGAATCATGATAAATAACTCACTATTGATACAATGATGAATCCACGTATTACAATCTCTAAAGAGATGAGAGAAATCCAAGAATTCAATGTAAATAAGTGCACAATAGTGTTCTTCTCTTGTTCTCTAACTCCAGAGTCCAATAATAATTAAAAATGGAATAAAATAAATATATATATACAAGGAAAAACCTACTCCAACTTCAAATAGAAAAATAGATGTCGACATAGGTACGGGTCACTACACGAACCGTGAAGGTCCACACGGACCGTGAAGGTCCACACGTACCTTAAATGGTCCATGAGGCTTCACTGCATTGCGATCCCACGTATATCTGTATGGTTTGTGTAGGGCTTCATGGACCGTGCAATGGCCCGTGAACCTTTCCTTAGGGAATTCCCAGCAGTACTTTGATCCTCTATCTTCACGGTCCGTAGTTGGTCACACAGACCGTAATGGGCCCCGTCTCTCTTCACTTGTACAATTTTTGTTATTTTTTATGGTGATCCTTCCAACTTACTTCACTCTACGACATGTGACACAGCCCATGTCAATTACCATGGTCTATGAGAGGTCTCGTGGGATGTGCCTTCTTCTCCTTCGTTCTTCAAGCCAAGTGTGAGGCCACGGCAGGCCTCACGGTCCGTGGAGTGACACACGGACCGCGAAGACACCCGGGGTCCTTAACTTGAATTAATCCACTGCTTCCTTCAACATGGCCAAAGCACGTACCCTCTCACGGTCCATGTGAGGCTACACGGGCCATGAGGGTTTCTATATGCCACAACTTCAGCTCTTTTTCACTCTTTTTCTCGCACTTCACCCATTGTCCCATGCCTTTACCATTTTCCTGAAAAATAATAAAATACACACATCAAACCAACATATTTTCTTCAGAACATGCAAAAATTCTATGTTCAAAGCATCACAAGAGTCGTATTTCCATGACTCATCACGGAGAAGGAGAAACAAAAATATGAGAGAAAGAAAAATATGAATTACAAGTCAGAGCCTATATCCAACTACCCTAAAGTTTCTTACAATTTTAGCCCTCATCACCGAAAATCCAATATCAAGATCAATACTTATAATTCTGACAATACCAAGCAGAATGATTTGGCTCGGCCAAGCCAAACCCCCAAGAATGATCTTGGATCAGAACTAGCTCCTTATACTGTGATCTCATCTTATGCTTCTAGATTAAGAGTTAACCAAGCCAAAAATGAAGTTCTAGTGGAACTTTCCAAGCTCAAATACACTACTAAGCAAGGACTTCATGTTGTCATTTTCAATAAAGAGGATTTTATGGTGAAATTAGTTGATAGCTGTAAATTTACCCTGATGGATAAATTTAATAGCACCATGACTAAAGTAGATTTAATAATAAAGGACTTTATTGTTCAAAATCAGTTAATTGGAGGAGTTAAAAAAGCACACTTTAATCTCAGGCATGTCTATATTGACTTGGATAATGAACTTGATTATATTAATGTATGGACCTAGAAGAAAATGTTCATAAAGGGACAAATCATGAGGATACAAGCTTGGACTCCTACCTTTCTCTAGAAAAGGAGACTCGTTACTCCCAGTGGGTTATTCTACCTGAACTTAGCTGGCATTGCTATAAAAAGGAATTTGTGACAGCACTTTTGGCCCTTATTGGCAAAGTGTTGTACCTTGACACTGCTTTTATCCAAAAAATTAAAGAGGCAGAGTAGCAAAGTCTAAGGTTCATATTGATCTCACTAGAATAGACCCTCTCGTGTGTGTATAGGTCTTGATAAGGAGGAAATTACTCAAGAAAGGTGGCAAACCATTCAATATGAAAGTATTTCTTATTATTAGTCCTATTGTAAGCATCAAGGCTATAAGGTGGATATTTGCATTGTCAAGAGGAGGGATGATGAGTATAGAAAGAGAAAGGAAGTGAAATCAAGGAAAAAGAACCAGCAACAAATGGATATTCAAATGTAAAGAAGCAATAGTAGCCATAAAGTTCAAAGAAATGATGATGGAAGTGAGCTTATAAGGACTAAAGATCAACATCCTCATCATAAGAGTAGCATTGGTCAGAAGGAGTAATTGCATACAAAGAAAAGGAGGTCTAACAAAAACCAGCCAATTCAACAGATGAACAAAGTGTTTAGGCCAATAACTGCTCAAAAGAAAGTTAAGGACAATCAACACCAAAAGGTTACATGGAGACAGGTAAGGCATCTACAACTTTTCTTATTTCTAATACACTAAAAAGTGTTGAAGTATAGGATCAATTGCATACATAAGTTGTGAACCATACTACTCAATAGGAGGATAAAGAGAAGATCAACGTGCCAAAGAATCTTGAAGAAAATCATGTTCTTACCTCAGGTATTGACTCAATGCTCCCCATAACCCAAGACCTTCCTTACTGTGATAATTTAATTATTGTGGATAATGTTAAAGGGAGGTAAGGATGGTTGGATTCTGGAGGAAACTCTTAAATTGTAGGAAGCGGTTCCAAAGGGGGATCTAACTCATGTTTTGCATGAGAAATCTTTGAGTGACCTTACAATGGACTATAGAGCCCCTACAACCCCTCTTATTCAGTAACAATACAACGGTACTCAAAAGGAATCTCCTGACACAACCAATAATGTTAATCTTTTAAGTCCTAAGGGAGGTATGGCTAAAGACATGGGTTATATTGCTAGCACTAGTAAACAACCTTCTGCTACCAGGAAAAATAAGTTGAGAAAGAAAAGAAAAGATGCTCTTAAAAAGAAGAAGGAGCTTCTGGAGAAACATGGAACATAAGGCTAAGGAAATGCCAGTTGTGAACAAGTTGTCATAACTTCTATCAGTAAAGTCCACAGGCATAGTGGACAAACCTCTGATACTATAGATTACAGAACTGCTGGGAACATGCAGATTAATGATGAATATGTTGTTATTCATTCAGAAGATAAAAGAGAGATTAATACTTGCCAAGATGATGACACATAAAAGGCTGATAAAACCCATGAGCACCTTATCAGGACCTTCAACCCCCTAACTCCAAGGACCTAGAATAAAAGCTACAACAGGTTACTAATAGTCAAGGTTTATCACCAAAGGGTCCTCACAAAATCAGGTTTTCTACCAAAGCTGGTAATATTATTAAGTCTGTACCTGTGAGCAAACATATCACCAAGTTGTTCCAATAAAAAATTCTTAAAATGATTAGATCCCTCATTTGGAATGTAAGGGGTGTTAAAATCTAAGGTGTCATGGAAAGACTCAAAAAACTTAAGAGCATTTATCAACTGTCCTTATTCACTATATTGGAACCTTTCTTTGATATCTCTATTCTTCAAGGTTTCAAATTAATCTTGACATGGATCAGGCTATTCACAATCCAAATGGTAAAATGTGGATTCTTTGGGACAAGGAGATAAATTGCCAGGTTCTGGATATGTCTGATCAATACATTTTCTATGAGCTCAAGCATGTTATGCTGCAACAAAAGTTTATAGGCACCTTTGTCTATGCTAAGTGCAAGGATAATTTGAGAGGCCCTTATGGGATAAAATGTTAGAACAAGCTGGCACTACTTCCCCTTGGTGCACTGTTAGTGACTTTAATGTGATTACTTCTCCTAAGGAAAGTCTAAGAGGGGTACCTTATAAATGCACAAAAACTATGAATTTATTAGTGTTATAAAGTCCTGGGGTCTCCTGGATCTTGGATTTAATGAAAAAATATATACTTGGTCTAATCTGAGGGGCAACTTATTCAAAATTTGGAAAAGATTAGATAGAGCAATGGTGAATGATAAATGGCTAGAGTTAATACCTCAAACTACTGTCACTCACCTACCATCTGCAAGGTCAGATCATTGTCCTCTTCGTATGGAGATAGTTGACCATAATCACAATGCTGTGAAATATTTCAAATTCCTCAATTGCTGGACTTAGCATCCTTATTTCTTGCAAATTATTAGTAATTGCTGGAATGTAAGCATGGATAGTTCTTGTAGCCTAATGCATAAGTTTCATATCAAACTAAAAAGGGTGACCACTACTCTCAGCAATTGGTCTCGGAATCTAGAGAGGCATAACCATGCTCAGGTTAAAGTGTTTGAGAAGGAGGTTAGATCTACTAAAAAGGAGCTATTAAATATGGAATCTGATGAGAGCATGATCAAGTTACATGTAGTCAATGTTGAATACATCTAATTCCTTAAGATGGAAGCCTTTATTCTTAAATAAAAGTCTCACGTTCACTAGTTCAAGGAAGATGATGTGAACTCAAAGTTTTTTCATGTTGTTATGAGATGAAGAAAAAGAAGAAGATTATACATACATAGAATCCAAGATAATGAGGGTGATGTAAAATGTTGCGAGCACAAACCGGTGACCACTTTCAGCATATATTCACTGAAGAGGAAAGGTTATTCCAGAAGATGTTCTTAAATGTATTACTACACTTATCTTTGAGGATCAAAAAAGAACTCTTCAAGCTTTTCACCATGGAAATTGAAATAGGTGGTTTTTGCTATGAATCCTAATTCTGCAGCTGGTCCTAATGGCATGAATGGCCAGTTTTATCAAGTTTGCTGGAACATCATTAATAAGGATCTTCTTGATGTTATTCACTCCTTTTATGGTCATCCTATGTCTAAATACTTCTCCCGGTCTTTTTTGGTCCTTCTCCCATAAGTGGACCATCCTAATAAAATTTCTAAGTTAGACCTACCAGCCTCAATAATTTCTCCAACAAAATCATCTCCAAATTGTTATGTCTCAGGATAGCTCCTCTGCTTCCTAATCTTATTTCCCCTAATCAATATGGCTTTGTGAAAAATACGAATATAACTAAGTATATTATGTTATCTCAGGAGATTATTCATCGGATTAAGAAGCCTAATGTTGGGGAAATATGATCATCAAATTGGACATGGGCAGGGGTTATGATAAGGTCACTTGGTCCTTCATTTACCTGGTCTTGAGAAGAATGGGGCTTAGAGAAATCCTCATTGATATGGTATGGAGGATCATGTCTAACAATTAGCATTTTGTTACTGTTAATGGTTCAAGAAATGGATTCTTCCACTCTACTAGAGGTTTAAATCAAGGAGATCTCTTATCACCAACCCTATTTATTTTAGGTGTTGACGTTTTCTCTAAGCTCATGAATAGATTGCATCTTGGTCCTCTATACGATGGCTTCTATATGGAAAAGAGGGGCCCCCAGATTAACCATTTTAGCTTTGCTGATGACAGTATTATCTTTACCTCTGGCAGGAAAGCTTCCTTGAATCTTATCATGAAGATTCATGCTCAGTATCAGAAAGTCTCTGGCCAGATGGTAAATAAGTCTAAAATTCATTTCATGATCCCTTCTAGTGCATTCAGGTCTAGTGTTAGCAGGATCAAGAAGAATACTCATTTTAATCAAAAGCAAAGTCCTATAACTTACTTGGGTTGCCCTTTTTATATTGGAAGGCAAAGGATTGTGTATTACTCTGGTTTGGTTGCTAAGGTTATTGCTAAAATTAGTGGATGGCAAACTAGGATGCTGAGTTATGGAGGTAAAGAAACTCATATGAAAGATGTCATCCAGTATATGTCCATATCACCTTTTGTCAGCTACTTCTCCTCCTAGCACCACTCTCAAGCAAATTCAGGCCCTCACTGCTTGGTTTTTCTAGGGGTGGAAAAGTGACAGAAAAAGGTATTATTAGGCTTCTTGGAAAAGCATGAGTTACCCCTAAGATGAAGGAGGTAAAGGGGTAAGGATGCTAGCTAATGTTGCCCTCTCCTTCCAGTAAAAGCAATGGTGGAATTTCAGGTCTAAGGATGGCTTATAGGGAAAGATCCTCAAGGCTAAGTATTGCCAGAGATCCAACCCATTAGGAAATGGCATTCAGGCCAGTCTATTACCTTGAAAACATGATGATCAACAAGCAGATGGTGGAAACTCACATTTAATGGCACATCAATTTTGGTTTTTACATGTTATGGTGGGATAATTAGTTGGGTATTGGCCCTTTGATCAATTTTCGAATAGATGATAACAGGCCCAATAATTCTACAGTTTCCTCTTTTTGATTGGTTATCAATGGTACCAACAAAAGATCTATACCTTTGCTCCTTCTCATTAGTGCAAACTATACTAGGCTTCCAGATCAAGCAAAAACTAGGCATCCCTAATTTGCCTTTATGGAAACCCAAAAGTAACGGCAAGTTTAGTTGTACTTCTTCTTTGGACACTGTAACACCCCTCATATATATAGGCTTGGAAAATTGAAATTTCAGGATCTATGCTATAGGTCTAACCCTACAAGCGAGTCTAAGACCCGTAGAGGCAACCACGAGCCGTAGGTGGTCTCATGGATAGTGCCTAGGGAAAATGGATAAATAAGGAAGTTCTGAAAGTTGACTTATGTGATACCAGATGGATCATATAAGGAACCACCAACCTTAGCAACTCTCGTAGGTAGAGGCCTTGAGGAATCCAAATTGTCGAAGTCTGGGATCACCTTATGGAAAGTTTTAAGGCCCATAAGTGGAACAACGGGTCATACAGCATGTTTGTGACTTAGAAGCTGCAAAACCAGTAGCCCAAATTTTATGACACCCAGTTCCACGAGGCAAGGTATCATTCATAGGTGCATCCACGGCTAGTAGAAGGGGTTTTGTGGACGGCTCCGACGGTTTTTAATTAAGGATGTTTTTGGCATTTCTAATTTTCCTAAGTCCTAAAATGCATCATTTTGGCTACCCTAATTGACTTAACTAAACTAGCCTTTATAAATCCAATTCCTAATTCATTCACAACCTTTTTAATTCATAAATTTCTCTCAAGGGTTCTCAATATTTTTCTCTCTAAGTCAAGGGTTTTATTGAAGTTGAAGTTTGAATGTTTGATTAAGGATTTCTATATTTTCTCTTCAATTCTAAGGATTATACTTGAGATATGTAGGGTTTCATTCATGGATTAGTTTCATCTATGAATCCCCATACAAAACCTTCTTTTTATAAAAAACATTCATGGTGATTTCTTATGGGTTGTTAAGCTATAATTCCTTATGCATGGATTATGATTCCTATATGATGATTATGACTAATTGTGCATAAATTATGATGAATTACATGATGTGTATGATTTTTAAGCAAAAGTGTGTGATTTTTAAAATATGCATGATTAGGGCTTAATAACTTGATGTGGGTTCCTTTGTCAATAATTTAATTTGATCTCAATTGCATATTTTCTCTTTAAATCCTACTCAATTTCATGATTTAACTCAAATTTTCATAAGCCCACACTTAGACCTAGTCTCCTATGATAAAGCTACAAATTTCTATGTCTATGATCTCAAGTATGAAAAGCATATTTTAAATAATGACGATGATGTTATGAAAGCTTTGATGATGCTATGGTAAAAGGTGATGAAAACCTTAAAAGTTTATGATGATGTTAAGGTGAGAATTTCTACCCACACTATGATGAAAGTAAGGTAAATGGACTATTCTTATGACATGATGTCTCATGAAAGACTATGATGATCATTTTGAAAGCTATGAAAATATGACTTTAATAAAGTATGAACTATGTTAAAATCTATGTATATTCATGATTTATGTATTATGTGGATATGACTTGGCACTAAAGGGAATTGTGTGAGGGGGACTATCTCCAAGGGTCCTTATATAAATCTTCAAGTCCCATAACTATGTGCCGCCATAGGAATGATGTTAATGTTTTATGCCTTAAAGGTGTGTTGTTAGATCCAATTATCTTATATAATGGATACTCACTATGCTAGGATAGAGCCTAAAAGGTGGCGTCAAATGATAGTTCTCACCATGCTCGGATAGAGCCTATAGAGTGAGGATTGAGTTTACATTGGCAAAGTAAACTTCTCTTAGCTTGATGTAGATTGAACATCAAGATTCTATATAATAGTCTGCATGGTCCTATATGTCGGTTATGGTCTTATTCTCACATATGTAATGTTAAGGTTATGAATGGATTGATGGTGCTTCTTCTCATGATTTATAACTTGCATGCTCATACATATTGTGTCCTTATCCCATTGATTATGGTTATGCATATTGATATTATTGTAATGTCTTTTGATTCATGGCATGCCTACATACTTAGTACATTCCACGTACTACTGCATACTTCTTTGCCTACATGATCTAACCATGTAGGTAATGAGGTTACTATTCTATTTCGTGGCTAGATTTGGATCTTGAGCTTGAAGATTTGTTGGTGAGTTCCCATGCTTCGGGAACAAGCCCTATGATATTTTTCCTTTATTTTGAGACTTTATCATTTTTCATGTATATCTTGAGGGTGAGTTAGTAAGCTATGTGCTACACCCCGCCATGAGCTATGATGTAGAGGCATGTTTTGGACCTCTATGGAATGATGTATTCTCTTATGGGAACTATGACTTTTACATTGAAATACTTCCGCTTGCTTATTCTCTTATGTATGCTTATTTTACCTTGTAAATGCTTATAATATGAACATGAGGCTTGGATGGGATGCCTTCGGGTGTCACATTCATCATGTCATGACTAGGCCTTGGATTCGGGTCGTAATAGACCCTATAAGGGAGAAAAATAAATCTCCCATTAATTTTCTTATTTGGCACAGGTTCATTCCCTTTAAAAGTTCCTTTCTTCTTTGGAGAACCTTGAGAGGCAAACTTCCTACTAATGAGAGGATTGTTACCTTTGGCAATCCAGCACAATCTTGTTGTTGTTAGATTCCTGGTTAGGATACTATTGATCATATTTTCTTGACTGGTAGCCTGGCCAGGCAAACCTGGCATAATTTTGCTACTTTTGTTGGCATTAGCAAAGATTTTACTCCTCTAAGGAATCTCTTGGTAAGATGGTGGACTCACAAATCTAAGAATGAGGCTCATAGACTCATTTCTAGTCTACTCTTATTTTCATTTGTTGGAACTTTTGAAAAAACAGATGTGTTGTTAAATATGAGGGAAAATCTCTAGCTTTGCTAGAGTTAAGTACCTGATCTTCAAAGATACTTACCTCCTGCTCACCTTTGCCTTCCCTTATATTATTTGGTCTGCCAGTTGGAATAGTTTGATCCAATCAGTGGGAGAGCTGCCTTCATGAGACCAAAGTCACTATGGTCTCTTAGAAGAAGCCTCCAAAAGATGTGATTAAACTTAACACTGATGGCATTACTTTTGGTAATCCTGGAAGAATGGGAGCAAGTGGCATCCTTAGGGACGATCAAGGTGATTATATATTTGTTTTTACTGCTTCTTTGGGTGCAGGTACCAATAACCAAGCTGAGATGGAAGCAGCTTTCCTTGGCCTAACCTGGTGTCTGCATTTGGGCTATAAGAGAGTGATATTAGAGGTGGATCTAAAGCTACTGGTGGGATGGATCAACTAACTAACCAACCCTTCTTCGCAGATTCAAGCAGCTTTGACCAAGATTCAACATCTTATCATCCAATTTCAAGATTTTAAGTGTTTCTATACTTTGAGGGAAGCCAATTTCATAGTTGATGCTTTATCCAAAACGGCCACCCTTCCAGTACCCCTCGGGCATTCTTCTCTAAACACCAGCTGCCAAAAGAAGTCAAGGCCAACTTACAACTAGACAAGATGGAAATACTAAACTTTAGAAGAAAGAAGTTAAAGAGAATCAAGAAACCTCTTCAGGCTATAGGTTGTTTATTCGGTTGTAAAAGGGAGAGTCTTTCTAGTTTATGTTTTCCTCAATTGATGTAAAGAGAGGAGTCCTCTCTAAGGATTTATTCCAAGTTTTGCTTCTTCTAGCATAGGGACTAAGTTATCTGACCTTAGGAGGTTGGAAGGCTTAGGAACCATCATAAGTTGGAGGTAAGGTTTACGTCCCCCTCCTTGTACTTTTGGGTGTTATTAATGATAAGTCTTGGGAGTGTTGCTCAACCCCTAATCCTCACAAGCATCAAACAAATAATTAAAAAAAACTGGCAAGTAGTCTCCCCTTCTAATGTAGGGGGTTATGTTTGATTCCATGTTATAACTTGCATGGTCTTATTCGGTTATGGTCTTATTCCATATTTTATGACTTTATGATATTCATATTGCTTCAAACATGATTTAATTGCATTGATCATTCATATCTACATATGATCTTTTCCTACCTTATGATGTGCATATTGCTTATTATGATATTTACAGCTTCCTTTGTTGCATTGCATCTGCATACTTAGCATATTTCAAGTACTAATGCATACGGTATGCCTACATTATCTAATTATATAGGTACAGGTGATGTTCATCACCCTCACACTTGTGGTTGATCTAAAGTTATGGTTGAAGACCAATTGGTGTCCTCATGATTCGAGGACACACTTACTTACTTTCAAGCTTGTGATGTTTTTTTCTAGACTTTGAGACACTTATTTTGTTTGAGTACATTCTACTCTCCCTAGACCCCACTTGTAGATTCTACTGGGTATGTTATTGTTGTTGTTGTTGTTGTTATTGTTTGAGACACTTATTTTGTATTTTGTTTGAGGGTGAGCTTTAGACATGTCTTAGCCTCCATCTATTCTAAGACTAGAAGTATTGTTGGACATATGTTTGAACGTGTGATGCTACCCCATTTCCTTGCATGTGATTCATGTTATATCCCTTAGTCCCACTTCCCCTTAATTTCTATTCTTAATTATGTTCATCACCTATGAGATGCTTGAATGAATGCTAAGAGGCTTGAATGAGGGTTCCTCAAGGTTTTTATTTGCCTTATTACTTCTAGGGCCTAGCCTGGGTCATGACAATAAATTACCTGGGATCGCTATAGAAAAACTCTAAATAATGAAAAGATTGAAGAGTGGAGGAAATGACCTGGAGGGTCATTACAACATCCATTACTAAAAAGACTTTCATATGCGAAAGTGAAGGACAATTGCAGTCTTAAAGCATGAAAGACGAGGATATTGGACCTACATGCTTTGCAAGACCCCAGCCACCCTCACAAAGCAAACGATACTGAGATAGAACTTAGGCTTAAAAGAGGATCTCAAATTCACTTCAAAGCTCCATAAACTCTTGCAATTTTGTTCGCTGACTCTAGCTCCCATCCAACAAAATAGAAAACAAGCAAGACTAACAGAATCACCTAAGAAAACCATAACAGCACCAAAACCACCAAACTGAGTAAACACAGACCCAAAGTAAAAGTAAACTAACCACAACAGATAAAATACCCACCCTAAGCTCAAAACCCATCATCTGCAATCATCAAGAGCATCCTGTATGCCTGGCTACCCCAAACATCCCTAGCACAATCTGAATCCAGTCTACAAGTCTCTACAAATAAGCTTTGAAAGAAATAGTTGCACCATATGGATAACGAACAAAAACAATGGTTGGAATAAGGAACCCTGCCTAGAGCAAGGCCTAAAATCCGTACTTAGCTGCCAAATCCAACAATTTCAAGATGAAACACCACTTTTTGAAATAACCACTCTAATCTAAGTAAATACTTTTCTCATCTGATATCAAGAACTACCATAGTGCAATCACATGCTCATATACTTCACGAATTACCTTACCCCATCTTATAGATGAGTCCTCTATGAAAATCCTATTCTCTAACCAAAGTCAACACTCCAACTTACCAACCACTCATTCGAAAGCTACAACCACCACCACAGAGAATCAACTACACTTCCAAAAAACTCCAACTATCCATAACCCAATCATCAAGATGCTAAAAAAAAGTTTAGGAATATCAAATGAATGAGTCATAACACCACAGTCAAGAAAAGACTACGTTAAGAGAGGAAACAATCAACTAGGACCACCATGATATGCTCATGACTATACTACCCTGCACACACACTGCTTTTAGCCACTAGTTCTAAACCACAAATCCAAGGGAACAACACAAAACTAAGGCAACTTCTAAGCTGACCAGGTCCAACTACAACCCAAAGGATACGCCTATATGTACACCCCTCCCTTGATAGCAACCTCACAACAGCTAAAAGGATGGCAAATAGAAGATACACTACTAGGCCAAGCAAACTGTGATAACTAAATAAAGAAAACCAACTAGAGCAAGCCAATTAAGCACAGAGCTATAAGATACTACTCTACTAATGTAACATAATGAAAAGACCAATATGATCCACTACTAAAAGAAATCACCTACAAGAGATAAACACATACACATAATTTCAAGTGAAAGTGTAGCACACAAACTGATCCAAGTAATGAAATCACTAGAATCACAAGATGAAATTAACAAGTCAGGTAAACACTTATGAGCCCGAAGACCCCAATACCCACACACTACAAGCAAGAAGATCCAAGAAATGAATTTACACAACAAGGATCGTACCTAGAGCCTTGTCCTTTGTCTGGCCTGCAGAAACATAGGATGGGACGCACATGACCCCAAAATGAACATTTGTACCACTAACTATGATATCTGAGGTATTACCTCTAACCATAAGTGCCACAAACCAAAAAGAATAAATTGATTAGGATGACTATGCAATGGTCCTACACTGGTACACTCCTTGGACTGACGGCCAAACCCACAGCTAGCAAGATAACCTATATGAGTTAAAGTCTGGAGTGGAAGGTACGATGAGCTACTCTAGATACCTCTGCCAAACTAAATACCATGCCTTACACTTCAGGTACCACCTCTAGATGATTGTCCCTGAGCCTTATGGGCCTGATCTTATACAGCTTGTCACTTGCGATGTGTGAACGTAGGAACGTCCCTAGAAAAATACCCCAACTAACTACATGTATAGTAACTCCTACTAAATGTAACCCACTGAGATGGTCTAACTTGCATAGAATGAACTGTATATATATATATATATATATATATATATATATATATATATATATATATATATATATATATATATATATATATATATATATATATATATATATATATATATATATATATATATATGCATATATACATATATATGTATATATATATATATTTATATATATGTATATATATATATATTTATATATATATATATATATATATATAAATATATATATAGATAGATAGATAGATAGATATCAGATAGATATCCTAATTTGTCAAGTCACTTGGTATGTGAGCTGGGTTCAAAATGTCATGAGATAAAAGGAACTTGAATGCTCAGAAGCCACACCCTAAGAAGTCTTTCATGAACTATATACACCATGGATACCATGATCTATTGCAGGATCACCTGGAATTTGAGGTGCTTCCATCATGGGTCCAGTAGGCTGAGCGTAAGAGTGACCCTCACTAGAATGATGCCTATCTTGGAGTGAGATGTTACCACTGCTAAGCTGATAGCGAGGCCTCTTACTTCTACCTTTGTATGTCTTTATAAATGCATACTCCACGGCATTCACATAACTAACCATCTAGGGAAAAGTAGACCCAGATATTATCAAATGCTCTAATGTTATACGGAGTGGGAAAGAATCCATTGATAAATCGTCGAGTCATATCCTACTCCATAGAAAATAATGTGGGTGTATGTCCACTCAAGAAACTTAACCACATACTCAGAAACTGACGAAGAACCAACCTGAAGACCCTCAAGTCCAAGTCTAGGTTGTGGACCACTCGGTGCATCCAAAACTACTCCTACTTGTGGTGTATCCTCATCAAGACTCAAAATCACCAACGCTAGATCCAAAGGATTTAAAGTGATCGTAAATACTATTGAAGCCTAGGCTACCCAAAAATCAATCTCTAGCTGTTAAAGGACATCTCTGACCTCAAGGTCTGTGCCTATAGGAGGCTCCATCTGGCTATGAACTGAAGTCCAAGTAGTATGTGCTGACACTCCATCCATATCCATCGAAGAGCTCGTGCCAAGGACGAATGAATTTCAAGAAGGCATTTAAAGGATGATTAAAGAGGTTTCACATGATAAGAAATCAAGAATGAAATTTCCCTAAAATGTACTATAGCGTCTTGAAGATAGGATACATGTGTCTCTTCACCGATTCGCGTGACTCTACTAGACATTTTCCCTCATATCGATGACACGGGCGAACCTAGAGCTATGATATCAATCTATTACATCCTAATTTCTCATATCGTGACGGGACCTACTAATGACCTAGTAGTAGGTAAGCCTAACCCATAGCCCAAAATTAAAGGCAAAAGGCTATCCTAAATGGAAGGAAGGAAAAGAAACTATATCAATAATAATAAGAAGAAGAAAAAAGGGAAAGAAAAGGAATAAAAGCAATACAACAAAATAAAGCCCAAGACCTAATATTAGTCAATAGTTAGGATACTAAATAAAATAAAGGAGTACAAGGCTTATACAGATACAACGATAAGATAATAGTATAGATTGTCTATGAATAAAGGAGAACAAGGCTTATACAGATACAACAATAAGATAATGGTATAGATTGTCTATGAATACAAGATAAAGACTAGTCCTCGCTAAAATAGAAGGAGATAGGTAACTCCAAATTCTAGGAGCTCACCATAGATTCCAAATCCCAAGAGTTGCTCCTTCTGACATCAGATCAATAGTGAGAACCAAATACTATAATTTGTAGAGTGCAAAAGTTTAGTGTGAGTACCTATAAGTGGCACTCAATAAGCATAGGTTGGCTGAGCTCCAAAGATAAAGTAAGTATAAAGATCATGTAAACAAGGAACATATATCACAAGTAACTAAAATAGTAGTCGAAAGCTCATAATAAGAAATAACTAATGTAAGAAAAAGGAGTAAAAGAGAAACAAGCAATGAAACAAGAGACTAACTTGGTGGCGCCATCCTAGAATCTAATCAAAAGACTCTCAATGAAGGAGGACAACTAAGAGAATGCGTAATAATAGAATAAAACACATATTTTACATAAAAGCCCAGGGCCATGTCAACTCAACAATTGCATAAAAGTGTTAGTTAAAGAAGAATAACGACAATAACTACCTTCAAAGAACAGACCACCCATTGTACCACCACAAGTTCAATAGTAGCCAAATAGTACCTTATTGAGCCCCTTTGTGCCCAGAAGTTTCACAATAATCAAACAAAACCCGTATGGCATCTCATACTACTAGTAGGTACAAATAATTATGTTGATGATAAACAATACATGTGAATGAGAGTTATGTTTGTAGTACCCTTAGTGCTAAGTGCCTCATACCAAGGTATATACACTTACTTCCAGTCTTGGCCAAGAAGTAAGACCCATGCACCTCTAGAGATCACCATGGAGGGCTTGGGAACGCTCTTATATACTTGTCTGATCTTGATCCAGGTCTTATATCCATATCCTCGATCCTCTGGTATCCACTTTGTCATGGTGACCAAAGATAAATAAGTCAAATTCATATAGAAAGTGTTGGGGATTCACCGGCTGAGCTAGTAGAAAATGAGCACATCTCAAATGCCTCCAGTTCATTTTTATGTAGTAAAGGTAGTACAACCTTCATTATAAAATCAGTATAAAAACAATTTGGGTATAAACCCAATTTTCTTAAAACGATGCCAAGAACTAATGCATGCACCAGGGTCGTACTATAATCATGCATGAGCTAGTAACAAATGCAATGCATGCAATTATCAACATTCAACCAACATGGACAAATCACATACAAAGTATTACTACAAGGGTCCTATCCTTAGAGCACGAAAACTAACCTGAAATCCATCTGGCTCACTAATCAAGACCTAAGGCCCTAAAAATACTCCACAAAATCAACAATAAAATCATAAGGATCATAACATCAACTAGGTACCCCTGGGGGAGAATTATGAAGAATTTGGGTGCTCAAATGAGTAACTCAAGAACTTCCAAATATGATAGAAAATAAAACCCCGAGAAAAAAGCACAACTAACCCCTCCAAACTACTATAGAGAAAACACAGGGGAATCTAGCACTTTATCTTAAAATAGTGACAACATTACTCACAAACCTATTCGGGTGAAAACCATTACGCTGAGGCCACATCACATCCCCTGCACTAGTGAAGGATACTAGGGCTTAGAAATTCCCACAAGAAACATCTAGAATAACTAAAGATCAACCTAGACTCTACAATAAAACACCAAACAAGCTGCCTAAAATTGGTTAACAAAGTTAAATTAAGGGAAAAATAACAATTCTTTAATAAATTTAAGGGTTTCATAACACCTATCTTAGCCTAAGGCTCCAACGAAAATGATAAAAATAAGAATGAAGTGATGAAACCTAACCCATTACATGCAATCCAAACCACATGAAATTTATGGTAAACAATATCTTATGAAGCACAATCTAACAAAAAATAGACTATAGCTTACCTCAAAGCCAAACATTCGTGCTCTAAATCCATTTCTTGATAGTTTTCATACCTAAATCACCTCTAAATATTTCCACGCTATCAAAATATTAATCACCTCATCAATACGGATGTTTTGCCACCAAAATCATATTTTTTATAGACAAACTTGAAATTCGATCTAAAATGAGATTGTGAGAGCTACAATGAAAATTTTTAAATTGACTCCATAAAAAGGTTCCAAATAACATATAGAGTTTGTATCTCAAAATGGGACATAATTTGATGCTCGAAATGGAAGAAATCAGTCCAACAATTAAAATCATCATTAAAGCTTAAAAACTAAGCTAGGGAAACCCCTTTGGGATGGAATTTACCTCCATAGAATGATATTCACACTTCCCCAAATACTCCACCATGTACCCATACCAATTTAAGAATCAATGCAATTGAAATTACCTGACTTAGAGCTCTCTAACTCAAGAAATTGAGGATTAAAGGTGGGGGGATGGGTGAAACCCATTATTGGTCTTAATTAAAAGACCAGCCAAATAACCTCCATGAACGTGGTGAATCTTGACTCACAAATGTCGGGGGTTAATAATTTGACCTCCACAAATGCGGCCTAGCTCCTGTGAACATGAAGCACAGTGGGGAGAAGCTCCATGAATGCGGTACCTAGCCTGCGACATAGAGCACAGTGGGGTTGACCTTCGTGAACGCATCTGAAGGCCCACAATTATGAAGTACAAAGTACACCCTGTACCAGCACCAACTATAACAACTGGTTTTTCCAATTATAAGGTCTTCGACAGGGTGTTCAGGGTTCATTTGAAAGCCCATATATGCAAACAAATTATGTTATCATATCAAATTTGCCATTTCAGACTCAATGGTGCAGTCTAAATTTCTATCTAAGTTCATCTCGATAAAAAGTGAGTCATACACCCAAATGTCAACCAAAATCCACCCAAAGGGCTCGAAATGAGATCGGAAGCCTCGAAAAATGCATGAAAAGTCATTCTAGACCAAAATTGATGTTCTAGAACTAACCTCATAGAGGGAATTCTCATTTAAGTGATATTTTTAAAAATGTGGACCAAAGTCAAACTTAGGATAAAAGCTTAAAGGCTAAAATGCCTAATGGTACAAACTCACACTAATAGTTTCGGGAACTGAGTTTAGTATATTTCTAGCCTAAAATGATCATTCCAAAAATGATAGAATTATCAGAATTCCATTTTGGATCCATCTTCTTTGAGTATTAACATTATTCAACTGTTCAAACTCCGAGAGCTCCAAAACACAAAATAGATATAAAAATCAAACGAAATCAGACGACTGAACTATCAGTATCAGCAAGTCATAAATAGCATGGGGTCGCTACAAAAAAGCTTTAAATGCTAAAAAGATTCAAGAGCGGAGAAAGTGACTTCAAGGGTCATTACACCTTGCCATTGGAGAGCATGTATCAAAATAATCAAGGCCTTCCTTTTGTTTGAAGCCTTTGACTACAAGTCTTACCTTGTACTTGTCAATAGTATCATCAGCCTTCATTTTCCTTTTAAAAATCTATTTGGATTCTGAAGGATTATTTTTCGAAGAAAGATCAAGCAATTCCAAAGTATAGTTATTCAAGATTGATTCAGTTTCACAATTGGTAGCTTCTTTCCAAAAAGATGAATCCATGAGGACATTTGTTCTTGAAGGATTTGAGGCTCATTATCAATGAGCTAGAAATGTTACAAAATTTTATCTAAAAGAAGTAGCAGTCTTTTGATGATTACTACGCCTTGGATTTTCTTCATTTTATATATTTGTTTGTTTATCTTGAGGTCATTTAGACACACACACCCCCTCCCACTAAACTCTTTATCTCTAGCTTTATACGAATAAATGTATTCACAGAATTCAACATTATTTCATTCAATTACCATATTATCATGAATATCTGAATGACCAAATTTATATACTTAAAATTGACATGCTTTATTATTTATAACATTTATGATAAACATGCAGTCCATAGTCTTTGGTCATATTTTTCAACCTTTTGGGTATAGGAACTTAGACATCTGTTAGAGACTTCTACACTTTACAATATTTCAAGTTGAATTTTTTTTCTTTCCACTTTTCATATGGAATAAATTGTGTCTTACTATAGGTAACTCTATTGAGTATTCAATTCATTGTAAGGATAACTCCCCCCTCCCCCCCCCCCCCCAACAATTTTTGCGATAAACCTTATTTTATAAATAAGGCATTCACTATTTTCTTCAAATTTTGATTTTTTTTCTTTTTGCAATCCCATTAGACTGGAGTGAATAAGAAGCAGTCGCTTGATGGATGATTCTATTTATTAAACACATTTCACAAATAGAGATTCTTATTCTTCACCCTATCATTTTTTATTATTTTTATCTTTAAATCAGCTGATTTTCAACTTTAGTTTTGTATTGCCTAAGTGCTTCATTGTTTCATTCTTACTTGGCAGCAAATAAACATAATAATATCTAGTGTAATTATCAATAAAAGTAATGAAGTACTTTTTCCTATCACGCATTGGTGTTGACTTCACATTACAAATATCCGTATAGATCAAGCCTAAAAGATTAAAATTCTTTTCAATAGATATGTAAGAGTGCTTAGCAAACTTAGCTTCCATATATATTTGACATAGTGTTTTGTTGCACTCAAAATTAGATAACTCTTCCAAACTAATCAGTTTTCGCAAGGTCTTATAATTGATGTGTCCTAAACGTTCATGCTATAAATCACTTGACACAAGCAAGTAACCAGAACAAGGACCTTAATTATCACCAATAGCCATTATATTGAGCTGAAACAAGCTCATGCAAAAGTAGCTCTTTCCTACATACACATTATTTTTGCTAATTACAATTTTCTCAGAAATAAATACACATTTGAATCCATTTTTAGTAAGATAATAATGTGTTTAAAAAAATAATTTATTTATTTAAAAAATAATATTTTTCGCCCAAAAGTAACAATATGAATATTTTTAGACTAAAATATTAACAATATTTTTCAATGATTCTGACTTTTTAAATTTCGTTTGACATATATTTTTTTCCTTTTGCATTTAATTTGTCTCCACCTACTCCTCTTTAACCCAAAAAAAAAAAAAAAAAAGAGGGGAAAGGATGAGTAGTACTAGAAGTTAAAAAAAAATTGGAAGAATGTAAGAGCGAGGTGGAGCAGCACACCACAAATAAGAGAATCCGATTCGAAAATCAATCAATCAGATCTGAAATGAGTGGGGTATTCACAACTTCCTCACTCTATTCTCTTACTACTACTCCATCGAAACCTCCGCTCCAACGTTGTTCTATCATTCCCACATGGAATTCCTTTGGTCCAAACACAAACAAAACTGCAAATCTTCCATCACTCACTTTCACTTGTAATTTCAGCTCCAACCCTCCTCCCCCTGGTATTTTTACTCCCTTGCTCTCTTTTTTATTTAGTCTTTTAACAAAGTACTAGTATATATTACCCACTAATTGTTGTTTTAAGTTTATACAAGCATGAACAGGATTTTAGACTTGGAAAAAAAGTACATATGTAGAAGAAATAAGTTAAATATTGATTTCTATTCTTAGTTTGATAGGAAATAAGATATTCAATTAAATAATTTTATAGTGAATCTATTGTATTATTGACCTAAAGATACTTGAAACTTGATCTATTGAGATGATGACTTTGTGTATCAATTCTCACTTCCACTGAACTCGCATTCCAACTGCTCAACCTGAACACTTCAGAATTTAGAGTCTGTCTGCACAACCTCTGGCCTATTCTTTACTCTGCCACATATCTTGTCAACCAATATCATGTCATCTGCAAATAAATACATCATGGCACCCCGTGAATAGAAATGGGCAATCATGTCTAATGAAGTAAATTTAAATCTAATCACTCAAACAAAATGGACAAGGACTAATCATGAAAAAATTTCGATTCCACATTCTGCTTAAGCCAAAAACAGATGCAGCTAAGATCCAGATACATATATTTCTCGGTGAAACAAATACAAGGATTTTAGAATTGAATTAAACTTATAATAAAGATGTTCATATTTTTATCAAGCAAATATAGTACTCTTGGCAATCTTATAGGAGCTTTCAAAAATTATGAAAAGTTATACACGTCAAAATTATCAACTAAATTGCACCTGAAAACCAAGTTCCATCAACTTGGAATTTACCAGTTTAGGATAAGTATTAGCAGGAAAAAATGTTAGGAAGATTAAGTGCAAGTAGAAAATAGCATACTAAAGCTTAATATTTGATAGACAAAGACTTTAAGCGATATCTTCGAAGTACTTAAAATGAGAAAAAAAAGATGAAACACGGAAACAAGCATGTGATAGGGGAGATCTTGGTAATGAGCAATCTTTCGTATTAGAATGCCATATAGAAGTGACAAAAGTAAAAGGAAAAGAAAGAAAGAACTACTATGTGCAAGACATGAACTTAACTTGTGATTTATGTGCAATTAAAGAACAAAGGACCAGCTTCTTGCCCAATGCACCCATGACTGCATTTTGAAGATGGACCTCCTTTTCCAGTATTACCTTTTCTACAGTTCCCTACACACATTTTTG
Organism: Solanum rostratum; assembly: GCA_029948455.1. NCBI lineage: Eukaryota > Viridiplantae > Streptophyta > Magnoliopsida > Solanales > Solanaceae > Solanum > Solanum rostratum. The sequence goes on from CM057048.1 coordinate 21,756,050, forward strand.
TGTTCTTGGGCCACTGATCATGGGTGCATGTGCACCCTCCAGTCATAATGTAGGTATGCTGCTGTGTTGTGGTATTGCATATTTACCAACTTAAAACTTCTTGATGATGTGGCATCAATGACTGAAAATGTGCCGACTTAAGATCTTGGATCCTGTCTCTTGCTTATGGTATCCATGATAATAATTTATTGTTTCTCCTTTTGCGAACTGTCCAACTGGCCGGTTGGGGCCTTTAATCGCAAGGAGTAACATACCAGATATACTTGGTAATCAAAGATCTATTTCAAAGGAAACTTGTAAAACTAGGAATGACTATTGATCCTGAGAGTTAAGAAAGAAGTAATCTCCACATGTCCATATCGACCAGTTTTAACTTTGTGGTTCTTGCGAGATATTAGGCTTGGCCTTCTGCCTTGAACCCAACCTAGAGGGAGCTTCCCAATAATGTTTTCCTTCTTAGAGATAGAGCTCTAACTATCAAACGTGTACCATACCCTTATTTGAGATGTCTGAGATATACTAATACTCCCTCTCCTGTGTTATATGTGGGTGTTTGACCGGATATGGAGTTTAACAAATTGAAGAAGATTTTTGACATGTGAGCCATATATATGCCAAGTACCCAATTATCACATTAAATGAGTGTTCGGGGAGGGTTTAGCATGTCTTTCTTTTTCTCTCTCATTCTGATAGAATGAACTTTATGTCAAGTGGGTTCGCAAGTCATGTCATTAAGGTTAAAATGGGAATGTCAATTCAAACAAATTCAAATAAGATAAAGATGTCATTCTTATAAGATAAGCTAAAAAAGAATGGGTGTCACATAATATAAGTCAGGGGAGTAACTTACAATAGACGAATCCATTACACTTATTGCAATTGCTTCTTGGTACAAAGAGAGAGGCAAGGAATTCTTGTTTCAGTTCTGTTTCTTTGAGAACTGTATTGGCTAACTTGAATTGGTTCGCCATGATTATTCTTCATTTTTCCACTGCTATTTCAGTATACATTTTTGTTATTCAGTAGGGAATATCATCCATTACTCATGTTTGGCTCTATTCTTCGTCCTTGGAACTAATATGGTATGGTATTGTGCTACTTATGCTGAAAAATATTGTTTAGCAAAGGAGATGGAGTTACAGTATATCCTGCCTAATCCTAGGCTATATTTAATCTATGGATGTTGGATAATGGTCGAAGCCTGTGGACTGTATTATTAACTATGCCCTACTTTGAGTTAAAGTAATACCTTTTTGGCAGTCTTGCGATTGGTCCGAGTGATATGTATAACTAGAACTTAGAAGCTATGACTGTGACTCTATAGCTAGCCGTTCCAATAGTTACCACACGAAGTAACCAAGTACAATGAATCATCAAGATGTTTAACAGAAAAAGAGAAGCACCTTGAGACCTGCGTCTACCTTGATATACAAGGTTCTACATAATGATCAATTTGAATTAATAGATTAGCTCATTCTTTCATTTTTGTGTCCAGAATGCAAACTTCTGCTAACTGCAACATCATCTTCTGCCTTGGGAGTTCTTGTCTATTGTATGGTCCTTCTGACCTGAGACTTCTCCCTTCATTTGGAATAGATTCATCTTGTTTCTTGCTATTTCTTCACTTTTTCATTTCTTTTTGGGTGGGGATCAAAGATCCTGTGTAACGTGAAACCGAGAACACAACCTTCTTTAGTTCTTCCCATTTCTTTTTGGCTTCTCTTGGCGATCTTTTTCCTCTTGCTTTGGTTTGGTTGAGTGTGTGGAGGGCGTCCTTTGGTTTCCTTTTGAATATGAAATTAGCCACTAACTTGTTGTTTCATCAGTCTTGGCTAGATTTCTGCTTATCTTCCAATAACTAAAATCATCTCTTTTGCAGGTGAAAATGAGAGTAAGAATATCCTTGATGCATTCTTCTTAGGTAAAGCTCTGGCGGAAGCAGTTACTGAGCGCATAGAGTCTACAGTAGGGGAGTTCCTAAGTACAGTTGGCAGATTGCAAGCAGAACAACAAAAGCAAGTTCAGGACTTTCAGGTATTAAGTAATTCATGTTCAAAAACTTGATGCTATAAGTTAAGAGTAGTTAATATGAATGGTCTGGCCAATTTGTTTTATTTTATTTTGGGAGGTCCTCATTCAATGATCATTAATAGTTTCGTGTTGGCATTTACCAACGACTACAAGAAACCTGTAAAATTAGAAAAGGCTGATGTTTTGGATAATGTCTCCTCTTGGTATACACGCAATTAACTTTGTATCTTTACTATGTTATACACTGGCTAAGCATCATAACTACAAAATTGTTGTTTATGATTCCTTGATGTCTAGAGTTGTTTCCACTCAGAAAAAACTTAAGTGGATGAAATTTTCACCCAAAATGTGTAACCTCAAAAGTTTGTGCAAAAACAGGAGGAGGTTCTTGAAAGAGCCAAACAAGCCAAAGAGAAAGCAGCACGTGAAACAATGGAAACACAAGGACTTATTTCCAACTCGTATGCAGCAGATACATCGACAGCAACTGCAGCCTCGGCTTCTGTAGCTAGTCCACGAACAAACATAAACTCCCAGCCTGCTGAGGACTCTGAGCTAGGAGTATCAAATGGAGACTGATATTCCTGTAGGCTGTAGTGTGTGGATATTCATCCTTGTGATGAAATCTGGGTATACCTAATTCAGGTTTGTTCAGTGGTACAGCATGATACTTGTGGAAAGGAAATAGACTTTCGTCAAGTGCAATATCATTTTGCTATAAATATTTGTACCCTTTTCACACTTGGGATTGTCAATAAAACTTAATAGCTTCTAGTACAATCGCATAACTTGAAGTCAGATTTGATATACTGGTAAAAAAAAATGTTTTATAAATGATAAAAGCTATCACCGATCAGTGAGACTATTTTGTGAATTTCAACTTAGACGTGCAAAAAAACTAAGACCAGGAAAGAAACAAGATGCATAGACAAAAAGGTTTCTCCTGATATATAATTGCCTCAATTTAGTACAACAGGAAAGATGGTCTCCGGTATCAAATACTTTTTACAGGGCAAACAAAAATTTAGCAACCACAAAAACTAAAATTTTTTAGGATAGTTCAAGTTGGGAGTTTATCTCATTCATTAAAAACATGCTACATGAAAAATAAAAATTAAAGTGTTATCAAAAAATAGAAATAAGTTTTTTTTTTAAACATATTAAAAAGAATAGATTATTATTTTGAAACGAAAAGAGTACTATATTTGAAGAAATTTCATAATATAGGGATAGAAGCTCAAATATGTTATTCTTACTTCCATCAGTTGCTACAACTTCATCAGCATCATCCATAGTAGAATCCTTCTTCATATAATCTACCTTAAAGTCATAATCACTGTCCATATCACTGGCAGTTGAGGGCTTGTCTTTCTTCCTCCTTTTTTTCTCAGCTTTTCTCCGTTTAGTGTTCAACATGCCTTCTCTCTGTATAATTACTTATTTTGTCGTCTACTAGCACTTTTGCCCCTCTTCTGGCCTGCATCACCTTCTCCTGAATCCATTGGCTCATCTCCGTTCTCACGAACAAGGTTTTCTGTGGCATTATCATTTTCAGCCAATGGCTGCTGTAAATTGTCCTCAAGTGTAACTAGGCAACATAATTCAGAATAAGCTTAGAAAAAGATCGAAGTTGACTATAGATGTGACAATCATGATCATAAATGGAATGCAGGAAAACTGGCTGTATATGATAATGGGGTTCAAAGAACATTTAAAGATAAAGTATAACTAGAGTTCTTGGGGGGAAATTGAAACAAAAGAAATCGCTTAACAGTCAAAGCAGCCTTTGAATCACAAAATTAGATGCAATAATCTTAAATTGATAACATTTGAAGTTCAGAGATGGCCAAACGTACAGCAAATACAGAATACAACAAGAATTAAGTACAAATAGTATTCCTAAAAGTATAACAGGGAAATCACTTACCTCTAGCATGTTATCATCAAAGTTAACAGGCCAATTTGATGGAATTTCAACTGGGTTAAAATCGTTGACAGATTTTAGGCTTCCAGTTATAGAGGATTCATTTCCATAAACTTCATCGATATTGAATTCTTTCCCAAGTTCTGAAACTATCTTAACCTCTGAATGCTCCTCCTCGTTCCTGGTTAGGGGGAAGGTGTAGTATGGAATTTTCCCTGGAATGTGTCAATGGGACATCAGATTCAATAATGTGGTGCAAGATCCATGAGCATGAAATTTCTTTGGAAGTTTAATTCTTTCGAGGGGAACTAACTGGTATTCATACATACCCTCATTCCAGTCGTGCAGAACGATCCTTGCAGCAGCATCAACATCAACAATTCCTCCTTTTTTGAGCTTATCCCTAACCATAGCAACTTTCTTAAGAAAGTCATCCACAGAATCAAAGGTAGGAATCTTGTATATGGTAACCAACATTCTTTCTGGGAAAAGTTTGAGAATCTCCTTCACTGTAAACCCACAGTACTAGCAGTCAGATACATCAATACGATTAAAAGAGTAGAATCAGAAGCAAAAATGGGAAACAAAAATCCAATTACCAGGACCAATTGGGTCGTCTAACATCTCTATCCTCTTGCAATTTCGAAGAGCAATAGAGACATCATCCTCAGATGCAGACCTAAGCATCACAACACCAGGGCAGTCCAGCAATTTAACGTTCTTATCTAACTGGACTTCTTTCATGGATCTTGTTAATCCTGGAGTACCACCTACATTGACTACATGAGATCTCTTCAAGCTATTAATCAGACTACTTTTGCCGACATTTGGTAGACCAATGACTCCTACAGTGATTGATTTCTTGATCTGCAAGGAACTACCATTCTCAGGAACAAACAATAACTCAACAACATATTCAATGAAATCCCACTAGGTGGATCTACGGATGGTAGAGTATACGCAGATCTTACCACTACCTCATGAAGATAGAGAGTTGTATCCAAAAGACCATCAGCTCAAGTGCATCAAATCCAAGTAATAAAAGAGGAAAACCATGAAGAAAGCATGGCAGTAAATAACAACAGAGTAAAGTCTACAAGAAAGAAAATAGTTTATGACTAGTACTACAATAAGCACTAACAAGCCTAAGCAAGACACCCTCTAACCCTACTAATCTTCTACCGTAAGATGTAACCTCCATTTCTTTCTATCTAAAGTCATGGCCTAGATGTTATCAGCAATATGAAGTTGCGCTATGTCCTGTCTAAATAATAACTCAAGCAAACTACTAAATAAAATAACATGAATGACTAAACTAGACAAACGAAGGTCTATGAAGTACTTTAAATTTCTTCATCTTATTTTATTCCTCCAAAAGCCATCTCATGCATCTAAACACACAAGACTTTTACCATAGAAATGACCCATGTTAACAGCGAATAAGTATAATTGGGCATTTACATGTAACAAGGTAGCCATTTCGAGGTGGACTCACCTAAATGCAGAACAATCTGCACATTCGGTGATTCACGGTTTTTTTGTCAAACTCTAAGTTCAAGGTTTGAAACAGCATGTAAAGTGTAAGTAACTTTGCCAAAGAAGTTCAAATAGCTTCTCGATGTTGATGACAAAGTTCAATGTCTCCTAGTTCATCTTGATTCTTAGACGCAAAGTTCTCTTTACAACACATTCACAAACACCCAACACACAACTGATAGAGATAAGAGACTTGAAGATGTCCAAAATGTAAGAGAGGATGGAGAAATGGGGTTATAATTTTGAGCTACTGTAGATTTTAGATTCCACCTGGCTTTATCCATTAGAATTTTGATTTCTCAAAAGCATTCATTTGAAATTATCTGAATGTGGAACAAAACAATCAAACCCATAGGTTACTAGCACTCTGGGCAAAAAGTAAACAATGGTCTGGAGAGAGAACCCCATAAAGATGATGCTGGAAGTACCTCATGGCTTTGTGAGTAATTCTTCAGCAATTTTATCAGTGTCTCGGCTCCAAGGCAATCACTGGTCTGCAGGAGATTGCTAGTCTTACTCATACCAGCCTTGGAGGAAGGCTTCCAACCCAGGTTTGACCTCTGTTCTTGGGTGCTACACTTGAAAGCAACCGTTAGTAATTCCTCTCTCAGATACTTTAGCCACTTTTCTGCAGCTTCCCGAGGAATGAGATCTGGAGAAAATAATTGAGAAGTAAAAGATCTAATCCAAGTAAGCATGTAAAAGTACCCCTTCGAAGTTTCTCTACTGAACATTGTATGAACCATCATTAATCAAGGAATGCGCAACATTTCTAGAACCAAAAAAACAGACCACAATAGGTTAGCGACCTATATCAAAAGGCGGAAGCTGAGACACATACACATACATATTATATTTAGATATGGATATTATTTTACATATATTCACCCGTCATTACCAATATCCACTTCTTTGTGCTTCCATGATAGACTCCAACCAACAACCTTTTACTTTCAGAATGACGTAGTATAAGACAAGTGGTATCACCGTGGCTATCTTTGCACAGTATATAGTAAAAGAAAAGAAAACCCAAGCAGATGCAGGATAATGCTAATAATTATTAGAACATACCAATTTTATTGAGGAGTAAAACGAGATGTTTCTCGGGTCCTGCTCTCATTACCATCTTTTCCATGTCAAGACAGCGGGTACTAAGAGGATCTCGAGCATCAAGCACTTCCAAAATTACATCTGAAGCATCAATTACTTTGACCAACTCCTTGTAGAAAGCCCTTTCAGAGTTATCTACATCATAAAATCAAGCATCAAGATCAAAGAAAGAAAAAGGGGTAAACCATCTAATTTCACTTCCACTTCATTTGCCAACCTACCAATAACGAACATAAAGAAATAGCTTCCGCTTACCTCGTTGTTTAACAAAAGAAGCTGAGCCATCAATTATCCTTCCTCCTCCAACTTCTTTTTCTTTCGTTGAAGTCAGATCTTCCACATCATCATCCTCGAGCAATCCAAGCTTTCTCTTCTTAGCCTGCAAAACAGTATCAGTGGGAGGTAAATATGTGGACTAAATATGCCACAGGAGGAAACTTAGGAAACCGGAACCCCCAATAGCAAGAAATCTATCAAACACCAGTTTTTACACCATTGACATGGTAGTTGGTCTGCCAAGAGATAGCCCAGAAGCAACCTATGGTAAAACCCTCTTTAGATTTTTCATTTTTTTGCTGAACCTGAACCTGAACCTGAACCTTGAACTTCAATGTTCCAATGTTGTTGTACCACCTCCTTATAAATTTTTTTGTGGTTGGTCCAATAGTTTAAAAACTTAAAAAGTTTCACCATATTTTCCTAATCAACCCTACATGGTACATGCAAAGGCAAGTGATGTGATCCCTACCTGTTAAGATAATGAACTTCTGTGGAAGGAAACTCTTGTAAAAGTTCCTGATTCCCCATGACTCTGTCAAGTCTCTTAAATGTAATCCTCTTCAGTTCTTCTATTCCATTATGTGTAATCACTACCTATATATTTAATCTCAACTAGATTACAAGACCTGATATACTATGCAAAAACCATTGTCTCTAGAAATGTTACAGGAGCCCTCCTAGCTTTTCCTCTTCATTCAAAATGACATTGAAATCCCCACCCACAATCCAAGGGTAGTCAACTTTTGCAGCTATTTTCTCTAAATTCTATCGTAATTCAAGTCTTTCTAAAGAACTACACCTTGCGTAAATTGCTGATAACACCATCTTTTTAGACCATTCCACCTATCTGAATTTCATGATAGTTGCTGATGAGTATTACTCAATATTTCTCCTTCTCTATCTACATTCTAGAAAATCTAGATCTTTGATGAAGAATTAGCCATTGCATACTTTATTGCTAATCTTCTCCTATACTTGTCAATTCCCTGAGGCCCTTGGAAAGGTTTCATAAGGGCTATAAATGAACAATGACTTCTTTTCCTAAGATTTATAAGATGCTCAAAAGAGTCTTGAGTGTTTACCAATATTTTGCTCCAAAAAAGATATTATCAACCTTCATTTGGATGGCGAAGCTCTAGCTTAACTACTTCTTGTGTTTATTTGACTTCATTTTGCTCTTGTATTTTTTCCTTTGTGGTGGTGTTCTTCATATCCTTGACATGTCTTGCTGATAAATCGCCTTTTTTCACCACCTCTTGTATTATTTGTGATAAATCTTCCTCAACATCTTCTCCCTTCTCATCATCCATATTTATTTTCATTGTTGATTCCCCTTTATCCCGCTGAATCACCGTTGTATCTTTGTTTAGATCTAGACTCAAATTGTTATATGCTGCTTGATCTACCTTTTACTTCTAAATTTGCTTCATCCCCTTCTTTGCAAACATCATTATCTTTTGACAATACCTCCATGATGCTCCATTTCTTTCCCTCTTCTTTATTTGAATCACTTTTTGAAGTAGTACAGACCTCTTTATTTACGTCCCTTCTTGTGATCTCCTTATTTATCTCCACTTCCTTTTCATTCATTGTTGTTTCTCCACCTTGATCATTTGTTTGTCTTTGTTTTTCAAAAACTTTTTCATTCATTTTTTGCTGAATCTTTTGATATTTTATTTAAATTTGTGACCCCATTCTACTATATTTCTGTATTTTCTTTATCTTCGTGAACACTGAATTAATTAGTGTTTCGAAGTGCTTCTCCTGCTTGACGATTTTCTTTTGACTCCATCTCTGCACTGTATCACCACTTTTGTTGTACTTGTTCTTGAAATTCAACTTCCTTTTCTACAACCCGTTTATAATTCCCTGGTTCTTTATCACTAGATTTCTTCACCTCTTTATTTGCATCATCTTTTCCTTGGGATATAATTCAAGATGTGACACATAACCATCCTTATGCCCATGCAATTTGCAATACTTTGGAACGTATTAATATTAAATAGAAATCACTTGTCCTTAATCTCTCTCGATTTCTTAAAGCAAATTAACCTCACCTTCACTCTAGCACAACTTGGTCTAGTCTTGTTCCTCGAGGCTATATCCACTTGCTAGGGCTTTCTTACCACTGCAGCTAATGAAAAAATTATTTCCTTGCTAAAGAAATTAGGGACAATGATGGAAAGGATATCCATGCTATCACAACTGTGGTTTCCTCCTCAGGATCAAACAAATGATTCCAGTTAAGTAGTTTCCTCCTGAGGATCAAACAAATAATTCCATTTAAGTGTTCTCATTGGGTAGGACCAATTTTTTATCAATATAAAAAATTGGGTTTGATAATAGATGAACATAGTCTACCATGGTTGATGCCCTAATCAGTATATATCTACTACTCAAAGAACCTATTGTATATTCATTCTTGAGTTTGCATTGCTCAAGTAGAATCTTATGCAGTTCCTGCTTATTTGGCCATCTATTAGAGAACTTCCCAATCACCACATACTGCAAGTCTTCATTCATAATCATTTGTGATACCTCATCCTCCTCCCATATTACTTGTGGTTCTCCATGCAAATACGGTATAGGTTTTCTTGGGATTAATTGTTTCTTCTGAGCAACAAGTTGTAAAGTGGCAACATAATTCATTGCTCCAACAGCAAGCGTAATAGTATTATCAAGGTTATGCTCAGCAACCCCGTCAGAGGCTACCTAGTGGTCGTTCGGCCATTCACGGCAGCCCTGATGGTAGCTTTTAACGTTTTCCGTATCTAGAGTTGTAGAGAGCGTTTTCTTAGTAAGCTTTTGCCCATGTAATTTGGAGTTTTTGATTTCTTTTTTAATAACTTGCTATCGTTGGAATATTTTGATTTGCTCTATATTGAAATATTCATGGATTCAACTCAAATGGTGGTTGTACTTATTCATTCACTGACTAGAAGGTATTAAAAGAGATCTTTTCCCTATCCCCAAATTTAAATTTCACCTCCCAGAAATAAAATTTTCGAAATTGAAAATAATTAATAGACATTAGTGCTTTGCGATGACAATAAATTCATTCCAATATTTTAATCATTCATCAATTCACTCTTGTATTTATCTACTAAATTTTTCATCAATTTGCTCTTGTATTTATCTACTAAATTTTTCATTCACACTCGTATTTATCTCTTAAAATTTTCATTACAAACATATTTTAAAATATTAATATTAATTAGCATGACATACATGTGCTATGCATGCATGTATTGAAGCCGGTGATGAAGCAGTCAGTTAGGAGTGTATAACTAACTTACAGTTAGTTAGATGTTAGTTAGAGTGGGCCCAACAAATCACTAGTTAGTTACATACTTTATTAATGACACTTGTATATAAAGAAGCATAGATATTGTTTGTAACTTCTTCTTCAAGTTTGGAATGAATCAATTTGTGATTTCTAGTAACTAATTCCTCTCTCAAGTTTTGTTCAATTGCAGCTCTAAATCCATGGAGATAGTTCGTGGTTAGCTGAAGTTTTCACGGTATCAGAGCACTCGATCTGATGCACACACTTCCGCAATCATCTACTCTTTACTTCTTTCAATTCGTAAGCCATTTATCATTAATGAGTGAATCACAAATCAGTTGTGTAGATCTGAATATAGATCACAATGATCCACTTTTCCTACATCCAAATGATACACCAGGGATTACTTTGATAGCAATTCAGCTAACTGGCACTGAGAATTACGCATTATGGAGCAGGTATATGAAGATAGCATTGTTGGGCAAAGATAAACTAGGGTTCATTGATGGAAGCTGTGCAAAAGTCCTCATACACTGGAGCACTGTTGAAGAGATGGGAAAGATGCAATGCAATTGTCCTCTCTTGGATCATGAATGTTGTTTCGAAGGAGATAATGATAGGGATTGCCTATGCTTCAGATTCACGAAGAGTTTGGGAGAGTTTAAAAGAAAATTTTGATAAGGAGAACAGTGTGAGAACCTTTCAATTACACAAGGAGATATCATACCTCACTCAAGGAAATACTACAGTTTCAGCTTATTTTTCAAAGATCAGTGATCTCTGGGATGAATTTGATGCCTTAATCCCACCTCTAATGTGTAACTGTGAGACCACAAAGGTATTTGCTGAGCACATTCAGAAACATAGAATTTTTCAGTTTCTTACCGGATTGAATGACTCATACTCCAGAGAAAAGAGTCAGATTCTCATGATGCAACCCTTACCTAGCTTAAATCAGATATATGCACTGGTTATGCAAGAAGAAAGTCAGAGATCACTCACAAGAGTGATGGCTGATTTAGAGATCAATGAGACTGCAACCTTGATGACAAACAAAGCAACACAAAATCACAGGCCAAAAAAATCAGATCTATATTGTGATTACTGCAAAAGACCAGGTCATACAAAGTCAGTGTGTAGGAAACTACTTGGTCAGTCAAATGGTAGGAACTTTCAGTGTAATGATAGAAATTTTCAATACAACAGAAGCCACTATAATGATAGAGGAGATTATCAAGAGAATAACAGGTCAAGGATGAGAAATCAGAATTACTCCAAAATTGTAGTGAATTTTTCATCTTTGTCAGAAGATTTAGCAAAACAAACATCAAATGAGCAAATAGCACCACTTTTCTGACCTGAACAATACTATGAAATCCAACAAATGATCAAGAGAGGCCAGGAATCAGAGGTCACAACAAATGTAAATGCAGTCTCAACTAGTGTTGTTGGTCCTTCAAATAACAACGAACCTAATTCATCAGGTACTATCCTATCCTTATTGTCTTGCCTGAACCAGGTTCAGTGGGTGATAGATACTAGAGCAACTAATCATATGGTGTCAAGACTAGAATTGTTACATGATTCTCAGTAACTTTGTAAACCTAGACAAGTACACATGCCAAATGGTAAAAAGTCATACATTACACATAAAGGATTTGTCACTGTACTGGGCACACATCAACTTAAGGATGTTTTATTCATTCCTAACTTCAAGCTTAACTTGTTGTCAGTATCCCAAATAACTAAGAAATTACAGTGTATGGTGGCCTTCTTTCCTGACCTATGTGTCTTTCAGGAACTTGGCAGTGGCAAGGTATTGGGGATTGGTAAAGAATTAGATGGACTCTATTTGTTTGGTGATGTGTTTCAGTCAATAAATCCTTCTCCTCCAATGTCAGCTTCAGCCACAACTAAAGACAATGCTTCACTTCACATCTAGCATAAAAGGCTAGGACACATGCCCATTGCAGCTATACAAAAAATGGAGAAGTTTTTTCATCTTAAGGTAGATAAGTCATGTATTGTGTCCAGTATGTCTGTTAGCTAGGCAGACAAAATTACCTTTCCCACTTAGTGCTACTCAGTCCACTGCTGTGTTTGACTTGTTACATGCTGATATATGGGCGCCATATAGAGTACCAACTGTTGATAGAAAGAGACTCTTCTTAACTATTGTGGATGATTTTTCAAAATTGACTTGGTTGTTTTTGATGAATTCCAAAGAAGAAACTGGTGGGATATCGAAATCCTTTTTTTCTATGATTCACACTCAATATGGTGCCACAATTAAGGTTCTTAGGACAGATAATGGCTCAGAATTTATCAATTCAGTTGTTTATACAATTCTTCTTTCACATGGAACCATCCACCAAACTACATGTGTCTATACACCCCAACAAAATAGGGTGGTAGAAAGGAGACATAGATACATACTAGAGGTAGCTAGGGCCTTAAGATTTGAAGCAGCCATCCCTATTTGTTTCTGGGGCGATTGTGTGCTCACTGTAGTGCACACTATTAACAAAATTCCTTCTTCTGAGTTGAAGAATAAATCACCTTTTGAGATGTTCTTTCAGAAACCACCAGCTCTCGATCACCTTAAGGTGTTTGGTTGTTTAGCTTATGTTGTTAATGTCCATAGAAGGGACAAATTTGAGGCTAGAGCTTTGTCTATTGTATTCATGGGATATTCAACAACTAAGAAAGGCTACAAGTTGTATGATTTGCACTCTAAGAGATTCTTCTTCAGTAGAGATGATGTGTTTCATGAATTTGTTTATCCTTTCAAACAGATGACTCCTAATAATGATCCTATCTTTCCTGTTATGACTAACACAGACATGGTACAAATGGAAGTCACTGATCATCTTCCTAATAATTCAGTATCACAATCAGTTTCTGTTCCTACTGAAACCATATTTAACACCCCTATAACCACCTAGTCATCACAACCATTAGAGGCTCCTATCAGACAATCACATAGAGCTAGAGCTCCTCCCAAATGGCTTTCTGACTATGTAATCAACACATGTGCATATCCCATGTCTAATTACATAACCTATGAATCCTTGTCTCCTGATTATGCCAAATGTCTACCTGCTGTTTCTGTTGATGTTGAACCTCAGTCATACCATGAGGCCATCAAGGATGATAGGTGGATTCTTGCCATGCAATAAGAAATGAATGCTCTTGAGGAGAATGGTACCTGGGAGATAGTTGATTTACCTCTAGGAAAACACGTTATAGGATGTAAATGGGTGTTTTCAAATACAGAGCTGATGGCCAAGTTGAAAGATTTAGGGCAAGACTGGTTGCCAAAGGTTTTAGTCAACAAGAGGGTCTTGATTACAAAGAGACTTTTTCACCAGCTACTAAGATGGTGACTGTAAGGTCTGTTCTTGCTGTAGCAGCTTCTAAGCATTGGCGTATTTTCCAAATGGATGTACACAATGCATTTCTTCAAGGAGATCTTGTAGAGGATGTTTATATGCAAATACCAACTGGTTTTCCTAAAGGCTCTAACAATAAGGTATGCAGACTCAGGAAGTCTTTATATGGCTTGAAACAAGCCTCTAGGCAGTGGAACTTGAAGCTCACAGATGTTCTACAAGATCTAGGCTTCATTCAAAGCCATTTTGATTACTCCTTGTTCATCCTTAGGTTTGGTTCTGATGTGGTTATTGTCTTAGTCTATGTGGATGACCTATTACTTACTGGTTCCAATCCATCCCTTATCCAGTCCACTAAACATAATCTTCAGCAGAGATTCAGGATGAAAGATCTTGGTGATTTAAAATTCTTTCTTGGCATTGAGTTTTCTAGAATTGCATCTGGCATCCTAATAAATCAGAGGAAATATGCCTTTGAACTGATTGCAAATTCAGGGCAAGGGGAAGCTAAACCTGCTTCTACACTAATTGATTTTAACCAAAGACTCACTTCTTATGAATTTGATGCGTCCACCAGAAGCACAAGATGACAAGGTGTTAGCAGATCCAGGGTGTTAACAAAGACTGATAGGCAGATTATTGTACCTCACCATGACTAGACCTGATATTGCTCACACTATCCATATTTTAAGTCAATTCATGCACAAACCAAAGGAGTCTCATATGCAAGCTGCTATTAGAGTCATCAGATATATTAAAAATGCTCCAGGCCTTGGGTTGCTTATGTCTTCAACTACCAATCATCAACTGTTTACATATTGTGATTCAGATTGGGTCAGCTGTCCACAAACCAAAAAATCTATCATAGGGTATGTGATTAAACTAGGATCATCCTTGATCTCTTGGAAGTCAAAGAAACAAGATACCATCTAAAGAAGTTCAGCAGAAGCTGAATTCAGGAGCATGACATCAATAGTGGAAGAATCAACTTGGTTAACAGGCTTATTCAAGGAGCTGGGAATTCCAATTGTGCAACCTATTAATCTGTATTGTGAAAGCAAGGCTGCCATACGTATAGCAGCCAATCCAATATTTCATGAGCGAACTAAACACAGAGACATAGACTGTCATTTTGTAAGGGAAAAATACAACAAAGATTGATCAAAACTCATTACATAGAAACAAAGGATCAGCCTGCTGATATGTTGACTAAGGGCTTGGGAAAGCTCAACATCACTATCTACTAAACAAGCTTGGAATGAAAAATGTGTTCTTACCATTCAGCTTGAGGGGGAGTATTGAAGCCAGTGATCAAGCAGTCAGTTATAAGTGTATAACTAACTTACAGTTAGTTAGGATGTTAGTTAGAGTGGACCCAACAAAATCACTAGTTAGTTACATAGTTTGTTAGTGATACTTATATATAAAGAAGCATAGATATTGTTTATAACTTCTTCTTCAAGTTTGGAATGAATCAATCTGTGATTTCCAGTAACTAATTCCTCTCTCAAGTTTTGTTCAATTGCAGCTCTAAATCCATGGAGATAGTCCATGGTTAGCTGAAGTTTTCAACGTACGAGAACTAGTTGGATGATCGACATGTGAACCATTTTTGTAATAACAGGGGTGTATCTGAGCCCTTTTTGTAACTATACCGAATCACTTTTGTAATGAAGGGTATATTAACTCTAAATAAAAGAAAATATCCACTTTTCATAAAAATAATAATTATTATATAATATTAGCATTTAAATTTTTTTTTTATATTCAATAGTAAAATTTAAACTTTCTTAATTTATTTTTTTAAGTGTGGGCAAGACAATCTCCCGAAAAAAATGAAAAAAGAAATAAGGAAACACACGAGGGAGTGCGGTATTAGATTAGGGCCCTTTGCCTATTGGTATTCATGTGATCATCATTTCTGGTGGTCGTCTCCTGTGCGGTATTTGGTCCATCCACTCCAGGTACGCACATTCCCAATCCAGCAATCTTCGTTTTCACACACTGCTTTCGCTATCGTTTTTCTCCTCTTTCTCTCTATGGTAACTAGGGTTTATTCTGCTCCAACTACGCATCAATGTCTTCATGGATTGAGCCTTTAGACATCTAAATAGTGAGATTTTAGGCTTATAAGAAATCTACATTCCACTACAAAATCATTGGTATGTGTATCGTCTGTTGCTGATGAAATTATATGTTCTTCAGTGCTCTGCCCGATTGTATAAATGTGGCGCATTTTGTTTGTTGAGGTGAACACGAAACCGGCGATGGTGAAGTAATTTGTTTGTTGATATGGTAGAGGCTATGGTAAAGTGTAATACACTTTGTGAACAGTACAATCCAAACATGTTGGGGGAATTAAAATGTTTTTTTTTTTATGCATCTATATTATTGTATTGTATTTTTGATATATTATGATAGTTTATTTGTTTTAAGGATGCAAGTGCTTGTTTAGCCTTTATAAGGCTTCATTTGCAATTTGTACATGTCATATTTAGGGCGGAAAAATGTAATTTGGTACAAGTTTTATTTGTCTAGTGCTTTGGAATTTTACGGAAGTTTGATCAACTCTATTGTATTAAAGAAGGCAAACTTTCCTATCTGTTCTTGCTGGAACTCGATTTCTGGTGAGGATATGTTTCATTCATACACTATGAAAGAAGCACAACAAGTTTTTGTTTTCTGCAACTTACGAGCAACAATGCACTTAAAAACTCTCAATTATTAAGCTTCCTTTTGATTTACACCAAATACAAAAGAGAAAGGGGCCTTAGTGATAGATGAATTAATATGAGATATTCAAGGGGAGGTGCCATAGTGTATGTTATTCGCAAATGGCATAATATTGATTGACTTGACCAGAGATGCGGTGGAGTTAATGATTGGCTAGAAGTTTGGAAACAGATCCTATCTAAAATGTTTTAGATTAAGTAGGACTAAATAGAGTATCTAGAGTGCCAACTCAATGACATTGAAGATCGATACTCAAGTCATACTCAAGAGAGGAAATTTCAAGTATCTTTATTTTATAATCCAAAAAATAGAGAAATTGATGATGATTTTGTGTATCATATTGGATGGGGTGGATGGAACTGAGGCTCGCGTCCAGGGTACTATGTGATAAAAATGTGTAACTAAGGCTTAAAAGTAAATTTTAGGTAGTGGTGGTTAGACCTACATTATATTATGGGGCAAAATGCTAACTAGTCAAGAGCACACATATTCAAAAGATGAATGTAGCGGAGATGATGATGCTCAGATGGATGTGTGAACATACTAGGGCATATAAGATTATAACGAGGTTATACATGAGTGACTTTTGTGGTACAAGATGAGGGAAGCGGGATTGAGATAATTCAAACTTGTGAAGAGGAGGTGTGGATGCACCATTCAGGAGGTGTTGAAGGTTGGCTAGGTTTTAGGAGAAGGAGGGGTAGGTTGAAGAAGAGCACAAGGGGAAATGATTAAACATGACATGACACAACATGTCTTCAATTTCTCGATGAGCCTCGATAAAAATGCTTGAAAGGTCAAGGCTAGCCAAATGTTGTCATACTGTTATAAGGGAGAGGTAGGGTTCAATTTCCTCATCATCTACTTATTTTGTAGTATTAGTTAGTATTGGTAGTATTTTTTTTCTTCAATTTTCGCTACTACCTATTGCTTCATTTGCTTTGTTCATCTTGAAATTTTTCTGCCATTAATTTTCCTTTTAATAGTGCGTTGATTGTTCTTCTATTGAGCAGAGGCTCTATCTGATACAACCTCTCCTGCAAAGATAAGGGTAAGGTCAACATATATCCTACCCTCCTCAGATCTCACTTGTGGGATTACACGGGCTCTGTTATTATTAAACGAAAGAAGAAAAGGTAAAACATGTAACATAGCATATCATGTGGAAAAGGAATAAAAATATTAGGATACTCTTTTTTGTGGTGATCGGATGCTCATTGGTGTAATTGATTATCATTATTGTTATGCAGTTCTTTGGAAGCCAAGGTCGTGTGAGCATCTTACAGTATGCGGAAAATCAATTGAATCTTTTTAATTAGAAAAAGAATTAACAGATGGCAGGACAGGTGGCTTTCACTTCAAGTTTTAAACTGCTTGACAGTGGACAGCTCTTGAAACAACAACTCTTCATGCCGAAAAGCTCAGCTATGTTGATGAACAGGTCTTGTTTCCTGATCTGTCCACTTAGATTTCTCTAGATATCATTGCAAAAAAGGATAGCCTGAAGACTGTGTCGCTTTAAAGCTTCTCTAAACCCTTAGAGTTTATGGTTGTGGAGTTCAAATCTTACGCTTCAATGTTTGAATAGATAGGCTTTCCTCTTCTATTTTTTTAAAAAAAACAGAAAGAAATTTAACTTCAGTGATGTCTGATACTTGCTATCTATGGCTCAGGGGATTTTGCTTTGGGGGTCATAAAATGTTACGCTTTCGATCATCAAACATTTGGAAGGTCATTAATCCGTTCTTATTGAAGCTGGAGAGAAGATCAAACATGCAAAGTAGCAAGAGATGCTTTTGCCTTGCTTCTATTGTTGATGCTGATGCTATAGTAACTTCTGAATGGGTTCCTACCATTGACCAAATGCTTCTCATGACCAGTATAGTCCTTACATATATAGCTGGAGTAATACCTTCAGGAAAAAATTCTTCTTTGGATACTGGACGAAAGATCCAAAGTGGAGATGTGGACCCCAACATGATGACCTCTTTGGGTAGGTAAGAATGGTTGTTAGATGAGAGCTTATTTGAAGTGGTATTGTTAGTTTCTGAAGCTGCTTTGCAGTCATTTGACACTGTTTGATCCATGTATCATGTTGTTAGACCTGTGTATTACTTTTCATTGATTGATCTTTTCCACTTTAACTGCAGTGTGACGAGAAACAATGGGTGCATCAGCATAGAATTTGCATGGGATGTTGTAAAAGGAAAACTGATGAATTCTCTGTCTTCCATAAAACGAGTGGATCTTGGTGCTACAAGCATTGTATTTGATCAGAACCATGGAAAACAACCTTCAAATTTGTCCGCCCTTGCTCAAGGTCCAAGGTTAAGGCTGCTGTGGGCGTCTTTTCAGTTGCTCAAGAAAGAGGCAGGCACTGTCTCTATCATTGCCTTGCGCATTTAGATAAAATATCTTGGTGATGCTATAAAATAGATTCATTCATTCATGAAACAAGTGGAGAATAGTGAAAACATTTTAGGTACATATAAATTTGTCTCGTGAATAAACTAGCTCGTACCAGGTCCTTCATAATGTTACTGAAAACCATTTTTAGAAGTAGAGTGGTATACTGGTTTTCTTATTCTCCGCGCCCTCCAGAATGGACATTTGGAGCGTGGATAACTTAACATGGGGGTCAAACAGAGGGTAATACAACCTGGATGGGTTTCACTCATACCTTATCAAGGAACACACCCGTACAGTTGACTGATCAGTCCTGCATTGGTTGGGGTATGAGCTATAGTCTCTTTACTTGGTATTGAACAATTCTCATCTCATAAGCTAGCTTTTGGGATTAAGGTCTAATGTTTATTTTTCTTAAGAGACATGGTAGCATAGTCTTGCACATCCCTGATGTTGGTTCTCTCATGTTATATCTCCACTCTCCAGATATGGTTAACATATCACATTGATTGAGGATATGACCTTTATGAGGTCTTGGACAATATTTACCTCTTGAGCTAGCTTTCACCTAAGTTGCTTGTATTGGTGTATGGGTATCTGACATGTGGGATTCGGCCAAATCTAAATTACTCCCTCCGTTTAAAAAAGAATGACCTACTTTCCTTTTTGGTCTGTTTAAAAAAGAATGACCTATTTTCTTTTTTGGCAGAACTTTAGTTTCAATTTTTCATATGACATGTTTCGGGCCACAAGATTAAAGGGCATTTTGGTACATTTAACATAACTTTAATTTAGGACCACAAGATTTAAAAATCTTTTTATTTTCTTAAACTCGTAAATCCCAAGTTTGTCTATGAAGAGCGGATCTAATTGTATTAGTGTCTATAATTGATTTCTTCTGTGTAATACTAATCGATAGGACCTCATTGGTAAGTGCTACAAGATCTCGTGCATTGGAACCCATGGTTATGGACCCGACGAAGTCAAACTAGATTATTCTTTTTGAAATGGAGGGAGTATAAGATATGGGGTACAAATCTAGGTGTGGATATAGGTGCTGGGATTCGGCAAAAAAATTCAAAATTATAAAATGGAGCTATAAAGATGTTCTAAATTTTGAGAGATGTGTTGTGGAAAACATACATGTACGTTGTGGAAAACTTATATGTATGTTGTAGAATTCGATCTTTCTCCCTCCAAGATGGGAGTTAAAAAACATAAATTAATTGTCAAAAAATCAAAACACTAATAATTAAGTTTGAAATTATCCTCTTTTCTATGAAAAAGAAAACATTTATAGATGGAAAATATTGACCCATAGAAAAAGCTAAAAAGGGTTGAAGGTATGCCACTTTCCAAGTCTTAAATCTGTTTTATCTTTTATTTTGAGAAATTGAAGTTTTGATTTTCCCTCCAAATTTTTCCATGGACTCTATTCAAAGTATCCGGTGTGGGATGAACAAATCCCACACGAAATCCCGCTAAGGACATGGGTGCAACAACAAATATGAAGAGTCCGCTCAACATAGGCTCCCAGGATTGAGTTGGACCTAAGGTCCAAATTTGTTATTGTTAGGACCAAGATTAATTTCTTAATAGGTGGCATTGATGTATTACTTTCGCACTCCTGTAAGGTTTATTTTGGATGATGCTTTTTTTCTTTATTATCAATACAATATTTTTGTGTCAGTATTTTGATGTCCATGATAGGATTTGTGTGGTGCTGGGCATTAGCATTTTGATGTTTCATCAGCTCCTAGAAGATGGAAGAGTTGAACTGATGGCTATATAGTTCACTTTTATTTTCCTTTCCTTTTCTATCTGTAATAATGGGTTTGCACCTGAACAGGTAGATAGTATTTCTGCAAACGCTGTTACCTTTGGCAGTGATGACTCTTTGGGCATATTTAATAATGTCATTCAGAATTTATGCCAGCATTTATGTGTTACTTGGCTTGAAGGGGAACTCTCTGTACGAAATGGCGAAAGTAACACGGTATGACTTGAAATATGTATTATTATGGGAAAGAACATAAGGCTTCAAGTCTGTATTATTTAGTCTTTCTTCTTCCTATTACATTGCCAGGAATGTCTTTCTTCAGCAGTTAATAACTTAAATGGTTATGGAGTCCTCACGAACATCAGAAAGTCAGGGAAGGAGCATCTATTTGCTGAATTTATCTGTGTTCTTGCCTCTGGTTCTATCAGGTAAGAAAATCAGCCCTTGCTTCTCTTAGTCATGACTCATGGATGTACAATGAACAATGTAGTTCTTATTCTTAATTCTTTTGTTTGTTTACCTTTTCTTTGGGCTAAGAGCTAGTTGTCACTAAACTGCTGTCGGCAAAATTCCTGCTATATTCATGTATGCATGTTTACTTTTAGCAGAATGGTTTGTCTTTGTGATTCTTTCATTTTGAATTGTCTGTTGGAGATTTTGATGTTATGAGAAAGCTTATATGGTGTTCCTAACTACCTCTCTGAACGAATTTCTTGTAGAACTTTGCTTCAAAATTTTCTTTGGCTTTTACTTTTTTGAGACAATATATTGGTTCCACATTGGAGAGTAAAGGTCTCCTACAGGATTTAGAGTTTTTTTTGTTATAAGGTTAACTGGTATTATAAACAAGAGAGGTACATCAATAGTGTACTCCTGTAGTAATTACATCAAAAGCATATAGGAAAAACCAAGAGAGATCTATCACCAATGAGCTTTATTATCAATCTAAAAATAGAGTAATCTCTCCTGAATCCTCAGGTACAATATGGGTGCACCAAAAGTATTAGGTTGCTAAACAGTTCATTTTTAGGTTTTGGAAATGAATGCACTTCCCCAGACCCCACTTGTGGGATTCTACTGGGTATGTTGTTGTTGTTGGAAATGAATGCACTTATTCTCAAAACATTTTTGATTTCTTTCCCTCCAAATTGTCCACCAGATGCAAGCAGGGACAATCTTCCATCTCTCCTGATGTCCTAACTGATTTCCATCTCTATTCCAACATGCTAGGACTTTTGCAGTATTCATTGGCACAGACCATCTAATCCCCCTCAAGTTAAAAACCATTGCCAAAGTTTCTCAGTCACATTACAATGCAAGAAAAAGATGGTTAATTGTCTGTCTCAACTTTACAAAAAAAAAAAAAAAACACGTAGAACATAACTGTCTTCCCCTTTTCATAAGGTTGTCCTGAGTCAAAACAGTTTGATTAGCAACTAGCCAAGTTAACAGGCCACCTTATGTGGTATCTTTCCTTCCCAGATCATCTTCCAAGGCCACTCCTTAGTTTGAATTGATATACCCAATGCTGATTTTACCTTGAACTTGCCATCTTTGTTCCTCTTCCATAGCAATCTGTCTTCCTCGCAGGTGAGGCTCTTAGCTTGTTCCAAGTTATTGTAGAATTGAATCATTTCTCTACTTCCCAATCATTGAGAAATCTTTTGAAGGACAGATTCTAGCCTTGTGCATTTCTGACTTCTGAGACTGTAGCTAGCTTCTGTTGATTGATGTTGTAGATGTCTGGGAACTGTTTCCTCAAAGATGTTTATCCCAGTCATTAATCATTCCAGAACATGATCTTTGTACCATTACCCACTTTGATTACAGAATTACCCCACATTCTCGGCCACTGATTTCTGATAGTCCTCCATAGACCCACACCATAAGGAGTTTTAACTTCCTTTGTAGTCCATGGTCCTTCCCTACTATATCTTGCAATGATGATTCCTTCCATAAGCCCTGCTCATCTGCTGCCAATCTCCACAACCATTTTAACAGGAGGGTCTTGTTTTGTGCTTTTAAGTTCTTAATCCCATACCTCCTCCTTTCTTGTTGGTTATGACAACATTCCACTTGACCAAATGATATTTCTTCTCCCCTTCACCATTACCTTGCTAAAAGAAATTTCTTCTGATAGCATCCAACTTTTTGATGATATTCCCAAGAATGTGAAAAAGAGACATCATATAAGTTGGCATGGCATCAAAACGCTGTTGATCAAAGTGACTCTACTACTCAAGGATAAGTATTGACTTCTCCAGTTAACCAACTTCTTTTCACATTTTTCCACCACAGAGGTCCATACGTTCATGGACTTACACTTAGCTCCCAAAGGCGTGCTAAGATAGGTGGTGGGAAGTTTCCCTGTCTTGCCACCCTAGAATGTTGGCCAAGGTCCTGATATCTGGAACTTCATTCACAGGGTAGACAAAACTCTTTCCCCAATTAATTGAAGTCCAGAAATTGCTTCAAACAAGATGAAAATAACCCTTAGGTGTTTTGTAACTTCTCTGCATCGCGTAGCACCAAGATGTCATTGGTATATTGCAGATAAGAAATAGACACTCCCAGATAGTCACTCTCATTCACTTTGAAACCCTTAATTCTGTTATTCACCTGAGCCCTCTTTAGCATATCACCTAAACCCTCCATAGCCAAATGAAGAGAAAAGGAGAAAGGGGGTCTCATTGTCTCAACCCTCTCTCAGAGGAGAAAAAGCCAGTGGGAGATCCATTGATCAAGATAGAGAACTTCACTGTGGACATACAAAACTTTATCCATTTTATCCAGGTGTAGCCAAAGCCTATCCTTTTTAGTGTTCCCTACATATATTCCTGATTCAAGTGATCATAAGCTTTTTTCATGTCTAGCTTGCACAGGATTCCTAGTTTTTTGGATCTGTATCTCATATCCCCACATTCCTAAACCCTCCATAGCCAAATGAAGAGAAAAGGAGAAAGGGGGTCTCATTGTCTCAACCCTCTCTCAGAGGAGAAAAAGCCAGTGGGAGATCCATTGATCAAGATAGAGAACTTCACTGTGGACATACAAAACTTTATCCATTTTATCCAGGTGTAGCCAAAGCCTATCCTTTTTAGTGTTCCCTACATATATTCCTAATTCAAGTGATCATAAGCTTTTTTCATGTCTAGCTTGCACAGGATTCCTAGTTTTTTGGATCTGTATCTCATATCGCCACATTCATTGGCCACCAAAATTGCATCCATGATTTGCTTGCCCTTAATAAAGGCCATTTGCTGACCATCCACTATCTTTGACATAACTATCTTGATTTTGTCTGTTAAAATTTTTGATATGATTTTGTAGATACTCCCAATTAAACTAATTGGCTTGAAATCTTTCAATTTGGATGCTCCCACCTTCTTTGGAATCAACGCTATGAAAGTGGTGTTATAACTTTTTTCAAAATAGCCTGATCATGAAAATTTTGAATGGCAGCTACCACTTCCTGTTTTATCACTTCCCAGCAGTGTATAAAAAAGGTCATTGTGAAGCCATCAGGGCCTGGTGCCTTATCACCTGTGCATAAAAACACACAATTTTTAGTTTCCTACTCTTGAGCTACATTGTCCTCTTCATTGACCATAGACTGAAATCTAGGGTTGAACTGAGGTCTCCAAACTTCTGTCTCAGTGTATAGTTTTTGGTAAAAAGCAGTAATTTCATCTCTGATCCCAGCTGGTTCAGTCATGTTGGATCCATTGATGATCAGTTTATCTATGTTGTTGTACCTCTTGTGGCAGTTGGCTGTTCTATGGAAATTTTTTGAGTTTCTGTCCCCTTCTTTAAGCTACAAGGCCCTAGATCTTTGCCTCCAAGCTACTTCCTCTTGGCAATTTCTTCAAACTCCACCATCAATACTGATCTTAAATAAGAATCATCATCAGATAGGGCTCTTTGGTCTCGTATCAAGTCTAAATCAGCTAACTGATTAAGAATGCTCTGCTTTTGCATACCTAGGTTGTCATGTACTGTTTTGCTCCGCTCTTTCAACTTGTCTTTCAGTAACCTCAACTTGCAAGCTAGAATACAATCTGGTCTTCCCACAAGTTGCAGAATTCCACCATTCTTTAACTCTTCCGTTAAAGTCTTGGGTCTGCAGCCACCACTTCTCAAACTTAAAATAAGAGTTTGATCCCTCCCAGTTACCACATTCTAACAACAAAGGATTATGGTTAGAAGTTACTCTAGGTAAGATTAATTGTTTAATCTTTCTAAAGGCTACTTCCCGTTCTTCATAGATCGAAAATCTATCTAGTCTTGCTGCAATATCTTGTCTGTCCCCTTTCCTCCATGTGAACCTGCCACCTACAAGTGGTAAGTCTTGTAGTTCCATGTCCTCCATAAATTCAGAAAATTCTTCCATTGCCTTATTGAATCTGTTATCTTACTACGTTGAAATCCCCAGCCACCACCCAAGGTCCACGGAAAAGACCCCCTCACTGCCCCCTATTCCCCCATACTTCTTCTCTTTCTTCTCTACTATTTGGGGCATAGACACCTGAGACTATGTTAACTTTCATTTAAATCGTCTATAAAGCAACCCCCCTGCTTCTTGTGCCATAGCTCACAAAATTACTCATTGGTTCCAGTTTCTTGAGCTCTTTTGGCACCTTCCCAATTGGAGTTGGACTGAAGCTCCAGCCCCCTCCTCAACTGTTTGTCTCTTGCTATCAATTGCCATGAAGAGGTTCAGGGCCATTTCTTCATAACCAACAAAATGCACCCCAAATTCTTTGCTGAGCCTGATTATGTTTTGTTGGACCCATGAAGGAATTTCATTCTCTGCTACTGTACTAGTTCCATTCTCATCAGAGTTCAGTGGTAGGATATTCTCACTTGTATCTTCCCCCCCACCTCTTGTTCTAATTGCATGTTTCTTACTGTTTGAGTCTCCAGCTCTGTTCTATCCTCTGTTTGGGTAATCTACATATCATCGTCATCTCTCAGGGCTACTTCAGAATCTAGCTTATGACCTTCATCTCCTTGTTCTAGTAGAATTAGATCGCCTTCTCTGATTTGTTCCTTTAGCTTTCTGCAGTGTACTTCTATTTCATCAAGTAAAGGCTCATAAAAACTTCAAATATTTTTGGGCTTCTTTTCATGTAAGTGAAGAACATGTTGGGCCAGTGGATCTGGGCCCAACCTTTAAATTACTTTTCTTTCTCTTGCTCCGCATCACGTGAGCATTTAATGAACTCAAAAACTTTTGAAGGCCCCACGTGGTAGTTGCTGTCACCAGCTGGTAAAGGCGTGGACTTCACTGCACCGCCCCTATGTATTAACTGTTGGGTCAAAGCAAGATCCCTTTTATCACGTACAATGTCGCCTTCTTCTCCGACAGAGAACCTCGTTGGTGTCTCATCTCATACTTGTATGATATGCCCAAAACCCTCGAAAACTATCTCCATCTCCTTTGGAATGGGGTTTCCGTTATTTTTGACAAGTATTCTAGCCCATTTTAGGTGATTTCGAAGTTCTGTTTTCACCCATCCACCACAGAAATACGCTACTGCTCTGAATATGTTTTGTGACCAGAGATGTAACGGAGGCCCACCAATCTGACCCAATAATGGTTACATCTGCCCTAGATTGAATTGCATCCACAGTCGGCAACCACCATTGTAGTTGTATGCACTGGTTCATCCAAGGCTAACTTCCTCTGAGTACGGTTTGGCAGCAGTATGGAGGAGAACTCGAAAAGGAAAAGGTTATGTCCCATCTCCTAGATGTCAAGGCCATGAGCTTGGTTCCAGTTTTTACTTGCCCATCTACGTACTTCCGAGAGGATTGGAGTCTCAGAGCCATTTGCTGGCAAGCTCCCAACAAGTCTTTTGGCTAAGAGTTCATTATGAGTTTGATAATTCCGTCAATAGAGATGGTTCCTGCCCTCTCCTTTGTGATGCCAGTATTGATCTCTTAAGAAGACCATTGCTCCTCCTGACAGTCTCTGCTAGATCTCTGTCAATCCTTCTTTAATTCTTGCTAACTGTCTTGTTGACTTTGTAATAAATGAACTTCTCTATTTTGGTGGCCAAGTCCCACCAACCTACATTGAATGTGATTTGAGGGACTATTAATACAGATCTGTCCTTTTCTCGTATGCTGATAATGCTTATATATCTCCTCCCCTTGTTGTTAAAGTTTCTTGCCCAAAATACATGTGAAACATGCTCCTGCCTTTTCAATGTTCTAACTACATTCCTTTCACCTTTGATGCTTCGCTGAGAATCAAACAGATCCATTCCATCGTTTGTTGACTAAATCTTGCTCTGCTCATCATGTTTCTTCCTCTCTCAGTCCAGTCATACCACGTCTCTGCTCGAGCTATGTCTCTTGCTATGTCGAAAGACTTGAAACCCATCGTGAAAGAAAATCATATCTTCCTCCATAATCTGATAAAATAGAAGAGGGGAAGGTTCGGAAGAAAAGGAGAAGGAAAAAGGGGTGGATTCCAGTGACAGAAGGTCACCGGAGGGAAGTTCTGCCCCCCTCTGTTAGGAGAAAAGGATTTTGGGAAAGTGTGCCTGCGATATTTAGAGGTTTTGAGCTAATCCACCGATTACCTATGGGATCATAAGATTCTTTACATTAATATTAGTGCATGTCAACACTTGTAGCCATGGCTCGAAGAGGTGGCTTGGGCTCCAGAGCGGGAGTGCGAACTGCCAAAAGTGATAGCCTAAATGTGTGCCAGTTTTGATAAGCAGGTCGATTTAAATTGGTAAATAAACCAATTTGAACTTGGACCTATCCTCTTATCAATTTCAAAGACTGTCAGTAAGGGTTCATAGTTTGATTTAGCTCTTCCATTTTACGTGTTAGGTTTTTAGGTTGTGCTTTCAGGTTCAGAAGACCATCTGGTATTTGAGTTGGTAGAGGTACTTGAAAGTGCAAAAGGGGGGTGGGGGTGAATTGCATAGATTCAACTCAAAGTTATAAAAAAATGGCTTATAAAAGTTAATTTTGCAGTCAAATGAAAACTTTTTCAATCTTATACGTGTTATTCTTTTTAAAAAAATTTATGGAGACCTTCCAAGTGCAAATGAGGAATTATTCTTGTCTGGAGAAATTAAATCACTGCCAGCAAGTTCAAAAGAACTGTAACAATAGATTATCATAATCAGGATATTAAATGATAGGGTTGATACTGGATATTTGTCTCAGGGCTGTGGTCTACTGAAGGATTTGCTTAATATGGATTAACTGTTCCTTTCCATCTTTTTTTTTTCAGGAAGTTTCTTTTTCTGAATTATATACTCTACTAAACCCTGAATGGCGAAGTTTCTATTGGGTATTTATCCATTTTGAACATTTAAACTATGTGGACAGTAGAAAAGAAATCAGGACAAGTAGGCTATAGGACAGACAGGCTATAGAAGAATCATGACAGTCAATTTTATATAATAGTTACTAAACTTGTTTTGTAGGTTAAATTTTCCAAAGCTCCCTACCTTTTCAATTGGACTCATTTATAGATGATCTTATGATTTAAGAATTTATTATGTTGATCGTATTTGGTTGCTCTTGGTGCATGCTTATATCAATATCTGCTGGCTTTATCAATCAATACATAGAGGTTTATCCATATGAACACACATAGAAAAGTTTGACTTATCTTTACATAGATGGTTAGGAACACCCAAAAGTGCATCTGGCGTGGTCTCTAAAATAATGTGAATAACTTCTCGAAAAGAAAAGAAAAAAAAACTATAGCAGTATGAACAACTTATATTTTGACAGACATTATTGCAGATGGATTTCAAGCGAGACAGTAGGATCTAGGCAGCATTGCATGCCAGTTGCTAAGTTGTTGACTTAAAATATTTTATCTTCATTAACTAATGGGATACTTCAACAGATTTGAATATTCATGATTGTAATTGAAGTATGTGCAGACTTTAGAAGTTCTTTCAACTTGTCACTTTAGCAGCTGTAAAGTGTAGCTAAAACTGAAACAGAACCAAAATCTTGACCAATTACTGTTTCGTATGTTCTCCTTGCAGTGGCATCATCTGATGTCCCTGTGGTGTCTGGATTCCCGTCCAAAAAAAGAGAGAAAAAATTATCCCAAAAAATGCCTTAATGTTCTCTAATATCTATCATGTCAGGAAAGCTGGCTTTTATAATGATAGCTTGTTTATGGAGCATGGCGTATCTATACTGGAGGATTTGGTGATTATGTTGGCAGATGGGATTGCAAGTATGTATTTGGAGCTTATATCTGTTGATAGTAGTATGTCAAATGAAATGAACGACCTTGGGTTGAGTTTATGCACATTGTCAACCCGGGCACTTCAGAAATTACGCAATGAGGTATTATACTGCTGCGTGGCTGCAAACACATATGTTTATTTGTTAATCATGGACCCTCTCTGTTATATATACACAAGTTATCTTCACTCGGAATTTTCTTTGTTATATATTCTTCTCCACCTGCACCAAAGGGTGTGCCTAGTGGTCAATGAAGTGGGTGTAAATCTGTGATACAAGGGTTCAAATCCTAGTAGAGACAAAAATACTAGGTGATTTTCTCCTATTTGCCTAAGCCTTGTAGTCAGAATTACCTGGTACCTATGCTGGTCGGAGGTGGCAGGAGTTTGGTGGAATAGTTAAGTTGTGCAGAAGCTTGCCCGGATACTACCATTGTAATAAAAAAGATTTTTTTCTCCACCTCACTTCTATACAGATTGCAAGTTCTGGTGTCCTTTATTTTCTTTGCTTATGTTATGGTTGGTCAGGTTCCATTTTCCTTATGTTTTTTCATATAAGTTTAAACTAAAGTAATCAACAATTGTTAAATGATCCTTTTTAGTAAGTTAATATGTTGGACTGGTCTCCTAAAGAATCTGAGAGAAAAGTTGAAGCCTTCCGAAGAAATGGAAGTTTGAGATACTATGTATAATTGATAGGGTTATGCATAAACATGTAAATTTCATAGTGTAAATGTCGAAATGATGTCCACTTCTTACATTTTCCAGAATGCTACTCTAAGTGGATGTTATGCTTTTTTAGATGACAATAAGGTTAAATAAAATTTCACATGTCGCCTCCAATTCTTCTTCTTCGGAAAAAAATGCCACCTCCAATTACGTTCACTAGTGGAGTTTTGCCTGAGGAAGTGGTAGATAAGCTGTTGGAAAT
The DNA here is from genome assembly GCA_029948455.1 of Solanum rostratum. Taxonomy (NCBI): domain Eukaryota; kingdom Viridiplantae; phylum Streptophyta; class Magnoliopsida; order Solanales; family Solanaceae; genus Solanum; species Solanum rostratum. The sequence continues at coordinate 21,785,695 of CM057048.1, forward strand.
AAGAAGTTTTGGATGGTTTTTTGACGACTTCGGAAAGGTCAGGAATCAACTCGCCCTAATGAATTTTCAATGCGAATAGGATGTTGTTGATACTTTCCTAAGGCCTTCCATCGGTCAATCTTCCCGACGAATTTTGACAGTCCAGTCATCTGTGTATTAACATGTTATTTTCCATTCAACAACAAGTGGTCAAAAGAATAAATAGATATTCCCTTTGTTCTAATTTGTTTGTTTGGTTTTGACATGCCACGAAGTTTAAGAAAGTAAGAAGACTTTTGAGTCTTGTGGTCTTAAACTAAAGATATGTAGAATGTACTAAATTCTTATGGTCTTAAACATGTCCTATGGAAAGTGGAAATTAAAGAGTTGCGAATAAGGAAACAAACATTCTTCTTGAAATGACTAAAAAGCATAGTCAAAGAAATTGAAACTGAGGGAGTAAATATTATTCTACCTTTTTGCTAGACAGGCTATCTAAAAGTTAATTGAGCAATGTTAGACGTGTTTTGGTTGTGTTTTATGTCATGTTTGATGTTGATATTGACAGGTTGTATGGTAGACTTCAAAATAATGTTGTACTATGATGCAATTTCTGGATTTTTGACTTAAGCTGTTGCAAAGGTAAAATAAAATTCCAAAAAAACGTGTTCTTTTCTACGGTGCAGCCACAAGAAGTACATAACTTTTTTCCAGAATGCAACACTTTTCGGTGCCTCTGTTGTCGCAAAATAGTCCTTGCCACATTTAGTTTAAGTGTGTCAGTATTTGGGTTTGTGTGACATTTTGCTTTAATTTTCTATATAAAAAGATTCTCTTGTAAAATCACCTATGTTGTGAAGTCTAAAGCTATAAGCCACCGGCTGTGTCAGAGAACATGCATTTTGCAATTGATAATATATTGATCTAGTGATGAATGTTTGCATTTTGACATGTTTTAATAGGCTGCTATGAAGCAATGGTTGCATCAGAACATGGAAGCAGTTGTCTCCATGTATGAAGATCGGTTTGACTTGTACACATTTCAACGCCAGCTTATTGAGGAATCTAGCAAGAACAAAGTTCAAAATGATAACTGGTGGAAGAAGCTCGGGATGATGAGTTCTCAACCTGTTTTATATCAATTGAGTACTATTTTGATCAACCAGATCTCCATACCTGTTAAACGCACCAAGGAACTTAGGGCCTTGACTGGATGGTAAGTAGAACACTTCATTCTCATGCTTTATTTCGTATTATATATTTCAAGTCTGGTTTTCTTCTTGTGATGCCTTGAGCCTTGTAATCTTCTTGGCTGATTGTCAAGGTTCTTGGCTCTGGAAGTTTTATGTAATTTTTGGGACTTTAGTCCATTTGTGATACTTGAGTCAGGATGTTAGAGTTGCATTTCTACAACTAACCTTTAAAATTTTTTATTAAGTAGAACACTTGAACTTCGTTGCTAGTGTTGGACCAGATGTCTTCAGTAAATACAAATATATAAGATAATGTGGTGACAGTAAATAGAGGAAATGTTATGATTGTTTACCCAGAGTTACATTAATAATTGGGGACACTAAGGGCTTGTCTGGTAGGGAAACAAGTTATGCCGGTATTATCTTGGATTAGTTATCCTAGGATTAGTATCCTACCTTCAATGTGGGATAAAAATAACACTACAATCCGGGATAAGTTATCCCATGATTTTTCCCAAACAAACATGGGATAAAGCCATCCTAAAATTAATCTTGGAATTAGTTATTCCTTATCCCTCATACCAAACAAGCCCTGAGTGGACAGAATTACAATTATATTCTAAGTGCATGATATTAAGGTTCAGGACACTAGCTCTACTACTAACCAATTAGTGGAGTTCGGTAAAAATCCTGGCTGTTGTTTGTTTTTATTTTCTGAAGAGATATTGATAAGAATTGACTTTAGAAAAAAACAAGAAAATAATGCGGATGCAAAAATACGAAGATGAGAGACAAAATTAAAGATGAGCGAAATTCGAAAATAAATCCCCAAATCTCTAAGTAATTACTAGGAACCGTAATTGATTGTAGTAGACCTAATCAGCGGAGGCTAATCATGTTCACTAGCAGATTCAGTTTAAGAACTTAGATGGAAGTAATCTAGACCCCTAGTTGAATAACTAAAGCCAATAATTAGTATAAGACTAAATTGCTTTCTTCAATTAATTGCATAAGAACTATAAATTTCAAGCACAAAATTAGTCTTACCTCTCAAAAGAGATTGATCTTGTAAGGCTGTATGATAAATTTCGAGTAGTCAATGGGCAAATGTATAAAGAAAAAGAAGTATATTAATACTTATGTTGTCCAAAAAGCAATAGGAATACCCCTATATAAAGGGCCCAACATGTGTATTTCTACCAAACGCCATGAGATTCAAACTCTACTTTATGAAAATAGTAAGTAGTATAGCCTAACTAGGAAACTTTAAGCTAAGAAACTTTTAAACTAGGAAAACTACGAAACTATCTACCAAATAAAGAAACTGAATTTTAGAACCAAAACCACACACCTAAGCAGCCTTTTTTGGGCATGAACGGAAGCCCTTTTAGGCGTGATTGTCAGCCTATTTTGGGGTTCCATGTGGATCCCAATCTTCCTCCTCTTGGACTTAAGCCCACTCTAAACAATGATTTTTTGGGCTCTTCTCCCTATGATAAGCTAAGTTGCTCGGATTAGGGTGCGGGTGTCCGATACGGGTGCGGATCTAGAGGTCGGATCTTTCATGATCTATTTTTTCAGACTCGGGCATGGATCCATGTATAGATACGGGTGCGGGGATTTGCCTAAAAATAATCAAAATATCTAAAAATGGAGTGATAAAACCTAAATTATGAGATATTATGTGGAGAACTTGAAAAAAATCTTGGAAGGAGATTAAAGAAAAAGGCGTGACATAGAAATTTCTATATAAAAGGTATTCCATTTTCTTCTATTTCACCTTAGCTTTGTATTCATTAAAGAGGTTATTAAAACTATCCAAACTTTCCCCATCGATTTTGGTCAAAGTACCCGAAGCCAGTTGACCAAATTGGACATGGATCCCACACCCACACCCACACCCACACCCACGTCGTGTTGACATGGGTGCGGCACCAAAAGTGAAGAGTCCGAGCAACTTAGATAAAAGTATCTTCTAGGTTGCAATTTCTTAGCTTGAGACCTTGATGACGTCCTAGTGCTTCTAAGGTTTCATCCTTTGCTATGGAGCTATCGGATACAATGTCAAGATTAATATTGTTGAGCCCCACTAAATAATGAGAGTCTTCGTTATTAGGCAAATATATCTGTTGATGCTCGATAAGTTTTTAATATCATGTGCAGGGCAGAATAGCCTCAAAAATCAGAAGTTCCGATACTCTTTATTGAGATTTGTTCTTTGATAGCAAAAGTGGTTAATTTAGTTGGTATATTATAGTACTAATAACATTGTAATCTGAAGTCATTGAAGCCTTAACAACAACATACTTGGTGAAATCTCACAAAGTAGGGTTTGAGGAGGATAGAGTGTAAGCAGAACTTACCAGTACCTCATGGACACGGTTGACCAAATTGGACACGGATTCCATACCCACACCCACACCCATACCCATGTCGTGTCGACACGGGTGCGACACCAAAAGTGAAGAGTTCGAGCAACTTAGATAAAAGTATCTTCTTTATTTTCCATTGAAGTCTAGCGACCTTGGGTTGCAATTTCTTAGCTTGAGACCTTGATGACGTCCTAGGGCTTCTACGGTTTCATCCTTTGCTATGGAGCTATCAGATACAATGTCAAGATTTATATTGTTGAGCCCCACTAAATAATGAGAGTCTTCGTTATTAGGAAAATATTTATGTTGATGCTCGATAAGTTTTTAATATCCTGTGCAGGGCAGAATAGCCTCAAAGATCAGAAGTTCCAATACTCTTTATTGAGATTTGTTCTTGGACAGCAAAAGTTGTTATTTTAGTTGGTATATTATAGTACTAATAACATTGTAATATGAAGTCATTGAAGCCTTAACACCAACATACTTGGTGAAATCTCACAAAGTAGGGTTTGAGGAGGATAGAGTGTACGCATGATATAAGAGGCTGTTTCCGAAAGACTCTCAGCTCAAATGTATTTTTACTCCAAGTAAAAAAAGAAAACTATAGATATAGAATAACAACTAAAACATATAGCAATGCCAATCCTACAATAAAAAAAAGTAACAAATTAATGAAAGAGCAATAACAACACAACCATAATAGTACGACTAATCTTATGACACCTAAATCCATCATAAGGCAAAACAACATTCTATCCCTACTAACATTTTACTCTAATACGTGACCTACAGTCTTTTCTATCTAAGGTCATGTCTTTGGTGATATGAAGCTACGCCATATCCTGCCAATTACTTTTCTCCAGTACTTCTTTTATATACCTCTACCTCCTCGCGTAACTCCTAAATTTATTATCTCGCACCTCCTAACTAGGGTGTCTGCACACCTCCTCTGCACATTCCTTACCATTTTAGTCCCACTTCTCTCATCTTGTTTGCCATATAGGCCACTCCCACCTTCTCTCGAGTAACCTCATATCTAATCTTGTCACTTTTTGTATGTCCACGCATCCATCTCAATATTCTCATCTTGCTTATCTAAACTTGTCACTCTTTGTATGCCCACATCCATCTCAACATTCTCATCTCGCATATCTAATCTTGTCACTCTTTGTATGTTCATGCATCCATCTCATCATTCTCATTTCGCAACTTGCATTTTTTGAACATGTGAGTTTTTGACTAGCCAACACTCCATACCATATAACAAGGAGGTCTAATCACCATTCTGTAGAACCTTTACATTTAGGTGGTACCTTCTTATCACACAATACTCTAGAGGCAAGTCTTCATTTTATCCATGCTGCCCTAATGCGATGCGTGAGATAATCGTTGATTTCCCACTACTCTGGATGACGGATCCAAGGTTTGAGTGGCAAGCCTCATTTCCATGACCATATCATTTATCGCAACACTGAATTTGCACTTCAAGTATTCTTTTTTGGTCTTGCTTAATTTGAACCTTTTGGACTCCAGAGTTTGTCTTTTTTTTTTTTATGGAGTAGTTTTCATTAAAAGGCATCAAGAAGATAAAAGGCAAAAAAAATTTACAGCAAAAGAAGGGGTTTGCTCTTGTTTAAGAATTTACTAAGGTTTTGTTTGGAAAGCCACCTGGTAATTGGAATTGGTGTAATTACTAGGGTAGTAATTACACACCATGTAATTACACTCCATGATAATTACACTGTTCTGTTTGTTTGCCAAGGTGTAATTACAGTGTAATTACAAGCGTGTTGTTTGGTTGCACGAACGTAATTACAAGGTTTTATTAAATTTTACAAAATAAAAGTTAATTATTTAAAATTAAAATTTTATATTATATAAGTTTTTATGTGAACATCATGAAATGTATGTTTGACAAAAATATTAAATATTATAAATATAATGTCATAGTAAAATTGTTAAAATGTTTGATAAAAAAAATCTATCTAATATAATTAAAAAAAATAAATGACTTGTAATGTAAAATATCAAGTCAATATTACAAAAATAAATGAAACTAAAAAATATAACATAAGTTTTAAATTCAAATAAAAAAATTAACATAATACTCTGATGCCTAATTTCGATATAACATACATAAATATAATTTAAAAGGAAAAAAATATGTATATTTATAACTTTATCCAACAATGAATTCAATACTTTAAAAATTAGAATGCTAATAAAATCATGCTAGTGAAAAATAAAATAAAATATAGAATAAAAAAAAAGATAATGTGAAAAATTGTGTGGAATCACATGAAAAAGATTGAGAATAAGAAATAAATGAATAAAGTATTACAAAATAAAATATAATTTTAGAAAAAAATTAGAATAATAAAAATAAATTAAAATGAAAATATAAAAATAAAAATAAAAGAAAGAAATTAAAAAGTAATTAGCATGTAATTACACCATATAATTACCTGCAATTCACAGGCTCTCCTTGTGAATTGGAAAGTGTAATTACACTTAGGGCTGGGCATTATTTGGTTCGAACCGAAAAAACCGACCGAACCGAATTTTTTTAAATTTCGGTTTCGGTTAATCGATTTATTCAGTCGGTTTCGGTTTTAAATTTTAAAATATTGATAATTCGGTTCGATTATCGGTTTTAATTTTTTTTATTTTGGTTAACCAAAAAACCGATTTTTTTTTTTTATGTCCAAATAAACTTCTTCTTTGAAAGAAAAATAAAAATGCTATTTAACAACCTTTGGAAGAGTGTCCTTGTATATATAAAGGATATACAGACATCCTAAGATAATATGTCTTAGAAACATCACAGCTACAGTGGCAAAATAGCTAATCTTTCTCGACAAGTCCAAAAAATATGAATACATACATGCATGCACATATATATATATATATGGATTCTTGCTATACCTTCTTGGCTAGAAATGAGATGATATTGTGGTTAAGTTCACTGAGATGATATTATGGTTAAGTTCACTGAGAATATTACAGTAGCTCCAGAGAACTCGCTTCTGCTTGACTACCTATTAGTTTTGGCTGCTTACATATGCTATAACTTATAAATTATAATACATATAGTATAGGCCCAACATGAACTGGTAATTTCCCAAGCCCAACCGGGCAACATATACTTTACTGAACGCCCAATTTCAGTTCCAAATAATATTACTTTACTTTAGTGAAAAATAAAATTCATAAATCCTAATTGCTAATGTGGAACATATATGTTAAGGAATGAAGGAATCAAATGGTAGACTTTTGATTTATAGGTTATGGCACTTCAAATAGTAATTCAATACATGTAATTGTTCACATTTTTAAATAATGGCTTCATTAATTGGTTACTTATATAAAGTATCTATCTTTATAGAGTTGTAATGTTTTCTTGTATGTAATCAATTACTTTTCATTGAAAAAAAAGAGACAGAAATAATATTCAAACCGAAAAATTAAACCGAAATAAACTGAACCGAAATTGCAAAAACCGAACTAAACCGAATTTATTTCAGTTCAGTTTCGGTTTATATTTTTCTTAAATCGAAAACCGAAAAACCAAACCGAATTTCATAAACCGAACCGAACCGACCGAATGCCCAGCCCTAATTACACTCAGTCAGTTACACCCAATTACCAGCTGACCATGTAATTACATGTCCAACCAAACAGGCCAGACAGTGTAATTACACCCAGTTTCACCAAATTCAATTACCAGGATGTCCTTCCAAACAGGGTCTAAATAACTAAAGAGCAAACATAGTCCAAAAAAAGATCAGCAGTGGTTAAAGGGGCCTGATTGAGATCAAGCAGTTGGATTTGAGATTGTGATTAGGAGTTGAAATCCCATCAAAACATCTACGATTTCTTTCATTCCAAATGCTCCAAAAGATAGCAGCAGGGACTGTACACCATGTTTTTTTGATTGATTTCCCCACTCTCCAAGAACACCAGCTCTCATAGGCATCTTTAATGGTATTTGGCATGACCCAGGAAATTCCAAAGACTGAAAGAACATACTCCAAATGTCAATTGCTGCTTCACAATGCAAAAATAGATGCCTGACACTCTCCAGGGCAAAATAGATGTCTCCAAACCTCCAATCTATCATTGATTCTGTCCTCGGTCTCATCATTTAGTACTGTGTCATCCGCAAATAGTATACACCATGGAACCTCCTGAATGGAACATGTCAACTCATCCATCACCAAAGGCGAAAAGAAGTGGGCTCAGTAAGATCCTTGACGTAGTTCTATCTCAACAGTAAAATACTCCAAGTCTCCTCCCACCATGCTAACCCGAGTCTTTGCTCCATCATATACATCCATTATTACCATTGGAACATCTTTAGTCTCCAGGCACTTCTAGAGGACATCCTTTGGCACTGTCATAGGCCTCTCAAGATTAATGAACATCATATGGAGGTCCCTCTTTCTTTCTCTGTATTTCTCTACCAGTAGTCGATTGCTCTAGCATGAATACAAAGTGATTATTTGAAATGGACACTCCTCTCACCCTCATCTCCACCACTCTCCCCCAGACTTTCATACTGTCGCTTAGCAATTTGATACCTTAACAGATTTTAATTCTTATTTCTTGGATAAAATTATGTGAAGTTGTTTTTATTAGATTCTTGTTAGCGATGTCATGTCATCTGTTCATACATCAAAACATGTTTGAATTATCTTGTCTGTCCTATGTCTTTTCATGTGCAGGCATTAGCAAGCCTAAAATATGATTTACTTACTGTCGTTGTCTTTCTTTATTATTTCAGGAGATATTACTACAGTCTTTTCCTTGAATTGGCTGATATTGCTATGCCGTTGATAAGAACTGTTATTTCTAGGCTGAGCGATGCCATCTCATTTTTTCTGGTTAGCTTGATAGGGCGGTCTTTGGGGCTTATCTATACTGGGATAAGGCAATCCCTGCGGTGGAAGTAAGAGCTAGTAGTAGTCAGTGCCTATTTGCATTCACTACACATTCTCCTCATGGTTTATAGATGTATGAAAGAATGCTTCAATTCTTTTTAGGCCCATTTAAGCATCCTCTGGTTAGTTTTTACTTCAATTTTGTTTTGCAGTACTAGTTAAGATTCAAACTGTTGAAGGAACGTCCTCAAAGTTGCTGTTCTTTTCCTTGCTGACAAGTTTATTTTGTGATTAGTGAAGAATTTTACTTGGGTCATTCATTTTCCTGAGAATCTGATTTTAGGATTTGAGCGCCCCTGCACTAACACGTTGTATCAAATTGTTGCATTCTGTGAAGAACTGGATCCTATTTCTTAATTAGTGAAAGATGAATCAGTATTTGTGTTACCATTTATCACTCTTCCGATGTTTCAAAGTCATCAAATTTTAAAAAGGAAACAAAAGCAGAAGCATTGGAATGCGATGGTGCTTATTGAAAGCACTACATATGTATGCTTTTCTCTTTTCAAATAAAAAGCAACAGGGCAAATATTTTTCTGGACCATGTACTCCATTTTGACAGCTAACAGTTACACATGATTAAAGTCAATTAAGATTTATGTTGTATATTTGTTGCTACACTTTTGATCCTTTGTAATTGCTGCGAGGAGTTAGTGTAGTTCACACTGTTATCTTGTAGCATTAGCGTCTGGACCCAAGTATTCAAGCTGAATACCAATGATAATTACGGAAAGTAGAGGTAGAACCAAGTGACAAATACATAACGCCCATATACATAGATGTTGATGAGAAAAGATGTAAAAGCAAAAGGTATCAAAGGATAGTCTTTCTGTTATGGCCCTACCATCTTTTACTCTCCAAAATTCTTTTCCTAGGAAACTTCTTATACCTTAATTAATTTAGACAGTATGTCATAAGAGTGCTTTTGCTTTGCATAAAGTAACCTTTCCCACTTTCCCTTCCCGGGTGGCTTGTAAGAGAGGATGGGGAAGTTGGGCGGTCAACTAATTACTTTCAATCATTCTTATTTAGAGGGAGAGGGACTCCACAAAAGCTTGGATTAAGAGGGAATAATGCTTTATATAACCACTCAGTGCATTCTCTTTTATGGTCTGGATAAGTTGATGTTATTCTTGATTCATCCTGGTCAAACACATTTTACTTAAATTAGGATATACTTATTTTACCCTTCTTTATCAGTGCATGTGAACTGATTGAAAGATTTTTATATGTTATTTCACCTTTTTATAAAAAATATATATGTGGTTGTTAGGTTGTGGGTGTCAATCAACTTTAATTGATTGTAATCACTTTTACAATCCTTCTGGTATTATGTGGTGTATGACATAAGATTTGTGAATAATACAAGAAAATGCATTTGCTTAGTATGTGTCAGTATCACATTAGGGAGGAGAAGTCGACAAATAAAAGAATTTGCAATACAACAACGGAAAAGTAGGCACGTTTTGGGGGAAGATGATGATGAGGCATCATTATCCAAGAAATATGAGGATGGTTTTTCTCTTTCTATTTGGAAACTCCAAAATAACCACACACTGTAGTAGACAAATCCTATGCGACAAACTCGACTTGAGGGGAGATCAATCCACCCTTTAAACCAACAAGTCATCTTATAAGCAATTTAGATAGAAATATTGAATAATATGTTTGTGGAGTATGGACCACGATATAATTATTAATGTTGTGGTGCATGCAGCTTTGACAAGGATAGATTTGAGGCAGCGTGCTGGATTGCTCAGCCTCATATCCCTACACATAAAAGCCTATCATGCATGCAAGGTTATAAAGGCACACAGATCTTTTTATGGATTCATCATATTAAAGTGTACGATTCATCAACCTCTTTAAAATATTAAGCTATTATAGAAAATACGCTTTTAATCACTTTATTACTCAATCTTTTTATTCCTTTTTTAAGAACAAAGCACGTAAAAATTCTTTTTTGATGGAATAGATGGACAATAGCGGTAAGGATCCAAACAAGAACCTTTGAAATTGTGAGACCAACTCATTTAAAAGCTTAAGTTATCCGAAAAAGTTCACTTTTATTCCATTATTTTTATCTTCAACATTTGTTCATGAGATATGTTTATGGCTTCATGTTATAATTAAAGAGGGAAAAATCCCAAACTTTGCCAAGTGGATTCAAACAACAACAACATACCCAATGGAATTCCACAAGTGAGGTCCAGGGAGAGTCGAATGTACGCAGACCTTACCACTACCTCATAAAAATAGAGAGGTTGTTTCCTGGGAACCCTCGTCTCAACAATCCATAAGCAGAATAAACTAGATATGACAAAAAGGAACGGAAAAGAAAGGAATAGGAAGAGCGACTGCTAATGAAAAAAACACATGATATTATGTAAATATGATAAATTTAACACATATAATACAGATAAAGACAACACGTGATATACGAACTCAACAAAACCTACTACCCTACAATACCCTACGGCTAGACATCAACCTAACCCTGCTGACCTATTAACCTTCTACTCTAATTCGCGTCCTCCACTCCTTCCTATCTAAGGTCATGTCCTTGGTGAGATCAAGTTTCACCATATCATGTCTAATCACCTCTCCCCAATACTTCTTCGGGCTACCTCTACTTCTTCTAGTGACTTCTAAATCCAACCTCTTGCACCTCCTTACAGGAGCCTTGGTACCTCTTCTCTGCACATGTCCAAACCATCGCAGTCTCGCTTCCCTCATCTTATCAGCCACCGGGGCCACCTCTAGCTTCTCCTGAATGGTCTCATTCCTAATCTTATTCCTCCTTGTGTGCCCACATATCCATCTCAGCATCCTCATCTCTGCGACATGCATCTTCTGAATATGTGCATTTTTTATTGGCCAACGCTCCACCCCATACAACAAAGATGGTCTAACCACCATTCTGTAAAACTTACCTTGGAGTTTAGGTGGTATATTCTTGTCACACAAAAATAAAATGAAATCATAAGTTGTATGAAACTTCTTTTGTGAACACCCCACTGTATTTTTCTAAATACGCTTACTATCTAACTCTCTTGACTTAAAAGTTTTTACATCAATTTATGTGTCAAAACTTAGTCAATACTATTGATCCTCGTAATCTTTAATAAACGCATTATTTAGTAGTTTTTTTTTCATCTACGGAAATAATAAAACTGGGGGTAACTCAAATAACAAGTTGTATTCTTACTTTTTTTAAATTGAGAATGTCCTGAGTGTGAATATCAACTTAACAATTTTTTTTTTAAGAAAAAACATAGCTGAATTTTGTATTTCACTTGTCATTGATCTTCCACGTTTTTGTCCAATATTTCAAAATTATCATATTTATTATTTCGTTCTTCCAAAGTATTTTATTTTTATTCATGAAGGAGTGATTCTTTTAAATTATAATACCAATAGTTAATTGAGTATTTCTCTTAGGTGGTAAATTCCGTAATATGATAGTCATATAATTTAAGAAATTGGAATTCTTTTTATGGTTTGAAAGTTAAAGATGTTAGAGTTGATTTGCATTTTGTAACAACTTTTATATCACTACATTAATTCTACTTGTAAAATGGGGTTGAAGTTTTATTTTCTATATCCTTAGGCTAACTAAAGGAGGAGGAAACTCAAAGATCACCCACAAAATTAAAGAAGAATAAAGGGGTTTGGGGTGGTGGGGAATCCATATGAATGTATTTAAAGTTTATTTTTCTTATGTTTTTCTTTTAAATGTAAATAATTACTTAATAATTTTTATAAATGATTTCTTCAAATATTTTTTTTCAGTTATTAGTTTTATATAAGATTTCATCAATTCAATGTGGAAAAATATTCTCTACCTGGGAAATTATTATATAAATTGTTAATATAATTCTATAAGTAATAAGTGGCAAATTTTAAATAAAAATAAGAGCTAGAACCATAAAATTTGATTTAAAAAGTTGATATAATTTGGCAAACTCCACTGTAATATGCTTGAAAATTTAAGAGGAAATAAAAAAAGAATTTGCAATTCACATTTTAGTTATTGATTTATATTTTTAACAGAGTATTAATTTAACTTGTCAACAATTTGAAGAAAGAGAGTGCAAAGAATATATTTTTTCTATTTGAATGAGGAAGAGAATAAAGTATATAGATTTTTTTTATTAGAGAAAATAGACTTTTTATTATAGATAAAAAAAAATATATATGATTTATTGTTGATAAAAAATTGAAATGGTAAGGGGTAAGACATAGAGGTGAGGCAACAACACATGCACTGAAACAAGCAGGAAAATAGGAAAAAGAAAAAAAGAAAGATTATGAAGTGGCATAAAATATTAGTCTAATTGCATTCTCTTTTTTCTTTCAATCACCTACAAAAACAAGAACACTATTCAATTCTTTGGGTTAATTATAAATGATTATGATCATCAGTATTTATATTTGTAGAAATTATTCTAAATATATCTATAAACTTTATTTTTTAACTATCTAACAAAAATCTAGATTATTCTATATTTTATCATAAATATCTTTTTTAAATATAATACTCTACATAGTCATATAAAAAAATCATCTTTATTTTCCCGTATGGAAAGGAGAATACTTTGTATGTTGATGTAGAGAAATAATGTGTTGAGTCATCATATATTTGTTTGCCACCATATATATTTACATCCCCAAAATTTTCTAACCAAAGAAATGTATGATCCCAATTAAGTACTTTTTTTAAATGAGTCCTAATCAGATTTTCAAATCTTACCATTTATAAGTTTATTTGGTTTGGGCCACCTTGATGATATATGATGTACCCTAGTATTCTTGTAATGAAAAACATTGGCAACTTTCTAGCTCCTCTTAAACTATATATATATATAAATGGCTTCAATTCCTCCTTTTGCAAATGCTATGTTTTAAATCAATAAATAAATATAAAGAAAGGAATAGTGATATTGAAATAATTAAAAAAAAAAATACAAATATTCTTTTGTCGAGTAGCTAGGCACTACCATTAAGATTATTTAATGAAGTCAAAAACCGACTATTCATATAGTACATATAACAAACTAAATTTAAAAAAAGGGGATAAAATTCTATGTTGATTAAATTGACTTTGGAAATTCATGTAACACACCTCCAACGACCACGAACCATCTTAATGTTTGAAATTTCTCCATCTTTAGGTTCAACTTTAAAATATATATATATAAAAAGTTTTTGATGAAAAACGTTTAATTAATTACCTGCTTGCGCAAATTTAAATTAATAAATTTTGTAAAAGCCCATTGAATAATTTTGATAATTACTAATTAATGAAATGAAGAAGATTGGTGCATGAAATTTTGAAATATGTAAGGTGGTTGACATTTTAGGACACAAGAGTAATTGTGGGGTTTGGAGGTGTGTGTTTTGTTGGGAAAAGTAGAAAATGATTTCTGACTTTTTTGGATTAACAAATGATATAGTAATTAATAATGGTTGACTTTTGGGTGTGTTTGTTATATATATGTTAATTATTAGGCAAAAGCGTCACATGTGATGGGGGAATAACATACATACCTTTAATTTGCTTCCTTCTTTTGTTTTCCATATTCACATTAATAATTGTTGTGTCATGCTTAATCATTCATGAGTTGGATCAAATGGATAATTTCTCAACCAAAGCAAAGTAACTATACCCCTACATTATTTGACCTTCCATTTCTTAAAAATAAGTTCAATATTATTGTACCTATAGAATTATGGAATCAGACCAATTACTGTTGGAAAATATATACCTAATTAAGATAAAAAAGTTTATATGAACAACTTCTTAAAGATGAAGGTTTGATAGTATAAATTAATAACACAGAATTAAAGGCTTGAAACATGTTCAAGACTCTTTCCTAAAAATGATATTTGCTTTTTCTTTGAGAGATTTCTATGGGGCAAATAATTTTAGTGGACATAACAAGTCTATAAATTACTACATTAAGCAAATAATGAAGAAATCCTTCGCAAAAACTTGAAATTAATCTTTTTTGGAAAAGAAAAGAATCTTTTGGATAATGTTGTAAAGAAAATACTTTATAAAATTATGTTAGAATTTGCAAAAATTGAATTTAAATAGAATTGGTGGTAATCAAAGAATGAAAAGACACACCTTTCATTTAATGAAACATTCTTTCAATAATAAAAGACATCAAAAATACTAATTAATAATTTAATTTAAATAAATTTTCAACAATTACTTGTTTGAATTTCAAGTAAGATTTGATATATATACATATCTTTGTATTAGAAAAGATAATCTATCTATCTATGCTATATTAAAAGCGTGAAGACCTTCAGAAATGTTGTTTGAAGTTTTTGCCTTTCATTAAAATACTCCTCTTTAGACAAAATCGTCTTTTCGCTATTTTTCTTAATGTGTTATTTTATCTTTTATTTATTTACATTCAGGATTCACTTTTGAATTAGAATTTTTTTATATTTCGAATTCACTCTTGATTTAGGACTATTCTATCTAAATAATTAACTAGATTTTTGACTACCAAATATTTTATTAATAAAAGTATGTAGTATAACAAATTTAAAAAGAAAAAAGTTCAGTAAAATTATATTGGAAACATTAAACTACTCCTTTTATATTTAGGAATCTTTTGTTACATTAATTTAAATTCTAATTATTCAACTCTAAATTATTACTTTATGTATTAAAAAGTTATTAACATATCTACATTAAAAGCAATTGAAATGATTTTTTCAACTTTGCCGTTTCACAATAGACTAAACTATTGTATCAAACTAATAATATTTATAATTTTATTCACACGAATATTGCATTTATTTAATGATAAGTACTATTTATATATAGTTTTTAAATTGATGCAACACATATGTGCAAAGCATATCCTCTGAACTAGTATATTTAAATGTACCGACGAAGCTACTTAGAGTCAATTTTTAAGGGGATTTTTTTTTAAAGTGATTATGATAAAAGGAATTTTCACAAATAGCTGCTAATAAATATTTTAATTATAATCTTTAGCTATAGTTTTTCTAATTATATTTAATAGCTATAATTTTATTTGCTATGAGTATTTTCATTTGCATAATTCACTACTAAAAGTGAGTAACCCGCTATCAATATATAAATTCTGAGTGTTAATAGCCATTCTCATTAAATTATAATTGAATGAAATTATAACTATATTAAGTAATTTGCCGGTAAATGTTTGCTTAATTACTTAGTGAATGACAAAACTATTGTACTAGTATTAATAAGCAAATTGATGAGTAATGATAGGGACGGGACCCACACCCACCCATGCATGGGAACATTATGGAGACAAGACGAAAGCTTATATATTCAATCGTTTTTAGTGCGTTGAATCGAATGCGATGCTTTTCTTTATGTCTCCTCTTTACCTCTTTATAAAATTCACAATCACAAATTTTAATTTAAATAGTTTAATATACGTGCTTTGCTTGTGTGCTTTATATAAAACGAATGAAGAAAAATATATCTAAAAAGAATATTAACCTTAAATTAAATGCAATATTTGTTAAACAATATGACAGTAAATGCGATTATATTGATGCAATCATTAAATTTTAATATTTTTTAAATGCATGAATTTAGTTATAGTGTATTTATAATTAATATTGATATTTCATTAGTAAAGGTAAATACATTAGGTAGAATACCATTAATTGATGTCAACCACTAATAAATATACTAATATCTTGCTCTTCAAACATCGTCCTATTGTAATAAATAAATAAATTCAGATCGATCAAAATAATCTCGAATATAAGAGGAAACACATGACTGTATATATACTACACAATCTCAGTTAGAGTTGTATTTCATTAGTGTCTCTTACAATTCAATTCTTAAATCAACACTACGCACTTTCAACTTCCAAACATACCTATATAATAAACAAAATTATCAACCAACATATATATATAATTAAGGCAAAATTTGATATTAACCCTAACCATATATATATATATATATATATATATATATATATATATATATATATATATATATATATATATATATATATATATATATATATATATATATATATATATATTAACCCTAATCGCATTTATATGATATATACAATGAAAGGAACGGGGTGAAAGGAATAGAATGTGGGGATCGATCAATTTGAATCTTATGGTTACAATGTGAGAACATATATTTTGTAGGTCTAAAAATCTACTTGTAGGTTTAGAAGTTTTTTCTACGTTATGAATAATATTCAATAACATATATTTATAATTCTATTATTTTAATTTTAATATAATTTAATTCTACTTGTAGGAAATATGCTCTATTTAATTTTATTATGTTTATTATAGTTAATATTATTATTAATAATATAATTTTGTAAAAAATAGACGATTATGTCTAAAGAGAAGCTTTTTAATGAAGAGCAAAAAGTGCAAACAACATTATTAAGGGTCTTCACACTTTTAATATCGTATAGATATAGATAGATAGATATACTATTAGCATATAATTTTTTATATGTTACAGATTAAGTCAAATTTATCCTAACAGTTAATATTTATACCAAATTTTATATGTTAAGTTCAAAAATAGAATAATCCTATGCAGGGTGGAACTATGGATTCGCGATAAAATTTATATTCGTTTTAGAAAATTCACTTAATATCAATAAATAACTTATTATTTTTAGAATTTAGAATTCATATATTCAAGAGTTTAATTTATCCCTGACTATAATTACTAGAGTTGCGTTGATATATAGTTTAAAAATGTAACTTGAAATTCTTTTCTTTTCATTAACATGAAAAAAGAAATAAACAACCAGTAGAGAGGCCACCACCCACCTCTTCATTGACATGAAAAAAGAAATAAAGTTGAATATTAATAAAGAATTCCAACAAATAGAGATAAATTACACATGATATTTTGTAAACTATTACAATTCGAGTTAATTACAACATATATAGGTGTATAACCAACTTAATTTGTACGTAAAAATGCATTATGAATCTGATATTTCAATATAAAACATAATTATGAACCTTGTAAATCCTTTAGATTGATGTTCTGTTATAAACTTTATCATTAGAGCTATAACTAACAACATGAATATTACTAACCAATTAATCTTGCCTGACCTTCAATGCTTGAAGTAAGCCAAAAATTACTGAGCTGAGGCAAAAGTGTTTGAGTAATCAACTGCATATAATATGGTTAAAGTTGTAGCAAAAATTGTCAGCACTTTAGTTATATGTGTCTAAAGTATTAAATGTGAAGAGTTTGATTCCATAAGGAGTGAATGATCAGATTTTTATGATGAATTAGGCGTAATATTATTTTAAAAATCGATTTAATAATAAAAAAAAAGAAAAAAACTCCCTTTTTGTTAATGGGAAGGGCATATATATTTCATACTTTAATAAAGAGGGTACGTATATTTAAAAGACCCCACCATTATGATATTAGTTAAATAGCACCTTTTTACCTCAATTATTGCTTCTTTCACCATATTATACCCTATAATTTTGCCATTTTTGGTCAATGCCTGCCGGAACTTTATCTTTAATTCATTTTTTTTTATAATGAATTCACACCATAAAAAAATAAAATCACACCTCAAATCTAGTTATTCCTAAAAGTCGAGATTACTATACCTGAAAAATAAGTTATTTTTTAACATGTTACATTATATTGTAGTGATTTTTTTTAACAATATCAAGCTATATTTATCATTTGTTAAAGTTTATGCATATGACCCTATTTTCTGTTTATTAGGTCCTAAAAAGCATGCTTTTTCTTTTTAGATTTAGAGATAATTTAACTTTAACTTTTCATTTTTCTTTCTAGATAATAAGATTTTATAGTGATATAAATATTACGATATGTTTACAATTATAAATTTAAGAAGTTTTACAACCACAAATGGATACAAAATAAAACGAGAATAGGTCCAATTAAAGATAGAGTTTAAATAATGAGTATACTTTTGAATTCCTAAGATTTAGGCAAGGAGAGTCAAAAGGGAACATTATATTATATAAATTGATAAAGGAAAGTAAGGGAAAACATAAGAAAGCAACATTAGTTTTCCAAACTTAGGGGTATATATTGCCTAAGTCAAACAAAGATTTCTTGAGCAACCAGCCAACCCTCAACAAAAAAGACAATTTTTTTTCAACTTCCCTTTTATTCCTTTCCTTTTCCTAGTGCTAAATGGTTTCTCTTTCTTTCTAAGATTCTTTCTTGGCCCGACAAGTTAACCAAATCAACTACTCTTACTGGCTGTGCCAAATTATCTCCAACAACAATCAGCTTAATATAGTGTAAATAAGTGTTCTACTTTTTTGGCTAAAATATAGAGTATTTTATGAGACGGAGCTAGGTAGGGGCGAATTGTTGAATATATTTTGATGGTGTATAATCGATTGCTCGTAACTTGAATTTAATTATTGCAATGTATGGACCCGCTTTGATTATGCAATTCTCACACACATGAACTCACATTCTAGTAACTCTCTCGTATTTCTCTTCCTCACTTACTTTCTTACCTTTTTTTGGTTACAACTCAAATGAACCACATTCATTTTATAGACGGTAATGAAAAAATCTAGTGATTATATTGAAACATACTATTTTCTTCTAGAATATTCTTAGTTATGTTTTTCTAGAAATAGCCGGCCTTTTTAGAACATTTCTAGACTTCTCTCTCTAGAATATTCATTCTAGTGATTTACTTCATTTCTCTACAATTCTTGAATGCTCTAGATTCTTCTTTGAACTGTCAAATTTCTCCGGTGCCAACTCTTTGAAGTTTCTTCAAAGGTAGTAGTTATTGGGTTTAAGCAACGTGTGAATTGAGATATTTGGGGAACTTAGTGATAGAGGAAAAATATTGCTCTTATATTAGGAAACACTTTCTTTATCTCTTAAAAGGTTAAGTAGATGGTGCCCCCTCGTGCGGCCA
This sequence comes from Solanum rostratum, assembly GCA_029948455.1. Taxonomy (NCBI): domain Eukaryota; kingdom Viridiplantae; phylum Streptophyta; class Magnoliopsida; order Solanales; family Solanaceae; genus Solanum; species Solanum rostratum. The sequence continues at coordinate 21,805,143 of CM057048.1, forward strand.
TCGTTGTCGCTTGCTTGACTCAATTTCCACTCCAGCTTCATCGCTGTCGCTTTCTTGACTCAATTTCCACTCCTGCTTCATCGTTGTCGCTTGCTTGACTCAATTTCCACTCCAGCTTTCGCTTTTGATTGGAATATTTCGTAAGTTGAAAAGATGGAACAAGGAGAAAACAATTCAAGAATCAGTGTTGGTGCAGTGACCATGAGCCCAAACTCTACGACACCTGGAGTTAGAAAATTTTCTGGAAATAAGACAGGTTTTATGAGGGAGGATTATGGATAGTAGAAGGAAAATGCTTTTTTCTCATGACTTTCTTCATTCATGGTTTAATATTCTAGTGTCCTAGGCGTAGAGGAACCGCACCAATCCATCCCGAACTTGGTGGTTAATATTTATTGAAGTGGGTCATAGATGGGATCTTGAGCTTGGAAAAATAATGAGTTGCAAAGATTTATTTTATGATCCAACAGGACGACTCATACATTATTTTATAAGCTTTATTTGGGGTTGGTAGAACACCCCAATAGTTAGGAAGATTTTGGAATTTTTGGCAAATTCTATCAAAGAATTTATACGAATCGTCGAATGATTTATGGACCGTGGTCCTTTATCATCAATTAGTCTAGATCTTAAGGGTCTCAAAACTTTAATTACAAAGGGATTATATGGCCGTGAAAGACTAGACGGGCCCATAGAATAGGGTCATGGTGGAGTTTTTGAGCAGAGATACTTTGGGGCAAGTTCTACAAAAGGAATTGTATGGGTTGTAGATGGGTCTAAAACCTATAGACCCCATCCGTGTTTCGGCAGATCTGAAAGGTTTTTGGACCTTTTCTACCCGCATAACGTGCCTTTGGATGCTCGAACGGAAAATCTGAGGCCGGATTCGTGATCAACACAAAAAATTGAGTGGGGAAAGGGTCTCGGTCGATTTTTAGAGCGACCGAGCCAAAAGATAATTTTTCGTTCCAAAACGAAAAACATTGAGAGTTCGCGACTGAGCCCCGCCACGGACTCATCACAGAGGCGCACTTACGATTTTTCTTAATTTTTTGATGGGATTGAGAAAACTCATTTAGGAATTTTTTTTGCCAAAAATGAACTGTCCGCGACCAGTTCGCATCACGGACTGTGTTATTTTACGGTTGAAAAATTTTAAAAATTTTTAGGGGCATTCTAGTCCATGCCTAACATCTTCTAAAATCTATATATGATTATAGGTCGTATTCGTGAAGAAAGGGTTCAAAACCCATTGTAAAATTCTCTACCTAGCAAAATTCACCAAGCTAGGGCTTGAGAAGAGTTGAGGTTGAAGAGTCAAGAGGAGATTCTATGAGGAATTATTGTGTTATGACCCGGGGTTAGGGCCTAGATGTGACACGGTGAATGGGAACCCGAGATTCCCCAAACAAGCGTCAAGTATCTATATCTGCATCATCGGTTCAAGAGTAGCATACAATCAATAACACATAATTCTAAGGGACGGGGAAGTAGGACTCACGCTATGGGGACAATACGGGACTAGGGACTTCCCACATGTCCACAACAAACATACACATTGCCAAATATGGGTTTATCATAAATCATTCTATCAATACGTAAGCAAAATACTAGTCATAACAAATGGATTCTAAAGAGTTTATATAATGTCCACCAATTGCATCTAGTCAGAAGGAGCGGGGCCAGGACAAGTTCCGCCTCAATACGAAAGAACGTTTGAAATAGCTTAAAAGAAAGGTAGTTGGCTCGTCCTTAGAAGACGGGACTCACCACAGTATACTCCGGGATTGGACTATTCATCAAGCTGTTGGTACTCAAAATGCTCGACCTCTACATGGTAAAATCATGTAGGCATAGAGTATGCGTTAGTACGTTTGAATGTACTAAGTATGCTGGCATGCAATGCATATGAATTACCAAACTTGCATTTCAATGTTAGATGACAAGGACACATAATGTAGAAAGAACCACATAATCAATGGAAATATATATACAAGATGCCATGAAATTTATGATGCATGAAATGCAACAATGCTCATATATATCGGGGATGGAGTATAACCAACAAAGCAAATCCATGCGGGCTATTACATGAATTAGTCCGATAAAAACCTCCCATCGATAGGAGAAGTTTGCTTGCCAAAGGTAATCCACATCACACCTTACAAAAATCACCATTTCAGTGGATGGTCACCTTCCTTACGAAACTCACCATTTCGGAAGGATTTTCAGAATCTTACAAAACATATCAGAATTATATACATATAACCATTCCTTACGACCCAGTCATTTCGGTAATGGCTTACATTCTTATGTTGGCACATAGTTCAAGGAAAGGGAGAGGGCCCTTGGGGATAGCCATCGGTGCTAAGTCGATAACATCTCACTTGAATACTTATACATATACGTGCTTTCAAGAAATGCAATGTTCATTTCAAACCGTTCAATACACATTTAGGCTCAAATGCCAAATGATAGTTCATACTTGTCATGTTCATGCAGGGAATAACTCATTCACATATACAAAATGGTGCAAACACCCAGAATGCTCAATGAGCCAGAATCATAGACAGAATTGTTAGAGCCGTTCCTTTTAGAAGGGCAGAATCGAAGTATAGTGTTGAACTATCGGTGACCACCTTCTTGCCATAACCAATACCTTATCAGAATCATCTCATAATGATTTCAGAAAACATAGTTGGGCTTAACCCACTTTATAATTTCCATATATCAATGTTCATGAATGCGATGCAATGCATGATGTGAGAATAACATGATTAGCATAAATTCAAGTTAAAATTAATACCATAATGTTAAATTACGTAAATCCATAATTTAAACCAACATCTAAAACATAATATAAGTCACCCATGCATAAATCAACTTTAAAAGGGGACATGCATGTTCATAACTCCATAACTCAATGAAAATCATCATGACAGTGATCAAAGTGATTTGAAATCATAGGTAGAATACGGCTCATACATCAATTGGATTTAAGTAAATCAAGTAATGAAAATTCATATTTAAAGTAGACTAAATTCATGAAATCAATTGAAAGATTTTTGGGTCTTCTTGGTTAAAAGGGACCAAAAATCAATCCCACATACCTTGATTGAGGAGTTAAATTTGAGGGATGAACTTAGCTTGAATTGGACTCCGATAAAACCCTAGCTTTGATCCTTGAGAGGGGACAGTAGAGAGGAATAGGGAGGTAACCTTATGATGGATGGAAGGTTTTAGGAGAATGAATTAAGAGGGGAGGGATATCAGTTGAATTAGGTGTTTAGAATAGGTAAAAGGTCATAATTCATAATTTAAATAAATCAAAATTACATAAACGCCATTAATGAAACATACCAAAACTGGATCCGTCGTGTCCACACGATCCACTACATGGTCCGTGAAATGTCACACGGACCATGAACAGTGGCCGTGATCAAACATTTAAAGTTTCACAGAGGGAATTCATACGGAGCTAAGAGGTACCACACGAACGACTACACGGTCTATGTGACTCTAAGCGGGTCGTGACATCGACCGTGTGATGGTACTTCAAATAATTTTTGCACGACAAAGTTACGAGACGGTACTTCCATACTTGGAATAATTTCACGTAGTGTGCTACACGGAGAGCCACACGGTCTGTGACACCTCACACAGACCGTGTGAGTGGCTGTGTGCCCTCACTTGGCCAAAATTCCCTTCCATCTCAAAACTGTACCAACCGTGATCTGGACCAAGTGTCCCTTCATAGAAGACCACACGGTCCGTGTGGCTTCACACCGCCCGTGTGGGCCCTCCGTGTAGTGATGCCTGACAGTTCACTTGGGATAATTCCAAGAGATTTAGGAAACGCCACTCAAAAAATCTGGGTCCTTACATCATCTCCCCCTTGGGAGAATTCATCCCTGAATGTGCAAGAACAAGGCTTGAAAAGCTTGACTTAGAGCATGAAACATCCACATAAGATACAATGCATAGTTCATTATTCAAAATTGTTATTCAAAGCCTTTAAACTCATATCAAAATCGTATTCGAGTCACTCAAAACATTATAAAATCCTCTTTCGTGCACATGTATGCATGTCATGTCATGAGTCTCAAGAGAGCAAGAAATGACACCATTAGATAAGGAAGAATCCTAATACCTTAGGCTTGAGTTGATTGGAAAAGATGAGGGTATCGGTTCACCATGTCCAGTTCCGCCTCCCAAGTAGCACTCTCCACATGTTAATTTCTCCAAAGCACCTTCACCGAAACCACGTCTTTGTTACGAAGCCGCTTTACTTGCCTATCCAAGATTTCCACTGGAATTTCCTCATAAGACAAGTTTTCTTCAACCTCAATTCCTTCCAAGGGCACAATGGTGCTAGGATCACCAACTAGCTTCCTCAATATAGACACATGGAAGACCGGGTGAATGAAACTCAAATCCGGAGGCAATTCTAATCTATGAGCCACTCTATCGATTCGCTCAACAATCTCATAAGGACCAACATACCGGGAGCTTAGCTTGCCATTCTTACCAAAACGCATCACACCCGCGAAACCTTCACATATACCCAATCACCTACACGAAACTCAAGATCCCTTCTCCTAACATCTGAATAAGACTTTTGACGACTTTGGGCTGTTTTCAACCTTTCCCTAATCACCTTCACCTTATCCATGGCTTCCATCACCAAATCTGGACCAACCAGTGCCATTTCTCCTAAATCAAACCACCCCACCGGTGATCTACACCTTCTCTCATATAAAGCTTCAAACGGAGCCATACCAATGCTAGCATGGAAGCTATTATTATAAGCAAAATCAATGAGTGGGAGATGGTCATCCTAATTGCCTTTAAACTCCAATACACAAGCCCTCAACATATCCTCCAAGGTTTGAATAGTCCTCTCTGCTTGGCCATCGGTTTGAGGATGTAAAGCATTGCTCAACTTAATCTTAGTTCCAAGTCCATTCTGAAATGACCCCCAAATGTGGGAAGTGAATTGGGTACCACGATCCGATATAATAAACCTAGGCACACCATGCAACCTCACCAACTCTTGGATATACAACCTTGTGTAATCCTCAGCACTGAAGGTAGTCTTGACCGGTAGGAAATGAGCTGACTTCGTCATCCGATCCACGACAACCCAAATGGAGTCAAATTGCCTTCGGGTCCGAGGTAACCTGACCACAAAATGCATGTTCACATCTTCCCGTTTCCATGTGGGAATCTCAATGTCTTAGGCTAAGCCACCGGGCCTTTGGTGCTATACCTTCACCTGTTGACAACTCGAGCATTCAGATATGAACTTAGTGATGTCCTTCTTTATACCATGCCACCAATACACTTCTTTCAAATCCCGATACATTTTGGTAGACCCCGGGTGAATAGAGTAATGGGAGTTGTGAGCCTCACTCATAATCACCCCTTTAAGATCATTCACATCCGTAACACAAAGCCGGTTTTGGTACCAGAGTACATCATCTCCCCTTGGGAGAACACCTCGATCTCCTTTTCAGCAACCAACTTCTTCAATTTAGTCTAAATCTTGTTTAGCTTTTACATCACTTACGACGGAAGATTGTACCCCTCCTTGAACACGAATACCACCATTGCTCGAATCAGCCAACCTGACACCTAACCTAGATAACCGGTGAACATCTCTTGCCAACTCCTTCTTCTCTTCCCCAACATGCACCACACTCCCATAAACAACCTGCTGAGAGCATCGACCACAACATTGGCCTTGCCGGGATGATACAGAACACTCATGTTGTAATCCTTTAGGAGCTCCAACCACCTCCTTTGCCTTAAATTGAGATCCCTTTGAGTAAATACATATTGTAAACTCTTGTGATCGGTGAACACATCAACATGAACCCCATACAAATAATGTCTCTAAATCTTCAAGGCAAAAACCACCGCTGCTAATTCAAGGTCGTGCATTGGGTAATTACGTTCATGCACCTTCAATTGCCTTGATGCATACGCTATTACCTTACCATGTTGCATAAGCACACAACCCAATCCAATCCGCGAGGCATCACAATACACCATGAATCCCTCCAAACCATTTGGTAAAGTCAAGAGGGGAGCTGCTGTAAGTCGGTCCTTTAAAGTCTGAAAAATCCACTTTTATTCGTCCGACCACACAAACTTAGCCTTCTCCTGGGTCAACTTAGTCAATGGAGAGGCAATAGTTGAGAACCTTCAACAAACCTTATGTAATACCCAGCTAACCCAAGGAAACTATGACTATCTGAAGGAGTCAATGGTCTGGGCCAATTTTTCACGGCCTCGGTCTTCTTCGAATCTACCTTGATACCATCACGGGACACTACATGACCAAGGAAAGACACTTCATCCAACAAAAATTCATATTTGCTAAACTTGGCATACAACTTCTTCTCTCTCAAAGTTTGGAGAACCATCCTCAAATGATCCCGGTGCTCCTGCTCACTTCGGGAGTAAATGAGAATGTCATCAATAAAGACCACCACAAAACTGTCAAGGAATGGCTTAAACACCTGATTCATTAGATCCATAAACACGATCGGAGCATTGGTTTGGCCAAACGACATCACCACAAACTCAAAGTGCCTATACCTCGTTTGAAAAGCTATTTTGGGGATGTCACACTCCCTAACCTTCAACTGATAATACCCAGAACGAAGATCAATCTTTGAGAAATGAGTAGCCCTTGAAGTGGTCAAACAAGTCATCAATCCTGGGCAACGGGTACTTGTTTTTAACGGTCACCTTATTCAGTTGCCTGTAATCAATACACATCCAAAGAGTTCTGTCCTTTCTTACAAATAACACTGGAGCACCCCACGACAATATACTAGGCCAAATGAAACCTTTCTCCAACAAATCCTTTAACTACTCTTTTAATTCCTTCAACTCTGCCGGCGCCATACGATAGGGAGGAACAGAAATAGACTGAGTATCCGGAGGTGATCTATGCCGAAGTCTACCTCTCTTTCAGGAAGGATGCCTGGTAAATCTTCGGGTAACACATCTGAAAACTCATTCACCACAGGGACTGACTCAAGAGTAGGCACTTCGGACTCTATGTCCTTGACCCTCACAATATGATAAATGCACCCCTTAGAGATCATTCTCCACGCCTTGAGGTAGGAAATAAACTGACCTTTAATAGAGAAGTCACGACCCTTCTATTCAAGAACGGGCTCACCGGGAGGTTGGAACTTGACCTTCCAGGCTCTACAATCTATAGAGACATATGATGCATGCAACCAATCCATCCTAAGAATCACGTCAAAGCCGAACATTTCAAGTTCAACAAGATCACACGGAAAAATTTTGTGCAATACAGAAATAGAGCAACCATGATAGACTCAATGTGCAACAACAGATTCACCCATGGGAGTATAAACTGAGAAAGGGTCTCTCAAAACCGTGGGACTCAAACCAAATTTAATAGCCAACAGAGGAGTCAGAAAAGACAAATTTGCACTCGGATCAAGCAAAACATAAGCATTAAAATCAAAGACTTTTAACATATCAGTCACAACATCTGGAGCTTCGTCAACATCCTGGCGGGGTGTGCATAGAACTGATTGTTCCTTGAGGCAACACCTTGGGGAGCTCTTTGTTGGCCTTGCCCGCCTTGGGCCACCTGGCCTTAGCCTCTATGGGCATTCTTAGGACAATCAGCAATTTTATGGTCTTTATCACCACATCTGAAGCAAACACCCAAATCTCTCTAGCAGACTCCCTTGTGGGGCTTCCCACACTTGTCGCACGCAAGATATCCCTGACCGCCATGAATCGGTGCCCTAGGAGGAGGCACCCGATCATTAGCGACCCGAGTACCAGAACCTTGGCCCTGTTGGAAGCGACCGAAGCCACCACTTCAAGAACTAGAAAATCCACCATCAAAACGAGTCCTCTAGGAATCGTGAGCCCTTCTCTCCTTGAGTTTCTCCCCTTCGATTTATTCAACATACACCATAAGTCTGGCAATATCCATGTCCCGTATAAGCATAGCAGTACGACATTCCTTCATAAGTAAATCAGAGATACCCAAAACAAACTTGTGCATCCTTGCACGGGGGTCAGCCACCAGTGACAGAGCATACTTAAAAAGCTTCGTGAACTTAAGGGTATATTCCTCACTCTCATACTTCCCTGCTTAAGGTTGATAAACTCAGTCATTCTGGCCTCTCTAAGCTCAAGTGGAAAGAAATGATCAAGGAAAGAAAATTTGAACTCTTCCCAATTGACATCACCACCACAAACTCTCTCCAAATACCATTGAGTATACCACACCTGAGCCACATCTTTCAGTTGATAGGCAACCAGTTCAGCCTTATCTTCTGAAGTAACACCCATGATGTTCAATATTTTGGTAAGTTCATCAATGAACTCTTGGGAATCCTCATTGGCCTTTGACTCGTGAAACTCCGGAGGATTCATCCAGGTGAAATCCCTCACCCTAGAAGCAAGCGTAGGATCCCATGGCAAGTTAGCCTGCCTTATCAGAGAAGTTACTGTCACGCCCCGGGAGGGTATCCTTGGCGTGGCCGGCACTCAAAAACTATTGCTAGTCCCCGAGCGAACCACTTGGCCTCATCGTTACCTCATACTCAACAGCGGAAGAAACATCCTCAAGGATAAGACTTTTAATGTAATTAAGGTAACAAGTGTTTATATAAAATGTTAATTTCCAACAAAGAATAGTTGAAAAAATAAATACATAACATCCTCTACTCAGTGTCTATGAAGCCTCTAACTCAAACATCTAGATGGTACCATGATAGGCCATGGTTATCCAACTCAAGGAAAAAAAGTACTACTAAAAAGCTAGATGATAATAGTATGGAAATCCTCCAAAAATAAGGAGGTCTCACCGATTAGCTGAATGCGAATAGATCCTCAACGAAGCGCATGTCGATGATCTCTAATACCTGCCTCTGTATCATAAAACGATGCAGTCCCAGAAGGGGACATCAGTACGTGGAATGTACTAGAATGTAAAATAGCGGAACGGATAAGAAACAAGGCATAACATCAACTCAACATCATACTCCATCAGAATATCAAATGTCTATCTAAAGAAAGAATAAATAGTAGACAATGACCTATCAACATCTCATCAATACATCATCTATACATCAGACTCACCTCAAGGAAACTCACCCCAACTCAACTCAACTCGAAGGAAACTCGACTCAACTCAACTCAAGGGAACTCGACACAACTCAACTTAAGGAAACTCGACTCAACTCAACTCAACTCGACTCAACTCAACTCAACTCAACTCAACTCAACTCAAGGAAACTCGATTCAACTCAACTCAAGGAAACTCAACTCAACTCAACTCAAGGAAACTCGACTCAACGCAACTCAAGGAAACTCGACTCATACCATCACATCAACATCAACATCAACATCAGAGTACTATTAAAGTAAGACCTTACTGGGAGTTTCTCTAACCGACAACCATCAGCTATGAGCTAGTGATGATACAACGAAGTTATGCCGTTGCCACATCCATCCAGTACCCTGCTCGGGGTAAAGGACATCAACCTCAGTGGATCTACAAGAGGAAAAAACCTCAGTCCTCTATTGGGACAAGAAAGGAGCCGTCCGCATTGCGGTTCAATTCTCTCTTCCTATGCGAGCCACATAGTTAATGGGTTCAAGTGGGACTCACTCTCACCCATTTTGGTGCTCAATACTCCTCCTAGAATTCGACATGCTCATAAAACATCAACCTCATCAGTCCCATAGGGACATAATACCTCATCATCAGTCCCATAGGGACATAATACCTCGACATCAACATCAACTCATCTCATCAACATCAATATCAAAATCAACATCATGGACTCGAAACACTCTTTTTAGAATTTAGTATCAAGTTTTAAGACTCATGAACATTATTCTCATCAACATCATCATCAAGACTCTCATCAATTTGAAATATAATCACAACATCACAGACATCATCATCGTCAAGGATCTAGAATCATCCCCCTAAGTTCATTATGCATGCTATTCAAATAATCATGTAAGGTTATGCAAAATCTCATGAAAAATGTTAACTTCAAGAAAATAAATAGTATGATGATTATCCACATAGAAAACATGTAATGTCAAATCAATTTTTCAATGAAAAATTCTCAAAAATTCATGCATGTGGGCTCTTCAACCATCAACTCATCTATGACCTCTACGGGACATATGAGAGAACAATCTCTTCCTTTTAGTTTAGCCTTACATACCTGGAAATTTGATATTACAATCAAAATTTGATGAATACTCATTTCTTGGAGAAAATCCTTGATCTCGGTAGTTCTTTTATAGTGAAAGAACTTAATAAGACATTGTTTGAAGAGCTTCTTTTTGATTCTTGAATTCTTGACTTAGAATCTTTAGAGTTATTGAAAAAGAACCCTAATTCATGGAAAGAAGAATCAAGGAATCCTTTCTTGGGATTCTTGAATTCGCTTTCTTGAAACCCTAGGTTATAATTTAAGATTTTATTAGGGATTCATGAATAGATTGAGAAATTAGCTTAAAGCTTATGAAGAATAACTCACCTTGATAATTAATCTTGAAAGTTAATCCTAACTTGTTGACTTTCTTGATGATTCTTGAGCGTTTTATGTTTAGGAGTGAAGGAGAGGGGTTTGACTCATGAAACTGACGTTTTATGCGTCTTGGGACCTTAAATAGACCCCCAAAGGTTTTAGCATAAAAGTGCCCTCAAAATAAAATAAAGGGACGTCGCTTAGCTTATCCAGATAGGGTTTGCGATAGGTCCGCAGCGCAGACCTTCAGACAACTCTATAGGTCTCCAGTAAAATGGTCATAACTTTCTACTCCGAGCTCTGTTTAACGCGAAATAAGATGCGTTGGAAAGATAACTCAAAGATCTTTAATTTGATATATTATGGGTCACTTAACTCGTTATACATTAGGAGATATAGTCATTTGAAGTTGACCCTTCTATCAACTCTTACATAAACTTCGTCGGTAGAAATTCTTTGGAGTTAACTTGATGTGAAAGATCCATTATAACTCTAAATCACATCTAATATACTTTAAATACTTAAGAATGGATCCTATCACATGAAGGATGACTTAATCTTAGTTAAAAAAAATTAGGGTGTTACAGTTACCACCTGAGCGAGCATGGCAAAGGCAGTGCAGAACTCACTATTTGAGATGGGTCCCTCCATAGGCTCGTGGGGAGCCTGATCCTCATCAGCCAGAGCCGGCTTTGGTGGAAGGGGTCTTCCTCAAGGCATCTTCTTAAATGGATCAATGACACCATCAAGATAAGAAAACCAAATATACTAGCCACATCATGATATAAGACATAAAGAAGTGAGACAATTCCTAAAATGTCTTCGTAGCCTTCCACTTATAGGTATGGTGCACTTCACACCTATGAATAAGACTCTACTCAATACGACATGTTGGACTCTGAGGATCATTTATAAACTTAGGCCTCTGATACCATCTTTTGTCAAGACCCAGGGTTAGGGCCTAGATGTGACATGGCGAATGGAACCCGAGAGTCCCCAAACAAGCCTCAAGTATCTATATCCATGTCATTGGTTCAAGAGTAGCATTCAATCAATAACACATAATTCTAAGGGACGGGGAAATTAGAGTCACGCTATGGGGATAATACGGGACTAGGAACTTCCCACAACAAACATACACATAGCCAAATAGCGGTTTCTCATAAATCATTCTATCAATACGTAAGCAAAATACTATTCATAACAAACGAATTCAGAAGAGTTTACATAATGTCCAACAACTGCCTCTTGTCAGAAGGAACGGGGCCAGGACAAGTTCTGGGCTCACCCTCAATACGAAAGAACGTTTTGAAATAGCTTAAAAGAAAGGTAGTTGGCTCATCCTTGGATGACGGGACTCACCAGAGTATACTCTGGGACTGGACTATTCGTCAAGCTGTTGGTACTCAAAATGCTCGACCCTTACATGGTAAAATCATGTAGGCATAAAGTATGCGTTAGTACGTTTGAATGTACTAAACATGCGGGCATGCAATGCATATGAATTACCGAACCTGCATTTCAATGTTAGATGATAAGGGCACATAATGCAAAAATCACATATTCAATGGAAATATATCTACAAGATGCCATGAATTTATGATGCATGAAATGCAACAATGCTCATATATATCGGAGATGGACTATAACCAACAAATCCAATCCATGCAAGCTATTACATGAATTAGTCCGATAAAGACCTCGCATTGGTAGGAGAAGATTACTTGCTAAAGGTAATCCACATCACACCTTACGATAATCACCATTTTGGAAGGATTTTCAGAATCTTACAAAACATATCAGAATCATATACATATAACCATTCATTATGAGCTGTTCATTTCGGTAATGGCTTACATCCCTATGTTGGCACATAGTTCAAGGAAAAGGAGAGGGCCCTTAGGATAGCCCAAACACCCTTAATCCATCGGTATTAAGTTGATAACATCCACTTGAATACTTATACATATACGTTCTTTCAAGAAATGCAATGTTCATTTCAAACCGTTCAATACACATTTAGGCTCAAATGCCAAATGATAATTCATACTTGTAATGCTTATGCAGGGAATAACTCATCCACATATACAGAATGGTGCAAGCACTCAAAATGCTCAATGAGCCAGAATCATGGACATATCGGCAATCACCTTTTTGTCATAACCAATACCTTATCAGAATCATCTCATAATTGTTTCAGAAAACATAGTTGGGCTTAACTCACTTCATAATTTCCATATATCAATGTTCATGAATGCGATGCAATGCATGATATGAGGATAACATGGGTAACATAGATTCAAGTTAAAATCAATACCATAATGTTATATTACGTGAATCCATAATTTAAACCAACATCTAAAATATAGTATAAGTCACCCATGAATAAATCAACTTTAAAAGAGGACATGCATGTTCATAACTCCATAACTCAATGTAAATCGTCATGATAGTGATCAAAGTGATTTGAAACCATCGGTAGAATAGGACCCTTACATCAATTGGATTTAAATAAATCAAGTAATGAAAATTCATATTTAAAGTAGACTAAATTCATGAAATCAATTGAAAGATTTTTGGGTCTTCTTAGTTGAAAGGGCCCAAGAATCAATCCCACATACCTTGATTGAGGAGCTGAATTTGAGGGATGAACTTAGCTTGAATTGGACTCCGATAGAACCCTAGCTTTGATCCTTGAGAGGAGAGAGTAGAGAGGAATAGGGAGGTAACCTTATGAGGGATGGAAGGTTTTAGGAGAATGACTTAAGAGGGGAGGGGATATGAGCTGAATTAGGTGTTTAGAACAGGTAAAAGGTCATAATTCATAATTTAAATGAAACGAAATTACATAAATGCTATTAATAAAATGAACCAAAACCGAAACCATCGGGCTCACACGGTCCACTACACGGTCTATGAAACGTCACATGGACTGTGAATAATGGCCATGATCCAACACCTAAAAATTCAACAAAGGGAATTAACACGGAGCTAAAGGGTACCACATGGATGACTACATGGTCCGTGTGACTCCACACGGGCCATGACATTGACCGTGTAATGGTACTTCAAATAATGTTTACACGACAAAGTTACGAGACTATACTTCCATACTTAGAATAATTTTACGTAGTGTGCTACACGGAGAGCCATACGGTCCATGACACCTCATATGAACTGTGTGAGTGGTTGTGTGCCCTTACTTGGACAAAATTCCCTTCCGTCTCAAAACTCTCCCAACCGTGATCTGGAACAAGTGTCCTTTCACTGAAGGCCACACGGTCCGTGTGGCTTCACACGGCCCTTGTGGGCCCTCCGTGCAGTGATGCCTGGCAGTTTACTTGGGACAATTCCATGAGATTTGGGAAACGCTTCTCAAAAATCCGGGTCCTTACATGTTGTTAGTGATCATCCCAGGTATGTAAGGCTAATCTAAAGCATGAGATTGTTCTTCCATGTACCCCCTTTGAGTAAATTGAGTCTATGATTGAATATGATGAGTTATATTTGAAAAACTATGAGTATTTTACTGAGATTCTTCTTAATTCATGTATTTTTCTTAAATTGATAATCATCATAAACTTTTTTTGCTGCATAAGTGTTTTCATGAATGATTTTACAAAATTCTATGTCTATTTTACTCAAGCATACAAGAATGAACTTAGGGGATGAGTCTAGAGCCTTGACAATGATGATGTTTATGATGTTGTGATTGTGGTCCAAATTGTTGAGAGTCTTGATGATGATGTTGATGGGAGTGATGTTTATGAGTTTTAGAACTTGAAACTAAATTCTAAAAGAATGTTTTAAGTCTACGATGTTGATATTGATGTTGATGAGATGATGTTGATGTTGATGTACTATGTCCCTATAGGCCCGATGATCATGGTGTTGATGTACTACGTCCCTATGGGACCACTGATGATGATGTTTTATGAGCATGTCAAGTTTTGGAAGGAGTTTTGAGCACCGAAATGGGTGAGAGTGAGTCCCACTCAAACTCATTAACTACGTCGCCCGCATAGGAGTGAGGTTCGAACCATAATATGGATGTTTCCTTTGTCCCAAAAAAGGACTGATGTTATTTCTTGTGGATTCACTAATGGTGAGGTCCTTTACCTCGGGCAGGGTACTGGATGGATGTCGCAATGACATTAATTTGTTGTATCATCACCGGCTCATAGGTGATGGTTGTGGGTTAGAGAAACTCCCAGCTAGGTTCCATTTTGATAGAACTCTGATGTTGATATGATGGTATGAGTCTTGATAAATGTTGATGTTTTACTATCTACTTATTGTCCATATCCTAGACAGGCATGAGCCTATTGATGTGAGTTAAGTCGAGTATTCCTCAAGATGAGTCTGACGTATTAATGATGTATTGATGAGATGTTGATGGGTTATTTGTCTAGTCTTTGTTCTTGCTTCAGATAGACACTTGACATTCTAACAGAGTATGTTGTTGAGTTGATGTTATCCCTATACTGTTCTATCTATATTGTTATATTTAACCATCTCACATACCATACATTCCACGTACTAAAGCCACTCGATGCAACATCATTTCATAATACATACAAGAGGTAGAGGACTTCTGGAGATGCATCGTTGAGGTTCAGAGATTTTTATTTTAGCCATTGGTGAGCCCTTCTTGCTATTCGGAGAAGCCCTTCTTTATCAGTTATTTTTATTTATTGAGTCGGATAGTCATGGGCTATCATGGTACCCTCCTAGATTGTCTAGTTGAGTTAGAGGCTTCATAGACATTCGTTGAGGTTTGACGTTGAGGTCTTTAATCCTTTGAGTTGAGTTATCATTTACATTTGCTTACATTGAGGTTAAGATTGAGTTTTCTTGTCTATTAGCGCTTCTTATTGATATAGACTGATAGATGTAACTTACCACTTTATCCTAATTCCACTATGCTTGATTTTGAGTGACTGTCCTGATGATCGAGTGGTCGGCTCGGGGACTAGCAATAATCTCTGGGTGCTGGCCACACCTAGGGTACCTTCCCGGGGCATGACAAACTTGGTATCAGACCACAGAGTTCAAGAGTCCTAGGGAGTCTATGAAGCCATGTCTAGTAGAGTCTTGTTTATGTGTGTGTTGTGCACAACGATTCATAAACAAGAGGCTATAGGACATTAGGAATGGTTAAACTTCTTTGATATTCTGAGTTCATGCAATAGAGTTTGACTTTATGAAACTCTTTTCTAATTCGTGTGTTACGCGTTGCAAATCATGCCTCCTAAACGAACTGTTGCCCAAAGAGATGCCTTAACCCAGATACTGAGAATCCCTCACCAGAGGTCCCTACCCAGCCTGAGACGAGAAGACGGGGTCGACCTGCCAGAGCTATTGAGATCCCACAGGCGCCACCTGCTCAGTCAGCCTCCATTTTGGAAGCAGACTTTAGGGGAGCCATTTCTATGCTCACTTAGTTGGTGGCCTCCCATAGTAATAACCGTGGTCCCTAAGCCCTTAACTCCAACATCCAAAATCCTACGACTGTAACTAGGCTCTGAGATTTCCTGTGGATGAACTTGCCAGTCTATATGGGGTTGAAGGTTGAAGAGGACCCACAAAATTTTATTGATGAGATGTGCACAATTTTAAGGGCTATGCATGCTAATGAGGTTGAGAGAGTTGAGCTGGTCCCTTATCAGCTTAAGGATATTGCTAACATCTGGTATAATCAATGGGAAGATGGTAGAGGTGTGGATGCTGAACCTGCTGAGTGGGAGGAGATTGAGAGTTCTTTCCTTGACCACTTCTTTCCCCAAAAGTTGAGGGAGGCAAAGGTGGAAGAATTCGTGAACCTGAAGCAAGATGGGTTGACTGTCAAAGAGTACAACCTCAAGTTTATTCAGTTGTCCTGATATACCCCGGAGATGGTCCAGGATATGAGGACGAGTATGAAAAAAAATCATGTTTGGATTGGGCAGGCATGTAAAGAGGGAGTGTAAGGAAGCATTGCGGATTCCAAGTATGGACATCTCTTGACTGATGGTCTATGCCTAGCAAACTGAGGAGGACAAAAAGAAGGACAGGGAAGAGCAGCAGAGTAAGAAGGCCGAATCGGCAGAGCATGAGGCTAGCCAACAAAAGCAGAATAAATGTGATAGAACCTATTTTCAGAAGAGGTCTTCTAGCCATGCACCTTCGATGGAAAGTGCGCCTGTTCAGCAAAACAAGTATGATCAGAAATCTTATAGTAACTAGAATATCAGAGCTCAAGGTCCTCAGTCCTACGCTAGCATGACCCAAGGCTCGAGAGGGAAGCCACCTTGTGGAAGATGTGGCAAACTTCACCTTGGTGCGTTCCGTGAGGGCACAAATACTTTTTATTTATGTGGACAACCGGACTATTTTCAGGGTAAGTGTCCTACGAGGAGGTGGGGTGATGGAAGTAACAAAGCCTAATCTTCTACAGCGCCCCCTGCGGGCGGTCATTCGAAGGCTACTACTGGGGACGTAGGAGGCTAGACGAACCATTTGTATGCGATGGGTCATCGACAGGACCAAGAGGTTGCACCAGATGTTGTTACGAGTATGCTCCAAGTCTTTTCTTATAATTCTTATGCACTTCTTGATCCGGGTGCCACCTTATCTTTTGTGACTCCCTATGTATCCAAAACTTTGAGATGTTTCCAGAGTGTTTGCTTGATTCTTATACTTTTTTTACTCCCACTGGAGAGTCTATCCTAGCTGAGAGGGTGTATAGAGACCGTGTAGTATCCATCTATCATAGGGATACTTTGGTTGATTTGGTAGAGTTGGAGATGGTTGACTTTGATGTAATCCTTGGTATGGATTGGCTCCATGCCTGTTATGCCTCAATAGATTGTAGGACCCAAGTTGTCAAATTCCAGTTTTCAAATGAATCGGTCCTAGAGTGGAGGGGAAGTTATGTTACACCCAAGGGTAATTTTATTTCCTACCTGCGGACAAGAAAACTAATTTCTAAAGGTTGTATTTACCACCTCATGCGAGTTAAATTTGATGATATTGAGTCGCCTATTCTTGAGTCAGTTCTGATTGTGAATGAATTT
This sequence comes from Solanum rostratum, assembly GCA_029948455.1. Classification (NCBI taxonomy): domain Eukaryota; kingdom Viridiplantae; phylum Streptophyta; class Magnoliopsida; order Solanales; family Solanaceae; genus Solanum; species Solanum rostratum. The sequence goes on from CM057048.1 coordinate 21,822,757, forward strand.
CCTGAGGTGTTCCCTAAGGATTTACCTGGAGTCCCTCCTGATAGGGAGATCGACTTCAGTATCGATGTTCTTCCCGAGTTCGCTGAGTTGAAGGAGTTGAAAGAGCAGTTGAAGGATTTGTTAGAGAAAAGCTTTATTAGGCCAAGTGTTTCTCCTTGGGGTGCTCCCAATTTATTTGTACGAAAGAAGGATGGGTCTCTCTGGATGTGCATAGACTATAGGCAACTGAAAAAGCTCATGATCAAGAATAAATATCCTTTCCCCAGAATAGATGATTTCTTTGACCAACTTCAGGATACCTCATGCTTTTCAAAGATAGACGTCAGATCGGGTTACCATCAGTTGAAAGTTAGAGAATGTGATGTTCCAAAGACAGCCTTTACGACTAGACATGGCCACTTTGAGTTCTTGGTCATGTCCTTTGAGTTGACGAACGCACCTGCAACTTTCATGAATTTGATGAATAAGGTGTTCCAACCCTACCTTGACATGTATGTAATTGTGTTCATTGATGATATTTTGGTGTATTCGAGGGATGAGGGGGAGCATGCCAAACACCTTAGAGTTTTCCTTCAGACTCTTAAGGACCATGAATGCGAAGTTCTCAAAGTGTGAGTTTTGGCTCAAGTCAGTGGCTTTCCAAGGCCATGTTGTTTCGGGTGATGGAATTCGAGTAGATTCCCAGAAGATTGAAGCAGTTAAGAACTAGCCAAGACCGACCTCTCTAACTAACATAAGAAGTTTCTTGGGGTTGACAGGCTACTACCGCAGATTTGTTGAGGGATTTTCTTCTCTATCCGCACCGTTGACCAAGCTGACTCAAAAAAGGACCAAGTTTAGTGGTTTGAGAAATGTGAGAAGAGCTTCCAAGAGTTGAAGAGTAGATTGGCCACCACACATGTTTTGACTTTGCCCAATGGGATGAAAGATATTGTGATATATTGTGATGCATCAAGAGTTGGGTTGGGATGTGTATTCATACAGAGAGGGAAGGTGATAGCTTATGTTTCTAGGTAACTTAAAGTTCATAAGAGGAACCATCCGACCCATGATCTTGAGTTGGAGGCGGTAGTGTTCACACTCAAAATCTGGCGCCACTATTTGTATAGAGTGCATATGGATGTGTTCATTGACCACAAGATCCTGTAGTATGTCGTCAGTCAAATAGAGCTCAACTTGCGACAGAGGAGATAGTTGGAGTTGCTAAAAGATTATGACATGAGCATCCTATACCACCCAGGTAAAGCTAACATTGTTGCTAGTGCCCTTAGCAGGTTGTCAATGGGTAGTACAACCCATGTTAAGGAAGAGAAGAAAGAACTAGTGGAGGAAGTGCATAGCTTGGCTCGGCTGGGAGTCCAACTCGAGGAGAATAAAGAGGGAGGATTCAATGTTCAGAATGAGTCTACATCATCCCTAGTTGCAGAGGTAAAAGAGAAGCAAGATCTAGATCCTATCATACTCTAACTGAAGGAGGCTTTCCATAAACAAAAAGTAATGGTCTTCTCCAAAGGGGTAGACGGGGTGTTGAGATACTAGAGTAGGCTATGTGTTCCTGATGTTGATGGTGTCGGCAAGAGGATCATGGATAAATCCCACAACATTAGATACTCCATTCATTCGGGCTCCACTAAGATGTACCACGACTTGAGAAAAGTCTATTGGTGGAGCGGAATGAAGAGGGACATTGCTGAGTTTGTTTCAAAGTGCCCGAATTGCCAACAAGTAAAGGTTGAGATTTAAAGGCCAAGTGGCTTGGCTAAAAACTTTGAGATTATAGAGTGGAAGTGGGAGATGATTAACATTGATTTCATCACCGGCCTATCGAGATCCTAGAGGCATCATAATTACATATGGGTGATTGTAGACATGATGACTAAATCAGCGCACTTCTTGGCAGTTAAGATGACTAATACAATGGAGGAGTATGCCAATAGGTATATCCAAGAGATAATGAGGTTTCATGGAGTTCCCTTGTCCATCATCTCGGATAGAGGAGCTCAATTTACCTCTCACTTCTGGAAGTCTTTTCAGAAAGGATTGGAACCAAAGTGAATTTGAGTACAATGTTTTCACCCACGGACGGATGGTCAGGTAGAGCGCACTATTCAAATGGTAGAAGATATATTGAGTGCCTGCCTCCTTAACTTCAAAGGAAATTGGGATGACTATCTACCTTTGATTGAATTTGCATATAAAAATAGTTATCATGCGAGCATTCAGATGGCCCACTATGAGGCCTTGTATGGGATGATGTGTAGGTCACCCATTGGGTGGTTTGAGGTTGGAGAAGCTGAGTTGATCAGGTCTGACCTTGTCCACCAGTCCATGGAGAAGGTGAAGATTATTAGAGAGAGGTTGAAGACGCACAAAGCTGTCAGAAATCTTACACTGATGTGAGGAGAAGATACCTAGAGTTCGAGGTGAGTAATTGGGTATACTTGAAGGTATCGCCCATGAAGGGTGTCATAAGGTTTGGGAAGAAGGGGAAATTAAGCCCTTGCTATATGGCCCTTATTAGATTGTGAGGAGAATTGGGAAGGTTGCTTATGAGCTTGAGTTACCTTCTGAGTTAGACGGAATCCATCAAGTGTTCCACATCTCTTAACTGAAGAAATGTTTGGAAGATCCTGCCTTGGTAATCCCTATTGAGAGCACTGGAGTCAAAGATAGTTTGTCTTATGAGAAAATTCCCGTCCAAATCCTCGATCGACAGGTTCATAGATTGAGGAACAAAGAGATAGCCTCCGTTAAAGTTTTGTGGAGGAACCAATTTGTTAAGGAAGCCACGTGGGAAGCTGAGGAAGAGATGAGAACTAAATACCTGTACCTACTCATGCGTAATGATGAGAATATCGAAGGTAAAATTTCTATTCTTACTTTAATTTGATGTTACTATCCTAAGTTGATGTGTATATTTTGGTGTTTTGAGTAGATGTTATTGAGGTTGATGACGAGTTGAGAAGTTGCGTTGTTAAGTGAGTATCAAGATAAGCCTTGAGTCTATTCATGTCATAATACCTCTCCTACTTATCATTCGAGGACGAATGATCCCAAGCGGGAGATGATGTAATGTTTGGTAAAATTACCAAAATACCCTTAGAGGAGAGATCTGCACATAACATGTCTTCAGATGCTCGGATGGAAAATTCGAGTTCAGATTTGTGATCAACACAAAAAAATTAGTGGGGAAAGGGTCTCAGTTAATTTTTAGAGTGACCGAGTCAAAATATAATTTTTCGTGTAAAAACGAGAAATAATGAGAGTTCGCGATAAAGCCATGTCGTGGACCCATAGCGGAGGCGCACTTATGTTTTTTCTTAATTTTTTCGACGGGATTGAGAAAACTCATTCAGGAAAATTTTTTGCCAAAAATGAATTGTCCTCGACTAGTCCGCATCGCGGACTATGTTATTTTACGACTGAATATTTCTAAATTTTGAGGGGCATTCTAGTCTGTTTCGAACATTTTTTAAAACCCATATATGATTAATATAGGTCTTATTCGTGAAGAAAGGGTTCAAAACCCATTCTAAAATCCCCTTTCTAGTAAAATTCACCAAGTTAGGGCTTGAGAAGAGTTGAGGTTGAAGAGTCAAGAGGAGATTTTACGAGGAATTGTTGTTAGCAATCATCCCTGGCATGTAAGGCTAACCTAAAACATGAGATTATTCTTCCATGTGCCCCCTTTGAGTAAATTGAGTCTATGGTTGAAGATGATGAGTTATATGTGAAAAACTATGAGTATTTTACTGAGATTCTTCTTAGTTCATGTATTTTTCTTAAATTGATGATCATCATAAACTTTATTTATTGCATAAGTATTTTCATGAATGATTTTACAAAATTCTATGTCTATTTTACTCAAGCATGAAAGAATAAACTTAGGGGATGAGTCTAGAGCCTTGACGATGATGATGTTTATGATGTAGTGATTGTGGTCCAAACTATTGAGAGTCTTGATGATGATGTTGATGAGAGTGATGTTCATGAGTCTTAGAACTTGAAACTAAATTCTAAAAGAATGTTTCGAGTCCATGATGTTGATGTTGATGATGATGTTGATGTTGATGTACTATGTCCCTATGGGACGATGATGATGTTGATGTACTACATCCCTATGGGACCGATGATGATGATGTTTTATGAGCATGTCAAGTTTTGAGAGGAGTATTGAGCACCGAAATGGGTGAGAGTGAGTCCCACTCAATCTTATTAACTATGTGGCCCGCGTAGGAGTGAGGATCGAACTGTAATACAGATGTTTCCTTTGTCCCAGTAGAGGACTGATGTTATTTTTTGTGGATCCACTGATGGTGATGCCCTTTACCTCGGGCAGGGTACTGCATGGATGTGGTAACAACACCGCTTTATTGTATCATCACCGGCTCATAGGTGATGGTTGTGGGTTAGAGAAACTCCCAGCTAGGTTCCATTTTGATAGAATTCTGATGTCGATGTGATGGTATGAGTCTTGATGGATATTGATGTTTTATTATCTACTCATTATCCTTGTCCTAGACGGGCATGAGTCTATTGATGTGAGTTGAGTCAAGTATTCCTTGAGATAAGTCTAAAGTATTGATGAGATGTTGACATGTCATTTGTCTACTCTTTATTCTTGCTTTAGATAGACATTTGACATTCTGATGGAGTATATGATGTTGAGTTGATCTTATCCCTATGCTGTTCTATCTATATTGTTGTATTCAGCCATCTTACATACTGCACGTTCCACGTACTAACGCCACTTGGCGTTGCATCATTTCATGATGCAGATACAAGAGGTAGAGGACTTCAGCAGGCACATCGTTGGGGTTTGGAGATTTTGATTTCAGCCATTGGTGATCCCTCCTTGCTATTTGGAGGAGCCCTTCTTTATCAGTTATTTTTATTTATTGAGTTGGGTAGTCATGGCCTGTCATGGTACCCTCCTAGACTGTCTAGTTGAGTTAGAGACTTCATAGACATGAGTTAAGGTTTGACGTTGAGGTCTTTTATCCTTTGAGTTGAGTTAACATTTACATTTGCTTACTATTGTGGTTAAGATTGAGTTTGCTTGGCCATTGACCCTTCTTATTGATGTAGACTAATTGATGTAACTCACTGCTTTATCGTAATTCTGCTATGCTTGATGCTAAGTGACTATCCTGATGATCGAGTGGTCTGCTTGGAGACTAGCAATAGTCTTTGGGTGCCGGCCACGCCTAGGGTACCCTCCCAGGGTGTGACATAAACTACGTCATTTTGGCCATATAAAACCTCCAATAACCATTATTGCACTAAGTTCACTCCGTCCCCGCTCCAACCTCTAAAACCCACGACTCTCTTAAGTCTATTTCTTTCTCAAGCTCCCAATTTAAGTTAAAGCTAGGGCTTCAAGTTCCACCATTGATTTTTCTAGATTTCTTCTTGCAATTCTCTTCAAGGTCTATGGGTATTTATCTATAGGTTCTTTTTACCCATGGAGCCCAAGAATTCTCAACTCTTTCAATCAAATTTCATGTATGAGATCATGAATATTAATGATTTTTATTCAATTGCTTGAATTATGATTTATGTTATGAGTATTGATCTGTTTACACATGAATTGCTGTCAATTGCATGATTTTGATGATTTACAAGTAAATTCTCTACAATGCTATCTAGAGTCCATGAATTTCATAATGAGTTCCTTTACTTATGATTTCAATTGATATTATTCTTTACGATTATAGATTATTTCATTGAATTACATGTTTTGAAGATGATTTGAGATGAACCTGCATACAAGTTACCCCAATCTTATTATGAACTATGATCATGCATGAAAAAGGACTTTATCCAAGTCTCATGAAAATACTTCGTGATGATTTATGGAAGTCCTTCAAAAATAAAAAGAAGACTGTGAAAGGATTTTCTCATCTAATCATGGATTCAGGGTATGATAAGGATGATTCTTATATTGCTTGAATCACCGAATTTTTTAATGAACTGTTATATTTATGATAACGACTTAATTCTTTCTAGTTTATGATATGTTTCCTTGATTTATCATTTCTATTCCATTGATATTCGACTTAGCACTGAGAGGGATTAAGGTGGGGTTTGGTACAAAAGTCAAAGGTTTACTTCCCATGAAAATCCTAGTAGCAACCTCTTGTCCATAATTACATTGACTTATCTAGTAGATCCACATATAGCTCATGATATTAAAAGTTCTAATGGAGTCTACCTTGATAAAGTAGCCTCCCTCTTCCTGATGTGGAAGTCACATTAGATTTCATATTGTAGCTTGCATGGTTTTATTGTCAGTTAAGATTGATATCCCACAAAATGTTTGAGTTTACTTTCTAGTTTTACTATGATTTGATACATTGGCCATGTGCTTTGCTTATGTTTACTTCTCATGTTTTACTTACCATTAATCTTGTATCCTATGAATCATGTATCATAATTTCTCATGTTTATTCATATATATCATATTACTCATATACTTAGTATATTTAAATTACTAATGCATACGTTTCTTGCCTACATTCTGTTATAACATAGGGGAGGAGGTCCCTTGTCATTCCACTCATGTTAACTTAGAGCGCACTTAAAGATTGATTGGTGATTCCTCGTGTACTGAGAGCAAACCATTTATGTTGTTGTTAACTTTGATCTATGTTGTCATTTGAGACTAGTTTCTTTTTTATATTGAGGGTGATCTGGGAATATATTCCCATTTAAGTCTAATAGAGGCATGTTGGATGTATTGGAATCTACGTTGTCTTTCTAGTTGAACTAATGTTGCTTCTTCTTGTTGTCAAAGTAAGATTTCTTTCCGTTTCACATTTAGTCTATTTACTTTATTTACCTTATGTATACTCATGTATGATATGCTAAGATTACTTGGTTGGGGTGCTTTGAGATTTTGATCATCCTGTTACACTTAGATCCCAACTTGGGTCATGATAAATTTCGTATCAGAAAAAAAAGCTTTAAAGTATCCTGGGGAGTTTGTGTCATCAAGTAGAGTCTTATTCATTGGTCTGAAGTATGTCATATCTACGAGTAGAAGGCTATGAGGCATTTTAGAAATATTCACTTATTTCATGATCGATGTCATGTGATAGAGTATACTCTATAGATTCTTCCCTCTAATGTTTGTTCCTTGTGATTTCCAGAATATTCCACCAAGAAGAGTGCCTACGCGAAGGGGAAATAACATCAATGAGGAGCAAGTCCGTCAAGTCTCCCATGACTCATTGACCGAGCTAATTACTAATGTTGAGTTTTGTACTATCATTCAAATGCTAGAATAAGCCATCATGACACAAGTCAATCGAAGAAATGTGGCTCAAAATATGAGAACGTCGATGATAAGGGTTTGAGATTTTATGAGGATGAATCAACCAAAATTTTATGGCTCCTCAGTGGACGAGGATCCATAAAATCTTGTTGATGAGGTTTATAAGATCTTGGCTGTCATGAGTGTATCTTTGGAAGAGAAGGTACAGTTGGCCGCCTACCAATTCAAGGATATTTCTCGAATTTGGTGTGAACAATGAAAAGATAAGAGGGTAAGGGAAGCTGGTCTCGTTGCATGGGAGAAACTCAAGGGAGAATTTCTTGATCGATTCTTTCCTTTGGAGTTGAGAGAAGAAAAAAATCCAAAAACTCATCAATCTTAGAGAAGGAGGCATCAATGTGAGAGAGTATACCCTTGAGTTTACAAGTTATCTAAACACACCCCTTTCATGGTTTTTGACCCAAGGGCTAGGATGAGTAAGTTTATTTAGAGTGTGTCAAATTTGGTGTGTAAGGAATGCAAGATGGCCATGTTGGTCAAAGAGATGGACACCTCAAGGCTTATGATATATGACAAGAAAATAGAAGATGGAAAGTTAAGGGAGAGGGCTAGAAACTCCAAAAGGGTTTGTATTGATTGTGGTAGCTTTTCCCACCAAAGGTACAAAAATGATGGTAAAATGTGGGAAAAAGTGTTCTAGTCAAAGCTCATCCAACACTTCGGCTGCAAGTTAAAAAAAGATAAAAGGTCAAACCCCCAAGGCAAAAAGAGGAGGTTCAGGTGGTCAATCTATTCTCGCATACAAGAAGTATGGGAAGAACCACAAAAAGAGTACTTAGCCAATTCAGATGTGTGCTTTAGGTGTTATATATCATGACAACATGCTAAGGATTGTAGGTATAGAGGTAGACAACCTCAAGCTCAGGCATAGACTTAGTCTCAGGCTAGTATAGGCTGACAAGCTTAATAAGGTATTACTTCAAGATTGGGAAGTGATGATCAGTACTACAACAAATTTTTATGCCCTTTAGGCTCACCAAGATATGAAGGATTTTCCCAGCGTGGTCATTGGTATGTGCTGATCTTTCACCTTGATCTGTATGCTCTACTTGTTCTGGGAGCCAATTTGTCTTTTTTTACTCTTTACCTTGCTATAAGATTTGATGTGAGACCCGAGATCTTATTAGAACCCTTTTTAGTTTATAGCCCCATTTGGTAATTCGGTGTTGGCTTGGAGAGTGTATAGAAATTGTGCAATTTTGGTATTCCATAAAGTGACTTTTTCTGACCTCATAGAACTTGAAATGACTAACTTTGATGTTAATTCTTAGTATGGATTAGCTTCATGCTTGTTATGCTTTCATTTTTTTTATAGAACATGAATAGTTAAATTCTAATTTCTAAATGAGTCAGTCCTGTAGTGGAAGGGTTCCGATTACGTGTTCAAAGGTCAATTTATATCATGCCTTAAAGATCAAAAAATAATTTTCAAGGGTTTCTTTTACCACCTCATATGGATTAAGGATATAAATTCTCAAGTCCTTACTCTAGAGTCAGTCCTAGGTATCAATGAATTTCTCGATGTCTTTCATAATGACTTGCCTAGTATTCTTCCCAAAAGAATATTGACTTTGTATAAATCTCCTTCTTGATATCCATTATATCACCATTTCTCCTTTTTGTATGCCTCGAAGGAACTCAAAGAGTTGAAGGATCAACTAATAAATTTTTTGGATAAGGGCTCCATAAGGCCAAGTATTCCACTATGGGGTGCTCCCTTGTTATTTGTTAAGAAAAAAATGGGTCACTTCAAGTGCGTATGGACTATCGGTAGTTGACTAAGATTACCACTAAAACTGAATATCCTATTCCAAAAATCGACAATTTATTTGATCAACTCCAAAGTGCAAGCTACTTTTCTAAGATTGATCTTCGACCTGTTAATCACCAATTGAGGGTAAGGGATTGTGACATTCCAAATATGACTTTTAAAACAAGGTATGGCCACTTTTAGTTTTTGGATATGTTATTTTGGTTAAAAAGAATGCTCCCGCAGCCTTCATGGACTTGATAAATTGGGTATTCAAATCTTACTTGGATATATTTTAGTGGTATTCATTGATGATATATTGATGTACTCCAGAATGAGAAAGAGTGTATGGGTCATTTGAGAATAGTGTTAAAAACCTTGAGGAATCGATAACTATTTGCCGAGTTTAGTATATGTGAGTGTTGATTGAAATCAGTGGCATTTCTAGGTCACATTGATTTTGCAGAAGGTATAATGGTTGCTCCCAAGAAAATGAAAGCAGTGAGAAAGTGGCCTAGATCTTTGTCTACTTAGGGTATTTGAAGCTTTCTAGGTTTGGCCGAATATTATAGAAAGTATAGAGGGGTTTTCATCCATTGCATCACCCTTGATTAAGTTGATCCAATAGAAAGTAAAATTCACCAATCGTATGAGTATGAGAAAAGTTTTCAAACCTTGAAAGATCATCTTATTTTAACCCCTCTTTTGACATTATCGAAAGAATCAGATGGATTTGTAGTATATTGTGATGCCTCGTGGGTTGGTTTGGATTGTGTGTTAACGTAACATGGTGACAACACAAGTATATGAAAGAAATTATCCTACTTGTGATCTTGAATTAGCGACTATTATTTTCTCTTTGAAGATTTGACGTCACTATCCTTATTGAGTGCATGCTGATATATTTACTGATTATAAGAGCCTAGAATATGTGTTGATCAAAGGGACTTGAACCTTCACCAAAGGAGGTGCCTTGAGGTATTAAAGGACTATGACATAAGTATAATGTACTATATGGATAAGTCGAATATGGTTGCCAATGCTTTAAATCAAATGTCTATGAATATTGTTGCAAATGTTGAGGATGGCAAGAAAGAATTGATTAAATATGTATCTCGATTGACCTGATTAGGTGTTAGGTTGAGTGGTCCCAATGAGTGTGGTATCATAGTTCAAAATGATTGCAAGTATTCATTAGTGGCATATGTGAAGGCAAAGCAATATATGGATCCGATTTAGTTGATATGAAAAAGAAAGTTGCTAATAAATTGAGGTTTTTTCTCCCAAGGGTAAGATGGAATACTTCATTATCAATGTCGCCTATTTATTTCCAACGCTAATGGTCGAAGGCAGATGTTATTAAGTGCAGCCCATAATTCTTGATATTCCGTTCATTTGAGATCCACTAGATTATATAAGAGATTTCAAAAAAGTGTATTGATAGAATGGTATAAGAAAGGGCATAGCAAGATTTGTGGCAGAATATCCAAATTATCAATGAGTGAATGTAGAGCATCAAAGACCGAGAGGTCTAGCCTAAGACATTGAAATCCTCACTTGAAAGTGGAAAGCTGTGAATATGGATTTCATAAAGAGAGGCTAAACTACATGATTCAATTTGGGTGGTAATATATAGAATGACCAAATAAGCCATTTTCTGTCGTTAAGACTTCTTATAATGTCAAAGATTATGAAAGAATATGTATTAGGAAATTGATACAACTTCATGGTATGTTTTTGTCTCTTATTTTGGATCGTGGTACTCAATTTACTTCACATTTTTGGAAATCTTTTCGAAAGGGTCTTGATATTGAAGTTAAGCCAAGCATTATTTTTCACCCTCAAACTGACAGACAAGTCAAAAGTTTCAAACGTTAGAAAATATGTTGAGGAAATGTTTACTTAGTTTAAAAAATGATTGGGATGATCATATACTGTTGATTGAGTTTGCTTACAATAACAATCATCATTCTAGTATTGAGATAGATCCTTCTAAGGCTTTGTATGAGAGTATATATAGGTCTCCTATTGGATGTTTTGAAGTAGGTAAAGGAATTACTAGGAACCAAATTAGTGTTTGAGAAGATGAAAAAGGTGAAGCTCATTAGGAAGAGTTTAAAGGCTGTCCAAAGTTAGCGAAAATCCTATGTGGATGTGAGGAGAAGAGAGCTTAAATTTGATGTTGGTGATTGGATGTACTTGAAAATTTCTTCAATGAATGGTGTAATGCATTTTGGCAAAGAGAGGAAGCTTAGTCCTAAATATGTGAGCCCATATAAGATTTTAAGGCGTACTTATAAGGTAATATGTGAGTTGGATTTTCCATCCGAATTGACATCGATGCATCCGCTATTCCATGTGTCCTTATTGAGAAAGTGTGTTGATTATCCTAGTTCAATTGTGCCTTTGGAGAGTGTGGATGTTAAGGAGAGTTTGAGTTATGAAGATTTTTTGTTGATATTTTAGTCGACAAGTTTGAAAGTTTAGAAATAAGAAAGTTACATCTGTTAAGGTGTGTTGGAGGAACCAAGAATTTGAAAGTGCTATATAGGAAGCAGAAGCAAACATGATGAAGCATTATCCTTACCTCTTTCCTTTCATTCTAGCCCAAGGTACTTAGTTATTTATGATTAAATCCTTCAAAATCCTAGTTTTGAACTTTTACACGTCATTTCATATGTATGCATGCTCATGAAATTGATTTTAAGCTAGGTTTTATGTAAATTTTCAGATATCATGAGTTCTGGCATTTAAATTATATTATAGCATTCATGTTGGGTGGTTACATGTTCATTCTACTCTACTCAAGTTAGTTTTTATCTCATTTGAGAATGAATGTCCTAAAAGGAGAGAGATTGCAATATCCTGTAAGTTGAAAACTTGGAACAAAGAGAAAAATATGGGAATCAATGCTAATATAGTGACCACGAGTCCAAACTACAGGTTGTAAATGGGTGTCATAGATGGCACCTGGACTTACAAATACTTCTAGAAATAAAGCAGATTTTACAAGTGAGGATTACAGATTGTAGAAGGAATATGGTCCATAGAAGGTGATCATAGGTGGGAAACTGTGTTAGTACTTGAACCTAAGTCCTAGCTGTGACACAATGAATGTGACACCTGAAGGCGTCTCATCCAAGCCTCGTGTTCATATCATAAGATTACATAAGGTAAAGTAAACAAAACATAAGAAAATAGCAAGAGGAACATATTAATATAGAACTCATAATTTCCCTTAGGAAAATTATAACATCAAAGTCCAAATCATATCTCTACATCATAAGATCTTGGCAAGAATAGAACATGCTACTAGCTAACCCTCAAGACAAAATAACAAGAAAATCATAAAGTCTCAACATAAAAGAATAACATGAACTAGGCTTGTCCCTGAAGTGTAGGAACTCACCAATAAGTGTTCAAGCTCGAAATCTAAATCTAGCCACAAAATAGAGGAGTTGTCTTGTCGTCACCCATTCCCTCATGGTTGGATCATGTAGGAAAAATAGTATGCGTTAGTATGTGGAATACACTAAGTATGTAGGTATGAAATGCATCAAGAAACGCCATAACATTATATCAATATGCATAATCATAGTCAATAGAATGAGGATACAATAAATATGAGTAATGCATGTTTAAGACCATGAATGAAAACATCATCACAACATTTCATTTACATAACATACATATGTAGGAATAAAACTATAACTGACAATAAGAGCATGCAGACTATTACATGGAATTCCGATGTTCCCTCTACACTGAGCAAAAGAAGAGTCTACTTTGCCAAGGTAGACTCGATCCTCACCCTATAGGCTCTATCATAGAATGGTGAGAACCCATCATAACGACCTCATCCTTTAGGTTCTATCCTAGCACGGTGAGTGTCACATCATAAAACTGTATGGATCCATTAGCAAAACTTATAGGCATATAAACATTATCATTAATCTACGGTGACACATCGTTATGGGAATATGAAATCTAACAAAGCCCTTTCGGTGCTGAGTCATATCCCATGGAATACATAAATCATATATGTACGTGGCTTCCAAAACAATTCATACTTTAATCAAAGTCACACTTTCATAACTTGTAGATTAGTCATCATAACTTCATCATATCATAGGAATAATCCATTTTCATAACTTTGTATTTAGTGTGGGTATTCTCCCATCTTATCATCATCATCATAAAACATTAGGGCCTTAATCACCCTCATCATAAAACATTAGGGCCTTAATTGCCCTCATCATCATCACATCATCATAACATCATCACCATCGTTAGTAAAACTTGTTTTTCTTACATAGAATTATAGTTCATGAAAATCATAGCTTTGTCATAGGAAACTAGGGCCACATGGGGTTCATGAGCAATTGAGTCAAAATCATTCAATTAGATGAAAATTATAGAAGAATTATGCAATTGAAATCAATTTGAATCATTAGTAAAAGAACCCACATCAATTCAACAAGCCCTAATGATCATATACTTGAAATCACATACTTTCACTTGGAAATCCTAGAAATCATGTAAGTCTTCATAATTCATTCATGAATAAGTATAATCATCATATAGGAATCATAATACCATTTGGAATCAAGTCATAAAGTCCATAAGACTTCATCATGAAACTTTGAAAAAAGCAAGAATTGAGTTAGGCTTCATGGATGAATCCAGTCCATGAATGAAGCTCTACATACCTCAAGTAAAGAGCCTCAGAAATTGGAGCGGTTAACCTTGAAATCCTTGACCCAAAGCTGGGAACCCTAGCTTTAATAGAGAGAATTCTTAGAGAGAGAATTTTTGAAAACTTTTGAAGAGATGTTTTAGAGTGAATGTGATAGAATGAATTAGGAATAGATTTTATGGGAGTTAGGTCGGTTAAGTTAATTAGAAGAGCCAAAATGACATAGTTTAGGAATTAAAAAAATTGGAGATGACCAAAAGCTCCTTCATTTAAAATTGTCAGAGCCGTTCACAAGACCCATTCACGGGCCATAATACCAACAACAGGTCATGCTTTTCCTTCATAGAATAGGTGTCATGAAATTTTAGCTACTGATAATTGCACTTTCAGAATCATGAGCCAGCAGTATGATCTGTAATTCCATTTACGGATTGTAAATTCCTTCGTGAAACCTTCTAAAACTTAGAAAAATTTTCATCCAGCATGGGTCCCATTTATTATCAAGACTACAGGCTGTGGTTCCATTCACGACCCATCCTATTCATCATGGAATAATTTCTAGAATTTCCAAAATTTTCAACTTTCTGGGCCTTCATCCACGAGACCCTTCCTTGACTCATGATCCAATACATGAGCCATAGATTGACTAGTGAACCCCAACCAGTTCAAAATTTCCTTAACCTTATATTTTTAGGCTTTCCAAACCGTGGGGTGTTACACCTTGAGCTTGAAAAAATGATGGGTCATAGGACTTTTTTTGTACGATCCAATAAGAAGGGTCATAAATTATTTTACGAGTCATAATTGGGGTTCACAGAATACCCTAATACTTAAGCAAATTTAAGAATTTTTGACGAATTCTATAAAGGAGTTTGGATGGGTCATCAAATGGTTTATGGGGTCCTTGGTAGTCAATTGGTCTAGATCTTAAGGTTTCAAAACTTAAATTACAAAAGGGTTTTATAGGCCATAAAAGATAGGACAGGTTCGTAGAATAGAATTTTGGTTGAGATTCTAAGGAGGGGGGAGTATTTTAGGGTCAAGTTTTACAAAAGGGACTATACAGGTCGTAAATTAGTCTATGATTCATAGACTCACCTCTGAGCTGTAGACTCCGTCTGTGATTCCTGTCTGACAGAGTTTAAGTATGGGTATTTTTGACCTTTCTTATCCTTCTACCCCTAAATTACATTATTTTGACCCTATAAAACCTTCGATGACCATTTATGTACTAAGACTTCACTCCATTCCCACCCCAACCTCTACAACTCATAATTCTCAAGTCTTCTTCTTCCTCAATCTCCCAATTGAAGTTAAAGCTAGGGTTTCAAGTTTCACAATTAATTTTCTAGATTTCTTCTGGCAATTTTTCTCAAGGTATGCGGGTACTCATCACCTACGGAACTCAAGAATTCTTAACTTTTTCAATCAAATTTCAAGTATAAATTTATTGTTTTTAATAATTTTGATTTGATTGCATGAGTTTAATTCATATTATGATTATTGATCTATTTACACATGAATTACTATCAATTGCATGATTTTTATGATTTATAAGCAAATTCTCTACAATGCTATCCAGGTTCATGAATTTGGTTATGGATTTCTTTAATTTTGATTTCAATTGATATTATTCTTCACGATTCTTCTAAATTTTATTGAATTACATCTTTTAAAATTGAGTTGAGATGAACCCATACAAGTGTAATGCTCGGTAAAATTATCAAAATACCCCTAGAGGGAGGGTATGCATGTAATGCATCTTCCAATGCTCGTATGAGGCCGGATATGTAATCAACACAAAAATATGAGTGGGAAAATGGTCTCGGTCGATTTTTAGAGAAACCTAATCAAAAGATAATTTTTTGACCCGAAGCGCAAAATAGTGTTAGTACGCGATAGGAGCGCATCGCACACCCATCGCGGACCAACACTTGTATTCTTTTTAAAATTTTCGATGAAATTGAGAAAACTCGTTCAAAAACTTTTTCTAAAAATACACAGTGCGCGACCAGTCCGCGTCGCGGACTAGGTCTTTTCCGAGTAAAAAATTTCTAAATTATTATGAGGGACATTCCGGTCAATTCCCCCCTCCCCCACCATAAACTCTACACACGATCTTATAAGGTTGTTTTAATGTAAAAAGGTTTAAAACCCCATTCTAAGTCCTACTCTAATATTCTACTAAGGCTAAGGCTTGAGGAGAGAAGAGAAGAGCTTGAGTTTGAGAGAATTGAGAAGAAATCCTTGACGTGCTTGATTTACAGCTGCATCCCAGGTATGTAAGGCTAAACTAATCATGTGCCCCATAGAGGTCATAGATGAGTTGATGGTTCAAGAGTCTACATGCATGAATTCTTGATGGTGTTTCTTGAAAAACTTATTTAAATTACATGTTTTCTTATGTTGATGATCATCATATTTTTTTTTCTTGAATTAAACATTTTCATGAAGAACTTGCATAACCCTACATTAGTAATTTGAAAAGCATGCATAATGAACTTGAGAGTTGAGTCTAGAGCCTTGAATTGAGATTCTTGATTGTGCTGAGAGGATGATGATGAGTTGATAGAAATTGATTGTCTTATGAGTCTTTATAAATGAACTCTATCGATGTGTCTATTCAATTGATTCCTAATGGTTGTTCTAAATCTTGAGTCATTGATAAGATTGATTGAGGAGAGGGTTAAAGTCCCTATGAGTTAAATGATGATGGGGTTCAAGTCCCTATGTGATACCGATCGTTGACGGGGTTCGAGCCCCTAGGAGATTGGTTGAGATAGAGGTTTTATGAGCATTGATCCACGAGAACAGTATCGAGCATTGAAAAGGGTAAGAGTGAGTCCCACTTGAACTCATTAACTACATCGCCAAACGTAGGTGAGGCATAAAACCATCACATATATTATGGTTTCCTTGAGAGTAACAGTCCCAAAAAGCAACAACGGATCTGTTGAGTATTGACTCCATATTGGGTGAGACAATATGGTTTCGGAGCGTTCCCTACCTGGGAAGTTTGGAACAGTTGTGACAACATCAGTGTGATTATTGTACATTCACTAGCTTATAAGTGAGTGTTGTCAGATAAGAGAAACTCTCGTAAATTTTTTATCTTGAGTACTTTGAGTCAAGATGAGATGAGATGAGATGAGAGGAGGTGAGCTCCTGTGAGATGAGATGAGATAAGAGGAGGTGAGCTCCTCTGAGACGAGATGAGAGGAGGTGAGCTCCTTTGAGATGAGTTTGAGACTATTGATGAGTTTGAGTTATTGATGTGTCACTTGTCTACTCTTTATTCTTGCATAGATAGACATTTGACGATTTGATGTTATTTTAATTATTCCTTTGAGTTGATGTTGTTTCCATACTGTTCTATCGGTTTCTGTTTCATTCAACTATTTTACATACCAGTACATTCCAAGTACTGATGTCCACTCTTGGCCGCATGATTTCATGATGTAGAGGCAGGTACTATAGATCGTCAACAAGCACTTCGTTGAAGATCTGAGACTCGTAGCTGATTTGGTAAGCCTCCCCTACTCCAAAGGATCCACTATGATTATTTCATCATGCTTTAGAGTTAGACTGGATTATTTCATTTATTTTGATTTGTGTAGCCATGGGTCTGTCATTGACACCACATGAGTAGTAATTGAGGCTTCATAGACGATGATTGAGCATTGATGTTGAGACTTGTGAGCTAGTTCTTTCTACTAGCCTTTATTTTTATATATCTATTTTGACACTTTAGATGAGATGTGCCCATTTATTTACTTATACTTTCCGCTATTCAGTAGACTTTATGGGTTGAATGATGTGATGAGGCTAAGTGGTTCGCTTGGGGACTAGCAATCTGAATGCCGGCCACGCACCAATGGTACCCTCCTGGGGTGTGACAACAAGTTACCTAATCCTACTATGAATTATGAAAGAGGACTTCACCCAAGTTTCATGAAGATATTTGATTATAATTTATGGAAGTCCTTAACGAATGAATGAAAGACAATGAAAGGATTTTCTGACCTAATCATAGATTCAAGGTGCGATAAGGACAATTTTCATATTACTTGAATCCCCAAGTTTCTTAATGAGCTATTTTATTTAAGATGATGACTTAATAGTTTCAAATTTATTGTATTTTTCCTTGATTTATATTTTATATATTGTTGGAATTTAATATAGCACTAAGAGGTGTTTAGATGGGGCCCGGTTTGAAAGTCGATGATTTGCTTCGCAAGGGAATACAAGTAACAACCTCTTGTCCATAACTATGTACCTATGTAGGTTACCTTATTGGATTAGCTAGTGGATTCACATATAGCTCATGATGTTAAAAGTTCTCATGGAGTCTACCTTGGCAAAGTGGTCACTTTTTTCTCGATGTGAGAGTTGCATTAGATTTCATGTTATAGCTTGCGTGTTATTTGATAACATTCAAATACTTCTTAAAAGTATAAATAATCGTTATCAATATATTTATCTAACTATGAGTCGGAATTGAGCCCACAGGGTATGGAAAAGAAATAATTCCACTAGCAATCACATCTCAGTTATAGTTCCTATGTTCCCAAAATAAAGATGTGTAAAATAAAATGAGGGAGTTTGTTTAGTAATTTAGTAACAGTGTATGTAATGAAAAAGTAATCAGAATTTAGATTGTAAACAGTATGAGAGTTAAGCTAGCATTGTATTCCTCATGACTTGTAACTCTGTAGACAATTTGTATTAGCGATGTCACTTTGATATTTTACATGCCAAATCTAGAAAGTTATGTAACATCTAATTCACATCCTAATCCTTTTTAGATGCTTTTCATTTCACATCTCCCATTCCCAAAATGTACACCTAACTAACCATACTTTGAATCTCAAAGAACTATCCCCTTCTGGGCTCAAGTTTCTTAGATAAAGTTTTGTTACTCTGAATTTCTATTGTAGTTAAGTTTTCCTAATCACTACCTCCCTTATGTGAAAGTAATGAATGTGGATCGACTCTTAACATGTTCACTCATTAAAAAATAATTAAAAATAAAGAAAACCACAGTACATGAAAAATACCAAACAAAAATCGCTTCGAGATTTGCCTACTTTGTTATTTTGTCATGATTTCCACAATTCTAATTGTGAGTTTTAGCTATGTATGACCATAAGAAACATTGCAACAATTGATGAAGAATTCATGTAAGTGTTACTTACAAAGAAGAAAAATAACACACAAATCAGACGAATAATAGAATGATATAGTCTTGATTAGTTCTCTAAAGGATAGCTAAAATATCACAGAGTCGTGTTTTCTCTCCTAAAACTATCCAACATCAGTAAAATAATACGTAACCCTAAAATTAAATAACTTTGGGTATTTATAGAATTCATAACCTAATCCCATGCAATCTACGAAAACTTAGGTCGTCGGGTTGCCTTTCACATTACTGGCTCCTTGTCTCAGGATGGACACCACCATGAACCATGGTGGGTTCCATGGACCTTCAAGGGGGTCGTGGTGGCTGCCTTAAACATTGTGTGC
This sequence comes from Solanum rostratum, assembly GCA_029948455.1. NCBI lineage: Eukaryota > Viridiplantae > Streptophyta > Magnoliopsida > Solanales > Solanaceae > Solanum > Solanum rostratum. The sequence continues at coordinate 21,842,062 of CM057048.1, forward strand.
TACCCTCTCCTAGATGCCCACCACCACAACCAGTGATGGGAACCACGACTCTTCAGGGGGATCGCGGTGTTGAACCTTAGCCATATATGGGTGATCCAATATCTACACGTCTAATATCAAGCCTTATATGCCATGGAAAGGCTCGTTCATGACTGCCTCAGTCCAAGATTCAAAACAAAATTTCAACAAAAGACAGTTCAATGGCCATCAATTCATGCACAACTCCATTTCCAGTACACAAATAAAACTAATAAAACATGGTTGAAAATTCACAATATATTTATGTTTTAAGCATCGAAAATGTCGTATTTTGGCGGCACATCAACACCCTCAACTTAGAATGATTGTATTTCCTCAAGCAGTATCATGACATAAAATCAAACGACATACAAATACAAACACCTAATAGAACGTATATAGAAGCCCCAAAGCACAAAAAACATGCCCAAATTTCGTTATGCAATGCACTCTCTCTCCAACCAACTCACAAGGCTCAATTCATGATATTGTACTATTCACAGTCAACCAAACTAACACAAAAAAAAATGAACCAATCAAATTAGCAACTAAACAACATAATTATACTTCCCTCACCCCAAAGAAGTCTCACACATGATATATATAAGCAAAACAGAGACTGAAATAAGATCACTCACACTCTCAAATGATGCTTAACCAATGCATATGTACAAGATCATATACTTGTTCCTATTTTTATTACTTTATTTTTGAATAATATTTTTAGGATGACATAGGATTTTCTCAGCTTGTAACATAGGTTCCACTCAAGTAGGATAAATTTACAAATAAAGTGACTGTTTTGCCTCTCCAAGATGCTACTTTGACTTAGCTGCTCATTTTTTATCCCCAAATTCGTGTTAGACCTTTCTCATTTTTTTATGTACTCCTCGGTGTGGTTTCTGCTTTTTTCATTCTTTTTCTTATTTTGCTCTTACATTTTTTCTTTGTTCTTACACTCCTTCATTTTTCTAGCATCCACAATCTAATATTTTTATTTTTCCCTTGTCACACCATTCTATTCATGATCCAACTTTTCCTATTTTTCTCTATAGTAGCACCCTCAACTTAGGCTTTTAGCCTGATCTAAGGTACACATTATCCTAGAAGGAATCAGTTCCAGGATAAAGATCTATAGATATTTAGGAAAGGTGAATTGTGTTATGTCAAAAAAAGGTCTATTTAGGCTTGAACTTTTGGTTCAAAGGGCATACTTTCATTTGGTTGGTTATATTTAGGTTAAGTGAATCATTATCAACAATAGCCTATGATCCTGTCCTAATTCAGTTATTGAATTACTTTAATGAGACTAACTGGAGAAGTCCTAGCTTACAAATGCGTCAACCGAACTAGGGAATTTAGCTCCCACACACATGGCACACATCTTACACTATTTAGCACTACCCAACATAATCATGTTTCATTCAATACTCGATCAACACATCAATATATATGATGTCCTATGAGGATTCTAGCAAGTCAATTATGATATATATTTCTTTTGCTATGTATGTATTTGTGGGTGAGCTTGAACATGTCTTAGCCCTTGCCAATTTTATGTTAGAGGCATTGTTGGACAAATGTTATGATGGTATCCAGTTCTTATATTCCTGTATGATTTTTAAGTTATGTCCCTTAGCCCTATTTCCCCTAGTTTTCTATTTCAACTTAAGGTTTTATGCTTATGAATGCTTATGATATGTAAGATGGCCTGGGTGAGGTACCTTAAGGAGTCTCATTCACCGTGTGATGACTTGACCTCTAGGTTGGGTCATTACAGTGATAATGCCTAGAATCATGTTTCAGATCAATATATTGATGTAGATAATAATAATGATGTTGTTATTGTTATTGTTGATGTTCCTTTTCTTGAAGTTGTAGACGAATCAAATTTTTTTTCTTAGAAGATCCACAAAATAACGTGTTCCCTCCTCTCGTTATTCACCTAATGAATATGTTTTACTCATTGATAGAGGATAATTTAGATGTTATAAGGAGGCCATGTGCAATGACCTGGTTGGTCATTTTTGGTATTATTTGTAAAAATTATTGTTCTACCCTTTGGTAAGTTGCTTTGGACCTATTTTGAACTATTTAAAGCATTGGATTGAAATCCTGAGTTTTAAAAGTTAAGAATATGAATATTGACATTTTTGGAACCTTAAGTTGTTGAAAAAGTGAGTTTTATGTCATTTTGTGTTTTGAAGGTCGGATCGAGGATTTGTTGACTCCATTAGCTCCATAATGTCGAAACTGCACTACAAGAAGTCACATAACAAAATTTGGAGTTAAAATGAGGTTTTTAGGCCAAAAGTTGTGATTTTAGTCGTTTCCGAGACCAAAGTTTGACTTTGGTCAACATTTGGAGTTCGAAAACTCAGATCGAAATTCCGATAGTTTTACTAATTTTTGATGGTGACACTAACACTAGAAGTGGTCTTGGAATAATTTTTGGAGTTGCCGAGGGCAATTTTAGTATTTAGAGTTTTAAACTAGTTTTAACGACTAGCATTGGTAAATGTGGAGAGGAAGCCATGGAACTGATTTTTGAAGATCTCGTTGAGTCCGGCTCACTGTTTCTGGTATGGATACATATTTGGTTTGTGAAATTCTGAGTTCGGATGAGTTTCGGGAGTCCATTTCGAGTAGGGAAATTGGACTTGGCATAGTTGGTTTTCTGATATCTGGTGCAGGTAGATTTATTCTCCGCCTTTGTGGAGGATCTCTGCGTTCGCGGACTGGGTCATGCATTTGTGGAGTTGAGATCTATTGGTCTCCGCATCCGCAGGCGGGCTCTACGATCACAGAGTAGTTTTTATAACTTGACAATTTTAAACTCGTGAAACATAATTTTTAATCTATTTTCGAACTTCTAAGCTTTTTTGGGCAATTTTGAAGAAAGGTTTTCAAAGATTCTTGTTGGGTAAGTGTTTTTAATACTAAACTAATCATTTTCTATGAGTTTTATTTTGACTTTATCTTTGGTTCCATGAGATTAAACACCCAAAATTGGGGAATATATTTTTCAAACTTTAACTATTGATTTCTCATTAAATTTAAGCTTGATTTTGATGAGATTTTCACCCATGAACTTCATTTTTTGATTAGACTTGATTTCTAAATCAATCTTCATATTTGAGACTTTCGAATTTTGTCCCTAATTTTGACCATTTTGTCCCTAAGCCTAAATTATGCCAATATGGGTACCAAAATGCTTGATGAGTAGTATCCATTGTTGATAGTGATTGATTTTTTTGAGGATCGATTTGAGTATTTGAGTTGATTGAAAGTTAGTGCGGTTTCGGTATCGAGGTAGGTTCGGCTAATCTTTTGGGAATGGATTTGAGTTATTGATTTTATTCATGTGATAATTACAAGATTTAGAAGAATAATTATGTAGTTAAGTTGATGTGTTGAAATGATAATGGAAATCGATTGCGGTTGAGATAAATTGTGGTATAATTTTGATCTTATTGATGTTATGAGTTGAAATATAATGAAATGATTAGGACTTGAAATAGAATGTGACTAAATAAGACTTATGAGACCAATTGGGATGAGTAAGATCCAGTATTATTGATATACTTGTATTGTTGTGACAATTAAGGTCTGGTATTATTGATATACTTATATTGTTGGGACGAGTTAGGTCTAGTATCATTGTTATATTTGTATATTTGGGACGAGTTAGATCTGGTATCATTGTCATACTTGCATATGTGGGACGAGTTAGGTCTGATAATATTGATATTCTTGCATACTTGGGACGAGTAAGGTACGATATTATTGACATTCTTAATTATTGATATAATTGTGATGATCTAAAATATGATGATGGTTTAGACCTTAGTGTGACACTTGATATTATTCCTTGGGTGCATATGATCATTATGAGTTTCATGCATCAGTATTCCTGTTGTAATGCTACTATACATGTTTACACGTATATTTGGATTGATTTTTGATTTATATTTATTGTGTGTGGGTTATAACATTGCTTGACATAGGTAGGAGGCAAGGGCAGTATGATTCATATTCGTACCACCTCCTTGACCCTTGCAGGAAGCAAGGGTATGATTCATACTTCATATACCTTGACTACGAGCAGGTGGCAAAGACTTGGCATCATATTGTTACTTGACCACGGGCAGGTGACAAGGTTGTAGCATTCTAATATTACTTGACCACGAGCAAGTGACAAGGTTGTGGCATTCTGATATTACTTGACCACGGGCACGTGGCAAGGTTGTAACACCCTCGATATTTGGATTGATGAGTTTTACATTATATTTCTCATTGTGGTTATAGGGCATTATGGGTTCTTGAGGATATTTTAGCCTATTATTATTGTATACATTTTTATCCTGTGCTAATCTTTTTGAATGTAGGGATAGGGTTCTTCATTATTACATATTTGATTCAATTTCTCTTACCCAGTTGGTTGAATCTACTAGGTACATTTCGGTGTACTCACCCCTACTTTGTTTCATTCCTGAAGATCAAGCACAGGAACCCGCACAGGGTAGCTGATTCACACCTTTGGACTTTCCTACATCTATCTGCTCTCACGGTGAGGCTCAGACTTCGAGTCACCGTGGATCCTTGGGATTCCCTTTACTTTCTATCAGACTTGTGTGAGATTTTATGAGACATCAGTGTATTTTCTTTTGAGACAATTGTATTTACCCTTCAATACTGTTTTAGATTCTTGTACTCATGACTCCAGATTTTGGGAGATTTATTATGCTATGTTTTGAGATGGTTTCTGCTTTATTATGATCCATTTTGGGTCGTGACACCATAGAAGGTGAGTACAAAGATAAATGGATTGAAGTCATATGAAATGAGATGAAATCTCTACATAAGAATCAAACTTATGACTTAGCAAATTGCCTAGGTAAACAATATCCTTGAAGAACAAGTGGGTCTTCAAGGTTAAAGTTGAAGAATACACCTTGAAGCCCAGGTATAAAGCTGGATTGGTTGTTAAAGGCTTTGGTCAAAGAAAGGATATTGACTTTGATGAAATATTTTCTCTTATTGTGAAAATATCCTCAATTCCTATGGTTCTTAATTTAGCTGCTATCTTGATTTAGAGATTAAGCAGATGGATGTGAAGATGACTTTTCTTCATGACGACCTAGAATAATAGATTTATATAAAACTATACGAGGTCTTCAAAGTAAACGGTGAAGAAAAGTTTGCTTGCAAACTCAAAAAGAGTCTCTATGACCTAAAGCAAGCTCTAAGACAATGAAACAAAAATTTTAAATCTATTATAGGGGAGCAAGGCTAAAAGAAGATTTCTTTAGATCATTGTGTATTTGTACGAAAATATTCTAATGATGATTTTATCATCCTATTATATGTGGATAATATGTTGATTGTGCACAACAATACTTTCAAAATTAATGAGCTAAAGAAAGAGTTGTGCAAGTCTTTCTTTATGAAAGACTTATGTCATGTCAAATAAATTTTCAACATGAGGAATACTCATCTTAAATATTAAAGAAAGATTTATCTGTCACAACAAAAATACATTTTTTTAATTTTAACGACCCTTGAGATGGGTCAGGGGCTGAGCAACACCTCCAAACCTTAACATTAATATAAAAGAAACAAAGTACAATGGAGGGGGACATAGGCCTTACCTCCTATCCTAAGGTGGTTTACAAGTTGGTCAACCTGCTAAGGTCAACAAACTCATTCCCAATTCTAAAAATAAGCAAATCCTAAACTATAGACTAAGAGAGGATTCCTCTCTTTACAATAAGTCCAGGAAAGCATAAACAAGGGAGACTCTATTCTATTTAGGAAAGCTATTACTACATTCACAAAATAGCTCAAGGAGGGTACTTAAATCTCATCAGCTTCCTTCTTCTAAAGTTGATCAGCCCAAGTTTCTCCATCATATAGGAACCTGTGATAACTTTAGGCAAGTATTGTGGCATGTAGAACTTTTAAGGATTAGCTAATCTGTGACTCCATTTAGCGATGAGACCTATTGTACTGTTGGCTTCTCTAGGAGTGTGTTGGCCTTAGAAGTCATCCATCCGGGAAATCAGGTATTGAAGATACCTATACTTTGCTGCAGTTTCAATGGAGGATTACTTAGGTTGTTAATCCATTTGATAAGTAATTGGGAGTCCACCTCTAGGATAATATAAGTATAGACATAATGTTTGCACTACTGAATTCCATGAATTATTGCTTGAATTTTAGCTTGATAGTTTGTGCCATTACCTAAAGAGACAAAAAAAAGCAAATAGCATGTCCCCTTGATTGTGTCTGAGGATCCCCCCCCCCCCTCCAATCTTGCCAGGGTTACCCAAGCCACTACCATCAGTGTTAAGTTTGTAAGTGTTGGCCAGGGGAGGTTTCCATGAAACTCTAGTAACTCTCATAACATGAATACACCCTTCCATCATAATAATCAAGTCCCTCCAGTTGCTAGGCCAAGTTAGATAAGGGAACACAATAGTAAACAAGTGAGTCACATTCTTGAAAACTAAGAATTCACTCTAGTAATACTAGATTGTTTGCCTCCATACTAAGCTTCACATCTATTTTTCCATAAGTTCTAGAAAATAATTATTGGGAGAGAATGAAACATTAGTTTCTGAACCTCATTGGTAGTTCTTTTCTTCCACAAAATATTGAGTACGTTACTCAAAGGTAAATGATCATGAGAGAAGCCAAAGAAGCTAGAGTGATAATTCCATATATGTGCTACAAAGTTACCCTTAACAAAAATGTGGTCAATAGAATCCATACCAGGTCTGATACAACAAGAACATTTAACAGGATCAATCCCAAAGGTTGTAATCTTGTCATTGGTAGGAAGTTTATTCCTTAAAGCTCTCCAAAATAAAAAGGACAACTTGAAAGGTATGTTCTTATGCCATATGTGTGAATGGATGAAAGTGTTCTCCTTTTTTGGTCTAACAAGATTCTAGGCAGAGGTCAGATTAAATTTGCCATCCTCAGTGAGATCTAAATAGCTTCATCTGTCACCCCTTCTTGATATTGGATCTTGATTTGGATAATTTCATCTGAAATCTAATTAGGGACCATTTGTCTAACCATATTTTCATTCCAATGCCCATCGACAAGGAAATGGAACACTCTAGTATTGCTAATTCTTACACTAGTGGGTATATGATTTGACAGAGGACCTAAATCAGACAATACACCCACAAAAAATAGCAACTCGCTGATTGAATCTTCTATTTGATGTGCTCTTCCACCTATTTCCTGTTTCTCACCATATATTTCCACATCAAAGATTGTCCAATGCCCCATTTCTTGATAGCTGGTGTGCTGATCCGGACCTAGGGCCTAGATGTGACACGGCAAATGGGAATCCGAGAGTCTCCAAACAAGCCTCAAAGTATCCAAATCCACATCATTGATTTGGAAGCGCATTCATATAGTAAACACATAATTCTAAGGGATGGAAAAGTATGACTCACGCTATGGGGTCAATACGGGGCTTAGGATCTTTCACATTTCCATATCAAACATACACACATATCATAATTCCCATAATCAATCCATGCTAGCCATATCCAATAGAAAACCAAAATCATAAACTTCAAATACAACACATAACATATAGAATCTATGAGAGTCTACAAGATGTCCCACAATGCCTCTAGTCATAAGATGGGACGAGGGCCAAGACATGTCCCGGGATCACTCTCAATTAAGAAGATAAAGAGAAAACAACATAGGAAGGAGGAAGGTGGCTTGTCCTTGGAAGATAGGACGCACCACATTATCAACTCTTCGAATTCGAGCTACTCGTCAAGCGATGGATAGTTGAAACACACGTTCCCTACATGGTAAAATCATGTAGGTATAGAGTATGCGTTAGAACTTTTAAATGTACTAAGTATGCGGGCATGCAATGCATATGATTTACCAAACCTACATTTCAATGTTAGATGACAAGGGCACATAGTATAGAAAGAATCATATATTCAATGGAAATATATATATAAGATGCCATGAAATTTATGATGCATGAAATGCAATAATACTCATATATATTGGTGATGGACTATAACCAACAAATCAAATCCATGCAAGCTATTACATGAATTAGTCCGATTGGGACCTCCCACTAATAGGGAGAAGATTATTTGCCAAAGGTAATCTACATCACACCTTACGAAACTTACATTTTCAGTGGATGGTCACCTTCCTTACGGACCCACCGTTTCAGAAGGATTTTTCATAATTGTTTTACAGAATATATCAGAATCATAAATGAATAACCATTCTTTATGACCCGGTCATTTTGGTAATGCCTAACGTTCTTATGTTGGCACATAGTTCAAGGAAAGGGAGAGAGCCCTTGGGGATAGCCCTAACACCCCCAATTCATCGGTGCTAAGAAGATAACATCCCACTTGAATACTTATACATATACGTGCTTTCAGGATATAAAGTGCTCATTTCGAACTGTTCAATATACATTTAGGCTCAAATGACAAATCATATAAAATAATCGTAATGCTCATGCAGGGAATAACTCATTCACATATAAAGGATGGTGTAAGCACCCAAGATGCTCAAAGAGACAAAATCATATACATATTGGTGATCACCTTTTTGTCATAGCCAATATCTTATCAGGATCATATCATAATCGTTTCACAAAACATAGTTGTGCTTAACCCACTTCATAATTTTCATATATCAATGTTCATGAATCCAATGCAATGCATGATGTGGGGATAGCATGGGTAACATAGATTTAAGTTAAAAATCAATACCACAATATAAAATTGAGTAAATCCATAATTAAATCCTCATGCAAATCGTAGTATAGATCACTCATGCATAAATCAACTTTAAAGGGGACGTGCATGTTCATACTTTATAACTCAATGTAGATCATCATATTAGTAATCAAAATGAATTGAAATCATAGGTAAAATACATCCCATACACTAATTAGATTTAATAAAATCAACTAATAAAATATCATATTTAAAGTAACTAAAATTCATGAAATAGATTGAAAGATCTTTGGGTCTTCTTGGTTAAAAGGGAACAAGAATAAATTCCACATACCTTGATTAGGAAGATGAATTTGAGAAGAATTTAGCTTGAATTTGAAACCCCAATTGAATCCTAGCTTGAATCTTGAAGATGAGACTTGGAGAGAATTTTGAGAGTCTAATTCTAGAAATTAAGTGTTAGTCTTGAATAAGGGTTTAACATTAGTGTGGGAGAAGTTTAGGAATATAAAAGGGGGTTAAAAGGATCTTAAAAGCCTTGAGGATGAGTCAAAATATCAAAAATACCTTAATAAAATGCCCCCTTAAATTTTTAACTGAAGTTGACACAGTTGGCTTAATGGTCCGTGAAGCTTTTCATGGTCCGTGAAGGCCTCCCGTCTAGCCCAGATAGATTTTACGAAAAAGGGCATAACTTCTTCCTCTAAACTCGGATTGAGATGGGACTAGATGCGTTGGAAAGATAATTCAAAAAGCTTCAATTTGATAGTCATGGGCCACCCAGTTTTATTTATGCTAAGAGATATTCCCAGTTAAAGTTGACCATTCTATCAGTACTTGTGAAAAACTTAACCAATGAAATTTCTTTGAACTTGACTTGATGTATGAGACCCATGATGGCCTTAAACAATATCAATAAGCTTGAATTGAAGGCTTGAAAGTTAACTTAGCTTGAGCTTGAAGATCCCATACTTAGAATTTTTCAGTGAAGTCACCTTCACGGGAAGTTACATAGACCGTGTAGTGCCACACGAGTCGTGACACTGCCCGTACCCCTCTCCTTAGAAAATGTCCACGATCAAATTACGAGACGGTGATTTCATACTTGAAAAAATTTCAATTCGGAAGCTTTATGGATGGTCTCATGGGCCGTACCACCCCACACGGGTCGTATACTTGGCCGTCTAGCCATGCTTGGTCCTAAAGCTGTGGGATTTCTAGCCAAGGCTATCACACAACCCACCACATGGTCCGTGAAGTGTCACATGGACCATGAGGGGTCCAAGTGTGTTGTGCCTTAGTTTAAAACACCACATTTAAGGGCCAAATATCCTCCATGGGCCAAGGGCCACTTCGTGGAGGCTCCACATGGGCAGTGTGACCTTACACGGACTGTGATGGCTTCCATGAAGTGTCACCTTGGTCCAAAACTTTTCTGAAACCAAATTTTCATGCTTCATTGAGGTCGTACGAAAATCCGAGTTGTTACATCATCTCCCACATGGGAACATTCCTCCTCGAATGTGGTGGAACGAGGCTTGAAAGGGTTTACTTAGAACATGAAACATCCGAACACAAGATACAATGCATAGCTCATCATTTGAAAATCATAAAGCCTTCAAAACCCATATTAAAATGTTTTCAAAAAGTTCAAAACATCATAAAAATCATTTTTGTGCACATGTATAAATGTCATGTCATGAAACTCAAGAGTGAAAGAATAAGGACCACTGAGATAGGAAGGACATAATATTATAGGCTTGAGTAGATTGGAAAGGATAAAGGTATCGTCGTATCATACTTGATTCCACTCCCCACGTAGAACTTTCCACATGTTGATTCCTCTAAAGTACCTTCACCGAAGCCACATCCTTGTTGCGAAGCCGCTTCACTTGTCTTACCTAAAATCTCAACCAAAGCTTCCTCTATTAGACAAGGTCTGCTCAACCTTAACACCTTCCAAAGGCAAAATAACATTAGTATCATCAACAAACTTCCTCAACATAGATATATGCAAAACCGAGTGACTAGAGCTCAATTTCGGAGGCAAATCCAACCTATAAGCTACATTCCCAATTCGCTTCAACAATCTCATAAAGACCTAAATACTGGGGATTTAGCTTTCCCTCTTTCCTGAAATGCACCACACCCTTCACAAGTTCGACCTTCACATATATACAATTATCAACACGAAGCTCAAGGTCTCTCTTTCAAACCTCCAAATAAGACTTTTGATGGCTTCGAACCATCTTCAACCTTTCCTTAATCAATTTCACTCTTTTGAAGCCTCCAATAATAAATTCACACCTATAGAAGTCATTTCATCTTAACTCAAACCACTTCCAAGTAGAGATCTCAATGTGTTGAGCCACACCACCGGGCCCTTGGTGCTCTACCTTCACTTGTCGACAACTCGAGCACTCAGGTACGAACTCAGCTATGTCCTTTTTCATACCATGCCACCAATACACCTCCTTCAAATCCCAACACATCTTAGTAGATTTCGGGTGAATCAAATAATGAGAGTTATGGGCTCCACTCATGATCATTTTCCCTAAGATCACTCATATCTGAAACACAACTGATTTTGATATCGAAACACACCATCTCCCCCTTGGGAGGAAGCCTCTATCTCATTATTTTGGCAACCAACCTCTTCAATCCAACCAATGACAGATCTAGATCTTGCTTAGCCTTGACATCAACAACCACAACCTAAACTGAGAAGCATCACAATACACTACCAACCTATCTAAGCCATCTGGTAATGCCAAACCGAAGTCGACGTAAGCCGGCCTCTCAAGGCATGAGCACTCACCTCACACTCATCCAACCATACAACTTGGCCTTCTTTCTAGTCAACTTGATCAATGGAGATGCAATAGATGAGAAACCTTCAATAAACCTTCCATCATAACCAGCCAACCCAAGAAAACTTCGAATACCCAAAGAAGCAAGCATGCCAAACAATGTACGTCCTTCAAAACCCCCTTTTGGACCTCATTTAGAAGATAGCTACAACATCTCTCTCCATTGGATTGTATTACAAGCTCAAGGTAACTCTCCCTATTCGATAAGGAGGGATAGAGATAAGAAATCTTAAGACAGCACCATGGCACAATTAGAATCATGAAAAGTGAAACATTTCCTAAAACGCCTTGTAGCCTCCTACCAATAGATGTGGCGCACTTCACACCTATGAATAAGACTCTACTTGACGTGACATATTGGACTCCGAGGACTATTTATAAACCTAGTGCTCTGATACCATCTTTTTTCATAACCCAGACCTAGGGCCTACATGTGACACCGCGAATGAAAACCCGATAGTCCCCAAACAAGCCTCAAAGTATCCAAATCTACATCATCAGTTTAGAAGCGCATTCAAATAGTAAACACAGTTCTAAAGGATGGAAAAGTAGGACTCACGCTAAGAGGGAAATACAGGGCTTAGGATCGTCCACATTTCCACATCAAACATACATATATATCATGATTCCCATAATCAATCCATGCTAGCCATATCCAATAGATAACCAAAATCATAAACTTCAAATGCAACACATAGCATATAGAATCTACGAGAGTCTACAAGATGTCCAACAATGCCTCTAGTCGTAAGATGGGACGGGGGCCAAGACATGTCCCGGGCTCACCCTCAATTAAGAAGATAAACAGAAAACAACATAGAAAGGAAGAAGGTAGATTTTCCTTGGAAGATAGGACACACCACAATATCACCTCTTCGAATTTGAGCTACTCGTCAAGCGGTGGATGGTCATAACACACGTTCTTTACATGGTAAAATCATATAGGCATAGAGTATGTGTTAGTACGTTTGAATGTACTAAGTATGCGGGCATGCAATGCACATGACTTATCAAACCTGCATTTCAATGTTAGATAACAAGGGTACATAGTATAGAAAGAATCATATATTCAATGGAAATATATACAACATGCCATGAAATTTATGATGCATGAAATGCAACAATGCTCATATATTTGGGGATGGACTATAACCGACAAATCAAATCCATGCGAGCTATTTCATGAATTAGTCCGATTAGGACCTCCCACTGGTAGGGAGAAGATTACTTGCCAAAGATGATCTGCATCACACCTTACGGAACTCACATTTTGGTGGATGGTCACCTTCTTTATGGACACCATTTCAGAAGGATTTTTCAAAAAAATTTTACAAAATATATCAGAATCATAAACGAATGACCATTCCTACGACCCAGTCATTTCGATAATGGCTAACGTTCCTATGTTGGCACATTGTTCAAGGAAAGGAAGAGGGCCACTGGGGATAGCCCTAACACTCTCAATCCATCGGTATTAAGTCGATAACATCTCACTTGAATACTTATGCATATACGTGCTTTCAGGATATACAATGCTCATTTCAAATTGTTCAATACACATTTAGGTTCAAATGCCAAATAATAGATCATAATTGTAATGCTCATTCAGGGAATAACTCAATCACATATACAAGATGGTGCAAACACCCAGATGCTCAAAGAGCCAGAATCAAAGACATATTGGTGATCACCTTTTTGTCATAGCCAATATCTTATCAGGATCATATCATAATCGTTTCAAAAAATGTAGTTGGGCTTAACCCACTTCATAATTTTCATATATCAATATTCATGAATGTAATGCAATGCATGATGTAGGGATAGCATGGGTAACATAGATTCAAGTTAAAAATAAATACCATAATATAAAATTGAGTAAATCCATAATTAAATCCACATGCAAATCATAGTATAGATCACCCATGCATAAATCAACTTTAAAGGGGACATGCATGTTCATACTTTATAACTCAACGTAGATCATCATATTAGTAATCAAAATGAATTGAAATCATAGGTAAGATGCAACCCATACACTAAATAGATTTAATAAAATTAAATAATGAAATATCATATTTGAAGTAACTAAAATTCATGAAATAGATTGAAAGATCTTTGGGTCTTCTTGGTTGAAAGGGATTAAGAATCAATCTCACATACCTTGATTAGGAAAATGAACTTGAGAAGAATTTAGCTTGAATTTGAAACCTCAATTGAATCCTAGCTTGAATCTTGAAGATGAGACTTGGAGCGAATTTTGAGAGTCTAATTCTAGAAACTAAGTGTTAGTCTTAAATGAGAGTTTAGAATTAGTGTAGGAGAAGTTTAGGGATATAAAAGGGGGGGGGGGGGTTAAAAAGGTCTTAAAAGTGTTGAGGATGGGTCAAAATATCAAAAATACCTTAATAAAATGCCCCCTTAAATTTTTCACTGAAGTTGACACAGATGGCTTCACGGTCCGTGAAGGCCTCCTGTGTAGCCCAGACAGATTTTACGAAAAAAGGCATAACTTCTTGCTCCAAACTCGGAATGAGGTGATACCAGATGCGTTGGAAAGATAATTCAACGAAATTCAATTTAATATGGCATGGGCCACCCAATTCCTTTTGTGTTAAGAGATATTCCCATTTAAAGTTGACCCTTCTATCGGTACTTGTGAAAAACTTAGCCAATGAAATTCTTTTGAACTTGACTTGATGTAGGAGACCAATGATGGGCTTAAACAACATAAATAAGCTTGAATTGAAGGCTTGAAAGTTAACTTAGCTTGAGCTTAAAGATCCCATACTTAGAATTTTTCAACAAAGTCACCTTCACGGGAGGTTACATAGATCGTGTAGTGCCACACGAGCCGTGACACTGCCTGTACCCCTCTCCTTAGAAAAATTTCACGATCAAGTTATGAGACAGTGATTCCATACTTAGAAAAATTTCACTCTGGAAGCTTTACGGATGGCCTCTCGGGTCGTGTCACCCCACACGGGTTGTGTATTTGGCTGTGTAACCATACTTGGTCCCAAAGCTGTGGGCTTTCAATCCAAGCCCATCACAAGGTCCGTGAAGTGTCACGCGGACCATGAGGGGTCCATGTGTGGTGTGCCTTAGTTTAAAACACCATGTTTAAGGGTCAAACATCCTCCATGGGCCAAGGGCCACTCTATGGAGGCTCAACACGGGTCGTGTGACCTCATAGACCGTAATGGCTCCCATGAAGTGTCACCTTGGTCCAAAACTTTTTCGAAACCAAAATTTCATGCTTCATTGAGGTCATTCAAAAATCTGGGTTACAGCTGGATTAGCTCTTTAAAAAATTTAGCCTTCAGAAATTGGCCCCATAGGGAGTTAAAGGATCTAAACTTCCACCACTTCTTATATCAAAAAGGAGTACAAATTTCAGTTAGGTTTCTAATCCCCATACCTCCCTTATTTCAAGGAAAGTCAAGTTTTCTTAGGAGGCCTAGTGATATTTCTTCCTGTCCTAATCCCAACCCCAAAAAAAATCAACAATAATATTCTTAATATACTTAAGGGTGGTTTTAAAAGGAGAAAAGACTGAGAGTGTATGAATAGGGATGAAATGAAGCACATGTTTAATCAGGGTAATTCTTCCTCTAAAGCTCATAATCTTAGATTTTCATCCACTTATCTGTTCATCACCTTAGCAACTAATCCAGAGTAGTAGATGATCATTTATTTTCCAATATAGATTGGGTAGCCTAAATAAATCATTGTGTTGTCCTTTTGAGTAAACTCAGTAACCTCCTTGACCATTGCTAGTATTTCCACAGGAGTATTGATAATAACCATGAAATGGCTTTTGTCCCTATTGACAAGCTGGCTAGAGGTGCTTTCATATGTAGAGATTGTATCCATAGTCATCTTTAAAAATCTTATACAAGTAGTAGAAAAAAATGATAATATCATCAGTAAAACTTAGATGGTTCATCTGAGGGCCTCTGATCTCCCTGTGGAAGCCCATGTGGAAGCCCTTATATAGATGGTTATAGTATAGAGCATTAAGTTTTCTAGAAAGAACTTCAGCCCCCAAAATAAATAAGGCAGGAGATAAGGGATCCCTTGCGTTAGCCTCCTAATAGAGCGGAAAAAAATCATACCTGGTGCTATTAATAATTATGGAGTACCATCTGTTACTCATAATTCTTTGGATCATGTCAATGATCTATTCAGCAAAGCCCATTTCTTAAAAACCAAACAAATAAAAGACTAGGAGACCCTGTCATAGGCCTTGACAATATCCAACTTAATCACCACATTGTCTCCTTCCTTAGGTTTTTCAATGCCATGAATAATCTACTGAGCAAGCATAATATTCGTAAAAATACCCCTACCCTTAACAAATTCATATTGGTTTGGAGAGATAAGATCAGGCAAAATAGGAGCCAATTTGAGACTTATCAGTTTAGAGATAATCTTATTAGTAAAATTACTTAGACTAATTAGTTTGAATTCAAACAACTTGTTAGGATGGTCAACTTTGGGAATTAAAATAAGGCAGATATGAGACATGAACTTAGGGATCTCACTTCCACAGAAGAAAAAGCTTGTACTGCAGCTAGCAAATCCTCCTTAATTATGTCCTAGCAAACTTGGAAGAATTCGCCACTCATTCTATTAAGGCCAGGAGCAAAATTTGGATTCATGTAAAAAACAACCTGTTTAAGTTCTTCCAAATTGAGCATTGCTTGAAGAGTCCTATTATGATTTAGCACTGACCATTCTAGGTATACAATGCAATACTTTCTCATTAATATGTTGGTCCTGGCATTTAAAGTGTTGTTGGAAGTGCTCACAAGCAGTAGTAGCATTATTTTCATCACCTTGTAATATATGATGTGCTTTAATGTGAGAAATGCTAAGTCTTTTGGCATACTTCTTGTTGATCATATAAATTTAAGCAAAAAATGTGTCCTATGGCTAAGGACAAGAAAGAGAGTATAGCCAGGATTTGATATTCCTCCATCGTCGAAAGTTTGGTGTATGCACTAGATCAGATCTTACTCATGCAATTGGTGTTGGTAGCAAATTTTTTGATAATCTCAAAAAAGATTGTTGAAAAGCTGTGAAATGGGTACCTAGGTATTTGGGAGGAAGGTCTAATGAATGCTTGTGTTTTGGAGGATCATATTAAGTCTTGAAGGACTATACGAATGATGATATGACAGGTGACCTTGATAACAAAAAAATCATTATTAGATATTTATTTATTTTTCAGGGGGAGTTATATCATCCTAGTCAAAGTTGCAAAAGTATATTGCACTATATATACCTAGAGTAGAGTATATTACGGCTACGGTAGCTAGCAAAGAGATGATATGCCTCAAATAATTCCTTCAATAACATGAATTACCGATGACAGTCAAGTGCAAGAACTTGATGTACTATGCAGAGATGAAACACATAGACATGAGATATCATTGAATTCGAGAAAAGATAAAAGACAAATCTATGCAGATTAAAAAAATCTCTAAATCTCTATAAATGAGAATCCTATAGATTTGCTGATCAAAGTGGTAACAAGGGATAAGTTCGAATTGTACAAAGAATTTCTTGACATTAATTCTCTTTGAAAAGATAGAGATACCTCCTTCCCGGTCATGGGACTGGAGGCGAAGATTTGTAGAGGTCCATCCCATGCCATGATTTTTTTTCTTAGCTACAAAATTATAAAAAATAACAAGAAAGTCAAAAATGTGAATTTGGCTGTTGAAAAATCTCAACAATTAAAAGATCACTATTTTTGTTAACCAAATCTCACCAACAAACCTACTCAAGTTTAAAACATTGATTTATGGAGAAATCTAGTTAATGAAACATAGTACTCTCTTCTAAAATATTCTTGGCTACCTTTTTCTAGAATTATCTTTTCTAAAATATTTCTGGACTTCCCTCTCTATCGTTTTTGAATATTCTAGCTAGATTCTTTTTTGAAATTTCTTAAATATTAATTAAGTTGGTGATGAAGTAAAAACACAAACAGTTTCATCTGAACCCTCTTTTGCAAAAAAATATATTATTATTATACATGTTAAAATTATCTATTTATCTATATACAATAGATGTTTAATCGCTTTTGACTTTTTTATGTGCTTACTTCTTCATATTTTAATCTTGCTTGATAAAAATTCTAACTATATCACTAATTTTATCCTACATCATGTTTTGAGAATAATATTGCTTTGTAGAGTTTATACTACTTTGGAAATATTTAAGCACCATAAATTGAACATCAAGATAACAGAAAATATGTTAAAGAGGGTTTACTAAGACACGACATGTTTGTCCGTTTGAGTCTTGTCAAAATCTTTTTTCTATATAGCCAACTCATAATGTTGAATATGAATTATTGATTACACTGCAGCTGTATATGTAAGAGCATTATATATTTTACTAATTATTTTATCCATCTCACCACTTTCCGTACTCTTCGCTCTCTTGGTGAATGGTGTTCCAAAATATACTTTTACTAACTAGTACTCCCTTAGTTTCAATATATACTTTGATGGGCACCAATTTTTTTATTTATAAAAAATAAATTGTGTTTCGTGGTTTTAATTAAAGATGTGTACTCGCTCTGTCCCAAAGTACTTAGCATATTAATTTCATTTATGAGATTTAAATTAATTCAATTTTGATTGATATTTTAAAAAAAATTTCTCATCAAATTGATATGATAAAAATTACAATCTATGGTACTTTTTGTACAACTTTTAAATATCAAAATTATATGTGAAAATATTAGATGAATTAATTATTCTCTCTATTTCTTTTTAGTTGTCATAGGTTTCGTTTTAAAAATTAGGCTGTATAAATTTGGACTAACATTTTAAAATATATATTTTTTATCATAATTATATGACGAATTACAATTTGTAGTATTTTTCATATAGTTTATGAATATCTAAATTTTTATTTAAAAATACCAAATTAAGGTAACATTACAATTTATTTAAAAATATCAAATTGATTCTCAGAAAATGCAATGTGAGAACTAAAAAGAAAGGGAGGAAATGATTCAATTTAGTTCCAAAAGATAAGTTAAGTTTAGTCTTGAAAAACATGAACTTAAAATAAAATTTGAATCTTGTTCTTTCAAACACACCTCTTAAGGATATGTTTTGAGTTGGTTAATATAGACAGTAAAGCAGACTTCAAACAAAACACACAAATTAAATTAAAATGAATGGAGTACTAGATTGAGATCTCTGCCACGCACACAAAAAATCTAAACTTCCTCTAGCGTATAAGGACTAAGGTTGTAAAGTGTGTAAAGTAGAAAAACTTGTTGAGTCCTTAAAACCGAAGAAGGAGCTGAATAAGAAAAATCCAAACAGCTCTCATCCCTAATTGTTATATCAATATTTAGTGGGGCAAAATCCGCCACAACTCAAGCACATTAGTGATCTAAAGTAAGTTTGATTGAATTTGTACATGAAATCTTAAAAAAAATTATATGAAATTTATATATTCGTAAATTATGTGAAAAATACTATAAGTCACAATAATTGGCAATTAAAAAATATTTAAAAAATATATAAAAATTTTATAGTAAAAAATAGATTTATTTGAATTTCGAAATCCAAAAAGTGTCAGAGATAGAGGAAGTAGCAAGTCTCTACTCTCTTGCTTTCATATGGCATGTTTAACACCATAAGTTTCGAGGACATTTTGATATATTTTATATAAGAGTATATGGTTTAGAAGATCAAAAGAAAATGAGACAAATAAATTGAGAACGAGGGAGTAGTTAATAAAGGTAAATGGGAGGGGCAGGAAAGTCAATATTTGATGGGGCAAGCAAGCACCTTTCATATATACTTGCAAGATAAGTAGGTTCTTTTGTTCTCTCTGAAAAATGTGTGTATGGAATTCCAATAAATAAACCTCTTTTTCCTCTCTAAGCTCAATTTTGTTTGTCTCTCCGGCTGTGTTTACTATTTTGGTGGGTGTTTGAGTAGTTGATGGATATTGATCGCTGTTGGACACTTGGGGGGGTGTTATTATTTTATCAATCACAACACTATTGCATGGCAACATCAGAATTCTCAACATTCAAGTCTCAATCTTTTCTTTACTTGATTACTCTTTTCTTGATTTTCCTCATCCTTGTCCATTCTGATGATCAAAACTCAGATCCTAACTATTCATCATCTTCTACTTCTACAACAACAATGAAGTTGCACCCAAGAAAAATCCCAAAAAACAAAGCAGAATATGGTGCTGCTGCTCATGAAGTTCCTAGCGGTCCAAATCCTATATCAAACCGGTAATCATTTGAAGAATACTATCAAAGAGCTTGTGACGGCTGCCTGGCGATTGCTTCTTTTTTATGTCTCACCACAAAACATTTGTCTTCATCTTCTCAAGTTTGTTACTATTACCTTTCTTCTTATCCTCACCATTTCATATTACCTTTCTGTTTTGGACTTGTATATATAGCAAGACACAATTTTACTACTATATATAGACATATAAAATTATATATACGTAGCTACAAAATCTTTTGTTCTGTCTTCAGACATATATCAATTGCTGTTTTTTTTGATGAATCCATTAGTGAATTGCTCTTTTCTTTCGTTATTATATTACTATGTACACCACAAAATATATGACGTTTACCTCAAGTTTTTTGTCTCTGATCTATGTTTACTTGGTTAAAAAATATGTGATAAAGGATTCAACTTTTTAATATTCCATCTCTGTAAATCAGCCTCAAAAATAAAAATTGTTGTCATATGAAGCTTTTGGATTATCTCTTGGTAAAAATCTTATCTTTTCTGTTAATTAAATTAATACTTTTAAAAAGCAATAGAAGCGTTAAGTCCACATAATAATTGTAAAATTTGACAAAAAATAAAGAAATGGTATTTGAAAATTAAAATTGTGTTGGGACATGAATACAAATTGAAGTTATTTTTGACTTTTTGTGTGTAAAAACCATATTTTTGGAATTTCCAAAGAATTCAAGAATTCAACTTCATGTTGAATTTCAAAAAATTGTAATATCTAAACAAAATAATATGTGGATAAAAGTGAAAAATGTTTTTGGCCAAACAGTCACTAAAACGAACATGTATAGTTGTAGACTGGATCTTGTTAGGGTTTTTAAGTTTAGAGAAGGAAAGAGGGCAAATCTTTCATATGGGTGTGGGTAGGTGGGGTTGAATAGGAGAAGAGGGACCTTCCCCTTTTGTTTTTTTTTCAAAAAACTTTTTTTAAATTTTTAAAGAAAATAAAAATAAAATTTGATTACTACTCCTTACTTTGGACAATTTGCTTTTTGTCTTCTCAGTGCACAAACTTCAAGAAAGCTGATGACTAATGCATATTATGAGGCCATGATTTGATAATCATCAGATTTCATTAATCATTTTTGACTTTTTTCATTTTAATGTATTATACATCACGTCTCCAAAGAAATTATTTCTTTCTTTTTCTTTCATAATAATATTTATGTATGTATCGGATTGATTTTTAAAATCATTTTAAAAGAAAGAATTTTCCGAAGGAAATCAGTCAAAGAATCTGATTCTTATAACACTCTTGCATGGATTTTCTTTCCAGTAGTTGGTTACCTTTTTCATCCTCGTATAGTGTACATCAAATCATTTTTAAAAAAAATTCAAAACATAAGTTTTATTTTCAATTTGTTTAAAAAAAAATTAACTTCAAGTATTATCATTTTTATGTCCAAAAACGTATTAAGTGTTAATTAAGGAAAAATAAGGACTACATTCTTATACGTATATAAAGGTACATCTCAGCTTTTCCTCGAGGAAATCTAATGCTACTGTGGAATTCTCTTTATTCTTTTGTCGTCCTTTATTTAAATGTATATGTTATTAATAATATATAATATATAATATTCCTTTGCCAGCTGATGATAAAAAGCACTCACAATAGAGAATCCAACGTGAATTGTGGAGTACCGTATAAAACTTCTTCTCTACTCTTCCCTCCTACTCCATCTACATTTTCCAAAGGCAAAACAAATAAATATGTATTTTAATTTCTCTTCACTTAATATTTATGATCTTCAATTTTAAATATGCACAATTAAATATTTAAATTTCTATAAAATTAAATAAGTAGACACATAATGCATCCTACATGGCCAATTACACAAGATATCATCTCAATGAAATTTTGTTTGTACTAAACTTGTTTCAAGCAAGCAAACACATATCTTTTAATTTTATATTGATAATTATAATTTCGCTTCACAATGTACAAAGATAACCAGATAATTAAACTCTCACCTACCTTGTTGGAAAACAAAACAGAGAAAAGATTGAAGTACTACTTGTTATAGCAACAATATGATCAACTCCTCCTTTTCATCTAATTTATTCCCTTATTAATTCACAAATAGTGTGGAGAAGAGTAGCACGGCTGGTCAAGCATCTAAAATCAGCGATCAGTGAGGAAAAAAAAATTACAATCACTTATTATTTGGAAAATTTACTTTTTTGAATTTTTGCTTTAAAAAGAAAAACTTATCTCTATTTGTGGCATTTCACCGTTCACTGAGTATGTTGTTATAAAAAGAAAAACTTATGCTACTACTTCGGGCTTATTTGCTTCACTGAAAGCTTCACCAAACACATTTATTTTTTAAATAAGTACTCCTTATATTTCAATTTGTTTGTTCTATTTTACTTATTAACTAGTTCAGCATACGTGCTTTGTATGTATATGTCGTGTCAATCTAAATTATATATAAATGTACTTTTCATTTAAATAAATATAATATCCATATAAACAAAACTAGATAAATGTTATTTATTTGATGCAATAGTTTAATCTATTATGAATAGGAAAAAATGAGAAAATCAATTCAATTACTCATAATATAGAGATATGTTAATAGTTTATGAAAACACAAAGTAATAATTTAGAATTGAATAGTTAGGACAGCAATAATTTAGAATTGAATAGTTAGGAGTTAAATAATTAATTGATTAAATTTAATTTAAAAAGGGGCTCCTAAATATAAAAAAAATAGTTTAATGTTTCAATATAATTTTAATTACTCTTTTATTTTTGAATTTGCTATATTATATACTTTTATTAACAAAATATTTGATAATAAAAAATTTAGTTAATTTCAAAGTCTTAAATATTAGAAAAAGAATAATATTTTCTTTTTTCCCTTCATATCCTCGACAGTTATTTATATAGAATAACTCTAAATCAAGAGTGAACTCTAAGTATACTAAATAAATAAAAGATATAAAATAATAAATTAAGAAAAATAGTGAAAAGATATTTTTTTTTATAAAAAAGAGTATTTTAATGAAGGACAAAAAGGTTAAACAACCTTTAGGTGTTCACGCTTTTAATATAGTATAAGTTTATTTAAAAGGGAATGTCTCTTAAATTTTTTGACGATAAGTTTTAATTTCAACATTTCACATGACTTGTTTAAGGTCATATATATATATATATATATATATATATATATATATATATATATATATATATATATATATATATATGTATGTATGTATGTATGTATCTATGTATGTACATATATTATTTATAAAGAAATGCGAATAAACAAACAACTCTCCGTCAACATGCCTGTTTAAGCTATCTACTTCTTCGCCGCTATTATATGGGACTCGCAAAAATAATTTGCGGGTTCATTAATTTAATATTTCCAACGCAGTTTGATTATATTTCTTCAACTACTTCAATTATGATTTTGCAATATTAGCCTTGATAAATTATTTTGCAAATAAGCAGGCGAATCTCTGCCAGCATGTCTGCTTCGTCGCCGCTATTATATGGGACTCACAAAAAGAACTTTGCCTGCTTCTTCGAAGTTATTATATGGGACCCACAAAAAGAACTCACGAATTTCTTAATTTAATATTTCCAAAGCAACTTGATTATATTTCTTCTGCTGCTTCTAAGTCTAATAATTAATAACTTAAAAATTTTAAAATGCATACAAAAAATTTATTCGCATCACAAAAATTGAGATAAAATAAATCTGTTGGGCCCGTACGAGCACGGGGCTGGTGATTAGTGTATATATATGTGTGTGTGTATTTGTGTAAAGAAGTAGGGTATTTTAGCCTTTCAAAAGCTTGGATTAACATCCTATTGATCCCTGATATCTTTGTCGTCATTTACCTAGTTGAAAAAAAGATTGAAGTTATATATACAGATATCACAATTTTTCAAATTTTATGTTAGTATAATACAGGTTAATCAGTATTACAAGTTACTTATGTTTTTATCAAGTTATTAATTCCAATATTCATCAAACAAATTCATCTACAATTGTTATGAAACCATAAAATAATTAGAAGAAGAATATAGCTGGGAGAAGAGAGAAAAATTCTTATTTCTCTTGAGGGATTCATTACAATGAAGAAAAATCTTTTTATATGTATTCCTTTGTTCCAAATTTAGGATTTCTGACTTTTCTCCAAAAAAACGTACAAAATAGACGTGCATTCTATTACAATAATATTTATAGCACCTCCTCTTGGATGTCTACTTGATAGATGATGTGACTCGATAAAACTTTACTGGAAAAAATCAGAGGAAAAAATTCTAGTGAAGGTGAAAAAGTGCATGCATATAGTTAATATATAATATGCATTTTACTTGTGTCATTAAAAACTTTACAAAGAAAATCTAGTGGTATTAAACCTCATAAAGAGAAAAAGAGTACAATGTGTATTAACTTTCCCTGATGAGAACATCAATCTAAAGACTTAAATCTTTGTATCCCAATCTTGTACACCGTCTTCTTAAAGTTGTAGTCGATAGAGAGTTGGTGATAAATCATTCATATTATCATTCGAATGAATCTGTTACAAATTGATATAATCATTCTTTTGAAGCTCACCATTTTTATAGGAACTTCTGTACCAAAAATAATGATATCTCCAATTATAGCCCTTTTGGGATGTATAAGTACGTGTATAAAAACTTTGGTGAGATATGATTTATTCTATCTCCATTTTTAAATTCTTCCTTCCTTTTTTCTATGCATAGTGCATTATCTTTATATAAGATCATGGGTATTTGTCCTATTTCAAATCACCAATTTTCCTAAAATAAGATGTATCAATGATATATATTAGATAAAAACATTCTTGATTTACTTCACGAATAACTATTATGTAATGACTTATTCCCTTGTCACTGAAATATATGCAGTAGTGGTATACAAATCTTTTTGTCATAGGATTAGGGTCAACTCCTTGATATATGAGTGCATTAGTTCTGAAATAACTCGTATAATGGCCCTATTAGAAAGTTAAGTTGAAAGTTCCTTACAGATTTAATTTTGAACTTAAGTTTAAACTAATTTCAATTCCAAACAATCATATCTCTCAGTTTATATAATATTAAGTGATCCCCGACTTATCAAATTGAAGGTTTATGAGTCTTATTTCTAATTCCACCAAGTTTGCATAATTTGGAGTCCGTAGTAAAAAAAAAAATATAGCCATTTTATTAAAGAGTATCCAAGCTGAGGTTACCATGTTGGGAATTAGGCCTCTATAGTGGGGTTGCCACAATAGGATACTCGCAGTTGAATGTGTATTTTTAGACATAAAATGTTATTTTACTCCTAAAACTCGTCGAAGGTCGGGTTAGAGTAAGGGATGAGAATTTTATTTGTTTTTTCTTGATTTTCTCCTTTAGGTAAGTCCTTCTATCACTTTGACACTTGTTTAGTTCTTTAAGCCTTAGAATAACATTAGATTAATCATGATGGAGGTAGAATATTAAACTAGGCAGAAATTTATAAAGAAAATTAATAGGTTGAAATTTCTTGAATTTGAGTTAGGATTGATAGATTATGTTCTTGGGTTGATAATTAATCTAACCAGTCCAAAATATAGAGCTTTTGAATAGATTGGAGGATAAAACTAGGGAGCTGAGTCCCAAAGCATTTGTTGGAAGAGTAATCTATTAATTACTCGTGTAATTGTTATTATTCAATTATTTAGCCTTTGCAAATGTGAAGAAGAAGAAGAAGTTATTCAATGATACAACTTACTTGTTGCAGTAGCTTGACGTCCAAGTAAGTTAAGTTTCTCAATTGAATATTTGAACCAATTTTTAATTGCATAGTATAATATAAATTGATAAGATAGGTCATGCCTAGGCCTTCAGGCATAGGATCTAGATTGTAAAATGTGTTATTATTATTATTAGATCAGAAATACATTATGTGAATTATGATTAGTCAGTGACTAACAGTGATGGTCTAGTTTTTACTGTCCTTAATATTTCTTATTAAGATAATTGATTAATATTGTAAGATTTATGTGTTATGGTGAGATCTTGCGATTTGTGATAATCAAGGAGGTCCTATATGTATGTATGTATATATATATATATATATATATATATATATCCTAATATAAAAGGATGTATGTGAAATGATTTTATGTTTAGTAATCTCATACAATGAACCTATTGCGTTAATTGTAGCTTCAAGTGGATTAGTTGTATTATAGTTAATAGTTGTATTTTCAAGTTACTATTATATGTGCCAAATAACTACTTCATTAATATTACATTTACAATATACGGTTAAAAAAAGAAAGAAAGAACATGAAGTGAAGTGATAACTCAAAGGAAAGAACATGAAGTGAAGTGATAATCTATGATTAAATTGCACGCAATGAACTTGATACTTAATTGTTTAAGTGTGAATAATTCACTATGATTGTAATATGACTGTGGTTGTTAAATCACATACTAGGCCATCACACTGACTATTATATTGGGTATCATGCTTGTACATATTGGATCCGGTACCATGCTGATGTGTTGTCAAAATACAATACTTTTGATGCTTTAAACTTAGGATTTTTGTATGTTGTATGGAGCTTTTTAGTGGATTAGATATATGTTTGGTGTGTTTTTCAGAATTCAGGCATAATTTGTTGAAGTTCATCAATGCATGACTAATTTTTGGAGTTTTATGAGCCCATTTATAAGCCGTGATTCTATCCATGGGCCATAGATAGTGTTCATAGATGAGATTCAGAGGCTCCGTATAAAGTCCAATTTATATGAGATGATCCTCAGACCAAAGTTCAATAAAAGAAATCAGTTCGTGGAAGAGAGTTTACAATTCTATTTTATTGTATGATTTATGAGGCCAATTCTATGAGCCATAAAATGATATATAAGTCATCAATTAAAGTTTCATGGCCAAGATCTTGCAACTATGAAAGGTTTCTCTACTTTCCATGAAGAAAGACCACGAGCCATAACAAAGTCCATGGATCGTAGACTTGGTCCATGGAGTGACCTGATCTTGCACGCTGATATACCCAAATTTACACTCTAAAGAGGAACAGTAAAACGGTCGTTGATCAAATATAGAACTCAACAAGAGGTGAGGTCGATCCCACAGGAAATGCATGAGAATGATTCTATTAGCACCCTTTTTCAGATATAAATCTATTCGTAAGATAAAGTTGCATGAAGTAAATGTAGGGTCTATGATGTTTCAATCAAATTCCTAATGTAAAGTAGCTAATGTGTACGTTGACTACTGAATTTCAAACAATTAATGAGAAGCTAGGGTTGTGTTCCCCATGACGTCTAATACGATAACCAAATTGGTATGGTAAACTCATTCATGACTGTGCATACAAGATCAAAAAGGTTAGATAACACCTAGTTCACCTTTCGGTCCTTCCTAGACATATTTCACTCATCACCTTCCGGTCTCAAAATGTGTACAACTGTAACCTTTGTTCTAGATCTCAGAATACTCTCACCTTTTGGTCTCAAGTACTTAGACTAGGTTAAAAACCCCGAATTTCTGTTGTAGAATTCTTTTCCTAATTACTACATCCCTCCCAGGCATGTAACAAATACAAGCTTATCCTAATGTGTCAACTCATTAAGGGAGAAGTTAAAGCAAAGAATGCTACAGTGTATGCGATGATCAATCCCAAAAGTTCACCCCCAAATTTTGTTATCTTATTGAATTGTCATGGTTCCCACAACCCTATTTGTGGGTTTAGCCTAGCATATTCGACGAAATTCGCCCACAACAATACAAAGAAATCATGATAAATGATTTACTATTGATATAATGATGAATCTACGTGTTACGATCTCCAAAGAGATGATCAAAACCCAAGAATTATATAAATAAGAGCACAATAGTGTTCTCCTCTTGTACTCTAAGTCCAGTGTTCAATAATAATTAAAAATGGAATAAAACAAATATATATATACAAGGAAAAACCTACTCCAATTTAAAATAGAAAAATAGACATCGGCATGGGTACAGGTCACTACACAGACCGTGAGGGTCCACACAAACCGTGAAATGGTCCGTGAGTCTTCACTGCCCTTGTGATCCCACGTGTATAGGCACGGTCTGTATAGAAGTTCACGGACCGTGAAACAGCCCATGGACCTTTCCTTAGCAACTTTTCAGCAACACTTTGATCCTCCATCTTCAAGGCCGATGTCACGGTCCGTAGTTGGTCACACGGTCCGTGACGGGCCCCGTCTCTCTTCCATTGTCCAATTTTTGTTATTTTCAACGGTGGTCCTTCCAACTCACGTCAACTTCATGGCACATGACACGACCTACGTCAATTTCCATGGTCCGTGAAAGGCCTCGTGAGGTTTGCCTTGGGCTTCATTCCAGCTCCTTTGTTCTTCACACCAAGTGTGAGGCCACGACAGGGTTCACGGTCCGTGTAACGTGGCATGGTCCGTGAAGGCACCCCTGGTCCTTCACTCGGTTTAATTCATTGTTTCCTTCATTTTGGGACAATTCACGTACCCTTCCACGGTCCATGTGAGGCTACATGGGCCATGAGGGTCTCCGTATGCCACCACTTTAGCTCTTTTTTGCTTTTTTTCTCGCACTTCACCATCGTTCCATGTCTTCACAATTTTCCTGAAAAATAATAAATTCACACATCAAACCAACATATTTGCTTGAGAACTTGCAAAAATTCTATGTTCAAAGAGTCATAAGAGTTGTATTTCCACGACTCATCAACACCCTCAACTTAGAACATTTGCTTGTCCTCAAGCAATAAGGACTTAAATAAACTACACATAAATACAAGTGCCTCATCAGACCTATGGGTAACCCTTCAATTTTAACATATATGCTCAAAAAACGTGCTTAATGTGCTTATAGCCCAAACAGACCTACAAAGATTAAGGTGAACATCCTGCATGTACAGTCAGTCCACATAAGATCGGGAACCAAGATGAACCAGTTGTATTAGCAACCAATCAGTGCAAGGATAGTGCCCACACTACAAAGAAGTCTCGCACACACAACAAATCAATGTAGAATAGAGACTAAAATATAGACACTCACTTTCGCAAATGATTTTCAGTGGACACATATGTATCGATCATATGCTTGCCCTTATTTTCACCACCTCAACTCTCGAATGACCTTTTTTGGATCACATTAGGACTTTTGTGGCTTGTAATGTAGGCTCAGTTTATAGTGGAGTACATTTAGGATCAAGTGACTAATCGGCCCCTCCAAGACACTACTTTGACTCGGCCATCTGCTCTTAGTTTTCAGTTCCTATTGCCCCTAAATTCGGACCTAACCATTAAGTAAGAAGTGTTTTTCTTCACTTTCACTGTCATTTGGGAGTAATTTTGGTGATCTTTTTCTTCTTCTTCTACAATATGTTTCAGTCACACTCCCAATTTTCTTTTCCTCTTTTCGTTCAGCTCTTTTCCTCACTTATTTTTCTGCTCTTCCTATAATAACCACCCTCAACTTAGGCTTTTGGCATAGGCTGAGGTTCACAATGTCTTTTAAAGGACCAGAGCAAACATAAGCCACCCTCAACTTAAGCCTTTGGCCTAAGCTTAGGTTCACAATGTCCTAGGAGAGACCAGACTCAACATACAAATTCACAGACAGATAGGGGAGGTACTTAGGGTTATGAAAGAAAGCGGTCTATTCAGGTTCAACTTTTTGGTTAAAAAAGGCAATTTCATTTGGTTGGTAAACTTTTAGGCTAAGTGACTAATCAACTAAAAGAGCCTAAGATCACATCCTAATTCAGGCAATCGGGCATTGTTTTGGTGGGACTAACCGGGGAAGTTCTAGCTTACGAGTGTGCCGCCTAAAATTAACAAATACGCTCACACACACGTGGCACATCTCTTACACTTATTAGTACTAATCAACATAATCATGCTTTATTCATCAATATACCAACCATACAATGCATAACATGCTTTCCAAATTGCATAACAGTTTGCAGGGATGGGATGCATGCACATACAAGCTTTTTACAACATTTTTAATTTTAACTTGAGGCATTTTACTCAGCTCAAAACATAGGTTACCCTAAACAAATATAAGCACATGTATTTACACAATCATCATGACTTAAGTATGCTAGTTCTACTAGACAATACATTTGAGTGAAAAGAAATTTGGCAAGAAAAACTCTCAAGCGGCAGGATGCCCCACCCCTTTCAAAGAGACGGTCAATGCCCTCATCGCACCATAGCTAAAAATAAAGCACAAAATAGGAATAGAACATACCTGGGACGCCCTAGGCGTTAGTTGGGCCATCGGGGTCAGACCACTGGTAGGGTCCCTGTCATCAAAAGTCACACTCGATCCGACGGTGCTCCCAGAAGCTCCTATCCTAGCCGCCTCACGTGCTAGCCGCGCGTTTTCCTCTTGCTCTGCGGTTGCTCGACCTGGGCTCTCATGGCCTTGCACAACTTCTTCTCTTCTTCGTGTTGCCGATCTTGTGGAGGGCTGCCTCGATGGCTGCGTCACTTGCCTTTGTCCTTTTTCTAGATACTTCAGTGGGTGGCACCAGTGCAACAACTGGCACAGGTGAAACACCCCATATGTCTTCTAGAACCGGAGCCACCGGGGCATTGAAAAACAACATCCAAGACTCTAGAGGTGGAGCCGGCACAGTGCGGTTGCACTAAGTGGCCAGCTAGGCAATTTGGTCCTTCATGTCACTTATCGCCTGCACTAGTTTAGACATTTCATCGCCAGACATACCCCCAAACACATCATGGAAATACCCGTCCAAAGTGTTGACATGGTCCTGCAAGTTGCTGATTTGACCAGTAGTTCAGCTTAGAGATGATCCTCTGCCTGTTGGATGTGAGACTGAACCACCTAAGGAATTCGTGTCACTATTTGATCAACAATTGCGCGTGTTTGCCGCTGGTCGGTCATTACTCTGGCCAGGAACTCATAAGGGACATACACATAGCCTTGTTGCATCAGAGGAGCTTCACCACTACCCTCGGGCGGCTCAGAAACCTCACCTAACTGTGGGGCAGAGGTGTAATCCTCGAATGACAAGGGCTGCTGTGGGACCGCCTGTGGAAACATCGCAGGGTCCCCCAGCCTGCGTGATCTAGTGTGCATCAGAGGGTTGTGAACATCCTTAATTAGGGCAATGTTAACCACACCTTTGGGAGTTATCTTCCAGTCCAGGAAGTGCGTGGTAGGGATACAAACCTGTTTGCAAAGCGCTCGGATCAGGCATGGGAAGAATATACCCCCTGATAAGGCTTGGTCTCACATTTCAATGACATTGATCCAACCCACATTAATCCCGTACTTAGCAACCAAGAACGCCACCAATGAGGCATGGAATGGTTGACGTGTGTTGTCATTAGCTGTGGGTATTAGTCGAGCCCGCACCACCGACCACTAAAATTTTGTAGCAAACGTGAGGGACGCCTTGGCAATAGGAATTCTGGAGTTTGTAACCCAGCCTGCATCAGCCCCTTGTAAGCAATCCATTTTAGTAATATGGCCAGCGAAGTTGGATCAGACGTTCGACCCTCATCGGTGATCTTAACATGTCTAGCGATAAATAAGCTATCTGGAGGGGCCCGGTAGTCTGGACCAAATAGAAACCTGTTGATAGTGGTCTTAGAAATATCCACCCGTTCCCCACGCACCATGACATGCTCCTGTGGGGACAATTTATAGGCCAACTGCTTCTTCACTCTCTTGGAATGGTTTCCCTGAATGGAATCCACTAGGCTGGCAGCGTAGCAGGAGTAAAATTCAGCAATTAGCTTGGGCCCGTAATAGCCAGTGGGTTGTGCCATCTACCTAAACTGATATGATTCAAACACATCCCTGATATCCGAGACCCAATCTAGGTGATTTGTGAGGACCCGCATCTTAGAGACAATGGCCCGCCGCTGGTATCCCCCGGAGCCTTTTGTTAGTCCATTCATATAAATCTCCTTCGCATTGGGGACTGCCCATTGGCTGCGTAAAAACACAATAAGACACCTAGCAGTTTCAAGATCTAATGTCCAAGAAACCGTGTAGTGTGTGGCTTCATCATCACTATCTCGGAGGGTCAAGACGTCGTCCACAGCCTCAGTGTGGTGTTGGTTCGTGTCTGGGGCACATACATGTTCATCGGGTGCCAGAACATCATTCTCCCCCTCAACTTTAACCTCAAGAACCCCCTCCTCAGACTTGGGGGCTATAGTTTGGCCCGATGGACGAGATCTTGTAGTGCGATGGGAGCGAAAGGAGACATTGCTGGTAAAATGTACCTCGGACCCTCCTGAGGAGTCATCGCTTGAGTCACTCTCTTGGTGCTGACTAGAAGATACAGAGGGAGAATCGCGGAGACGTGACTCAGGCTCATCCCTAGGTTGGCTTGGCCTTAGGGGGGACCCATGGTACCTGTAAATGCCACGAAGAATAAAATGGTTAGACATGATGGAATAAACAGGGCGACACACTAACGGGTACTCAGACTTCCTCTGTGCTATGAACGTGACAAAAACCCTTAAGAGTGGTGTAACCCGATCTATCATAGGGAAATTGCACTGAAAAAGATGTGGAACCTAGACTAACATTTATCAATGAAACAAAAAATCAAGTACAAAGGTTACACGGATGGAGGGCCCTACACGGGCTGTGTAGCATGACAAGATCCGTGGTAGAGCCCATGTGTAAGGACCCGAATTCTTGAACAACTTTATAATGTTGCTCCATGAGAAAGAAATTGACCAAGTGTAACTTCATGGAAGGCTCACACGGCTTATGTGAGGTTACACGGACCGTGTGGGCTCCAGTGAAGGGATACTTGGCCATAATTTTGATTGTGGGGACTTGACAGGGAGTTTTGGGCTAAGGCACGTCACACCGGAACCCACACGGACCGTATGGTGCTTCATGGGCAGTGTGGTAAGCCATGTAATGGCCTTGCACTTGGAAAACCAAGAAACAAGGACAAGTATGGTCACACGGCCACCCATGGTCTGTGTGGTATGTCACAGGCTGTGTGGCCCACTATATAGCTAAAAATGCAAAATTTTTCAAAGTATGGAATCATCGTCTTGTAACTTTGCATGATAGAATTTTTCTAAGTATCATTTCACGGTCGTTGACACCACCCGTGTAGTGTCACATGGGCCGTGTGACCGTCTGTATGAACTTCCTCTGCATTGAAAATTCTAAGTATGAGATCTTCAAGCTCAAGCTGAGTCTAACTTTCAAGCCTTGAATTCAAGTTTTTTATGTTGATTAAGGCCATCATAGGTCTCCTACATCAAGTCAAGTTCAAAGGAATTCCATTCGCTAAGTTTTTCACAAGTACCAATAGAAGGGTCAACTTTAAATGCTCATATCTCTTAGAAAAAGGGGAACTTGGTGGCCCATGACCTGCCAAATTGAATCTCTTTGAATTATCTTTTCAACGCATCTAGTGTCACCTCATTCCGAGTTCAGATAAAAAAGTTATGCTCTTTTTTGTAGAATCTTTTTGGGCTAGACGAGAGACCTTCACGGAACGTGAAGTCAATCGTGTCAAGTTCAATTTGAAATTTAAAGGGTTGTTTTATTGAGGTATTTTTGATATCTTCACCCATCGCCAAGACGTTTAAGACCTTTTAACCCCCTTTTATATTCCTAAACTCCTCCTACGCTAATTCTAAACCATCATTCAAGACTAACACTTAGTTTCTAGAATTAGACTCTCAAAATTCTCTCCAAGTCTCATCTTCAAGATTCAAGCTAGGAATCAATTGGGTTTAAATGCAAGCTAAATTCTTCTCAAATTAGTCTTCCTAATCAAGGTATGTGGGATTGAGTTTTCGTCCCTTTCAACCAAGAAGACCCAAAAATCCTTTCAATTGATTTCATGAATATTTAGTCTACTTTAAAGGTGGGTTTTCATTATTTGATTTTATTAAATCCAATTGATGTATGGGATAAGCTTTTCCTATGATTTTAATTTACTTTGATCACTATTATGATGATTTTCATTGATTTATGAAGTTATGAACATGCATATTCCCTTTTAAAGTTTGATTTATTCATTGGAGATCTATGTTATGATTTACATGTATATTTAATCATGGATTTCCTCAATTTCATTTTATATTTCCAATTTTAGATTGGATCTATATTACCCATGCGATTCCCATATCATACATTGCATTTGCGTTCATGAACATTGATTTATATGAAAATTATGAAGTGGGTTAAGCGAAATTATGTTTTACGAAATGATTATGATATGATTTTGATAAGGCATTGGTTACGACAAGAATATGATCACATACATGTCTTATGATTATGGCTCTTTGAGCATCTTGGGTGCTTGCACCATCTTGTATATGTGAATGAGTTATTTCTTGCATGAGTATCATGATTATGACCTATGATTTGGCATTTGAGCC
Organism: Solanum rostratum; assembly: GCA_029948455.1. Classification (NCBI taxonomy): domain Eukaryota; kingdom Viridiplantae; phylum Streptophyta; class Magnoliopsida; order Solanales; family Solanaceae; genus Solanum; species Solanum rostratum. Next base: position 21,876,410 of record CM057048.1, read on the forward strand.
TAAAATGTACATTGAACGGTTTGAAAATGAATTACGATTTTGAAATGAATATTGTATCTTTTGCAAGCATGTATATGTATAAGTATTTATGTGGGATGTTTTTGACTTAGCATGAAAGGCCTCAGATCATGACATCGCTTTGAGGCCCACAGCTTTGCCCAGAAACCTGCCAGGTACCATCCCACGGAAGGACCTACACGGTCTGTGTGAAGCCACACGGCCTGTGTGGCCTCTTGTGGGGTGACACCTGGGAGGTGTAGGGGAAAATGGGCCACCACACGGACCGTGTGAAGCCACACGGTCCGTGTTCCATGTAAATGGGCGGGGTCATGGTCCGTGTGACCCCAGACGGTCCGTTTACTGGACCGTGTTGTGATACTTGGTCCGGAAAATTTGTAGGAGGAAATATTTAAGTCTAGGGCCACGGCACGGCAGACGGTCCATGTGGCCCCAGACGGACCGTCGGTCCGTATGCCTCAGAGGGACCAATTTTTGCTCCGTTTCATTAATGGTATTTTTGTAATATTAGCTCATTCCAATGAAAATTTAGTCATTTCCTACCATTCCTAAGCCCCCTATATAAGTAAACACCCTCAATTTTTTCAGCATTTGCACTTTCTCTCTCTCTAAAGTATATCTCTCAAGACTCTCCATCCTCTCACTAAGATTATTCAAGCTAGGGCCAAGGTTGTGAGCCTATTTTCTTCTCAAATTTGTCTACAATCAGGAATATGGGTGTTGATTCTTGGTCTCTTCCAACCAAGAAGACCCAAATTCCTTCTTAAACTACTCTATGAACTTGGTTACTTGAAATATGAATTTTCTACTTGATCTTGATACCTCAAACCATGCGTGTGCTATATTATGTTCTAAAACTTGAGTTATGATGAGTTTAATTATGATGAACTATGTGGATTATGAAAATGCGAACATGCAAGTCCCTTTTAAGCTTTTACCATATATGGGTGATCTATACTACATTTTATATGAATTTTATTATGAATTTTTGGTCTTTTCATTATATTGCTATTTCAATATATTCTATATTACCTATGCCACTCTCCTACCATGCATTACATCACAGTCATGATATTTATACATGGAAATTCCAGAAATGTGGGGTTAAGCCCGATTTTGTCCTAAAAAGGAAGTATAATGTGAATTTTGGTAAGACATGGGATACGACAAGGAGGTAATCACCGGTATGTCTATGATTTTGGCTCGTTGAGCAATATGGGTGCTTGCACCATTTTGGTATATGTGTAGATGAGCTATTCTTGCATGAGAATTATGATCATAAATTTTGTAATTGGCCTTTGAGCCTACTCGTATAATCATGTTTTGAAATGGATATTTGATCCTCTTGAAAGCATATGTATATGTATAAGTATTCTAGTGGGATGTGTACTTAGCACCGATGGATTGGGGGCGTTAGAGATATCCCCAAGGTCCCTCTCCATTTCCTTGAACTATGTGCCAGCAGAGGAGCCCTTCCGAAATAGCGGTTGCCTGTAAGGAAGGAGGTCATCACCGAAATAGAGGTTGCCCATAAGGGATGGCTATTCGTATGTACGTTATGATGTTTTTATAAAAACCCTTTCAAAATAGGGGTTGCCGTAAGGAAGGTGGCCATCCATCGAAATAGGGGTTGCCCGTAAGGTGTGATGTAGATTACCTTTGGCAAGTAATCTTCTCCCTACCGATGAGAGGTCCAAATCAGTCTGGTTCATGTATATATATATATATATATATATATAGGAGCATTATCGCATTGCATGCATCAACCCTTCCATGGCATCTTGTATATTAAAATTTCTGTTGCTTATATATTCCTTGTATATTACGTGCCCTTACCACTTAACATGACTATGCAGGTTCGGTAAGTCACGTGCATTGCATACCCGCATACTCAGTACATTCAACGTACTAAGACATACTCTATGCCTGCATGATTTTACCATGCATGGACCAAGCAGTTTGAGCAATATCTGCCGGACAAGTAGCTTCCCCTTTCTAGATACTCTGTGGTGAGCCCCGTCTTTCGAGGGCATGCTTTTGTTCTTGTATGCTTTATCTATGTATGTATTTTGTCGAGGGTGAGCCCGAAACTTGTCCCGGCCCCTGTTCCTTGATTAGTGGCACATGTCGAACATTGTATAAACTTTTCTCATTTTGTTATCTATAAAATATGTTCTCCCGTTTGGGTTTAGAATTCTGAGACACCGTGTTTCTCGTCTTCTATTATTTAAATAGTGTGGCATTATATAAGGAACATGTGATTTTTAGTAGCACCCAAGGATAATAAAGCTGCAAATAAGTGGTAATATCAAAGACCTAAAGTTTTAAGCCAAAGGAATACCCTAAATGCACATTCAGGATTAAAAAAATGACCCGAGTGGCACCTCGCCCTTTTCGGAAGGTTTAAATTAAGTTTCACTTTTCAGATGGGACTAAAAGTTTATAATTTGCTAATAATGGATTTCTTTACGTTATTTTAATAGCACAAAGGTCATACATTAAGTTTTGGAATCAAGAAAGTTGCAAGATAAAGGTTGGCCAAAGTTACCGTAAGTTTCTTTATCAAATCCTTCTTAAATTTGGGTCAAATGTATCAGCTCATATCTCCCAAACTATAAGGAATTAGAAGGTCCATACCTATCAAATTGAAGATCTATGAGTCTAGTTTGCAACGCACAAAACCGCGCATCAAACCGACCTCAAAATAAAGAGTTATGACCGTTTTACCGAGACTGCCCGAGCTGTAAACCGGGTCATGGGTTGGGTCGGGTTGACCCGACTTAATGTCGGCTATTTTGACACTTTAAAGCTCAAAATTAAGCCATTTTCGTCCCAAACCAGTGTGGAACTGAAGAGAAAGCTCCCAAAGGGTTCTCTAAGTGATTTAGGTAAGTTTTTTTCATTTTAACCGTTAAAATTCATCCCCGTGCCTAGAAATGCGTGCCTTACACTTTGCAATTGTTTTTCCCTCGTATTAGCTGTGTTTGGAGCTGTTTTTGGGCTGTAAAAAAAAGTGGAGTTCTTGCTGGTATTGTTGGTTTGCAGCTGGTGTGTTTAGGTAATAATTCTAGAGCTCTTTTACAGTAATTTTTACGACGTTTTACGGACATTTCCTCCGATAAATGCTCCTTGCCGAATCTGGTCATTAATGCTGAATTTTTGACTGTTTATAGGAGTCTTTAAGCTGCGTATATATAGTCTTTGCGAAGCTTAGAACGTAAGGAACAACTTTCATGGAACTTTTGGCAATTGGACGTTCGTTGGAGAGGTATGTTAAGGCTAAGCTCCGTCCCTCCTTTTAGCACGAAATTCAGAAATTTTCCCAAAACGTCAAATGTGATATCTTACTAATCTGTTGCTAGAAAGTCCTTTTGTGAAAGGCACTGGGATTACAACTGAGTTACTTTCACGGTGGTATTAGGTTGAAATTCCATTCATTCGCTTAAACTGAACATTTAATTTCTATATATCATTTTGTCGGTTTCTCGGCTACCTATTCATAGGTTTGAGGCGTTTCTCTTCTTGGTGTAGTGCCATTAAAATAAATGTAAAATGCGAAGGGAATGTAGTATTCAAAATCAGTCCTTCCATACAAAAATATAATTGAAGAATTTAACAAGTAACGCGTCGGTTTCCAATATTCTCAAGTGAAATACTCCAGTCTAAACTACCAAGGCACTTGATCCAATTTAAATACATTCTTTTACTAATTGACATGGGACCAAATATAGTCATTATGTAAAGCACCTTTATGAACATTTTCAAAGTTTAGGCTTCACTCTAAATGTTGGGTTAAGTTCCCAAATTTGTTAAAAATGACATATATGATTCCACGAGCCATATGTACATGCTATGACAACGGTTATGATGTTATGAGAATAAGTGTACCAATGAGCAAAGATTGGCTAAATGGCAATAATTATGATGCTATGATAATTAGTGCACTAATGAGCCAAGATTGGCTAGGTTCTTGCTATGGCTTACAATGTGCATTCAACATTCATATCATACATTGCATGTTATGCATGGACTTCGAGCTATAATCGAAGGTATGGGGCCTATTTGCCCAACTATATATAAGTATATGGTACAGATGGCCACAGGTTGGCAGATATGATGCCGGTTAGCTACCGGAAAGGACCACTAGTGCTAGCATTTGGTTGGGTATGTCATGCATTTGCACCTATATATATGTATTCACGACATGCGACACTCGAGCATACCACGCATTTTTTTATCACTAGAAGGTGGCTTATTGGCCATTAAGGCTACTTGAGTTTTGGTTACAGGTAATGTTTCTATTAACCTTTGGTTATCTATGATTTTACTTCCTGCCTTACATACCAGTACATGTTTATTCGTACTGACGTCCTTTTGCCTGGGGACGCTACATTTTATTTTGTGCGTGCAGGTTCAGGTAGGGGTTCTGATTTACCCCTCCACTAGGAGCCCCATCCAGCTATGAGTTGGTAAGGTCCACCTCTTCCTGGAGCTTTCACAGGATGTTTACTTTTTTTGTATAGTTGGGTATGTCGGGGCCCTGTCCCGACAGTGTTAGTGATTCTCATAGAGGCTATTGTGGACATGTTATTGTGGGTTGGTTCTTTTGTGCCTTTCAGTCTTCGGTCATCAGATTGCATGTATATATAGTGTGTGCCTGTACCTCTATTGTTGCAGCCTTGTCGGCTAACTAGTACCCTATTGTTCTGGTTTATCTATCTTGCACATGTTGATCATGTCATGACCTAGAATGTCCAGGCTTAGTCTTTCAGACGTTATGCTGCCTGATTTTCTTCTGGTTCCTAATTAGTTCACTAACATGTTTAGTGGCTTACCCGGCCAATAACGATCGGGTGCCGATCGCGCCTCCCCTCTCTTTGGGGTGTAACAAACATGGTATCAGAGCAGGCCGTGTCCCAGGGAGTCCACAATACCGTGTCTAGTAGAGTCTTTCTTATGGGTGTGTTGTGCACCACACATATAATCAGGAGGCTACAAGGCATTTAGGGATGGTTACGTTTCTTTCACTTAATAGATCGTGCTATAGAACAAAGCTATAGGAACATATGAAATCTCTATCGTGTTATGTTGTTCTTATTTAATGGGTTACCTATGCTCAGGAGATGGCACAACAGAAGATAAGTATGGATCTAAGAGAAGGTACCAATCATGTCTTGCCTGGTGAGGCAAATATATTCCCTATTGAGTCACATAGGGAGCCTCCAATGCCCACAGTTCCAGATTCACCAGTACCTGTTGGGGCCCAAGGAGATCTAGTACCCCAAGCTCTATTAGAGACTGGGGAGCAGGGGATAAAGGAGGCTATCAACTACTAACTAGGATGGCTTCCATTCATGAGAGACAACTAGAGGCAAGAGCAGACATCAGAAGGGTTCAAACAGGAAGCTCAAACGTACAAGTGTTTCTTCACTTGGTCCCACTAGTATTTATAGGGTCCAATCCCACTAAGGATCCACAGAAATTTATTGGTCATATGTATAGAGTATTGAGGGTGATTTTAGGCCTCCTTTTCATCGATATCCACCTCCATCAGTGGGTAGTTCCCCGCTATAAATACAGGGTCAGCAAATTCATCATTATATTCAATCAGGGCCGCGGCGGAGTTTACACCAGCCTAAGAGCCGTCGACAGGAACGTTATGCACAAATGAGACAACTTACTCCCCCATGTACACAATGCGGTAAGCTTCATACTAGGCAGTGTAGAAAGGGTTAAGGTCATGTTACCATTACAGAAAGATAAGATATTTTACTAACAACTGGCCCTTTAGTCAGTCCCTACTGTGAATGAATTCATGATAATATTCCCCGATGAGCTTCCCGGGATCCCCCGAAAGGGATATCAATTTTTCTTTAGATTTTCTCCCTGATATGCAACATATACCCATTCCTCTCTAAGAAAGAATGGATCCTGTAGAGCTAAGAGACTTGAAGGAATAACTAAAGGGCTTGTTTGATAAAGACCTTATTAGGCCAAGCACATCTCCATGGGGTTCTCCCGTGCTCTTTGCTTGAAATAAAGATGGCTCCTTATGAATGTGTATCAGTTATAGATAGCTAAATAAATTCACTATCAGGAATGAGTATCCTTTTATGTGGATTGATGGTTTTTTAAAGATTGACTTGTGACCCAGGTACTACCAGTTACGATTCAGGGATGTTGATATTCCAAAGGTAATATTTAGGATGAATCAAGAGTTGAGCATGTAGACCACTTGCGAGTTATATTATAGACTCTCCAAGACAACAAGTTATATGCTGAATTCTCCAAATATGAATTTTGGTTAACTTCTATAGCTTTTCGTGGACATGTTATTACTAGCGATAATATCAAAGTCAATGGCCAGAGGATTGAAGCCGTAATGGCCTGGCCGAGACCATTGAATTCGACAAAGGTCCATAGTTATTTGGGCTTGGTAGGATATTATAGGAGGTTTGTTGGGGGATTCTCTTCTATATCTACGCCACTAACGAGATTGACACATAAAGCAGCTAAGTTTCAATGGACTGAAGCATATGAGCAGAGTCTTCAAGAGTTAAAAAAAAGGTTACCACCGCACCTATCTTGGCTCTCCCGGATGGAACTGAAGGCTACGTTGTATATTGTGATGCCTCGAGAATTGGCCTGGGTTGTGTTCTTATACAACATGGTAGAGTTATTGCATATGCTTCTAGACAGTTGCAAAAACATGAACAAAATTATCCCACCCATGATCTTGAGCTCGCTGCGGTTGTATTTGCCCTAAAGATTTGGCGACATTATCTATACGGAGTTTATGTTGATATTTTTACCGACCACCAGAGCCTCCAATATTTATTCAAACAGAAGGAGTTGAACCTATGACAAAGAAGGTGGCTAGACTTACTAAAAGATTATGATGTTGACATTTTGTACCATCCCAGTAAAGCTAATCTTGTTGCTGATGCACTTAGCTGAAAGTCCATGGGAAGTCTAAGTCTTGTTAAAGCTAATAAGATTGAAATGACAAAAGATTTAGGTCAGGTAGTTTGCAAGTGCTATTAGCAGATGCAAAAGGTTAAGGTGTGATTGTTGAAAATACAATTAAATCTTCCATTGTTACTGAGGTAAAAGAGCAACAACGTGAGGATCCTAAGCTTATGATATCGAAAGAAAGTGTTCCACAACAACGACGTCCTTTAATTGAGCTAACTTGAGATGGAATCCTTCAGTACCAGGGCTTTTACGTGTGCCAAACATTGGAGGGCTCCGTGCCAAGATTCATTTTGAGGCTTATTATCCTAGATATTCGTCTCAACCTGGGGCAGTAAAAAAAAAGGGTATTGAGACCTATGAAAGATCTATTGGTGGAATGGCATGAAAAAGATATTCCAAGGATGGTAGCCAATGCCCTAACTACCAGCATGTTAAAACAGAACATCAGAGACCTAAAGGCCTAGCTAAGTATATTGATTTTACGTTTTGGAAATGGGACATGATAAATATGGGCTTCATCACTAGGTTGCCTCACACTCCATGCAGGATGAATGACTCTATTTGGGTAATCATTGATAGGTTGATAAAATCTGCTCATTTCTTGCCAGTAAGAACGACATATTCAGCGGAGGATTATGCTAAACTTTACGTTCAAGAGATTGTTTGCCTTCATGGAGTTCCATTATCTATTATCTCTGATCGAAGGGCTCAATTTACCGTACATTTTTGGAAGTCTTTTCAGAAGGGTCTGGGCACTCAGGTGAATCTCAAAACTGCTTTTCATCCAAAAACTGATGGGCAAGCAGGGTGTACCATCTAGACCGTTGAGGATATGTTATGCGCCTATATACTGGACTTTAAAGGAAATCGGGATGAGCATCTACTTCTTATTGGGTTTGCTTATAATAATAGCTTCTATATTAGTATTTGAATGGATCCTTAGGGAGCACTATATGGGTGAAGATGTAGGTCATCGGTTGATTAGTTTACAGTTGGGGAGGAAAATTTGCTAGACCCTAATCTAGTTCAACAAGCAACGAAAAAAAGAAACTTATCAGAGGTTACTGCAAAGGGCCCAGAATCAGCAGAAGTCTTACGCAGATGTTCGACGACGAGACTTAGAGTTTGATGTAGAATATTGGGTCTTCTTAAAGGTCTCACCTATGAAGGGACTCATGCGGTGTGGAAATACAGGAAAGCTTAATCCTAGATATGTTGGACCGTATAAGATTATTAGAGAAATTAGCAAGGTAACATACGAGCTTAATTTTCCTTTAGAAGTGAGAGCAGTCTATCCAGTGCCTCATGTATCTATGTTGCGGAAGTACATTAGAGATCCTTCGTGTATTACTCGCATTAAGGACACCCCCTTTGCTCAAGGCTTAATTTATGATGAGGTACTAGTGGTTGTTTTAGATCGACAAAAGAGAAGGCTTTGAAATAAATAGTGGCCTTCGTGAAAGTGTTGTTGCAGAACCAAAATATTGAGGAGATAACTTGGGAAGCCAAAGAAGAAATGATGAGGAATCATCCCCAGCTATTTATAACTTAAGGTAGGCCGTGTTCCAAAACTAGCAGTTATCGTTTTTTTTAGTAACTTAAGGTTTAAAAGATTTCGAGGTGAAACCTGTATGTTTTGTCGCGGGATAGCTATACAAAGCTTAGTAGTTGGAGTTTTTGGAAGTTGATTTATGGTTTGAAAGGGTAATAGATGTATCAAAAAATATTTTTGTAGATGGCAATGCAACCAAAGGGCTGTCTTGACACATTCACGGACGAATGTTCTTAAGGGGGGAGACTGTGAGACCCCGTGTTTCTCGTCTTCCATTATTTAAATAGTGTGGCGTTATATAAGGAACATGTGATTTTTGCTAGCACCCAAGGATAATAAGGCTGCAAATAAGTGGTAATATCAAAGACCTAAAGTTTTAAGCCAAAGGAATACCCTAAATGCACATTTAGGATTAAAGAAATGACCCGAGTGGCACCTCGCCCTTTTCGGAAGGTTTAAATTAAGTTTTTCAGATGGGACTAAAAGTTTATAATTTGCTAATAATGGATTTCTTTAAGTTATTTTAATAGCACAAAGGTCATACATTAAGTTTTGGAATCAAGAAAGTTGCAAGATAAAGGTTGGCCAAAGTTACCGTAAGTTTCTTTATCAAATCCTTCTCAAATTTGGGTCAGATGTATCAGCTCATATCTCCCAAACTATACGGAATTAGAATGCCTATGACCTATCAAATTGAAGATCTATGAGTCTAGTTTGCAACACACAAAACCGCGCATCAAACCGACCTCAGAATAAAGAGTTATGACTGTTTTACCGAGACTGCCCGAGCTGTAAACCGGGTCATGGGTTGGGTCGGGTTGACCCGACTTAATGTCGGCTATTTTGACACTTTAAAGCTGAAAATTAAGCCATTTTCATCCCAAACCAGTGTGGAACTGAAGAGAAAGCTCCCAAAGGGTTCTCAAAGTTAAGGCTTCACTCTAAATGTTGGGTTAAGTTCCCAAATTTGTTAAAAAGGACATATATGATTCCACGAGCCATATGTACATGCTATGACAATGGTTATGATGTTATGAGAATAAGTGTACCAATGAGCCAAGATTGGCTAAATGGCAATGATTATGATGCTATGGTAATTAGTGTACCAATGAGCCAAGATTGGCTAGGTTCTTGCTATGGCTTACTATGTGCATTCAACATTTATATCATACATTGCACGTTATGCATGGACTTCGAGCTATAATCGAAGGTATGGGGCCTATTTGCCCAACTATATATATGTATATGGTACAGATGGCCACAGGTTGACAGATATGATGCCAGTTAGCTACCGGAAAGGACCACTAGTGGCATTTGGTTGGGTATGTCATGCATTTGCATATATATATATATATATATGTACTCACGGCATGCGACACTCGAGCATACCATGCATTTTTTTATCACTAGGAGGTGGCTTATTGGCCATTAAGGCTACTTGAGTTTTGGTTATAGGTAATATTTCTATTAACCTTTTTACTATGGTTATCTATGATTTTATTTCCTGCCTTACATACCAGTACATGTTTATTCGTACTGATGTCCCTTTGCCTGGGGACGCTGCATTTTATTTCGTGCGTGCAGGTTAAGGTAGGAGTTCTGATTTACCCCTCCACTAGGAGCCCCATCCAGCTATGAGTTTGTAAGCTCCACCTCTTCCTGGAGCTTTCACAGGATGTTTACTTGTTTTGTATAGTTGGGTATGTCGGGGCTCTATCCCGATAGTGTTAGTGATTCTCATAGAGGCTATTGTGGACATGTTATTGTGGATTGGGTCTTTTGTGCCTTTCAGTCTTCGGTCATCAGATTGACATGTATATATAGTGTGTGCTTGTACCTCTATTGTTGCAGCTTTGTCGGCTAACTAGTACCCTATTGTTCTGGTTTATCTATCTTGTACTTGATTTACTGTTGATCAGGTCATGACCTAGAATGTCCAGGCTTAGTCTTTCAGACGTTATGATGCCTGATTTTCTTCTGGTCCCTAGTTAGTTCACTAGCATGTTTAGTGGCTTATCCGGCCAATAATGGTATCGGGTGCCGGTCGCGCCTCCCCTCTCTTTGGGGTGTGACAAGAATGTTCCCTTTTTTACACTTGAATCTAAGTTCTAAAAATCATTTGAGGCTTGTTTGGGGGCTTTCAAGTACCCATTCGCCGTGTCACATCTAGGCCCCGAGCCCGGATCGTGACAAAAGGTGGTATCAGAGCCTTAGGTTCTCAATGGTGCTCGAAGCCTAACGTGCCGCGTTGAGTAGAGTCCTATTCACGGGTGTGAAGTGCACCATACCTATGAGTGGGAGGCTACGAAGACGCCTTAGAAAAGTTTTCCCTTCTTTGTGTCTTGTATCATGCTGCTACTAGTATATGAAATTTCCTTACTTATTGGTGTCGTTAATCTATTTAAGTAAATGCTTCGAGGAAGACCTCCACTACCTAGGCCGGCTCTGGCTGCTGAAGATCGGGCCCCTCCTGAGCCTATGGAAGAGCCTATTTCAAATGGTGAATTTCGTACTGCTTTAGCCATGCTTGCATAGGTGGTGACTGCTCAGGTAAGGCAAGCCAACTTTTCACGGGACCCTACACCCGCTTCTACTGTAAGGGATTTCACCCGGATGAATCCTCCTGAGTTCTACGGGTCAAGGGCTGACGAAAATGCTCAGGAGTTTGTTGATGAGCTCTTAAAAATACTGAATATTATGGGCGTCTCTTCTGAGGAAAAAGCTGGGTTGGCTGCCTACCAGTTGAAGGATGTGACCCAGGTATGGTATACGCAGTGGGCTATGGAACGGGATGATGATGGTGCTGTTAAATAGGGAGAGTTCAAAACTGCCTTCCTTGACCGCTTTTTCCCACTTGAGCTGAGGGAGGCCAAAATGACCGAGTTTACTAACCTCAAGCAGGGGAGTATGGGTGTGAGGGATTATGCCCTCAAATTTACCAAGCTTTCTAAATATGCTCTGTCCCTGGTAGCCGATCCCCGTGCAAGAATGCACAAATTTGTTTCAGGTATTTCTGACTTGCTGGTGAAAGAATGCCGGACTGCTATACTGATTGGGGACATGGATATTGCCCGACTCATGGTGTATGCTGAGCAGATTGAGGGGGAGAAAGTCAAGGAGAAGAGGGCATATGATCCTAAGAGAGCCCGCATTGATGGTAGGTTCTTGGGTTCTAGAAATGTTGGTTTTGGTCGCTTCCAATAGTGCCAAGGCTCGGGAGCTCAGGTGGCTAATGCTCGGGCACCCCCTCCCGAGGTTCAGGTGGGTGGTGGACCCAGATATTTGATGTGTGACAAGTGTGGGAAGCCCTACACAGGTGCCTGTTGGAGAGATATGGGACTTTGCTTCGGATGCGGAAGTAAGGACCATAAGGTTGCTGATTGCCCTAGAAATGTACACAGAGGCCGAGGTCAGGTAACCCAAGGTGGGCAGGGTCAGGCGAGGGGTTCTCTAGGTGCTGTCCCGAATAACAACAGGTTCTATGCACTCCATGCTCGCCAAGTTGTCGAGGAGGCTCCAGATGTTGTGACTGGTATGTTAAAAGTTTTTTATTTTGATGCTTACGTGTTGCTTGACTCAGGTGCAAACTTATCTTTTGTGACCCCGTTGTTGGCTGTTAAGTTTTGTTTGAAACCCCAGATTCTAAGAGAGCCTTTCTCAGTCTACACCCCCATGGGTGAATCTGTTGTTGCTCATAGGGTCTATTATGGGTGTCCTGTTGCTGTGTTGCATAAAAGCTTTCCATGCAATCTTGTGGAACTTGAAATGTTTGATTTTGATGTGATTCTTGGAATGGATTGGCTGCATGCATCTTATGCTTCCATAGACTGTAGAACCTGGAAAATCCAGTTCCAACCTCCCGGTGAGCCAGTTCTTGAATGGAAGGGTAGTGATTCCTCTATTAAAGGCAGGTTTATTTCCTACCTCAAGGCGCAGAAAATGATTTCTAAGGGGTGTATCTACCATATGGTAAGGGTACGAGATGCAGATTCTGAGGTGCCTACTCTTGAGTCAGTCCCTGTGGTGAATGAATTTTCGGATGTGTTCCCCGAGGACTTACCGGGCATTCCTCTGGATAGAGAGATATATTTTGGCATAGATCTTCTTCCAGATACTCAGCCTATTTCTATCCCACCGTATCGGATGGCCCCGACAGAATTAAAAGAGTTGAAAGAGCAGTTAAGGGACTTATTATAGAAGGGCTTTATTCGGCCTAGTACGTCACCGTGGGGTTCTCCCGTGTTGTTTGTGAGGAAGAAGGACGGGTCTCTCCGTATGTGTATAGATTACAAGTAGCTGAATAAAGTGACAGTTAAGAACAAGTACCCCTTGCCGAGGATTGATGATTTCTTTGATCAGTTACAAGGTGCCACTCACTTCTCAAAAATTAATCTCTGTTCCGGATACCATTAGTTGAAGATTAGAGAGTGTGATATACCTAAAACAGCTTTTCGGACAAGGTATGGGCATTTCGAATTTGTGGTGATGTCATTTGGTCTATCTAATGCTCCGGCCGCCTTTATGGATTTGATGAACAAAGTGTTTAAGCCTTTCCTGGACAGCTTTATGGTAGTATTTATCGATGATATCCTCATTTACTCCCGAAGTGAACAAGAGCACGAGAATCATTTGAGGATGGCCCTCCAAACTCTGAGGGAAAAGAAATTGTTTGCCAAATTTAGCAAGTACGAGTTCTGGTTGGGCGAAGTGGCTTTCCTCGAGCATGTGGTGTCCGGGGATGGTATCAAGGTTGATCCGAGGAAGACCGAGGCTGTGAAAAATTGGCCTAGGCTGTTGACTCCTTCGGATATCCGCAGTTTTCTTGGGTTGGCCAAGTACTACAGAAGGTTTGTAGAAGGTTTCTCCTCTATTGCATCTCCGTTGACCAAGTTGACCCAGAAGCAGGCTAAGTTTGTATGGTCGGATGAATGCGAGAGGAGTTTCCAAAATTTGAAGGATCGGCTTATATCGGCTCCCGTCTTGACCTTGCCGAGTGGTTCAGAAGGGTTCGTGGTGTATAGTGATGCCTTGCGGGTCGGATTGGGTTGTGTGCTTATGTAGAATGGTAAGGTGATAGCATACACATCAAGATAGTTGAAGGTGCATGAACGAAACTATCCCACTCACGACCTTGATTTGGCGGCGGTGGTGTTTGCCTTGAAATTTTGGAGGCATTATTTGTATGGGGTCCATGTTGATGTATTCACCGATCACAAAAGTTTGCAATATGTGTTCACCCAGAGGGATCTTAATATCAGGTAGAGGAGGTGGTTGGAGTTTTTAAAAGATTATGACATGAGTGTGTTGTATCATCCGAGCAAGGGCAATGTCGTAGTCGACGCTCTTAGCAGGTTGTCTATGGGGAGTGTGGCGCATGTTGAAAATGAGAAAAAGGAGTTGGCAAGGGATTTTCACCGGTTGGCTAGGTTAGGTGTCAGGTTGACTGATTCTAGCACAGGCGGTATTCGGGTTCAGAACGGGTCAGAATCTTCAGTGGTGAATGAAGTGAAAGCAAAGCAAGATCTAGATCTGTCGTTATGTGAGTTGAAGAAGTTGGTTACTGCAAAAGAGATTGAGGCTTTCTCCCAAGGGGGAGATGGTGTACTTCGGTACCAAAATCGACTTTGTGTTCCAGACGTGAATGACCTTAGGAAGGTGATTATGAGTGAGGCCCACAACTCTCACTACTCGATTCACCCAGGGTCTACTAAGATGTACCGGGATCTGAGAGAGATTTATTGGTGGCATGGTATGAGGAGGTATATTGCCAAGTTCATGTTTGAATGCCCGAGTTGTCAGCAGGTAAAGGTTGAGCACCAGAGGCCCGGTGGTTTGGCCCAGGATATTAAAATTCCCACCTGGAAGTGGGAGGATGTGAATATGGACTTTGTGATTGGATTGCTTCGGGCCCAAAGGCAATTTGACTCCATTTGGGTTGTTGTGGATTAGATGACGAAATCGGCTCACTTTCTACCGGTCAAGACCAGCTACAGTGCCGAGGATTATGCGAGGTTGTATATTCAAGAGTTAGTGAGGTTGCATGGCGTACCTAGATCTATCATATCGGATCGTGGTACCCAATTCACTTCCCACTTTTGGAAATCTTTTATGAAGGGCCTTGGGACCCAAATTAAGTTGAGTTCCGATTTCCATCCTCAAACCGATGGCCAAGCGGAGGGATTCAAACTTTAGAAGACATGTTGAGAGCATGTGTTTTGGAGTTTAAAAGGAATTAGGATGATCATCTTCCCCTCATCGAGTTTGCTTATTATAATAGCTTCCATGCTAGTGTTGGCATGGGGCCGGTTGAGGCCTTGTATGGGAGAAGGTGTAGATCCCCGGTGGGGTGGTTTGAAGTGGGGGAAATGGCCTTGGTTGGCCCGGATTTGGTGATGGATGTTATGGAGAAGGTAAAGGTGATTAGGGAGATATTGAAAGTGGCCCAAAGTCGCCAAAAGTCCTATGCGAATAGTAGGAGAAGGGACCTCGAATTTCATGTCGAAGATTGGGTTTATGTGAAAGTCTCTCCTATGAAGGGCGTTATGCGTTTCGGCAAGAGAGGCAAGTTGAGCCCTCGGTATGTTGGCCCTTATGAAATTGTTGAGCGGATTTGAGATGTGGCCTATAAGTTAGAGTTACCTCCGGATTTGGGTTCCATCCATCCGGTCTTTCATGTAGCTATGTTGAGAAAGTTTATTGGCGATCCAAGCTCCATTGTGCCTTTGGAGGGGATTGAGGTTGAGGAAAATCTGACTTCTGAGGAGGTGCCGGTGGCAATCTTGGATAGGCAAGTGAAACGGCTTGGCAACAAGGATGTGGCTTCGGTAAAGGTACTTTGGAGAAATCAACTAGTGGAGAGTGTTACTTGGGAGGCGGAGGTGGACATGATGAAACGATACCCCCTTCTTTTCCAATCTACTCAAGCCTTAGGTACTAGGAATCTTTTCTTATCAATTGTGTCGTCTTCTTGTCCTTTTGAGTCTCATGACATGACATGTATATTTGTATACTAAAGGATTTTCCATTTTGGCAAATAAATTGAATCCAATTTTGACATGAGTTGGTTTTGAACTATAATGTGATTTGTGGCAAAAAGCTTTTAAGTACAAACCTTACAAATTGAGTTGAGTTGTGCATTGTGTCTTGTGTCGGATGTATCTTGTCTTGACTTTAACTTTTCCAGCCATGTTCTTGCATATTCGAGGACGAATATTCCCAAGGGGGAGATGATGAAAGGCCTCGGATCATAAAGTCGCTTTGAGGCCCACAGCTTTGCTCGGAAACCTGCCAGGTACCATCCCACGGAAGGACCTACATGGTCTGTGTGAAGCCACGCGGCCGGTGTGGCCTCCCGTGGGGTGACACCTGGGAGGTGTAGGGGAAAACTGGCCACCACACGGTCCGTGTGAAGCCACACGGTCCGTGTAGCAGGTAAACGGGCGGGGTCACGGTCCATGTGACCCCAGACGGTCCGTTTACCGGACCATGTTATAATACTTGGTCCGGAAAATTTGTAGGAGGAAAAATTTAAGTCAAGGGCCACGGCACGGCAGATGGTCCATGTGGCCCCAAACGGACTGTCTACCGGTCCGTATGCCTCAGAGGGACCAATTTTTGCTCCGTTTCATTAATGGTATTTTTGTAATATTAGCTCATTCCAATGAAAATTTAGTCATTTCCTACCATTCCTAAGCCCCCTATATAAGTAAACACCCTCAATTTTTTCAGCATTTGCACTTTCTCTCTCTCTCTAAAGTATATCTCTCAAGACTCTCCATCCTCTCTCTAAGATTATTCAAGCTAGGGCCAAGGTTGTGAGCCTATTTTCTTCTCAAATTTGTCTACAATCAGGAATATGGGTGTTGATTCTTGGTCTCTTCCAACCAAGAAGACCCAAATTCCTTCTTAAACTACTCTATGAACTTGGTTACTTGAAATATGAATTTTCTACTTGATCTTGATACCTCAAACCATGCGTGTGCTATATTATGTTCTAAAACTTGAGTTATGATGAGTTTAAGTATGATGAACTATGTGGATTATGAAAATGCGAACATGCAAGTCCCCTTTAAGCTTTTACCATACATGGGTGATCTATACTACATTTTATATGAATTTTATTATGGATTTTTGGTCTTTTCATTATATTGCTATTTCGATATGCTCTACATTACCCATGCCACTCTCCCACCATGCATTGAATCACATTCATGATATTTATACATGGAAATTCCGAAAAATGTGGGGTTAAGCCCAATTTTATCCTAAAAAGGAAGTATAATGTCAATTTTGGTAAGACATGGGATACGACAAGGAGGTGATCACTGGTATGTCTATGATTTTGGCTCTTTGAGCAATATGGGTGCTTGCACCATTTTGGTATATGCGTAGATGAGCTATTCTTGCATGATAATTATGATCATAAATTTTGTAATTGGCCTTTGAGCCTACTCGTATAATCATGTTTTTAAATGGACATTTGATCCTCTTGAAAGCATATGTATATGTATAAGTATTCTAGTGGGATGTGTACTTAGCACCGATGGATTCGGGGCGTTAGGGATATCCCCAAGGTCCCTCTCCCTTTCCTTGAATTATATGCCAGCATAGGAGCACTTCGAAAATAGGGATTGCTCGTAAGGAAGGAGGTGATCACCGAAATAGGGGTTGCCCATAAGGGATGGCTATTTGTATGTACGTTATGATATGATTTTGAAAACCCTTCCAAAATAGGGGTTGCCCATAAGGAAGGTGGCCATCCACCGAAATAGGGGTTGCCCGTAAGGTGTGATGTAGATTACCTTTGGCAAGTAATCTTCTCCCAGCCGATGGGAGGTCCGAATCGGTTCGGTTCATGTAATAGCTCGCATGGATTGGGTTTGTCGGTTATAGTCTATCCCCGTTATATATATATATAGGAGCATTATTGCACTGCATGCATCACGCCTTCCATGGCATCTTGTATATTAAAATTTCTGTTGCATATATGTTCCTTGTATATTACGTGCCCTTGCCACTTAACATGACTATGCAGGTTCGGTAAGTCACGTGCATTGCATACCCGCATACTAAGTACATTCAACGTACTAACTCATTATCTATGCCTGCATGATTTTACTATGCAGGGACCGAGCAGTTTGAGCAGTATCCGCCGGATGAGTAGCTTCAAATTTCTAGATACTCTGTGTCGAGCCCCATCTTTCGAGGGCATGCTTTTGTTCTTTTACGCTTTATCTATGTATGTATTTTGTCGAGGGTGAGCCAGGAACTTGTCCCCGCCCCCGTTCCTTGATTAGTGGCACATGTCGAACATTGTATAAACTTTTCTCATTTTGTTATCTATAAAATATGTTCTCCCATTTGGGTTTAGAATGTTCCCTTTTTACACTTGAATCGAAGTTCTGAAAATCATTTGAGGCTTGTTTGGGAGATTTCGGGTCCCCATTCGCCGTGTCACATCTAGGCCCCGACCCCAGGTCGTGACATAGCATTGATTACTAAAATGACCGGGTCGTAAGGAATAGTTATTTATTTATTTATTTATGATATGATGTGATTTTAGAAAATTCTTCTAAAATGGTGTGTTCTGTAAGGAAGGCGACCATCAAGTGAAATGGTGTCTTCCGTAAGGTATGATGTAGATTACCTTTGGCAAGTTATCTTCTCCTACCGATGGGAGGTCTTTATCGGACTAATTCATGTAATATCTAACAAGAGTTTGATTTGTCGGTTATAGTCCATCCCCACTATATATATGAGCATTATTGCATTTCATGTATCATGAATTTCATGGCATATTGTATACTACTCTTCTTTAGATATATAATTCTTTCTATATTATGTGCCCTTGTTATCAAACATTGAAATGCAAGTTTGATAAGTCATATGCATTGCATCCCCGCATACTTTGTAGATTCAAACGTAATAACACATACTATATGCCTACATGATTTTAGTATGTAAGGGCCGTATGTTACAATCATCTACCGCTTGAGGGGTAGCTCAAATTTCGAGAGTTGATATTGTGGTGAGTCCTATCTTCCAAGGACAAACCTTCTTCCTTCTACTTATGTTGTTTTCTGTTTATCTTCTCAATTGAGGGTGAGCCCGGGATATGTCTTGGCCCCCTTCCCATCCTATGACTAGAGGCATTGTTGGACATCTTGTTGACCCTTGTAGATTCTATATATTATGTGTTGTATTCGAAGATTATAAATTCCGTTATCTATTAGATATGGCTATCATGGATTGATTATGGGGATTATGATATGTATGTAAGTTTTACGTGTAAATGTGAAAGATCCTAAGCCCCCTATTGCCCCCATAAAGTTAGTCATACTTACCCACCCCTTAGTTCTTATGTGCTATGTGTTATGTGAATCCATGTAAATCCCTTTCCCTTCGATATCACCATAACGTGAGTCCTATTTTCCTATCCCTATAACTTTGTGTTTACTATTTCAATGCGCTTCCAAACCGATGATGTGGATTTTGGATACTTTGTGGCTTGTTTGGGGACTCTCAGGTTCCTATTTGCCGTGTCATTTCTAGGCCCTAGATCTGGGTTGTAATAAAAGATGGTATCAGAGCACTAGGTTTATAAATGGTCCTCGAAGTCCAGCATGCCGCGTCAAGTAGAGTCTTATTCATGGGTGTGAAACGCACCACATCTATGGGTAGGGGGCTACAACGCATTTTAGGAAATGCTTTTCATGATTCTTATCTTGCCATGGTGCGTATCTTAAGATCTCTTATCTCCATCCCTCCCTATCGAATAGGAGAGTTACTTTGAGCTCGTAATGCAATCCAGGGGAGGAAGATGTTATAGCAATCTTATAGATGAGGTAAAAAAAGGATTTGGTGAAGGATGTGCACTGTTTGACATTCTTGCTTTTTTGTGTGTTCGAAGTTTTCTTGGGTTGGCTAGAAGGTTTGTTGAAGGTTTCTCATCTATTGCTTCTCCATTGATCAAGTTGACTAGAAAGAAGGCCATGTTGTATGGTATGATGAGTATGAGGTGAATTTTCAGACCTTGAAAGGTCAGCTTACATCGACTTCGGTTTTGTCATCTCCAGATGGCTTAGATAGGTTGGTGGTGTATTGTGATGCTTCTCGGTTTGGGTTGGGGTTGTGTATTTATAAAACATGTTAGGGTGATAGCTTATACATCAAGGCAATTGGAGGTGCATGAGCATAACTACCCAACTCATAATCTTGAGGTAGTGGCGGTTGTGTTTGCCTTGATGATTGGGTGATACTATTATATGGGGTACATGTCGATATCCTCACCGACCACAAGAGTTTGCAATATATGTTCACTCAAAGGTATCTTAACTTGGGACTAAGAAGAGGGTCGGAACTTCTTATGGGCTATGACATGAGTGTACAATGTAATTTCAGCAAGGCAAATGTTATAGCCGATGCTCTAAGTAGGCTATCTATGGGAAGTGTGGCTCGTGTTGATAAAGGGGAGAATGAATCGACAAAAGATGTTCACCGTTTGGCTAGATTGGTTGTTAAATCGACTGACTCTAGTAATGTTGGTGTTCATGTTCAGAATAGGGCCGAATCTTTTGTGGTTGTCGATGTTGAGGCTAAGCAAGATATAGATTTGTCATTGGTTGGATTGAAGAGGTTCGTTGCCAAAATAATAAGATAGAGGCTTCCTCCGAAGGGGGAGATGGTGCATTTCGGTATCAAAGTCAATTATATGTTTCGGAGGTAGGTGATTTTAGGGAAAATGATCATGAATGGAGCCCATAACTCTCATTATTTGATTCACCCGGAATCTACTAAGATGTGTTGGGATTTGAAGGAGGTGTATTGGTGGCATGGTATGAAGAAGGACATAGCCAAGTTTGTACCCGAGTGCTCGAGTTGTCAACAAGTGAAGGTAGAGAACCAAAGGCCCGGTGGTTTGGCTCAAGACATTGAGATCCCTACTTGGAAGTGGGAGAATGTAAATATGGATTTTGTGGTTAGTTTGCCTCAGACCGTAGGTAATTTGACTCTATTTGGGTTATCATTGACCAGATAACTAAGTTGGCTTATTTCCTACCAGTCAAGATTACTTTTAGCGTCTGAGATTATGTAATGTTGTACATACAAGAGTTGGTGAGGTTGCATGGCGTGTCAAGGTCTATCATATCGGAACACGGTACCCAATTTACTTCTCACTTTTGGAGGTCGTCTTAAGGAGGACTTGGTACTAAGGTAAAGTTGAGCACCGTCTTTTATCCTCAAACCCATGGACAAACCGAGAGGATAATTCAAACTTTGGAGGATATGTTGGGGTCTTGTGTGTTGGAATTTAAGGTTAATTGGGGGGAAGCATCTACCATTTCTTGAGTTTGTTTACTACAATTTCTTTCATGCAAGCATTGGTAATAACTCCGTTTGGGGCTTTATAGAGTAAAATGTGTAGATCTCCGGTGGGGTGGTTTGAGTTGGGGAAAACAACATTGATTGGCTCGGATTTAGTGTGGCTATGGCGAAGGTGAAGTTGATTAGGGAAAGGTTGAAGATGCTAGTCCTATTTGGATGTTTGGAGGGATTTCGAGTTTTGTATTGGTAATCAGGTGTATGTAAAGGTCTCACTTATACAGGGTGTGGGGGAAGGAGGGAAAGCTAAGTCCCTAGTATGTAGGTCCTTATGATATTGTTGAAGTAGATTGGGAATGTAGCTTATAGGTTGGATTTGCCTCCGGAATTGAGCTCTAGTCACTCGGTTTTGCATATATCTATGTTGAAGAAGTTTATTGGTGATACTAGTGTTATTTTGCCTTTGGAAGGTGTTGAGGTTGAGGAGACCCTATATTATGGAGGAAGATTCGGTTGAGATTTTAGATAAGACAAGTGAAGTGGCTTTGCAACAAGGATGTGGATTCGGTGAAGGTACTTTAGAGGGATCAATATGTGGAAGGTGCTACATGGGGAGTGGAATCAAGTATGATGTGACGATACTTCTATCCTTTCCAATCCACTCAAGCCTATGGTGTTAGGTCCTTCCTATTCTCAGTGGCCCTAATTCTTCCATTCTTGCGTCTCATGACATGAAATGGATACATGTGCATTAAAAGGTTTTTATGATGTTTTGCATGATTTTAATATGCTTTGGCATGAGTTTTAATGAATTCATAATTTTCAAGGGATGGGTAATGTGTTGCATTTTATGTTTGGATGATTTGTGTTCTAAGTCAAGCCTTTCAAGCCTTGCTCTTGCACATTCAGGGACGAATGTTCCCGGGGGGGGGGGGGGATAATGTAAGGACCTGGATTGTCGAACAACTTTATCGGACTTTATAATGTTACCCCATGAGAAAGAAATTGACCAAGTGTCACTTCATGGCAGGCTCACATGGCTCGTCTGAGGTCACACGGACTATATGGCCTCCAGTGAAGGGATACTTGGCCATAATTTCCATTATGGGGACTTGACAAGGTGTTTCGGGCTAAAGTACTTCACACGGGAACCCCACACGGACCGTATGGTGATTTACGGTCCATGTGGTGAGCCATGTGATGGCCTTGCACCTGAAAAACCAAGAAACAATGTCCAGTATGGTCACACGGCCACCCACACAGTCCATGTGGTGTTTCGTGGGCTGTGTGGCCCACTTTATAGCTCAAGACGCGAAATATTTCTAAGTATGGAATCACCATCTTGTAACTCTGCGTGATAGAATTTTTCTAAGTATCATTTCATGGTCCTTGACACTATCCGTGTAGTGTCATACGGCCGTGTGACCGTCCGTATGAACTTCCTCCGTATTGAAAATTCTAAGCATGAGATCTTCAAGTTCAAGCTAAGTTTGACTTTCAAGCCTTCAATTCAAGTTTTTTTATGTTGATTAAGGCCATCATAGGTCTCCTACATTAAGTTAAGTTCAAAGGAATTCCATTGGCTAAGTTTTTCACAAGTACCGGTAGAGGGGTCGACGCAAATGGTCATTGCTCTTAGCACAAAAGGAAATGGGTGCCGCAAAGCCTATCATATTGAAGCTCCTTGAAGTATCTTTCCAACGCATCTGGTCTCACCTCATTCCGATTTTGGACCAAGAGGTTATGCCCTTTTTCGTAGAATCTGTTTGGGCTAGACGAGGGGCATTCACGGACCATGAAGCCAACAGTGTCAAGTTCAGTTTAAAAGTTAAAAGGGAGTTTTATTGAGAAATTTTTGATATCTTGACCCATCTCCAAGGCTTATAATACATTTTTAACCTGCCTTTATATTCATAAATTCCATTCTACACTAATTCTAAACCCTCATTCAAGACTAACACTTAGTTTCTAGAATTAGACTCTCAAAATTCTCTCCAAATCTCATCTTCAAGATTAAAGCTAGGAATCAATTGGGGTTTCAAATTTAAGCTAACTTATTCTCAAATTCTTCTTCCTAATCAAGGTATGTGGGATTAGTTCTTGGTCCCTTTCATCAAGAAGACCCAAAAATCCTTTCAATTGATTTCATGAATTTTAGTCTACTTTAAATGTGGGTTTTCATTATTTGATTTTATTAAATCCAATTGATGTATGAGCTAAACTTTACCTATGATTTTAATTTACTTTTATCACTATTATGATAATTTACATTGAGTTATGAAGTTATGAACATGCATGTCCCCTTTTAAAGTTTGATTTATGCATGGGTGATTTATATTATGATTTACATGTGGATTTAATCATGAATTTCCTCAATGTCATTTTATATTGCTGATTTTAGAGTGAATCTATATTACCCATGCTATTATCACATCATGCATCACATTTGCATTCATGAACATTGGTTTATATGGAAGTTATGAAGTGGGTTAAGCCCAATTATGTTTTATGAACCGATTATGATATGATTTTGATAAGGCATTGGTTATGACAAAAGTGTGATCACATACATGTCTTATGATTATGGGTCTTTGAGCATCTCGGGTTCTTGCACCATATTGTAATGAGCTATTCCTTGGATGAGCATCACGATTATGACCTATGGTTTGGCATTTGAGCCTAAAATATGCATCGAATAGTTTAAAAATGAATTACGATTTTGAAATAAATATTGTATCTTTTGGAAGCACGTATATGTATAAGTATTCATGTGGGATATTTTTGACTTAGCACCGATGGATTAGGGGCGTTAGGGCTATCCCCAAGGGTCCTCTCCCTTTTCTCTAACTATGTGCCAACATAGAAATGGTAGCCATTACTGAAATGACCAGGTCATAAGGAATGGTTATTCATTTATTTATGATATAATAAGATATCTGAAATGGTGAGTTCCGTAAGGAAGGTGACCATCTACTGAAATGGTGTGTTCCTTAAGGTGTGATGTAGATTACCTTTGGCAAGTAATCTTCTCCTGCCGATGGGAGGTCTTTATTGGACTAATTCATGTTATAGCTCACATGAGTTTGATTTGTCGGTTATAGCCCATTCCCATTATATATATGAGCATTATTGCATTTCATGCATCATGAATTTCATGGCATATTATATACTACTCTTCTTTGGATATATAATTCTTTCTATATTATGTGCCCTTGTCATCTAACATTGAAATGCAGGTTTGATAAGTCATACACATTGCATGCCCGCATACTTAGTAGATGCAAACGTCCTAACACATACTCTATACCTACATGATTTTACCATGTAGGGACCGTGTGTTACGGTCATCCATCGCTTGATGGGTAGCTCGAATTCGAAGAGTTGATATTGTGGTTAGTTATATCTTCCGATGACAAACCACCTTCCATCTACCTTTGTTGTTTTCTGTTTATCTTCTCATTTGAGGGTGAGCCCGGGACATGTCTTGGCACCCGTCCCATCCTATGGCTAGAGGCATTGTTGGACATCTTGTAGACCCTCGTAGATTCTATATGTTATGTATTGTATTTGAAGCTTATAAATTCGGCTATCTATTAGATATGGCTATCATGGATTGATTATGGGGATTATGATATGTATGTATGTTTGATGTGTAAATGTGAAAGATCCTAAGCCCCGTATTGCCCCCATAAAGTGATTCATACTTACCCGCCCCTTAGTTCTTATGTGCTATATGCTATGGGAATCTATGTAAATCCATTTCCCTTTGATATCCCCATAGCGTGAGTCCTATTTTCCTATCCCTTAGAACTATGTGTTTACTATTTGAATGTGCTTCCGAACCAATGATGTGGATTTGGATACTTTGAGGCTTGTTTGGGGACTCTCGGGTTCCTATTCTCTATGTCACTTCTAGGCCCTTGATCTGGGTCGTGACAACGTGTGAGGCACTCAGTAGTTGGGTGACTCAAGTGATTCGACACAGGCCACTACACGGGCCGTGTAGTGTGACACGGTCTGTGGCACGACCCATGAGAGGTACTTAGTATTTGGGTAACTTTAAGTGACTCGGCACCGTCTACTACACAGTCTGTGTTGCATGACACGATTCGTGCAATGCATCGTGAAGAGCCCCGTTACCCCATTCAGGCTAATGCATAAAGGACCCACACTCATTCATGCAAATCGATACTCGTACGCGTAGATCTACCAACATACCCGCTTAAAGAACACAAGAACATCATTATTTCAACTGTAGAACCCCTAAATCACTAAAGTTCCATGTTCAAGCGTACAAGATTCAATAATGGTGGTTAATATATCCTAACACAATATCCACATAAATTTTAAACCATAGTGTCTGCTAAACAACGAAATGAACCATATTTAGGCATGGATTCGCACATGCAATAAGGACTAATGAAAATTTACACTAAACGGAAAGGACTAAAGGACTTACTTGAAGAGCAACAATGAAAATGAGGCTTGGTGTTAGAACAATAGAAAACCACCCAAGGGTAATGCTACAGATCATGAGAGGGCTTCACAAAACATGACAAAAGAGATAGACAAATTTTCTTTGGGTTATGGGAAAGAAAATCGGGCGTGAGAGGTATAAGGGTGAAAGTAAAAGAAAAGAAGTGAGAGTGGGGTATAGAGGGTATAAATACCCTTACCTGACGGTTCGCCTCCATATTTTTCACACGGCCCGTGTAACATGGCATGGTCCGTGAAGACTAACCGTGTGCCTAGACTTAGAATTTGAAAATCATACCTGGCACTAATATCCCCACGGATAACGATACGATCTGTGACACATTTCACAGTCCATGTAAAGTGTCTGTGTGCCCAGCCATAGAATATAGTTTAGAGCTTACATGGGTCAAGTGTCACACGTTCCGTGACATGGCCCGTTTGGAGGTACTTGGGTTGTGTAGACGCACGTGTGGCTCTCCTTTGCCATTTTCGGCCGCTGTTTTTTCGTTTCACATCTCCAACCATGCGTAAGCTCATGGCCCTCACCAAAGTACTTATACCTCCGTGGAACTACAAATCAAAAACAAGAAAATACATGACATAAACTACATGTTTTTTTTATTTTTAAATGGGTTGCCTCCTATGAAGTGCTTGGTTTAACGTCACGGCTCGACGCAGTTGTGTTGACTACTCAGACTTCATCAAGGTGTAAGACCTCAATCGCTGAGGCTTCATCTGCAGCACCTAAATATTTCTTCACTCGCTGCTCATTTACTTTGAAACGATGCCCTTTGTCAGTTTCTAGGTCGACTGTACCATGGGGAAATACCTGGGCAATCTTGTATGGGCCAGACCACCTAGATTTGAGCTTACCTGGAAACAACCTCAATCTAGAGTTGTACAGCAGAACCTTGTCACCTACACCAAAACTTCTTGGTGTAATATGCTTTTCGTGATGGGACTTCAGTCTATCTTTGTATAGTGATTCACTCTCATAAGTTTGGAGGCGAAATTCATCCAACTCATTGAGCTGATCAAGCCTCACCATTGGAAGCCTCTTCCCACTTCATGTTTAGGGTTTTCAGAGCCTAGAGCATTGTCGCCAATTCCACAGGTCGATGGCAGGCCTTACCAAACACCAATTGATATGGAACATACCAATGAGGGTCTTGTAAGCCATCCTGTATGCCCATAGTGCATCTTCTAGTTTTCGAGCCTAATCTATTCTTGTGGCATTCACAGACTTGGTCAAGATCTCTTTGATCTTCCTGTTCGACACTTCAACCTGCCCACTCGTCTGCAGATGATAAGGTGTTGCAACCTTGTGTTGTCGTACACCGTACTTAGCTAGTATAACATGGAAGGATTTGTTGCAGAAATGGGAGCCCCCATCACTAATGATAGGTCTGGGTGTCCCAAACCTAGATAAAATGTTCCGCCTTAGAAACTGTACCATGCACTTGCTTTCATTGTTTGGCAATGCCATCGCCTCCACCCATGTGGAGACATAGTCCACCGCTACTAAGATTTACTTCATGCCATAGGAGCTCACAAACGGGCCCATAAAGTCAATGCCCCAGACGTCAAACAATTCTATTTCAAGGATAGGGGTCATGGGCAGCTCTTGGTGCCTAGAGATGTTGCCTTGGCGCTGACACTGATCACAACCCCGCATCGTGTCATGGCCATATTTGTAGATGGTGGTCCAGTAGTATCACATTCTAAGATCTTTTTCATTTTCATGGAACCACCATGATGGCCCCCACTGGGGAAGAGTAACAGGCTTCAATGATGCTTACCATTTACGCTTTCGGTATGCATCACCTAATGACCCTATCTACGCTTGTTCTGAACAAGTATGGGTTATCCCAAAAGCATATGCGAACATCATGAAGAAACCTTTTTCTCTAGTGAGGGTTAAGGCCCTCAGGCGTAATGTCACTCACCATAAAGTTAACAAAATCAGCAAACCAAGGGATTAAGTTTACAGAAGCTGCCAATACCTGCTCATCGGGAAAGGAATCATCGATGTTCAACCAATCCTTAGCTCTTGACTCATCTTCTAACCTTGACAGGTGGTCTGCCACTTGGTTTTCCGTTCCTTTCCGGTCGTTAACCTCAAAGTCGAACTCTTGCAGTAAGAGTACCCATCTGAATAGTCTTGGCTTAGCATTTGTTTTTCTATTAGATACCTTAGTGTTGCATGGTCTATATGCACAATCACCTTTGTGCCCAATAGGTAGGCTCGGAACTTGTCAAACGTGTACACCATAGCCAGCAACTCTTGCTCAGTCACTGCATAATTTCTTTGAGCGTCATTTAAGGTCTTGCTGGCATAGTAGATAGGAGGAAAGATCTTGTTGCATTTCTGCCCAGCATAAAACCCACAAAAATCCCCCTCGCATCACACATCACCTCAATAGGGGCAGCCCAGTCAGGTGCAACTACCATGGGCGCAAAGATCAAGTTTTGCTTCATAGTCTCAAAGGCATGCCGACAGGTGTCATCAAACTGACACTTAGCATCTTTCTCCAATAGTTTGCACAGTGGATGTGCAATCTGGGAGAAATCTTTTATGAACTGGCAGTAGAAGATCGCATGCCCAAGAAAACTCTAGACCCCCTTCACCGATATAGGAGGTGGCAACTTCTCGATAACATCAATCTTCGCCTAATCAACCTCTATGCCCTTACCAGAAATCTTGTGGCCAAGGACTATCCTCTCCTTGACCATGAAATGTCATTTCTCCTAGTTCAACACCAAGTTGGCTTCCTCACAGCATTGTAATTCCCTGCTAACATTCAACAGACAGTCGTCAAAGGAATCACTTACTACAGAGAAGTCATCCATAAATACCTCAAGGGTTTCTTCGACCATGTCAGAAAAGATCGACATCATACAACACTGAAAAGTGGCTGGGGCATTACAGAGCTCAAATGGAATCCGCCTGAAAGCAAACATCCCATAAGGGAAAGTGAAGGTGGTCTTCTCCTGATCCTCCGGGGATATGAATACTTGATTGTAGCCTGAATACCCATCCAAGAAGCAATACCACCCTCTACCTGCCAACCTGTAAAGCATCTGGTCCATGAAGGGCATGGGAAGTGATCCTTCAAAGTCCATCTATTCAACTTTATGTAGTCCATACATACTCGCCACCCCGTGACAGGTTGCAAAGGGACAAGTTCATTTTTCTCATTGGCCACCATTGTCGTGACCCCCTTTTTGGGACACATTGCACTGGACTAACCCCAAATTTACACTTCAAAAGGAATTGTAAAGCGGTCGTTGATAAAATATAGAATTCAACAAGAGTTGAGGTCGATCCCACAGGGAATGCGTGAGAATGATTCTATTAGCACCCTTTTTTCAGGTGTAAATTCTATTCCCAAGATAAAGTTGCATGAAGTAAAAGGGTGTTTATGATGTTTCAATTAAATTCCTAATGTAAAGTAGCTAATGCGTATGTTGACTACTGCATTTCAAACAGTTAATGAGGGTTGTGTTCCCCATGACGTCTAATACGATAACCAAATTGGTATGGTAAACTCATTCATGACAGCGCATACAAGATTAAACAAGTTTGATAACACCTAGTTCACCTTCCGGTACTTCCGAGATATATTTCACTCATTACCTTTCGGTCTCAAAATGTGTACAATTGTAACCTTTGTTCTAGATCTCAGAATATTCTCACTTTTTGGTCTCAAATACTTAGACTAGGTTAAAAATCTCGAATTTATGTTGTAGAATTCTTTTTCTAATTACTACATCCCTCCCAAGCATGTAATAAATACAGGCGTACCCTAACACGTCGACTCATTAAGGGAGAAGTTAAAGTGAAAAATGCTACAATGTATGCGATGATCAATCCCAAGAGTTCACCCCCAAATTTTGTTATCTTATTGAATTGTCATGGTTCTCACAACCCTAATTGTGAGTTTACCTAGCATATTCAACACAATTTGCCCACAACAATATAAAGAAATCATGATAAATGACTTAATATTGATATAATGATGAATCCACGTGTTATAATCTCAAAAGAGATGATCAAAACCTAAGAATTCAATGTAAATAATAGCACAATAGTGTTCTCCTCTTGTTCTCTAAGTCCAGTCTTCAGTAATAATAAAAAATGGAATAAAAAAAATATATATATACACGGAAAAACCTACTCCAATTTAAAATAGGAAAATAGACGTCGACATAAATACGTGTCACAAAATGGACCGGGTCCACACAGACTGTGAAATGGTCTGTGAGTCTTCACTGCTCTAGCGATCCCATGCATATAGGCACGGTCTATGTAGAGGTTCATGGATCGTGAAACGGCCCATTGACTTTTCCTTAGCAACTTCTCACCAACACTTTGATCCTCTATCTTCACGGCCCATGTCACGGTCCGTAGTTGGTAACATGGTCTATGTCGGGCCCCGTATATCTTCCCTTGTACGATTTTTGTTGTTTTCGGCGGTGCTCCTCACATCTTACGTCAACTTCACGATAGGTGACACTGCACTGTCAATTTCCATAGTCCGTGAAAGGCCTCGTGGGGTTTTCCTTGGGCTTCATGCTAGCTCCTTTGTTCTTCACGCCATGTGTGATGCCACGACGGGGTTCACTGTCCCTGTAACGTGGCATGGTCCGTAAAGGCACCCACGGTCCTTCAGTTGGTTTATTTCACTGCTTCCTTCGTTCTGGGCCAATTCACATACCCTCCTATGGTCCATATGAGGCTACACGGGCCGCGAGGGTTTCCGTATGCCACCACTTCAGCTCTTTTTCACTCTTTTTCTCGCACTTCACCTATCGTTCCATGCCTTCACCATTTTCCTGAAAAATAATAAAATACACTCATCAAACCAACATATTAGCTTGAGAACATTCAAAAATTCTATATTCAAAGCGTCACAAGAGTCGTATTTGCATGACTCATCACACTCTAGAGATTGAGTGAAGACCATGGGTTGTGAATGCATCTACGGTCCTTAGATTGGCTCGTGGATTATGACGAATTCAATTTTTCTATTTTATTTTTGATGTCCATAAATAGTTCTTTTAGGGTTTTTAAAATATCTTTTTGATGTCTCATTTATTGTTGATAGAGAAGGAATAATGTGTGTGTCATTATTTTGGGTATTTGTTCTCGATTTTTGTTGATCGAATACATATTGTTCTTGATGATTTGATTTTTGATTATCAATTAAAGATTCCAAATTTTATGTATTTTAATTATAAGTACTTATTATGTTTAATTATCAATTTACAATCACCGTCTTATAACCATGAGTAGCTAAATCCACAACTAGAGTTGTGGAAATCATGGAAGATTAACAAAGTAAACCTAATAATTAGTAATCCTTAGATAGTGTGCGTGCATGTATTTTTTATCTATTTTTTATTAGTTTGGATTTTTGAGACGAGGGTTCCTAGGAAACAGCCTCTCTACCTCTATGAGGTAGTGGTAAGGTATGCATACATTTTACCCTCCCCAAATCCCACTTGTGAGATTCCACTGGGTTTGTTGTTGTTGTTGTTGTTTTTTTTTTTTTTTGATTAGTTTTTAACAGTTACCAATATTAAAATTTACTTTGTTCTTACTTACCGGATCATGGAGGTAATGAATGAGAAATAGGCTAAAACACCAGAGATTTGATATTTCTATACTCATCTAATTAGCTTGAATGGACAAAGGGATAGCTAAATCTAGGACCAAGGTAAAGGTTATAAAGCACGGACCAAGGATACACCTATAGACGGACCAAGTTATGTGGTGATAATTATCTATTTACCCAACCAAGCACTTAAGTTAATATAACTTGCTTATTCTGCATGTTACATACTAGAAAAGGTTACTTTTATAAAGTTATACTGCATTATGAGTTTATGGGGAACACAATACCCTACTTTCACCTTTTATTAATATTTATACACTTGCAACTAACTTCGTTTTAGTTTCAGGCAATTATTTATAGTTATCTTTTTAGTTAAAAACCCATTTTCAGAAAGTACGCCGACTAATGGTTCAAACTTACATAAATTAAGCTAAGTCAAAATCATATTCTTCGTGGGTTCAACCCTAACCTTGGTAAGGTTTTATATTTGAAAAATCACTTTATACTTCTTTAGGAAACTCTATTTGGACGTATCAAATATGGATACCATTGTCGAGAACTACAACTTTTGAATTAAATTAATTGTGTGATTTGACTATTAGCCTTATTTTTAATTTAAATCTTTTGCTATTTTTATTCTTTTTAGTGCTTAGGTACAGTGTATGCCTAGTACCCGAAGTCTAGGCAACCTCTTGACTCCATACGACCTAGACCACAAAGAACATGGATAAGAATGTCCCACAATATCACATATAAAGCATACGAAGAAGTCACAGAATGGCTCAGAACTGAGGATGATAAGGCATATCAAAATATACCCTAAAATGTGCAAGACAACTAACAAGGGGTGAGACCCTATTTAGACAAAGAGCTAGATTTGGTACCTGGAATAACTATTGTGTTGACCCAAATGCTATAGGGATGACATGTGACATTGTGTTACCTCCATTACTATAAGATTCAAAATGCACTATTTTGAGTGGGTTGCTTTGGATGTTGCATTATAAAGGGACTTTTTGGAGCTATCATTAGAAGATTCATTTGCCCATTTGAATAATGTCGTGTTTTGTCTTCTAGAGCAGTATGAAAAATTTAGACTTGTCATCAAATGTCATTGGTTGTGAGTGTTTTCATTGTCACTAACTAGTGAGATGATTATATGGCTATCTGAGCTCCCTTACAGTTCCACTACTATTTGGAGCCAATTGCAAAAGGCATTCATCAAAAAATGTTTTTGGTATCAATGAAATTCAAGTTGAAGGATAGGATTAACAACTTTCCAAATAATTTGGAGAGACAATAATTGTAGCTTGGGAAAGGTTTATGAAATATATGAGGAATGTCACTAATCATAAATTCATCGAGGAGTCACTTTTTGAGATATTCTATAGATCACTAAATGATAATAAAAAAATAGTCGCTAATATATTTACTAGAGGATCATTCATGGAATGTACTTTAATGTAGTTTTGATAAGGCTGCTAAGAGACTTGAATAGGTGGCTAGGACTGGAGTCTGAAGTAATAAGGATTCAGAGACTACAAAATGCACCTTTGCAGTTGGATCTTATCAGGATCAAGCGTAAATTCAGGGAGAATTACTGAAGAGATAGCAAGGGTGAGCACCAACGTTAGCCTGATGATAAATCATTCAATCTAAAAAAAGTCAACACAATAGGCTACTAAGGTAGAGCACCAGGATATGGTAATTATGAATATGAGGAGGATATTTATTATTTGAATAATAAAAAAAAGGGAGGAGAGGGGGGGTTATAAACCAAGGCCCAAAGATCTAATCAGGATAATTGGGGGCAAGGTCCAAACTATAATAGCAAATCCAACTACAACTGGGATAAAAACTTCAACTGGTAAAGCAGGGCTTAAGATCGAGATGGTAAGTGGATGCAAAAGGACAATCACAAGAATAGGAGGAATAAATCATACATCCAACTAGGGAATTGAGATGGATGATCAAGAAATTCAAGGATTAAGGACATGTTGCGTAAGCTAATAAAGAAGGTTGAATCAACATACGAGACTCTTAAGGTGATTAAATCTAATGTTTCTAGGATTAACAATGTCACGCCTTGAGAGGGTACCCTTGGCGTGGCCGACACCTAGAGACTATTGCTAGTCCCCAAGCGAACCACTTAGCCTTATCACATTAATTCAATCATATAACTCTATTGAATAGCGGAATTAAAAATAAGTAAATGGGTGTATCTCATCTAATAACTCAAAATGATATAGATAATAATAAAGGCTAGTAGAAAGAACTAGCTCACAATCTCAACATCAACATTCTACCATCGTCTATGAAGCCTCTATCACTAATCACACGGTGCTAATAATAGACCCATAGATACCCAAAATATTCCAATATAACTCTAAAGCATGATGAAATAAAAGTAGTAGAACCTCCGGAATAGGGGAAGCTCACTAGTTAGCTGCGAATCTCAAATCTTCAACGGAGAGCCTGTTGACGATATCTAGCACCTGCCTCTACATTATAAAATGATGTAGTCCAAAAGGGACATCAGTACTTGGAATGTACTGGTATGTAAGCTGAGTGAAATAGAAACATGTAGAAAAATATGGAAACAACATCAACTAAAAATAATCATCAAATAACATCATATCGTCAAATGTCTATCTAAGCAAGAACAAAGAGTAGACAAGTGACCCGTCAACAATTCAGACTCCTCAATCATCTCAAAGGAGCTTATCTCCTCTTATCTCATCTTATCACATCTCAAAGGAGCTCACCTCCTCTTATCTTAACTCAGAGTACTCAAGGTAGGAAATTTATGTGAGTTTCTCTTATCCAACAAAAATCACTTATGAGCCAGTGAAGGTACACCAATCTCGCTGATGTTTCCATGCCCGTTCCAAACTTGCTAGTTAGGGAACGATCGAAACCATATTCGTGCACCTTATATGGAGTCAGTACTCAACAGGCTTGCTATTGCTTTCAGGGACTGTTACTCACGAGGGAACATAAAATATATTTGATGGTTTTAAGCCTCACCTATGTTTGACGACGTTTTTTGACGAGCTCAAGTCAGACTAAATCTCACTCTTTCAGTACTTGATACTCTTCCATGACTCAATGCTCATAAAACCTTCATCTCAACATATCTCATAGGGACTCGAAGTCCGTCATCGATCGACATCTGATAGGGACTCTAACCCTATCATCAATCAACTCATAGGGACTCTAACCCTTTCATAAATCAACTCATAGGAACTCCACCCCTTTCATCAATCAACTCAAACAGACTCTAACCCTTTCATCAATCAATTTCATCCATGACTCAAGATTTAGAACAATCATTAGGAAACTATCAAATAAACATATCGGTAGAGTTCATTTATAGAGACTCATATGGCAGTCAATTCTATCAACTCATCATCATTCTCTCATAACTCAAGCCTCTAGATTCAATTCTCAAGTTTATTATGCATGCTTTTCAAATTAGTTATGTAGGGTTATGCAAATGCTCATGAAAATGTTCCATTTAAGAAAACAATTGTATGATGATCATTAACATAGAAAAACATGTAATTTCAAATAAAATTTTAAGGAAAACCATCAAGGTTTCATGTATGTAGACTCTTGAACCATAAACTCATATATATCTATGGGGCACATAGGAGAACAACCCCATGCTTTTAGTGTAGCCTTACATGCCTGGGATGAAGTTATCAACCAGTCACGTCAAGGACGTCTTCTCAAATCTCTCAAACTCAAGCTCTTCTCCTCTTTCCTCAAGCCCTAGCCTTGTTAGATTGTGGAATAAAACTTAAAAGGAGGGGGGGTTAAACCTTTTTTTATGTCAAAACGACCTTATTAAATCATGTATAGAAAGGGTTGGGAATTGACTAGAATGCCCCTCGTAAAAATTTAGAAATTTTCAACCCAGAAAACACCCAGTCCGCGATGCGAACTCGTCGTGCAAATGTATTTGTAGAAAAAGTTTCTGAATGAGTTTTCTCAATCCTGTCAAAAATTTCAAAAAACATATAAGTGCTGGTCTGCGATGGAGCCGCGACGCACTCCTGTCGCACACCAACACTACTTTGTACTTCATATAAAAAAATCATCTTTTGATCGGGTCGCTCTAAAAATTGACCGAGACCATTTTCCAACTTAATTTTTGTGCTGATCACAAATTTGGCTTCAGATTTTTCATACGAGTATTGGAAGATGCGTTACGCACATACCCTCCCTCTAGGGGTATTTTGGAATTTTACCAGGCGATACATTATCTCTCCCTTGGGATCATTCGTCCTCGAATGATGAGTAAAGCTGGATATCAAGGCACGAATGGACTCAAACTCATCTCAATACTTAACTCAATCAATATCAGACGTAAGCATAGAAAGTCACATAAAAAATAGATCAGTCAATTCAATGAAGGGTAAGAAGTTTACCTTCAACACTCTCATCATTTAGCATGAATAGGTGTGGATATTTGGCCTTCATCTACACCTAAGGTTCGCATGTGGCTTCTTCAACGAATTGATTTCTCTACAGGACATTGACTGAGGCTATCTCTTTGTTCCTCAACTTACGAATCTCACGATCAAGGATTTAAATCGGAACCTCTTTGTAAGACAGGCTATCTTTAACTCCAATGCTATCGACAGGGATCACTAAGGTAGGATCTCCCAAGCAATTCTTTAACATCGACACATGGAATACCAGATGGACTCCATCTAGCTCGGAAGGCAACTCTAACTCATAAGCGACCTTCCCAATCCTCTTTACAATCTGATATGGTCCAACATAGCGTGAAATCAACTTTCTCTTCCCAAATCTTAGGACTCCCTTCATAGGTGACACTTTCAAATACAGCCAATCATCTACCTCGAACTCTAAGTCTCTTCTTCTTACGTCGATGTAAGATTTCTGGCGACTGTAGGAAGTCTTTAATCTCTCTCTAATGACCTTGACCTTCTCCATCAATTGGTGGACAAGATCAGGACCAATTAACTCCGCTTCTCCAACCTCAAACCAACTAATTGGTGATCTACATCTCCTACAGTACAAGACTTTAAAGGGAGCCATTTGAATGATTTCATATGAACTATTGTTATATGCAAATTAAATCAATGGTAGGTGATAACCCAATTCCCCTTGAAATCAAGAACACAAGCTCTCAACATATCCTCTAATGTCTGAATTATGCGCTCTGCCTTACATCAGTCTATGGATGAAAAGTTGTACTCAGGTTTACTTTAGTACCCAATCCTTTTTAGAATGATACCCAAAATTGGGAGGTAAATTGAACTCCTCTATCTGAGATGATGCACAAGGGAACTCCATGAAACCTCACAATATCCTGGATGTACAACTTGGTGTACTCCTCCGCGGTATTGATTGTCTTAACTTCCAAGAAGTAAGCCGATTTAATCATCCTATCTACAATCACCCATATCGAATCATTTTTCTTTTGAGACCTTGGTAGATAAGTAATGAAGTCCATATTGATCATCTCCCACTTCTATTCGGGAGTCTTAAAGTTCTGAGCCAATCCACATGTCCTTTGATGCTCAACTTTCACTTGTTGGCGATTCGGGCACTTTAAAACGAATCCTACAATATCCCTCTTCATTCCACTCCACCAACAGAATTCTCTTAAAGTCGTAGTACATCTTGGTAGAGCCAGGATGAATGGAATATCTAGTGCTATGGGCTTCAACCATGATTTTGTCTCGAATACCATCAACATCTAGGACACACAATCTACTTTGGTATCTCAACACTTCATCCCCCTTTTGGAGTAAACCATCACTTTCTGTTTGTGGAAAGCCTCCTTCAGTTGGAGTACGATAGGATCTTGGTCTTGTTTCTCCTTCACCTCAGTAACTAAGGATGAAACAGATCCATTCTAAACATTAACTTCTCCCTCATTATTCTCCTCAATTTTAACTCTCAATCGAGCCAATCGATGCACTTTCTTGTCTAACTCCTTCTTTTCTACCTTCACATGGGTTGTGATACCCATTGATAACATGCTAAGAGCGTCAGCAACAACATTAGCTTTACCTGGGTGGTAGAGAATGCTCATATCCTAATCCTTGAGCAACCCCAACCATCTTCTCTGTTGCGGGTTGAGCTCTTTCTGACTGAAAACATACTGTAAGCTCTTGTGGTCACTGAACACATGCACATGCATTCCATAAGAGTAGTGGCGCTAGATTTTAAGTACAAACACCACTGCTGCCAACTCGAGATCATGGGTTGGATAGTTCCTCTCATGAACCTTGAGTTGCCTGGAAGCATAGGCTATCACCTTCCGTCTTTGCATTAGTACACATCCCAATCCAATCATTGAAGCATCACAAGAAATTACAAATTTCTCTATCCCATCAGGTAAGGTAAGGACCGGTGCAGTAGTCAACCTCGTCCTCAACTCTTGGAAACTCATCTCACATTCATTGGACCACTGAAACTTGATCTTTTTCTAAGTCAATTTAGTCAATGGTGCGGATAGGGAAGAAAATCCCTCAACAAACCTACGGTATAGCCTGCCAACCCCAAGAAACTTCTTATGTCAGGCAGAGTGGTTGGTCTAGGCTAGTTCTTAACTGCTTCAATCTTTTGGGCATCCACTGGAATACCATTGCTGGAAATAACATGGCCTAAGAAGGCCGCTGACTTAATCCAGAACTCAAACTTTGAAAATTTTTCATAAAACTCATGGTCCTTAAGGGTTAGGAGGTCAATCTGAGATGATTAACATACTCCTCCTCACTTCTCGAATACACCAAAATGTCCTTTATGAAGACAATCACAAATACTTCAAGACGTTGACTGAATACTCTATTCATCAAGTCCATAAAGGCTGCAGGTGCATTCGTCAACCCAAAGAACATGACCAAGAACTCAAAATGGCTATATCTAGTCCTAAAGGCTATCTTTGGAATGTCATATTCCCTCACCTTCATCTGATGGTATCCAGATCTATGGTCTATCTTTGAGAAACAAGAGGCGCCCTGAAGTTGGTCAAACAAATCATCTATCCTTGATATTTATTCTTTATCGTGATCTTTTTTAGTTGCCTATAGTAAATACACATTCTGAGGGACCCATGTTTCTTTCGCACGAATAGGACAGGAGCACCCCAACGTGAAACACTTGGCCTAATGAAGCCCTTCTCTATCAAATCTTTCAGTTTCTCTTTCAACTTAGCGGGGGCCATCCTCTAACTGGCGAGGCTGGTGTAGTAGATTAAGCCTGGTCAACCTACTTTTGACAATCTCTCTGGTAGTGACCTGCTTGGCCACATTTGTAGCACACATCATTCCCATCATGACATCTCCCCAAGTGCATTTTGCCACACTTATGACACGATGGCTTACCTTGCGAACCTTGAGACACACTAGCTTGCGACTGCGGTCCATGATTTCCCACATTCTAAGATCTCTGATCATACTTGCCTCTAGGAGGAGGTGCACTAGCAGATGATGGTGTTGGAAATTGGTTGCCATTACCTCTCCTTCTAACCTATTACCTGGATGTCTTAGCTTTCTTACATCTGAACTCTTCCTTGTCATGTTGTCTCTCGTTGTCAGCTTGTTGCACAAATGTCATCAATCTCCCATTGTCCATATCACTCACAAGCATTGCTCCCTTACCATCTCTCTTGGGTCCTCTATTCAACCCATCAACATACATCCCCATCCTTCCTCTCATGTCATCAACCATGTCCGGAGCATAGTGAGATAGTTGCGTGAACTTCAACCCATACTCTTGCACAGTCATAGAGCCCTGTTTCAAATTGAGGAAATCTCTCACCTTAGCTTCTCTTCTCTCTCTTGGGAAGAAGCGTCCCAGGAAGGCTTCCTCGAACACTACCCAAGTCAAATATGGAGCATCATTCCCTCTTCCTTTCTTCCATTGGTCGAACCATAGCCTGGCCACACCTTTGAGTTGGTAAGTAGCCAGTTCAAGCCTATCAGCATTAGCCACATGCATCACTTGGAACACCTTCTCAAGTTCCTCTACATAGTTCTTAGGATATTCAGTGGATGCAGAACCTGTGATCCCAGATGGATTCATCCTTAAATATTCTCGGAATCTGGAGGTGTCATGAGCATCTTGTCTATTCGCTCTTTGTCTCACGACAGGTGTTGTGACAGCCTGGTCTAGAGCTTGAATAGCCCGACGTAGCTCAGCATTGGAGACCTCATCTTGAAGGGGTTGCTCAACAGGGATAACGTGGTCTGCAAGCTCCTCACTTGAGGTTCAGGTGGGTTAATATCTTGTCTGGCAAGACGTCCCCTTCCTTTGACGGCTCTTCTGGGAGGCGTTGTATCAATTCTACAATGCGTAAAGCACAAATTAGGTGATAGCTTTCATAGAGCTTAACTCTATCACACAAATTGGAATAAGAAAAAGGTGTAACAATTCCTAATATCCTATAGCCTCCTACTTATGAAATGTGGTCGACAACACACCCATACACAAGACTCTACAAGACACGGCTTAATAGACTCCCTAAGACACTTGAACTCTATGCTCTAATACTAAGTTTGTCACACCTCAAGAGGGTACCCTTTTCGTGGCCGACACCTAGAGGCTATTGCTAGATCCCAAGCGAACCACTTAGCCTCATCATATTCATTTAATTATATAAATCTACTGAATAGTGGAATTAAAAATAAGTAAATGGGAACATCTCATCTAATGTCTCAAAATGATATAGATAATAATAAATGCTAGTAGAAAGAACTAGCTAATAATCTCAACATCAAAGTTCAACCATCGTATATGAACCCTTTATCACTAACATGCGGTGCTAATGACAGATCCATAGATACCCAAATCAAAATAAAATAAATAGTCCAATCTAACTCTAAAGCATGATGAAATAAAAGTAGTGGAACCTCTGGAATAGGGAAGACTCACCAATTAGTTGCGAATCTCGGACCTTCAAGGGAGCGGCTGTTGACGATCTTTAGCCCCTGCCTCTGTATCGTAAAACGATGCAGTCCAGAAGGGACCTCAGTATTTGAAATGTAATGATATGTAAAATAGCTTAGTTAAACAAAAATAAGTAGAATAATATGGAAACAACATCAACTCAAAATAATCATCAAATAACATCATATCATCAAATGTCTATCTATGCAAGAATAAAGAGTAGACAAGTGACCCGTCAACAACTCAGACTCCTCAATCATCTCAGACTCATCTCAGAGGAGCTCACCTCCTCTCATCTCATCTCATCACATCTCAAAGGAGCTCACCTCAACTCAGAGTACTCAAGGTAGAAAATTTATGGGAGTTTCTCTTATACGACAACAATCACTAATGAGCCAGTGAATGTACAATAATCTCGTTGATGTTGCCATAGCCATTCCGAACTTGCCAAGTAAGGAACGATCGAAACCATATCGGCTCACCTAATATGGAGTCATTACTCAACAGGTCCGCTATTGCTTTTAGGGACTATTACTCATGAGGGAACCATAATATATATGTGATGGTTTTAAGGCTCACCAACGCCTAGCAACGTAGTTTGACAAGCTTAAGTCGGACTAAGTCTCACTCTTTTTGTGCTCGATTCTCCACCCATGATTCAATGCTCATAAAACCTCCATATTAACCAATCTCATAGGGACTCGAACCCTGTATTCAATTGGCATCTGATAGGGACTCTAACCCTATCATCCATCAACTCATAGGGACTCTAAACCTTTCATAAATCAAGCTTATAGCGACTCCAACCATTTCATCAATTAACTCAAAGGGACTCTAACCCTTTCATCAATCAATCTCATCAATGACTCAAGATTTAGAACAATCATTAGTAAACAACCGAATAAACACATCAGTAAAGTTCATATATGGAAACTCGTAAGGCAGCAATTCTATCAAGTCATCATCATTCTCTCATCACAATCAACCATCTCAACTCAAGGCTCTAGACTCGATTCTCAAGTTCATTATCCATGCTTTCAAATTAGTCATGTAGGGTTATGAAAATTCTCATGAAAATGTATAATTTAAGAAAACAATTAATATGATGATCATCAACATAGAAAAACATGTAATTTCAAATAAAATTTTAACAAAAACCATCAAAGGTTCATGTATGTAGACTCTTGAACCATCAACTTATCTACGACCATCTATGGGGCACATGAGAGAACAACCCCATGATTTTAGTTTATCCATACATACCAGGGATGAAGCTATCAACCCATCACATCAAGGATTTCTCTTCAAATCTCTCAACCTCAAGTTGTTCTCCTTTTTCCTCAAACCCTAGCCTTGTTAGATTATGGAATATGACTTAGGATGGAGGAGGGATGGAGGGGGGTTTAGACCTTTTATTTACGTCAAAAGGACCTTATTAGATCGTGTATAGAGTTTAAGAGGGGTTGGGATCTGACTGGAGTGCCCCTCGTAAAAATTTAGAAATTTTCAGCTTGGAAAAGACTTAGTCTGAGGCGCGGACTAGTCGTGCACAGTGTACACAAAAATAACAGCATACCCAGTGGAATAACACAAGTGGGGTCTAGGAAGGGTTGAATGTACGCAGGCCTTACCACTACCTAATAGAAGTAGAGAGGCTGTTTGTTGGAACCCTCATCTCAACAACAACAAATTGGTTGCGTGTAGTGTATTTTTAGAAAACATTTTTGAAGGAGTTTTCTTAATCCCATAAAAAATTTTCAAAAAACATATTAAGTGCTGGTCTGCGATGGAGGTGTGATGCGCTCCTGTGGCGCACTAACACTGTTTTGCGCTTCTGATCGAAAAATAATCTTTTGATCAGGTTGATCTAAAAATCGACCGAGACCATTTTCCTACTCAATTTTTGTACTGATCACAAATCCAGCCTCGGATTTTCCATACAAGTATTGAAAGATGCGTTAAGCGCATACCCTCCCTCTAGAGGTATTTTAGTAATTTTATCAAGCATTACAAATAAAATGGTGGGTTGCATGTTATCACCATAAAGAAATTGAAGAAACCGTTTATCCATATGACTACAACCATAAATAAATTTCAATAAGGTATACTTCCTAGTAATATAGTTCAAAATCCAAAATGATGAGCATTGTATTATGGTGACAACCCGAGGTAGTAAATAGACTATTGATCCACCAATGCTAACTTTGGAGGAGGATGAGCTTTAATTGAGTGATGATGAAAAAAAGTTAGATAATCAGCCTAATAAAAATGATGAGAATATTGAATGTGCTAATGAAAAGGAGAAGAAAGCTACAAAAATACCAACTACTATGAAAATACCTCCTCCTTTCTCTCAGAATTGAAAAAGAAGAACGAAGAAGGATAATATCAAAACTTTATCTCTATGTTAAAGAAATAGTCCATCAATCTCCCTCTCATTAAAGCATTAAAGCTGATACCAGGGTATGCAAAGTTTATGAAGGATCTAATCACTAAGAAGAGGACAGTGAGCTTTGAGCCTAGAAATTATATCCACCATTGTACTACCATAGCCACTCGTTCTCTTATTCAATAGAAAGAAGATCCTAGAGTATTTACCACCCCTTTCACCATTAGAGTGTTCAATCTTACAATGGCTTAATGTGATATAGGTGCTAGCATTAATCTTGTGCCTCTTCCAGCGTTCAGACAATTAAGCTTGGGAGCTCCCACTCCGACGATAATGCGGCTACTCATGAAAGATCATACAGTAGAAAAGCCCATAGGTATCTTATATAGTGTGCTAGTCTGGGTTGGAACTTTTATATTCCAAGCATACTTTGTTATTCTTGATTGTGCAGTTCCTATTATCTTAGGCGTGCCTTAGTTGACATGGAGAATGGTCAAATTCATGTTCAGGCTGAATGATAAAGAGGTTGTCTTTAATGTCTATCAATCTATAAAGCAACCTGATGATCTACGCACATCTAGACTATCTATGCTAATTTAAAATATAAAAAACATCGATGAAATAAGGCAAGAGGTTCCTATTAAGGAAATGTTGGGTGTCAAATAATGATCATGAACTTTGATAATGATGACATTCAGAGTATGATGAGATGGTAAATGCACTTGAAGGATAAGGCTCCATGAGTCATCCACTTAAACTTGAGTTGGGCCTAAAGAACAGAGATACACCACCTTTCGCGCCATCTATTGAGGATCCTCCAGTCATAAAACTAAAAGTTCCCTCTTTCAATCTTTTGTATGTGTTTTAAGGGCCCAACAATACTATATCAGTGACCATAGTGTCTGATCTCAATAAAGGACAAGTAGAGGCATTTCATTCAGTCCTATGCAAACATAATTAGCACCCCTCCAAGTATATGCACCCATAATATTCCACTTATCCTAGACTACAAGTCCAACATTGAGCAACAATGTTGTTTAGATCCACCCATGCAAGAAGCTGTTAGGAAAGAAATCATCAAGTGATTGGATGTAGTGAATGGGTGAGTTAATCCAATGTGTACCAAAGAAAGGAGGGCTTATTTTGGTCCCTAATGTAAATAATGAGTTATTTTAACAAGACCAATTATAGGGTAGAGAGTTTTCCTAGATTATAGAAAGTTGAATACGTCGACTGAAAAAGATCACTTCTCAATACCACTCATGGACTAAATGCTAGACGATCTTACGAGCGAAGGTTAGTACTATTTTCTTCATAGTTACTTAGGGTATAATCAAATCTCTATTTCTCTAGAAGATTAAGATAAAACCACCTTCATATGTCCATATAGGACATTTGTATTTAAGAGGATGCTGTTTGGATTAGGATATGTGCTTGCAACCTTTTTGAACATGCATGATGTCTATCTTCTCAGACATGTTAGAAGCCATAGTGATGGAATTCATGTATGATTTAATCTACGAGTGACTCATTTGAGGATTCCACGCAATACTTGGATGATGTGATTAAACGATATGAAAAATGTCATCTTGCGCTAAATTGGGAGGAATGCTACTTCATGGTGAAAGAAGATTTAGTTTTGGGTCATTAGATCTCCATCAAATGTATCAAGGTAGTCAAAGTGAAAGTTGAGGTAATTGAGAAACATCCTCCACCTATCTTTGCCAAAGGTATGAGGAGTCTCGTATTACATATGGGCTTCTATGGACTATTTATAAAATATTTCTCAAAGACTGCTTATCCATTATGTAACTTGCATGGTAAGAAGGTGAGGTTCATGTTCGATGATACATGTTTAAAGGCATTGTAAAGGATCAAGTATAAATTGACATTGGCACCCCTCATTGTTGCACCCCACTGGAGTCAGCCCTTTGAGATCATGTGTGATGTGAGTGGAGCTACACTAG
Source organism: Solanum rostratum (assembly GCA_029948455.1). Lineage (NCBI taxonomy): Eukaryota > Viridiplantae > Streptophyta > Magnoliopsida > Solanales > Solanaceae > Solanum > Solanum rostratum. The sequence continues at coordinate 21,920,657 of CM057048.1, forward strand.
GCATGGTGTTAGGTTAGTGAAATGAGAAGATTTTAGATCCTATATATTATTCCAGTAAAGATCTAAGTATAGTCCAAAGAAACCACATAGTGACAAATTAGGAATCACTTGCAGTGGTCTTTTCTTTAGGGAAATTTTGATCTTTTTTGATGTGCATCAAAGTCATTGTCTATACCGATCATGCGACGCTTAGATACTTGATGGCAAAGAAAGATATTAACCCGAGGTTAGTTTGGTTGTTGTTGCTACTACAAAAACTTGACTTTGAGGTGAGACATCAAAAAGGGATAGAGAACTAGGTTGTAGACCATTTGTCCAGGATAGAGGAGAAAGCAATGGAAAAGCTAGAAAATGGTGTAGAGCTCAATGATTCATTCCTAGACAAGCGAGTATTGGCTATATCAAATAACTTGATTTCTTGGTTTGTAGACTATGCTAACTATATATTTAGTGATGTGGTATCTCCCCACATGAATTCAAATCAATGCCAAAAATTCTTGTTTGATGTGCAAAAGTTGCCTTAGGTGAGCCTTACTTATTTTGTTTCTGTGCTATTAGGCTTGTTCATTGTTATGTACTCGAGGAAGACCTGATGAACATACTCGCGGCCTGCCATTCTTCTTTAGTTGGAAGGCATCTTAGTGGTTTCCAGATAGCCCATTAGATCTTGCAATGTGATTAATATTGGCCAACAATCTACCAAGATGCCCCAGACTATGGAAAATCATATGATAGATTCTACAGAGAAGGTAGTATTTTGAGGAAACATGAGCTCATACTTACTCCTATTTGGAAATTGAATAATTTGATATATGTGGTATTTTATTTATAGCGCCTTTCATGAGCTCGAATAGAAACAAGTATATTCTAGTTGCTGATTGAAAGCAGTCACACTTCCTAACAATAAATGTAGAAGTGTCACAACATATCACGTTCTGGACCCCAATCAGGCCAAGATAAGACAAGTGCAAGATAAGTCTCACAAGTAAAGTCTTAAATAGAAGAAGCTATTCACTTCCTAATTGAACGGTATTACATCATAACCCTTGTCTAAACATGCCTCTGCTAGTCAATAGATGGAGGCTAAGGCGTGTCCCTAGTTCACCCTCAAAGAAAATATATCATCTCAAAATAGCACAAGACATAAGATAATAGCTAGAAGTAATAGGATTTTGCCCTCGGGTTATGAGGACTCACCGGACTCACCACAATCTTCAAAAACACTAAATCTAACCACAAAGATGAGGAGGTAATTGGTCTCCCGCTCCTACATTGTGATATAATGTAGGCGTAGAAGTATGCATTAGCAAGTTTGAATCTACATAGTATGTAGGCCGTGCAATTCATAATAAATCATATTTGTACAAGTGAACAATTTAACCAGTATGATAAAAGAGTACTAGAATCATTATTAAGTACAAATGAGATTAAGGCATGATCATATGTACTAAGGACATCAAGCAAAAATAGGGATTGACTTAAGTATGTAGGTTGTGCAATGCACAATAAATCAGATTTGTACAAGTGAACAATTTGAATAGCATGATAAAAAAAAGTAGTAGGATCATGATTAAGTACAAATGAAATCAATACATAATCATATGCATTAAGGACATCAAGTAAAAGTAGGGATTGAGAATAGTCACAAATCATCTATAAAGATCATACATATGTGGGAGGTAGTCATAACTGATAATGAGACCATACGAGCTGTAACATGGAATCCTGATGTCTAACCATACATCAGAGAAAAAGGAGCCTTACTTCCCAAGGTGAGACTCCTACCCCCCTAAGCGAGCGTCATACACTATGTGGATCTACTAGCAAAACCATATTGATAAAAATATAAATCTTATGGTGGAAATATAGTTATGAAACTTAGAAATTTAATATAAAGACCCCATAAGTTGAGCCTCCACCTCAATTCCCATTTGGTTCTAAGTCAACATCCCATAGAATACATAGCATTGACATAGAGTCATACTTAACATAAATCGTAATTCAAACTTTTCATTGTTCATAAGCTTGATATAAAGCATACTTCACAAAATCATATTTCACAGAGTAGCCCATATAGTAATAACTTTGCTTGTGTAAAGTGGGTGGTACACCCCAATCATCATTAGACCATTCATGCTATAAGGATTGTGTAAAATGGGGTGTGTTCCCCATCTTCATTACACCTTACATAACATACTTAAACACTTGAAATCTCATAATCGTGACTTGTAAAGAAGAAATGGGAGCAGTAGAATAATTTTAAACTCAATTGGATAGAAATCATGTAATTCAAACAAATTCATGTATAATAATATAGAATAGGATCATTTGGATCAACATTAGAATAGGCCCATTTATATTTTCATAGACCCAAAGTATAATAAAAGAGGAATTTCTCATAAACCGTTAAAATCATGGAATAAAATAATAAATTATGCTAGCTTAAGTAAATAAACGAGAATAGAAGCTCAATTTATAAAATTAGAGAAGAATTCAATAGACCAATAAGAGAATTTGTAATCCCCAGATAGAATTATGGAGAGTTCATATAGGAAATCATGAAACTAGTGTAATTCTTATCAATTCATGTCAAATAAACTAAATACTATAAATTTTTACCATGATTCATGTACATAAAGAAAAATGGAAAGGACCTATCAAGTATACATGATTGAAATTGAATGGAAATTAAGAAATTAAAGGGGCTCCATGGAAAGAAGGAATCCATGGATGAAGACCCACATACCTTGGGGGAGAGGCCACAAGAAACTTGAAGATATTTTCGATAAGATTTGGTGAAGAGCTTGTAGAAATCCTTGAGGTCTTCAATGGGGATTTGGGAGTCTTGGTAGGGAGATATTATTGAATTGATGATTTGAGGGTGAATGAGGGTGTGATTGGTGTTTTGGGGTATTTAAAATATTATACTTTTAAGTTCAAAAGCCATCCAGGTTCATTAAGTTATAAGTTATAAAAAATTCCAACGTATCCCCATTTAAAAAATATAATGGAGCAATAGTGATCAACCCAGTCCGCAACACAAAGGGGTTTTATTACAGTTCATGTTTGAGCGGATAGGATTTTAGTCAGATTTTGGCAAGATTTAAACTTTAGAAAAATTTGAACCATTTTGAAGCAGGTCCGTGATGCGGTCCTATCATGGACTCTTCTAATTACTCATTATTATATAAAAAAAATTTTTGTGATCCGTTTGACCTAAAAATAAACTATGGCAATTTTTATACCATTTTAACCCACATAATCAAATTCCAATCTTCACAACATTCAGTGTATTACAATATCTCCCCTTGGTAACATTCGTCCTTGAGTGAGATAGGAATAGCTTGAGTACAACAAAGTGTAAAATTGACAATCCAGCATGAATGCAACATCATTTGAAATCAATTTCTTGACAATGCATACATGTAATATGATGTAAAAAATCGACATTAGGAGTTTAGAGTAAATGACCATGAGTAACTAGTACCTTTTGTTGAAATAGAAGGAAAAGGTAGGGGTATCGGTCCATCATGTCTGCTTTCACTTCTGATGTAGCACTTTCAACTCCTTGATTCCTTCACAAGACTTTGATAGATGCAATTTCCTTATTTGTCCATCTTTTGACTTGTCGGTCCAAAATCTAAAATGAAACTTCCTAATAAGTCAATTTCTCTTCAATAGTCACATCACCCGAGGGTGTAGTAGTATTGTAATCACTAAAACATTTTCTCAACATCGGCACATGGAATAACAGATGTACCACGATCAATTCCATTGAAAATTCCAACTTATACTCCACCTTGCCAATCCATTCGAAGATCCTTTAAGGTGGTACATATCTAGGACTCAATTTCTCCTTTTTACTAAAATTCATGCAAGGACCTGAACCTTGTAAGATCAAATCAAGGGATGAAAATGCATTTTCGGAGGTTTTTAGACCCAGGCTGCCAACCAAGGGACCCTCCATAGATTTTGCTGTCCACCGTCCATGAAGAGTCGCGTGGAGGGGCCCCTTGTCATTTTCCAAGCTTTCTTAGAAGTGTAGCTTACCACAGAGCACATCACATCTCATGCTGCACACCATAGACCCATGGTGTGTCTCCTGGAGTGCACCCTCAACTTGGCCTACACCATTTTCTTGAAGAACCACCACAGACCCCTCCTCGATCTGCAGTGCACACCACGGTTAGTGGAGGTGGTCATGTAGTGCACTACAACCAATTTTTGGACTTTTTATAAGGTTATTTTGGTCTTTTTCCTAAACTCTAAGTCACTTTTTAACGTTTTTAGGATAAAATACCCTCCAAAGTATATACTAACCTATCCTAATGACTTTCATACATTTTCAACATTTAAACTCTCAAGATCACTCTTCCAAAATGATTTTAAATCCTCATTCAAGCTCAAGTGAAGAACTCTTTGAAATCTTCAAGTTTCAAGGTAATTTCAACTCCAGTTCTTCAATTCACCCAAAAGAATGTGGAATTCATCCATGATTACCTTCTATTCATGGATCCCAACGTATTTGTTTACTGAGTAATCTATTTTCAATTATGCTCAAATTAGGGTTTCTTGATTTGATTTTGAAATGATGACATTATATTATGGGCTATGCTTATATTATGAAATATGCATGAAATACTTCCAATTCACTCGAATTTCAAGATTTACGTGGGACTTCTACTACTATGATATGATGATTATGAAAACCATACATGGATAACTTCAATTATGATTCAAATGATCTTCAAATCAATGGTTATGCGTGTATTTACTCAATTTTTATGATTTTGAACTTGATGCATAATAATCTATTTGGTCATTTTTTGCTTTATGTATAAAAATTATCATTTTGCTCATTTCTAAGTTGCTTTGGGCCTACTTTGAACTATTTAAATGGTTGGAATTCAAATCCTAAATTTTAAAAGTTGAAAGTATGAGCTTTTGCCTTTTTAAAAGCTTAAGTTGTTGAAAAAGTGTGTTCTTCTGTCATTTTGAGTTTCACAGGTTGGATCAAGGATCCATAAATTCCAGCAACTCCGAAATATCCAAACTCAACTACTAGAAGTTGCAGAACTGAATTTGGAGTTAAAATGTGATTTTTAGGCCTAAAGTTGTATTTTAGTCATTTCCAAAGCCAAAAATTTGACTTTGGTCAACATTCAGAGTTCGGAAGCTTAGATCAGAACTTTGATAGTTTCAATAGTTTTAGATGGTGAAACTAATGCTAAAAATGATCTCGTCATAATTTTTGGAGTTTCCGAGGGTAGTTATGGTATTTGAGCATTAAACTAGTTTATTTGACTAGTATTGGTGAACGTGTCATAGAGACCTCAGAATCAAATTTTGATGATTCTATCATGTTCCAATCGCTGTTTGTGGTTTGGATACATATAGCGTTTGTGAAATTCTGAGTACGGATGAGTTTTGAGGGTTCGTATTACGGTTTGGCATGGCTGGTGTGAGGGGTATTTGGTGCAACCCAATTTGTGCTCCGCCATTGCGGAAGGACCTCTATCTTGGCAGAACGACCTCCGTCTTCGCGGAGGTATGGGCACCCTTGTGCTCCACGATCATGGACAAGGTTCCGCCTTCGCGGAGTACATTTTTGCTTTGTCATTTTTTGAAGATGTAAAGCCCCCATTTTCACTTCAATTTCAATATTTCAAGCTTTAGGGGATGATTTTCGACGAGGGTTTTCAAAGAAATATTTTGGGTATGTGTTTTAACATTATTTTGATTAAATTCCATGGTTTTTATCTTGATTTTGACTTGAATTTTATGATTTTGAATATCCAAAATTTGGAATTTCCGTCTATGATTTGGAAAACATTAAATGGGGATTTCACCATTAATTTGAACTTGATTTTAGTGGAATTTTCACTCAAAAACTTCATTTTTCTTGTGGAATCCAATTCTCAATCAATTATTAGATTTGGAAACGTCAAGTTTTAATCCTATTTTTGACCATTTTTCCCCTAAGCCTAAACCATACTATATGAGTATCAAAAATTTTGTCTTGATGAGTAGTAACTATTTTTGATAATAATTATTTAATTGGAGGCTCGATTTGAGGATTTGAGTCGATTGAAAGCTTGTCCGAGTGCGATTTCGACATCGAGGTAGGTTCGGCTAACCTTTTGAGACTGTATTTGAGTTATTAATCTTTTCATGTGATAATTGTGAGATTTAGATGTATAATCATGCTTTTAAGTTGTTAAGTTGAAATGATGATGGAAAATTGATTCTGGTTAAGCTGAATTATGGTATAATCTTGATCCTATTGATGAACTGGGCTAAATTATGATGAATTGATGAGGACTGGAGATCGAGTGTGACTAAATGAGTCTTGCGAGACTAATTTTGATGAGTAAGATCATGTATTATTGATATTCTTGTATACTTAGGATGAGTAGACCGATATGGTTGAGTTTCTCGATTATTAATATAATTATGATGATCTAAAATATGATGATGATTTTGGCATTAGTTGTGACACTTGATATAAATCCTTGGGTGCATATGATATGATTGTGTTTCATGCCTTAGTGTCTAGGTTGAGGTTCTATTTACATGTTCTTGTTGTATTATATCTACATACTGTTGGTGGTACCAGAGCCCACCCAAACCTATTATTGTGTAATAATGTTTGTGTATTGATTATTGTCGCTAGAGTCAACCGAGGTATGTTATTGTTGTGGTACATCTATATACTTTGTCATTGACATATATTCCTCTTTATATATCTCTATCGGCACCAATTTCCATCGGGGTATCATCGGCGCCAGAGTCCGCTAAGGTACTAGAGACCTTTACATCGGCGCCAAAGTCCGCCGAGGTGTCATCGACGCCAACGAAAATTGTGATACTTAAGAGACTTTGTATATAGTCTGGCGAGGCCCCCATGGGTTCTACCTTATAGCTCCAGCTTGGTAGATGTATACATCAGCACCAACGCCTCTCGTATTCCTTTCTCAAGCATTGCTTTCATACATTACTTATGAATTGCATTTTCGACTGACACTGTGATTTTATTTTTCTGATATATATATATATATGGTTCATATTATACACTAACCCCTTTCTTGCAAGTGATAGTATTCTTTTCCATTGCATACTTGATCGATTTCTCTTGCCCAGTTAGTTGAACCTACTAGGTACATTTTGGTCTACTCACCCCTATTTTGCTTTCTCCCTGCAGATCAAGCACAGGGACCCGTACAGGATAGTTGATCACTCTTACGGAGTTTACTATTTCCATTCAGGTCTTATTGGTAAGGCTAAGACTTCAAGTCACCGTGGATCTTTGGGACACTCTTTATTTGTTTTTTCCAGACTTTCTTTCAAACTTTGTATCAAATATTATGAGACAATATTCTATCTGCTTTTGAGACAGTTGTATTTATTCTTCAGTTTTGTTTAGATGCTCTTGTACTTATGACTCTAGTTTTTGAGAGATTTCTTATATCTTATGAGTTTGTTTTTGCTTTATTTATCTTTTTTTAGTTGCGATCTGTTTTAGGTCGTGACATGATGCTTATGTACCCATGTTATACTCTTATCTCTCATCATATGATCATGTATGTACAATGCTTTTGAATGAGATTATGAATGTAACCATGTTATGACTATGATCTAGTAAGGATGTGTATACACTATCATGTACAAGTATTATATATTGACGAGGATAGGTACAATCATCCCTTATACAAGTTGTGAAATGAGTTGCTCCGAGCATGCAAGTATGCTTCTGACTATGATTTAGCCTATGGGCTTAAGCATGATGATCCATGATGATTTATGATAAGTATGATTATATGTATGTATATCTATTCAGTGGATTGCTTGACTTAGCACTGAGTGAGACTTGAGATCGGAGACTAACCCTAAGGATCATTTTATAAAGTCTGCTTGTGTCATAGCTACGTGTCACCGTAGGTTCATATTTTTTTATACGACTTAGCTAGTGGATCCACATATAGTATTATGTTTCAGGACCTACCAAATGGGGTATAGTCTACCTTGGCAAGTAGGCTGCACTTTCTCCAGTTTAGAGGCAACATCAGAATTTCCTATTACAACTCGCATGGTCTTATTATGGGTTATGGTCATATGCTATGACATTCATGCATCATAACACTCATGGTATTTTGGTATGATAATTCTTTTATTACTTTATTTCTATATATATGTGTCCTTGCTTATGTATAATTACTATGTAGGTAATTACTATGCATCTATATTGTATTGCATGCCCGCATACTTATACATTAAAACATACTAATAGATACTCTATGACTACATTATATCACAATATAGGTGCACTATCCTATTCATTCTAGTGGCCAGATCCAAATATCTTGCAAATCCTGATTGGGAGATTCCTCATGCTTTGGGGACGGATCCTACTTCTAGCATTATATTTGTTATGTTGACACATTCTTTATTTTCATCTGAGGGTACATTGGGGCATGTTTGAGCCCCCGTCCAATTCACGATTTAAGGTATTGTCGGATATGATGTATTACTTTCAGGCTAGTACCTTTTATGGCTCTTATGTCTCTTATGACTCCTATGCTTCATCTTATGTTATGTTTAGCTTCCGCCTATGTATTGTTTTCTTATTTACCTTACATGCTTATGATGGGCTGTGAAGTCTTGTGTGGGGTTCCTTCGAGGTCCCATTCGTCGTGTTACAATCAGGGCCTTGCTTGGGTTGTGACAAACTTGATATCAGAGCCCAGAATTTTGAAATGGTCCTCGGAGTCCAACATGCTGCATCAAGTAGAGTTTTATTCATGGGTGTGAAACTTGCCACATCTATGGATAGGTGTCTATAAGGCATTTTAAGAAATGATTTATTTCTTCATGATTCATGTAATGTCGTGGAACATATTCGAAGAATTTCTAACTCTAACGATTGTTCTTTATGCCTTTACAAACATGCCTCCAAGAAGAGTACCCCAACCAAGAGAGGTGCCTGCTGATGAGGATCAAGCTCCTCATGACCCTTTAAAGGAGCAAGTCACTAATGCAGAGTTTCAGACTACCATTTCTATGTTGGCCTAGGCCATGAGTAACCAGGCTGAATGTCATGACCCAAACTTAGGGTCTAGGAGTGAGATGGCGAATGGAAACCTGAGAGTCCCCAAACAATCCTCATAGTATCTATATTCACATCATCAGTTCAGAAGCGTGTAAAAGATAGTAAATACATTATTCTAAGGAATGGTAAACTATGACTCACGCCATGGGGATGTCATAGGTATAGGGATTAACATGAATTCACATAAGACATAGCACATAAGGACTAAGGGGCGGGTAAGTATGACTCAGTCTATGGGAGTAAAATGGGGCTAAGGATCTTCCACATTTCCACATCATAACATATATGTAATCATCTTATAACCAAATCATAATAACAATATCCAATAGATATCCATAATCAAAATCTCCAAATAGATAGCCATAATCATAATCTCTAAATATCAACACATCATATATATCTGTACAAGAGTCTACAAGATGTCCAACAATTCCTCTAGTCATAGAATAAAGTGGTAGCCAAGACATGTCCCGAGCTCACCTCAAAGTAAATAGTATCAACAGAAGCAACATAAGGTAGATGGATGGTGGCTTGTACTTTGAAGATAGGATTCACCACAACAACTTTCTCAATCCGACTAGCCGTCAAATAGTGAATGAATGTGGTCTTCGATCCCTAGAAGGTTAGATCATGTAGGTAAAAAGACTGCATTAGTACATTTGAATGTACGATGTTTGCAGGCATGCAACACATATGAACTTATTAAACCTGCATTCAATCTTAGATGACAAGGGCACATAATATAGAAAGAAGTATAGAATTAAAGGAATATAATATAAAAATATGCTATGAAATCCATAATGCATGCTATGCCATAATGCTTATTATAAGAGGGATAAGACCTCAACCGACATATAAGAGCAAGCAAGCTATTACTTGGAATCCCGATGTTATACTCACACCGGAAAAGAGATGGTTTAATTGCCATAGGTAAACCATACTTCTCCTTACAGGCCTCCCATTTTAGAGAAGTAACCTTCCTTACGGGCCTCCTATTTCGGATAGGATTTTCACAATCTTATCACATAATATCAATGTTGTAACCGCACCTTATGAGTCTTCCATTTTAGTAAGGTTACCATATACATATACCTATGCTGGCATATAGTTCAAGAGAAAAGAAAAGGACCCTTGGGGATAACTCTAATGCCTCCAATCTTATCGATACTAATTCAGTATCCCACAAGAATACATATATGTATACATGCTTTCAAAAGAGATGCAAGTCATTTCAAATTATTTCAATGCATACTTGGGCTTAAAATCCAAACATTCTTCATAATCATTCATACTTGGGCTTAAAAAGCAAATCATAATTTATAGTGTAATTTTTAGGGATCCCATACTGTTTTTAAAAAATCTCTAAAAATCCCGAATCTTTACCTAATTACAAAAAATCCCGACTTTTGGCATTTATTTGATACCTTCTGAAGACGCTTGATACTTACAAAATTGTAACTGAAAATTAATGTTGTAACGTTAAATATGGAAAAGAAATTACTGCCAACTAGCAGTATCCCTTGAATTAAGGCTGTAAGTTACAAATTATTCAATTAATCCCTAAAAAAACGTTTTGGGAGTTGTAATTTGAATTTTAAAAAAAATGACTAGATCAGATCAATTTGATCTGTGAAGGAAAAAAAATAAAAAAAGAGAGGCATCAAGGAAGTATGTTTGTAGAAGTCTACTAGGAGGCGAGCCAAGATACCTGAAGTCTTCTACATTCCCAGTACACTTAAGGCCAGTAATGAGAGCAAATTCTCTGATTCAGAAACACAGAACATTTCCCTTAGAATGTCGGACATGCACAATGTCCATGTCTTTGTGTTTAACTTCATTCAACATAATACACTTTATACTTTGCCCTTGGAATTTACATGGAGGAATGTCAAGGAAGTGTCCAAAGATGGTTTCACGAAACTTGGCAACAGCCTCGTTGCCAATAGAAAACTTAATATCATCAACAAAGTTGCTATTATACGAAGATCCAAACTTCAAAGGGTGTTTAGGGATGGTTTTTATCACATAACTCATACCCTAAAATACAAATATCAGTAAGCATGAATCAGAACCAAATAACACAAATATCAGTAAGCATGAATCAGAATCAAACTTTGCATCATATCTAAAAACAATAGGTATCACCAGTTAGATGTACTATTAGGATCATATGGAATTTTTTCTTAAGTATCAAGCTTAGTTTACTTGTTAGGTATCCACATCAACTTTCAGACCCCTTGTAGAATAGGCCTCAAATACTTAAGTAGCAATCATATTTAATTTGTTAGGTATCCACATCAACTTTCAGACCCCCTTATAGAATAGGTATCAATTACTTAAGTAGCAATTCTACTTAATTTGTTATGTATCCACATTAACCAACCAGTGCAAAAAATCAAGAAATCAATTAGTTGAGATATCAAGCTAACTTAATTTGTTAGGTATCTACATCAACTCTCAAATCCCTAACATAACAGTTATCAAATACTTAATTAGCAATAATACTTAAGTTGTTAGGTATCCACATCAACTGTGAAAGAAGAATACTCAAACAATTATGTAACGTTTTGACCACCCAACCAGTGAAAATAACAAAGAAATCAATTAGTTGAGATATTTCACCGGCCTTGTCGCCGGAACTATTGTGCTGGTCGACATTGGCAATGTCGACTTCTTCACCACTTTCAACAACATCTTGAGTGAGGCCAAGACTAAAAGACGGAATAGATTCCATTGTTGATTCAAACAAGGAATAATGAGATGAAAATGGAGATGGAGATGGAGATGGAGATGGAGATGGAGATGGAGCAGTTGATGGAAGAAACGTTTAGGAGAGATAAGTTGGAAAAAATTGAAAAAGGAAAATTTAAATGTTTAAAAGCTAACTGTAATATAGATAAACACAAAACAAAAATTTTAAAAACAATGGATTTAAAAAAGGAAAAATTAACATGAAAAAGGTGATTGACAATAAATAGACTTCTAAATTTATAAAATTGTACTAATTATATTCTTTAATAAAAAATATAATAATGAGGTATCAAAAATAAATGAAATTTTTAGAAAAGTTGGGATTTTAGTAATTTTTATAAAAAGTTGGGAAAAGTTGATATTTGGATAAAAAAGGTTGGGATTTTCATAAATTTTACTAATTTATATCATAATTTTCATGCATAGGAATAGCCCATTCACAATTTCTAATGAGGTGTAAACACCCAATATGCTCAAAGAGCCAATATCATAGATATTTATGTGATCACATTCTTGTTATAACCATATGAGTGAGCTTAACTCACCAATTCATTTTCATAAACATATATGGGCTTAACCCACCAATTCATTTTTATCAAAACCCAATGCTCATGTATGCAAATGCCATGAATGATATGAGAATAGAAATGGATAATAGAGATTTAATCTTAAATCAACAATTCACTTTGAAATTCATGTAAATCCATATGTGAAATCCACATTCAAATCACAATTTAGATTATCCATGCTTAGATCAAACATAAAAGGGACAATGCATATTCAAATCTTCATAACAATCATGCAATTCAATATATTATAGCTTAAATCACTTGAAAATCAACAATAAAACATAGCACATACTTCAATTAAATCAAATAAACAATAATCTTAAAAACTCATAATTAAAGTAAGTTTAAATTTCATAAATCAAGTGTAAAAGAGTTTGGGTCTTCATGGTTAAAAAGAATTAATCCCACATACCTTAGCTAACCAAGATGAAACAAGAAGAATTTTATGAAGAATAGAGCCCTTCCTTAATCTATAAGACAATCTTCAAGGGTTCACCTTAAGAGAGTTCTTAAGAGAGAGCTTGAATACAATTCTAAGTGTGAGAATGAATTTGAATGAGAGATGAAGAGTATAGGTCTTTTCAGGGGTTTAGTATGGGTTGGACAATCATAAATGTCCCTTCTAAGTAGACAAAATTATGGAAAAGCCATTAATGAAATGAGCTTCAATATGCTACCAGGTGTCCCATAAAGAAGCTCCACGATTCGTGTAAAGAATCACTGATTGTATAGAGCTCCCGTGAAGACTTACTTAGCCAAAATAGAGGGAAAATAGCACAGCTGGGCTTTACAAAAATAGGCATAACCCCTAGATTCGAATTCAGAATTAGGTGAAACTGGATGCGTTGGAAAGCTAATCAAAGAGATTCAATTTGGTAGGTTGTAGGCCATCTAGTTCAATTTGTGCTAAGAGATATGACCATTTAAAGTTGACCCTTCTATCGATTCATATGGAAAACTTAACCAATGGAATGCATTTGAACTTGGCTTGATGTAGGATACCTATGATGAACCTAAACCAAATAAATAATCTTGGATTGAGGGCTCGAAAGTGAATTTTTCTAGAGGTTGAAGGTTCTATGGGAATCCTCCGATTAGAGCTCAAAAAGAGGATTCAGAAAGCTTTTGAGCGAGTGATTGAAAAGCTAAGTGTTAGAACAAGAACGAATAGTAATGAAGGAGTATAAACTGATTTACCAGTCCGTATAGGGGTCACATGGATGTTGTAGGCATCACAAAGACCGTATGGCCTTCTGTGGTGCTTCACTTAGCCAAAAATCTTCACTAACGAAGTTCTGAGATGGCGATTCTATACTTGAAAAATTTTTGATCCAATACCCATATGGACCGTGAAGGGTTATACAGACCATATGAGGTTATTGTGTGACATGGATTAGCCAAAAATGTGCTTTTCAAGGCAATGGGTACATCACACAAGCCACCACACAACCCATAAAGTGCCACACGGATTGTGTGGGGTTCATGTCATGTGTGCCTTGGTCTCAAACTCCAACATAAGACTAACACTCTACATACAAGGCCAAAGGCCGCTGAAGGCTCCTTCACATGGCTCGTGGTGAGTCTCACAACCATTGGAGGTGTCCATAAGTGTCACCTTGGTAAAAAACTTTTCTGAAGTGAATTCCAAGCACCATTAATGTCATACAAATTTTGCTTCCTTACACTGAACAAGGTAAGGTTCATTCTCCTCATGTGCCTAATGTAGTAACTAAGGTGAGGGATTTTTCTCGGATGAACCCTTCGGAATTTCATGGTTCAAAAGTTGACAAAGATGCCCAAGAGTTAATTGATGAGGTGTACAAGGTATTAACCATTGTGGGAGTGACTTCAAAAGAAAAAGATGGATTGATCGCTTCTCAACTCAAAGGGGTGGCCCAAGTATTATTCACTTAATGGGTGTCCGAAAGGGTGGATGAAGGCCGAATTGGTTAGGAAGAGTTTATGTTTGCATTTTTGGACCACTTCTTCCCACTTCAGCTTAGGGTGGCAAAAGTGACCGAGTTCATCAATCTTAAGTAGTGAAGTATGAATTAGGGAATATGCCCTCAAGTTCACTAAGCTCTCCAAGTATACTCCATCATTTGTTTCAGATCCTCCTTCAAGGATAAAAAAGTTCATCTCAGCGATTTCAGACTTGGTTATCAAAGAGTGTCCGAATGCTATTGTAAGGATCCTGAAGGTCATTTTTGGCTTTTGTTTGATAAAATTACCATTTTACCCATCCCATTATTGGCCTTAAGTTATGATTGATTGATTGATTTTAAAAGTTGATTTTTGAGAATTTTTATAAAAGTTGAGATTTTTGCTAAATATTAGATTTTTGAGTTATGAATTGCCAAAATTTTGAAATTTTGAGTCATTCGGAGATTTTGAGTGTCGAAACAGAATTCCCCCGATTCCATTAGTTTCATAATATGGAAATTGTTCTAAGAAAGTTATCAGAATCTGATTTGGAGTTGTCACGTGGATTTTAGGTCCAGAGTTGGAAATTGAGTTTGGGTTGATCTTGGTCAACATTTTAAGTTCCAATGCTCGAATCAATTTTTTGGTTATTCCAATATTCTCGAAAGGTGATTTTAGTGCTAAAATAGCTTGCCACTAATTAGTGGCGTTGCATATATGATCTATGTGTACAGTGTTCTGAACGAATTTCGAGAGTAGATTTGGAGTCTTGATATTGTTTGGATTAATTTTTTATGTGATCTAGTGCAACCATCATTTTAGCCAAGGCCTGGCCACTATAGCGACACAGGCTTCGCTACGCTGACTTTTGCGGGTTCCTGCTATAGTGACATCAAAATAGGGTTTTCAGATCTGTTATGCCCTATTTTGATATTTTCTTATTTTCAAACTTTAGAAACTCGACTTAGATGTCTTTGGGTTAATTTTTCAAAGGTTTTTCATTGAAAAGGTAATTTCCACTTTCCTTATCATTACCCATTAATTATTACTTGATTTTCACGTTAAATTTGGAAGATTCAATTGAGCAAAATTAGGATTTTCATTAACTTTGGGATTTTTACAAAATTGATATTGTGAACTCATTTCAGCTCCTTTTTCACATTGGTCTTCATTGGTGGTTTTCTAATCATGAGAGGAACATTTTCATCTAAAAATATCTAAATTTTGGCATAGATCTCTGAAAGTGAATTTTTGAATGATTTTGCCCCTTTTTCCAAATTATTTGATTTTAGTGTTGTTAGTTTCGTATTGTGATTATAAATTCATTTATAAGTATATTGTGGTGCTTTAGATTCAATTTGAAAGGATAAGACATTGTCATTAGACTGATTGATTGGCTAAACTAAGGCAAGTGGATTCTTACCCTTTTTGAGTTTATTGAACATAATATTTCCTTTCAATGTAAAACTTGTGGATTAATAAAATGGTCTAATCGATATGATTTAGGTAATGGAGATGTGAAAGTGATGACATGTCTGACTAGAATTATGAAGTTATGCCTAATTGTGATTGGTCAAGAATTGTGAATTGATATTGTGAGTTGGGCTTGCTATACCAAATGATGATAATGTAAAAATATTCATGTTGTTCTACTTGTTGAACTTTGATTCATAATACATGGAATTGTCCGATGAAGTACTTTATGTGAAATGTTGAACTAAATGCGTACTTGAGACATTATTGAATTTATTGAACTAAGTGTTGTGAAATGTGGACTAAATGATGAATAGTCCTAAGTTATGATGACAATTTGATTATTGGAAAATATTGAGCTATGATATGATGTGATTATTATATAATATGTTGATGATGACATAAATATTGACAGAACAATGAAAATTCTTTATGATTAATGAATAAATGTTATATGTGGATATCTTGCTTATTCTTATACTTATGGAAATGATTATTGTATTGTGATGACATATACTTGCTTGATGTCCCATTGATGATGAAAGGTTAAAAGGAAATAGTTCGGTTAGGAAAGAAAAGTTGAAGGGAATGATTCTGACCGGATGATATTGATGTTGATTTGATATGATTATTGTATGTACGGATAATATTGATTCTTGCATACTCTCATGCCCATCAGATATGTGTTGAAATGAAAAACAAAGGAAAATGGTTTTGTCTAGGAAAGAAAAGAAAAGAAAGCCAAAGGGAAATAGTTTTGTTTAGGAAAGAAGAAAAGAAAAGAAAATAAAATAGTTCCGACTAAGATATGGAATTAAATGTAGAAGGAAAATGGTTCCAATAAAGACATGGTCCATGTGTGCCCCTCATGGGTTTTGGACTTATTATATCATCGGTTATGTATCGCAGGACAGACATACATGGTTACTTGACATTTGCATTGCATTGCTTGCATTTCAGAGCATTTCATTTCATTTCATATTATTCTTTTCTTACTGAAAGCTTATGTATATATTAAGTGTGGTGCGTTGAATGACTCTAATCTTCTATTATGGGATGTTGAACTATTAAAGTGCTGTGACATGTATTGAATGACTAGAATCTTGTGCATTGTTGATATTGAACTGTTGAAAAGTTGAGATATATGATGAATGACTTGAGCCTTGTATATTGTGAAGATTGGACTACTAAGATACTATGATATGAGATTGTTAATGCTTATATTATCTATACTATGATATGTATGCTGGCTTTTTCTGCATGTAGGTTTTGTCGTCCGAAGGTATGTGGTTGGGATGTAAGGAGTGCTTAGTTCTTTATTATCAACTAGTTATTAGGTTTTCTTGTTGGGTACCCTGGTACTCACCCTTATTTTTCTACATATGTTTGTAGGTTATGAGCTCGGAACCCACTGACATTCTTCATCTCCTATTGTACTGAGCTATTGATAGTTGAGAGGTAGTTGCTTGTTTTTCCAGCACACCCTTAAGACCATCGGATATTTTACTAGTATTGTTTTATGAAAGACAAAGACTATTGAGACTTGTATCATTTCTTCTTATTCTGATGTATTAGAGGCTTGTACCTTGTGACAACTAGTTCTGGAGGGTTTAGTTGACTTTATGCCTTGTAGCCTTCTCATTATTATGTTGTGTTGATTTAGTTTTTTTATTATCTTGTTTGATGTTGCTGTGATCTATCTAGGCTGAGTTGTATCGGTGGGATAATGACAAGTGCCATCACCCTCAAAATCGGGTCATGAAGATTTGGTATCAGAGCCCAGGTTCATAGGTCTCACATGTGTACAAGTCCAAATGAATAAAGTCTCAAGGACCAACACAAAAACATCTGTTGTTTATCTCTGAGAGGCTATGGCGACGATTAGGAAATACCTCTTTTGCTTTTTTTTTTCAATTTAGTCATGCGTGGATTCGTGAGTTAGTGCTAAGTGTAGCGTCTTCATTAAATAGATGGCCAAGACTAGAGCATCAATTTTTGTTAGGGGAGAGGCAGCCCTCGAGACTGTTACTGAGGACCAAGTTAGGGGTAGGGCTATGGACATAGTTGGAGGCCAAGAAAGGGGCCGGGGTCAAGGAGCAGCACCAGTCAGACACTATGAGAGAGGTATCTCCTCCGAGCCAGAGTCTGAGATTGGAGGAGGTCAAGTCCCTCTAGAGTATACAACTACACCTCTATTACATGATACTTTGCCAAGAGTGTTGGATGTACTTTAGGGCATGACACAGTCTGGTAGTGCCACAGGTACGTAGACCAAGGCAGATGGACAGGCTCCTATTCAAGGTCCCACTATTCATGCTCAGATGGACTAGCCACCAGTGGTTCTAACATCAGTACTTGCTCCTGAGCCATTAATTTCAGTTGATGATCATCTGAGCTACAAGCGGTTTCAGAACATGAAACCACCCCAATTTCAGGGTGGTAATGGGCATCGGTCCCTACATGGCGATATCATGTAGGCAAATATACGTTAGTACTTTTGGAATGTACTATGTATGTGAGATGCAATGCAAGTATGAAACTATAATGCCATTATTTGAAATTTAAAAGACTTAAGCAACATTTATATGAGATAAAGCACGCACAAGGAAGTACATTCAATATGGAGTAAGAGCAATGCATAAATGGAACACATGGGATGGAATGACAACATCAACATCATACTTTTGTGCGAAGAGACTATAACCGACATATAAGACCATGCGGGCTACTACATGGAATCCAATATAACTCCCTACGTTAGCACATAGAGTCCACTTGTCGAGTGGAACTCCATCACATAGAATGCATAATTACATAACATAATTGGCCTACTTGGATCTACTAGCCTAGCCTACAAGGGCTCCTATGGTGGCACATAGTTAATGGGGCAAAAGGTTGCTTCTAGGATACCCTTACCTCACCTCACCTCACCTCAATGCCTCATTCGGTACAAAGTCATCCCACGAAATACTTTAAAGTATATACTTAGTCAAATTATGACACTTAGAATCATAAGCAACAATTTCAAAGAGTAGCTTGAAACTTAAGGACCACCAAGTAAGAATTATCCTTTCATATTGGGGGCCATCATAAACATCCATTAGGGAATTATTAACATACTTATATATTTAACAAACATTTACTTAAACCTCTCTTTTATAGCCTATTCATCATATTGACATTATGGAAGGGTTGACTTAAACTTAGTACGCTTTATCATTGATAAAAAAAAACTCATAAATCATGAGAGTCATGCATGAACACGGAAATAATATGGTCATTTAAAACATGCAATAAAAGCCCACACATCATTATTCAAAACCCTAAACATTGGGATCATTATCACCAACTTAAAACTTATGGAAATACTTAGCAAAACATTACATGATAACATTAAAGGCAAAATACATCATAATACAACATGAAATATTATTAGCATGCATGGTAGTATTTAAAGAAACTTAAAGAAAAGGTAAAACTTTGACGAAGGATTTTGTGGGTTAAAAGAACCCACAAATCAACTCGCATACCTTAGGTGAAGCCTAAGAAGAAGGAAGTAGCTGTTATGGAGAAGGATCCGTGAAACGCTAGCCTTCTTGCCTTGTTCTTAGAGAGAGTAATTGAGGTAGAAATTTTGCGAAAGTGGTGGAATGAAAAGGAATGGGAATCCTTAGGGTTTTAGGTTTGTTTAGAAGCCTAAAGAATAAAAAAAAACAACATATCTTAAGTCTAAAAAACGTGGAAAGGACAAAAATACTATTCATTAAAATTGCCAGACATGAACCACAAGACCTAGTTATAGGTCATGCACTGAACCATGAGTCGTGGTTCATGTTGTCCTATTCTCCTTTCCAATATTCTGAGACTGGTTACTAGCTTACTAAACAACTAAACTATATCCATGGGTCGTACACTGATCCACGAGTCATGGATGGCCTTGTGGAATCTTCCCATCCTTAGTAAAAATTCATTCTTAGCGACCCTATTCACGAAGGCTAACCTTGGACCATAAAAAAGACTACGGACCATCCTATTGGTCCTGGGTCTCCTTCCAAAAGTTCCAAATTTTCTTCATGTTTGAAATCCACTCCAATGGCACAATCTACAGTCTGGGCTTTATGGATTCTATTATACTTCACAACATTTCCAGCCTTCTGAGGTCCACATTTCACAAGCCTGGTCTATGATTCGTCGATTCAACCATGAGCTGTGAAATTGAGTCCTTGGAATTTCTAGTCTAACTTTTTCTGTATCTTTGGGTTTCTAACCTGAGGGTTCTTACATAAGGGTGAGGATGCTTATGAGTTCTTGACTTTGTGCCCCGAGATATTGGAGGTCGTTGGCCTAGTTGATCCTCGGGGTATTAGATTTCTTGCTCTTTAGCTCAGAGGCACCACTAGACAACGGTGGAGGACATATACAAGGTCTAGACTAGTTAGATACCTCTAGTTGAGAGAAAGAATTCTTAGAGGTATTTCAAGATTGATTTATTCCTTGGAACATTCTTGAGGAGAGTTAGATGAGAATAGGGAGTTTGGTGATAAAATAAACCCACATCTGTGTTGTTTGATCCTGAATTTACTTTTTCATATGTGTCCACATACTTCTTTGTGTGGTTTGACTTAATATGTGATTATATGTTTGTGCTTGTGCATGTTTCTACCCAGTTAGAGTTCCTTTAGTGGTGGTGGCTCAAGTGTAACGATCCTGCCTTAAGTTTTTGGCAGGTTATGATACTTGGGTGGACATGATTATTCTTGGCATGGTATATTTTGATGTTATTTTAGGTATGGATTGGTTGTCTCTGCATTATGTTTTCTTGTTTGTTTTGCCAAGATGGTTCATTTGATTGTGGCTAGTGAACTGAGGGTTGAGTAGAAGGATTTATGTGGATCTTATCCTAGCAAAGTTGTTTCTTATATTAGGGCTCAAAGACTGATTGAGAGAGGTTGTTTATCCTACTTGACCTTTCTCATGATACCCGTGCCAATTCGCCTTCTATGAAATCTATTCTTATCGTTTATGAGTTTTTGGATGTGTTTCGGGAGTCCCTCTTGACAGGGACATTGATTTTTCCATTGATGTGGAGCTGGGCACCAAGCCCATTTCTATCATATGGCTCTTGCTGAATTGAAGTATGGGTATTGTTAGATACCCATCCATAGCCATTGGATCTAGCCAATATTGATTCCACTAATAAGCTTTAGCGTTGAGGTCCTGTGGCTATGGATCAATGTCCTCAAGAGGAGGTGGGTCATTCTCTTTTTGATTCTAGTTCTGATTCAAAGCTACATTAACCGTGTTGTTTGTGTTATCCCAGGCTATTCTTCTCAACATTCTCTGGATCTCTAGGCCAAACGGAGTCAAGGGAATGCCTCGCTTCGTGTGTTGTTCATACACTACACCTACACGCTGAAACAAAAACAACAAAAATGAAAAATGACAGAAATAAGGATTAATTTCCAAACTACTCAAATTGAAAATGTCTAGTCGTATTCCCCGGCAACGACGCCGAAATCTTGATGTCGCCCAAGCTACACCTCCTTTTTTAAGGCTAAAGTGTTCATTGTCAAGATATATAATAACCTAACCAAGTTTAGGGTCGATCGAACAAGGAATAAGGTAGTGTTAGAGAAATTTCAAGCAGTTTGAATGGATTAACCTACTTATCTCCCCAAAGGGAGGTTTTGTAGAAACTATTAAAAGAAATCCTAGACTAAGAGAAGTTTGAAATCAGTATAAATAGTAACTAGTGTATTGCGTTCCCTATGATTTCCTAACTCGGTATTACCAAAACATTGTATTCTCTTCTATTGTGTAGCATGCAGAATGGTAAGTTAAGTTTACCGAACCTTTAATCCATGCGAGAGGTAAATTCCACTACATGATTTGATTTATCTCTACAGAGTGACATTACTAGCCCTTATCTATTGGTCAAGTACAACTCCCCTTGATTCAATTTAGTTGATTAGACGAGAAACATCAATTGAATCCTGTTAATTAATCTCTTTTCCTATTCATTACTACCTTGATCAACTCTGTCACACTAGGTGATTTCTAACATAGGCCACCAATGAAAAGATCAAATCAAGGAGAATTAATTAATACATGCATGCACACTTTCCAAGAATTACAAATTAACTGGTATTACTTTGTTAGTTCTTCATGGTTCCCACAAGCCTAGTTGTGGATTTAGCTCCTCATCATCATTGTAGCTGCAAGAATCATGATATTGAATAGCATAATTAAGCACTTACAAAAATCAAATTAAGAACAAGAAATCCAAGCTCTTCACCAAGAATCACAAGATTGAACTAAAGATACAAAATAATGTTTCACAAGTGTCTCACAATGTTTTCCACTCTTTTCTACTAAATATCTTAAATTCTGTAGTCTTCCCTATGAAAAATATCCTAAAACCCCTATTTATAGTATTTAAAATACAAAACTCAAATGAAATAGGAGAATTGGGACAACAAGTTCTACAATCAACTCTACGAGTCATATAAAGTTTTACGGCCCGTAGTCGGGGCTTCATGGATTCCTTCAAAAACTCTTGGGGTGACTTCTACGAGACCTATCTACGGGCAGTATAAAGTTCTAAGGCCTGTAGAGGGTTTCGTCTGATGACTTTTTAGCAACTCCCCACTTTCTGATCCTCAGGGTACCACATATGATCTACAACTTGTAGAAACTTTTACGGTTTATCTACATGTTCGTAGACTCAACTTCAGAAAATCTACCTTTCATTGGATTTGGCTATGAAACCTATTCTATGGCCCGTGGATACGTCCATGGCCTAAAACTTCTGTCGTAGAACCTAATTTTCTTCAATCTCTGCACATTTAGCCCAAAAATCATGTCAACAATATAATCCTACAAAACAAATATAAAAACACATCAAATCTACTAACATCGCTATGAGAACACACAAAATTCTAAGTTTTAAACATCAAAAGTGTTGTATTTTGATAGCATATCAATTCCTAACCCTGAACTAATTATTATAGGGAAACCTTATTGACTTGATTCCTACCCATGTTGTTACATTTTAAATAACATATCTTGTACCAATTTCTTTGAGGAGTATCGTTCTCATTATTTATAATTTAGCTATAGTTAGAGGAATATAATTTCTGCTTAAGTTCACTTTCATATAAATCAGCATCATCAATATGATTTATAATTTGAAAGTGCTCTTGATTTAACAAATCAAGCTAACAACCTTGCAAAATTCAAATTGCAAGATGATAATAAAGCACATGTTCTCATCATATAGATGAATTTATTGAAATCATATAATAGTAAATGGTTCACATGGTAGGTGAATTGGTTCATATTCACCCTTTTATACATTTCAAAAGTTTAGGGGATATAATCTCAATCTTAGCTGGTATACTTATGAATTTATCATGAGAACAAACAACACAAGAAAATTCTTGAAGAATTTATTATTTCTTCAATATATAACTAGATGTATTCTCGATTATTCTTGCATCATATTTGAATCAAGATGGTCAACCTATCATGTCAGCTGATATTTATTTCAGTAAACTTGTAGTTTACTTTTACATGTGATTCCTTCATCATGTCCATATTCATGTACCAAAAATAGCATGAAAATGAATAATCCTTAACACGATTGTAGTAATATGAAGATCTCAAATCCTCTCATACTTCATAGTCTTAACACAATTTTTCTTCTTTGAAACATAAAATGTTTCATTCAAGACTTACTACAATTTCAATATCATGGGCAATTTTATTTCTTTTGATAGTAGCACATTAGCTCACCGAAACTCACAATCAACTTTGAATACTACCACATATTTCATCACATTGTTTGTGTGGCGAACATCTCCTTTAAGGAGAAATGTATATTATTTTTGTCATGGTCAAAATCATTACAGGCAAAACTTATTTCTTGATTTACTTTTTCCATTAATATCTTCTTTCTTTTCAATACCTAACAAAATATTTTTGATGTATCGAAATACATATCAATCATAAACTTGCGTGATCTAGAATTACTTCTTTCGTTTGTTTGTCTTTTTGATAGTTCATAATAAAATATACGATATAATTTGTGATGTACTAAAAGTACTTGACCAATGATCATTTATATCAAAATATAATTTGTTTATTTCTCTCAAACCTTCCATAGAGGTGAGTTGTGGTATTTATTTAACCATATATGAGCACGTCGTTATTCAAAATTTTTATTTTTTTCTTTACAAATTCACTTTGAAAAATAATCAAGCATTCATGATACTTATCATAAGTCACATTCCTTTCAAGGAATTTATTATAATCATATATAGATACTTCATAATTTTTCATTATAAGTTTATTGTCGTATACTAATATTTATCGTATATTTATATGTCATATCTTAATGTAACTTTTGAAAGTCAAGTGCACCATCACTTTGTCTTTCTTTTATTTGATAGAGGATATATAAACTTATCAAATGATCAAGTTGTATAACAATCATATGTCTAATGTCATTTTATACTATATTGATAACAGAAATTATCTTTACTGTTTTAAAATATTTTTGAAAATTGTCTATTTGTCATCATATTCTTTTCTAAGAATAGAGCATATTTAATGGGATGAGCTTAATAATTTTTATCAAGAGTGTATCAGTTTGTTCAATCATTGTTTTATCATTAATATATTGCTTTGAAACTTTAACATAATGTTTTGTTCATATGAAGATGTTTTAATGACCCGGAAGGTCATTTTTTATTTTTATTTTTTATAAATTATCATTTTTCCCCTCCCATTAGTAATGTTGAGTCATGTTTGATTGGTTCTGAAAGTTGTTTTCAAAAATTTTGTGTAAAGTTGAGATATGTGCTAAAGTTTAGATTTTTGAGGTTTAAATTGTCTAATTTTGAAATTTTGAGTCAATCGGAGATTTGAGTGTCGGGATGGAATTTCATCGATTCCATTAGTTTCAGAGTATAAAAATAGATCTAGGAGAGTTTTCTAAATTAAATTTTGAGTTGTTATAGGAATTTAAGGTTTGAAGTTGGAAACTGAGTTAAAGATGGGTTTGGGTGGACTTTGGCCAATTAAGTTCTGGTGGTCGGATTGACTTTCTGATTGTTCCCATGGTCTCCGAAGGTGATTTTAGTACTAAAAATAGCTTTGCCATAATTTTTGAGTGCCCCGGACTCATTTTGATATTTCAAGTGGCTAAGAATTAAGGCACTTGATCGGGTTCTGGGTCAAGGAGGCCTTGGATTCGATTTTTGACTATTTCATTAAGTGCAGAACATTAAATATTGTAAGGTTACATATATGGTTTGTGTGTACAAGGTTCTGAAAAAAATCCTGTGGATTTCTTTTGAGTCTTCAAATTTACTAGAAAAGAGTTTTTGATGTGTTCTGGTGTAGGCCTCGCTATAGCAAAGGCCTGGCTGCTTTAGCAACCTTAATATAGCGTGGTGTGCTTCTCTATAGTTGTAATGACCTAGTAGGTCATTTTTGGTATTATCTATGAAAATTACTATTTTACCCTTTTATAAGTTGCTTTGGGCCTATTTTGAACTATTGGAATTAGAATCCTGAGTTTTAACAGCGAAAAATATGAATTTTGGGACTTTTGGAGGCTTAAATTATTGAAAAAGTGAGTTTTTGTGTCATTCTAAGTTTTGGAGGTTGGATTAGGGATTTGTTGATTCCATTAGCTCTGAAACGTCGAAACTAAACTATAGGAAGTTGCAGAATTGAATTTGGAGTTAAAATGAGGTTTTTAGGCTCAAAATTGTGATTTTAGTCGTTTCCGGAACCAAAGCTTGACTTTGGTCAACATTCAGAGTTCGGACACTTAGATCAGAAATTCTGATAGTTCCAGTAGTTTTGGATGGTAAAACTAACACTAGAAATGGTCTCAGAATAATTTTTGGAGTTGCCGAGGGCAATTTTGGCATTTTGATGCTTTAAACTAGTTTTATTGACTTGAATAGGAAAATGTGGCGAGGACGACTTAAAATTGAGTTCTGATGATTCTGTTGAGTCTGGATCACTGTTTCTAATAAGGATACATATAAAGTTTGTGAAATTATGATTTTGGTTGAATTCCGAGTGCCTATTCTGAGTTTGGTTAAATTTATGATTTTACTGGTGCAAAGTTTCTGGTGCATATGTATTTTCTTCTCCACGTTCGCACAAGTATTGGAGGCTTTGCACTTCGCATTTGTGGGATAGCCTCCGCATTCATTGAGCAATTTTTATGACTGAACGATTTTAAACTCGTAAAACATCATTTTTAATCAATTTTCGAACTTCCAAGCTCTTTGAGCTGATTTTTAAGAAAGGTTTTTGAAAGACTCTTGTGGGGTAAGTGATTCTAACACAAAACTAATTATTTTGTATGAGTTTTATCTTGATTTTTCGTAACGATCTGGCCCAACACTGTGAAGTATTGTCCGCTCTTGAGCCTAGCCTATCACGGATTTGTTCCTTTGGGCTCACCCCAAAAGATGCCTCACAGTATATAGATCAGACCTTTACTTATATACCCAGCATATCTCTTGTGTTTTGCCGATGTGGGACATCTCATCTCAAGATGGGTTGTTACATACACCCCCTCTATGGACTCAGCATCCTCGCTGAGATTTGCCCCTCAACATGGGATACGCCTAGACTTAGCACTGAGGTTTTCCCTAAGATATGCCTAAACTCAGTTGAACTCTAGCTCCACATCGACAAGGCTGACACAAGAGTGGCTCTGATACCACCTGTAACGACCTGGCCCAACACTGTGAAGTATTGTCTGCTCTTGGGCCTTAGCTTATCACGGATTTGTCCCTTTGGGCTCACCCCAAAAGACGTCTCACAGTATATAGACCAATCATTTACTTATATATCCAGTATCTCTCCTGTGTTTTACCGATGTGAGACATCTCATCTTAAGATGGGTTGTTACATTTTTGTCTTTGATTAATGAAATTATACACCCAAAATAGTAGATTTTTAGACTATGTCTTACAAACTTTAACTATTGATATCTCATTCAATCTAAGCTGGATTTTTATGAGACTTTTGTCCATGAACTCTAATTTTTTTAGCAGAACTTCATTTCGAAATCAATTTTCAGATTTAACACTTTTGAAGTTTAGCCCTAATTTTGACTATTTTACTCCTAAGCCAATTATGCCGATATGGGTATCAAAATACTTCTCTTGATGAGTAGCAGCTATTCTTATAGTGGTTGATCAAATTGGAGGCTCGATTTGAGGATTTGACTTGATTGAAAGCTTGTCTGAGTGCGTTTTTGACATCGAGGTAGCTTTGGCTAACCTTTTGGGAATGGACTTGAGTTATTGATCATGTTAATGTGATAATTGAGATTTAGCTAGATAATTGTATAATTGAGTTGATGTTGAAATGATAATGGAAACGTGATCCCGGTTGAGCCGGATTGTGGTATAATTTTGATCCTATTGATGTTCAGAGGTGAATTATGATGAAATGATGAGGACTTCTGATATAATGTCACTAAATGAGATTTGTGAGACCAATTGGGACAAGTGAAGTCCAATATTATTGATATATTATATCGTGGGATGAGTTAGGCTCGTATTATTGTCATACTTGCATAGTGGGATGAGTTAGGTCCGGTAATACTGATATTATTATTGCATACTTTGAATGAGTGAGGTTTGGTATTATTGATACTCTTGATTTTTGGTATCATTATGATGATCTAAAATGTGATGATGGTTTGGGAACTAATTGTGACACTTGACATGACTCCTTGAATACATATGATTAATTTGAGTTTTATGCATTGGTATTTCTATTTTAATGCTACTCCAATATTTGCATGCATATTTGGATTACACTGTCGATTTATATCTATTGTGTGTGTCTTGTAATATCCCTTGACCCGAGCAGAAGGCAAGGGTATTGTGATTCATATTGGTACTACCCCTTTAACTCGGGCAGGAGGAAAGGGTGAGATTCCTACTTCTTATATCTTGACCATGAGCAGGTGGCAACGACTTGGCATCATAATATCCCTTGACCACGGGCAGGTGGCAAGGTTGTGACATTTTGATATTATCTGACCACGGGCAGATGGCAACGCTGTGACACCATTAGTACTTGGATCGATGAGGAGTTGATTTACATTTCACATTGTGGTTATACGATATCATGGATTCTTGAGGATATCTTAGCTTATTATTATTGTATATACATTTATCTTGTGCTAACCTTTTTGGATGCAGGTATAGAATTCTTCGTTATTACATACTTTGTCTTAATTCCTCTCACCTAATTAGTTGAACCTACTGGGTACATTTCGGTGTGCGCACCCCTACTTTGTTTCCTCCCTATAGATCATACATAGGTTTCAAGATAGGGTAGTTGATCATTGTATCTAAGTAGTATTGATACCATCCAAATCTCAGCGTTGAGGCTATGACTTCGAGTTGTCGTGGATCTTTCGATCCTCTTTTTATTTCTTTTCTCTCAAAATGTGTATCATATATTTTGAAGCAGCGTTATATCTTCTTTTGAGACTGTTGTATTTACCCTTCAGTATTGTTTAAGATGCTTTTGTACTCCTAACTCCAGATTTTGGGAGATTTGTTATGTTATGTTGAGATGGTTCCATTTTATTTCATTTTCTCATAGTTGTGATCCATTTTGGGTCGTGACATGTTTGGTATCAAAGCACCAGGTTCGTTGGACTCGTGAGTCAAGAGAAGGGTATCTCGTGGAGTCTCTCGGATTGGTGTATAAATATCCACACCCATCTACGGGAGGCTATAGGATACTTGTTAGGAAGAATTTTCATATCCTGCTTCCATTCATCCAATCCCTTGTATTACCCATTTTTAAAGTGTCTAATCTACTCCTTCTACATAGATTTCAATTGCTTGATCTCGTCGCTTAGTGGGAGAGCCTAAGCCAACTGATGCGGCTCCCACCTGAGGTCAAGGTAGAGTCTGAGACAGGACTAGGGGTAGGTGACATGTTAGAGGGCAGCTCCACCTCAAGGGCATTCTAGACCAGTTTCTTGTGAGACTGTTCATGAACCAGAGGGGCCTATGGATGCTATTCCACTGCCTTCAGCTCCATCCCCTAAACCGTCAGTTCAAGAGCTACTAATGCAGTTATTGGCTAGATTGGAGGGAGCTCCTCTAGTCCTAGATACTCTTAAGATACCAGTGTCCACCACACCAATTGGTCCTTCTAGTGCTCCACCTGAGCTGGCTATGATTCATGTGGGTCCTTCTTCAGCTCCAGCAGACCCTCCTGCAACTGTTATTACTCTACTTCAGGCATCTAGATTGAGTGTGGGTACTCAGTTTAAGAGTTTGGTTGCTGCTCCATCTATTGCACCTCCTTTGTTTATGGTGCCACCATCTTCTTCCAGCCCAGCGATGTCTAAAGCAAACAGAAGAGTTTTGAGAGGTTTGTGTGGCTGGCTCCATCGCGATTCGATGGCAGTCTAGGCGATATAGCCTATGATTTTGTGTCAAAGTGCCTGGATCGATTATATAACCTGTTTATTCTTGAGTCTCATGGGGTTGCCTACACTTCATACCAATTCACTGGCCTTGGCAAGGAGTGGTGGAGGTCAGTTGTGGCTCGCCGACCTATTGGATCTCCAGCTATGACCTAGGGACAGCTCAATGTGATATTTTTGGAGAGGTTCATACTATATAGCCTTCGGGACAGCCGTAGAGATGAGTGTGATCGATTGCAGTAGGGCTCTATGTCGATTTCAGATTATGAGGCCGGATTTCATGCCTTATCCACATATGCTCAGTCCAGCATTCCAATAGAGTTCGAAAGGATTCGGTAGTTTTCCAAATGCTTGACAGGGTATCTTCAAGAGGCCACAGCTTCCTTGGTGTTGGTTGGAGGCACTTTTTAAAGTGTTGTGGATCATGCTTATATGATAGAGTGCATCATGCAGGATAGAAGGGTGGCACGAAGAGGTTTCGTCGATATGGATAGTTTAGTGGATACCCACCACGGGACCAAGAGACTCAGAGGCAGGGCTATTAGGGTTGGGCAGTTCAGCTAGCTCTTCCAGCATCTGACAATGTTGATAGATCTAGGACTACACAGATAGGCAATGATAGTTCCATTGGTTCAGCTAGACATGGTGGTTCTTCAGCACAGTCATCTTAGAGGTGAGATCCCAAGGCTTGTTATATTGGTGATGAGGTTGGGCACTTCGCCAACCATTGTCCATACCGGGTGTTTCCTACTCAAACTTCAAGACCTCAGGCAGTGGCCAGAGACACCTCTTAGGGCATGAGGATGGTGCTAGAGGAGGTTGTGGTACAGGGAGAGCTGGTGCCCGTGGATGCCCACAAGCTAGTAGAGCTCATGGAGTTTGTTATGCCATTCCAAAGAGGGCTGAGGCAGATACCTCAGATGCAGTTATCACAGGTATAGTTTTTGTGTGCCACCGTTCAACTTCAGTTTAATTTGATCCAGGCTCTACTTATTCATACATATCGGTTATTTTACTTCTAATATCGATATTATCTGTGAGCCATTTGTCGAGGCTATATGTATATCCACCCCAGTTGGTGAATCTTTAGTGCTATATCAGGTATATTGGGTTTCTGTTGTGACTTTTATAGGGAGAGATATTGTTACTGATTTCATATTGTTAAACATGGTAGACGTTGATGTGATATTGGACTAGTTATCACCTTATCATGCTATGCTTGATTATCATGTGAAGACCGTGACTTTATCTTGTCCCGACTTTCCTCAGTTGGTATAGACTGGAGCACCTAGCTCCTATTCTAAGGGTGTTATTTCTTATATGTATGCTTGTCAATTGATGGGGAAGGGTTGTTTTGCATATTTAGCTCATGTTCAGGCTGTTTCTCAGGAGTCCCCATCATTGGAGACTACCAGGGTTGCTAGAGAGTTTATGGATGTATTTCTGACTGAACCTGGTGTTCCTCTAGATCTTTGCTATTGATGTGGAGCCATGTGCTAAGCCCGTTTCTATTGCTCCTTACCAGATGGCTCCGGATGAATTGAAGGAGTTGAAGGAACAATTGGAAGATTTGTTAAAGAAAAGGCTTAATTTGTCTGATTGTATCTCCCTAGGATGTTCCTTTATTATTTGTGAAGAAGAAAAATGGCACTATGCATATGTGTATTGACTATTGTTAGCTTAACAAAGTGACCATCAAGAAAAAGTGTCCGTTTCCTTGCGTTGATGACCTTTTTGACCAGTTGTAGGGTGCCTCGGTATTCTCCAAATTGACTTGAGGTGCGGTTATCATCAACTGAGAGTTCGGGAGTTTGATATCCAAATGATAACTTTCAGGACATGTTATGGGCACTATGAGTTCGTGCTTATGTCATTCGGGTTGACTAATGCCCCGGCTGCCTTCATGGAGTTTATGAACCAAGTGTTCAAGCCCTATTACACATCTTTGTGATTGTATTCATAGATGATATCTTGGTTATTCCAAAAGCAAGGCAGATCACGTCCGGCACTTGAGGACTATACTCCAGAGATTGAGGGAAGAGAAGTTGTATGCTAAGTTCTCAAAGCGTGAGTTTTGGTTGGAGTCTGTTGTATTTCTTGGCCATGTTGTCTCAAAAGATGGTATTATGGTCGATACAACCAAGGTAGCAGTTGTTCGTGAGTGGGCTAGGCCTTCTTTCGTGACTGAGATTTGGAGTTTCCTTTGTTTAGCAAGGTATTATAGGCGTTTTGTTCAGGGTTTCTCATCTATAGTAGCCTCGTTGACTAGATTGACTCAGAAGGTTGTGGCATTTTAGTGGTTGAATGAGTGTGAGGTGAGCTTCCAGATGTTCAAAGTTGACTTCAGCACCTATTCTTGCTTTACCAAAGGAGGGAGTTTTATTTGTGATTTATTGTGATGCTTCAGGTATAGGTTTGAGTGGTGTATTTATACAAATGCGCAAGGTGATAGCCTATGTTTTAAGATAGCTGAAGATGCATGAGAGAAACTACCCTACCCATGATTGGAGTTGGTTGTGGTTGTGTTCGTATTGAATTTTTGGTGACATTATCTTTATGAGGTGCATTGTGAGAGCCTTACCGATCATCGGACTCTCAAATACATCTTTTCTTAGCCTAATATGAACATGAGATGGCGTAGGTGGTTGGAGTTGCTAAAATACTATGATATCTCTATTTTACATCACCTCGAAAAAGTCGATGTGGTGACAGATGCTTTGAGCCGGAAGGCTACTAGTATGGAGAGTCTGGCATTCTTGAGGGCTGAGGAGAGGCCCTTAGGTTCGTAGGTTAA
The DNA here is from genome assembly GCA_029948455.1 of Solanum rostratum. Classification (NCBI taxonomy): domain Eukaryota; kingdom Viridiplantae; phylum Streptophyta; class Magnoliopsida; order Solanales; family Solanaceae; genus Solanum; species Solanum rostratum. The sequence goes on from CM057048.1 coordinate 21,952,765, forward strand.
GTCGCTTGCCAGACAGATGGTCCATTTGGACATTTCTTCTCCTTAGAGTATTTTGGCCTTTGTTGAGGCTAGATTTTCTTTGTTTGATCAGATATGTACTAACCAGTTTGAGGACCCTAGATTATTCATGATTCGTGATAAAGTGTTGAGAGGTGAAGCCAAGTTGGTTATTATTTTGATTCTGATGGTGTTTTAAGGGTTAATAGTAGAACTTATATGCCTAAAGTTGGGGATTGGGTAAGAATGATACTGGAGGAGGCCCACTGTACTAGATATTCCATTCATTCCGGTGTGGTTAAGATGTATCATGATGTTAAACAGCATTATTGGTGGTTTGGCATGAGGAGAGACATAGTCGAGTTTGTGGCAAAGTGTTTGAATTGTCAACAGGTGAATTATAAGCATCAAAAGCCAGTGGATCGATGCAAAGGATGTACATTCCCGAGTAGAAGTGGGAGAGAGTGAATATGGATTTTGTTATAGGTTTGCCCATGGCCTTGGGCAAGTTTGATTCAGTTTGGATGGTCGTTGATCGATTGACCAAGTCAGCACGCTTTCTACCAGTATGGACTAGCTATAGTGTGGAGCAGCTGGCTAGGTTGTATATCCTCAACTTTGTCAGATTGTATGATGTGCCATTATCTATAGTATCAGACAGAGAGTCTATGTTTACAAATTACTTTTGGCGGGCTCAACAACGTGGTTTGGGTACTATAGTGGATTTGAGTTCAGCGTTTCACCCTAAGACTGATGGACAGTCAGAGCACACCATTTAGGTGGGGGAGGACATGCTTATGACCTGTGTTATTGATTTTGGGGCCTGATGGGATCGGAACTTACCATTGGCAAAGATTCCATATAACAACAGTCACCATTCCAGCATCTAAATGGCACCGTTTGAGGCCTTGTATGGTCAGAGGTGTAAATCACCCATTGGATGGTTTGATTAAGGTTTGGCTGAGGTATTGGACGTTGGTTTGCTTAAGGAAGCCATAGACCAAGTCTGACTGACTCAGAGTAGACTTTTGACTGTCTAAAGTTGCCAGAATAGTTATGTTGATAAAAGGGTTAGGCCTCTTAAGTTGTCTATTGGTGACAATGTCTAGCTGAAAGTTTCACCCATGAAGGGTGTGATAAGTTTCAAGAAGAGAGGCAAGCTTAGTCCCAGATTTATTAGCCCTTTTGAGATTTTGAGGAGAATTGGTGAGGTAGCCTATGAGTTGGCTTTATCATAGAGATTATCTTCTGTTCATCCAGTTTTCCATGCTTCTATGTTATGCCGGTACATTCGGGATAAGTCCCATGTGAATTTTTATGACTCTATTGAGTTTGGTCCAGACTTAACCTTTGAAGAGAAACCTATAACTATATTGGACAGGTAGGTCCGGAGATTAAGATCTAAAGATATACTTCTTAGGAAGGTTCAATGGCAGCATCATTCTGCTGATGAGGCTACTTAGGAGTTGCAGTCTGACATGCGGGTTAGACACCCCAGGCTTTTTTAGGCTTCACATACTTTATTTTCCTTATGTTCGAGGAAGAACATTCTTTTTATTGGTGAATGATGTAATGATCTGGCAGGTCATTTTGGGCATTATTTGTGAAAATTACTATTTTACCCTTTCATAAGTTTCTTTGGATCTATTTTGAACTATTTGAACCGTTAGAACTGGAATCCGAAGTTATAAAAGTGGAAAATATGAATTTTGGCATTTTTGGAGGCTTAAATTATTGAAAAAGTGAGTTTTTGTGTGATTCTGAGTTTCAGATTTTAGATCAGGAATCCTATGATTTCATTAGCCTTGGAGCATCAAAACTGAACTATAGGAAGTTGCAAAACTGAATTTAGAGTTAAAATGAGGTTTTTAGGCCCAAAGTTATGATTTTAGTCGTTTTCGGAATCAAAGTTTAACTTTAGTCAACATTCAGATTCGGAAGCTTGGATCAAAATTTTGACAATCCCAGTAGTTCTAGATGGTGAAACTAACGCTAGAAATGGTCACGGAATAATTTTGGGTTGCCAAGGACAGGTTTGATATTTTGATGCTTTAAACTAGTTTTTTTGACTTGGATCGATAAATGTGGTGAGGAGGCCTTAAAACTAATTCCTGATAATTGTGTTGAGTCCAGATCGTCGTTTTAGGTATGGATACATATAAAGTTTGTGAAATTCTAAGTTCTAATGAATTTCGAGTGCCTATTCCGAGTTTGGTTAAATTTATAATTTTGTTGGTGCACTGATTCTAATGCAGGTGTATTTTCTTCTCCGCGTTCGTGGAGGTTTTGAAGGCTTTGCACTCCATGTTCGCGGAGCAATTTTTATGACTGAACAATTTTAAACTCATAAAACACCATTTTTAATCCATTTTCGAACCATTATGCTTTTTTAGCTAATTTTTAAGAAAGCTTTTTGAGATTCTTGTTGGGTAAGTGTTTCTATCACTAAACTAACCATTTTCTATGAGTTTTATCTTGATTTTTGTCTTTGATTCCATGAAATTAAACACCCAAAATTGGGGATTTTTAGATTATGTCTTCCAAACTTTAACTATTGATACCTCATTCAATCTAAGCTTGAGCCTTATGGGATTTTCATCCATGATCTCTATTTTTCGAGTAGAACTTGATTTCAAAACCAATTTCCAGATTGGGACTTTCAAATTTTAGCCCTAATTTTTACTATTTTATCCCTAAGCTTAAATTATGTCAATTTGGGTATCAAAATGCTTCTCTTGATGAGTAGTAGCAATTGTTGATAGTGGTTGATCGAATTGGAGGCTCGAATTGAGGACTTGAGTTGATAGAAAGCTTATCCGAGTGTAGTTTCGGCATCGAGGTAGGTTCGGCTAACCTTTTGAGACTGGACTTGAGTTATTGATCTTGTTAATGTGATAATTGTGTAATTTAGATAGATAATTGTGTAATTGAATTGATGTGTTGAAGGTGATGGAAAAGTGATCCAAGTTAAGCCGAATTATGGTATAATTTTGATCCTATTGATCTTCGGAGGTGAATTATGATGAAATGATGAGGATTTGTGATAATGTTACTAAATAATATTACTGAGACCAGTTGGGATGAGTGGTCCAGTATTATTGATATACTGTATTGTGGGATGATTGACCCAGTATCATTGTCATCCTTGCATATTTAGGATGAGTTAGGTCCGGTAGTACTGATATTATTGTATACTTGGGACGAGTAAGGTCTGGTATTATTGATACCCTTGATTTTCGGTATGACTATGATGATCTTAAATATGATGATGGTTTGGGAACTAATTGTGACACTTGACATGACTCCTTTAGTACATATGAATAATTTAAGTTTTATGCACTGTTATTCCTGTTGTAATGCTACTCCATGTTTGCATGTGTATTTGGATTGCACTGTTGATTTATATCTATTGTGTGGCATGTAATATCCCTTGACCCAATAGGAGGCAAGGGTATTGAGATTCATAGCCGGGCAGGAGGCAAGGGTGAGATTCATACTTCTTATACCTTGACCACGGGCAGATGGCAAGGACTTGGAATCATAATATTCCTTGACAATGGGAAGGTGGCAAGGTTGTGACATTCTGATATTATATGACCATGGTTAGGTGATGTCGCCCAAGTTACCCTTCCCTTTTGAGGATAAAGTGGTCGTTTTCTAGAAATAAACCTAACCAAGGTTAGGGTCGAACCCAAGCGTATACATAGACTTAAGAGAATTCAATTAATGCAATTTGAGTAGATAGCCAACTTACTTTCCCAAATGGGGGTTTTGCAATAATCAGTGGAAGAGTATATCTAACTAACACAAGAGTTAAATTAATATGGAGAGAAACTAGGGTATTATGTTCCCCATGAGTCCCTAACTTAGTATCACCGGATAACCTAATTCTTTTCTAGTGTGTAGCATGCCGGACGGTAAGTTAAGTTTACCGAAACCTTTGTTCAGGGTAAAAGGCAAATTTCCTACGTGACTTGGCCCATCTCCATAGTATGTATTACTAACCCTTACCTATTAGTCCCAGTACAACCTCCCCTTGGCCCAGTTCGATTAATTAGACAAGAACACATCAATCGAATCCTGTTAATTAATCTCTTTTCGTATTCATTACTACCTTGGTTCAGTCAGTAACACAAATCTCTTTTCGCATTCATTACTACCTTGGTTCAGTCAGTAACACTAGGCAGGTTCTAGTGTTGGCCACCATCAGAAAACATGCAAAACAAATAGAATTAATTAATACATGCATACACTCTTTCCAAGAATTATGAATTATCTGATTTTACCTACTTAGTTCTTCATGATTCTCACAACCCTAGTTGTGGATTTAGCTACTTATGATTTGTGTAGATGCAAGACTTATGAATTGGAATAACATAATAGACCACTTACACAATTGAATTAAGAACAAGCAAATCCAAACTTTAAAGAGAATCACAAGATTAAAGATCAAATCAAAGTACAAGTGTTCTCAAAATTCTCCAATGTTACCTCCACTCAATCTCACTATTTTTCCTCTCTAACTCTCAATTTCTCTGTGTACTATGCATCTTCTCTATGAAAAATAATCTAAAAACGTATTTATGATATTTAAAATAAAGTCCTAAACAAAATAGGATGGTTGGGTTGGCACACCTCATAAACAGGCTTACGGGCCGTATTGAATTCCACAGCCCGTAGTCAGGGTCTCGTACAATGTTGCTGGAAAATTAGAATTCAAGTCTACAATACCCCTCTACAACTCGTAAAACGTTTTACGTCCTATTGTGGGGTTTCGTCTGATGAATCTTCAGAAAATTCCTTATCCCTAATGCTCAGGGCATGAACCATGTTCTACGACTCGTAATCAATCCACAACCCATCTGCATATTCATAGAATTAACTTCAAAAAATCAGTCCCTCACTGTAATAATCCATGAAATCTACTACACGGCCCATAGAGTGACCTACGACCCGCAGATGGTCTCGTGTTGTATCATAATCAGCAACTTCTGTATTCTCTTCCGAAAATTAAGATCAACCCTGGAATCCTGCAAATATAACACAAAAACACATAAAATCAACTAACATCGCATTGAGAACATACAAAATTCCAAGTTTTAAGCATCAAAAATGTTGTATTTTGACAGCACACCAACACCCTCAACTTAAAATTGTTGCTTGCCTTCAAGCGACAGACTCAATCTATCTAAGTAATACAGTAACACACAGACCTCAACCCAATGGCATACATCACATAAATCTTAAACTCCGATACCCACACCACTTTTTTTCAAACCAAAATCAAATAGCTATCTAGCAAACCAATACAGACTAGTACATGTGACAACACCATTATGACAAGTGAGGTACTATCAGCAATGAATAATCACTAAATAAGTCTAATGCTAACAATGCAATGCGAGTGCCCTCTCAGAAAAATGTCCCATATCTATCTCTCAATGATGTTTTTATGTGCAACCTTGGGACTTGCAAAATCACTCACTCTCACAAAAGATATTCCTATAGCATGTCCAATACCATAGGCTTTCCCTATACTCATGACTAAGACCTTCGACTATTTGGATTAGGATCACATTAGGACTTTCTAGGCCTTTAACGTAGGCTCAGGGGGCTTTGGTATGGTATTTTTTTATCATAGTGACTAAAGGCCCTCCTTGACACTGTGTTTTCCTACACTTTTATCCTACCAACTCTTCCATTTTCCGTCTCATCTTTCCTTTTTCCTCTTTCAAGCTTTTTTGGGTGCTTTCTTTTTATTTTCCAGCTTTTTGCTTTGCCTTTGCAATTCATTTTTCTTTTCAACTCACAACTATGAAATCACTTATTTTTCTTGCACCCAGTACATGATTTTTCTCCCTTTTCTCTGTTTCACTAACTTCCCCCTTATTTTTGTGTTTCAACCTTACAACAGCCACCCTCAACTTAGGCTTTTGGCCTGAGTTAAGGTGCACAATTTCCATCCTCAGAACCAGGGCCACTTTTGCTAGCCACCCTCAACTTAGATTTTTTTCCTCAGTCAAGGTGCACAATGTTCAAGGAAGGACCAGGGCCAATTTCAAGATTTTACAACTATCAAGGCTAGGTTAATTAGGTGTTTGCAAACAATAGGTACATGTTAGGCTCAAATAGTAGGATCAAAGGATATTCTACAAATTTGGTTGGTCATTTAGGCTAAGTGGACTTTTAAGAACAATGGCCTAAGATCCTTTCCTAGTCCAATTAATCTACAGTCTAACTTAGAGTAACAGGGCAAGTTTTGAATTAGCACACAACATATGAATTCAGCAATTTAAGTTCACCCTCTCATGGCACTGACTATATCATCAACAAAAGGCTCTCAGTTCATGCTTTTTGTCTTAATTTATCCTCACTTATCAGAACAAGCATTGTCAAAACACCTAAACATGCATGGTTTTTATCTAACCTAACTTATCAAAATTTTGGTGGATATCATTTTTCAAACAAAACACAGAAATGTTGTATGCCAAAAATATTAGTATTATATGCTACAAATACTACCAAAACATCCTAAATGTGCCAGTTCAACAGAAAGTAAATATCCATGGGACAAAAGAAACACAAGCAAGAAATCCATAGGATCAAAAATTGGGATAGTTATGGACCCAAGCTACTCAGCCTTTACTGAGGCCCATAACTACCCACACCCCATCAAAAAAGAGGTGCATTGTCCCCAATGCACATAATCAAATCAAAACTAGAATATAAGGGGTCAAAAAATCATACCTGGGCGCCAAAGCACCAGTGTGCACCTTGGGTTGCCTCCTAAGTAGCGACCTGATTTATTTTGCGGCATGACATAAATGGCTTAAGTACTCAGACTTCCTCAAGCTTTTGTGCTTCCTTGTCAACTGTTGTAGAGGTATTGGAGGTGTTCCCCTCTCCACTAGTCATATGCATCTTGCACCGTTCAGTATCATTTAGGTCTTTCACTATGGTCCTGGCACTATGCCTCTCTGGAACTAACTGAGTTAAGTTGATACTTGTCCAAACTGACAGTCGAGCCATTTGATCGCGATAGAATGTTATTTAAACTGTTTATTTATGTTGATGATGTCGAACTTGATCCCCCTCAAAGTCTCATCTTGTATGTCAGCCTTTCTCAACAGTTAGCTAAGCATCTCCTCAACCCTGTAATTACTAGTACCCATATCACGATTGTGGGGGGCATGTAACAGCTGCATCTATGTCCTTCCCTACATTCCTCTTCTGCAACTCTATCTTGTCCCCTCTGCCTAGTGTGGTAACCTTCCTAGATGTTTCTAGACTTAGCTAGTTCCCATGTTTTCTTCATTAGCATCTCCATGTTGGTATTACTTTGCGCGAGAATCCACATGATCTCCACATTTATCATTGTTTGCCATGGGCTTATTCCTGTCGTACCCAAGCGTTTGGAGGAGGGCTTATTCATGGGCCCCTACACATGATTTAACTCTGTTGCCATACCCAGCTGCTCAATGACCTCTGTGAATAACTGATTTACAAACATGCCTCCCAAGATGGTGTCGGCATAGGCTCAGCTATTTGTATCATGGGCTCTGTGGAAGATCTCCACCAAGACATTGTCAGCAATTTCATGATCTGGGACACTCCTCAAACATTTAGTGAACCGCTCCCATGTAGTACTGATCGAGTCACCAGGAAGTTTCTCAAAGTTGTTGATCTGATCTTTCAACTTGATCTTCTTTGATTTTAGGAAGCACCTCTCTAAAAAGGCCTTCTATAATTTAGCCCAACTAGTGATCGAACTCTGTGAGAGCTTAGATAGCCTTAGTGTTGCATTGCTTGTAAGAGACAATAGGAAGACACGAAGTGCCACAACATCCATACACAGATTTTGTGTTCCCATCGCACTCTTACAGACAAATGCAATGTTGCGTAGGTGGCTATAAGGATCCTCCGATGGTAAGCCCGCAAATAGCCTACGGTTCTGTAGCATCTGTAGCAACCCACTTAATATTTGTGTCAGCCGGTAGTGGTGGCAACGCAATAGCTCCAATCACCTCCATAGCTATAGGATTCAACCTGTATTGATTCCACTGATAAGCATTGCCATTAAAATCCTGTGGCTATGGAGCAATGTCCTCAAGAGGAGGTGGGTTCTCATGATAAGCGTTCGCATTCTCATTCCTGTTCATAGATGCATTAACCGCGTTGTAGGCATTATCTTGGGCCATTCTTCTCAACGTTCTTTGGATCTCTGGGTCAAAAGAAGTCAAAGGATTGCCTCCACTTCCCGTGTTAGGCATACACTACAGTTCCACCCTGAAAAGGAACAAAAACAACAAAAACATAAAATGAAGGAAATAAGGGCTAACATTCAAATCACTTTTGAATTAATCAAGCCTAGCTATATTCCCTGGCAACGGTGCCAAAATCTTGATGTCACCCAAGTTACACCTCTTTTTTGAGAATAAAGCAGTCGTTGTAAAGAAATAAAACCTAACAAAGGTTAGGGTCAAATCAAAGGGGATACATAAACTTAAGAAAATTCAATTAACGCAATTTGAGTAGTTAACCAACTTACTTCCCCAAAAGGGGGATTTGCAATAATCAGTAAAAACGTAAACCTAACTAACATAAGAGTTAAATCAATATGGAGAGAAACTAGGGTATTGTGTTCCCCATGAGTCCCAAGCTTAGTATCATCGGATAACGTAATTCATTTCTAGTGTGTAGCATTCATGATGGTAAGTTAAGTTCACCAAAGCCTTTAGTCCAGGCGAGAGGCAAATTTCACTATGTGACTTGGCCTATCTCCATAGTGTGCATTACTAACTTTTTACCTATTAGTCTAAGTACAACCTTCCCTAGGCCCAGTTCGGTTGATTAGATGAGAACACATCAATTGAATCCTATTAATTATTCTCTTTTAATATTCATTACTACCTTGGTCCAGTCAGTAACGCTAGGCGGGTTCTAATGTTGGCCATTATCAGAAAATATGCAGAATGAAGAAAATAAATTAATACATACATACACTCTTTCCAAGAATTATGAATTATCCAGTTTTACCTTGTTAGTTCTTCATGGTTCCCACAACCCTAGTTGTGGATTTAGCTACTCATGATTTGCATAGATGCAAGACTTATGAATTGGAATAACATAATAGAGCACTTATACAATTGAATTAAGAACAAGCAAATCCAATCTTCAAAGAGAATCACAAGATTAAAGATCAAGTCAAAGTACAAGTGTTCTCAAAATTCTCCAATGTTACCTCCACTCAATCTCACTAATTTCCTCTCTAAATCTCGAGTTCTCCGTGTACTATGTGTCTCCTCTATAAAAAATAACCTAAAAACCAATTTATAATATTTGAAATGCAAGTCTTTTTAAATAAAATAGGATAGTTGGGTTGCCATGCCTCACGAATGGGTTTACGGGGCGTATTGAATTCCACGGCCCGTAGTCGGGGTCTTGTACAGTGTTGCTGGAAAATCGAATTTTAAGTCTACGATACCCCTCTACGACCTGTAAAATGATTTATGGCCCGTTGTAGGGTTTCGTCAGATGAATCTTCAGAAAGTTTCTTATCTATGATCCTCAAGGCATGAATCATGTTCTACGACTCGTAAATCAATCCATGGCTCGTTTGCATGTTCATAGAATCAACTTCAGAAAATCAGTCCCTCACTGGAATCTTGCAAATATAACACAAAACATATAAAACTAACAAACATTGCATTGAGAACATAAGCAATTCTAAATTTTAAGCATCAAAAGTGATGTATTTTGACAGCACATTAGCAGGTGGCAAGGTTGTGAAACCATTGGTACTTGGATTGACGTGTTGTGCATTACATTCACATTGTGGTTATACGATATCATGGATTCTTGAGGATATCTTAGCTCATTATTATTAAATATACATTTATCTCGTGCTAACCTTTTTGGATGCAGGGATAGGGTTCTTCGTTATTACATACTTGTTTCGATTTCTCTCACTCAGTCAGTTGAACCCACTGGCTACATTTTTGTGTGCTCACCCCTACTTTATTTCCTCCTTACAGATCGTGCACAGGCTTTAGGACAGGGTTGTTGATCATTTCATCTGAGTAGTATTGATACCATCCAAATCTTAGAGGTGAGGCCCAGACTTCAAGTCGTCGTGAATCTTTGGATCCTCTTTTTATTTCTTTTCTCTGAGACTATGTATTAGATATTTTGAAGCAATGTTGTATCTTATTTTGAGAGAGTTATATTTACCCTTCAATACTGTTTTAGATGCTCTTGTACTCATGACTCAAGATTTTGGAAGATATGTTATGTTATGTTGAGATGGTTTCCGCTTTATTTTCTTTTCTTGTAGTTGCGATCCATTTTGGGCCGTGACAATAGTGAAGCCACTACAGCATCCTAGTAGTCACTATAATGAAGGCAATTCACAATCTTCGTGTGTTGCTATAGCAACACTTTGGTCGCTACAGCAATATCAAAAAGGGGTTTTCAGACCCCTACACTCCATTTTTGAACATGTTCTCCATTTTCAAACTTTGAAAGCTCAGATCAAATGTCTTTGGATTAATTTTTTGAAGGTTTTTTATTTTAAAAAGTATTTTCCATTTTCCTTATCAGTATCACTAATTACCCCTAGATTTTAACATCAAATTTGGAAGATTCAATTGAAGAAATTTGGGATTTTCATGAACTATGAGATTTTTATGAAATTGATGATTATGAACTCATTTTAACTCCATTTTTTGAATAATTTTTCACTGGTGGTTTTCTAATTATGAGAGGAACATTTTCACCTAGAAATTTTTAAATTTTCATATTCATTTTTTGTAGTGAAATTTTGAACAATTTTGCCCTTTTCCAGAATTACTTGATTTTGGTGATATTAGTGTCAAATTATGATTGTGAATTCTTTTTTAAGTAAATTGTGGAGATTCAGATTCGATTCTGAAGGGGAAGGCATTGGCATTGGAGTGATTGATTAGCTATATTGAGATAAGTGGATTCTAATCTTTGTTAAGCTCATTAAACTTAGTATTTTTTTCAATGTAAAACTTGAGGATTAGTGGATCATTCTAATGGATATGAATCATGTTACATGAATTTGTCTATTTAATTTTAATTTGTTTAAAATATTGAGCTAAATGTTTGTGTTGATATATTATTGAAAATTGTGGAACTAAATGATTATGAAATGAGGACCTGAATAATGAATCGTCCAAGGTGATGATGAACAGAAGTACTTGAAAGACTAAATTACATTATGATACGATTATTATGTAATGCATTGATGATGACTCAAATGTCGAAAGAACAATAAAAATGATTGATGATTTTTGTATAAATGATGCAATATGGACATCTTTGCCTATTTTTATACTTGTGAAAGTGATTATTATATCATGATGATATGAATTGCTTGATGTTCCATTCATGATGAAAAGTTGAAGGAAAATGGTTTCAGCTATGAGATAATGAGAAAAAGATATTGACTGGTGGGATCGAGGTATTACTAGTCAAGGTTATTGAGAAAGAAATTGGTATTTGAGGTTGAGGTCTCTAACAGTCATGCCGAGGTAATATGCCAGCAAGTGATATAGTCGAGGTCATTTTTGGCAGCTGAGGTCATTTCCGGCATGATTATATTATTGAGGTCATTTCTGATGGATACATGGTTTAAGTGAGACTCCCATGGGTTATGGTATAATTATATCAGCGGGTGTGCATCGTACGACAGACACGCATTATGATTTATTTGACATTTGTATTGCATTATTTGCATTTCGTAGCATTTTATCTCATTTCATATTATTCCTCTCTTGAAGTTGATATATGTGTTAAGTGTGATGTATTGAATGATCTAACTCTTATATATCATTGAGATTGATGTTTTGGAAGTTTGTCACATGTTGAATAACTTGAGCCTTGTACATTGTAGGAATTTGACTATTGATACACTGTGATATGAGACTGTAACTGTTTATATTGTCTATAATTTATATGTTGGCCATGCCTGCGTACAGGTTTTGTAGTACGGAGGTATGTGGTAGAGATGGAAGGAGTGCTTAGTTCTTTATTCTCTATCTGTGATTAGGTCTGCTTGTTGGGTACCATGGTACTTACCCCTATTTTTCTACACGTGTGGGTAGTGAACCCAAATCCAGCCAACATCCTTCTTTTTCTTGTGGACTGAGCTATTGATAGTTGAAAGGTAGTTGCTTGTTGCTCCAGCATGCTCTTAGGACTGTCGGATATTAGAAGTAGTTTTGTTCTATTTGAGAGACAAACAATATTGAGACTTGTATCTTTTGTTCTTATTTTGATGTATTAGAAGCTTGTACCCTGTGACAAATATTTCTGGAATTGTTTTATAGCTTGAATTATCCCTTTTAAGCTTTCTAGCTTAGGTATTTAAAATGTTATCTTGATTTAGCTTCTACCTTATTGTGTATTATGTTATTGTGATATGTTTAGGCTGACTTGTCTCAGTGGGATAAAGGCAAGTGTCATCGGCCCCAAAATCGAATCGTGATAGATGTGTTAGGCCAAAATACAATGGGACTTAAACCCAAAATCTCATAATTGTGATGCATCAAGATATTAATTGATGATTTACTTTTTTTTATGCGATGAAACTTGAATTCACTATTTTCCCTCAATCAGCGGGATTACTTTTAGCCCAGCATAAAATAAATTCACCTTTCAGTCTTTAAAATGTTATCACTTCATAATTCATAGTGCAAAATAATTTAGTCTTAGTAACACTTCAAAATATCATAAATAAATTTTTGCCTTGCTAAACAAAATAGATTTGATCCTCGTAGGTGGCTCTGAGTGTCGTTTTTCTACTTGAGAGTTTTATAAATAATTTACTTATTGGAAGATTAACAAATTGATTTTCAACATTACAAAAATCACAATATACTCAGTGAAGTTCTACAAGTGGGGTCTGAGGAGAGTAGAGTGTACATAGACATTCGCCGCTACCTTATGGAGATAAAAAAAGTTGTTTTGGCCAAAATTTGATTTTCAAAATTTACTTCAATAATTGTCAATTAAGAAACTTTCTTTCTTAATTTGCAATTCAAAGGTAAACAATTAGAGATAAACATTAATCATCATAAAAAATAAAATGATACCTCAAAATTTAACTCATAAGAATAATTATTTGATTCATGAAATAAATCTCATCTAATTTTACGGTCAAGATATATTCAAGATTATTTATTAGTTGAAAATGTTATTGCTTAAAAGTTGATAAAAAAATTCATAATAGCAGAATCCTTCTAACTTTCAAATATTAGAAATGTTACACCCGGTAAAATTACCAAAATGCTCATAGTTGAGAGACGCTCGCATAACACATCATCCCAAACCTTGTTGATAAATCTGAGGTTGGAAACATGATCAGCACAAACAATTATGCAAAAAAATTGGTCCTAGTTGATTTCTAGAGCAACCGGATCAAAAGATAATTTTTCGAAGCTAAAACGCAATTCCAGAAAAGTGTGCAATGTGTTCGCATCACGGAATTTTTGCGGATTTGCACTTAATGGTGATCCCAACATTTTCTATGGGATTAGAAACACAATCGAAGAATTTTCGATGAAAAATGCTCATAAAATGCCAAAATTCGCAATGCGGATTTAGATTTCCGTAGGGAAAAATTTTCAATTCTTTTCGAGTGGCATTCCAGACTTTTTTCGCCTTTATTAAACTCAAAACACGACCAATAGAGGTTTTTTTTTTACCTAAAAAGAGTTTTTAAACCCATTCTAAAGTCTCTTATGAAAAAAACTAGGTGAGGATCCTTGAGAGAAGAAGAGAAGAAAAGTTAGGGTTCAAGATATTGAGTTCAATACCTTGCGAAATTGATTGTCTACCATCATTCCGGGTATGTAAGGATAAACTAAAACATTAGAATGTTCTTTCATGTGCCCCTATTGATTGTAATAGAGAGATTATGCAAATGTTGACCTCTATGCATGTTTTCCATGAATGTTTTCTTGTAAATTATATACATTCTATGTATTTTTATATATTTATAATCATCATAAACTTGATTTTATTGATTGAACACTTCACATAAGTTATTTCATAAACATTAGATATTTTGATAAAAGATTTCATGAATGAACATATAATTGAGTCTAGAGCCATGATTCGAGAATATTGATTGTGACTGTGATGTGAGCATGATGATAGGTTTGATAGAACTTGATAGTCCTGAGAGTCTTCAAATATGAACTCAAATGATTGGTCCAAATTGATAGCCTCTTAATGATTAGTCAAAACTGATAGTCCTTTAACGATTGTCTAAGCCCTCTTGAGAGATATAATTGGGAATTGATTAGATGGTTCATAGGCCAAAAGACTCAATTGTGACTGAATTGATGGATGGATATAGTGCTTATGAGACTCATTGATTAGATTAATTAAGATTAATTGTCTTATGATCATTGAGTCTTGGGGAGGCTATCGAGCACCTAGTTGAGTAAGAGCGAGTCCAACTCAAACTCACTAACTATGTTGCCAAAATTGGAGAGGATTGAAACCGTTAAACCAGATGTTTCCCTCTTGATAGGCCCCTGAAACAATATAGGTCTTGATTGACCGCATCCATCATGGATTCGATTCATTCTTTACCCTGGTAAGTACTAAACGGTTATGGCAACATCAGCGGAATTATTGTACAATCACTGGCTCATAAGTGGTTCTTGTCTGATAAGAGAAAGTCCTAGATAGGTTATATACTGATAGTACTCTTATTGGATTGGTTTGGATTTGTGTTGATAGGTTATTGTCTACTCTTTATTCTTGCTATAGATAGACATTTACATCTTGATTGGGTTCCGTACTTCTAGATTTGAGTTATCTGAGTTGACAATATTATACCTTGATGCATGTTTCTATCAGCTATTTTATATACTCGTACATTTCACGTAATGGCATCCATTTGGACTGTATTATTTTATGATGTAGAGACAAGTACTAGGGATCATCAACAAGTGCTTCATTGAGGATCTTCCTCACTTTCAACTGATTGGTGAGTCCTCCCTAATCTCAGAGGATACACATTATTTATTCATCCAGCTTTTATAGTTAGACTTTAGACTTACTTTTCTTTTGATTTGAAGAGCAATGGATCTGTCATTGGCACCATTGAACAGTTGATAGAGGCTTCATAGACTAGAGTCGATTTTTTTTATTGGTTATTGTTTTGAACTAGTCTCGTTCATACTAGCCTTATTGAGTTGATTTGATTATCTAAAATTGAGATTGTTCACCTTCTATTTTCTTTGTCTTCTGTTGATATGTTAATTGTTGATTGAATGAATGTGATGAGGCCAAGTGGTTCACTTGGGGACTAGCAATAGTCTCTGAGTGATGGCCAAGCCAAAGGTACCCTCCCAGGACGTGACAAGAAATCATTTAAATGCATATTTTTAATGAAAAGAAACCCAATATCCTAAATTCATTCTGAAATAATAGTAACAAATGAAATGAAATCCTTTTAGGGTGTTGAATTATTTTTGCATCTGCGAGATGATGCCTTCACGTTAGAAATGAAATTTCAAACATATGGAGATGAATACTTTGTGATGTAAATACCTATATATTTGCTTATTTGCACATAACTTGTCAATAACTTCACTTTATCTTCTTGTAGATTAAAGTGGAGATTCAAAGCTCAAATAATCAAAAAGTTTATTTTATTTTGAGTTTATATATAGTTGAACTAAAATATAACAAAAAGAGAAAATATATACCTTAAAAAGAGAGTGCTAGAAAATCACAAAGTTGAAAGTATGTCATATTTATTGCTAACTGAAAATCTTATTTCAAATAGCTATATATTTCAAAGTTTATCAAAATCAAAGTTTACATAATACAAAGATTCATTTACACTAATATATAACAACTATACCAACAATAATACAAACATAAACATCTTTGACATAGTACTGATAAATTTCAAATAACTTTTTAAGAAATCTTGTTATCCAATTTCAAAAAAGAGATACAACAAAGTAATATTGTGACATAGAATCTGCTCATAATTAAATGATCGACAAAATACATACTCAGATGCTTACTGTACCAGAAAATCTCTCTAATTTTGCTAATATATTTATGTATATTTTTTAGATAAGTTAGAGATTCAAGCTGATAACATGTTATGAAATGGGATAAAGAACTAAAATAAAGAGTGTAAAGTAAGAGAGAGAAACAAAATAGTATTTTCCCCGTCCTATTTTATGTGGCACACTTTGACTAGGCACAGTGTTTAAAGGAAAAAAAGAAGTCTTTTGAAACTTGTAGTCTAAAATGATTCTTAGATATTTCTGTGGTTGAGAATCATTTCAATGGGGATAAAAGAGAAATTTTAAAGTTAAATTAGGGAGTAGCGGCTTTTCTCTATTATTATTATTATATATTTTTCTCTTTATCTTTCATGTCACAAGAAGGCGCGTGTGTATATATGTATGTATGTATGTGTATATATATAAGTATCAACTCAAAAACTTTAAATGTTAAATATATATTACCTTAAAAGTATCAACTCAAAAATTTTAAATGTTAAATTACTAAATCACCCTCTTATTACCGTACAATCCCTAATAACTCCAAACTAACTTCCTACCCTTCTAGCTCTTGCTTAAATGCCACACAACCCTATCTCTTATTTACAAGATACTCATTTGTCATGCTTTATCACATGACCCTCCTTCAAAAACATTATCCTTGACGTCTGTTCCCCAAATATCAACTACAACTTTAATAACCGAACTGCATGTTGTATTGAATTCTCACTTCTATTTTCCATGAAACTACCATCTGCTATGCAAACATTCAATCTCCATTCCTTTGTTCCCAATCTAACTGATATACATATATCGCCTGCCTTACAACTGACCCAGTCGTATGCCCCTTCCCCAATGCCTAGCCGCAATACACTATCTATAAAGCCTAAGAAAACTCCCCCGAGATTTACCGACAAAAATAGCCCTGAGCCAGTGCGAACTGTACGTTGCAATTGTCACCTCTACCTACATAGATGCATCCTAGACAAGAATGTATTGCACTTTCTCTGAACACATTACATATACTGCAATTTGCACTTGACACATATATTTTCACAGATACATACCGTTATTGAATTCTTTACACATCCATGAAACACATACTTTAATTGTAAGTCTATCATTGTTACATCTAACCACATATACATAAACAAATATTGAATGTCTTACACTTCCTCTGAACACAAACTATCTAATTCTATTCTTATGGGTATTTTTTCGGTACTATCATCTACCAACTCCATAGTCCCACACCCTAGAAAAATATGACACACTAAATGTCATTTCAAATAGAAAAAATAATCCCACACAATAGGATTTATGTGTTGCTACCTACCTATAATCCCCCTTCTATGAAATCTATATTTCTTGGAATAATTACTTAGTGCACATTTACTAACTGCATTTACACTTCCGTTCTTGCATCACTTTCACTATATTATTTTTGACACATTCTCTGGGATGTACCAACTGCCTACATAACATACACATCTACATATGCCCAATCAATGTTTAGGTAGGAGGAGGCTCCTCTCTATTTTCTCTCTCTTCATTTTCCCCAAATTTCTTATCTTGATGGATGACATATGACATCAGTTAGATTTGATTGATCAAATACTTTTCTAGCATAGTTTGGTTAAATTTTAACCATTAAGTTTATTCATGTCACATGACATCCATCAAAATAGAAACTTGGGGAAAATGGAGAGGGTCCTTCTTGGTCCAGGTACATATTTCTGCATACTTTTAACTATTTTTCACCTTTGTGGTTTGAAACCCTCAAATTTGCTTCCTTATTTTGGAAATAGTCATTAAGTTGTTTAAGATGTCAATAGCATGGGATCATGTTGTCATCTCCCAAATGTGGACTACCATGTCAACAGCAAAGAGTATTGCTTATGACAAAGTAATCCAAACAAATTAAGGGAATATACACTCGCTCATTACATGCTGATATAACAAAAAAGGATACATGATTAATAATAATGACTAAAGGAAGTATGCTCATCTATACATGTATATAGATGGAATGGAACCATTATGACAACAAACACGTCAAGAGTCAATAAACATGAAAAGTTCATAATATTATCGGCTAATTCCCTATATTTCTCTATATTACTTTTATTTTATTTCTTATAACTTTGGTGTGTATGAGTTAACCATGTGAATTCTAGTTGAAAAAATTCTTCAATTCTATTTGATTGTCATACTATTTGTCTTAAAGTTAAATGTATTTCATGTATAAGTGATGAAATAAACGAACTATTTATTTTTTTCATATGTCCTAATTGTTTTTCCCACTTGTTAGTATGTTGTTGTTGTATATGTCTTAATTGTTCTTATGTGTATGATCATCTCAAACTTTCAAGTATCTTTGTATGAATTCAAATGAGCGAACGGTGTCAAATTGAAAATTAGGAGACGAGACAACAATTAGAAAGAATGCTACCTAATGTCACAAAGAAAGGAAAGAAAGAAGGAGAAAATATAAAAGAGCAAAAAAAAAAAAAAGCTACAAGAAAGAAAAAGTGAGAAAATATAAAAAAGAAATGTCACACCTTAGAATCTTGGTATAGAAGTATATCAGAATATGCATTATATGCAACATTAATATTTTTGTCTTTCTCCTTCTTTAAACTTTTTCACTAAATAAAAAGAAAAATGATAGCTACTACTAAATAAGATAAATGTAACTTCTTATACTAGAACTAAATATATCTAAAAATACAGGAAGTAGTATATATTATTTAGCAATATGCAAAAAAAAAATTAAGTTGGAATAAAATAATAAAACTTTTATTTTAATTTTTTTAATGAAATAAGACCTAAAAATAACTCTTAGTCCTAGATTAGCAAAAACATTGACCAGAAAATAGAGAAAAATAATTTTTCGATCAGAGCATCAAGCAGTGCAACCCGATTCTACTTGACTAAACCCGTGCTCCTCCAAGGAGAGAGTTTGCTTTACCCAACTCCCTTTCAATAATATGTGAAATATCTACAGATAAATTTTGATTACCTCCCATTTGAACTATTGTGATTTGCTAAATCATATCGATAGTATAACTCTTATTAAATTTATTTACTGTTTTTGTCATGTGATTTATACTTCAGAAACTTTTGAATTTCTTTTTACCATGTCAACAATTCATCAATAGTGGTGGGTCATTCACTTTGTGTTTGTTAATAAAGACATCATATATTGCATGAAATATAACATTCGATACAAAAGAAGAGATAGTTTTTTTCGTAATTCTTTTTTCTAAGTAAATAATGGAATTACAATGATGATAACACACATGTCAAAACTCAATAGAAAGTTTAGAATATCATCGACTATATTTAACATGTACACTTTTAATGAACATTTCTATCACGTACAAAGCACGTGCCATAAGTCTAGTATGTGTGTTTGCGCGTGCGCGTATGTATATGTGTGTGTGTATATATATATACACACACAAGTATATTACATTGACATTTGTTTATCATGTATATACTTGGGCATCAAGTGTATTGTATAGGTAACAAGTTTACAACATACTAATAAATAGTATGTTGTGTGTATATCTATCTTACACAATATATATTGTTTGTACAAGTATGTTACCACTAAATATATTGTGCATATATTTATGTTAAAGCATAAACATATTCATGTGGACATTCATTTCACAACACAAACATGCTATAGTGATATACTCCTTCCATTAACTTTTAGTTATTAAATTTGACTCTTCACACTTATTAACAAAATAAATATTAGTCTAGTAAGTTTATCATTTTATACTTAGTAATTGATAGGATTCTGTAAAGACTTGAATTTTTGAATGACTTTATTAGATCTCATAACATTAGCCCGGGAGAAAATTTGACCAAGTGTCGCTCCATTGGAGGCCCACATGGCTAGTGTGAAGCCACACGAACCGTGTGGCCTTCAGTGGTCAGGTACTTGGCCATAATTTGATTATGGAAATTCGACAAAGAGTTTTGGACTAAGTGAGGGCACACAGTCACCCACACGATCCGTGTGGTGTATTACGAGCCGTGAGGCCCACAGTATAGTTCGTAACGTGAAATTTTTCTAAGTACGAAATTACTGTCTCGTAACATTTCGTGCAAGATTTTTCTAAGTGTCATCACATGACTCTGGACATGACTCGTGTAGCGTCACATAGGCCGTGTAGCCGTACGTATGGCACCCTTTTGCTTCGAAAAATTCCAAGTATTGAGCATCGCAAAATTTGTTTAAGTGTCACCTCACGGGCACTGTTAACGGGGCGTGACGTGACTCACAGACCGTGTAAGTACTAGTGAAGCTGTGATGGTCTGTTTTCCATCCATTTCATTAATGGATTTTACGTAATTACGACTTATTTTAATTGTATTTTATGACCTTTTTGCCTAACCTAGTTTCCTAAATCAGTTGATACCCTTCTATTCTAATTCATTCTCATTGGAAATACTCTCACGCTAAAAATCAACTCCCAAAATACTCTCTAAGTCCTTCTCTCAAGACTCAAGTTAGGGTTCAATTGGGGGATTCAACTTCAAGCTAAATTCTTCTCAAATTCATCTTCCTAATCAAGGTATGTGGGATTGATTCTTGGTCCCTTTCAACCAAAAAGATCCAAATTGTTTTCAATTGATTTACATTAAATTAAGCTTACTTTAAATGTGGGTTTTAATTATTTGATTCTATTAAATTCAATTGATGTATGGGTTGTACTTTATTCATCACTTTAAGTTATTTTAAGTCCTATTGTGATGATTTACATTGAGGTTATGAAGTTATGAAGATGCCTGTCCCCTTAAAAGCTTGAATTATGCATGGGTGATTTATACTATGATTTAAATATAGATTTAATCATGGATTTACTTCAATTTTATATTATAATATTGATTTTAGCTTGAAGCTATGTTACCCATGCTATTCTCACATCATGCATTGCATTTTCATTCATGAACATTGATCTTTATGGAAATTATGAAGTGGGTTACGCCCAATTTACGTTTTATGAAATGATTTTGATAAGATATTGGTTATGACAAATATTTTAACACATATATGTCAATGATTATAGCTTTTGAGCATTTTGGGTGCTTGCACCATTCCTTATTTGTAATCGAGTTGGTCCTACGCATTAACGTTATAACTACAAGCTATGATTTGACATTTGAGCTTAAATGTGCATTGATCGGATTTGAAATGCCTATTGTCTTTTGAAAGTATGTATATATTTACTATATGTATTCTCGTGGGATGTTGACTTAGCACCGATGGATTGGGGGCGTCAGAGCTATCCTCAAGGGCCCTCTCCCTTTCCTCGAACTATGTGCCTAGCATATGATATGAAAAATCCTTTCTGAAATGGGATATGTTCCCGTAAGGGGGTTGTTTTCATACGAAATGGGATATGCTCCCATAAAGTAAAGTATGGTTTACCTTTGGCAAGTAGACCACCTCTATACCAGTGAGCGGATTTCATCGGGATTCCAAGTAATAGCTCACTTGGTCTTACTCTTGTCAGTTGAGGTCACATCCCCGCTAATTATAAACATTATTGCATTCATGCATCATAAATTTCATGGCATATTGTATACTTTTTCCTTGGATATATAATTCTTTCTATATTATGTGCCCTTGTCATCTAACATCGAAATGTAGGTGATAAGTCATATGCATTGCATGCCCGCATACTTAGTACATTCAAGCATACTAACGCATACTCTATGCGGACATGATTTTACCATGTAGGGGCTGAGCGCTACGACTACCCACCGTTTGGCGAGTAGCTCAAATTTTTGAAGGTTAAACTCGTGGTAATTGATTGAATTATCTTATTAAAACAAAATTCATGGTTCATATGCTTAGTCAGAAAAAATAATTCAATGGAGTTCATGGATTTACCCAGGACAGTTTATGGGCTAATCAATAAAGGATTTTTATCTTCGAAACCCATTGGAACTTCCTCTATCTATGTTATCCTATGTCTATTTTCTTATTTGAGGGTGGGCCCGGGACATGTCTTGGCCCCTTTTCCATCTTATGACTAGAGGCATTGTTGGACATCTTGTAGACTCTCGTAGATTTTATATATATATATATATATATATATATATATATATATATATATATATATGCTATATGATGTATTCAGAGCTTATGTTATTGGTTACCTTTGGAAATGGTTATTATGGATCGATTACAGACATATGTTATGTTTGCATGTTGTGTGTGGAAATGTCGAAGGTCCCAAGTCCTGTTTTCCCCCATAGTGTGAGTCCTACTTACCCACCCCTTATTATTATGTGGTTATTATTGATTGCGCTTCTAAACCAATGATGTGGATTTGTATACTTTGAGGCTTGTTTGGGGACTCTTGGATTCCCATTCGTTGTGTCACACCTAGACCCTAGTCTCGGGTCATGAAAAAAAATGGTATCAGAGCCCTAGGTTTATAAATGGTCCTTGGAGTCCAACATGCTACGTTAAGTAGAATCCTATTCATGGGTGTGAAGTGCACCATGCCAATTAATGGAAGGCCACGAAGATGTTCTAGGAATTGTCTCAATTCTTCATGTCTTGTGTCGTGCGATGGCTCATATATTTTGGTCTCCCTATCTTGACGGTATCGTTGCTCCATTTCAGAAGATGCCTCGAGGAAGACCCCACCCACCAAGGTCGGCTCCGGCTGATAAGGATCAGGCACCTTAAGAGCCTATGGATGAACACATCTCAAACGGTAAATCCCATATGACGTTTATAATGCTTTCCAGGTGGTGACATCTCAGACAAGGCAGACTAATCTTCCACAAGATCCTACACTAGCTTCTAGGGTGAGGGCTTTCACCCGAATGAACCCTCCAGAGTTCTATGGGTCGAAGGTAGATGAGGATGCTCAGGAGTTCATTGATGAGCTCACGAAGATATTGAACATTATGGGTGTCACTTCAGAGGAGAAGGCTGAATTGGCTCCCTACCAACTGAAAGATGTGGCTCAGGTGTGGCATACCCAATGGTCTATGGAGAGGGTTTGCGGTGGTGATGTCAATTGGGAGTAGTTTAGACTTGCGTTCTTGGATATCTTCTTTCCACTTGAGCTTAGGGAGGCCAAGATGACTGAATTAATCAACCTCAAGCAAGGAGGTATGAGTGTGAGGGACTATGCCCTCAAATTTACAAAGCTCTCCAAGTATGCTCCATCACTTGTGGTTGACCCTCGTGCAAGGATGCACAAGTTCGTTTCTGGTATCTTTGATTTGCTTTTAAAAGAATGTTGTACTGCTATGTTCATATGGGATATGGATATTTCTAGACTCAGGGTGTATTCTGAACAGATCAAAGGGGAGAAACTCAAGAAGAGAAGGATACATGATCCTAAGAGGGCCCGTTTTGATGGTGGATTCTCTGGTTCTCGGAGTGGTGGTTTTGGTCACTTCCAAAAGGGCCAAGGTTCTGGTGCTCGGGTCGTTAATGCTCGAGTACCTCCTCCTAGGGCACCGGTTGGTGGTGGACAGGGGTATTCTATGTGTAACAAGTGTGGGAAGCCCCACATGGATGTTTGTTGGAGGGATTTGGGTATTTGCTATGGGTGTGGTGATAAAAACCACAAGGTTGTTGATTGTCCTAAGAATGTCGATAGAGGCCAAGGTCAGGTAGCTCAAGGCAGCCAAGGCCAACAAAGAGCTCCCCAAGGTGTTGCCCCAAGGAACAACAGGTTCTATGCACTCCATTCCCGTCAGGATGTTGAGGAAGCTCCGAATGTCGTGATTAGTATGTTAAAAGTCTTTGATTTTGATGCTTATGTTTTGCTTGACCCGAGTGGCAATTTGTCTTTTGTGACTCCTTTGTTGGATGTTAAATTTGGTTTGAGTTCCAAGATTTTGAAGGATCCTTTCTCATTTTATACTCTCGTGAGTGAATCCATTATTGCACATAGAGTCTATCATGGTTGTTCGATTTCTGTGTTGCAGAAAGTTTTCCCCTGTGACCTTGTGGAACTTGAGATGTTCGATTTTGACGTGATTCTTGGGATGGATTGGTTGCATGCATCATATGCCTCTATAGATTGTAGAACCCGGAAGGTCAAGTTCCAACCTTCCGATAAGCCCGTTCTTGAATGGACGGATAGTGACTCTTCTATTAAAGGTCGGTTTATTTCCTACCTCAAGGCCCGGAAAATAATTTCCAAGGAGTGCATTTATCATATTGTGAGGGTCAAGGATATAGAGTCCCAAGCACCTACTCTTGAATCGGTTCTTGTGGTGAATAAGTTTTCAAATGTGTTCCAGAAGACTTGCCCGATGTTCCTCTTGAAAGGAAGGTAGACTTTGGCATAGATCTTCGTCCGGATACTCAGCCTATCTCTATTCCTCCTTATCATATGGCGTCGGCGAAGTTGAAAGAATTAAAAGAGCAATTAAAGGATTTTCTAGAGAACGACTTTATTAGGCCTAGCATATAGCCGTGGGGTGCTCCAGTGTTGTTTGTAAGAAAGAAGGATGGATCTTTTCGAACGTGTATTGATTATAGGCAGATGAATAAGGTAACCATTAAGAATAAGTACCCATTGCCCAGGATTGATGAATTGTTCGACCAGCTTCAAGAGGCTACTCATTTCTCAAAGATTGATCTTCTTTCTGGGTATCATCACTTGAAGGTTAGAGAGTGTGACATTCCCATGACAACCTTTTGGATAAGGTATGGGCACTTAGAGTTTGTGGTGATGTCATTCGGCTTAACCAATGCTCCCATGGTGTTCATGGATCTGATGAATCGGGTGTTTAAGCCATTTCTTGATAGTTTTGTCATGGTCTCCATTGACGGCATTCTCATTTACTCCCGAAGTGAGCAAGAGCACGGGGATCATTTGAGATTGGTTCTACAAACCTTAAGAGAGAAGAAGTTGTATGCCAAGTTTAGTAAATGTGAAGTTTGGTTGGGTGAAATGGATTTCCTTGGTGATGTGGTGTCCGGTGATGGTATCAAGGTGGATCCAAAGAAGAACGAGGTTGTGAAGAATCAGCCCAGACTGTTGACTCCTTCGAATATTTGAAGCATTTCTGGGGTTGGCTGGATATTATAGAACGTTCATTGAAGGGTTCTCATCTATTGCATCTCCGTTGACTAAATTGACCCAAAAGAAGGCGAAGTTTGTTTGGTCAGATGAATGCAAACAGAGTTTTTGAACCTTGAAGGATCGGCTCCCGTCTTGACTTGACCAAATGGCTTGGAGGGACTCGTGGTGTATTATGATCCCTCATGGATTGGGTTGAGTTGTGTGCTCATGCAACGTGGTAAGGTAATAGCATATTCATCAAGGCAGTTGAAGGTGCATGAACGTAATTACCTAACATATGATCTTGAGTTGGCAGCAGTAGTCTTTGCCTTGAAGATTTGGAGACACTATTTGTATAGGGTTCATGTTGATGTGTTCACCGATCACAAGAGTTTGCAACATGTATTCACTTAAATGTATCTCAACTTGAGGCGAAGGAGATGGTTAGAACTCCTAAAGGATTACGTCATGAGTGTTCAATATCATTCCGGCAAGGCCAATGTTGTAATCGATGCTCTCAGTAGGCTATCTATGGAAAGTGTGACGCATGTTGAAGAGGAAAGGATGGAGTTAGCAAGGGATGTTCACTGGTTGTCTAGGTTGGGTGTCAGGTTGGCCAACTCGAACGATGGTGGTATTCATGTTCAAAGCGGGGCAGAATCTTCTGTGGTGGTTGATGTAAAAGCTAAGCAAGATTTAGACCCATCGTTGCTCGAACTGAAGAAGTTGGTTTCTGAAAAAGAGATTGATGTGTTCTCCCAAGGGGGAGATGGTGTGCTTCGATACCAAGACCGGTTTTGTGTTTCGGATGTGGATGATCTTATAAGGGTGATCATGAGCGAGGCTCACAACTTTCATTATTCTATTCACCCCGGGTCTACTAAAATGTATCAGGATTTGAAGGAAGTGTATTGGTGGCATGGTATGAAGAAGGACATAGCTAAGTTCGTATCCGAATGTCCAAGTTGTCAACAAGTGAAGGTAGAGCACCAAAGGCCCGGTGGCTTGGCTCAAGATATTGAGATTCCCACATGGAAGTGGGAAGATGTAAACATGGACTTTATGGTTGGTTTGCCTCGGACCCGAAGGTAATTCATCTCCATTTGGGTCATTGTTGACCGGATGACCAAGTTGGCTCACTTCCTACTGGTTAAGACTACCCATAGTGCCGAGGAGTATGTGAGGTTGTACATCCAAGAATTTTATCATATTGGATTATGGCACCCAATCCATTTCCCACTTTTGGAGGTCATATCAGAAGGGACTTGAAACTAAGATTAAGTTGAGCACCGCTTTTCATCCTCAAACTGATGGGCAAGCTGAGAGGACTATTCAAACCTTGGAGGATATGTTGAGGGCTTGTGTGTTGGAGTTTAAGGGTAATTGGGATGATCACCTTCCCCTCATTGAGTTTGCCTATAATAATAGCTTCTATACTAGCATTGGCATCGCACTATTTGAGGCCTTGTATCGGAGGAGGTATAGGTCATCGGTGGGATGGTTTGAGTTGTGAAAGATGGCATTGATTGGCCCGGGTTTAGTGTTGGAGGCTCTAGAAAAGTGAAGGTAATTAGAGAAAGGTTAAAGACGGCACAAAGTCTCCAAAAGTCCTATTCGGATGTCAGGAGGAGGGATCTTGAGTTTCATATTGGTGATTGGGTCTATATGAAGGTTTTGCCTATGAAGGGTGTGATGCGTTTGGTAAGAAGGGCAAGCTAAGCCCCCGGTGTATTGGCCCTTACGAGATCATTGAGCGGATCGGGAACTTGGCTTATAGGCTAAAGTTGCCTCCAGACTTGAGTTCCATTCCCCCGGTCTTCCATGTGTCCATGTTGAGGAAGTTAGTTGGCGATCCTAGCACCATTGTGCCTTTGGAAGGAGTCGAGGTTGAGGAGAACCTATCTTATGAGGAAGTCCCAATAGAGATTTTGGATAGGCAAGTGAAGCGGCTACGTAGCAAGGATGTGGCTTCAGTGAAGGTGCTTTGGAGAAATCATCACATGGAGAGTGTTACATGGGAGGCAGAATTGGACATGATGAAGCGATATTCCCATCTTTTCCAATCTACTCATGCCTAAGATACTAGGTTAACCCTCTTCCAAATAGTTCTAATTCTTCCACTCTTGAATCTCATGACATGACATGCATACATGTGCACGAAAATGATTTTTATGATGTTTGAATGATTTGAATACATTTTGATATGGGTTTTAAAGAATTTATGATTTTCAAGCGATGAACTATGCATTACACCTTGAGTCCGGATGTTTCATGTCTTAAGTCAAGCTCTCAAGCCTTGTCGTTGCACATTCGGGGACGAATGTTCCCAAGGGGGAGATGATGTAAGGACCCGAGTTTTCGAACAACTTTATCAAATCTCATAATGTTGGCCCGGGAGAAAATTTGACCAAGTGTCGCTCCATGGGAGGCCCACATGGCCAGTGTGTCCATGTGCCTTCAGTGGGGAGGTACTTGTCCATAATTTTGATTACCGAAATTCGACATAGAGTTTCAGACTAAGTGAGGGCACATGGCCACCCACACGGTTCATGTGGTATGTTACAGGACGTGTGGCGCACCGCATAGCTCGCAACGTGAAATTTTTCTAAGTACAAAATTACCGTCTCGTAACTTTTTCGTGCAAGATTTTTCTAAGTGTCATCACATGGCTCTAGACACGACCCATGTAGCATCACACGGTCCGTGTAGCCATTCGTATGGCACCCTTTTGCTTCAAAAAAATTCTAAGTGTTGAGCACCGCGTAATTTGATTAAGTGTCACCTCACGGGCACTATTCACGGGTCATGACATGACTCACGGACCGTGTAGATGCCAATGAAGCCGTGACGGTCGATTTTCCATCCGTTTTATCAATGACTTTTACGTGATTACGACTTATTTTAATTGTGTTTTATGACCTTTTTTCCTAACCTAGACCCGTAAATCAGCTGATACCCTTCTATTCTAATTCATTCTCATTGGAAATACTCTTACACTAAAAATCAACTCCCAAAATACTCTTTAAGTCCTTCTCTCAAGACTCAAGCTAGGGTTCAATTGGGGGATTCAACTTCAAGTTAAATTCTTCTCAAATTTATCTTCCTAATCAAGGTATGTGGGATTGATTCTTGGTCCTTTTCAACTAAGAAGACCCAAACTCTTGTCAATTGATTTACATGAAATTAAGCTTACTTTAAATGTGGGTTTTCATTTGATTCTATTAAATTAAATTGGTGTATGGGCTGTACTTTATTCATGATTTTAAGTTATTTTAAGCCCTATTGTGATGATTTACATTGAGGTCATGAAGGTATGAAGATGTATGTCCCCTAAAATCTTGAATTATGTATGGGTGATTTATATTATGATTTAAATGTGAATTTAATTATGGATTACTTCAATTTTATATTATAATGTTGATTTTAGGTTGAGTCTATGTTACTCATGCTATTCTCACATCATGCATTGCATTTGCATTCATGAACATTGATCTTTATGAAAATTATGAAGTGGGTTAAGCCCAATTTATGTTTTATAAAATGATGTTGATAAGATATTGGTTATGACAAGAATGTGATCACATATATGTCAATGATTATGGCTTTTGAGCATTTTGGGTGCTTGCACCATTCCGTATTTGTAATCGAGCTAGTCCTACGCATGAACATTATAATTACAAGCTATGATTTGGCATTTGAGCCTAAATGTGCATTGATCGGATTTGAAATGTCTATTGTCTTTTGAAAGTATATATATTTACTATATGTATTCTCGTGGGATGTTGACTTAGCACCGATGGATTCGGGGAGTCAAGGCTATCCCCGAGGGCCCTCTCCCTTTCCTGGAACTATGTGCCTAGCATATGTTATGAGAATCTTATCCAAAATGGGATATGTTCCCGTAAGGAAGGTTGCTTCATACGAAATGAGATATGTTCCCGTAAGGTGAAGTATTATGATATGATATGAAAAATCCTTTCAGAAATGGGATATGTTCCCATAAGGGGGTTGCTTCATACGAAATAGGATATGTTCCCATAAAGTGAAATATGGTTTACCTTTGGCAAGTAGACCACCTCTGTACTGGTGAGGGGATTTTATCAAGATTCTAAGTACTAGCTTACTTGGTCTTACTATTGTCGGTTTAGGTCATATTCCCGCTAATTATGAATATCATTGCATTCGTGCATCATAAATTTCATGGCATATAGTATACTTTTTCCTTGGATATATAATTCTTTCTATATTATGTGTCGTTGTCATCTAACATTGAAATGCATGTGATAACTCATATGCATTGCATGCCCGCATACTTTGTACATTCAAATGTACTAGCGCATACTCTATGCCTACATGATATTTTACCATGTAGGGGCCCAAGCGCTACGACTACCCATTGTTTGACGAGTTGTTCAAATTCTGAAGGTTGAACTTATGGTGAGTCCTATCTTTCAAGGACAAGCCACATCCCTCTATCTATGTTATCCT
Organism: Solanum rostratum; assembly: GCA_029948455.1. Taxonomy (NCBI): domain Eukaryota; kingdom Viridiplantae; phylum Streptophyta; class Magnoliopsida; order Solanales; family Solanaceae; genus Solanum; species Solanum rostratum. The sequence goes on from CM057048.1 coordinate 21,982,379, forward strand.
ATGTCTATTTTCTTATTTGAGGGTGAGCCCGGGACATGTCTTGGCTCCTGAGTACAGGCATTGTTGGATATCTTGTAGACTCCCGTAGATTATGTGTGTGTGTGTGTGTGTATATAAGAGCTTATGTTATTGGTTACCTTTGGAAATGGTTATTATGGATCGATTACGGACATATGTTTTGTTTGCATGTTTGGTGTGGAAATGTAGAAGGTCCCAGGTCCCGTTTGCCCTCATAGCGTGAGTCCTACTTACCCACCCATTAGTATTATATGGTTATTATTGATTGCGCTTCCGAACCGATGATGTAGATAATGTATACTTCGAGGCTTGTTTAGGGATTCTCGGGTTCTCATTCGCCGTTTCACACTTTGACCCTAGTCTCGGGGCATGACAGATTCATTCACTATATATTTTCAAGTTATTAACTCAATAATAATAAATCAAGGGTAATAATATTGAAAAGAAAATGTTCCATCTTCAATTTATAAAAAATGACAAGTATAGGCCAACTGCTTCGATGTTTGAGGACGCACGCATGAATGAGTAAACATGCTTGGTTTATCAAGCTCGGCCTTGAGACCACTCCTCTTTACGCTACAAATCTCATCACTGAATATGTTTCCTCTGCAGTTCCCAACTTCCTTAGCATTGCCCACAAGGTGTTCGACCAAGTACCTCTCAAAGACACAACCTTATGGACCTCTCTCATCTCATCTTATGCTCGCTCCAATCAACCCCACAAAGCCATTCACCTATTCTCCCGCATGCTCCAACAATTTCAATCCAACCTAGATGCTGCTGCTCCGCCCAATCACTTTGTCTTCACAGCTGTTGCTCACGCCATTGCTTCTGCTCCACAGCACCTCACTTTGGGACAAAACTTGCATGCCCACATCATAAAGTCTGGATTCCTTCCTAAAAATATCGTTGTTGGGACTGCCTTGTTGAATTTGTATTCGAAATGTGGGTTAGTGGAATGTGCACGGTTGGTGTTTGATGAAATGTCTAGTAGAAATTTGGTAACTTGGAATGCTGTGATTTCTGGCTACGTTCAGAATGGAAAGGAATCTCAAGGGCTAGAGTTGTTTTATCGAATGAAGTGCAGAGAATTTTACGTGCCTGATGAGTATAGCGTTGCTACTGTTTTATCTGGTTGTGGCTATGTACAAGATCTACTTCTTGGCATGCAAGTTCATGGTTATGCATTGGTTAGTGGGCTTGAGTCAAGTTGTAGAAATTCAATTGCTAACATGTACTTCTATTGTAGTAGAGTTGCATCTGCCGAGAAAGTTTTCCTCGGAACAGAGAGGGATCTTGTTTCCAAGCTTGTAAAGATAAGGGGTTATGTATTTAATCATATGTATGCTGATGCTCTGAAGTACTTTTTGTCCTTGGAGAATGTTGTTGAAATTTTAGTTATGGATCCGACTATTTTCGTGCCTCTGCTATCTACTTGTGCCAAGATGCATTTGCTCAATGCTGGGAAGCAAGTTCATGGTCTCTATATCACTTTGGTGGATTCATATAAAACTGTTGGTTTATTAAAAGAGAGCAGAACGATTATTGGCAGTGCACTCATAGACATGTACAGCAAGTGCAGTGACATTGGTAAAGCGCAAAAAGTTTTTGAAAGTTGGCTACCTGAACGACATGTTCCACTGTGGAATTCTTTGCTGTCTGGTTATATTAATAATGGACTAATCGAAGATGCCAAGGTACTCTTTGAGCATATGCCCGAGAAAACTATTATTTCTTGGACAAGCATGATGACAGGATATGTGCAAAAGAACTTGCCCCTAGAAGGCTTAAATTTATTGGCTAAGATGTATTCTGGAGAAGAAAGAACGATATTGGAAGGAAACTGTTTGACCTTTGTGGTGGCTTTAGAAGCATGTTCCCATCTAACAGATTTGGACAAAGGAAAGCAAATACATGCAAAAATTATAAGAGCATTGCCGGATGCAGCTGACAATGTTGCTGTTTGTACAGCTTTAGTTGATATGTACTCAAAATCAGGTAACTTGTGTTACACACTACGACTTTTTGATGCAATGGAAGAGAAAAATGTTGTTTCATGGACTTCTGCAATCATGGGATTTGCTGTTCATGGATTTGCCGTCCAAGCCCTTGAACTTTTTCAGCGTATGGTAAACATGGGAATTAATCCCAATGAAGTGACATTTACTGCAGTATTAACTGCTTGCAGTCATTGTGGTTTAGCAGATGAGGGAATGCAGTATTTTACGCATATGAGGAAGCGTTATGGTTTGATCCCTGAAGAAGAACATTATACTTGTCTAATTGATTTATTGGGACGTAATGGAAGGCTTGAGGAAGCATGGCATTTGTTGGAGGGAATGGAAGAGAACCACCTGAGTGATGATAGCTCCACTGGTGCCATTTGGGCTGCACTTCTAGGGGCCTGTCAGTTGTATGAAAATGTTGAAATTGGAAAGAAGGTAGCTGAAAAGTTGATGGAAAAGGAGATACAGATTTCCACTGCTTCCGTTGCACTATCTAATGTTTATGCAGCAGCTGGAATGTGGAATGAAGTTTACGGAGTGAGAAAGAGTTGGAGAAAACAAGGTAATGCTGATGGAGAGCCTGGCCTTAGCTGCATATGGATTCAACCCCGTTAATACGATATTCTTAGACACAGTATTGTTGTCCTTTTATGTAATTGGACTCATTAGTACTTTTGCAACGAGAAAAGTTATTTCAAGGTACAGCATTTGCTTTAATTATGCAAAATGGGAGACCCGATGGCTGCTTCCTTTTTTTGACTTGTTCAAGGTCTGTTTCCATGTTTGATTGGCTCGTGGCCTATGTATCTTAAGATGTATAATATCAGTGGTCCATGTTAAACTTGCAACTATTTGACACATACTTCTTCGTTCCATTGCTTATTGACAGAAAGACACATTAATTCCAAGAGGGAATGGAGCATCTAATGGTACCAATATTTTGTAAATGGAGGGACAATGTTGATGCAGTTCTTGTACAGTCAGCAATTCAATAACACTATTGAAATATATCAGGATAACTTACACGAAATAATGAAGCGTCAATTATAACATAGTAGTATGTAAATTCACTGATTTTACTAGCACATTATATCTGACATAACATAGTACGTATATTATATAATGAAACAGTATTAACATGAGAAATCAAACTTTAGGTGGGCGCGAAATGAGAAGTTTGTTCATGTCCTAGTTTTCACCAAATATCCCTACAAATTCTCCCTACCATACCAAATGTCCCCACCATATTCTGCGGGAATTTCAATGGGAAACAACTTCCAACATTTTTGGCTCCTCCTAAATATAGACATATTTCTAGGATTTCCCATTTTAGACAGCCTAATTAGCTAGCTTATTTATCTATTCTCTTTTTATATTCAGCATTGTAGATTAATAAAATTCGTAGGATTGCCTAAACCAGAATTTACACATTGTAGAATCTTGTGTTTTAGATATTTGAAGCCATTCTAGCAAATTAGAATTGTTTTTAGAAATTAAAAGGAAAACATGGGTTGTTTTTCATGTTTTTCGTCGCAAGAAAAGAAGGCATTCAAAAGGATACATAGCAAAAGCAAAGAAACACCTGCTGTTGCTCATCAAAGGGAAACCCTCCTGCAACAGCAACAACAACAACCCTCACGTTCATTATCGAGGCCAAAGCCACAGCAGGACCTGCGTTCTCATTCACAACCTCCATCTGGTAAATTTAATTCATAACTTTAAATGTACATAAAAATGTTTCTTTTATAAAGCATTTCTTTTTTTTTCTTTTTATAACCATAATTTTCCAAGGGGGCTGGTGCATTGTCATAAACATAGTAGATAATGAGACCATCTCACTGCCTTATCCACTTAAATACTAAGCTTTTAGTCTGCTGCATGATTCCAACTGCATATCAAGGGTTGCCTCTTATCACTAGACCAAGATATTCCCTCTTGTTCAAGGCTGAAGCTAAGGGTTCGAAATAAAAATACATTAGTGGTGAATTCAAGATTTCCACTAAGGGAGTTTGAAAATAAAATATAGTGCCTAGATTTTAACTTGGCACCTCAAGATGGATCTAGAATTTCCTAAACCACTAAGCCAACCCCTAGTTTTGTATTCAGGGCATCAAAAATCTATACAAGTACACTATAAAAAAAGTACCTTATATATACGTTATACTTTTTCGCCCCTTCTAGATCCGCCCCTGCTGTAAATTCTGGGGAATTCTATTGTAACCATAAAACAAGATGAATTTCTTGAAGCCAACTTTTACAAAAATAGAATAGACCAGTAAAGCAGAGGGAGACTGTTGTAGATAAAAATAAATAAGTGATTCTCTCAGGTACTATAAAGTTTTAGATTGGTTTTTGCTTTCCTAATGCATAAATCTTCTGCAGAAAATATTACAAAGGTGCCAACAGAAGCCACACACCAAAAGTCTTCTAACAAAGGTGACGGCCACAACATTGCAGCTCAAACTTTCACCTTTAGGGAACTGGCAACAGCTACAAAGAACTTCCGATCAGAATGTCTAATAGGAGAAGGTGGATTTGGACGTGTTTACAAGGGTCACCTAAACAAGACTGGCCAGGTGCTTCAAGACTTCAAAAATTCTGCTATTGTGTGTACACATAGCTAGCATTTTTTCCCTGAAAATATACTAATCATCACTTTATTTTTTTCCAGACAGTAGCAGTGAAACAGCTTGACCGCAATGGATTGCAAGGAAACCGAGAATTTCTTGTGGAGGTGTTGATGTTGAGCCTTCTGCACCACTCAAATCTTGTAAATCTAATTGGCTATTGTGCTGATGGAGATCAAAGACTTCTCGTTTATGAATACATGTCATTGGGATCATTGGAGGATCATCTGCTTGGTATTTATTATTTCCTTGGTCATTTTACTCTACCTGTCCCACTTGTGCGACTGTACTGAGATATAATGCTGAATACCATATTAGAAGAACCTGAAAACATATTCTACTGCCAATGAGCACCTTCTTAGTGCAGAAGACGAAACAATACTCTTTAAAACGTATAACAAAATCAAGAAACAATGCTTTATCATCCACAGTTGTGAAGGCATATTTTGAGTAATGAACTGACATGATAGTGTCCCATTTCCCGCATGCTAGATATATGTTAACTTTGTTTACTGAAGCAACATATTGTACATTATCAAACTAATGAAGAATCATATATACGTGTTTCTTCAGATCTTGAACCAGATAGAACTCCACTAGATTGGTTCACAAGGATGAAAATAGCATTACATGCGGCAAAAGGACTCGAATATTTACATCATAAAGCCAATCCACCGGTCATTTACCGTGACTTGAAGTCCTCCAACATCTTGCTGGATAAGGAATATAATGCAAAATTATCAGACTTCGGGTTAGCCAAGGTTGGACCTACAGGTGATAACACCCATGTATCTTCAAGAGTCATGGGAACTTATGGTTATTGTGCTCCTGAGTACCAACAAACTGGCAAGCTGACTATCAAGTCTGATGTCTATAGCTTTGGTGTAGTTTTATTGGAGCTAATTACGGGAAAGAGAGCAGTTGATATCACAAGATTTGGGCATCAGCAGAACTTAGTTACCTGGGTAAGTGAAACAATTCTCCTTTCTTTCTGCTTTGACCTTAATGAGTATTTTCATAACAAAACATTCGCGATTGAATATTACATGATCCAACACCAGTGGTTTATACCTAGCCAGATTGCAGAAATCTATGCTTCTTTCATATTTAAAATGCTCCCATAAAACTAATAAACAGATTTTAAGGATTAGAGACATGCTCTTTAATTTTTGGGCTACTGCTATTTTTGAATACATTCCTGTATATTCTGTTATTGGGAAGGTTATATGCTCTGAAAGTGCTCATTGAGATCATTTGCTGTATCCCTAAGCAAGAAATCATGTGAAAATACAAATTTTTATCTTGAAATTATGTGCCCATTCAATAATTAACTGTTTCAAAATATGAGCTTAAAGAACTACAGGTGATATGTAAGAGGGAGGAGATGTGTACTTGAGAATCCAAATAGTATCGATCAGTGGTAGAGCCAGTAACTTTCCACATCTTGAACTAGTACTTATCTTATGTTGAGGGAATTAAAAATTTTGTATATATGCATAAAAGTTTGTTTTACTCTTTTTATCTTGCATATAAGTTTCCAACAAAGGGGATTCAATTAATTCCATGTGGCTCCGCCACTGGTATTGATCATGACTGATAACTGAATGGCATAGATAGCCTAGTTTCCAATATTTCCTTTCCCCTCAAAAAAAATATTTCTTTTTCCCTCTTGATGGCTAATGTTGAATTCACTTCTAAAGTCACTGAGTTGTTGATTTATTAAAAGACCGTGTATTGTTGCCCTACCCCATATTTAAGCAAAAAGATGTATTCTTATGCTTCTTCCAGGCTGAACCCATATTCAAAGACACAAAGAGACACATTGAACTGGTTGATCCACTTCTTGAAGGAAATTTCCCGAAGAAAAATTTCAGTCAGTCAGTTGCTATTGCTTCTATGTGTCTGCAAGATGATCCAGTAGTACGTCCTCTTATCAGTGATGTGGTCAGTGCACTCAGTGCCCTTTCACCACCTGAAACGGAATTGATTTCACCATTCGCTTCTCCAACTCGAGCACCACCCCTAATGCAAATGTCAACTGAAGACAGCATAATATCTACCAAAGAATGCCAACAAGAAGTCGCAGAAGCCATAGAATGGGGTTCAAATTCAAGAGCACAGAATGCAAGATCACTAGCATCTTGCGGTTCTTCAGTGTGACATCCACATTCCGGTTTGTCACACCATAACAGGATTAGGTGACAAAGATGATCATGTTGCTTCAGCCTTCCAGAGATGCTGTTAGGTGACGGAGGAGTAATCATCTAGTGCCACCACTGTTTGAATTCTTTAGGAAAATGAATCCAATCTATGAATAGTACTTCAAATATTGTGTATGTTACCACAAATTACAAAAAAGGAAAAAAAAATTTACAGCCACTGTAACTGGGAATCCAAAGAAATGATTTATGTTAGCTCACGGAATTAAGAATCAACTTGTCTTTACTTAATACTAGGATTTAAGTTTTATATATTGACTGAGTAGATTCTTTCACGGCTATTGATGTTACTTAACCTATGTAGTGCTCAAACTCGACAATATAATAACTACTCACAGCAGTTTCCATTTTCTTTTTGGAAATCATCTCTTGCATTTACTCTTTCAAGAGTTTTGTGGTTCTCATTGTTTTCATATCATCTTTCAACATAAAAGAATTTCTAAACAACATGGTTTATGCTTAGTTCCTAATTAGCAAGATGATCATTTTTATAAAATAAGATTCGTACAATTTGTATCTTGTCTATTAATGGCATATCCATTAGATAAACAAAAGATGTAGAGTTTGAACTGCTTTGCATTATTGTAATGACCTGGTTGGTCATTTTTGGCTTTATATGTGAAAATTATTGTTTTACCCTTTCATAAGTTGCTTTGGGCCTACTTTGAACTATTTGAATAGTTGGAATTGAAATCCTGAGTTTTAAAAGTTGAAAATATGAGTTTTGGTCCTTTTGAAAGCTTAAGTTGTTGAAAAAGTGAGGTTTTGTGTCATTCTGAGATTTGAAGGTCGGATTGAGGATCCGTTGATTCCATTAGCTCTGGAATGTCGAAACTAAACTACAGGAAGTTGCAAAACTGAATTTGGAGTTGAAATGAGGTTTTTATGCCCAAAGTTGTGATTAGTCGTTTATAGACCAACGTTTGACTTTGGTCAACATTCGGAGTTCGGAAATTTGGATCAGAATTACGACAGTTCCAATAGTTCCAGATGGTGAAACTAACGCTAAAAATGGTCTTGTCATAATTTTTGGAGTTTATGAGAATACTTTTGGTATTTTGAGTCTTAAACTAGTTTAATTGACTTGCATTGGTAAATGTATCGTGGAGACCTTGGAATCGAATTCTGATGATTCCGTTGAGTCCGGATCACTGTTTCTGGTATGGATACATATAAAGTTTGTGAAAGTTTGAGTCTGGATGAGTTCCTGAGGTCCGTTTTGAGTTTTGGCATTGGTTGCTATGGGGTATCTGGTGCAGCCCAAATTTGTACTCCGCCTTCATGGAGGTATGTGCACTCTTGTTCTCTGGATCGCGGACAAGGGTCCACCTTCATGGAGTACGTTTTTACTGAGTCATTTTTGAAAGACTTAAAACCCCCATTTTCACTCCATTTTCAATATTTCAAGCTTTGGGAGACGATCTTTTTAGATGGTTTTCAGAGAAATCTTTTGAGTAAGTGTTTCTAACATCATTTTGATTAATTTTCATGATTTTATCTTGATTTTGACTTGAATTTCATATTTTGAATATCCAAAATGGGGATTTTCGATCTATGATTTTGAAACTTTAAATGAGGATTTCTCCATCAATTTGAATCAATTTTAGTGTGATTTTCACCCACGAACTACATTTTTCGTGTAGAATCCAATTTTTAAGTCGATTTCTAGATTTGAGACTTCCAAATTTTAGCCCTAATTTTGACCATTTTGCCCCTAAGCCTAAAATATGCCAATATGGGTATCAAAATGTACCTCATGATGTGTAGTATCCATTTTTGATAGTGGTTGATCGATCTGTGGATCATTTGGAGGCTTGAGTTGATTGAAAGCTTGTTCGAGTGCGATTTCAGCATTGAGGTAGGTTTGGCTAACCTTTTTGGGACTGGAATTGAGCTACTGAGCATGTTCATGTGATAATTGTGACATGTAGATTGAATTATGATCCGGTATCATGATATGATTGAATTTGATGGGAATATGAAGTTGGTTATGCTGAAAATTGAGTAAATGACAATCTTATTGATTAATTGAGATGAAATCTTGTGTTTTGAGATAATTGGAATATTATTATAATTATATGAGACTTGAAATAGTTCTTGGTTAATGTTGTGACTAATTGATGATGAGTATGATCAGTGTAATAATTATGAGCCCATTTGGGATACTTGTGGAGCTTGTTTCAATAACATATGGTTAATTGTGATTGGTGATGATATGAGACATGAAATATTCGTATAATGTTAATACTCCATAATTGTATTGGTATGCACCTATCATATATTGACTTATTGAATTGGTATGCAACATCTTATATTGACTAGTTGCATTGGTATGCACAGATCTTATACTCCATTGTTGCATTGTTATGCCTATATCTTATACTGGACTGGGTGCATTAGTATGCACGGATCTTAATTCTGTTGGGATGCATTGATATGCACAAAATTTGTATATGACTGATTGCATTGGTATGCACACATTTGATACATGATTAGATGTTTTGTTATGCATATTCATCACTGCATTTACATCATTTGAGATGTTATAATGCATAGTGAGACAGTGGTTATGGCCTGCGACACCTCGAGATACTTCTAATTATAGCCTGCAATGCCTGATTATTATATATCTTAGTGCATGGCATGTGACACCCCCAGGTTCTATCTTGTAACATCGGCTCGATTGATATGTACATCGTCCCCTCGATGGTCGTGATTTCACCTTATACATAACCTGCAACACCATTGCATTCATGCATAGCATTTCATTGCATCATTGGATCAGTTACATTTATAATTGCCATTATTTATGACTCTAGTGTATTGTGTACTAAAAATTGTGATGCAAGTGATAAGATTCTTCATTATTACATACTACCTAGTCGGTTGAACCTTCTGGGTACATTTCGGTGTACTCACCTCTACTTTATTTCCTCCCTGCAGATCAGGCATAGGGTTCAGGACAGGGTCGTTGATCATTCCATGGGAGCATTATCGATACCATCCAGATCTTAGCGGTGAGGCTCAGACTTCACGTCGCTGTGGATCTTTGGGTCTTCTTTTTATTTTCCTTATCTTTTCGACTATGTATCAAATATATATCGAGACAATATTGAATTTGCTTTTGAGACAGTTATATTCACTCTTCAGTGCCGTTTTTTATGCTCTTGTACTCATGACTCCAGGTTTTGGGAGATTTCTTATATCTTATGAGTTTGTTTCCACATTATTTATTTTTCTTTGGTTGTGATCTATTTTGGATCGTGACAAGTTTGATATTAGAGCTTTAGGTTTGTCGGACTCGTGAGTCAAGAGCAGGGTGCCTAGTAGAGTCTCGTGGATCGGTGTGCAGGTGTCTACACCCATCTTCAGGATGCTCCAGGATACTTGTTAGGAAAAGTTTTGACATCTTATTTCCATTTGTGTGTTTCTTTGTATTACCCATTTTGAAAGTGTCTAATCTACTCCTTCTGCGCAGATGTCGGCTATCAGATCTCGTCGATCAATAGGAGAGCCCAAAGCAGCTGATGTATCTCCCACCCAAGGTCGAGGTAGAGTTCGGGGTAGGTCCAGGAGCAAAGGACATGTTAAAGGGTAGATCTACCTCAAGAGCATACTAGATCGGCTTCTCCAAAGTATGTTCATGAGCCAGAGGGGCCTATGCATCCTATTCCACCGCCTTCAGCCCCAGAGACTTCACCCTTGGTTCAAGAGTTACTGATGAGGTTATTGGCTAAATTGGATGGAGCTCCTCCAGCCCCAGCTACTGGTGAGATACCGGTTTCTACCACACCGGTTGGTCCTTCTAGTGCTCCACCGGAGCCGGTAATGATTCATGTGGGTCCTTCTTTAGCTCGAGTAGACCCTCCTGTGACTATTATTACTCCACTTTAGGCATCTAGATCGAGTTCGGGTACTCAGTTTTAGAGTTTGGTTATTTCTCCATCTATTGCACCTCCCTTGTTTATTGTGCCACCATCTACTGCAAGTCCAGCCATGTCTACAGTGGAGCTGAAGAGTTTTGAGAGGTTTGTGCAGTTCGCGATTTGATGGTACTCCTGGAGATAAAGCTTATGATTTTTCGTCAAAGTGCCAGGACCGGTTATGTAATCTGGCTATTCTTGAGTCTTATGGAGTTGCCTACACTTCATATCAGTTCACAGGCCTTGCCAAGGAGTGGTGAAGGTTAGTGATAACTCGTCGACCTGTTAGATCTCCAGCTATGACCTGGGGACAGTTCACTAAGATATTTTTGGAGAGATTTGTTCCCTACAGTCTCTGAGATAGCCGTCGAGATTAGTTTTATAGGCTACAATGGGGATCTATGTCTGTTCTAACTACGAGGCTAGATTTCACAGTTTATCCAGATATGCCTTGTCTAGAATTCCTACTGAGTTCGAGAGGATCCAACGGTTTGCCAAGGGCTTGGTAGGGTATCTTCAGGAGGCTACAACTTCCTTGGTGTTGGCTGGAGGTACTTTTTAGAGTGTTGTGGATCGTGCTCGTGATAGAGCGCATTAGGTAGGATAGACAGGGTAGTAGGAAGAGGTTTCATCGATATGGACAGTTTAGTGGGCACCCACCACAGGACCGAGAGATTCAGAGGTAGGGCCATCAGGGTCAGGTAGTTCAGGCAGCTCTTCCAACAGCTAATAGTGTTGATAGGTCCAAATCTACTCAGGTGGGTAGTGCACCAAGGCATGGTTTCTTTTCAAGGCAACCATCTTAGAAATAGGAGACCAGGGCTTGTTATCATTGTGATGAGATTAGGCACTTGACTCATTGTTATCCTCACCATATACCTCCTACTCATACTTCAGGTTCTCAGCCAGCTCATCCAGCTCCAGCACCGACACCCAGAGACACACTTCAGGCTATGAGAGGTGGTGCTTGAGGAGGTCGTGGTATAGTGAGAGGTGGTGCTCATGGTGGTCTACAGGCTAGTGGTGGGCATGGAGTTTGCTATGTTGTTCCAAATAGAGAAGAGGCAGAAGCCTTTGATGCAGTTATCACAAGTATGGTCCCAGTGTGTCACCGTTTGGCTTCAGTTTTATTTGATCCAGGCTCTACTTATTCATATGTGTCAGCCCATTTTGCTTCTGATATTGATATTATATATGAGCCACTTGCCGAACCTATTTTTGTTTCCACCCTGGTAGGTGAATATTTAGTGGTGAATCAGGTGTATCGGGGTTGTGTTGTGACTTTTATGGGAAGGGATACTATTGTTAGATGTGGTTGATTTTAATGTGATTTTAGATATGTATTGGTTGTCGCCTAACCATGTTATTCTTGACTGTCATGCGAAGATCGTAACCTTATCTTGCCCCAATTTGCCTCAATTGATATGGGCTGGAGAACCTAGTTGCTATCTTAAGGGTGTTATTTCTTATATGCATGCTTGTTGGCTGATGGGGAAAGGGTGTTTGGCATTTTTAGGTCATGCTCGGGTTGTTTCTCAGGAGTCCCATCATTGCAGACTATTAGGGTTGCTAGTAAGTTTATGGATGTATTTCCGATTGATTTTCTTGGTGGTCCTCTAAATCATGATATTGCCTTTGCTATTTATGTGGAGCCGGGAACTAATCTTATATCTATTGCTCTTTAGCGGGTGGCTCCTGCTGAATTGAAGGAGTTGAAGGAATAGTTGAAAGATTTGTTGAAGAAAGACTTTATTCGTCCGAGTGTATCTCCATTAGGTGCCCTTGTATTATTTGTGAAGAAGAAGGATAGCACTATGTGTATGTGTATTGACTATCATCAGCTTAATAAAGTGACCATCAAGAACAAATATCCCTTGCCTCGCATTGATGATCTTTTTAACCAGTTGTAGGGTGCCTCGGTGTTCTCCAAGATTAACTTGAGGTCTGGTTACCATCAATTGAGAGTTCGAGAGTCTGATATCCTGAAAACAACCTTCAAGACCCGTTATGGGCATTATGAGTTCGTGGTCATGTCATTTGGGTTGACTAATACCCCGGCTGCTTTTATGGAGTTGATGAACCGAGTGTTTAGGCCCTATTTAGACATCTTTGTGATTGTGTTCATAGACGATATCTTGATTTATTCCAAGAGTGAGATAGATCATGTTCAGCACTTGAGGACTGTACTTCAGCAATTGACGAAAGAGAAGTTGTATACTAAGTTCTCCAAATGTGAGTTTTGGCTTGAGTCTGTTGCATTTCTTGGCCATGCTGTGTCAAAAGAGAGTATTATGGTCGATTCGGCCAAGGTAGTAGTTGTTCGGGAGTGGGCTAGGCCTACTTCGGTGATTGAGATTTGGAGTTTCCTTGGTTTAGCGGGGTATTACCAGTGTTTTGTTTAGGGTTTTTCATCTATAGCAGGCCATTGACTAGATCGACTCAGAAGGTTGTAGCATTCCAGTAGTCAGATGATTGTGAGTTGAGCTTCCAAAAGCTCAAGGATTTGTTGACTTTAGCACCTATTCTTGCTTTACCCGAGGGGGGAGTTTCATTTATGATATATTGTGATGCTTCGGGTATGGGTTTGAGTGGTGTATTGATGCAAAAGGGGAGAGTGGTAGCCTATGCTTCTAGACAGTTAAAGGTAGGGCTGAGCATCAAGGGTGAGTTCGGTTTTTACGGTTCGGTTTTTCCCTAAAACCAAAGACAGAACGGAAGGTAATTCGGCGGTTCGGTTCGGTTTTGCCAAAAAAAAGTAAACCATTGGTTTTTCGGTTCGGTTTTTTTCGGTTCAATCTTCTTCGGTTTTTCGATTTTTTAAAAATAATTTTTTAAAGTAAAATAATATGTTGGGTAGAGACATATCATTGTATAGATATGCTAAACAATTGGTAAAGAGTAAAGTTTGGATTAGTACAATTATCACAATATAAAAACTATAATTATCACCAAGAAAATTGCAAACATATGTTCTAGAAAAACAAATATCAAATACTCCTTGGAAGGTTCAAGTCAATTGTTTGTAGCCAAAAGAAATTATCAAACAATTATCAAATACTCCTTGAAGTATCAATTAGTTGCAGGTGACAGCAGCCAAAAGACTTCTCCTTGGAAGCTTCAAATCTGTCTCTTTCGTGCAACAAGAAAGACTTTCCTACTTAGCCATGTAGCCTATAAAGTATAAACGACGTAGTATAGCAAAATCGGTTTTTGACGGTTCGGTTCGGTTTTAGAAGACCAAAACCGAAACCGAAATCGCACATAATCGGTTCGGTTCGATTTTTTGTGTTCGGTTTCAATTTTTTTACAGTGTGGTTTTTTTGTGGTATTTTTCGATTGATTTCGATTCGGTTTTCGATTTTCGGTTTTATGGACCCACCCCTATTGGGCATAATTTGGTTCAAATCAAAAAAACCAACCAAATTAAATTATTTTAAATTTTGATTTTGGTTTTTCGGTTATTTGGATCGGTTTTGGTTTAATTTTTTTATAATTCGGCTCGATTTAACAAATTTTAATTTCGGTTAAATCAAAAAACCGAATTTTAACAGTTCACTTATTCAATATATTCACTTTCAGTTCCCAAATTAACTAATTAAGTATAAAGTATTCACTATTTAGTTTAATGTATTATATTTAAGTATTTATTCCCCAAAAAAATGAGAGCAGTGGAAGACACAATTCACATAAATGAATTTTGTAGTTCTTAATAGTATGCTAGATCAAATTCAAAATGGAAACTAGGCTCATCCTTGCCTCCTATCTGCTGCAATTCGTGAATTTTGATTTTCTGTTAATCAGTCATACAAGTTTTTCCGTTTTAATTATGTATTTTTATTTGTGAGCGCATTTGATATTATGAGATGAAGGCAGAGTCATTGCTTTCAAGCTGTTCGGTTTCCCTATATTGATGCAAAACCAATATTTCCCTTTGTTGATTGTCATATTTTTTAATCCTGAATTTTGCAACTTGCTTATAGTTTTCTTTTTTTTTAGAGGAACCTTCAATCATGTATTAAGTCTACATTGCTTATGTAGTCTACAAACTACAGTCTTACATTAACAAAGATTTTCTAGCTCCCACCGTTATTATTTTACTGTTAATAGTTAATAACCTGAGAACAAAGCACGTGTACAGTTTGCTTGCTACTAACATTGTGATTTGTGAGGGTCGAGCTTGGCACGATTTACAAGTATTGCTAAAAATTATTTTATTTTTTGAATAGTAACTAATTATATACCATATCATTCTATTAAAAATGAATTTGTTCAATTAATCTCACAACTCGTAAACCAAACTAAAATAAATCGAGCCGAAATTGTAAAAACCAAACTGAATTGAATTTATTTTATTTTGGTTTGGATTAACATTTTCACTAAACCAAAAATCGAATCGAATTTTATAAACTGAAGAACCACCGAACGCCCACCCCTAGCTAAAGGTGCATGAGAAGAACTACCCTACCCATGACTTGGAGTTGGTGGCAGTTGTGTTTGTATTGAAATTGTGGTGACATTATCTTTATGGGGTGCATTGTGAGATATTTACCTATCATCGGAGTCTCAAATATTTTTACTCAGCCTAATCTGAACATGAGACAGCATAGGTGGTTGAAATTGCTTAAGGACTATGATATCTCTATTCTCTATCACCCTGAAGGCCAATGTGGTGGCAGATGCTTTGAATCAAAAGGCTACTAGTATGGGGAGTTTGGAATTCTTGAGGGCTGAGGAGAGGCCCTTAGCTCCAGAGGTTCAGTCACTTGCTAGGCAGATAGTCCGTTTGGACATTTCTCCTCCCCAGAGTATTTTGGCATTTGTTGAGGCTAAATCTTCTTTGCTTGATCAGATATGTGCTCACCAGTTCGAGGACCCCAGATTATGCATGATTCACAATAAAGTGTTGAGAGGTGAAACCAAGGTAGCTATTATTGATTTTGATGGTGTATTGAGGGTCAATGGTAGAGTTTGTGTGCCTAAAGTTGGGGATTAGGTGAGATTGATATAAGAAGAGGTCTATTATGCTAGATATTCCATCCATCTGGGTATGGCTAAGATGTATCATGATCTTAAACAACATTATTGGTGGTTTGGTATGAGGAGAGACATAGTTGAGTTTGTGGCCAAGTGTTTGAATTGCCAATAGGTGAAGTATGAGCATCAAAAGCCCGGTGGATCAATACAAAGGGTGTACATTCCTTAGTGGAAGTGGCAGAGAGTGACTATGGATTTTGTCACAGGTTTTCCCATAGCCTTGGGTAAGTTTGATTGAGTTTGGGTAGTTGTTGATTGATTGACCAAGTCGACAAACTTCATACCAATGAAGACTAGCTATAGTTGGAGCAGTTGGCTAGGTTATATATCCGGGACATTGCCAGATTGCATGGTGTGCTAGTGTCTATAGTATCAGACAAAGGGTTTGTGTTTACTTCTCACTTTTGGCGGGCCTTACAATGTGGTTTGTGTACTAGAGTGGATTTGAGTTCAGATTTTCACCCTCATACTGATGGTCAGTCAAAGCGTACCATTCAGGTGCTGGACGACATTCTTAGGGCCTGTGTTATTGATTTTGGGGCCCGACAGGAAAAGCACTTACCATTGGCAGAATTTGCGTATAAACACAGTTACCATTCCAGCATCCAGATGGCACCGTTTGAGGCCTTATATGGCCAAAGATGTAGATCACCCATTGGATAGTTTGATTCAAGTTTGACTGAGGTGGTGGGTGTTGAATTGCTTCAGGATGCCATGGACCAGGTCCATTGATTCAGAGTAGACTTTTGACAGCCCAGAGTCGCTAGAAGAGTTATGCTGATAAGAGGGTTAGGCCTCTTAAGTTTTCAATTGGTGACAATGTTTGGCTAAAGGTTTCACCCATGAAAAGTGTGATAAGATTCGGAAAAAAGGGGCAATGTCACAGCCCAAGACTAGGGTCTAGAAGTAACACGGCAAATGGGAACCTGAGAGTCCCCAAACAAGCCTCGAAGTATCTAAATCCACATCATCGGTTCAGAAGCGCAATCAATTAATAAATACATAATACTAAGGGATGGGAAAGTAGGACTCACGCTATGGGGACATCAAGGGGAAAGGGATTTACATGGATTCACATAGCATATAGCATATAAGAACTAAGGGGCGGGTTATAGGACTCACTCTATGGGGGCAAACGGGACTTAGGACTTCCACATTTCCACACCATACACGCATACATATCATATTTCCATAATCGATCCATAATGGCCATTTCCAATAGATAACCGAAAACATAAGCTCCAAATATAACACATAGCATATATAAAATCTATGAGAGTCCACAAGATATCCAATAATGTCTCTACTCATAAGATGGAACGGGGGCCAAGACATGTCCTGGGATCACCCTTAAATGAAAAAGTAGACATAGGATAACATGGGTAGAAGGAAGGTGGCCTGTCCTTGGAGGATGGGACTCACTACAAGTTCAACTTCCGAATTGAGCTACTTGTCAAGCGGTGGATAGTCGTAGTGCTCGGCCCCTACATGGTAAAATCATGTAGGCATAGAGTATGTGTTAGTACGTTTGAATATACTAAGTATGCGGGCATGCAATGCATATAAGTTGTCAACTTACATTTCAATATGAGATGACAAGGGCACATAATATAGAAAGAATTATATATCCAAGGAAGAAGTATACAATATGCCATGAAATTCGTGATGCATGAATGCAATGATATTCATATTTAGCGGGGATGTGACCTCAACCAACATGAGTAAGACCAAGTGAGCTATTACTTGGAATCCCGATGAAATCCCCTCACCGGTACAGAGGTGGTGTACTTGCCAAAGGTAAATTATACTTCACCTTACGGGAACAACTCCCATTTCGTCTGAAGCAACCCCCTTACGGGAACATCTCCCATTTCGGAAAGGATTTTCATATCATAACATAATACTTCACCTTGGGAACATCTCTCATTTCGTATGAAGCAACCTTTCTTACGAAAATATCTCCCATTTCAGATAGGATTCTCATAACATATGCTAGGTACATAGTTCGAGGAAAGGGAGAGGGCCCTTGGGGATAGCCATGACACCCTCGATCCATCGGTGCTAAGTCAACATCCCACGAGAATACATGTAGTATATATATACATACTTTTAAAAAGGCAATAGTGATTCCAAATCTGATCAATGAACATTTAGGCTCAAATGTCAAATCATAGCTTGTACTTATAATATTCATGCATAGGAATTCGATTACAAATACGGAACGGTGCAAGCATCCAAAATGCTCAAAGAGCCATAATTATAAGACATTTATGTGATCACATTCTTGTCATAACCATAATCATATCAAAATCATTTCATAAAACATAATTGGGCTTAACCCACTTCATAATTTCATAAAGACCAATGTTCATGAATGCAAATGCAATGCATGATGTGAGAATAGAATGGGTAATATAGATTCAAGCTAAAATCAACATCATAATACGAAATTGAAGTAAATCCATAATCAAATCTACATTTAAATCATAATATAAATTACCCATGCATAAATCAAACTTCAAGGGGGACATGCATATTCATAATTTCATAATCTCAATGCAAACTATAATATAAGGGCTTAAATCAAGTTAAAATCATCAATAAAGCACCGCCCACACTTCAATTGAATTTATAAAATCATAAATCTCAAAACCCATATTTAAAGTAAGAAAAATCTATGAAAATCAACTAAAAAGAGTTTGGGTCTTCCTAGTTGGAAGGGACCAAGAATCAATCCCACATACCTTGATTGAGAGGCTGAAATTGAGAAGAATCTAGTTTGACGTTGAACCTCAACTGAACCCTAGCTTGAGTCTTGAGAGAAGAACTTAGAGAGGATTTCTAGGGATTGATTTTTGAGTGAGAGTGTTTCCAATGAGAATGAATTAGAATGGAAGGGTATCAGCTGATTTAGGGATCTAGGATAGGTAGAAAGGTCATAAAACACAATTAAAATAAGTTGAATTTACGTAAAAACCATTAATGAAACGGATGAAAAATGGGTCGCCACGGCTTCACTGGAACCTACACGGTCCGTGAGACGCTTCACGGCCTGTGAACAGTGCCAGTGAGGTGACACTTAAACAAATTTTCACAATGTTCAACACTCAGAATTTTTTGAAGCAAAGGGGTACCATACGAACGGCTACACGGCCCATGTGACGCTACACGGGTCGTGACAAGGACCGTGAGACGACACTTAGAAATATTTTGCACACAAAAGTTACAAGATGGTAATTTTGTACTTAGAAAAATTTCACGTCGCGAGCTTATACGGTGGGCCACATGGCCCGTACCGCACCACACACACCGCATGAGTGTCCATGTGCCCACACTTAGTTTGAAACTCTTTGTCGAATCCCCATAATCATAATTATGGTCAAGTACCTCTCCACTAGAGGCCACACGGTCCATGTGGCTTCACACTGGCCGTGTAGGCCTCCCATAGAATGACACTTGGTCAAATTTTCTCTCGGGACAACATTATGAGATTCCATAAAGTCATTCAAAAATTTGGGTCCTTACATGCAAGCTTAGCCCCAGATTCATTGGCCCTTTTGAGATTTTGAGGAGAGTTGGTGAGGTAGCCTATGAGTTGACTTTACCACCGAGACTATCTACTGTTCATCCTATTTTTCATATTTCTATACTCCACCATACATTCCAGATGAGTCCCATGTGATTTCTTATGACCTTGTTGAGTTGGGTCCAAATTTGTCCTTTTGAAGAGGAACCTGTAGCTATATTTGACAAGCAGGTTCAGAGATAAAGATCAAAAGATATACCTTCTGTGAAGGTTCAGTGGCGGCACCATTCTATTGATGAGGCCACTTGGCAGTTGGAGTCTGACATGCGGGCTAGATACCCCAGCCTTTTTTAGGCTTTGGTACTCATCTTTTACTTATGTTCGAGGAGGAACATTCTTTTTTAACGGTGAATAATGTAATGACTTGGTGGGTCATTTTTGGCTTTATCTATGAAAATTATTGTTTTACCCTTTCATAAGTTGCTTTGGGCCTACTTAAAACTATTTGAATGGTTGGAATTGAAATACTGAGTTTGAAAGTTGAAAATATGAGTTTTGATCTTTTTGAAAGCTTAAGTAGTTGAAAAAGTGAGTTTTTATGTCATTCTAAGTTTCGGAGGTCGGATCAGGAGTCGATTCTATTAGCTCTGAATTGTCAAAACTGAAATACAGGAAGTTACAGAACTTAATTTGGAGTTGAAATGAGATTTTTAGGCCCAAAGTTGTGATTTTAGTCATTTTCTCGGAAGCCCAGATCAGGATTTCGACAATTCCAATAGTTCAAGATTGTGAAACTAACGCTAAAAATGGTTTTGTCATAATATTTTGAGTTTCTGAGGGTAGTTTTGATATTTTGAGTCTTAAACTAATTTAATTGAATTGCATTGATAAATGTGCCATGGAGACCTCAGAATCAAATTTCAATGATGTGTTCGAAACCTTGAAATATGGTATCATTGGACTCCTTTTGATGAATCCTTTTCATTCTTGATAGTAGGGAATCATTTCAAGTAGATATTTGAGAGTTATTCTCCGATAGAGTATTCGGGTGCAGTTTTGGCATTCAATGTAGGTTAGATTATCCATCTTAGACATTGGGAGTGGGTAATTGACTATTCTTATGTCGTAGACTATGGGGTAAGATCATATCATGATTTGGGATTGTTGATTATATTGTGTCACCCGTATGGTGGTTTTACTTGTTACTTTGGTTGTTTCGTGATTAAGTTTTTCTTTAATTGATCATGAGGAAACGCTCGTAACACTATTTCACTTGTGATGTTCGAGAGGGGTTGAGTTGTGAAACTATATCATATTTTGAAAAATGAAATGATCAGATGATTGTCAATTGTGGCATATTTTGAAAAATGAAATATTTTGAGTTGAGTTATGAATCGTGGCATATTTTGAGAAATGAAGTGTTTTGAAATGAGTTGTGAATTGTGGAATGTTTTTGAGAAATAAAAAGGGCTTTTCAAATGGTGGTTGTTTATTTCAAAGAACTCCAACTTCTTCCCCTTACTTATAACTGAGGATGTTAATCATAACTTAGATGGTATTTTGGAAAATTTGAACTTTTGTGTACATGTTGAGATGATTATTACCTATATATATGTGTTTGCCATGCATTCTTTCTCACATATCATATTATAGAACATCGAAAGTTGAGAAATTCTGGAAACACCTTTTTGAAAGAAAATGAGGTACCTTTAAAATCCTTGACCACGAGCTAGATGGCAAAAAATGAGATATTGAGATTGTGATTTTGAGAAAGAAAATGGAACACCTTTAAAACTCTTGACCATGATCCTGGTGGCAAGGAGGATGAGATATTGAGATTTTAATGAGGTATATGGTTCGCGAGCCCCAATGGATCCTGCTTGGTAGCTTAGCTCAGCAGGAGTATATGATAGGCTTTTCAAAAATCTTAATCCCACTTTACCACCTATGCATTATGTCATTCCATCCCATTGCATTGTATGTGATTGATCTTTCGGTGTTTGACTTATCTCATGATGTTTTCTTACACTTGACCTTAAGTGTTTATTTATTCACATCATTCTATATAAATTTGCGACACCAATATCAGATTGGAATTTTATTTGTGTAGGTGGAGCCGTTCTATAGTTTATTGCATAGTTTAATTAGTCCCTAATATCTAGTCGGTTAAACCTACTGGGTACATATAAATTGTGCTAACCCATATTTCTGTGCTCCTTTTTGGATGCAAATTCTAATAAGAGTTTTCACTGTGACAGCTATACTATTCTAGCAGATACTTTGCTTTAGATTTGATGGTGAGATCATGTGCTCAAATTTTCATTAGCTTTATCTTTTATTTGTAATCTTTACTCTATTTAATAATGAGCTGTATTACCACTTTAAAGTTCTATTAGATGCTCTTATACTTATGATACCAAGTTTTGGGATATTTCATTATTGTACTTATTTTTTTATCTTTGTGGCCTCACTTTCCTTTGGGAGTCTCTTATGTGATTTTACTTTTTGGCTTACACATCAAGTTGGATTTTGGATGTTTGTCATCATGACCTCAACTTTTAGGTCATGACAGGAAAATTTAGTGTTTATATATGGTTTTTTTTCATTTCTATATGTAAGAGAATGGATCCCATTGGTCTTTTTATATGCTTGCTTCTTCACATTTTGATACTACTCCTATCTCCACCACACATAAAAGGAATGTGTTTAACGTGAAGAATCCATTCAAGGACGTAAGGATTTGGGTAAATTTCTAATGTATTTTCCGAGCGAAGAAATTTTTTTGGAGGAGAAACTATGCATTTTTTAAGATCTGCATGCTCCATCATTAGAGCCTCTAAGGGGTTCGAATGGGTTAGACTTGAGTACATACACAAAATTGGCAATTATTCTATTTTCATCATAGAATAGTTATTCGATCTTTTTTCTTCTTTGAAATTTGTAATTTCTATCATGTTTCAATCAAAATTTCTCGAGTTCTTCTATTTTGTAACTTCTGATGTCACCCAAGTTACACCAACTCTTTAGAGGATAAAGCGATCGCTGTCAAGAAATATAACCTAACCAAGGTTAGGGTCGAACCCATAGGAAATACGTACACTCAAGACAAATTCACCAACATGCAATTCGAATAGTTAATCAACTCAATTCCCCGGGGGGAGGGGGGGTTTGCGAAAATCAATGAGAAAAATAAACTAACTAACTATCATGAGAGAAAGATCAATAAAGGAGAGCAAGTAGGGTATTGTGTTCCCCATGATTACCCAACTCAGTATCACCGGATAACCTAATTCTTGTTTAGTGTATAGCATGCAGGACGGTAATTTAAGTTCACCAAGTCCTTTGGTCAAAGGTGAGAGGTGGATTTCACTATGCGACTTGGACTATCTTCATAGTGTGCATTACTAACCATAACCTATAAGTCCCAATACAACCTTCCCTTGGCCCAGTTTGGTTCATTAGACGAGAATGCATCAATCGAATCTTGTTAATTAATCTCTTTTCCTATTCATTACTACCTTGGTCCAGTTAGTAACACTAGGCGGGTTCTAATGTTGGCCACATTTAGAAAATATGTAAAACAAACAGAGTCAATTAATCCATGCATATACACCTTCCTTCCAATAATCGTGAATTATCAAGTTTTACTTTGTTAGTTCTTCATGGTTCCCATAACCTTAGTTGTGGATTTAGCTACTCATGCTTTGTGTAGATGAAGAGATTATAAATTTAGAAGACATAATTAAACACTCACACAACTCAATTAAGAACAAGCAAATCTAATATTAACGAAAATCACAAGCTTGAAGATTGAATTAAACCACAAGTGTTTCAAAGACTCTCTTACAATTTTTTCTCTAAGAATATTGAGTTCTCTGAGCACTAACCTAAAACTAAGTTAAACTTACGTGAACTGGTGAGAACTTATGAAAAACAACCTAAAAGACCTATTTATAATAATTAAAATTCAAATCCTAAACAACCTAGAAGAACTGGTCGGCACACTCTACGACAGCACGTTACGGCCTGTATTAAAGTTCACGGCCCGCAATCGGGGTCTCGTACATTGTTGTTGAAAAACTAGACTTCTCCTTTACGACTCGTAAAATGGTTTATGACCCGTAAAAGGAGTTTCTTCTGATGAACTTCAGAAAGTCTTCATTCTCTGGCCCTTAGGGCACGAAACCTCTTCTACGACTCATTTACTAATTTACGGCTCATCTGCATGTTCGTAGAAGTAACTTCAGAAACTTTTCCCCTCACTAAAATTCCTCAAGAACCCACCTTACAGCTCGTAAAAAAATGGTCTACGGCCTGTGAGGTGTCTCGTATAATAGCAAATCTACAGCAACTTTGTAACTTTCTCCAAAATCATTGGCCAACCTATAATCCTGCAAACATAGACATAAAAACACATAAAAACAACTAAAGTCACATTGAGAACACACAAAATCCTATGTTTTAAGCATCAAAAGTGTTGTATTTTGGAAGCATATCAACACCCTTAACTTAAAATTGATGCTTGTCTTGAAGTGACGGACTTAATCTATATAGACAATACAGTTACACAGAAACCTCAACTCAATGGCATACATCACATACATCTCTGACTTAGATACCCATTTAGCAAACCAATGCAAACTGGTGCATGTGCCAACACAACTGTGAAACACAAGGTATTATCAACAATCCACAATCATTGAACAAGTCTAATACTAATAATACAATGCAAGTTCTCTCACAGAAAGAAGTCTCATATTTGACACTCAATGATATTTCCATGTTTTAGCATTGGGATTGCGCAAACTCACTCACTCTCACAACAGAGTGAGAGTGAGTGAGTTTTAGGCATAATGACTAATACCATAGGCTTGCCCCTATAGTCATGACTCAAACCTTCAACTAATTAGACTAGGATCACTCTAGGACTTTCTAGGCTTGTAACCTAGGCTCAGAGGGCTTTGGTATGATATTTTAGAAAAATAATGACTAAAGGCCCTCCTTGAAACTTTATTTTTCTACACTTTCACCCTACCAACTCTGTTATTTTCACTTTAATCTCCCTCATTCCTCTTTCAAGCTTTTCTGGGTGCTTCCTATTCATTTTTCATCTTTTTGCCTTGTGTTTACACTTCATTTTAGTTTTTAGAATTCAGTTAAGGCATCTTTCATTTTCTTGCACCCAGTACGTGATTTTTCTCCTTTTTCTTTGTATTCCTAACTCATCTCCTTTATTTTTGTGCTTTACCCTTACACTTGCCACCCTCAACTTAGGCTGTTGGCCTATGTTGAGGTGCACCCTATCCATCCTTAGAACTAGGGCCACTATTGGTAGCCACCCTCAAATTAGGCTTTTTTGCCTCAGTCAAGGTACACAATGTTCAAGGAAGGAACAAGGACAAATTCAGGATTTTTCACTAGATAAGGTTGGGTTAATCAGGTGTTTAGAAAGAATAGGTACATGTTAAGCTCAAACATTAGGAACATGGGATGTATCATCGATTTGGTTGGTTATTTTTAGGCTAGAGTGGACTATTTAAGAACAATGGCCTAAGATCCTTTCCTAATCCAACTAATCTACAATCTAACTTAGAGTAACCGGGCAAATTCTGAATTAGAACAAAACACATTAATTAAGAAAATGAAGCTCACACTCACATGGCACTGCATACATTATCAACGAAAGACTCTCAGATCATGCTTCTTATCTCAATTTACCCTTACTTATCATAACACATATTGTCAAACACCTAAACATGCATGGTTACTATCTAACTACTAATCAAAATTTTTGGTGGGTACCATTTTTTCAAACAAAACACAGAAACATGCTATATGCAACAAGTATTGGTACTATATGTTAAACATATTATCTAAACATCTTAAACATGGCAGTTCAACAAAAATTAAATATCCACAAGGATAAAGAACACAGGCAAGAAAAACCCAGGATCAAAAATTGACGTAGTTATGGACCATAAGCTACTCAAACTTCACTGACCCACACCCATCGAAAAAGATATGCACTGTCCCTAATGCACAAAATTAAAACAAAATAGAACATAAGGGGTCAAAAATACATACCTGGGCGCCTAAGCACCCGAGTGTGGCTGAATCTAGCCACCCTTCTCCTACAGGTGGTCTGCTCAGCAATGGTACTCTGTCCAGAGGGGCCAGTACCCCTCACCTGCTTTGTCGCTCAAATTTGGCTCATCTCCTCATCATGCCTCAATCTCCTCTAGGCAAGCTCAAGCTCCTCTTTCTCTGTCATCCTCGCACGTATATGTCTCTCATTTGGCTCCTCATCCGTGCAAGGTCTCTTCCCAAGGGAAGATTGGATAGGCTCCTCGAGAGTGAAGAAATCAACCGTCGGCACCGGAGGTAGAGTCACTAGTAGTGCAACCAGCGCCGCAAGAGCTGTTGTCAAGTCAGATCAGAATTGTTGGATCTCCATCTGCATAGCTAACAAATTTGTAGGTCGGGCCTCCCAATCTCCATTGTACCCTATCCTCGAAGGCTCAATGCGGGCCTTCGCGATGGAAATACGGTGTTAAATTGTTATGACAGTGAATACCTAACTCCGACGCTCCGAGTCTGCAATAGCCTAGCAGACCTATGGCCTGATCTGCTAAATAAGCTGAGTCAACTGTGCCTCAGCATGCGCTAACCTTTATGTCATGGCTTGTATAGAAGTGGCGGACACGTAGATCATACCCATGGTGGAAGGCTGTGAAGAAGTGGCCTCTGGTGCAGGAACAGTAATAGTGGGCCCCCTCTCCTCAACTGCCTTGAGTTTCGGGGGCCTCTCCTTAGTAGCAGCAGCAGTAGTAGTGGTGGAAGTCTCAAAACCATTCAAGTAGTGGCACCGGGGTGAACATATCGGGCATAGGTGGAGGTTGTGCCCGTCGGAGTACCACCGGGTTCTCGTCAGCCTTGATCAGGCTAGGATCCAATGTGTGTTGAGCCTCAATCATCTAGTCCAGCTAATGTAGTATCTCCACCCTCGACTCTAGACAAAGCCTGTAAATCAAGTACAGGAACGGGATGGAGGTAGACCTTTTAAGTGCAGCCTCATGAATCGCTCAGCAATGAGGCGGGCCCAATCAATCTCATAGCCAGCTAAGATACTGGCAACCAAAATCGCATGCTCCAACGTCAAAGTATTATCAGCAAATATCAGCCAGATGCGTGAATGAACAACCGCCCACCATAATCTAGTGGGGAAACTGAGCGAAGCCTTGACTATAGGCGTCGTGCAAGTGGTGATCCAAGCAGGTTCCGGACCCTGCTCCGCAATATATTCGACCACCCATCTCATTAATGTGTCTTACCACTCAAGATTCTTCATCACTAGTGGGTCCCTCATCTGCCCCACCCTGTAGTCGAACTCTATGATGGATCTGGGGCCACGAGACTCGGGACCAAATAACATACGGTGGATGGTCTCCTCTGATATATCCACCTGCCAGCCCCTCACCCTCATCTCTGTCATTCTGGGCTGAGCGAGGGGCTTCTTCCCCTTGGGAAGAGTAAGCTAGATAGTGGTTGCGTATGATGCATATAACTCCCTCACCATAGTTGGGGAGTATCTTCCAAGAGAATCGGACAACCACTAGAGCTTGTGTTGAATCATCTTGTCTTGGAGGCCAGGGACACCATCAAGTATGTCAGCAGTAACTCTGGGCTCCTCATAAATGGAGCAGGTTGGCTTTCCCCGCTCTCCCGCCTGTGTTCCCTCTGTGTAGATCTCTCGCATGCCCTCGACGCGCTACCAGCTAGTGAGGACATCCAGTGCAGATGATGATAATGGTGTTACGGAAGACTCTGCCTCTAATCTATCCTCAGTGCCCTTCTAAGAACTAGACTCCTCTTGGGATGGAGTCATCTGCGGTAAGCTTCTCCCGTCACTACAATCCTCTTCAAACTGGGGAGTGCAAGCAACCGGAGCCTGAGTACGCCCATCTCTAGTAGCGGCTCTAGTCTGTCGTACAGCCGCCTCTAGGTCCGGTGTAACATTGAGGACCTCTAATGAACCACTCAGCGGAGTGGTCTGATCATCATCTGTGGACTCATCCCTGAGTCGCCTCCTCATAGCCTCGATCTCAGTATATTTGCCTTTTGGGGTTATAGTACCTGAAACATAGACATGTATGCACCATTAGTAGCCCCACAAATCAAGAACTAGAATGCAAAAATCACCTAAGTACAGTTGCAGAAGGGTTTTATAAAAACATGTACGAGTCGTAGTGCATGATACGAGCCATAAAGAGCCTTTGTAAACTAGTGGTTCAAAACAAATTGGTTACTGAAAAGGTCTACGAGACCAGGTACGACTCGTAAAGTGGTTTACGAGTCGTAGACTGGGGTGGTAAAAAATTCCAATGAGTAATTAAATTCAGTCAGGATCTACGAGACCTATCTACGAGCCATAAAGTGATCTAGGACTCGTAAAAGGTCTCGTCTGATGGATACTCAGAAGCATCAAGTTTCTTGAATTGTGCACGAGGGGAAATTATGACTCGTAGATTTTTCTATGGGCTGCAAAAGGTTACTTGTGAACCAGAAAAACTCAGTCACCTTAGTTTCTAAATCCATCACACGAACCCTGAAAAACTTTTTCAACACATAGATTATTAGCATTAAAGCAAGGACACACACACCCATGTGATATCAATGCTACAATCCTACCCCCAACAAGTTCTTCGATACATACACACCCCATCCACAGTGATTTAGTACGAATTATCCTATGGCTCCGACCATTCCTAATTGATTTCAACAAGATCATATACCTATGTCATCACCCCCCAAGTCCATAAGCACAAATCATTCAATATCATTCAATATCCTATGGTGAGTGGCTTAATAGACGCAAATAATAAACCCAAAACATTTCATACAAGACAAAAATGCCTGATTCCAGACTTAGACAATAATACATGGGCAACCTAATTACAACTAGCATAATTCAAATTCATAACAAAGATGTTCTGTCTAAACACCATGCCCCACAAGACTTTCAACTCAATCTTTCAAACAAGGCAAATTATAGGTCATAATTAAATTGAGAACTTACCACGACTTGAGATTAAATCAAAGAATATCGAAGGAGGTTATTAGAAACAAAACCCTAGGGCTGCCGGAATTCTTGCCGGAAAAGGGTTTTAGATGGCCAAAAGTGATCGAAAAAATGAGGGGGTGGGGTGGCTTCGGTTTATTGGTAATTTTAGGTCAAAAGTGGGGTCAAATAATTTTGGCCCCTCTATTTATATGTTGACTGGGTTAGTTTGAAAATTAATGGGCCTGGTTCTACGAAATCCCGATTACAGGCCATAGATGGTTCTACGGTTCGTAAACCATGGTTTCGTAGAACCCTCAATACTTAGCAAAATTTCAGAAAACTTACATGGGATCCATGAGCCCTATTCATGACTCATAGTTGGATCTACAAATCGTAAAGTTGGCTCATGGACTGGAGTGCATATTTTCTAGCTTACTGGAATTCTCTATGAGGTGGCGCGCGGGTTGTAAAATGTAGGCCCATAATCCCAGTCATAGAGCAACAACTTGATGCTCTTTCTCAGCCAAAATGACTGACTTAGTCCTGTACCTACATACTCTTCATAAAATACACGGTTACCCTATATGCAACCAACTCACTATCCATAATTACAATCAAATCAAAAGAAATAAACTACCTATGATTCCAAAAACTAAAAGTAAACTATAACTATGTTATTACATCAAAAACCTTGGGTTGCCTCCCAAGTAGTTCCTGATTTATTATCGCAGCACGACTTGGACAAATTGGTTACTCAGCCTTCACTCTTCAACTCATCTGTATGCTTCATGGACTAATGGATATCCAACACAACTTCTTCATCATTCAATCTAAACCTGAGTTGACCAGCTTCCATATCCATAAGGGCTCGTCCAGTGGTGAGGAATAGTCTTCCCAAGATGATTGGGATATCGAAGTCGACTTCGCAATCTAAGATCACAAAGTCTGTAGGGAATATGAACTTCTCAACTTTTACTAACACATCATATAGTATCCCCACATGCTTCTTCACAGTGCGATCTGCCATCAGCAACCGCATATTAGTCGGAGTAGGGGGCCCCAATCCAAGCTTCTTGAAGACCGCAAGGGGCATCAGATAGATATTGGCACCTTATCACATAGTGTCCTTGCGAACTCCACATCTCCAATGGTGCATGGTTTGGTGAAAGCACCTGGATCTTCTCTTTTTTGAACCAAGGACTTTGCAGTGACAGCACTTCAATGTTGAAGCTCTTGAGAAAGCTCCTAACTCACAGTGTGCTTCTTGGTGACCAAGTCCTTCATGTATTTCGCATAGCTTGGCATTTTCTCCAAAGCCTCGATGAGGGGGATGTTGATAGAAAGCTACTTTAGCATGGAGAGGAAGTACTTGAATTTGCCTTCCTCCTCCCTCTTTTTGAGTCTCTAAGGGAAGGGAGGAGAAGGCCTAGGGATGGGCTTAAACCTCTGTGGCACTTCAGCAGCTTCACTCACCCCATCCTTGCGATGACCGCCTCTTTCATCTACATCCTTAGTTGTAACCATCTCCTTACGAACATCTTCCTCTTCGACCTACATAGGAGAATCAATGGTGCCCTTTCCACCCCGAGTAGTAACCGCCATACACTCCTATCATTTTTAGGATTTTGCACTGTATTACTAGGAAATGTACCCTTTTGACATTGATTCAACTAAGTCGACACTTGACTAAACTGTTGTTCCAGCTGTTTGATAGCGACAAAGTGAGACTCTATGTTTGATTGATACTAGGGATCTCTTTTTTTATGGCCCATAGGGTCTCATCCTGTGTCTCAACCTTGTTGAACAGGCAATCAAACATCTCCTCAATTATAGAACTGCTTGCACCTGCATTGCAGTTGTGTGGTGGCATATAAGGACCATTCGTGAAGCCTTCTCTACGACCCCAATTTGCATTCAACCTGTTTCTATCATAGTAACCACCGCGATTATCTTTGTAAGCTCCTTCTCTACCAAAGTTCTGACCTCGGTTTCCTTGACCTTGGCGCCAATAGTCCTAATTGGACCCTTAGGCGTTGGTCCAAAAACCCCTCATCTGATCATTAACAAAACATGTGTCCTCCTCATAGTATGGCTCCTTGTACATGGGTGCGCATGGAGGTTAATGAACCACTGCATTTACTCTCTTATGGTTTTGCTTCATCATCACCTCCATGCCTGTGCTAATCTGAGCAAGCTATTGCATGATCTCCTCATCGATCTAGCTTGCTCTAGACCCACACTAACTACATATGAACTCTTTATGGAAGCTCTATCCCTCTTCCCCCATGCACGATTTATCTGGACCACTCTTTCTATGCGTTCAGCAATCCTTGCAAATGGTTGATCTAGAAACATGTCCCTCATGATAGTGTCAGCACAGGCTTGATTGTTCTCATCAAGAGCAAGGTAGAAGATCTCCATCAAGGCGTCATCAACTATCTTGTGGTCAGGGACGCTCCTCAGACATTTTGTAAACTGCTCCCAAGTAGTGCTTATGGAATCACCAGGAAGTTGCTCAAAGTTGTTGACCTAGTCCTTTAACTTGAGTTTCTTTGATCTAGGGAAGTACCTCTCCAAAAAGGCCTTCTACAAGTCTGCGGACCTGGAGATAGACTTCTACAGGAGCTCAGATAGCCATAATGCAACATTACCCATGAGAGACAATGGGAAGACACGAAGTCCCACAGCATCCATAGACAGATTTTGTGTTCCCATCACACTCTTACAAACAAATGCCATATTGTGTAAGTGGCTATGTAGATCCTCCGATGGTAAGCCCGCAAATAGCCCACGATTTTGCAGCAGCTGAAGTAACCCACTCGAGACTGTGAACTTTGTGTCTGCCGATAGTGGTGGCAACACAATAGCTCCAGTCACCTCCATAGCCATGGGATTCAACTAGTACTGATTCCACTGGTAAGCAGTGGCGTTGAAGTCCTGAGGCTGTAGAATATCCTCCAAAGGAGGTAGGTTCTTATTCCCATCATCATCATTATTGTTCCGATTCAGAGCTACATGGGCCGCATTATTGGCGTTATCTTGGGTCATCCATTTTATCGTTCTGTGGATCTCTAAATCAAATGGAGTTAAGAGATTGCCTTGACTCCGAGTGTTGGGAATACACTACTCGTAGACCCCTACAAATAAGCAAAAACAACAAATAAAAGTAAAATAAAGAGGATGAAGGATTAACACTCGAAATACTAATGAATTTATTAAGTTTGGTCATATTCCCTGGCAACTGCGCCAAAATTTTGATGTTACCCAAGTTACACCTTCTTTTTAGAGGATAAAGTAGTCGTTGTCAAGAAATATAATCTTCCAAGGTTAGGGTTGAACATACTGTGAATACGTAGACTCAAAACAAATTCACCAACATGTAATTCGAGTAGTTAATCAACTCAATTCCCCGAGGGGTAGGGGGTGGAGGGTTTGCAAAAATCAATAAGAAAAATAAACTAACTAACTATCACGAGAGAAAGAACAATAAAGGAGAGCAACTAGGGTATTGTGTTCCCCATGATTCCCCAACTCAGTATCACTAGATAACCTAATTCTTGTCTAGTGTATAGCACGTCGGACAGTAATTTAAGTTCACCAAGCCCTTTGGTCAAAGGTGAGAGGCGAATTTCACTATGCAGCTTGGCCCATATCCATAGTGTGCATTACTAACCATTACCTATAAGTCCTAGTACAACCTCCCCTTGGCCTAGTTTGGTTGATTAGACGAGAACACATTAATCGAATCTTGTTAATTAATCTCTTTTCCTATTCATTACTATCTTGGTCCAGTTAGTAACACAAGGCGAGTTCTAATGTTGGCCACCATCAGAAAACATGCAAAATGAAGAGAGTTAATTAATACATGCATATACACCTTCCAAGAATCGTGAATTATCCGATTTTACTTTGTTAGTTTTTCATGGTTCCCACAACCCTACTTGTGAATTTAGCTACTTATGCTTTGTGTAGATGAAGAGATTATTAACTTAGAAGACATAATTAAACGCTTACATAACTGAATTAAGAACAAACAAATCCAATGTCAATGAAAATCACAAGCTTGAAGATTGAATTAAACCACAAGTGTTTTCAAAGACTCTCTCACAATTTTCTCTCTATGAATATTGAGTTCTCTAAGCATTAACTTAAAACTAAGTTAAAATTACGTGAACTGGTGAGAACTTATGAAAAATAATCTAGAATACCTATTTATAATAATTAAAATTTAAATCCTAAAAGAACGTAGGAGAACTGGTTGGCACACTCTATGACAGCACTTTACGGCTCGTATTGAAGTTCATAGCCCATAATCGGGGTCTCATACATTGTTGCCGAAAAATTGAACTTCTCTTTTACGACTCGTAAAATGCTTTATGACCTGTAAAGGGGGTTTCATCTGATGAACTTCAGAAAGTCTTCATTCTCTGACCCTCAGGGCACGAAACCTCTTCTACAACTCGTACATTAATTTACGGCTCGTCTGCATGTTCGTAGAAGTAACTTCAGAAACTTGGCCCCTCACAAGAATTCCTCACAAACCCACCTTACGGCTCATAAAATGGTCTATGGCTCGTAAGATGTCTCATATAACAGCAAATCTGCAGTAACTTTGTAACTTTCCCGAAAATCATTGGCCAACCTATAATCCTGCAAACATAGATACAAAGCACATAAAACCAACTAAAGTCGTATTGAGAACACACAAAATCCTAAGTTTTAAGAATCAAAAGTATTGTATTTTGGCAGTACATCAACTTCACTGAATTGTAAATAGTTCCTATACTACTATATTAATCTAAAATCAAATTGCGGTGAAATATTTCTTATTTCTTCTCTATTGCCCCCTTTCGTCGTGCATCAACTGAATCAATAATTAAGATAAACACAAAATGAAAGCTTTTTATGAATATAGATACACACAATACATCAAAATTCATTTCTTACAGATAAAAAAAATCATTTCAACATCAAAAATAATAAAACTTAGAGCAAACATATAATAACGGAACGAAATTATCACCAAGCATGATCCATTGGTTCGAGTTAGAACATGAAATGAAGAAGTAATAAAGAACATTATCATTCAAATCTCATTGATTAAATCTTCTGAATGACATGATAATCGTCAAAGCAAACAAATTTCATGACCTGATGGACTTTAGGATTAAAGCAAAAAGTGATGTCCTTGTTAGAGGACCAAGCCACTAAAACAAAGTTAAATTAGTGGAATGCAACTTCTTGACCGATGAGTTTGTTCTTGAAAATACTCTTAACTGGAATATGCATACTGCAGTGAGAAATAAAAATAGTCTTAACTGGAATGTGCATATTCCAGTGAGAAATATCGATAACATTAATCTCAATAAGGGAAGCTTCAGCGAAGAAAAAGCTATACAAATTTTTTCATTTTTTAATATACAATTTTTTTTTTGTTTTTCATAACATTAGGATAATGTATTATGTCAAAAAGGAAAGTGTCACTCAGTATATCAAAATCCTTCTACCAAGCAAACTCCATTTAGTCAAGGCATCTTCACCCGATTTAAGGATTGTTTGCTTCATTTATTTAAAATTAAGATTTCCAAATCTTAATACACATGTGAATAATATAATATTGTATTTAGATTTGAATATTGAATTAGTTAAATTATTTATTTTCTCAATATATGAATATATTAAAATTTAATAAATACAAAATTCAAAAATAACTTTAAAATTATGTATGTTGCTCTAAATCGCATAAGCAAATATGTGCAATTAATCAAGTATTAAAGAATTATAAAGAAAATATCAACTAATAAAGTATTAGTAAAGTATCATTCTCATGGGGACTAATAACTAAATATCACTAAATTAAGTTAATTCTAATTTATCTAGCCAAAAAATAGATTTGAGGTGATTTTCTATATTATTTCTAGCAAGAAAGTTTGTGTTTAAGAAAAAATAATTAGTAACATGTGTAGCACGGGGAGTTTGATTCAATTAAAAAGTTATAATTACGGTTATGATTTCTTTTAGCAATCCTATTAAACTCTTCAATTAATCTAATTAATTAATTCATTTGAGCTAATATTGACCTGCAACAATATTAACATTCATAGAAATTCGTCAATCTGTATTAGCATATTTCAAACTTATTCTAATTCTATACTTCTATGAAATTAGAAATAAAAAATGAATTAATGAATTAAAGAATGAGAGAAGTGTTGACAATACCCTTGAACTTGGAAAAAATTAGTTCTATCCCTAAACTATTCATAGACTTAAAAACTAAACATCTACTTGACTAACTAAATTTTAAAATACCCTCCCATGGCATGCACATAAACATGTTATTATTATGCATACATGTGGAATTTTCTGAAGAAATGACATATATATATATATAGATAGATAGATAGATAGATAGATAGATAGATAGATAGATAGATAGATAGATAGAGATAATTATTTAACAATAACACTAACAACATACCTAGTGAAATCTCACAAAGTGGGTTGTTTTCAAAAGACAAAAGGTTCAAGTATATCAAATCCAAGTAAAAGAAGAAGAAAAATAAGGAAGAAAACATAATGGTTAAAAAGAAGGGATAATTACACCCATAGGCCATTGAGAAAAAAATTTTACATAAAAAATAGTCCATCATTTTTTTATTACTAAAAGTGGCCTTTCAGCCATTAAATGGCATAGAATGTGGCCATTTCGGCTATTTTGCCAAGTGAGACACTCTTCTTCTCCCTCTCCTTTTTTTTTGATAGCCTTCTCTTTTTTTTAATTGTTGGACATTTGTTCCTCTTCTTTTTTCTAACTAATTGGATAATTAACATCATTTTTTATTTGATAAATTGGCCTTTTTTCTTTTTGATTTTTTTAACATCAAAAAATTTCAATATTCAAATTCTTTTGTTGCTATTTTTTTTTTAAATTCCCTTTTGATATCGTTTCACTTGTTTTGTGAAAAAAATGAATATTTATGTCATTTTATTATGTCTTGTTTATTTTTTATTTATTCAGATGGGAAATGCATGATAGTCAAATAAATATCGATATCGATACATTACATAATTATTTATACAATATTGATACACGATTATGCACTATTTATATAATGTCAATACATTACATACATATTTATATAATATCAACACACGTTAGTATACAATTTATACAATATCGATACACATTTACATTCTATTTATATAATATTGATACATGCTTATACATATTAGATAACTATCTATACAATATTGTTATACATTTATACACTTATATATAGAATCGATACATGAAAAAAAAATTATTTGAAACCTTTTCTTTATATATGTATATATAACAAAATAAAAATAAAATATTGTTTTAATAAAAAAAATAATGTTGCCCAAAAAATACATGAAAAAGTTTTATTTTGAAAAAAAATTATATAAAAATCTACATCAAAATAAAAATAAAGTAATTTTAAAAAAAGACCATTGCTGGAAAAAAGAAAAGAAAAAAGGGTAAAAATTTTAGCCTCGGCCTGATTTGAGCAAAAAGGGCCTAATGGCCTTGGACTTATTTGAGCTATCTTGAGTTCATGGCCTTCATGAACTACTTTTTGTAATTAAAAAAATATGGGATATTTTTGGTAAACTTTTTAGTTTTTTGTATATATATGAAATTTACAAAAAGAAAAGTAGTGCAACGTCAACGAAAGAGAAACAATAACATAGAAAAATAATGTAATAATTGAAGTACAACAAACAACATGTCCTGAACTACAAGGGCACGACTAGTTTTATGAAAGACACTAAACCTTCATAAGGAAAATACAACGCTATATCCTACTAGCATTCTACTCTAATACATGACCTTCACTCCTTATCTAAAGTCATGTCATCAGTTGTATGAAGCTTTGTCATATCCTATCTAATAACTTCTCCCAAAAAAATTCATATTCCTCTGTGTATCCCATGCATCAAACCTTGCGCATTTTCTTACTAGAGCACCGACACACCTCATCTGCATATGCCCAAATTATGTCAATCTCATTTTTCTCATCTTGTCCACCAGAGATTTTATTACCATCTTCTCCTGGATAACCTCAATTCTAATCTTTTCACTTCTAATGTGCCCACACATCCATCTCAACCTCCTCATCTCTGCAACATACATACTCTGAACATTTGAGTTCTTACAACATTTTATCTCATACAATAAGGACGGTCTAACTACTAGTTTCTAGAACTTATCATTAAATTTAGATGGTACCTCTTATCACATAAAACTCAAGAGGCAAACTTTCATTTCATGATCATACATGCTGCTCCTAATGCAACGTGACATCATCATCGATGAATTCACTATTCTGGATGACGAATTCAAGATATTTAAGACTTTATTTTGTGAACAAATTGCATGGTAAACCTAACTTCGATGTATGCTTTATTCAACGCAACACTAAATCTGTACTCTAAATATTTCATCTTGACCCTACTCAACTTGGACCCTTTTATAATACCTAAATTATCAAAACACCCCTAGATGAGAGATGCTCACATAACATGTCTTTCCAAACTCCGTTGACAAATCCGAGGCGGGAAATGCGATCAGCATGAAAAATTGTGTGGGAAAACGATCTTGGTTGATTTTCAGAGCAACCAAATCGAATGATAAATTTTCAATGCAAAAACGTGATTCTAGAAAAGTGTGCGACATGTTCGCATCGCGGACTTGTCACAAACTTACATTTAGATGTGATCCAAATATTTTTCTATAGGGTTAAAAAACTCGATCTGAAAATTTTTGACGAAAAAACCTCGAAAATTGACCAAGTCAAATGAAACGAAAAATATTTTATTTTTTCGCGAGGGGCATTCAAGACTTTTTCCTACTCCTCCTAAACTTAAAACATGATCAAAATACGTCATTTTAGATATAAAAAGGGCCATTAACCCATTCCTAAGCCATTCTGAACATTCTAACAAAAGACCTAGGGTTAAAGAGAAGAGAGAAGAGAGAAGAATGAGGATTCGAGGAATTCAAGTCGGATTCGTGCCAAGTTGATTGCCTACCTTCATTCAAGTATGTAAGGCTAAACTAAAACATGGGAATGTTCTTCCATATTCCCTTATTGATGGTTGAGTCCCCATGTATGTTTTTTGAAAGTTTTCTTGTAAATTATATGCATTCAATGTATTTTCATATGTTGATGATCATCATAAACTTGATTGTACTGATTAAATACTTTTCATGAGTTATTGAATAAACTCTATATATTATTTTATAAAAGATTACATGAATGAACCTAGGGATTGGGTCTAGAGCCTCTATTTGAGAATGGTGATTTTGATTGTGATGTGAGCATGATGATAGGTTGATAGAACTTTATGGTCCTAAGAGTCCCCATAATTGAAATCTAAAGATTGGTCTAATTGGTGGTCCTCTTAATGATTGGTATAAGCTCCCTTAAAAGATATGATTGAGAATTGAGTTGATTAGATAATGGATAGACTTAAAGACCCGATAGTGATAAAACTGATGGATTGATGAGAGTCCTTATGAGACTAATTGATCTAATTAATTGACATTGATTGTTTATGAGCATTGAGTCTTGGGAAGAGTATCGAGCATCGAATTGAATGAGTGTAAGTCGCACTCGAACTCAATAACTACTTCACCAAGCCTAGGAGTGGACTAAGTCCGTTAAAGTTGGACAAGTTTCTATTTTGAGGACTAAGTCCGTTAAAGTCAGACATGTCCACATTTTATTATCCTGAAACAATAGGACTTGATCAGTTAATTGCCTAGATCTATTATGTATCTAATTCGTTCTTTACCAGGCAAGTATGAAATGGTTATGGCAACATCAGCGGGATTGTTGTAAAATCACTACCTCATAAGTGATTGTTTTCAGATAAAAGAATCTCCCAGATAGGTCTATACTGATAGTACTCTAATTAGATTGGATTTGATTCATATATGATTGGATTGTCTATGATGGGTCATTATCTACTCTTTATTCTTGCTTAGATTGACACGTGACATTTTTTATTGAGTATTTCTGCATTGATTATTATTCAATCTATATCTATTTCATTCAGCCATTTTACATACTCATATATTCCACGCACTGACGCCCATTTGGACTGCATCATTTCATAATGCAGAAGTAGGTGTTAGGGATCATCAACAGGTGTACCATTGAGGATCCATTCGCATCCAACTGATTAGTGAGTCCTCCCCAGCTTTTGGAGGATACTTATTTACATTTTCATCTAGCTTGAGTTAGTATTTTATTTTCTTTGATTGAGGTAGACATGGTCTGTCGTGGTACCATCTAAATAGTAGAGTTAGAGGCTTTATAGACTATTATTGGCCTGTGGTCTCTCTATATATATTAAGATTTTCCACCTCTTTTTAATCTTTTGCTGATATGTTAACTATGATTGAATGAATACAATGAGACTAAGAGGTTCGCTTGGGGACTAGCAATAGTCTTTGAGTGTCGACCACGTCCAGGTGCCCTTACAGGGAGTGACAAACTTGATATTAGAGCACAGAGTTCAAGTGTCTTAGGGATTCTATGAAGTCGTGTCTAGTAGAGTCTTGTTTAGGGGTGTGTTGTGCACCACACTCTATAAGGAGGAGGCATAGGACACTAGGAATTGTTACACTTCTTTCTTATTCCAATTCATGCGATAGAGTTAAACTCTATGAAAGTTCTATTCTGATTCGTGCATTACGCGTTTGTAGAATTATGACCATGCCTCCAAGAAGAGCTGTTAGAGGAAGAGGGAATCTTGCCAAACAAGATGTTAACCAACCTGAGTCCCAGGATCATGATGAACCCATAGTCCCAGTTATCCCTTATCAGCCACCTCAAGCTCAAATCTCGAATGTTGAGCTTCGCCAGGATATCCAGACTTTAGCCCAGGCAGTAATAACACTTGCTGCTACACAAGGAGTGGGTATCCAGAGTCTGTGAGTTCTTGAGGATGAACCCGCCTGAGTTCACAGGGTCTGCACCTAATGAGGACCCAGAGAACTATATTGATGAGCTTCAGAAAGTGTTTCACGTGATGCATATGACTGATGTTGATAGAGTTGAGTTGGCTGCCTACCATCTCAAAGGTTTTGCCAGACTGTGGTTTGATCAGTGTAAAAAGGGTAGAGGAGAGAAACCTCAGTCCTGACTTGGGCAGTATTCGAGGAAGCTTTCTTGGGGCATTTCTTTTCGAGGGAATTAAGGGAACCCAAGGTAAGAGAGTTCTTAAATCTGAAATAGGACTCTATAACTGTGCAGGAGTA
The DNA here is from genome assembly GCA_029948455.1 of Solanum rostratum. Lineage (NCBI taxonomy): Eukaryota > Viridiplantae > Streptophyta > Magnoliopsida > Solanales > Solanaceae > Solanum > Solanum rostratum. Next base: position 22,022,083 of record CM057048.1, read on the forward strand.
TGGGCTTAAGTTCACCCAGTTGTCTCGCTACGCTCCGAATATGGTTGCATATATGAGGGGGAGGATGGGTTTGTACGTTGATGGGCTAAATAAGGGGCCGAAGAAATATGGGAGGGGAGCTATGCTTGTGAGAAATATGGATACTACAAGGTTTATAACTTATGTACAACAAGCTGATAAGGAGAGGCAACAGGACAGGGAAGAGTACAGAAATAAGAAAGCAAGGACGTCCAACCATGAGGTTTGTAAGAAAGAGAATGGGAATGGGAGCCACTTTCAACAGGGCCTTCATCTACTAGTGCACCCACACCTAGAAATAGATAGGGGTCTCATAAAGTTAGAGCTCAAGGATCTCAGTCATAGGCTAGTATGGCCCGAGGTTCCCATGGCAAGACACCATGTGGCACGTGTGGCAAACTTTACTAGGGAGAATATCGTGGAAGGAGTATTGGATGTTACAAGTGTGGCCAAATGGGTCGCCTTCATAGGGAATGTCCAATGTGGTCCAACAAATCCCAAATCATTTGTGCCAGCACCACCACCTAGAGGGGATTAGAGGGGTACTGCTTTGGGCACAAATTGATTGTATGCTATGAAAAGTTACCAAGATCAGGGAAACTCGCCAGATGATGTTACTGGTATGTTTAGAGTCCTACGAAAGCTATGAATTGTTTGGTTTAGGTGCCACATCTTTTGTGACCCTCTCTTTATTAATGAGTGTATCCCAACTGAGTGAGCTGATGGTGATTGAACCATTCCCATCCACTATAGAGGTGCCATAGTTGATCTGCTTGAGTTGAATTTGAATGATTTTGATGTCATTTTACGCATGGATTGGCCTTAGGCTTGTTATGCCACTGTTGATGGTAGGATTTAGAGTATCAAGTTTCAAATGTATAATGGTGCTTATTCTTGCGTGAGAGGTATTAGTTTTGGGTTTCTCCAAAGGGGGAGATGATGAGTTCCTTCAAGTCCAGATGGTGATTCTGACAATAGTAGACTGAGAGTGAGGGTAAATGAGGAGGAGTGAATGTATCATTATTGTGATAGTGGTGTTTTACTTGTGCCATATAGGGGTAGAGATAGGGAAGAGAGGAGAGATGAGACTATGTGGCGTGCAATAGATAGGTAAGAGTAAATTAGAGTGTCTCTAGATAAGAATATGTTGGTATGTCTTTCAGTGAGAGCTCATTCAATGGTGGAGGCAAGAGTGCTAAGGAACAGCACTTTGGGGCTTAGAATTAGGCTTAAATGGAATAACAGGATGTAGTTAGGCATAAAGTTTAATGGAAGCTATGAGCTTGAATTGATGAAGTGTAGTGGCATGAAAAAAATGTAATTGAGATGAGGTGCTAAGCTTGAGAGTTATCCATATATTCTTATATATCACGATGGTTCCATTCTCAATTAAAGTTGATGACTTTCTTCTTGAGTTCGAATGTTTAATTTTCGAGGTGTTCAAATGATTCAAATTGAATAGGTTCCGATTTTCCATTCATGCCTGATAGTGAGAATGTCTAAGAAATGTCTCTACTTTTGATCCGAACCGATTTTTTTATTCTGAGTGCTTTGTGACTGTCCAGATTGGTCAATAGGTATGATGGTGATGGGTTGATTGTGATTCGTTGATTTGATAGAGTCTCGATTGTTAGATTCATACCGTGAGTTTGCTTTTAGTTACTCTTCATTCGAGGATCCAAGGAGGAAATTATGGAACACCTGGTAAAATTACCAAAACACCCCTTGATGAAAGATGCTCGCATAACGCATCTTCCCAAACTCCGCTGGAAAATCTGAGGTTGGAAATGTGATCAGCACAAAAAATTATGTGGAAAATGATCTTAGTTAATTTTTAGAGCAACCGGATGAGATAAATTTTAGATATGAAAGCGCAATTCCAGAAAAGTGAGCGACATGTCTGTCTCGCGGACTTACACTTGGATGTGATCCCAATATTTTTTAGGGGATTAGAAAACTCGATCAAAAAATTAACGACAAAAAACCACAAAAATTGACCAAGTCTGCAGCGTGGACTTGGTACGCCGAAGGGTAAAAACTTCCAGTTTTTCGCGAAGGGCATTCTAGACTTTTCCCCACCCCTTCTAAACATAAAACACGATCAAAATAGGTCGTTTTAGATATAAATAGGGTTATAAACCTATTCCTAAGCCTTTCTAAACATTCTAACAAAATACCTAGGGCTAAAGAGAAGAAAGAAGAGAGAAGAGCGAGAATTCGAGGAATTCAAGCTGGATTCGTGCCAAGTTGATTGTTTACCTTCATCCAGGTGTGTAAGGATAAACTAAAACACGAGAATGTTCTTCCATGTGCCCCTGTTTATGGTAATAGAAAGATTGTGAATGTATTGAGTCCCCATGCATGTTTCTTGAAAGTTTTTTTGTAAATTATATACATTGTATGTATTTTCATATGTTGATGATCATCATAAACTTGATTTTACTAATTAAATACTTTTCATGAGTTATTGCATAAGCCCTCTATGTTATTTTAAAAAAGATTGCATGAATGAACCTAGGGATTGGGTCTAGAGCCTTGATTTTAGAATGATGATTATGATGTGATGTGAGCATGATGATAGGTTGATAGAACTTGATGGTCCTAAGAGTCCCCATACTAGAAATCTAGAGATTGGTCTAATTGATGGTCATGTTAATGATTGGTCTAAGCTCTTTTGAAAGATATGATTGAGAATTAAGTTGATTAGATGATTGATAGGTCGAAAGGCCCGATTATGATAGAACTGATGGATTGACGAGAGTCCTTATGAGACTAATTGATCGAATTGATTAAGATCGATTGTTTATGAGCTTTGAGTCTTAGGAAGAGTATCGAGCACCGAATTGAGTGAGATTAAGTCCCCCTCAAACTCAATAACTATGTCTCCAAGCGTACGAGTGGACTAAGTCTGTTAAAGTCGGATAAGTTCCTATTTTGAGGACTAAATCTGTTAAAGTCGGGCATATCCCCGTTATATTGTCCAAAAACAATAGGACTTGATCCGTTAATTGTCCATATCCATTATGGATCCGATTCGTTCTTTACTTGGCAAGTATGGAACAGTTGTGGCACCATCAGCAGGATTGTTGTACAATCACTAGCTCATAAGTGATTGTTGCCGGATAAGAGAAACTCCCAGATAGGTTCTACACTGATAATAATCTAATTGGATTGGATTTGATTTAGATATGATTGGATTGTCTATGATGGGTCATTTTCTACTCTTTATTCTTGCTTTAGATAGACATGTGACATTTTTGATTGAGTATTTTTGCGTTGATTATTGTTCTACTTATATTTGTTTCATTCAGCCACTTTACAAACTCGTAAATTCCACATACTAATGTTCATTTGGATTGCATCATTTCATGATGCAAAAGCAGGTGTTAGGGATCATCAACACATGCATCGTTGAGGATCCATTTGCATCCAGCTGATTGGTGAGTCCTCTCCTACTTCCGGAGGATACTCATTTACATTTTCATCTAACTTGAGTTAGTACTTTATTTTCTTTGATTAAGGTAGTCATGGCCTGTCGTGGTACTATCTAGATAGTAGAGTTAGAGACTTCATATACTAGATAGTGATGAGTTGATGTAGAGATCTTTATCTCTTGTCTGTTTTCCTTTAAAACTATTGTTATATAAGATAATTAGAGTTTGATTATTGGCCTACGGTCTCTCTCTCTCTCTCTCTTTCTATATATATATATTGAGATCGTCCACCTCTTTCATCTTTAATCCTCCGCTAATATGTTAACTATGATTGAATGAATATGATGAGGCCAAGTGGTTCGCTTGGGACTAGTAATAGTCTTTGAGTGTCGGCCACGTCTAGGGTACCCTTCCGAGGCGTGACATCTTTGAACTCTAGAGTTTGTCTTACAACCTCCAACCTATGATTAATTATATCTCGTGATTCATCAATCGGTATTATATCATCCACAAATAAGATACAATACAAAAGTTCCTTCTGAAAAGACCGTGCCAGCTCATTTGTCACTAAAGCAAATAGGAAAGGATAAGTATTGTTCCTTGATATAGCCCCACCTAAACTGGAAAGTGCTTCGAATCTCCTCTCACTATTCTAATTCGAGTCTTGGATCCATTATACATGTCATTTATCTTCTTAATAAAAGTTCATCAGTACATCTTTAGCCTCCAAACACCTTCAGAGGATATTCCTCAAAACTTTGTCATAGACTTTTTCAAGATGATGAACACCATATGCAGGTCCTTTTTTATTTTTTCATAGTTCTCAATTAGTCCTCACACAAAATAAATTACTTCAATGGTAGATTATTTGACACGAATACAAATTTATTTTTGAAAATGAATACCCCTCTCTTTAATTCCATCTCCACCGCTCTTTTCAAACCTTCATAACTAAAACAAATGTAAAAGTCAAACATGGCTAAAGTTTCACACCTAAGTATCTCTTCCGACCCATCTAGGTGACTCTTGCAGCTAAAATTTTATCTCTAAATTTTCATCTTAGCTTTCTTTGCAATCTCACAACACAACCCTTTTATTTTCATCAAAATCAAAGAATTTTTACCAAGAAAGTGCTGATAAAAATTACTAGTAAAGATCTGCTTTGTTATTTATTTTTTTAGAGTTTTTTTAGCCAAGTTTTACTAATTTGATTTTTGTTAAGGTTTTGATTTGAAATTTGCTAAGGACTCATTTGTTGTCGTATTTTGCCCATCTTGTTAAGTACATCATCTTTAAGTTTAGTACCTTCTTTGATTTGGGTGCCTAGACTTATTTGCTGCTTAATTATATGTTATAAATCTGTAAGTATGCATCTAAACTTTCCTTTTTATTATTGTATGCATTGAAAGAAGCTGAGGGTTTTCATGAATATTGTGTAGTAGATCTACAACTTTGATGCTATAAATGAGCAAATATTAAATACAAAATCATATAAATTAACTATAATTTTTAAAAATAACACAAAGTAACCAACCTTTTAAAAAAAGTGGCTACCAAATTCGTGGGTCCCAGCACATTTTGTATAAAACCAAAAAAATCTCCAATGTTATTATTCTCTTTCTTCTATACAAGAATTTAAAGATCTTTTTTCCATTTTTTGCTCCTTCAATCTCTCGGTAGTTATACAAGTATGATTTTCAAAAAAATTTCCTTAATCTTCTCTGTCCATTCTTGCAGATTTCATTCAGATTTAATTCCAAATTTTTGGCGGTTTTTATTTTTTATTTGTTTTGAAAATTTCACTTTCCCCCATTTTTTACATAAAACCGCTTGACCTAAATCTTTCAACAGCCGAAAAAATCACAAGCATACACTATAATGGCCGACGAATCATTATCTAAGAGGATAACTAGAGGTATAAATTTGCATAATACGTTTATGAATGATTTGCCTTCTTTTTCATTGGGTATAACTCAAAAGGATGAGCCCATTGTAGGAAGCATTGCAAGAGATAGGGCTAGTGTAGAAATTAGATCCAAGAAGCGAAATGACAATGTTCATCGGCCAAGCACTTCCAAAAAGAAGAGGAAAGATGTGGATCTGGATTTCGGCAGTGGTGAAGCAAAGAAAAATGGGGACGGCTCTGATTTTGACAAATCAAACGAAATCGAAGAGGACAACCAGGTTCAACGTTTTATAAAAAAAATTATTAGGAAAAAAAAACTGTTAGGCATATAGGTAAGCATATAAATATGAAATTAATTTCTTATGTTTGTATAAAAAAAAATTCTATTTGTATAAAAGATTTATTCTCACATTAAAAGCACAAGTTATACACTTATGTATACCATTTATGTAAATGGTATTATTATACATTTTTTTATATATACCATTTATGTAAATGGTATTATTATGTATAAGTTATAGTATAGCATTTATGTATAAGTTATACTATTATACACTTTTTTTATACAAGCACACTGTCCGAGTAATTATATATTTACAACTGTGTTTTGCCAACATATTATACAACTGCATAAGCACATATACAGTTCAAGCATTTTTTTATACATCACAAGTATATATATATGCATACCTAGAATCTGTTAAGCAATTTTTATACAATGCAAGTTTATATGCATACATGTTGTATGAGTAATTATACAATGCAAGTATATACACAATGCAAGTATATATGCATATCTGGACACATTTAAGATTCGATTTTATACACTGCAAAGTATATATGCGCACCTGTCAGATTAATTATACAATTACAACATAGTTGTTGCCAACACTATATACAATTGCATAAAAAATTTATACAATTCAAGCAATTTTTATACATTGCAGCTATATATGCACCCTTGTTGTCTGAGCAATTATATAATTACAGCATGGTTATTGCCTAAAATTTATACATCTGTATGTGCACATTATATATTTTCTTTGCTATTTGTTACACACTGCAAAAATGTATGCAGATCCTATCTGGGGTTCATTTCTCTGAAAAAATGTATACATTTTATTTGCTATTTGTTACACACTGCAAAAGTGTATACATATGCACCTGAACAATCCTTCCGAATGACTGTATTATTGCTTATGTTTCACAACAGATAGTCCAATATATTCTGGAAGGGAACCCTACTGTCATTCAGTATATGCAGTGTTACACAAACACAAACGTGATGGATGATTTGACAAATATGTTGACTGAAAACCAATTGAGGAGGTTTCGGGAACTATGTGTTTCTCACACCTATTAGATATTAATCAATGCACTGTTCAGGCTCAGATATTCGAGGCTTTCATGATGTTTGAGGTGCAGGGCAGTTCAAGTGATGCATTCGTCATCCATGTGAATGGTTTAACACTACGATTCACTCGTACGGATTTTGTCATCATTTCTGGACTAAAGTGTGGCGACGAGTCATCAAATTTTGTGTTCAATACCGAAGAGCTAAACCGTCTAATACGGCAATACTTGTGAGATACAAATAGATCATTACCAAGCAACAACTGGTTGCCAATTGCATCAATAGGGTATGGGGTGACAACAACGAGGACGCTCTGAAGTTTGCCACGTTGTATTTTATACACAACTTCATCATGTCCTAAGAGCCATCCTCCACAATAGTGCCAAGGAAACATTTCGATTTAGTCAAATCTGGCAGACATGTTGAATATCCATAGGGCAACGAGACATTCGGAGAGCTCCTAAAGAATCTGCATGCCAAGATCACCTTAATTGGAAAATACTATAGGATTCACGGGTTTCCGCTAGCCATGCAGGTTTGGATATACGAGTGTTGCTCGCATGTCAATCGAAAGATTGTTGTTAAAGTTTCCGATCACATTCCTAGGATACGCAATTGGGTAACCACAACCGACAAGCCCCGATGTAATTTCTTAATCAACTCATTGTTCCGAGGCACTCATAAAAAGGTATAACATTCCAATATCAATGTCTTAAATTTTACAATAATTGATATTAATGATACCTACCTAAAATTTTTTAGGTTGTCCTAAAAAACATAACAGCAACAGAACAAGAGCTCTCAAGCATTGAACTTCTGCCGGAGCATGTTGTATCAGATACAGTACAGCCCCGCACATCTCAGGCCGGCTGTCATCAAGGTATCCAATCTGATGATGATTTTCAGGAGCCTCCCATTACAAGACAGAACAAAGGAAAAGAAAAAGTAATACCTCGTGCATCACCCGCAAGAAAAAAATTGAGGACTTCTGCGACAAAAGTTTCTCAAAAGTCACCGGAAAAGAGACAACTACCTCACCATCAAGTGTCCCGTTCATCCCAGGTCAAGACAATCCCAGTGAAACAGAATGCAAATGCTGCAAAAAAGACACAGAAAAGGCGATCATTGGAACGTAAAAAACTAAGGACACAGTTTTGGAGCCTTCAAGCAGCAGGACAAATGAACAAACGATTTCGCGTAATGAATTTGAATCGTTCAAACAATTTGTATGTACAAAACTCAAAACACACACTTACCTTATTCGTTTTTATCACTAACATATATTTGTAATCGTAAATAAACTGTAGGTAAGGGAAGAGTTTAAAGGATTGAAGACGATGGTTCAAGAGAACTTCAAGGAGATTTTGAAAGCAGTGAGAAGCAACAAATACGATCTCAAGGAGGATATGGAACATTCCCGGTACATGACACAGAACAAGGCTCCAATGAAGCATCAAGTACTCACACTAGCCAAGAGGTACAACATTTCATATTTATACATTCAAGTATTAACTGTGTTGATGTCCCTCTATTCTTTTTGTATAACTTTATACTTGTCTCACACACAACAAAATGCACAGGTTTATTTTTTATACACACACATTTATACATTTATCACACATACATATATATTATACATTTCACCTTCTAGAAATCACAGCAGCAGTGTGAGTATTTTTGTAAAAACATGTGCAAGTATATAATGCAAGTATATATGCACACCTGTTGTATGAGTAATTATACAATGCAAGGATATATGCACACCTGTTGTATGAGTAATTATACAATGCAAGTATATATACAATGTAAGTATATATGCATTACTGGATACAGTTAAATTGTGTTATACACTGCAAAGTATGTATGCACACCTGTCAGATTTATGTTTTGAGCAATTATATATGCATACCTGGATACATTTAAGTTGTTTTCTACATTGCAAAGTATATAGGCACACCTGTCAGATTTATTATACAATTACAACATATTTACAGCATGGTTGTTACCACAACATTATACATCTATTGGACAATGTGTTTTGTATAACATGTTGTCACATTTCAGGTTGAGGGTGGAGGACCCGCAAAATCTGTGTTTCTATTCAGCGACACGTCTCGCATCCAACAATGCATTTATGTTGATTCAGGAGGGCCAGAGGTATCACTACCAGTTACGCTGCATAAATTGAACACAGATATTTTTTAATTTATTAAATTTATTATTTTTATACTTATACAAAACGCACACGTTGTACACAAATATACTAAATTACAACGCAGAAACAAGGTGTTGAAAGTCGTGTGCACTCGCCCGTAATTGACAAAGATCAATCAAATGAACAAGCGGAGACTGTTTGCAAGGAAACGGCTGACAAAGAGGTATATGCATGCCTATACCATCTACTTGAAATAATATCTAATAAAATAATACTTCATTGCCGTTTCATGGAGACGAGGCTCAAGCGAAAAACAATGCAATGGATGCCACTCTAGAGCCAACTGTCAAAGATAGTTGCCATGCACCAGGTTCTGACAATCGTGAGGTATATGCAGAACTAGTTGGGTACTAAAGTCATACATTTTAACGCACATGAGTATCTCGCATTTTTACATTCTTTTCCAGGAGGTAGCCGTAAATACAGAAGCAGCCGGCTCCAATTTGGGAAAGGAGCAAGAACAGTCGAAGGGAGACCCAAATCAGGCTCAAGAATTTTCCGAATCTCAATTTGAACTGCCTGACGAGCTTCTCCCAAGCCTTAATCCAGAGAACATTAATAACGAAAGGAGTATTGTGGTACATCCATTGGCCTACATCAACACGCCTCTGCTTGAAATAGTCGGTGTTATATCGAAAAATGACTTGGGTTTCAAAAATTCGATTAAAGACTTAATTAATTTAAGTAAAGCCGAATCTTCAAAAATTTAGAGAGTCGCCACTTAATTTTTAAGGAAAAATCAAGAAAAACCATTTTAAACATTTTAAAAGACTCAAACAGAAAAAAAACCTTTTAAAATCCAAAGAAAAGGGTTCGGATTCACATTTTCACTTCGAGAAGATTTTACGCACTCGAAATGGCCGCTAACGCGCGGTTATCTGACGATTAAATAATTTTGACTAATTTTAAAAATATTAATTTATATCGTTAAATAGAAAAAAAGTTTAAGTAAATATTTAAAGGTTAGGAAAATAGAACATTTAAAATCTTAATCACATTTTATTCAATTAGTATTAATGTAGGTGAACTACTTAAAAATAATCAAGAAAGCATAATATTAAAATCTACCCGAATTTTACTTAATTAGTGGAATTAATGAATTAGACTAGGTGTCTAAAAGAAGAAAAATATTCATAAGGGGTTTTATGGAAAAAACTTGAAGTCTTTTAAAGAAAAAGTTTATAGAGTCAAATACTTTAAAAGGTGATTTTGTCGTCAAATATTCAAAGACATTAAAATAACATAAATGATCGACTTTTGGGAGAATTTTAAGTAGATTAAAACACATAAAATAATATTAGAGTTAAAGACAAAATTATAAATATCACAAACGAGTAAAACATATAAGAGGAGAATGAAGTAAAAATTGGGCTAGGCAGGCCCAATTCAATAACCTGTCCTAATTCTAAGCATTGGGCCTGTCAAGCCCACTCCTCCTTTGCTACTGCTGATGGGCTTTTGGCCCATTTTTTTCTGCTGCAAAGAATTAGGGCTTTTGACCCTTTTTATTCCTGGTGTACACTGGTTGTATATACATTGTATATCAGTGTATATCGGCCTTCTCCGACTTCCGAAAACTTGAGATCAGCTCCTAAGACCTACTTAAGCCTTCACGACCCCGAGAAATGCAAGGTGGATGTTCCGGAAGACTCGGACAGATTTCACATGCATCAAAGAAAGGATTGAGAAACAATATGATAAATTTATGCAAAATAATGAGACTTAATCTTCTTTAAAATGATTAGAGATCAGGTAAGACAAGAAACAAAACCTTTATACAAACCATTGAACAATGAAGTGGCATATGCAGAATAACAACAAGACTAGAGTATGAAAGAGTTCACATGTAAGATATTGAAAACCAAAGAAAGGCGTCGGCCGGTAACTAACATAGAGTCATAGACTAAAGGAAAAAGAGTCAATTTCCGGAAAATGTACATCGGCATCGGGCAACATTTAACAACCAACAATATATTTACCAAACGAATAGTCTTTTTAGTGATAAACCTAACTGCAACGCACTGATTTTCTTTTGAGTACACATACAAGATGAACCATCACATGAAGATAAATACATGTACAAGCATTCTAAAGTCCATATAAACCATGATCGAAACACATGCATCAACTACATTAAACTAATAAACGAGAAGAAGAAAAAGTCAATAAGATGAGGTGGAGACAAACTTTGTAACACATATTCATAGGCTTGAAGCAATTGCAGCAGAAGGAAAAAGAACTTTTAACTCTCATCGATGGCTTACTCAATAAAATATGAACTAGCAAAGATCCAATCTCGTTTTAACATCACTAAATGGAAAATCAAGATATCGACTGAAGCACAACGACGGATATAGTAACAGCATGCTCACAGAATACTTAAATCAATAACAGTGACACCACAATGTTAATAACGTAACGAACTCGATAACAACATACTTGAGTCGAGATTTAGCAATTCGAGTTAACAAACAGAACAGAATTAACAAACCATTTCATGTTCAAACTGTATTAAAGATACAACAAATCGATCACGACAAAATCATAAATGATCACTATTCAGACACCACGTATGTAATTCGAACCAGATGATGAGAAATGGGATTAATATATTACCTTTCCGGGAGCAGCGACTGGTGATGACGAGCTTAGCGACGACTTTTGCACCATAAAAAGACTTTGCTTGTGTATTTCTCGGTCTTGGGGAATCCGACGCTTCTGATTTCAGAAGTTTTCCCAAAAATGCAAACTCTCTGTAGCTTGAATTTAGAGGAAAGAATTTTTTTTTATGTATATTTCCAAAATTAGGAACGGCTCCCCCCTAAATAGTGAACGAATGGGGATATTTATAGGTGAAATTAGAGCTTGAAAATGGGGGGAAATAGATGGGTAATTCGGGAATTTCGGGTCGATTTCAATTTGAATTTTGAAATCCAATCGCAAAATAGGATAAGGAAAAAGGGAGTGGGGACCCGTGGTACAAGTTTTGACTCGTTGGCTTGGAGTTTTGCTCGAAATGGCTGCCTGCTCCACTGGTTTTCTGTCTGGTTTCGTCTCTGGTTTTGCAGGGAAGAAGAAAGGGGAAAGGGAAGAGGGTCGGGGAGAGAAAAGAGGAAAAAAACGTGTGGGGGAGGGAAATTAATGAGAGGGGGTTTTGGGATGGGTTAGGGGTTGTTTTAATTGGGTTAGGGATTAAAAAAAAAGAATATGGGCCAAGGGAAAATTGGGTAGGAAATTAGAAATTTAAAAAAAGAAATGGGTTGGGAATTGTTGGGCTAGGAAATACTAAAAGAGGGAGCTGGGCTGGGGATGGGAATATTGGGCTTGAGAGGCAACTGGGCTTGGGGTTTGGGAATGGGGTTGGCGGGTTGGGCTGGCAGATGGGGAAAGAATTAATTGGGCTGGAAGAGGGAAAAAGAATTGGGCCAGGGATAAAAACGGGTTGGGGGTATTTGGGCTAGGAAAAGGAATTCATTGGGCTGGGTTAGAAAGTGAATTAGGTTAGGATTTAAGAATAGAGAATTGGGTATTAAAAATAGAAATTGGGTAGAAATTAAGGAAAAGATTTAAAAAATTAACCACTTACAAATATGACCATATAAAATGTGATCAATTTGAAATCGATTAATTAATTTGACCACGAAATGAATTAATATAAATTAATTAAAGATATTTTTAATATTAACAACTTAAAATAATTAAATTAACTACGGGGTAATTAATCCTAAAAACGATTGAGTGAAGTGATTAGAGATAAAATTTATTTGAGAATTCTTTTGAAAAATTAACGAAAATACTTAACTGTTAATACTTGAAATAAATATATATAATGTGCAACATAGCTAGAATTAAAAGATTTACACCTAAAAATCATTTAAAATATTTTTTTGCATTTTTGAAAGCTAATTATTTCAAATTGTTAAAATTAAAAGCTCGATGATCAATTTGTACTGTGGAGGGTAAAAATTGGATGTCAACATCTGTCCCTTTCTTTGGGTATGATCGATGAAAGAGATCGTGGACAAAGAAACTTGACTAATCCAATTTTAAGCCGACCACATTTTCATCTTCTGAAAGGCGCTTGGTATGGACTTTAGGAAATTATGGCCGGACCCCGGTCTCGGGTTTCCTACATATCTCAGGTTATATGAGAATTCAGGCCACCTGTAGTTCAAAACGCTTGATTTTATGCACGATTTTCAAAAAATACAAAAGCTATCCAATATCGAATTATGGAGAAATTGGAATGCTTGGGAATGAGATTTTAAGAATAAATGTTAGAATACAGCCGAGTTTTCAAAGTTGAGCTCGTCTACTTATCCTCGGACTTAGGAATCAGGCTGCTTGTAGTTCGACTCTATCGGTTGAAAAGGAAATATCTTATTCTGAGATAACCTTTGGTTTAGGATGAGTGACAAACAAGTCGAATTATGAAAAAGAGACTCGCAACCTCTTAACCATAAATGTGGTGCACTTCACACCCATAATTAAGAACTTACACGGACATAATTTTCAAAAATCTTGGTACATTGTCACTCGGAGTGGAAATGTTGCCTCCGGTGAGAGTTGAGATCACCTGGATGCGAAACTGAGAACTACGAACTCAAAGAAATACCCACATGCCTTCTGATAGGGGTGTGGTTGGATTGTGGTGGTAGTCGTTTCTCAGCTCGCGTCCGAAGAGTTTGACGCCCCTCTTCAGACTATGTCCCAGTTCGCTGCTAAGAAAAAGTTCCACGTTATGCCGCCTCCTATTTGATGACGTCCACACCTGTGGTTTGTTTTGAGAATTCACCCTTTCGGATGCTCTCGATATAACTAAGACAAAAACCATTAGTAAAAACCATAACTTAAATATAGGGATGATATCTTTTACCATATTCGACCTATATTCTTCTTTTCAACGTGATAGACAATGAGTTGACATGATGTGACATGATGATGGCCCTTTCGGCAATGAATGATGATGTCTTTCTTGAGTATGTGATGAATGTGATAGCCCTTTCGGCAATGGACATGTAATGGCCCTCTTGGCGATTTGAATCTTCGGCAGCTTGAAAATGCAATGGCCCTCTCGGCAGCTTGAATGATGAAATGGCCCTCTCGGCAGCTTGAATGATGAAATGGCCCTCTCGGCGACTTGAAGATGCAATGGCCCTCTCGGCGAATTGAACATGCAATGGCCCTCTCGGCAAATTGAACATGCAATGGCCCTCTCGGCAGCTTGAAAATGTAAATGTCTTCTCGGCAATTGAAAAAATGTAATGGCCCTCTCGACAACTTGAAGATAAAATGGCCCTCTCGGCGAATTGAACATGCAATGGCCCTCTCGGAAAATTGAACATGCAATGGCCCTCTCGGCAGCTTGGAAATGTACATGTCTTCTCGGCAATTGAAAATGTAATGGCCCTCTCGGCAACTTGAAGATAAAATAGCCCTCTCGGCGAATTGAACATGCAATGGCCCTCTCGGCAACTTAAACATGTAATGGCCCTCTCGGCAAATTGAACATGCAATGGCCCTCTCGACAAATTGAACATGCAATGGCCCTCTCGCCAAATTGAACATGCGATGGCCCTCTTGGCAAATTGAACATGCAATGGCCCTCTCGGCGTTGAACATGCAATGACCCTCTCGGCAAATTGAACATGCAATGGCCCTCTCGGTAGCTTGAATGATGTAATGGCCCTCTCGGCGACTTGAAGATGCAATGGCCCTCTTGGCAAATTGAATATGCAATGGCCCTCTCGGCGGCTTGAATGATGAAAACGTCTTCCTAGCAATGGAAAATGCAATGGCCCTCTCGGCAACTTGAAGATAAAATGGCCCTCTCGGCAGCTTGAAAATATAAATGCCTTCTCGGCAGATTGAAGATGAAATGTCCCTCTCGGCGAATTGAACATGCAATAGCCCTCTCGGCAAATTGAACATGCAATGGCCCTCTCGGCAGCTTGAAAATAGGTAAATGTCTTCTTGGCAGCTTGAAAATGAAAATGTGATGAATTGCTGGAGATTTGAGTGAGACAAAACTGTTTATGCCTCAGTAGTTTTCTCGCAGATAAGTCCTGCAAATATTTTCCCTGCATCCACAGAAAATTTTTTAGTTTCAAAGCGAATCGATCTGTGTTGATTCTTCGGTCGTCTGCTCCCTCTCTTGTCTTTTGGTTGACCGCTCTGATCTCCCACCTCTTGATAGACAAAATATAAATTATATGTTTGACAAGATATTTGACATGCAAAACTTTGAAAAATAGGTAAATTTAGAAAGGAATTTTTCAAGAAAAGGTCACTGCCAACTGTCATGTCACGAAAAGCTTTAGATGAACACATTCGGTTTCTGACATGGCTTCTTTGACGCATCAAATTGTCTTTGAATTTTCTGATCAGGCTGAGGATCTTCAGGGCTTTTAACGACACTTGATGAAATTTTTGAAAGCGATCTCAAAAATTTTTGTCCCAGTTAAATATCGTAATGAATCAATAACTTGGTAGAACTTTGAGAATTTTTTGAGATCTTTCTCAAAAAATTTTGTCCCAGTTGAAATATCATACTGAATCACTAGCTTTATAGATAAATCCTGAGAATTTTTTTGAGATCTCCTCAAAAACTTTTGTCCCAGTTTAAATTCCTAATGCTTTAAATTCTGACTTGTTGGAGGTGGGTCTTCCTGTTCAGAATTTTTGAGTTCCTCTCGAAAATTCTGTCCCAGTTTCCTTTATGGGAATATGACCGAGCCGTTGTGGCACCTACGTATCCCGTTGAGGTAGGAATCAGGTCAAACGTAGTTCCCCTCTCGGGAGATAGGGAAAGATATAAATTTACATAAGAAAATGACTGAGCCCGACATAGGCTGCCTGCGTATCTCATTCTTGAGAATTCAGGTCAAACGTAGTTCAAACAAAAAAAAAGGGGATGATAAAAAGGGATAAGGGGATGACCGAGGCCGACATAGGCCGCCTACGTATCTCATTCTGGAGAATTCAGGTCAAACATAATTCATTAAAAAGGGGATAATAAAAAGGGATAAGGGGATGACCGAGGCCGACATAGGACGCCTACGTATCTCATTCTTGAGAATTCAGGTCAAACGTAGTTCATTACAAAAGGGGATAATAAAAGGGATAAGGGGATGACCGAAGCCGACATAGGCCGCCTACGTATCTCATTCTTGAGAATTCAGGTCAAACGTAGTTCATTACAAGGGGAGATAATCCGATAACAAACATAGAAATGATTACAAGCAAATGACATTTACGGAAAAAGATTAAAAGAAAGTCATGAACCCCTAGACGTAGTGTCTCTTGATAGCGTATAAGTCGGTCGTCAAGTTGTAGTAGGTGATGTCTGTGCTGAATCTCTACACATTGTCGCATGACTAGATCAACATGTTTTCGCATTCTTTCGACATGTTGATGAGCTCTCTCCTCCCCGTCTTTATCAAATGGATACTGATTCCGAACTCTGGTGTTTTTGTCTTCTCTCAAATTCCCAGTTTTGAGCTTGGATTGAGTTGTTCCGATTTTGACAAATGGCTCGGATATCGCGGTGTTTTCATCATACTCTTTAAACACTTTGTCAACATTCACCTTATTTTGTTCACTCAGCTTATGACGTGACATAATATGACAGGTTTTGAAGTTCTTTTTACTAAATTCATAAACAAACATCATTAGATGGAAAAAATTGAAGCGAGTAAAAAAAAAATTCCCTGATAAAAGAAACCTTCGTTTAAGAGAAAGAAAACTTGGAAGCTTTGGCATAGCCAGAGGACAACTTGCCTTTTTTCCAAAATATCACAAGAGGATCAAAGCATAACAGAGTAAAATAATATAAAAGGTGGGCCTCGAGTCTATTTGGGCTACCACCGATTTTAGAAATAACATAAAAAAATTCTTTGTCTATCAAGAGAATCAGGAGCAGAGTAGATGTCCAATTATCATTTGCTTCTCCAACTCAACGTCTCGTGCTTAGCTTTACGGTCACCGCAGCATCATCTCCTTCGAACAAATTCTAGATTCCTTTCCCTAGACCATTGTCCTCATCGTGATATTGCACTGGCAAGGACTGGGGCAAGTGAGGCAACGATTTTGATAACGTGCGATCGACCTCATTCCTCTTCTCAATCGTCAAGGCAGAAGTTGGTGAGGTATCATGACCACAAATTCACACGTCATCTGCTGACGAAGGGGCAGGGGATTACTATTGACACTAGGAGTAACAGCCTGAAGAGTGACCACCTTTTGATCAATTAAAACCTGAATCTTGTGCTTCAAGTTGATGCAATTTTCAGTGGTATGCCCAATGGCTCCAGAATGATAAGCACATTTCTGGTCTGCTTTATAAAATTTTCTCGAAGGATCGGCTGGTCTTCCTTCTATAGGATGGAGCACACCTGCGGCTTTCAATCTCTCATATAGTTGAGTTCGACTTTCAACCAGAGGAGTAAAGACTCGAGGAGTTCTCTTCACAAGATTTGGACGAGAAATGTTGCGATCATTTTTTGAAGACAATGGCACCTGACAGTAGCTTGGAGGATTCTGGAAAGTAGGTGCTGACATTTGGAATTTTGGATATTGTGGCACTCGGTAGCTTGGTCGGATGCTTTGATAATTTAGCAATGGAGTTCGGTGGCTTGGAGGGATGTTCGGGTGATTTAGCAGTGGAGCTTGGCAATTTGAAGGGATATTCTGGTAATTTGGCAATGGAGCTTGGACATTTGGGGAAGTACTTTGGTAATTTGGCCATGGAGCTTGAAAAACGTGAAGGATATTTTGATAATTTAATAGTGGAGCCTGGAAATTTGATTGGACGGGAAAAACTGGGTATGGATTTTGTGGAGCTTTGGGGTAGGCATTGGATAGTGAGTGCGAAGGATTGTCGAATTTGACATGTTTTGATTTTAATTCGGATGAAATGGAAGAAACATCTTTCCTCTTCCTCCTTAGTGGAACTGAAGGCTTTGTTCGAGTAGCTATTCGGGCGATTTTTCCTGTCTCAAAACCGTATTCGATAGCCTCACCAACTTTAACTATCTCGCTAAACTTTGCTTCCATGAGGGGTAACATCTTATCAAAGTAATTCGGCTCTTGAATGCGTAGAAAGGTTTCACAGATCTCTTGCTCGGTCATAGGAGGTCTCACCATTACAGCCTCTTTCTTCCAACGGTAGGCATACTCTCGATAGCTTTCAGTGGACTTCTGTTTGATTTTCTCCAAAGAATATCGATCAGGATCAATTTCGATGTTGTAAGAAAATCTTTCAATAAAGGCATTGGCCAAAGCATTCCAACTGGACCACCGTTTCATTCCTTGAGAAGCAAACCAATCTAAAGCTTCTCCACTCAGACTTTGGCTGAAAAGTCGTATCAACATAGCTTCATTTTTCTCAACTCCTACGAGTTGGTCGCGATAGACTCTCAAGTGAACTAGGGGATCGCCGTCTCCACTAAAAGTGTCAAATTCCGGTACTTTGAACCCTTCTGGGATGTCCAAATCCAAACGAATGTTCAGATCTTCATAATCCAACCCTGCAGTGCTCGGCACGTGGTACAACCCCTGGATTGCTTCTGTAGTCTCTTTTCTCATGCCTGACTTAATTATCTCCTTTTGGGCCCTCCACTCTTTTTCCTTCTCCTTGTAAGGGTCGGGTTCGGAATATGTGATGAAGCGAAGGTATGTTTCTTCTGATACTGTCGGGGTACGAAATATAGCTTTTGGGGATGTAGCTTGAGTAGTTGGTGGATTTCGAATATTTAGATCAGGGTGTTGATATGCGAATGGGTATATTTGAGGGTTGTGAGAATTTAGACTTTGAAGAGGAGGTGGTGTTTGGTGTGATGTGCAGGCATGATGGAAGTTAGGAGGGGTTAGGCTGATGATGGGCGTTTTTTGGAGAGGAATAGCAATTGAATTTTGTAGAGCATGTCCGGTGGTAGAATTCGCAGGAGGAAAATGAAGCGGGGGCCTTTCGTCATCTGGAGCATGAGTCTTAGTGGTGATGGCTAGGTTTGCCGAACCTTGATTCTTTTGCATCTCAGCTCTCATTTCAGAAATTTGTTGCAGTAGTTGTGCAATCAATTTGTTTTGTTCAGCAATTGCAGGGTCCATAGAGATAACTTCAGTTAAACCATTGCCCTCACTGTTCTCAGTCATTTTTTCTTTCCCTTTTGACAAACTTTGGTTAGGGAAGGAATCTTTAGAATTCTTAGACCCCGTAAAGTAGGAATGTCCAGTCATTTTCTCAACACAGATCAATTCTAAGTACCTGTCGAGTGAAAAATAACTCAAAAGATAACGTGTTAGTCCTTGTTCATAACAAACAATGCAAAATATCACACGGAAAGGTAAACACATAATAGTTGTATTGTTCGAAGAGATACTAACCCATAGATATGGCTAAATAGGCCGAATGTTGCCTATTTAATTTGAGATTTGTGAATCAAGAAGATGTTTTGCCAAGCTTTTCTCGCATCTTTTGAAATTTATAATTCTTTTGTAAGAATGAAGGAAGAAAAATTTTCTATAATGAGGGACAGGGCCTTGGAAGGCTGCCTACGTATCTCGCGAATGAGAAATCAGGTCCTACGTAGTTCGACCATCTTGGATATTCGAATGGAAAATTTATCTCTAGTTAAATGAGAGAGCAAAATTTAGAATTTTAGGAGTGAAATTCGAATTTTGTTGAGAAACTCAAGACTCGAAAAGTATTTTAGACGGACTTTTGATAGTGACTGAGATTTTATGCTTAGGAGGCTCTAAAAGATTTTTTTCTTTTTGAAAGGAATGGGCTAGAATGTCTACGAACAAATCAACATAATCACATAAACAGTTATAGCAAGTAGCACAGAAACAGTTATTGCGCGTCCTAGAAAATAAGTGACCCTTTTGTGCCAAGGATTGGCCTATCGATTTGAAGGATGTATCTTGTCATTTTAAACATATCATCATTTTCCAAAAATAATTATATAAATAAATAAAATATATTACAAAGCGTCAATAATAAGGGATACATTTTTAGGGAAGGGGAAAAATGCAAATACAAAGAAAAACATTTCCACACAGGGGATAAATTAACTAGAAGATGCCGCATCAATTCTGGCTTTCTCCATCTCTTCTTGGACGTGGTGTCGATACTGCTAAAAAGGCTTGACCGAGTAATGACGTTTGTTGAAGAGTGATACCAAGTGAGCTTATCGATTACCCACCTACAAAACAAAATGTGTTAGAAAGCCCCCCAAACCCCCGAACGATGATTTATTTAAAAGACATATATATCCTTCAAATTAAACAAACAATATGATCGTCCAGTTGGGCCGAAGGCCACTTTGGACTCAAGGTGGGCTACTAATGGGCTCAATACCCCGAGGGTATTGGGTCGACCTAGGCCAATGCACCTACAAGGTTTTGGTTTCGCTCTACCTAGGTGTCTAAGAGTGGGTTTATTTTTTTACTGTGAAAGGGTGACCCGAGCGGACAACCCGAGCTGGAAAATTAACGACCGTCGATCCCGCAAGATCGACTCATTTCGTCAGGGTACCCCGATGGAAAATTTGGACTAAACGGCTGCGACCCGCATAACCGTCGTTTTAATAAAAAATAAAAATAAAGTTGCCGGGTGGCGGAATATGCTATGCATGCAATGACAGTTTAATAATTATAATTAAAGTTAAACAAGTGAAACAAACAAACAAATAACGAAATGAAAACAATTGTTAAAGTTAGTCAAAAATTTAATCTAGTGGTTAGAACCTAATTAAAGTCCCCAGCAGAGTCGCCATTTCTGTTATATCGAAAAATGACTTGGGTTTCAAAAATTCGATTAAAGACTTAATTAATTTAAGTAAAATCGAATCTTCAAAAATTTAGAGACTCGCCATTTAATTTTTAAGGAAAAATCAAGAAAAACCATTTTAAACATTTTAAAAGACTCAAACAGAAAAAAAAAAAATTAAAATCCAAAGAAAAGGGTTCGGGTTCACAATTCCACTTCGAGAAGGTTTTACGCACTCGAAATGGCCGCTAACGCGCGATTATCCGACGATTAAATAATTTTGACTAACTTTAAAAATATTAATTTATATCGTTAAATAGAAAAAAGTTTAAGTAAATATTTATAGGTTCGGAAAATAGAACATTTAAAATCTTAATCACATTTTATTCAATTAGTATTAATTTAGGTGAACTACTTAAAAAATAATCAAGAAAACATAATATTAAAATCTACCCGAATTTTACTTAATTAGTGAAATTAATGAATTAGACTAGGCGTCTAAAAGAAGAAAAATATTCATAAAGGGTTTTATGGAAAAAACTTGAAGTCTTTTAAGGAAAAAGTTTATAGAGTCAAATTCTTTAAAAGGTGATTTTGTCGCCAAATATTCAAAGACATTAAAATAACATAAATGATCGACTTTTGGGGGAATTTTAATTAGATTAAAATACATAAAATAATATTAAAGTTAAACACAAAATTATAAATATCACAAACGAGTAAAACATATAAGAGGAGAATGAAGTAAAAATTGGGCTAGGCAGACCCAATTCAATAACCTGTCCTAATTCTAAGCATTGGGCCTGTCAAGCCCACTCCTCCTTTGCTGCTGCTGATGGGCTTTTGGCCCATTTTTTTCTGCTGCAAAGAATCAGGGCTTTTGACTCTTTTTATCCTTGGTATACACTGGCTGTATATACATTGTATATCAGTGTATATCGGCCTTCTCCGACTTCCAAAAACTTGAGATCAGCTCCCTAAGATCTACTTAAGCCTTCACGACCCCGAGAAATGCAACGTGGATGTTCCGGAAGACTCGAACAGATTTCACATGCATCAAAGAAAGGAATGAGAAACAATATGATAAATTTATGCAAAATAATGAGACTTAATCTTCTTTAAAATGATTAGAGATCAGGTAAGACAAGAAACAAAACCTTTATACAAACCATTGAACAATGAAGTGGCATATGCAGAATAACAACAAGACTAGAGTATGAAAGAGTTCACATGTAAGATATTGAAACCAAAGAAAGGCGTCGGCCGGTAACTAACATAGAGTCATAAACTAAAGGAAAAAGAGTCAATTTCTGAAAAATGTACATCGGCATCGGGCAACAATTAACAACCAACAATATATTTACCAAACGAATAGTCTTTTTAGTGATAAACCTAACTGCAACGCACTGATTTTCTTTTGAGTACACATACAAGATGAACCATCACATGAAGATAAATACATGTACAAGCATTCTAAAGTCCATATAAACCATGATTGAAACACATACATCAACTACATTAAACTAATAAACGAGAAGAAGAAAAAGTCAATAAGATGAGGTGGAAACAAACTTTGTAACACATATTCATAGGCTTGAAGCAATTGCAGCAGAAGGGAAAAGAACTTTTAACTCTCATCGATGGCTTACTCACTAAAATATGAACTAGCAAAGATCCAATCTCGTTTTAACATCACTAAATGGAAAATCAAGATATCGACTGAAGCACAACGACGGATATAGTAACAACATGCTCATGGAATACTTAGATCAATAACAGTGACACCACAATGTTAATAACATAACGAACTCGATAACAACATACTTAAGTCGAGATTTAGCAATTCGAGTTAACAAACAGAACAGAATTAACAAACCATTTCATGTTCAAACTGTATTAAAGATACAACAAATCGATCACGACAAAATTATAAATGATCACTATTCAGACACCACGTCTGTAATTCGAACCAGATGATGAGAAATGGGATTAATATATTACCTTTCCGGGAGCAGCGACTGGTGACGACGAGCTTAGCGACTAGTGACGACGAGCGACTGGTTGGGGGTATTTGGGCTAGGAAAAGGAATTAATTGGGCTGGGTTAGAAAGAGAATTGGGTATTAAAAACAGGAATTGGGTAGAAATTAAGGAAAAGATTTAAAAAATTAACCACTTACAAATATGACCATATAAAATGTAATCAATTTGAAATTGATTAATTAATTTGACCACGAAATGAATTAATATAAATTGATTAAAGAGATTTTTAATATTAACAACTTAAAATAATTAAATTAACTACGGGGTAATTATTCCTAAAAACGATTGAGTGAAGTGATTAGAGATAAAATTTATTTGAGAATTCTTTTAAAAAATTAACGAAAATACTTAACTGTTAATACTTGAAATAAATATATATAATGTGCAACATAGCTAGAATTAAAACATTTACACCTAAAAATCCTTTAAAATATTATTTTTGCATTTTTGAAAGCTAATTATTTCAAATTGTTAAAATTAAAAGCTCGATGATCAATTTGTACTGTGGAGGGTAAAATTTGGATGTCAACAGTCGGGACACCTGTACCAGCCAGGAGGTCCAGACGACCAGGTCCATATAATGTTTCACCATACATGGCAACATTCAGATCAGAAACAGGTAAAATCACTCTAGAACATAACTCATATACATTTCTTTACCATATATTTATGTTCACAGACAATGACTAAAAACAAGTATAATTTTCTATAGGTGCTAGTTCATCAAATAGGCCCAAAGATTTTCATCAAAAGCACCCATTCAACTCAATTCATGACACACATGATGTTTCTCTGTATAAGAATTTATGGGACTGGTTGTCAGTTGGCCTCCTAGCCAGACATCAAAACAAGTAAGTGTTTTTATTACTATTCATGTCTGTATATTATTATTTAAATACTACCAGTTATTTAAAAAATATTCATCTAATACCAAACAATAGGAAACACAGCGAAGACCACTACAGAAAACACAAGGCTGCCTTGCATCCACCGCTTGACTTTGGTGTAGCAACAATTTCAAACAAACACTGATTTTACAAACTGGCAACCGTGGGCCAGGTCATCGATGACTCGGTATGTATCGATTAAACATTTATTCCACAAAGAAAAAAAATGAAATTTTCAAGAAATGTTTTGTGTATAAAAAATATTTTTTGTGTTTGTGTATATGTATATATATATATGTTTGTGAATTAAATATTTTTGTGTATATGTATATGTATATGTATATGTATATGTATATGTATATATATATGGATGAGTATGCAAAAATCAGTTTCTTATATGTATTTTTTAAGAAATGTTTTTTTTTGAATGCTGTAAAAATGGTGGACTATATATGTTTTGCGAATTAAATTTTTTTGTGTATATGTATATAGATGAGTACGCAAATCAGTTTCGTATATTTACTATATTTTTTTTTATACATTTTTCTTCCAGGACATAGATGTGATCATGTATTATCTCAAAAAAAAGTCAAATTATTCCATGAGAAATACATATTGATTCACCACTGTGGACTGTAATTTTAGTGCACTGATGCATGACATATGGGCTTCGTATGCTGATTATGAAAACGGTGTGTGTAATGCTAACTCGGAACGGACAGTACATGCATATATAAATGGATTCAGGTTGCAGGCCACAGTGCCATGGTACACAGTTGACAACGTTTTTATTCCAGTCAACATGAAGGATAAATTCCATTGGTTCTAATTGTCGTATGCTTTACCAAAAGCACCATATACATATACGACTCAACTAGATCCGCTGTCCATGACGGATTCGTAGCTAAAGAGGTCAACAAGTATGCGGAACTAGTACCCACGTACCTGACGACTGAGGACTTTTACGAAAAGAAGGGGTTGGACGTTCATGAGCATCCAAGTTATAAGTTGCACTCTGAATACGATCCATTTGACATAGTCCATGTGAACAACATACCCATAAAGCCTGAAGGCAGCTTGTAAGTTACTTAAAAACCTTATCCAGCTTTCTATTTTATACACTTACATGATTATATATACGGCTTTTCCTTTTACATTTTTTGGGTCTTCTTGCAGGGAATGTGGAGTATATTTGGCAGCTTTTGCCGGATTTTTGAGCGATGGGAACGACATCCCAGTAATCAGCATTGATTCAGAACAAATGCGCACTCCCTACGCAGCTCTTTTGTGGGACTACGGTATGAGGAAGATACAATAAGATGCCATCACTGATAATGAGGCACCGCCGAAGCAAAATAGGACGTCTGTTGGCAGTGGCGGCGAACGAATCGAAATCTAGCTGATACTCAGTTTCTGGGCAACACATCTTATTGAAACATAGAATAACTTACCACATATTCATATTCTATGTAGCTTAAACAATAATTTTAATGTCATTTTTCATAGTTTTGTCTTACACTGGATATTGCCTTTTTGAGCTATAATATTTTTTGCTAAGTATTTTATGATCTCATTTTTTCGGGGGACCCTATAGTTTTTCGTCAATGATGTGAGTTATCCATGCAACTAGTTGATATACAATTTTTTTCCAAACAGTGAATTATTCAAATGTTTTATATAATATTACAGCGCAAGTAAGAAGTGAAATCATATACACGATCATGTTATAGCTTTAACGTACAATAAAGAAAAATTTACACTTTTTATACGATTGGTAAAAGAGATGATACTTATATTAAAGAAAAAACTCATACATATCTAATAGACGATGACACCACCATTATACATATACCATGTAATACAGTCAGTTAACTACACAAACTCCATAAGGAAAATATATAAATACCAAACTATATAACTAAATACAAATCATCCATTTTCACAAAATAACTGGCACTTACACTATAACAACATATTGTATATCCAATAGTTGTAAAATCCATCGTTATACATATTACAGTCTGTAAATTAGTAATATAATTATACAAAAATACAAACAAAAGATAGATAAACAAAATGTATAAATACACAGACAAAAACAACTGCACAAAGTGTATAACCATCATTTTTATTTCAAACTGGCTGAAAATACTTATTCAAATAACAAGAACTCAAACTCACAGAATACAAATACATGCAAGGAATAAACTACTTTAATAAATCATAAAATTTGTTCCACGCTAAATACTACGGGGCCTATTCCTACACGAACGCTTGTTGTGACCTGCATTTTCACATATACTACATGTATTTTTACTCTTGCTTGCTAGCAGCTCCAAGAATGACTTATCTCGAGTCTTCTTGTTTGGCCTTCCTGGAGGTCTTTTATATACAGGCGATAGAACCACATCAGCCAATATGTGGTCTGGTATGACCCAATCTTTTCGATCCGGCAGAGGATAGATTGGTATCTCATAACTTTTCAACACTATTTTTGATTTATATAGATCGGAGCAATACTCATATGGTTCTACATGTTTATACTTTAACACAGCCCAAGCATGTGCACATGGTATTTCATCAATCTGAAATCGACCGCAACTACATGTCTTATTTTCAAGACAGACTATATATGTTCTCCCTTCATCACTAAAGGTGTGCACGTGGACACTTGACGATACAACCTAATAAAAAATATAAAAAAGGACAGGAATAATATATGCAATAAGAATACAATAAAAAAATAAATTATTCATAGTTATACAACAAAAACTTATTACCGTCATCCTCGTACTCTTGATTTCATTTTTCACAAGAATATCCTGGAATTTACCCATAAGGGGGGTAAATATATAAGTTGTCTGCTTTTGATTTTCGCAGTTCCATCTGCCAAACATCAGCCGGACTTCTTCCAGAAATTCAAAAATCGGCAACTCGCGCGCCGACACCAAAGCTGAATTAATACTTTCTGCAATGTTCGAAGTCATACACCACCCCCGATGAGCAGTTGCATAAATCCTAGCCCATTTATCATACCCAGCCAGTTGCAAGTACTCCTTAACTCTTATATCAACCTTTTTCACTATTTTCATCAACCTATCAAAATCAGCATGTGTATAAGCCTTTGCCATCGTATAAAACACCTCGTTCAACTTTGCATGCGACTTTCGGTACCTCGCCTGCACATTATTCCATAAGTGCCATATACAAGTATAATGAGGTATTCCATCATATATCGTCATAACAGCCTTTATGATGCTCTCATTTCTATCAGAAACTACGCGCATTCCATCCCTTTGTCCATATGCTTCCTTAAACTACCGGAAAAACCACGTCCAGGAAGCATCATTTTTTGAATCGACAATTCCATAGGCTAGTGGAAATATGTGCCCTGTACATACAATAAACCCTTTTTTCAAGTTAACTAAATTGTATATAGAATAACTATTATATGCATTAGATTCAGATTATACACATGAAAACATGGCACCATACCTGCCCCATCCATGGTAATTGCTGAAAGGAACTGGCCATTAAATGGACCTCTAAGGTGACTCCCATCCACAACAATTATAGGCCTACAGTGATCAAATCCTTTTATAAAAGCACGCTGAGCAACGAACACGTAAAGGAACTCACTTTCTTCTGTCTTCTTTAAACATATGTGTGAGCCCAGATACGTACTATCCAACATGTATAAATAAGCAGGTAATTTGTTATACGATCCAAATGGAGTCTCTCTCAAACAATTCAATGCTTTCTCCTTTGCCCTCCATGCTAACATGTACGTAATATCAACCCCAAGATCCTGTTTGACATCATTTTTAATATCTGAAGCCGTGTATTTTCGCTTGTGATTTTCCAATCTAGGCATCACAAGCCCACCAATCAGATTACTGGTTACCTGCCGCTGTGAATATATTCGATCCTTCAACTGACACGTATGAACCATGTTGAATGTTTTTATTCGAAACATGGCAGTTTTATTAATTGCAGAAGCTTTCATCAACCATTCACATTCCTCAGATTTACACACAATAATATAACTGCAATCATATACATAAAAATAATTCATATACACAAATAATTGTGTTTTGCACGCAACAAATAAAAATCACACAAATTTGATAGTACGAACAAAAATAATGACAGCACGAAAAAAAAAGACTATGTATAATGTGCATATACCTTACTACATTCGACCTCCTTGACTTGAATTGGAACCTTTCCGCAATTGCATATTGAGACATAACAGCTTTTAACGTAGCCTTGTTTATGTATACCTGGTCTACCTCCACATACTTATGCGAAGGATCACATATGACTCCATTCATGTCTCCGGGACCAAAAGCATGCAGGGGCTCAACTAACTCATCGACAGAAAGATCACGATTTTCAAAATCACCAAATCCAACTATTGAATGTGCCTCAAACTCCGAAAGTGATTGTTTCGAAGAACTTCCACCAACAACAGTATCAATCATCTACTTATAAAAAATGCTTCCACAAATTGGATACTTATTGAAATCATTATTAGATTTCCTCAACATAACATAAACCCCCACACCCAATCATTGTGTATCACAATTGGCATATCTACAGATTCGATCTTGTATTCCATTCTGATTACATTCTTAGTAAGATCAACACCGATTTGGTTTGCAACCAGCGTATACAATTCCAGGTAGGTTGCTTGCTCTCTGAAAAACAATGCCCTCCAACATATAGTCAACGTAACAATTTTCATCGTCCCACCATCCCGAATGCATTACCATAAGAGCTATCGAAGTCATTTCTGTAAACAACACATTACATATATATACAACAAATTACAAACATATACAGTCCAATATGCATATTTGTATATAACAAAATTAATAAACAACTTTATACAACAAAAATAATATACAAAATTGATTTGTGTACTCATCTATATACATATACATATATATCTACACAAAATATCTAATTCACAAACATTTACATATACCTATACATATACACAAAAAATATTCCTTATACACAAAACAGTTGGCTGTGTGCATACATATTCAACAGTTTGCATGCGATTTTCTTCATCTCGCCGAACAATTTATACTTACACAACATAACTGATGTATAAATTATTCATCTTTTATCTATCGTAATGTTAGATATTAATCAACAGTATAAACACATATATGCGCAATCACAAATAATTGAATCAAGACAACATCAAGTCGTACCATTTTATACAAGTAAAATTAACATTTTAATGCACACATCCGTCGAACAACACCACCAATTCTACATGTTCCTACGATCCAAATCAATAAATATACAGAATTAAAAAGCTTTTTCGTAAAAATGGAAACAAACATACATAATTAAAAAGCTTTTTCATATAAATGGAGACTGATATTAACAAAGAAGGGCAAGAATTTCAAATTCAAATAAACTACAATATTTGTTCATCATGATTTTAGTAATTCGTATAATACCATAAAATCACACGATCAAACGTATAAAAAACAAAATCAAAAATCAACTTTACCTCGGTAGAATTCGTATAGATTAGCGCCTTTTTTTTGTTTTTTTCCAGCATTACTCGTCGCTACAGTATTTCCTTTTTTAGATTTATGTTACAGATTCATATTAGGTAATAAATATTGAATACATTGACCTTCTATTATTTAAGGGAACGTTTCCTTTATTGTATCTAATCAGTAATTAATCAACATTAAATGCCAGCTATTCTTTTTTGTATAAAATATTAGTGCAATATCATTTTATACAAAGCACAGTACACGTTCAAAAGGCTATAGAATGTAATTTTCAAAACTGTGGCTATTTTAGCCTATTATGTTTCACTAGGTGGTTGTTTATGAAAATTTCACTTTTTAAATTTATAATATACTGGCATGATCCAAAATCAGGTGTGATGATACTTGCCTTAACCCATCAAGACAAGCCAACCTAAGATGGTGGGAAAATATGAAAAGTGAAAATATAGCAGAATTTAAGCAAAAGTAAGAAATGAGATAACAATCATAAAAGTCACAAAGTATAGAACCTTCTTAGTGACTTGGTGTCACATGTATATTGATACCTATTGGTATCATATAAGATTAATTTTTTTAAGAAATAATTTAAAAAAAATTATTAGACTCTAAATTAGTAGAAAATTTATTCTTTGTGATACTCCATCGGTATGTTCATACCATATTAGGATCATATATGACTGAGCTTAATCCTCTATGATACTCACCCGATATATTGGTACCCTATCGATATCCTCTATGATACTCTGACGGTATATTGATGATGCCCTATCGATATTATGATGATTCCCTATAGGTAGCATATAGGATTAGACTTTTAAAAAAAAAGAAATAATTAAGATATGATACCGATAGGGTGTCACAGAAAAGCTTGTTGTCATTCTATATGATACTCTACCAGTATATTGATAACTTATCAGTATTTTTTAAGTACTCCGTTGATATACTGATACCCTATTAATATCCTCTGTGATACTCCATCAATATATGGTTCCCTATCGATATCAAGTAGGGTGCGCTGACGTCCGCATGATATCAGTGCACGAATTTTAATTGTAGGCAAATTAAGAGGGGGATATTTATTATTGAGTGGGGGCGGGGGGGATCATAAATGTAAGGGTGTATATGAATGAAAATAGTTTGCTTCAAAGGGGTATTGGCTTAGTTTTTCCTTTCCCAAAAGGAAAAACTATGCAAAATAAACCAAATGTAAAATTATTTATTCAAATTGGATCCAACCCAAATAATTTACTCTTAATAGATCCATGACTCAAAGTATTTACCCTCTTACCTCACTTTCTCATTTTTTATTTCGCCCATAACGTCCATATAAAGTCAACATGGTTGATCTGAATTAATTATTTATGATACTCCAGTGGTATATTGATACCATATCAGTATCATATAGGATGAGCTTAATCTGCTGTGATACTCTATCGTTATATTGCTTATCAATATCATATAATATTGGACTCTTTTTTCTAAGAAATAAATAAGAAAGAATTAAAAGAAAATTATTAAACTCTAAATTAGTAGAAAACATATTCTTTGTGATACTCCATCGATATACTGATACCATATCGGTATCATATAGAACTGAAGCTTTATTCTTTATGATACTCCATCGGTATATTGATACTTTATTGATATCATGTAGTTTTGAGCTCTTTTTTTAAATAATAAAACAATTAAGAATGTCACGCCCCGGGAGGGTACCCTTGGCGTGGCCGGCACTCAGAGACTATTGCTAGTCTCCAAGCGAACCACTTAGCTTCATCACATCATTCAATCAAATAAACTTTACTGAACAGCGGAAAATATAATTAGGTAATGGACACATCTCATCTAAAGTCTCAAAAGAGTATATAAAATAATGAAGGCTAGTAGAAAGAACTAGCTCACAGTCTCAACATCAATACTCGACCCTCGTCTATAAAGCCTCTATCATTAATCATGTGGTGCCAATGACAAATCCATGGCTACCCAAATCAAAACAAAATCAATAGTCCAATCTAACTCTAAAGCATGATGAAATAAAAGTAGTGGATCCTCCGAAGTAGGGGAGGCTCACCGAATCAGCTTCGAATCTCAGACCTCCAATGGAGCGCCTGTTGATGATCTCTAGTACCTGCCTCTACATCATAAAACGATGCAGTCCAGAGTGGACGTCAGTACTTGGAATGTACTGGTATGTAAAATAGCTGAATGAAACAGACACCGGTAGAATAATATGGAAACAACAACAACTTAAAATACATATCAAATCACATCAGTAGTCAAATGTCTGTCTATGCAAGAATAAAGAGTAGACAAGTGACCTATCATCAACTCAAACCTCATCAATCATCTCAGACTCATCTCAAAGGAGCTCATCTCCTCTTATCTCATCACATTTCATTTCATCTCATCTCATCTCAGTGGAGCTCACCTCCTCTCATCTCTATCCGACTCAGAATAGGGTAAGAAGTTTATGGGAGTTTCTCTTAACCGACAACAATCACTTATGAGCCAGTGATTGTACAACAATCCCGCTGGTGTTGCCACGACCGTCCCGTACTTGCCAGGTAGAGACGAATCGAAACCATAATGGATAAATCCAAGATGGAAACAGAACAATCAACAAAGTACGCTATTGATTTCAGGGACATAAACTCAAGAGGAAAACCTCTTCTATGCTTGGCGACATAGTTTAATGGGTTCGAGTGGGACTCACTCTTTTCCATTTCGGTGCTCGATACTCCTCCCGACTCAATGCTCATAAAATCATCAATCCAATCAAACCAATCTCGTAGGGACTTTAACCCCATCAACAATCGGTATCTCATAGGGACTTTAACCCTATCATCAATCAAGCTCATAGGGACTTTAACCCTCTCATCAATCAATCTCATAGGGACTTTAACCCTCTCATCATTCATTCTCATCAATGACCCAAGATTAGAACAATCATTAGGAATCAAGTGAATAGACACATCGGTAGAGTTTATTTGTAGAGACTCATAAGACAATCAAACTCTATCAATTCATCATCATCCTCTCATCACAATCACAATCACAATCAACAATCTTAACTCAAGGCTCTAGACTCATTCTCTCATCACAATCACAATCACAATCAACAATCTTAACTCAAAGCTCTAGACTCATCATTCTCTCATCACAATCACAATCACAATCTTAATTCAAGGCTCTAGACTCATCATTCTCAAGTTCATTATGCATGCTATTTCAAATTAATCATGTATGGTTATGCGAATTCTCATGAAAATATCCAACTTAAGAAAACCAATAGTATGATGATCATTAACATAGAAAACATATAGTTTCAAATATAATTTCCAAGAAAATCCATCAAAGAAATCATGCATGCAGACTCTTCAATCATCAACTCATCTATGACCTCTATGGGGCACATGAGAGAACGATCTCATGTTTTAGTTTAGCCTTACATACCTGTGATGCCGTTAGCAATCGAGTACTTTCGGGGTCTCCGCTCGAATTCTTCCCACAAGCTCTTCTCTCTTCTCCTCAAGCCCTAGCCTTGTTAGTTTCTAAGGGATAGGACTTAGAATGAGGTTTTAGACCCTTTTCTGGTTGAAAACGACTTAATTACTCGTGTACCAGTGTTTAAGAGGGACTAGGGATTGACTAGAATGCCCCTAGAATTAAATTTAGGAATTTGCAGTTCGGAAAACACACGGTCCGCGACGCGGACCTATCGCGTACTGTGTAATTTTGGAAAAAGTGCTTTTGTACGAGTTCTCTCCATCCCGTCGAAACTTTTGGAAAACACACAAGTGCCACTCCGCGTCAGGTCCGCGATGCGCCTCCGTCACGGACAACCACTGTTTTGTGACTTGATCCAAAAATTTATCTTTCGATCGGGTCGCTCTAAAATTCGACCGAGACCTTTTTCCCACTCCATTTTCCATGCTGATCACAAATCCGGTCTCGGATTCGCCATACGAGCATCGGAAGATGCGTTACGCGCATACCCTCACTCCAGGGTATTTTGGTAATTTTACCGGGCGTTACATCATCTGCCCCTTGGGATCATTCGTCCTCGAATGATGAGTAGAGGTGGGGACTAAAGCACAAATAGACTCGAGAATCATCTTCCACTCAGTTCAATCAATCCATCCTCGACTAGGCAATAGTAAGTCGCATCAAAATAAAACAATCAGTTTAGTGAAGAGCAAGGATTTTTACCTTCAATGTTTCCATCATCCGTTGGCACGAATAGGTGTGGGTATTTGGCCCTCATCTCCTCCTCAGCTTCCCATGTGGCTTCTTCAACGAATTGATTCCTCCACAGGACTTTGACTGAGGCTATCTCTTTGTTCCTCAACCTGCGAATCTGACGATCAAGGATCTGAACCGGGACCTCTTCATAAGATAGGCTATCTTTCACTCCAAGGCCATCGATAGGAATCACCACGGCGGGATCTCCCAAGCATTTCTTCAGCATCGACACATGGAATACCGGATGAACTCCCTCTAACTCGGAAGGTAACTCCAACTCGTAAGCAACCTTCCCAATCCTTTTTACGATCTGATATGGCCCAACATATCGTGGGCTTAACTTTCCCTTCTTTCCAAACCTTAGGACACCCTTCATAGGTGATACCTTCAAATACACCCAATCATCTATCTCAAACTCTAAGTCCCTTCTCCTTACGTCGGTGTAGGATTTTTGGCGACTCTGGGCAGTCTTTAGCCTCTCTCTAATGATCGTGATTTTTTCCATCGACTGGTGCACAAGGTCAGGTCCAATCAGCCCTGCTTCTCCAACCTCAAACCACCCAATCGACGATCTACATCTTCTCCCGTACAGGGCCTCATAAGGAGCCATCTGAATGCTCGCATGATAACTATTGTTATATGCGAATTCGATCAAGGGTAGATGATCATCCCAATTTCCTTTGAAGTCAAGTACACAAGCTCTCAACATGTCCTCGAGTGTTTGAATCGTACGCTCTGCCTGACCATCCGTCTGCAGGTGAAAAGCTGTACTCAGATTCACCTTAGTACCCAAACCTTTCTGAAATGATCTCCAGAACTGGGAGGTAAATTGAGCCCCTCTGTTCGAGATGATAGACAAAGGAACCCCATGCAATCTCACGATCTCCTGGACGTACAATCTGGCATACTCTTAGTGTTTGTTGTCTTTACTGCCAAGAAGTGAGCCGACTTTGTCATCCTATCCACGATCACCCATATCGAATCATGTTGCTTTCGAGATTTCGGCAGGCCAGTGATAAAGTCCATGTTGATCATCTCCCGTTTCCACTCCGGAATTTCAAAGTTCTGAGCCAATCCACATGGCCTTTGATGCTCAACCTTCACTTGTTGGCAATTTGGGCATTTCGAGACAAACTCTGCAACATCCCTCTTCATCCCATTCCACCAATAGACTTCCCTTAAGTCGTGGTACATTTTGGTGGAGCCAGGGTGAATGGAATATCTCGTGTTATGAGCTTCTGCCATGATTCTGTCTCGTATGCCATCAACATTTGGGACACACAATCGACTTTGATATCTCAGTACACCATCTCCCCCTTTTGAGAAGACCGTCACCTTCTGATTGTGGACATCCTCCTTCAATTGGAGTATGACTGGGTCTTGGTCTTGTTTTTCTTTCACTTCTATCACTAGCGAGGAAGCAGACCCGTTCTCCACATTAACTCCTCCTTCATTGTTCTCCTCAAGTCGGACCCCTAATCGAGCCAACCGGTGTACGTCCTTGGCTAATTCCCTCTTTCCTTCCTCCACATGGGCTGTGCTACCCATTGATAACCTGCTAAGAGCATCAGCAACAACGTTAGCTTTACCTGGATGATAGTGAATGTTCATGTCGTAATCCTTGAGCAATTCCAACCATCTCCTCTGTCGCAAGTTAAGCTCCTTCTGACTGAAAACATACTGCAAGCTCTTGTGGTCTGTGAACACATCCACGTGTACCCCATACAAGTAGTGACGCCAGATCTTAAGTGCGAACACTACCGCTGCCAACTCGAGGTCATGGGTTGGGTAATTCCCTTCATGGACCTTGAGTTGCTTGGAGGCATAGGCTATCACCTTCCCCCTTTGCATTAGTACACATCCCAGTCCGACCCTTGAGGCATCACAATAAATCACAAAGCCCTCATTTCCCTCGGGTAAAGTTAAGACTGGTGCAGTAGTCAATCTCGTTTTCAATTCCTGGAAACTCTTCTCACATTCCTCGGACCACTGAAACTTGACCTTTTTCTGGGTCAACTTGGTCAATGGTGCGGATAAGGAAGAAAATCCTTCTACAAACCTACGGTAGTAGCCCGCCAACCCCAAGAAACTTCTAATGTCGGTCGGAGTGGTCGGTCGTGGCCAGTTCTTAACCGCTTCAATCTTCTGGGCGTCCACCTGAATACCGTCACCGGAAACAACGTGGCCCAGGAAGGCTGCTGACTTAAGCCAGAACTCACACTTTGAAAATTTTGCATACAACTCATGGTCCCTAAGAGTTTGGAGGACAACTCTGAGGTGATTGGCATGCTCCTCCTCACTCCTTGAATATATCAGAATATCATAGATGAATACAATCACAAACAAGTCAAGATACAGTTTGAACACCCTGTTCATCAAGTCCATAAAGGCGGCAGGTGCATTCGTCAACCCAAAGGACATGACCAGGAATTCAAAATGGCCATATCTAGTCCTAAAGGTTGTCTTTGGAATGTCGCACTCTCTCACCTTCAGCTGATGGTAGCCAGATCTGAGGTCTATCTTAGAGAAACAAGAGGTGCCCTGAAGTTGGTCAAACAAATCATCTATCCTTTGGAGAGGATATTTGTTCTTCACCGTGACCTTGTTCAGTTGCCTATAATCAACACATATTCTGAGAGACCCATCTTTCTTTCGCACGAATAGGACAGGAGCACCCCATGGTGAAACACTTGGCCTAATGAAGCCCTTCTCTAGCAAATCTTTTAGTTGCTCTTTCAATTCTTTCAACTCGGCGGGGGCCATCCTGTAAGGTGGAATCGAAATGGGTTGGGTATCAGGAAGAATGTCAATCCCGAAGTCAATCTCCCTATCAGGAGGGACTCCGGGCAGATCATCAGGA
Organism: Solanum rostratum; assembly: GCA_029948455.1. Taxonomy (NCBI): domain Eukaryota; kingdom Viridiplantae; phylum Streptophyta; class Magnoliopsida; order Solanales; family Solanaceae; genus Solanum; species Solanum rostratum. Next base: position 22,058,351 of record CM057048.1, read on the forward strand.
AACACTTCCGGATACTCACTAACAATCGGAACTGACTCAAGAGTTGGGGACTCAACCTCGTCTGATTTCACTCGTACTAGGTGATAGATACAACCTTTGGAAATTAACTTCCGGGCTTTAAGATATGAGATAAACCTCCCCCTCGGTGTCACTGAGTCACCCTTCTACTCTAGAACTGGTTCATTTGGAAATTGGAACTTAACAATTCGGGATCTACAATCAACAGAGGCATAACAGGCGTGGAGCCAATCCATGCCAAGGATCAAGTCAAAACCAATCATCTTCAGCTCAATCAAATCAACAAAAGTGTCCCTATGATAGATGGACACTACGCAAGTCCTATAAACTCTCTCAGCTCGAATAGACTCACCCACTGGAGTAGAAACATCAAAAGGTTCCAGGAGACTCTCAGGGGTCATATCAAATTTACTGGCCACATAAGGAGATACAAATGACAGTGTGGCACCAGGGTCCATCAAGACATAACAATCAAAAGTAAAGACACGAATCATACCTGTCACAACATCTGGGGAGTTCTCCTGATCTTGGCGACTACCCATGGCGTACAAGCGGTTTGTTGCTCCGCCTGTTCCTGACATAGTGGCCCTCTGGTTCCCTCCTACTGGTGGGGCTGATGCAGTGGATTGAGCTCGGCTATCCCATCGAGGACAGTCTCTCTGATAGTGACCCACTTGGCCACATTTGTAGCACCCATCATTTCCCTCACGACATCTTCCCAGGTGCAATTTGCCACACTTTTTACATGGTGGTTGACCCCGCGATCCTTGAGCCACACTAGCTTGTGACTGGGACCCATGGGCTCTAGTATTCTGGGACCTTTGATCATCCCTGATCCTGGGCGTGGGCGCACTAGCAGATGATGGTGTTGGAAATCGATGACCATTGCCTCTCCTTCCCGTCTCATAGCTAGACGTTTTGGCTTTCTTGCGCCTGAATTCCTCCTTGTCATGCTGCCTCTCCTCATCAGCTTGTTGTACAAATGTCATCAATCGCCCAATGTCCATATCACTCACCAGCATTGCCCCTCTGCCATCCCTTTTGGGCCCTCTATTCAACCCATCGACATACATTCCCATTACCCCCCTCATGTCGGCAATCATATCTGGAGCATAGCGAGATAGCTGTGTGAACTTCAGGCCATACTCCTGCACGGTCATGGAGCCCTGTTTTAGATTCAGAAACTCCCTCACCTTAGCCTCTCTTTTCTCCCTTGGGAAGAAGCGTCCCAAGAAGGCCTCCTCAAACACTGCCCAGGTCACACATGAATCACCATCCACTCGGCCATTCTTCCATTGGTCGAACCACAACCTGGCCACCCCTTTGAGTTGGTAGGCGGCCAATTCAACTCTATCCACATCCGCCACATGCATCACTTGGAACATCTTCTCAAGCTCCTCAATATAGCTCTCGGGGTCTTCAGTAGCTATCGACCCCGTGAACTCAGGCGGGTTCATCCTCAGAAATTCCCGGACTTTGGAGGTGTCATGAGTGTCCAGTCTGCCCGCTCCCTGTCTCACAGGAGGTGCCGCAACAGCCTGGGCTAGAGCCCGAATAGCTTGGCGTAACTCGGCATTGGAGACCTCGTCCTGAGGGGGTTGTTCGACAGGAACCGCTGGATCCACGGGCCCCTCGGGTACTTGGGGTTCAGGTGGGTTAACAGCTTGCCTGGCAGGACATCCCCTTCCTCTGCCAGCTCTTTTGGGAGGCATGTTATCGATTCTGCACGTGTAACGCACGAATTAGAGGATAGTTTTCATAGAGTTCTACTCCATCGCACGATTTAGAGTAAGAAAGAAGTGTAACCATTCCTAATGTCCCATAGCCTCCTGCTTATGAAGTGTGATCGACAACACACCCATAAACAAGACTCTACTGGACACGGCCTCATAGACTCCCTAGGACACTTGAACTCTGTGCTCTGATACCAAGTTTGTCACGCCCTGGGAGGGTACCCTTGGCGTGGCCGGCACTCAGAGACTATTGCTAGTCTCCAAGCGAACACTTAGCTTCATCACATCATTCAATCAAATAAACTTTACTGAACAGCGGAAAATATAATTAGGTAATGGACACATCTCATCTAGAGTCTCAAAAGAGTATATAAAATAATGAAGGCTAGTAGAAAGAACTAGCTCACAGTCTCAACATCAATACTCAACCCTCGTCTATGAAAGACTCTATCATTAATCATGTGGTGCCAATGACAAATCCATGGCTAACCAAATCAAAACAAAATCAATAGTCCAATCTAACTCTAAAGCATGATGAAATAAAAGTAGTGGATCCTCCGGAGTAGGGGAGGCTCACCAAATCAGCTTCGAATCTCAGACCTTCAACGGAGCGCCTGTTGATGATCTCTAGTACCTGCCTCTACATCATAAAACGATGCAGTCCAGAGTGGACGTCAGTACTTGGAATGTACTGGTATGTAAAATAGCTGAATGAAACAGACACCGGTAGAATAATATGGAAACAACAACTTAAAATACATATCAAATCACATCAGTAGTCAAATGTCTGTCTATGCAAGAATAAAGAGTAGACAAGTGACCTATCATCAACTCAAACCTCATCAATCATCTCAGACTCATCTCAAAGGAGCTCATCTCCTCTTATCTCATCACATTTCATTTCATCTCACCTCATCTCAGTGGAGCTCACCTCCTCTCATCTCTATCCGACTCAGAATAGGGTAAGAAGCTTATGGGAGTTTCTCTTAACGAACAACAATCACTTATGAGCCAGTGATTGTACAACAATCCCGCCGGTGTTGCCACGGCCGTCCCGTACTTGCCAGGTAGAGACGAGTCGAAACCATAATGGATAAATCCAAGATGGAGACAGAACAATCAACAAAGTCCGCTATTAATTTCAGGGACATAAACTCAAGAGGAAAACCTCTTCTATGCTTGGCGACATAGTTTAATGGGTTCGAGTGGGACTCGCTCTTTTCCATTTCGGTGCTCGATACTCCTCCCGACTCAATGCTCATAAAATCATCAATCCAATCAAACCAATCTCGTAGGGACTTTAACCCCATCAACGATCGGTATCTCATAGGGACTTTAACCCTATCATCAATCAAGCTCATAGGGACTTTAACCCTCTCATCAATCAATCTCATAGGGACTTTAACCCTCTCATCATTCATTCTCATCAATGACCCAAGATTAGAACAATCATTAGGAATCAAGTGAATAGACACATCGGTAGAGTTTATTTGTAGAGACTCATAAGACAATCAAACTCTATCAATTCATCATCTTCCTCTCATCACAATCACAATCACAATCAACAATCTTAACTCAAGGCTCTAGACTCATCATTCTCTCATCACAATCACAATCACAATCAACAATCTTAACTCAAGGCTCTAGACTCATCATTCTCTCATCACAATCACAATCACAATCTTAATTCAAGGCTCTAGACTCATCATTCTCAAGTTCATTATGCATGCTATTTCAAATTAATCATGTAGGGTTATGCAAATTCTCATGAAAATATCCAACTTAAGAAAACCAATAGTATGATGATCATCAACATAGAAAACATATAGTTTCAAATATAATTTTCAAGAAAATCCATCAAAGAAATCATGCATGCAGACTCTTCAATCATCAACTCATCTATGACCTCTATGGGGCACATGAGAGAACAATCTCATGTTTTAGTTTAGCCTTACATACCTGTGATGCCGTTAGCAATCGAGTACTTTCGGGGTCTCCGCTCGAATTCTTCCCACAAGCTCTTCTCTCTTCTCCTCAAGCCCTAGCCTTGTTAGTTTCTAAGGGATAGGACTTAGAATGAGGTTTTAGACCCTTTTCTGGTTGAAACAACTTAATTAGTCGTGTACCAGTGTTTAAGAGGGACTAGGGAGTGACTAGAATGCCCCTAGAATTAAATTTAGGAATTTGCAGTTCGGAAAACACACGGTCCGCGACGCGGACCTATCGCGTACTGTGTAATTTTGGAAAAAGTGCTTTTGTACGAGTTCTCTCTATCCCGTCGAAACTTTTGGAAAACACACAAGTGCCACTCCGCGTCAGGTCCGCGACGCGCCTCCGTCGCGGACAGCCACTGTTTTGTGACTTGATCCGAAAATTTATCTTTCGATCGGGTCGCTTTAAAATTCGACCGAGACCATTTTCCCACTCTATTTTCCATGCTGATCACAAATCCGGTCTCGGATTCGCCATACGAGCATCGGAAGATGCGTTACGCGCATACCCTCACTCCAGGGGCATTTTGGTAATTTTACCGGGCGTTACAAAGAAAAATTGCTAAAGTCACAAACTTTTTTTATTAAACTTTAAATTAGTAAAAAGTATATCTACTGATACTCCGTTGGTATATTGATACTATATTAGTATTATATAGGACTGAGTTTAGTTCTCTGTCAATACTCTATTGGTATATTGATACTATACTGATATCATATAGTTTTGGGCTTCTTCTTAAGAAGTAAAACAGTTAAGTAAAAATTATTAAAACCACAAAATTATTTATTAAACTATAAATTAGTAGAAAATATATTTTTTGTGATATTTTGTTTATGTACTGATACCATGTCGGTATCATATATGTTTGAGCTTAATCCTGTGTAATTTTCAACCAGTATATTGATAACCTGTTGGTATCATATAGGGTGCAAAAATCAGAGCGCAAATTTTGTAGCAAAGTAATATAAATATAAAAAAGTATAGGAAATATTACATAATTAAGCAAACTTAAGACTAATAATATCATATATTATCTACATTTTAGTTTTATTACATTAATGGCATTCCCGTTATTTATTTTTTTTTGCTACTAAAGATGTGGTTCCCACCAACCCCATGTATAAAACCTAAATCCTTTTCCCTCCTTCTTTTAGCCTCCATTATACACACGTTTACACTCCACCTTCATTAACCGATTCCGCCATTTAAGCCACCATCACACGCTTAAATCTCTCGAAAATCTTAACAAATCAAGTCAAGATCTGCTTAACTAAGGTAATATTTCATTTTTATTTCAAAATGCATACTTGAAATTTCAAGTTTTATTTTTTTTTGGCGCTTTTTTATTTTTGCTCACCCTGTTCAAATTTTCCTCAATTTTTTACTATTTAGCCGAAATTTTCAACTCATCTTCCATACAATATGGTGAAGGAGTCTTCATCTAAAAGGATTACAAGAGGTATTCATTGTGCATGTTAAAAAAATGGAAGCATTGCCCTCATTTTCACTCGGATTAACTCAAGAAATTGAGAATATTGCAGGGTCAAGTTCAAAATCTAGGGTTAGTGATGAAGGAGCATCCAATGCCGACCCAATTTCAAAGTTAAGGAGTCAACAAAACAAGAGGAAAGCTGTTGATAATGGCTCTGAATCGTCTGACAGTGATGAGTTTGATACAGGCGAGAAGGAGGTATGTTTTAGCTTTTAAAATCTTGGTATTTTTATTGTGTCTTTTATTTATATGTTTATACAAAAAATATAATTGTCAGATCTGATGATGTTTTTATAAAATCAGGGGTGTATAAGGGTAGATTTGTACAAAAATAAACTCTCACAGTATATGATTTTAAGTATTTATACAGTCATGGAATGTATGTGAAATGCAACTGTGTATATATAAATTCAGTACATTGGAAATTTTGGGTAATGTTTATACAACCCTGAAATCCACCATTTAAGTATAATGTAAATTTCCATGGAATCCATCATTTAGCCCTCCTTATACATTATATAAATTATTACGGAGGAAAAGTTATACAAACCTGGTCCATGCAACTTTAAAAAAACACAAATGTTCAAGTGTATAAATTTATTACAAGTAAGCACACATGTATAAGATCATGAAAATTTTATACACTTTAATGACATACATGTATAAATTGATCTGTATATTTATGTGTAATTATACAGTGAGCAACATTGTATAAAATATACTAGATTTTATATAAATTGATATGTATATTTTATGTGTAATTATACAGTGAGCAGCATTGTATAAAATATACTAGATTTTATACAAGCTAGTTGTATACAAAAAACAGAGATTGTTTACCAAAGTATGATTATACACTTTCTGTGTTTATTTATACAGTTTCTATATTTATATACACAGTGTGTATATATATATATATAAGCCTTAAAAAATATGATTGTATTTTACATGTAGGAAGTTGATTTTATTATTCAAGGTACTCCTACAGTTGTGCAGCGTATGCAATGCTACACAAATATCAGCGTGATGGACGATTTATCACAAATTCTGACTGAAAGTCAGATGAATCGTTTTCGCTGGTCTGCCAAATGCTTTGCACACCTATTTGAACTGAATAGATGTAACCAACTGTTTAAATGTCTCATGATGTTAGAGGTGCAAGGCAGTTCGTCTGAGGCTTTTACTATACACGTAAATGGGTATACTCTACGTTTCACACGTAGAGAATTTGCTATTATATCTGGTTTGAAGTGTTGTGACGACTTGTCCGATTTTATCTTTAACACCGAAGAACCAAATAGGATCTTAAGTAAGTATTTCGGTGGATGTACATCAATTAAAAAGCAACAATTAATTGATAGTTTTAATGACAAGGTCTGGGGTGACAACGACGATGATGCGATGAAGTTTGGTGTTTTATACTATATTCACTCTTTCATCATGTCAGAGGAGCCCAGAACAACTGTGATAAATAGGAATGATTTTGATGTTGTTGAATCTGGTAGATACTCAGATTATCCTAGGGGTAACAAGTCCTTTGATGAGCTTACAAAGAATCTACATGCCTCACATAGACTGGGAAGTACTACAGAATTCATGGTTTTCCACTAGCCATGCAAATATGGATGTATGAATGTTGTTCGAATGTCAACCTAAATATTGTTGTCAAGAAGCATGACAACATCCCACTGGGAGACCACAAATGACCAATCTCGATGGGATTTCATAATGAATGTCATGTTACGAGGCACTCGTAAAAAGGTATAACTTTCCAAGCATTATTAATAATTACATTTGATAGTACACAATTTTTATCTGATTACAAATTTTAATGATTCAACCCCTGTTCAGATTGTTTTTAAAAACATAACTCCAAGTGAAGCAGAGCTATCAACTCTGTCAATACCACCGGAGTATGTTCAACCACGCCCAGCAATGAATCAGGCAGATCCTGTTGCTGCTCACACAGTCAACGAGTCTGACGACGATTTCCAAGACCCTCCCAGTGTAAAACAGTCCAAAGGAAAAGAGAAAATAACACAACGCCGATCTCCTGCAAAGAAAAAGTTAAAGACTTCTATATCGGTTGAACATAACAAGGGACAGTCAGCGATGCCCAAAAAACCACCTGCAAAAAAGACTCCCCTAGCGAAGGATAAGAAGGCGAAACACACGGTTCATGGCAGAAAAAAAAATACTGATGCTACAGCAAGCATTCCTTCAAGTAGCAAGTCAGGTGAACCAACCATATTGCGCGAGGAGTTTGAACTATTCAAGAATTCCGTAAGTTATACTTCTTTCTCACCTACATTCTTGTTCACATTTTGGCTTTTAATTTTATACAATTGTAACCACATAGCAACTATAGGTTAAGGACAATTTTCAAGACTTGAAGAAGATGATGCAAGATAATTTTAACATGCTTTTGCAAGAAATCAGAAATAATAGATCTGATGACAAGGTAGGCACACAATATACTATTCTAATTTTTTATATGTTTTTTATCATACTATTTTAAAATTTTTCTATATTAAATCATATGTTATATACATTAACAGGATAATCCACGGAATGTCCAACCTAAAACGCCTAATGTTAGAGCTGAAATGGATTCTCACGTAACACCCGTTGACAATAAACCAGCTATTATGGGGTGTCTGATTCACCAAACATAGCACAGGTATGATACAATCACACAAAAAACAAGTATACCAATTTTAATTCTTATACAATTTATGTGAAAAGCATGTATAATGACAAAAAAAATTATTTATTTTTTTATACATTTGCAGTTTTTGTACTTATATTGAGTTTTGCATTATTGAAAGGTTCATGCAGGACAATCAGCACACACACATCCTTTGAGTGCTTCAACCACTGGTCCATCTATATTTATTGACGTAGGTTCTGACGAGCCAGAGGTATTATTTAATATACATTTACAGTTATTCATTCGACAAGGCTTGTATTTTTTTTTTAATAAAAAAATATGATGTTTAATATCCTTAAATTTTGCACAAAAAATTATATATAGGCACCCAGAATTCGAGCAGAATCACCTCAAGACATTCACAATATGTCCTCCGCAGAAGTGTGCCACATCCCAGAGCAAACAGACAACACAGAGGTATGTCCACAATTTCTTTATACATTGAATCATGTGTGTATAGATCATGAATATACATTTTTTATACATATACAAATATACACTGTATAATACTCTACCTGTTTATACATTTGAATCATGTGTATATATATTATAATATACTATTTATACACATACATATGCATTATGAATTGGAACTGGTTATTTACATTGTATATAACACTCAATACATGTGGTTAAATTTGTGATGATGTAGCTGATATTGGAACTGGTTATTTGGATTTTGATATGGTTACATGAACACTTAATCCAATAATTTTTAGTAGGAGGAACAGGAAATAGGAATGGACAATTGTTGTCATGTTATACACTGTATAGAATTTTATTTTTTTGTAAATATAGTGAATTTTATGTATGTTATACAGATTATACATATATTAAGCATGTGTGTGAAATCATGCATGTTATTTGCAAATAATTCATCGCAGGAAATTGTTGATCATGTAATTCTTGACGTTCCAAAGGATTTTGAGAGATCGTTAGATGGAGACAATAATCCAGCTGAGCAAAATGAAGCAATTGTGCCACATGGTTCAAGCCCAACAGTCCAGCACACGACAGGTATCGAATCAAGTGGGATCCACGAACAAACAACACCAGCATCTCAGTTTGAATTGCCGGACGATCTTCTTCCCAGTCTTAACCAGGAAAGAATCAACTTGGAAAGACGAATAATGATACATCCAATGGCTTTCGCTTTCACCCCTCCGTCAGATACCGACACGACACCATTGCAATCACGAAGGTTAGAAGGCCAGGACCATTCAATGTTTCACCATACATGACCCCATTTGGATCAGAAACAGGTTAAAATCTTCAAATACAAGCATTTATACATTCTGATCATTAATTTGCTTGCACACATACTTTTGTTGTAATTTATACATTTTACAGGTGGGTCCTCATCCGGTCCAGTGATCTTCCAACAAAAGCATCCATTCGAATCAATTTTCCAGAATCATGATGCATCATTGCACCTGGGTTTCTGGAGATGGCTATGAGTTGATCTTCTATCCAGGCAACCAAAGAAGTAAGCATCCGACTACATTAATTTACTGGTCTCATTTTTTTGAATACGCTTTTTTCCTAATAAAATATTTATCACTATTATTACTTCTTTACTATTAAGGAACACAAAAGGTGAACATTACAAGAGAAACAAGGCTGAATTAAATGTGCCATTTGATTTTGGTGTGGTACAAGTATCAAACAAGAATTGGTTTTACAAGTTGGCAAGTGTAGGAGAGCCGCTCGACGACACGGTATGTCTATTTTTAACAATTGATTATTTTTTTATATACAATCTATTTTCTTACATTACTATACATTTTTTATATATACTTTTTCATTTTTTCATCAAACACATTGATGTAATCATGTATTACCTACGGAAAAAAGCCAAGTATTCCAAGTCTCCAAGCTATTCGTACACAACTGTTGATTGTAACTTTGCTGGAATTATACATGGAATTTGGGAAGTATACTCCGATCTTGATAGCACAGAATGTAATGCAAGCCAAGAAAGGACAATTGTGTCATATATCAACGGGCACAGGTTGCTAGCTGTTGTCCCATGGTCCATGGTGGACAACGTGTTTATACCTGTTTGCCTGAAGGACAAGTTCCACTGGTTGTTACTGATAGTATCATTCAATGACCGATCAATCATGGTATACGACTCAATCAGATCGTCGTCATATGATGTATATATACAAAAAGAAGTCAAGAAGTTTGCTGAGCTTATACCGACATATCTTGCAAAGTCACAGTTCTACAAGAACAAATCTTTTGATACAAACTTGCAGGAAAAGTACAATCCCAACACAGAACACGACCCGTTTGAAATAGTACAAGTTAACAACTTACCACAGCAGAACGAAGAAAGCGTGTAAGTTTTTCACCTAGGACATTTTTCAATTTATTGGACTTATTTATACAACATTCATTTCTTTAATTTTATCTGTTATGTAGGGACTGCGGCATATACTTGGCAGTGTTTGCAGAATATCTGAGTGAAGGCCAGACTCCAGCAGAAAATGCCATAGATTGTGACCTGATGCGTTCTCGATATGCAGCTCTTTTATGGGATTATATTCAGCGCAAGAATGACGAAGGTGCAGTTAGCGAAAATGAAGCTCCAATGAAGCCTCCCAGGGACCCAAGTGACAGCGGTCATAGCGATGCAATTTTAATTTAGATGTCAAGGATGGACTATTTTTTTTTTCAGGTTATGTTTTTAGTTTAGAACATATTTTTAAGAATTCTGTTTTTATTTGTGTAAATTATGTTTACACAATTCTGGATAATTCTGGACAGTGTTTACCAAATCAGGACAACGTGTTTTTTGTTGTGTCTCGACACTAAAGTTTTTTTAAATGCATTCATATACACCTTAAGCAGTTATACATATATATTTATGTTCAATAACCATAATATATACTCAATATATTACATGTAGACAAATAAGCATATATACGAAGAAGGTATATGATATATACTAACATACAAACTAGTATGTAATATACAGGACTGTAGTATACAATTTGTATACAAATATGCATATATATAATTGAATTTTAAATCACATATTTATACACCGCCAGATGAATTCACATATATGTACTAAGACTTCACTTATACGTAAAAAATAACAAATTTATTTATACTCATGTATAACATTCGTTTGAGCTACACTATATGTATTTATACACATGTGCGTATATCCTCTTTAATTCACGAATATTTATAAAAAATTTTATAAGGTTGTGTATTTTATACATTCATAAAAATATCATACATAATCTTATACATATTTATACATAACTTTTATACATTCATATCAATGAATTTAAATATCATATCTATATGGTCACATATTCATTTAACTACATATATTATATTCATACAGCTATACATACACATTAAAGGATAACCTAGAAATGAATGACGAATGTTAATTCTATTTATTATTCAAAAATATGAATAAATAGTTCAATTTAAAGACATAGATGTACTCATAGTCACCAACTAAAAAACCAATAGTGTATAAATTAAGGAACACAGGGCCTATTTCTACAGGATCGCCGGTTATGACCTATACTCCCACGAGTGCTACATGCATTTTTTCCCTTGCATGATAACAATGCTGTGAATGATTTGTCTCTGCTCTTCTTCTTTGGTCTTCCTGGAGGTCTCTTGAATACAGGAGGTAGAACCAAATCATCCAGCACGTGTTCCGGTATTACCCAATCCTTTCTATCCGGCAACGAATCTATGGCCACCTGATATGTTTTCAACACAGTTTTTGGTTTATACAAATCAGAGCAAAATTCATCCGGTTCTAGATGTTTAGATTTCAACACAGCCCAAGCATGTTCACACGGTATTTCATCAATCTGAAAATGACCGCAACTACATGTCTTGCTTTTCAGACATACTTTAAATTTCCTCCCTTCATCGCTAACATTGTGGATGTGAACATTGGACGATACCACCTATGTAAAATTCAACAACAAAAAATAAAAAAAAATGTTAGTTAACTTTAATGTATATCAAATAAAAATATTACACAATCACTAAAAAATACCGTCATCTTTGTACTGTTAGCCTCATTATTGGCCAATATATCCTGGAATTTACCCATCAAAGGAGTAAATGTATATGCTACCTCTTTTTGATTTTCCAAGTTCCATCTACCAAACATCAAACGCACTTCCTCCAGAAAGTCAAGAATTGGTAATTCACGAGCTGACACCAATGTAGAGTTTATACTTTCTGCAAGGTTCGAAGTCATACACCATCCCCTATTAACAGGCGCATAAATTCTAGCCCACTTCTCATACCCAGCCAACTGCAGATACTCTTTTACCCTATGATCGACCCTTTCCACAGTTGTCATTAACTTATCAAAATCAGATTGTGTATAAGCTTTTGCCATGGTATAAAAAACTTCACTCAATTTTTCATGAGACTTTTGATATTTACTCTTCACATTTGCCCATAAATGATACACACAAGCATAATGCGGAACACCATCATACACTCTCATAACTGCTTTAATTATGCTTTCATTTCTGTCGGAAACCACACACATATCAGGACAATGTCCATATGCTTCCTTAAATCGTTCGAAAAACCACGTCCATGATGCATCGTTTTCAGAATCTACAACTCCGTATACAAGCGGGAATATACGTCCTGTTTAAATAAAAAATATACTTCTTTTAAACATAAGAAAATAGTTCAATTAATACTTATACATATATTTATACACATCATAACAGTTATACAAACATAATTCAAACATAGTTTTTTACCTGATCCATCCATAGTACTAGCCGACACAAATTGACCATTGTATGGTCCTCTAAGGTGACTACCATCAACAACAAACACGGGTCTACAATGATCATACCCCCTAATAAAGGCGTTTAAAGCAACAAAAACATAAAGAAACTTGTTACCATCAGTTTTCTTTAGTTTTATACGAGAGCCAGGATATGTTGTTTCAAGCATGTATAAATAAGCTGGCAGCCTGCTATATGAACCTGCTGGCATGCCTCGTAAATAAGTCAAAGCCTTTTCTTTTGCCCACCATGCACACATGTAGGTAACATCTACCCCAAGATCCATTTTCATGTCCTTTATTATATCCGAAGGCGTGTACTTTCGCTTGTGATCTTCCAATTTAGGCCTCACAATCCCGCCAACAAGATTGCTAGTTACCTGCCTTTGTGAATAAACTCTATACTTCAACGGGCATGTATGCTTCATGTTGAACATTCTCACTCTAAACATACTAACATTGTTTATTGCAGAAGCTTTCATCTTCCACTCACATTCACTTGATTTGCACACAAGTGTATAACTGCATTTGTATATAAAAAAATTTCATATAAGTTTTTAATATAGTATAAATTTCCTACAAAAATTTGCTTAACACAGTTATTAAAAGAGATACTATTTATACATTTTAAACAAAAAATAACTATTGCATTCATGTCATATACCTGACTGAATTTGATCTTTCTGTTTTAAATTGGAACCGATTTGTAATTGCATACCGCTCCATGACAGCCTTAAGCGTAGCCTTGTCGGTATACACCTGGTCTACCTCAACATATTTATGCGCCGGGTCAGATATGACTCCCACTAAATTATCAGACACAAAAGCATCAAGAGGCTCTATCAACTCATCAATTGCCAAGTGATTTGCCTCGAAATCATCTACTTTATTCACTGGCGAGTTTCCAAGCATTGAAACAACCGCATCGTTAGAACTTTCACCAAGATAAATATTTTCTATGTCTTTCGCAAAAACACTAGCAAAAATTGGATACATATTAAAATCATTTGTCGCCCTTTTCAACATAATATACACCCTAACACCCATATCATTGTGTATCACCATTGGCCTTTTGCCTTTTTCAACAATATACTCAAGCACCAGATTTTTCTTATCAAGATCAACACATAACTGTCGAGCAATCAATGTGATAAGTTCGTTATATGTTGGTGTATCTTTACAAATAATCCCCTCCAATACATAATCACTGTAGTTATTATCGTCATCCCATCTCCCCGAATGCATAACCATTATCGCCAGTGATGCCATCCCTGCCCACAACAAAATTTATATACAATATTGAATAATTTTTAAAAAATCAACATATACAACTGAATTTTGTACAATATTGATTTTATACAAAATTTACTAATTTCCCAAAATTAAAAGTAAGAAGAGATTTATATGCCACATATATACACAATATACAGTTTTTCGAACTCTCTTTAAATCGGTTTATACATTTTATACAGATTTTAAGATTTTCCAAAAAAAAAAGCACTTACTAAAATGTTTATACATTGCTCCAATTTGATTTAAATCGATTTATACATATACAATCGATACTGAATATCTAAACACATATAAACATGCACATAACTTGTATATTTTCCCTGAAAATAATTTGTCAAATTGCATTGCATGTTAGCAGGTTATACATCAAATACAAACATTACTAAATCTTGACGCAATACACAATAAACAGTGAAAAACAAGACACAATCAGGTAAACAAGGGAAATTGATCTTATATACTATATGCATAATATAAAGTTTTATATGAATTTACATCCATAATATACAAAATTAACACCATAATATACAAAAATTAACATCATATTCACAGAGCCAAAAAAAAAATTGAAAAAATAAAAAGAAGGAAAACAAAACGAAAATTCACCAGTAACTTCCTTTCAAAAAACCCAGGAAAAAAAAATTTACGTTGACAATTTTTCTGATAGAAAGGAAATCTTTTTTTTTTATTTAGAGTAGAAATATCATCTTATTTTTAGAAGAAGAGTTCAATTAGGAAAAGGATTTTAATTTGGTATTTTACTTCCTTTATTTATGGAACCGTTTCCTATAATAAGTACCTAAAAAGTCGCCTAATTAATTAACAAAAATTTGACACTTCCGATTTATACATTACCGTGAATTCGGATTTATACATTAAATTTGCTATAGCCATAGTTAGAAAATGTAATTTCATAAACATTGGCTATTTTAAGACTTTAAGATTTTTAAGTTTGACATTTATGAAAAATCCCAAAAGTGTATGAAAGTAAATAGATTGAAATTTGGGTTTTTTCCCAAAAACCAATAGTCCAATTTATATGGATGGAGCAAGCCCAAGAGATGAAGTAGACGAGCACGTGCTCCAAATTTCCCGTACGCGTCTCCCGGAAGGAGACTTCCAATTTTGGCAAATAATGTGCAAAATGTTTGGAGAGCATACTTGTATTATTGTTTTTGTTTAAAAGAAATGAAAGATCAATCTTGGAGATGGGTTTTGGGTTTGGTTTATATAATTGCTGTTGCCTCTATATGGATTGCTGCTAGTTTTGTGGTTCAGTCCGTTGTCGATGCTGGTGTTTCACCTTTTCTTGTTACATACCTTTGCAATTCTTTGTTCCTAGTGTACATTCCCTTTATTGAAATCCTACGTTTTATAGAGGATAAATATGGAAGCTTGTTGTTTTGGCGAAATAAGAAAGATCAGGATTCTGGTCAATCTATTCTTCTAGATGACGAAGCTGAGACAAGCAAATTGGTTGTTGCTGATGGGGCTTCGGAACAAATTATACATCAAAATGTTGATATGGATCTGGATGCAAAAGGGCGTTGGACACGCTCCAGGGTAGCAAAAGTTAGCTTGTTAATATGCCCTTTTTGGTTTCTAGCACAGCTTACATTTAATCTATCACTCAAATATACAACTGTTACGGTAAGCATAACTATCCAATTTTAAGTGTAGATAATCATTTATCACATTGAATATTCATATCAAACCTCTCTTGACCAATGCCTTGTATGTGTAATGTGGTTATGGTTTTGGTTTTCTTTACAGTCAAACACTATCTTAAGCAGTTCTTCCAGCTTGTTTACTTTTTTGGTGTCTCTTGTATTCTTGGGAGAAGTATTTACTTGGGTGAAGCTGTTCAGTGTGCTACTTTGTATGGGAGGAACAATCATTGTGAGCTTGGGTGACTCAAAATCAGGAGCCAACAAAGTTGGGTCAAACCCTGTTCTTGGAGACATTCTTTCTCTCCTCTCAGCTGCTTTGTATGCTGTTTATATCACCCTCATTCGTAAAAAGTTGCCTGATGATGAGGGGAAAAGTGGTCATGCCAGTATGGCACAGTTTCTTGGATATTTGGGTTTATTCAACATGTTGATATTCTTTCCCATACCTCTTGTCCTCAACTTTGCAAACCTTGAGCCATTTAACACGCTCACTTGGAAGCAAATTGGCCTAATAGTTGGCAAAGGTATGTACCGGTGGTCTATATTCAGCTTCTTCCCTTGCTTATTTATGTATCCATTTGTCAAGTCTCTGTTTGCATAAATTAGTGAAAATGGGAACCCTGGCATATGATAGTTATCTCCTCTTTTCTTGTATTTGAGCTTCTAATTGCTGTTTCTTCAGTGCTTTCTTGAACCAAATTGCTTGCCATGTGGTATAATTATGATATTTGAAACTTGTGGATATGCCCTTTGAAGCATCTGAAGTTCTTGGCAGAGGGTTATTTTAATTGTGTCTGCAACATATAGTTTCTAGGAAACAATTAGAGAATAGCGGGGAAACTACACGGACATAGGATAACAACAACAACAACATATCCGGTGGAATCCCACAAGTGGGGTCTGAGGAGGGTAGAATGTACGCAGATCTTACCACCACCTCATGGAAGTAAAGAGGTTGTTTCCTGTGACCCCCCGTCTGAACAACCCATAAGCAGACGAAACTAGATATGACAAGAAGGAAAGGAAAAGAAAGGAACAGGAAGATCGACTACTAATGAAGCACATGATACTATGTAAATACGATAAATTTAACACATATAATACAGATTAAGACAATATATGATATACGGACTCAACAAAACCTACCACCCTACAATACCCCACCGCTAGACATCCACCTAACCTTGCTAACCTATTAACATTCTACTCTAATTCGCGACCTCCACTCCTTCCTATCTAAGGTCATGTCCTCGATGAGATCAAGTTTCGCCATATCCTGTCTAATCACCTCTCCTCAATACTTCTTCGGTCTACCTCTACTTCTCCTAGTGACACCTAAATCCAACCTCTCGCACCTCCTTACAGGAGCATTGGTACCTCTTCTCTGCACATGTCCAAACCATTGCAGTCTCGCTTCCCTCATTTTATCAGCCATCGAGGCCACCTCTAGCTTCTCCCGAATGATCTCATTCCTAATCTTATCCCTCTTTATGTGCCTAGACATCCATTTCAGCATCCTTATCTCTGCGACATGCATCTTCTGAACATGTGCATTTTTTATTGGTCAACACTCCACCCCATATAGCAAAGATGGTCTAACCACCATTCTGTAAAACTTACCTTTGAGTTTAAGTGGTATCTTCTTGTCACACAATACTCCAGAGGCAAGCCTCCATTTAGACCATGCTGGCCCAATACGATGTGTGACATTATCGTCGATATCGGCACTACTCTGGATGATGGACCCCAGATACTGAAAGTTTTCCCTCTTGAGGATAGGTTGAGTGGAAAGCCTCACATCAATGTCTGCTTCATCCCTCGCAACACTGAATTTGCACTCCAAGTATTCTGTTTTGGTCCTGCTCAGTTTGAATCTTTTGGACTCCAAGGCGTGTCTCCACGCCTCCAACCTATCATTAACTTTAGTCCGAGTCTCATCAATCAATACTATGTCATATGCAAATAGCATACACTATGGAACCTCCTCCTGGATAGATCGTGTCAGCTCATCCATCAATAGGGCAAATAGGAAAGGGCTCAACACAGATCCTTGATGAAGTCCCATCTCAATAGGAAAATATTCTAAGTCTCCTCCCACAGTTCTTACCCGAGTTTTGGCTCCGTTGTACATGTCCTTAATCGCCCTGATATATGCCATTGGGACACCTTACCTCTAGGCACCTCCATAGGACATCCCTTCGCACTTTGTCATAGGCCTTCTCGAGATCAATGAACACCATATGAAGGTTTCTTTCCTTCCCTATATTTCTCAACTAATCTCCGGACAAGGTGAATTGCTTCAATAGTCGACGGCCCCGGCATGAATCCAAATTGATTCTTCGAAATAGATACTACCCTTCTCACCCCCATCTTCATCACTCTCTCCCAGACCTTCATAGTGTGACTTAAGAACTTGATATCCCTGTAATTGTTACAATGGAACCATTGTACTCCTCCATTCATCAAGCATCTTGGCAGTCTTCATAATAGCATTGACCAGTCTAGTCAACCACTCTATGCCATCCTTGACCATGTTCTTCCAAAAATCTACCGGAATCTCATCGGGTCCGATCACCCTCTCTCTCTTCATCCTACTGATAGCCCTCCTAACTTCCTCAACTATGAACCGCCTACAATAACCAAAATCACGATGACTTTCGGAGTGTGTCAACTCACCCAGCTCAATGATTCTATCGCCTTTTTCATTTAAGAGTATATGAAAGTAAGCTTGCCACCTTAGTTTAATGGAGGTGTCATCCACCTACCCACACCCTCCTCATCCTTGATGCACTTCACTTGGTCCAGGCCGCGAGCTTTCCTTTCTCTCTCTTTAGCGAGCCTATACAATCTCTTGTCCCCGCCTTTATCACTTAGCTCCTCATATAGGCGCTCAAAAGCTGCTGTCTTAGCACTCATCACCACTATCATTTCTTTTTACTTAGCCATCTTATATTCCTTATGCATTCGCTTTTCATTTTCATCCCTACAATCCACCCATTTCGTGTAAGCAACCTTCTTATCTTTCACTTTGGCCTGAACTTCCTCATTCCACCACCAGTCGCCCTGACGTCCACAAAAGGCCCCTCTCAAAACTCCTAATACCTCGGCAGCTACCTTTTCTAATGCAACCAGTAGTAGTGTCCCACATATTGTTCACATTTTCGCCACTACTCCCTCTAAGTCTCTCAACTTATCTTCCATCTCTCGGGAAAGGGCAGGAGTAAGGCATCCCCATCTAATCCTCGGTTGGGCATAAATAACCTTCTTCTTCTTTTCTCTCTTGATCTCTAAATCCATCACTAGAAGTCTATGTTGAGTGGAAATATTTTCACTCGGAATAACCTTGCAATTCTTACATAGACTTCTATCGCCCTTTCGTAGAAGCAGATAATCTATTTGAGTCTTAGCTACCATACTATAGAAGGTAATCAAGTGGTTTTCCCTTTTCGGGAAACATGAGTTAGCAATAACTAACTCAAAGGCTTTGGCAAAATCCAAGAGAGACGTCCCCCCTCCATTCCTCTCCCCAAAACCAAAGCCTTCATGAACATCCTCAAAACCGCTACTAGTTGCCCCGATATGTCCATTAAAGTCTCCCCCCATGAAGATTTTTTCTGTCTCCGGTATGCCTCCCACAACCTCATCCTTTCTAAAAGAGCCTTTTGACTTCCTCATCTAGGCCTACTTGGGGTACATAAGCACTAACGACGTTCACTACGTGCCTACCAACCACGAGTTTGATAAACATCATCCTATCATTAACCCTCCTAACCTCAACCACATAATCCCTAAGGTCCTCGACTACTAGGATACCTACACCATTTCTATCCCAAGAACCATCCGAGTACCACAACTTAAACCTATCCACATCCTGAGCTTTGGTACCTACCCACCTAGTCTCCTGAACACACGCTATATTAATATGCCTCCTCTTAAGATATTTTACTAGCTCTATGGATTTCCCTGTTAGTGATCCTATACTCCACGACGCTATCCTTAACTTACAAAAGCCCGTGACCATCTCCCCACCCCTGCCCCTTACCCCCGACCTCGACCCCAATCGACAATATGACCCTAGTCTATCATTCGATCCTGACGCCACTAAACTTAAGGAGTAATAAACTATGCAACCCAACACACTACACAAGAAAATACAATATACTACTTACTAAACACAATATGAAAAACAAATAAAAGGTACCCACTATATTAAGTAGGAATTTAAAAGCCACACACAAAACAACTCAATACTATAAAACAATAGATATAAGGTATACTAATGGGATAACCAACTTTGTAGATTAATCAAAGTAAACAAAGAGCAACCTAAAAGACTCCCTAACAAATAACTTCTACACCAAATAAACAACAGAAACAATAAGCAACAACTGTACAAACAGTATTTAAAACAGAATCCAGGACAATAGGCGAGAAAGTCCAGAACAATGAGCAAAATAATCAGAACCTTAATGCCAAAATAGGAGAGAACAGAGAAGCTGATCGGAACAAGAAGTTGAACAAGAAAGAAAAGAGAAATATACGACAGGAAATAATGCCAAAATAGGAGAGAACAGAGAATCTGACCGGAACAGGAAGTTGAACAAGAAAGAAAAGAGAAAATGGAGGATATCACCTGAGTAATCTGACCGGAAAATTAACTGTTGAACTCATCGCCAGAACGTGCAGTTGCCTGACCGGAAATGGTTCTGAATCGCTGTCTCAGGTACTGTCGTCGCCGGAGATGACGTCGCCAGAATCTTGAAATTGCTGGATGCAGATCTGAGATGTCGCCTGAATCTGGAAATCTTGATGTGCGGTGCCGGCGGAAAATTTGATAACTTTCTCTATGGCAAGAATTTGAGATGCCTTTGGTGATCCGTCACTTTTTTCTTTCTTCTTTTTTTCCCTGGAAATGGATCTTGCAGGAAGAAGAAGAAGATGCTAATGGGTTTCTTGAACAAAAAATTTCAAAAATTCTCTGTACAATTTGTGAATTTGATTTGTAAAATGACTGAAAATGGTGGAAGAGAAGAGGTGAAAATGGAGGAAGAGAATGATGAGAAGAAGAAGTATGAGGTACTAATGTGGGGATATCTCCGGAGTATTGTCTCAGAAGTCGCCGTTAACTGGATTTTAACCTATCTAAATTTTCTAATGATGTTGAAGAATAACTGAAGAAATGGAACCAGGAGGTGCTTGGTTGCGTGGAAACAAATATTACAAACCTATTTAACAAACTTAAAAGTATTTGGTGAGGAGGAGGAAGAAAAAGGCATAAATGATGAGGAGGAAATCCAAAAGGACACAATCAAAGGAGATTGGGGCAAGCATCAATGGACCCAGTATTTATTTGGAGATCAAAGTCACGCTTAAATAGAAAGGTTATAATAACTCTGAATTCTTCTATTTTGTCACTAGTTCATATAAAAGAAATAATTTCATTGAGCGCTTAATTAAATGTTGTTCGTGGGTAGGGGGAACAGGAGCGGCTTATGTACTGGATCACATTCTATACAATTGGTGAGGAAGAGAAAGTGGAACAGAATAACCATCAGAAGAAGAGATCCTTTAGGATTTATGTATGCTACACCTGGATGATTTTTTTTTTTTTTTTTTTTTTTGCATTCTTTCACGACTTGGGAGGTGCTAAAGGAGGAGGTTGTGGACCATATGAATTACTTCTTCCAAAGTTGTCGTTTGAGAAGTTGCTGATTTCTCTTTTATAATCCGGATTCCTAAGAAAAGTGATACTTTGTACATTTAGGATTTTTGGCCGATCAACTTGGTGGAAGTGTATAAGAACATTGCGAACTCATTATCCTTGAGATTGCGACACATCTTAGGCAAGGTCATCTCTATCTCACAGAATGCTTTTGAGGGGAGTAGACAAATGCAAGGTGCTGAGTCACGTCTCATGGAATGCTTTTGAGGGAGTAGATAAATCCAAGATTCAACTTTTTTTACTGATGGAATAATAGATTGGAGATTGAAGAAGTGGAGAATGGAGAATGTTATTTAAACTGGATACAGAAAAAGGGGTTAGTTATGTGAATTGGAACTTCTGGCTATATCTTGGGATCGATGGAGGCAATGAATCCAACATTGATATGAACGGTTAAATTCTCTGTCATGATTAGCAGACTTTTCTTTGTTAATTTGGCAATAGTACAAGACCATATAAGAGACTTCACATATCCTTAACTAATGTAGGACTTTAACACCCTATGTGTGCACATATTTTAATATGTGGAGTGCAGATAATCTATAATAGGGGCTCAGCATTGGGTAATAAGACATTAGGGATATGTCTGATTTGATACAACGTAGAGAAAAATAGACGTTTGACCGAACTTAACCCCAAAATTAAGAGGTGAAGATTATTGAAGTTCATATAAAAAGACTACAACCCATACCCTCAACTGATGTTGACATTAAGATAAAGCATGAAAGCAAAGAAGAGAGTGTTATAGAAGATCCATACTGTACCGAAGGATCCAGGGACATTACCCTATTCTTAGATAGTTTTTGAGGGAGATAGGTGATTGATCTCTTCTTGGGGACGTCCCTCTATACTTTTGATGTAATTACTACTGAAGTACATATGGTGTATCTCTCTGTTTATAATACGAGTTAACTTTTTCAAAAAACAATACAAAACAAAACAAAATAGAGGGTCATAGAAGATTGCGTCTGTCAGTCTGTTGCGCCTGTTTTGCTGATTTGGTGAGAGAACTATATTAGATATTTTAAGAGACTAGAAAAGCCAATCCGTGTGAAGTAAAAGCCGATATCCATTTACAATTTTTTTGTGTAAAAAATATATTCCTTTTTGTATAGATAGCTGGATGGAGTTTTATTTGAGTTAAATGTAAAATTTGCATGATTAGATGATACTGTCTAGGTGTGAGATTGAAAGAAAATGATTTTCACTTATAAAGGAAGATTTAGTTTCTAGTTAATAGAAAACGAGAAAAAGTCATAGGCTAGATACGCATCGACAACCCCTTGAAATTAACTCCATTTTTCGTTTGTATGCTGTCATGACCCGATCCCTCGAGTCATGATGGCACCTACTATGACCCGCCAGTAGGTAAGCTGACTCATCATCCGAAGCAACAAGTAATAGGTTTAATAGTAGAAACTAACGAAAGCAACTAATTTAAATATAGAAACAAGAGATAAGACGGAAACAAGCCAAAAGTAAATACACAGTAATTGATCCCTCCCATTACTTGAAAGTCACATGTACAGAGCTGCTAACAAAAGATTATACGTCCCAAAATGGCTGAAAGCCCCGATGGGATGCTCAAAATTCGTTTGAAATCCCGTGCACGCAAACAAGCTATGCTACCCACCAAATTCAGCATTTTGGACTTAAAGGCGAAGTCAAAATTTCCAACGGGGGTCGTCTCAATGGAAAGTGGGTTCCACGCCCAAATGTCAATTTTGGCCAAAATCCATAAAGTGCCTTGGGATTAGCCGGAAAGCCTCGAGAATTGCACAAAAGATTTCTCTAGATCAAATTCAATATTTTGGAGCTAATCGCGCTAACCCGAATTTTCATTCGGGTACGATTGCCAAGAATGTTGATTAAGGTCAAACTTTGGGTAAAACTTAAAAGCTAAAATGCCTAGTGGTTTAAATTTGCACCGAAAACCTTGAACTTTGAGCCGTCCATGCTATTAGCTAAAATGATCCTTTCCGAGTTAATGAAACCATCAAAATTGCATTCTGAGGCCATTCACCTAGCGTTTTGATCGAAGTTGACAAGTCAAGTTTCATAAGCCCTAAAACACGGAAACTTGCATAGAATCCAAACGAACGACTAGCTGACTAAATTGTTAGTGCCAGCAAATCATAAATGACTTGGGGCCGTGATAGGAATGTTCTAAACAACGAAAAAAGGCACTTACACATAAATGACTTTGAGGGTCATTACAATATCCACTATTAAAAAGGGCTTTCGTCCGCGCACGAGTCAAAAAGTACCTAAAAGCTCGAGTAAGCCAGGGAACCGCTCCTGCATCTAGTGCTCGATCTCCCAGGTAGTCTCTCTCTTCGGCTGGACGACACCACCAAACAAACCTTAACCACAAAATGGCTTTAGGACACAACCGCCTGAATTTCTATCTAAAATGACAATAGGTTCCTCCATAAAGGTCTGATGATCATCAAATTCAATCGAATCATACTCAGCGTAACATAGAAACATGAAAAATCAAATGAATAGCTGGATAATAGAAATGTTTATATCCTATGCCTCGAATTGATGACTTGTTTGATCAATTTCAGAGTGCCGCTGAATTTTCGAAAATTGATTTGAGATTCGGCTACCATCAATTGAGGATCAGGGCTGCAGACATCCTTAAGATCGCATTTAGGACTCGTTATGGTCACTATGAGTTCCTTGTGATGTTTTTGGGTTAAGTAATGTCCCAATTGCCTTTATGGACTCGACGGCTCATGTGTTTAGGCCATACATTGATTCCTTGGTCATAGTATTTATTGATGACATTCTGGTATACTTGTAGAGCAGCGACGAGCACTAGCAACATTTGAGGACTGTGCTCCAGACTTTGAGAGATCAGTGGCTTTACGCCAAATTCTCAAAGTGCGAGTTTGGTTTGAGTTTGTAGCATTCTTGGGGCAGGTGGTGTCCAAGGAGAGCATTATGGTAGATCCGGCAAAGATTAAAGCTATTTGTGATTGGGCTAGCCCACTAGATTCAGAACTTCGTTGAACTAGCGGGCTACTACTGATAGTTTGTGGAGGGCTTCTCTACTATTGTGGCGCTTTTAACCCAGTTGACACATCTTGATGTTCCGTTTGAGTGGCCAGAGGAGTGTGAGATGACCTTTCAGATGATCAAAGAGTTGCTTGCCACTGCTCCTGTATTGACTCTTCCAATTGAGGATGAGGGCTTCATTGTATATTGTGACGTGTCCGGCATTGGTTTAGGTCGTGGCATACACCTTATTTTTCATTGACGTATTATAAACTTGGCCAGTCCTGCGAGTACTTCTGTGTCCTCTTTCTTGCAAGACCTATAATGATGTTTCTGATTCAAACACCATAAATATCCATTTTTCAAAACTATACCAGATTCAAACACCATTTTTTTAACTTCTACCAGATTTTTATTCTTCTTTCTAATTTACTCCAACCCATTTTTTCTTCTGTCTTTGTTCTTTATTCAAATACGATCTTTTTAGAACTTATTCCCGATTCAAACACCATGGATAGCCATTTTTATAAAGAAGTGTTAAGTCTTTTACAGTTGGAAAGAATCTTGATGTTTATGTCCCTAACTAAGCTGCTGGAAATAAAGCAAAACAAAAGCAAACAATGGTTCCTCTTTTTTATTTTACATTGCTGGGTTGAGAAAATATTTGAGGTTCTCGGTTGAAGTAAGTTTTTCCAAACAAGTCAATGATTAAGGACCTCTGACACTATACATCCCAGGCTAAGCTGCTGGAAGGAAAAACCAGTGGCAAAAATAAAAATGGATGCCTCTCTTGTGGTAGTGATGAGTTTCACGTGCTCTAAGCTGGCTCCTAGAATATGATGCCCTTGGGGGCTTTCTATTTTTCTTAACTGTACACAACTTCTTTTAATTATGCTCTATTTTATGATATATGGTGATTTCTTTTTTGTATTTTATCTGCATCTGACAATTGAGATTAGGAGAAGCAACAACCTGGAAGCATAGATTTTAAGCTTCATGATGTAATGATGAGGCCTTCCTGCAGGAGCAAATTAAGTGACATGCCCTTAGGTCACTACATGACAACTGTAAAAGAGATCCTTTATCAGCTGTATTTATGAGATTTCATTTTTAGATGTTGATCAATCATCAAGTGCGTAGGAATCCTGTACCTTAAATACTTAAATTGTGAAAGGTAGACTAGTGAGTCATGTCTTCTACTCTGGGCTGTGGCATATCATTCTACTTACATTTCATCTAATCCTCATCAATCTTTACATTTCTCGTCTTTTTATGAATTTTTCCTTTTATTTGGGTGGGTTTTGGCCTGGCATTGCCCAACTTTTGGGCTTTGCTTACTTTATCTGGTATGGGACTGGGCCACATACTACATGTAACTGACTTTATATAACCATATTTAGGTATGTTTGATAATGTGCTGAGCGATTTACTGTGGGCCAAGGCTATTCTCTTAACCTCGACAACAGTAGCAACAGCAGGGCTGACCATTCAGGTTCCACTAGCTGCAATCGTGGATTCACTGATAGGAAATGCACCCCCCATCTTGGATTATATCGGAGCTGCCGCTGTCATGGTTGGTTTTGCAGGCATTAATATCCCTTCAGGTTCATGCACAGTACCTGAAGAAGCAAGCGTTGAACTAGAAAATTCTGTCCAAAGAACAAGATCACCTCTCACCCAGGTAGATTAGAGAGGTCTTTTGCTCCACGGTGGCTATAGATCTGGTGTATCTTACTTCATGTATTCTTCCTCGAGCGTGTTATGATACCCACAATGTTAGGTCGGTATAGGTGTGTGCAGATAACACTTATTGTATACTTAAAATGTGCAACATACTTGACATCGATCAACTTGTATTACATCCTTTTTTTTAAAAGCTGAAAGCATTAAAATAGCCGTTTGTTCAAACTGGAATGTATCTCCAGAAACCAATCCTTTTGAGTGACTAACAACCTCTGCCTCGCCACCGATTCACCAACTCGAGTGCAGAGGGTAAAAATTGAATTATCAAAACAAATTTTGGGTTTTTGGATTTCAGTTTCATAGTAAAAAGATTACCAAAAAATACTGAATTCTTACAGTAGTATAACTAGTAAAATATTTCTACCTCTTACTACTACCAAGGGTAGTTTTGTAAATAGCCAAAGATCTTGGTTTCCTTTTTCCATTTTATAGTTTAATTTTGAACATGGTTTGTGAATGAGAGGATATAATACCAAGAAACTATTGATGACCTAGGAAGTAAGAATTTCTCATTGACAAACTACACACACTTCCAAGTTTCTCTCTCATTTCATTTCCTCGATATATAATCTGGCAATCATCTTTGTTTCCGTATGCATTGCCATTGTTTCACCTCGGTTCTTATAAAACTTTTTTGTAAACATTATAACAATATCTTTAAAAATTGGAAAGGCAAGTTGAACACTCTTGACAAAAGAAGGTTCACATCTTGAACTTAAAGGAAGACGATTTGGATAAATTAAATTTTACCATTTTAGAAGACAAGTCAACATCTCACGCTATTATGATATATTCCTATTTGGCACAGCTCAAAATTATCAAGTCTATTGTTCCTCTTGTGCTGTTTTTCAGGTTGTCCTTCAATTTCTGTTTCTAACAGGAAATTCAATATCTATACGCATTCATAAGCTCATGTTGTAGTTGCAAAAAGTAGTTCTCATTCAATGTATAAATGTCCAAAAAGAGTACAAGATCTTTTTCAAGGAAGAATCTTTGGTCATCTCCTACTTGGCGTCCAATAAGTCTACCTTACATCAATTCAATTGGATATTAATTTTCCAACACAGATGAGTTTTTATAAAGACGCAACTCTGCTGTATTAGTTCATAGCAGCAGTTGTGTCTTCATATCTTTGCATAACTTTCTTAGTTGCTAAAGCAGCTGCCTCACTCGCACGCAATGTCCCACTAGCCATGATTGCAGCAAATTCACGGGTGATTTCATCTTGCACCTTGCTCCGAGCATTCCCAAGAGGATCTTTCACAGCAGCAGCATTAGCAGGTGCCTTGTCCTCCTCTCCCGCAGATTTGACTGCAGAGGGCACGTAAGCATTCTTCTTTTCTCCTTCTTGGAACTCGGGCTTTTTAGATTGATCAACACCGCTACTAGAGGACTTCCCACCAGAAAGTACCGGTTGGGAAGCAGGAGCAACAGTAGGTGATCTGAACTGGGGTGCTTGGGGAACTGCATTAGCCCTCAAAGTTGATTCCAGTTGTTGTATCATAGGCACTGCATCAAGATAATAACATATGGAGTAAGTTCAAGTTTTGGACATCTTTAACTAAACTTTGTCCTGAGATAACTTCCAATTCAAATGAAAAGCACTGTACACTGCTTTTCATGAGCAACTTCCACATATACAAATTATATAAACCAGCATAAATCTAATGCTGGGAATAGTTACCTCAGAAAGTGAGGCCGGAAAATATAGATATAGCTCAAATGTACTTTCAAGTACATAGCTACTACCGCACCAAAGAGGAAACAGTTTGCACTATTTGAATATTTAAGAGCTCTTATCTCATTTTATGCGAGTTGTCAAAACATATAACTTGTTCGAGAAAACATCATGTAATTAGTCTGCATATCCTACACTTCACCACAGGACTGATAAAGAAAAACAAATTTACACAGAAGAAGAAGCATCATAATCCTTGAAATTCTAGATGCAACAGAGACAAAAAGGACAAGGAGGAAGCAACACAGAACACCAAAACTCATAAGATGTTAAAAAGACGAATACGGAATCACACAGAAACTTCATGTTTCACTAACATCAGGTATTCATGTCAATCACATAGGTTGCATGGAGGGGTTCAACACGGGAAGTACAAGAGACTTACTTATAAGGGCACCCATTGGGCTGTTTGAGACCTCATTAGGAAGATTCACAATATAATCCGGAATGGTTGCACCGACCAAAAATT
This sequence comes from Solanum rostratum, assembly GCA_029948455.1. Lineage (NCBI taxonomy): Eukaryota > Viridiplantae > Streptophyta > Magnoliopsida > Solanales > Solanaceae > Solanum > Solanum rostratum. Next base: position 22,086,735 of record CM057048.1, read on the forward strand.
GAGCAATTTCATTGCTGAAATTGTTGCAGTTGTGGGTAAGCAAACTGTATGTCTCTGCAGTATACCGAGGGCTTATCTCTTGTAAATACATTTCAAAGACATCCTTGGGTACGTGGGTGACACCAAGGTCCACAACTTGAACAGGAGTTCCATATGGTGTCGTCCCAGCTGGAGCATGTTGTATACCACCTCCAAAATAATATTCATGACCATAAACCACTACTCCTGTGTGCCTACAGAAATGATACACAAAAATCTGACTTGAATAGGAAGATCAGGAAAGCAATTCATTATACTGTTATGACGGACAAGAACGAGCTGCACCAGGTACAAATTCGAGGAGATATAAGAGCTCCATGAAATAAGAGAGAAACATTTTTTAAAATGAAAAAAATTGTTCCCGCGCACCAATATGTTGAAACATAATTTTTTACCAAATATAAGATCAGTATATAGAAGATGATTAGAACATCAACAAAATCAGTACTCCTACTACATTCAAATATGCAATCTAGGCAAGAGAGTTCTGCTTGCTTTGAAGTACCAACAAAGGAAGCTTCAATCATACAAAAAATGTCACTTTCAAAAACTAGTGGAAATAAAAATCCGTAAGAAAACATGGAAATGAAACCTAGCTAAGATGTTTAAGATATGCTCATAAAGAGTCTAACAGGGCCTAAGTTATGTGGCAGGCGGAGACCCAATCGTACTTTATCATACTAATAATACTACTAATCAGACCACCACTCAAAAGAAATGAATGTCCTTCAAAAAGTATGCAGCTTACCATATTCCTTCAATAGATTTTCCCAAAAAAGTAGTAGACAACTGTCGAGCTAAACCTTGGCTCAAGTCATAGACGTTCAAGGTAACCTTGTGACCATCCTGCCACAATCAAAGATTGTTATAATCATAAATACATGAGCCTCCACAACACGGTCCAATGGGAAATTGATAACAATGGAAATAACCAGCATTTGAGAGAAGGAAGGGCAGAATACCTCAGCCATCTTCAATTAAAGAAAAACTTTCTTGGGAAATGCACTTTGCAACCAAGTGGAGCTGGAAAGATGACCTGACATGTTAAAAACCAAGGGGAACATTAGATACCATAGAGCTGTACAAAGAAAAGGAGCAACTACGCGGCTTTAACCTGAAAAGCAGGAAAAACCGAGACATTAGACACCAAGTCACACATCACTGCCGATTACTACCCTCATCAACCCAACAGTCTTGCAGTGATAAAAAGAAATATTGAGATGCATATTTCTTCCCCAATCATCAATTACATTATTAGAAACACAACAGTCAACCTCACAAAATCATTTACTTTTTTTCAACGATCCTAATCGGTGTTGCAAGAAGATTCGTGACGGAGTACCTACTTTATAATTGGAAAAAGAGAGACCTAATCGGGCAATTCCCTCAAATTTCAAATATTAATATATAGATTTCATCATAGATCAACGCAAAAGAATTTGATAAATTACCTGAGAATGAGAGAAACGTGCAGAGTGAAACAGAAATTACGTTCTTGTTAGCGTCCAAAAAGAGATTAAAATTGTAGGGAAATTGGGACTTGTTATATTGGTAGTCAAAAGCTATGAGATCTTCTAGAATGGTCCAAACACACGCTGTTCCATCTCCTTCCAGAAACTACTAACCACTAGTATTTTGACACGTTGCAAGCAACGCCCTAACGCGCCCGTGCTCTTCTACTCGTTTGCTAGTCTAACTCACAATGTCCATACTGGTAGCTGCGATAAAATTATTTTTTTATGCACTATTAATTTACTATATTAAAAATAATGTATATTGTATAATTTTTAAAATAAATTAATATATTATCTATACATAAACTCTACAGAAATATGATGAGAAGAATGTAGAAAATGGCTTAGTGGACGATCATCTCTGCAATCAAACATAATGCATTTGATAATAATGTAATGTAATATCATTATTTGTCCTTTACTAGTAATATGTATGTTTATTTTTATTTGCCATATTTAAATTTACACAGTAAAATAATAATTGATATAATTATTTTATTACACTATTTATATTAATTAATATTTAATATTAAATTATTGAAAGATTGAGAAATAAATAAATATTGCTAAGATAAAACACGAAAAAAAGAGAAATGTTTTTTTGATATGTTAAAAGTGACAAATTAAATTAAAATATCAATTTTAAAATTTGTGGACAAGTAAAAATTAACAAAGGAGGTAATAAATAGAGTGTATTAATTATACATACACATATGTTATAAAAGGTGTATCAAGAATAAGGTATTATTAATACACTAAACTAAGAATGAACTAAATTTTTAAAAAAAATTAAACAAAATGTCCATTGAGTTAGAAAAAATTATTCACAATAACTCAGTTTTACTTGTTACTCCAAGTGACAATTCAATCCACTTTCTTGTGGCTGAAGTTCACCACTAAACATTTTATAGCGAACAAAAAGGGATGACGAGAGGAGCATAATGTAGAGAGAAGAATAGGGATGAGAAGTAGAAAAGTAGTCATGGAAAAAGAAAAAGAGGAAAGAAAGAGCATAAGAAAGAAAAAGGGAACAACTCGCATTTGAAGAGTTTTGCAACACAATTTTGAAATCGACAAGCGAAAATGTGAATTATTTTGAGTGAATAATATATCAAAATAATCAAAGCATAAAGAGAAGATCATATTTAAAATTTGAGACATCTTTGTGATGTTTTGATGATTTAATAAACAATGGGAACAAGGAACAAATAAGGGACCTAGTCTCATGTACGTTGAGAACCTGAAAGCGACATCCAACAAACAATACACTATGCACATGCAAGTTTGTTATTTGTAGGTATACATCAGCTTGCTCTGCAGAAATTGTCTAGCCAATGAAATTACACCAAATGGTGCTGATGTTGGGTATATATACCCAATCTTTCTCGAAGAAAAATCAAGAGAGTTTTTACACATATTAAGTGAGTGTTCTTGGTGAGGATCTCGAGTAGTATACTTAGAAAAATCAGAGTTGTATTTTACTTTGTGTACTTCATTGTATTGAAATGGTGCTTGTATTTTGTGAATCGATTCCTAATTTATAAAGGGATCCGATATTTAAGTAAGGGTTTTTCTCGTCATTGCTATAATTAGCTATGGCGAGTGTTGAAGTCTAAGTTGGCTAGAGTTAGTAGATTTAGTGGGTAGCGGAGTAGCTACTTAGTTGGCTCGTACCTATGGTAGAATTACTAGTGAGGGGGGAAAGGATCTAGAGTTAGGCTCCTTGGTTGCAAAAGGTTGTAAACCAAATCTTTGCTCCGTTGAAGATTAATGGAGTTGGATTGAAATCCTGTGAATACAGGTCATGATTTTCTCCTCTTTTAAGCAAGGAGGTTTTCACGTAAAATAGTTTGTCTTGTTTTACTTTGCTGCTTTTACTTTTGTAGTTGTTTCTGTTCACTGTTGTCTTGAGTAGGAACTTGGACCTCTGCACTCAATGGAAGCCTATGTTTCCATCAATTGGTATCAGAGCTTGGATTCTCTAAAAAGTTAACACCTAGAGAGGATTTTAGAAAAAAAGGTAGTTCTACTGCAACTTAAAGAAGGTTAGTCATCTACCATACCTCCTCGCTTCAGTGGGTAATTTTATAGTTGGTGGAAGATCCATATGCATGATTTTCTCATGGCTGGAGATAGTGAGCTATGTGACATTTTGCTTGATGGTCCTTATGTTCCTGCCCTGGGGTTGAAAGATGGTGAAATCACTCGAATAGTCCCTAAGACTAAAAAACAGTATAATGATGTAGATCAAAAGAAGATTGAGAAGAATTACAAGGCAAAGAAGTTGTTGGTCTATGTTATTGGGGTTGAAGAATACAATCGGATCTCTGCCTGTGAGTCAGCCAAGGAAACATGGGATTGTTTGTGCATAGCTCATGAAGGTACTAAGCAAGTGAAGGAGTCCGAAATTGATATGCTCACACCTCAGTATGAAAACTTTACCGTAAAGAAAGGTGAGTCTATTCATGATATATATACCAGGTTCTCATCCATCATCAATGCGCTTAGGTGTTTGGGTCAACCCATTCACCCCAGAAAGCAAGTGAGGAAGATTCTCAGAATTCTTCCTAAGTCTTGGACCAACAAAGTTGATGCAATCATTGAGGCCAAGGATACGAAGGTGTTAACAATGCATGCCTTGATTAGCAATCTCCAAACTTATGAGTTGAATAAAGCAAACATTGCCGCTAAGAAGGACAAATCACTAACTTTAAAGGTGGCACAAGGTGTTGAATCTGATGAAGATGAAGATCAGATGGTTTACCTCACAAGGAGATTTCAAAAATTGTTAGGAAATATGGTGGTTTCAAGAAGAAGAGAAATCCAAGCAAAGCTGCTACTGCTGATGATCTATGTCACAAGTGTGGAAAACCAGGACATTTCATCAAAGATTGTTCATCCAATGCACAAGGTAGAGCAAAACGACTATGCCAAGCCTGGGGGCACCAAAGATAAATCGAGAGACCCGATCTCTGACAAGAAAAGCATAAAGGCTACATCAGACTATGTTGTGAATATAGCTCTTCTTATTTGGGGAAATTTCTCAAGTGAGCCGGAAGATTCTGAGCATACAGAGGATTCTTCTTTGATAGTTGTGAAGAAAGATGAGGAGATCTTCAATCAAATATTTACGTTCATGGCAAAGTTTGATAATGGTGATGAATCTAAGGAAGAGGTAAACCCTATATGATTTTAAGCAGAATTTGCATATTCTGTCTGTTAAGAAGTTAAGGAAGTTAGTTGCTATCCTTATTGATTCAAAAACTGAATTAACTACTAAAAAGGATGTGTTGAATAATCTATTAGACCTTGTTTGAGATGAAAAGGTTACGCTAGTTTCTCAGTTATCTGAAGTTGAAAACATGTGTTAGATCTAAATTAGAGAATATGACTCTTTGTGAAAAGTTGAATGAAGAGTCAAAGGGTTATTTGAATGGGAAAGAAAAGGCTAGTAGCTTGCGACTTGAGATTGAGGCTATTCTGAATGAGGTTGAAACGAAGCTAGCCATGGTACTAGAAAGAAATGTTTAGTATGGGAGGGACTTGTTCCGAGTCAAAGAAGAATTGTTCAAATCTCTCAAATGGACTACTTATTCTAAAATGCTAGATACTCTGACTCATTAGGGGTCCAGTAGTGAAAAAGATTTGGGGTTTGTGAAGAAATGTCTGTCTCATACCACTCATAACTAAAATGTCGATGGGTTTAATTTGTTGTTGTGTACTCACTGTGGAAGAGATGGTCATTTGAAGACTAGTTGTCTTGTATCGAAAGATTCTGAAGATTGTTTTGCAGGATGTTTTAAATAAAAGAGAAGAAGAGAGGGACCTAGTCCTAGGGTGAATTCTCAAAATAGCTTTAAGCTGAAGAATATAATGCTTACCCCTTGGACAAGAAAAATGTTAACTATCCCATCATCTGCTTATTGGGAACTCAAGTTAAAATGGGCTCTTAAGACTAACAAGTGAGCTCTTGCAGGTAAGTGAAGGAAGCAACAACCAATGCTGGTACATGGATAGTGGCTGCTCAAAGCATATGACTGGATATGTTGAAAGCTTTCCTTCACTCAAAGCACTTTAAGGTGGAGGTCTTTATTTTGGAAACGGCAAAAAAAGATATATTTTTTGTATTGGCAGGATTGTAACGTCACTGGATCACTCAATAAAAAATGTCTATTATATAAATGGACTGAAATTCAGTTTGTTGAGTGCATCTCAAATATGTGACAACAGAAATAAAGTAAAATTTTGCTCAGAAAATTATGTGGTCACCAACTTGGATTTGAAAGAAGTGGTTATTGTGGCAAAAAGAGTGAAGAATATGCATGTAGCTGATCTAGAATCAATTCCAGAAAATGATCTTATATGTCTGAGTGTTCAAAGTGAGAATGCAGAACTTTGGCACAAAAATTTGGTCCTGTCAGTTCTTCATTACTGAACAAACTTGCTTCAAGGGACCTGGTCTGTGGACTACCAAAAGTGAAGTTTGCAGAAAATAAATTTTACAAGGCATGTGTTAGAGGAAAGCAGACCAGATTCTCATTCAAGCAAAAGAAGCAAGTTAGTACTACCAGATTATTAGAGTTGATTCATATGGATTTGTGTGGGCTAATGAATATTCAAAATAGAGGAGCAAAGAAGTATATTTTAGTATTCGTGGATGATTATTCAAGGTTTACTTGAACTATGTTCTAAAGGTCCAAGGATGAAACCTAAGATGAATTTGTAATCTTTGCTAAGATGATACATACAAAGTTAAACTGTAAGATAGTAGGGATCAGGTCCCACCATGGAACTGAGTTTAAAAGTCCAAAGATGAATATCTTTTGTGCAGAAAATGGGATCTATCATAACTTTTCAGCTCCCAGAACTCTTCAGCAGCTGTGGTAGAGAGAAAGAATAGAACCTTGCTGGATATTTCTAGGACAATGCGAATTGATTTAGGATTTCCAAAGAATTTTTGGGATGAAGTTGTAAATACCATATGCTATATGACAAATAGGTGCTTGATTAGGTCAATTCTTAACAAAATACCCTATGAACTGCTCAACAATAGGAAGCCTAAAGTATGTTACTTGAGGGATTTTTGTTGCAAATACTTTGTTCTCAACAATGACAAAGAAGACTTAGGCAAGTTTGGTGCAATAAGTGATGAAGATGTTTTTGTTGGCTATTCAAGTTCTAGCAACACTTATAAAATCCTTAACATAAGGACACAGTGCATTGAATAAAGTGTTCATGTAATTTTTTATGAGTCCAGTGAACTTGAAAAATTGAAAGATCAAGATGAGGTTGAATTTGAAGAATTTATGTAGTTCCACAGGGATGGTGTCAATGCTAATTAGAATGGAGATGGCAATTTGGAGCAGACTAACTTTGATTTTGATGTTACAGGTGATGTAGGTATTCTGAATGGGGGAACTAGTCCTTTACCAGTTGTTGATAATGAACAACGCATTGTTGAACAACCTGAAATACTGATAATGGAGAGGTTGGTGCTGAAGATGAGGAAGAAAATCAGGTTTCTATGACATCCCTATGAAGACTCAGATCTACTCCTCCCTTGGATAATGTTGTCTCACCTTTGGATTCTAGTACAAACCAGATCCAAGATGAGGACCTGGTTTTTAAAGTCACCTTTGGATAATGCCACTTCTAAAGTTCCTTTCCTTGAGTCAGTCTCCATTGTAAATGAGTTTTCAGATGTCTTTCCAAATGAGTTACTGGGTGTTCCCCCAAAAGGGAAATAGACTTTGGCATAGATCTCCTACCTGAGACTCAACCTATCCCAATCCCTCCATGTAGAATAGCTCCCGTGGAGTTAAAAGAACTAAATGAGCAATTGAAGGATTTGTTGAAAAAGAGTTTCATTCTCCATGAGGTGCTCCAATGTTGTTTGGGAGGAAGAAAGACATGTCATTCCATATGTGTATAGACCGCCGACAACTCAACAAGGTCACAATTAAGAATACGTATCCACTTCTGAAGATATATGACTTGTTTGATCAATTGCAAGGCGCTACACACTTCTCTAAGGTTGACTTGAGATTAGGGTATCACCAATTGAGGGTGAGGGAAAGTGACATTACTAAGATGGCATTTCAGATTAGGTATCGTCACTTTAAGTTTGTCATAATGCCATTTGGTCTCATTAATACCCCGACGATATTTATGGACCTTATGAATAGGGTGTTCAAACCCTACCTTGACATGTTCGTCGTGGTATTTATTGATGACATTCTAATCTACTCCCAAAGTGAGGAAGATCACATGGAGCACTTGAGGGTGGTATTGCGATCCCTAAGGGGGCAAAGACTTTATGCAAAGTTTGACAAGTGCGAGTTTTGGCTAGATGAGGTTGCCTTCCTTAGGCATGTGGCATCATGTAAGTGTATCAAAGTTGATCCTAAGAAGACCAAAGTGGTGAAAAATTGTCCAAGGCCATTGACTCCTATAGACAAGGAATTTCTTAGGCCTAGCCAGATATTATAAAAGGTTTGTGAAAGATTTCTCTTCCATTTTATCCCTACTCACCAGAAAGCAAAGTTTGTGTGGATGAATGAGTGTGAGAAAAGCTTCCAAACTTTGAAGAATTGACTAACTTCGGCTCCAATATTGACATTATTGGAAGGAAATATGGGTTCGTTGTATATTGTAATACACCAAGAATTGGGTTGGGGTGTGTGTTAATGCAACATGTTAAGGTGATTGCTAATGTTTTAAGACAATTGAAAGTGCATAAGAAGAATTACCTAACTCATGACCTTCAGCTTGTGGCGGTGGTGTTTGCCTTGAAGATTTGATGACATTAGTTGTACGGGGTTCATGTGGATGTCTTCACAGATCACAAAAACCTCCAACATATGTTCACCCCAAAAGATCTCAAATTGAGGCAACAAAGGTGGTTAGAGCTACTCAAAGACTACGACATGAGTGTGAAATATCACCCAAGAAAGGCCAATGTGGTAGCCGACGCCCTTAGTAGAGTTTCTATAGGTAGTGTGCCTCACTTTGAAGATGATGGAAAAACGAAATTGGCCAAAGATGTCCATAGATTGGCTAGATTGGGAGTAAAGTTAAATGAGTCCAGAAATGGTGTTTCGTGGGTCCAAATCTTATTTGATCGAGGAGGTTCAGTCCAAGAAAAATCTTGATCCCGCCTTAGTTGAGTTGAAAGTCTTAGTGAAAGAAAGAAATACAGAAGTTTTTTCACAAGGGGGAGATGGTGTACTCCAATATCAAGGGAGGTTATGTACCCAATGATAGTGAGTTAAAGAAGTTGATAATGCAAGAAGCTCACAACTCTTCATATTTCATTCATCCCGGCACTACAAAGATGTATAGAGACTTGAGGGAGATCTATTAGTGGAATGGAATGAATAAGGACATTGCCCAATTCGTGCCAGAGTGTTCCAATTTCCAACAAGTCAAAGTGGAGCATTAAAGGTTGGGTGGCCTATCCCAAGACATTGACAATCCTACTTGGAATTAGGAAGAAATCAATATGGACTTTGTAGTAGGGTTGCCAAAGATTAAGAAGCATTTTGACTCCATATGAGTGATAGTTGATAGCATAACAAAGTCGACTCACTTCTTACTGGTCAAGACTATATTTAGTGCCAAAGATTATGCTCGTTTATCTATCGGAGAATTAGTAAGGTTTCATGGGATTCCATTATCCATCATATCGGATCGTTGTGTCCCACTTATGTGTCATTTTTTGGAGATCTTTCCAAAATGAACTTGTTACTAAGGTGAAGTTGAGTATCGTTTTTCATCCTCAAACTGATGGGCAACCCAAAAAGACTATTCGCACTTTGGAAGATATATTGAAAGCTTGTGTGTTGGAACTCAAAAGGAGTTGGGATGAGCATTTGCCACTTATTGAATTTGCCTACAACAATAGTTATGATGCAAACATTGGGATGACACTATTTGAGGCATTGTATGGTAGATGATGCAGATTGCCCATTGGGTGGTTTGAAGTCGGTGAACTGACATTGCTAGGACCGGACCTAGTCATGACTGTTGTGGAGAAAACTAAAATCATAAGGGAGAAGTTGCAAATGACTCAAAACCGATAAAAGTCCTACTCCTATGTAAGGCGAAGAGATCTTGAGTTCCAAATTGGTGATTAGGTGTACTTGAAAGTGTCTCCGATGAAGTGTGATCCGATTTGGTAAAAAGAGAAAATTAAACCTTGATATATAGGGCCTTATAAAGTGCTAAGAAGAGTGGGAAAGGTAGCATATGAGTTGGACCTACTTTATGAGATGCATTTGATTCATCCTGTCTTTTATGTGTCGATGTTGAGGAAGTTCATAGGTGATCCAAACTCCATAGTTTCTTGCATGATGTGAACATTGAAGAGGATTTAAGTTATGAAGAGGTACTGATTGAGATTCTAGACTAGTAGGTGAAAAAGCTAAGGAACAAGGAAGTTGCATCCGTCAAAATGCTTTGGAGAAATCAACAAGTTGAGGGTGCTACATGGAAAGTGGAAGCGGATATGACGAAGTGTTACCCATATCTATTCACTCTACTCAAGCCTAAGGTATTAAGAAATTCTTCCCTAAAACCTCTAATTGCTTGCATTTTAGTTTTGCATGATGCATACACGCATTCTTATGCTTATGGACTGTTTGAAGACCTATTTTGAATGTGGATTTTGAAAGTTTCATGAAGTGATGTTTAAGTTGCATTTTTGCATGCATATTGGGTTATTAGCTGATGATTAACTCCTTAGAGCCTGCCTTTAAGTACATTTGGGACGAACGTTCCCAAGGGAGAGATATTGTAATGAGCCCCAGTTTAGGAGCCTGAAGTGCAAAAAAAGTTGGGCAGAAAATGACCTGGGGTGAGTTCACGAGGCCTATGTACGGCCCATAGGTGGAGTTACGGCCTATAAGTCAGTCCTTAAACATGAACTTCAGGAAAGAAAAAAGTTTCCAAGTGTGGGGTAACACACGTACCAAAAAAAAACACTAGCTATTTTCATCCATTACAAATAAAACTCAAAACAAATATTTATTGTTGATACATTTACTACTTTCTTGGTACTTGGTTTAAATTTTTATTAATCCTTTGTTTCCCAGAATAGTTATGATCCATATTTTCATCAATAACAAAAAAAAAAAAAAATCCAGGTAATATGGTTACTTAAAAAAAAAATTACACCATGTACTTTTTTCAAGTACAAAAATCCACAGTCGAAATCAAACCAAATCAAGTTTTAACAAGAGAGCATTGTGTTTTATTTTTCAGCGTATAAATTGTTTGTCTTTGTTAATTATACTTAATACAACACATTTAAGGTAAAATCCAATCCCTTACCTCAATAATTCCAAACAATTAATTAATGAAAGAGGAAAAACCAATAAATTAACACCATTTTTTCTATGTTCCGTTATTTCAATTTTTTTCTCGTTTTTTTAGAGTTTAAATTATATGCACCATCAATGTACACGATTTTCTACACCATCAGGTAACTTTAAAGATAATTACAATAATTTTTTCAAGTAATATTTATACTTTTTGAAAAGAAGATAATTTAGAAAAACATTAAAGGTAATTTGAACCCTAATTATATGTAATCCAGATTCCTGTCAAATTTTTAGATTTTTTCCTTTCCTGATTTAAATTCAAATTATACTCTCTCTCTCTCTCTCTAGTTCTTGAAGGTATTGTATGACAATGGTAAAATGATGATGTTGCGTTTTTTTTTCTTTTTATTTTTATTCCTTGCTTTTCTTAGATTATTCTGTTCATCTTTCATTTTATTTAAAAAAAACTTAACTTATGACATTCATATTTATAGTTATAATAATTCTAATAGAATGTGTAATCAAAAGAAGATTTGAAAGAGATAGAAGATGTAGGGAGTTGTTCAAGAGATTTTCCGTCTTCTATGAAAATACAAGAATAGAAAAATGAAACGAACACTTCACAAAATACTTAATTTTGTGAAAAAAATACCAATAACTCCTAGAATCAATAAACAAAATTAAAAATACATCTAATAAAGTTAGCTTTGATTGTAGATATAAAAATACGATTGTTATGTATTGAAAAAAGAATGCACAAAAGACTACATAGTGAAGGAGAAAGAAATGGATAGGTCAAATACATAAACAGACACCTAAACTTGTCCTCATTTTTCACTTAGACACCTAAACTAAGACAAGTTCCTAATAGACACCTCAATTGCTCAGATTTGACCCCATTAAACACTTTTATCCTACTTGGCACTCTCCGGTACTTTTTTTTAATTTTTCAGCCAAAAATAAATAGTTGCGGTCCAAAAAATTTTTTTATTTTAATAAAAGTAGATTCTCAAAATTCTCAGTTAACCATGTACAAAGATTTTTTATTTAAAATTGTAATAATTTTTTTTCGCATATAGTTAACGGAGAATTTTGAGAACCTACTTTTATGGAAAATATTTTTTTTTTTGGATAACTGAGAATTTTGAGAACCTACTTTAATAAAAAAAAAATTTTTTTTGGACCGCAACTATTTATTTTTGGCTGAAAAATTAAAAAAAAGTACCGGAGAGTGCCAAGTAGGATAAAAGTGTTTAATGGGATCAAATTTGAGCAGTTGAGGTGTCTATTAGGAACTTGTCTTAGTTTAGGTGTCTAAGTGAAAAATGAGGACAAGTTTAGGTGTCTGTTTATGTATTTGGCCAAATGGATATATATATATATATATGCTTGAAGAATAATTAAGAAAAAAATAGTTTGATTGTAGTGGAAGAAGCCAATAAAAAAAATTGAACTATTTGCCAAAGAAGAAGAGAGAGGGGGTGAAACGAAAGAAGTAGAGAAGAAAGAGAAAAAAATAATAATTGTGTTTTATTTTTTAAAAGTATAAATAAATACTACTTAGTAACCTGCAATAGCAGGTCCATATTACCTAATGGTGTAAAAAATTTATACAGTGCACCAGAATTAAACTTTTTTTTTTTATATGTTTCCCTCATGTATGAGAGAAACTAAGCTCATTAATTAAGCAAAACCCTTAATTAAGACCTTTTTTTTGGGCTTTCCCCAACATGTATATTTTTTGTTAAAAAAGTATTAACTTTTGGTTGTAAATAAAGTTTATTGACACATTCATATAATTTAATGTCTTAAAGTGTATAGAGATGCTTCACCCACGCCCCCCCCCCCCCAAAAAAAAAAAAAGAAAAAAAATGAGAATAACGGAACATAGAAAAAAATGGTGTTAATTAATTGGTTTTTCCTCTTCCATTAATTAATTGTTTGTAATTATTGAGGTAAGATACTGAATTTTACCTTAAATGTGTTGTATTAAGTATAATTAACAAAGACAAACAAATTATATGCTGAAAAATAAAACACTTGTTAAAATTTGATTTGGTTTGATTTTGACTATGGATTTTTGTACTTGAAAAAAGTAAATGGTGCCATTTTTTTTTAAGTAACCGTATTACCTTGAATTTTTCTATTATTGATGAAAATATGGATCATTAATTATTTTTTGAGAAACAAAGGATTAATAAAAATTTAAACCAAGTACCAAGAAAGTAGTAAATGTATCAACAATAAATAATTTTTTTGAATTTTATTTGTACCGGACAAAAATAATTTTTTTTTTTGGTGAATTGACGATGGTATAGTTGGTAGTTTTTTTTAGTGGTTTGTTTGGTGTGATTTTATTTGGTTGGTTATTTATCTAAGTTGTTTGGTTGGTGATTTTTTGGTATGTGGTTTGTATTTTCTTTTTAAGTTTATCTGCGTGTTATATTTAGTTGGTATTTTTGATTGATATTTCCTTGGTTTGTTTGATGTGATTTATTTGGTTGGGTATTATTTGATGTTAATTTGGTCTTACCTCGTATTTTGTTATTTTTGTTGGTGTTAATATTATTTAATATTATTCGTAATTGTTAAAACAAAAATGATGGTAAGTTTATTGATTGTATTTGGTATTTATAAAAACCAAAAAATAGTTAATGGTTGTTTGGTGAAATGTTGTTTTGAAAGTTTGATAGTTGATGTATTTATTTGTTAATATTTGGTATTTATATGTTGAGTTTTAGTTAGTAAATAATATTATGGTATTAATTGAAATTATTTTGTTAGTATTCGTATTATCAATAATATTTTGTTAATATTACTTAATTTTAAGTGTATTTTTTTTTACTTTTGTAGATTGTTATTTTATTGTGTTATCAACAAATTATTAATTGCAGCAAAATCAGATGAACAAAAAAAATAATACATGGCGTTATTTATAGGGGAGTTTTCAAAAATACCAAGTTTTTGGATAAAAATTACATGCCCCTACCGAATCATTGAAAAATACCATATAAAATACCAACTTTATTTACAAATTTAGGAGAGAGAGTGTTTTGAGTGTGATTATTGTGGTGTGTGGTATGATATAATAGTGTTGGAAAATGAAAAAGAGTGTGTTTTTTTTGGTATTTTGATAAATAAATTTTAAAGTGTAATTTTGGGGGTGAAAGTTGTTATTTGTGTAAAAATTTCTTAGCTAATCCCAAAAAAAATCAATAAGGGGAGAGGCAGACTGCAAGCATTAATTGGAGTATATTAATGTAACCGACATTTTCATGCGGTAAGTATTAATTGGAGCATTAACTATGCATTTTCTTTTTTTAATAATAATAGCATGAGATGATATAAATGTAAATAAAAAATTTAAATTTGTAAATATTTTTGAGGATTGGCATAGTTCGTAATTTATGCTCTTAATGTGTATATTGTTGTATTTTTTTTGTGTGTTTTTCCATGTATGAGATACAATACTCATTAATTAAACAAATCCCTTAATTAAGACCTTTTGTTCCTTCTTTTTTTTTTGGATTTTCCCCAAACATGTATATTTTTATTAAAAAAGTATTGACGGTTGGTTGTAAATAAAGTTTTATTGACACTTCATGTAATTTAATATATTAAAGTGTATAGGGAGTTTTTTTTCTTGATATCCACTTTCATATTTGTTAATGAAGTATTTGGTTTTGCATATAGATTCACAGATCTTCTATGATTGAGAAGTTTAATATGCTAATTATGCGGTGACCTTGAAAGTGTTTTTTACTTCTCTCGTCTATTTCTACTTGTCCATTATGTTATTTTGGAATATCCAACAATAATTGTTCAGTTTATAAAACCAATTAATAATTTATTATTTTGTGTCTAATTTACCCTTATTACTAAATAGTACTTCCTTTGCCTTATTTTATGTGACATTCTTTTCCTTTAAGTCCATAAAAAAAAAGTCACCTTACTATAGTTAGAATCAAGTTAACTTTAAAATTCCCCTTTCAATACTCTTAATGAAATGAATCCCATCAACACAAATATCTAAGGATTGTTTTGGACCACAAGTTTCAAAAGTTTTTCTTTTTTTCTTAAACACTGTACCAAATTAAAGGGCACTACATAAAATAGGATGGAGGTAGTACTATTCATTTTTCAATGTTTAGATGGCTTATATTTAATAAGGGTGATTTGATAAAATTACTTAGATTATTTATCGTTTCTTAATCCCCGTATCAAGTTAATAACGGACAACTATTGTTGAACAAGGGAGTACCATCTTAAATCGTATCCTGCTCAACATTACTTCAGTTGTACAGGATGACTTAGAGCCTTTTGGAAAGCAAACTCTTACTGAGCACAAACCTGAATCTTCAAAAGGTAGTAATCTCACAATTGGACTTATAAAAGCTCTATTGTCTTTCTTATTGGTTGCAAATTTATTAACTTAAACTATTCATCTCAGGTTTCTCCTTGGGTGAAGTTGGTTGTATACGCAAGAGATATAAAGTGACTTGCTGTCATTTTTCATCAGATGGGAAGTTACTTGCTAGTGCTGGACATGACAAGAAGGTAGGCTGCTCCAGAGTATCTAATGTCTTTAGCATAAATAATTGGATTTCTGATTAATTTCATTCTATGATATGTGATTGTAGGTTTTATTCTCTTTTTTACTTCATCAATCATTATTTATCTTTGTCCTTCTAAGAGATTGTAAATTATGAAACACTTCCTATGTATGCATCAGGCTGTTCTTTGGAATATGGATACTCTGCAAACACAGACCACCCCTGAGGAACATCAATATTTGATTACAGAATGACCTATTCTGCTTTTGCGATAGTGACAACTGGAGTATTAGTCCATTTTCATGTACTCGGGTGTCCAAGGTTTGCTTTTAATGTTGATTTCTGTTGTTTATAAACCTACTTAGCAGTAGTAAATTCCTATTGACCTAGCTTCGACTTCATATCTCTCTGTTTGTAGCAAGGAGGCAGTGCACAAGTGAGGTTTCAGCCAATGAGTGAGCGTCTGTTGGCTGCCGCTTCAGAAAAGGTAGTTTCTGTCTTTGATGTCGAGAACGACAGGCAAATTCATTCTTTCCAGGTTTGTTTTCATGCTAGATGACTTTGAGTTTATTGAATGTAATTTAGGTGTCCTATGCTTCTTTTTACTTTTCAGATAAATATGGGTGTTTATTTATAGGGGCATCCTGGAGTGGTGAACTACCTGTGTTGGGATCTCAATGGTGAGTTACTGGCATCAGTAAGTGAGGAGTCTGTCAAAGTGATGACTGCATTCATGAGCTTAGTGCTACCGGGAATCAATTCCACTCTTGTGTGTTTCATCCTAGTTATTCAGCTCTATTGTTGATTGGAGGAATGAGGGTAAATTGCGATTGATTAACTACTTCATGTTCATACACTTATTATTTTTACCCCTTGCCGGCCATTACAGTAGTGTCACATCCACTGATACTATGTGAACTTATGTTGCGTTCTCTGGAGCGGTTGGACATGGTTGAGAACAAAAGCATGACAGTTCCAGCACATGACAGTCACCGGCGACTGGAATGGTTGGCTCTGCAAGTCATGACAGTTCGGTCAAGTTATGGAAATAGAGGAGGATTCAATGTCAAGATTGAGCAGTTTGCATTTGCTTTTTCGCTTATAACCAAAAAAAATGTAGGCATATCTATAGCATGTTGTTTTTTATAAAGAATATCCATATCTGTGGTTTAGAGTGTGGTTTCCGTTGAGAAGCGAATTTCATGGAGCCATTTTTTGGTAGTGTTAGGAGACGTGAAAGATAATGGTAAACTGTATCGTGATTGGATAAAATGGATCATGATGCATTTTAATGCCTCAACGCAAAAGCTTCGTGTTTGCAGTAGGGCGTACAGTGAACAGTAAAATCTAAGCTGGTGAACATAATTTTATAGCCTTCTTTCTATGTACTTTTACGTTTTTTTAAAGCTTAAAGCTGAGAATCGAAATAGCAAGACCAGATTCTAAATAAGTGTGTTCCAACACTATTTTGCTTGCCTTCTATATATGTTCTTTTTAAATGACCTTTAGAGACAATAATTTCCAAAATCATTAACGTTCTATATACTAACCGATGAAGAGCTTTTGTATTATTATTAATAATAATGTACTTTACTCTGCGATAGCATCTCCATTATCATTTTTATCAGCAGGTTATCATCAATTAATGATTACTTATATAGATCCTAATTTGGAATTGTCAATGCATGAACTTTGCTTATATTTGTTACTTTTCATTATTTACATACTAGATGGGGCGTGCCCGTGTTCTATGGGAAATATCACGATGGAGGTAAATGCGAAAGGAGGTCTCCTTTTTTCTGGTGACCTTTATGGTGTGAAAGCAAAAAGTGTTAAGTTTTAATTGTTTATTTGGAAAATAGGATCTAAGAATGGAAGTGATAAATCAGACAAGACAATATGTTATATGAATACACTGATAAGACTCGTTTAAAATAAGAATGTTTTGTATAGCTTATATTATTACAGTGCTACTTTGCCAGAAGGACCAAAGATGATAACTCAGGTGTTTCAGTTGTAGCTGGGTGTAGCTGTGGGAAAAAGGATGAAATGTTCACAGTTAGAGAAGTTGTGAAATCGTTATTCAAATGTTAAGGTAGGTGTAGATATAATGTAGAAGTGTAATTCCTAATTAACTTCGTTCCACCACCATAAAACTGTGCAAAAGACGTATGTGCAAGCCGAAGAGGCAGCAGTGATCTGCATGTGAACCTTCATTTGACTGCAAATATTTGGAAGTTATGCAAATATTTATTAAAGGAAATACTGTGAACAACTAGTACATGGGGAATAATCCCATGTCGGGACAATGTAAGAAGTGTAACATTTGCAAAACATATTAAAGGATTCTGTGTAATGGAAAAATAGCAAGAGATTTTTGTGCAAGTCTTGTTACAGACCAAAGTTAACAATTATAGACATGTACCTGTGTGAGTACAGACTAACGCCCATTTTACTTTTTCTTGAAACCCTTGTAGCAAACAAACACTAAAGGTTTGCATAACCTTGTACTTACTATTTCCTGTGGTGTAGCCAAACCAAATTTGATGGATTTAACAATCTCATCCGATACTTTCGATGATGAACTTTCCTCCATGCTTTTCTACACTGCAACTGAAAAGAGAAGTTGAAAAATCATTAGGTTCTCTTGAAATGCAGCTTTAACAAGAATCTAGTCTGACCACTATTTTGGAAAATTTTTCCAATTTCCACTTTAGGAAAATAATCAATGTAAGCCGACTTAAATGCAGATTCATCAATAGAATGTTTTGTTAATCTTTTAGAAGTGTTGTGACTTCATAAATTGATTAAAATGCATCAAAACCTATGGCTGAAAATAACGTCAAAAACCTTTTCTAATGCTTATATCCAACCAAACAACAAAAAGACATGGCAGAATAACAATTTCCACCAAGATATGAATGATCCAAGCAAAAAAGGACGACTTCACCAGAGTCCAACAGGGAAATGAAACTCAAGAAAAAAAATCAGCAAAAACATTAACAGATTCTAAGCAGAACGCACATGCAAGAAGCAAAACCCACAAAGAATTAAACCCCAGCACACACCCAAGAACCTTAGTTTTAGCTTACAAGAACAACAAACCTCATAAAACAGAACTGGGTTAATTCGGAACAAGGGTTTATGTCAAGAACCCCCAACTTAAAACACTGTTTAAACAAGAAATAAAGCAACTTTCTAAATGCAAATGAATAGTAATACCCCTTTAAAACAAAATGAGTGACGTAGAAAGAACCACTACAAATGAATGCCATTGAAATTATCAAACAAATTGTAGAACAAAAAAAAGAAAGTGTGCCGAATCTGTACTACACTGTCTTTCTTGTTTTCTTCTCATGGAAAAGTTGAATTGCATTCATGTTAGAATAAGAAGGGAAGCAATTTTCTTCCGTTCATATATACATACATATTAAACATCTTGGAATGAACCAGCCAATAGAAGTAACTGCCAAGCATCAGCCATACCACTATCTTTGAATCAAACTAATGTGAAAGTAGAAGTGAATAGGTCAAACAAATTGGAAGGAACTGGTTCTGCAGGTGAAAGATATTTCAGAGGCAATCGAACAATCAAGCAATTTGCAGGATGATCATCACTAACCAGAACACTATGGTTCCTATCTGTTCTTGTTTTATGATAGTATAAGTTAAATCTGTGACAATTCGAGTAGTTCTCATAATGTCAAAAATAGTCACCTTTCTCTTTATTATTACTATTATTCCTACCACTATTCATGCATTTTGGATGCACCAAATTACACTTTGTGAATCTCAACCTTTGGATACAACAAAGTGTTGTTACAGTTAATCTTGGTTAATCCACAAAATGGTTTCTTGAATTCTGAAGAAGGATAATCATGCTACGAAGCCTTTCACAATTGAACTTTTTTGGATAAGATGATGTACTCTTAACTTTGACTAAGTTGAAGATAAGAATATGAAACACGAAGAACATAGCAGGAAAATAGGATGCAGCCATAAGTCTAAGTTTAGATTTTAACAATATATAGAAACGTTAAGTTAAAGATGAGTAGAGTAGCACTAATCCATGCACACGACAACTAAGAATTGTGTTGCCAAGATTTGAATTTGGGAAATGTTTCTGATGTTGATATAATATAGATATCTATGTAATTATTTTCAGCCTTTACCAGTCAATTGTATTGAGTGACCGGCAAGTAAGGATTTTTCTCCTCTGGTTAAAGGATGATAGTTACATTTTATTACCTTTTGATACCTATTGAGTTCTCAAATATTAGAATTTAAACTATGCAATAATTTTCTTATCAGTTCTATAGAGTCAAACGTAGACAAAATGTCTGAAGTTCAGGTATTCAACAGTGTGAGTAACAAGTAAGTGGTCGAAAGGAGCTTTGAAATTGAAGAAACAAATAATTTTCATTCGGCATAAAGTTAACAAAGATGATTACTCTTTTTTCCAAAAGGAAAAAATGGGAGGCGGCAGTATTTTTAATAGAGAAGAGAAAAAGGAGAAATTAAGCAAATAGAGAAAGAGAATTGGAAGTCTGAATCTGAAGAAAACAGAGAAAGAGAAGGGAAAAAAGAACGAATGAAAAAAGAATTAAAGAAGAGAAGAAGAAGAAGAAAGAAGAAAGGAAGAAAAGAGACGTGACTTACATGAAGAACTGGAGAATGAACTGAAGAATAGAGTCGAAGTTTGTTGTGCCTCGCTTCTCGACTGAAGCGCTGTGGTGAGCAGTGAGCACCTTTCACAACAGTGGTCTGTAATAAAGGGAAGGTACACTTCTATCTTTTTATGTGGTTGGAAGGTCTCATATTTTATTGATGAAATAGGTTCACAAGGTGTCTGCCACTAATATGGAGGCACTTAAATCTCCTTTGATGAGTTTTTTTGGGAAACGTGGTGCTTGGCTTGATGTTATTTAATGATGCAGAGTTATATTTGCAGTGCCTTGGTTTGAGGCAAATCAACAAACAATGCTCTTGCATTGTTCAAATTCTTAAGAATTCCAGAAGGAAAAGATCACTTGTTGAAGATTTGGTTATATGGAACCAGTAAAATGGAGAAGGACACGAAGAAACAGGATGGATATTACAGAATGTGTGATGTATCATTTCATCATTTCACTGCAGCAAAGATGAGTGAACTTGTGTTCCCAATTCAGGTTGCTTTGTAACTTCTTCAGACATGGGGAAATAAGGGTAAATTATATAAACACCTCATTGCTAGTTCAACCCAAAAACCGAAAATTTCTCTTCTTTTTATACCTAAAGTTCTGAAGTGCAGAAATTAATTCCGGGAATAAGAGCGCAGTTTCAAGCTTCAAACTTCAAATAAATTAGCCAAGACATGTTACGAAACAACTTACATGCACAATCCAATTAAAAATTTGAGGAATGCATGTAATGTACGCAAATAAGTACAACAGAGAAACACAAATGCATATAGACTGCTACTCACAGTAAAAAGAAGTCAAATAAGAGCAGACACAATCAACATTTGCAATAAGAGTTGATATAAGCTATACCAACCAATAATATATATGGCAAATCCAAAACTAATGCCAATTAGTGTTCAGTTTGGTAATGACTACAGTTAGTTTTGGTAAAGCATTTAAGTTATATACATTCATAGTGTTATCATGATTAATTATGCTGTGAAGTCGCTACTGTGCATTTAGCAGATTCTGTTTTCCAGTTTTAGTAGAGTAATTGAATAAGAAACTCTAAGTCTGATTCTGTTGTTGTTTTGAAATTGTGGTTTTTTTGGTTAATTACTTTAATCTGAAGATTGTTGTTTAAATTCTTTTTAAGATGTTCTTTGAGAATTCCTTTATATATATATGCATAAATTATGAGTGGAGAAGCAGTTGTACGTATAATTTGATTACCTTTGTTTTATAGTAGAAAACGTTATCACGAGATGATATAAAACCCAAAAGCAGCAAGCTGTAGCAGACTTTGTCTTTCCTTCCAAGAGCATGTTTAGGTGAAGAAGAAATGTTAATAGTTCATATCTGGAGAAAATATTTGTAAATAATATATTATTTAGTAATTTCTCTTGGTGTTAGAAATGCTTTTCGGAAAAAAGAA
This sequence comes from Solanum rostratum, assembly GCA_029948455.1. Lineage (NCBI taxonomy): Eukaryota > Viridiplantae > Streptophyta > Magnoliopsida > Solanales > Solanaceae > Solanum > Solanum rostratum. The sequence goes on from CM057048.1 coordinate 22,108,257, forward strand.
TTGTAGTAAATTACCTTCATTCTATACAAACCAAAAGTGATCATAAAAGAGAGCTACCTGGCATGTGTTTATATATACAAAAATAATAAAAGATTGATTAGTATGTTGGATGATATAAAGGAAAATAAGAATTGTTAAATAGATAGAAGTTATGATAATATTTAGAGAAGGAATAAGAAAGGAACTTTGTTGATAACCTTTATTGCATTTTGGTTGGAGTTAGTGGTTCCATTTGTTCTTTCAGCTTAAGCATGTGTTGATTTTTTCTTTGATTCTGCTGTTTTTTCTTCGGGAGAAATGAGATCCTTTTTCTGCCTTTTGTTATCTCCTTCAATGTTAGCGCACGATGGTGCAAGGAGAGAAGGCAACATGTTTTCCTTTTGGTAATGGCTAGAATGAGAACTTTTGGTGAGGTTGTGCGTGAAATGCGGGGAAAGGATTTTTTCACTTGAATTTTGAAAAGGTTGTCTTGTATCTTCAGCTGTTCATGTTGCATTGAGTCTGACTGAACCTATAAGTGAATATATCTTATGTGTTTTGTTTGGTTGTAATGTGAAGTCAATATGTGTATGTTGCTTAGTTAGGTTTTTTTACCTCAGTTGATGCTCGAACATAAATCTCTTCTGTAGTGAGAGATAAAAATTGCTCCCTTTCTTCATCCATAATTATTCCTATTATTGAGCCAGATGCATCTTCAAGATTTACATCAAATCGACACCTGCGGTTATGTATATATATATAGATGTATGTATAAGAAGAGAATTCTCTTTGTATTTGTGTTTTTAGGTAAAATTAGAGACCGAGGTACCTGGAAGTGAGCATGTTTTCTTGGTTGCAATTTGTACAGTGAAATTTTCTTTTCTTGAGGTTTTTGACCTCTTGTCTACAATTTGGGCAGGTTAACACATAACAAGAGTTGAACTTTTTTGGGAGAGTTATCTTTGCTTCAATGGTGAAAGGTTGTCCCTGTGCTAAAATATCATACCAACTGATCTGGATATAATTTGTACTATAAATAACTTAGGATTAGAGTGGGGAAAAATTGTACTAACATCTTGTTGTGTTTGGATGTTTGCAATGGGTACTGTTTTCTCTTCCATTGGAGCAGAGATGAGAGATCCAGATTAAGATGTGCTTCTTACTATGAAAGAGTTGAGCATTTCTGCATTCGTTTCTATTATATTTGATAGGAAAATGATAGAAGGTAAGAAAATACTAAGACATAGAAGGAAGAAATCCAACATATATGACAACAATGTCTACCATGATTGCAGCTGCACACGTTGTGAATATGGTGGATCTATTTATATTGTTGTGTTGAATTTTGTTGTGAGTGATGTGCCTACATTAGTTAAAACCTTTATTTAATAAAGTAGGAATTACCACAAATAGAACAAATATGGTAATATTTAGTTCTAGATAGTATAGTTTCATAGCATTTACTTACCATTGTATTTTCATACTCCAACACGTCTAGCAAAAATAATAGGATGTTTCGGAAACTGTATAAGGAGTCTTGTGCCTTCATTTTCAATAATATTCTCTTCTCATAGTGTGAAAGTGAAAGCTTGTTTATTGTAAGTTTAGAATTTTGAAAAGTTAGAAGTATACATAAGTAAGAAAAGAATAAGATGAAGAGTTTACTGAGATGTATTGAGAAAATAGATGCAGTCTAAAGAGAAGAAGTAGGAGAGGTTAGCGGGGAATTTTTTTTTCCTGGAAGTAAAATAATATGAAATAACTCTAGCATACCTACTTGATTTCAATATTTTCTATAAGTGGAAGGGGATTTTCACATTTTTACTCTTTAATAAGTGATAATTTCTAAAGCCAAATTGCCAACTCTTTGTATGACGTACTTGGTGTCAATGACAATGAGTTCTTGCAGCCTTTTTTGCATGCTTGTTACATATCTTGGTGGGAAGCAGTTTACAACAATTGCAAGCACATCTATTAAGATAGGAGAAGGAGAAGTCACAATTTGTCCTGAAATGCATGAGTGTATATATAAAAGGCGAAGGAGTCATACTGAATTCTGCATTCTTGAGTTGCTCTTTGGTGCTTCGGGATGCCTCTTCGTTAATTTCCTGAAATGATATCATGTTGATGATTGTGGGTGGTAGCAGTGCATCCTCATCTAAGTCATCTGGATCAGATGGATTGACTATAGCCTCATATGACCTATCTTTATCAGTTGAATCGACTATAGTTTTTTTGTCAATAATCCATTCATATGCATGCAAGGGCTTTTCATATCTTAAAGTTGGTTGTTGTACTCGTCCACTCGTGATCAAATAGGTGTGAAACAGTGTGAATCTTTGTTGATAAAGGGAGATGTCATCACCATAAACAATTGCCTTAACCTGATTTTTCTGCAGATGATTTATACGAAAGTAGAATAAGTATAAACAATCCAAAACCAACAGTGGAAATGTAAATTTTTAGGGATTCTTACAATAGAGGAGAAACCAAATAAGAACAAGTGACACAATTAACATTGGCAGTAGGAGCTAACACAAGCTACATAAGAATTTGTAAATAACAAATTGTTATTCTATGACATACTCCACAGTGAGTTTTCAAAATCTTTTTCAGGAAGTATTTTATAGGAAGTCCTGGTGTTTTTTTCTATGTTTCTCCAGAAGATACCAAGCTAATGTCATTATATATATGGATGTGTTAATGGGGGGGGGGGAATAGTTCATTTTTACTATTTCTGAAGTAAATTTTCTAACCAAATAGAATATTAATGAAACATTACTGTAAAATTCAGCGTTATGTTTGCTTCTTCACGGAAGCAGTATAAAATTATCCAACGGTAAGGCTGTGGGGAAAATGTGAGGAAAAGTGGAAAAAGTCTTGAGTTAATTGGGGAAAATTGGACAACCAAAAAGGGAAATAAGAAGGTACCTGTTCATCTTGGAAGATCATGTTCATATATTTTATCTTCCGTTCTTTACCTTCTCCTGGCTTACCAATATCCACGAGTCGCACCTTACATGTCCAGTCTAATATTTTCGGGGTAATAGCATCTATATTGAGCCTTTGTTCCATCTTTTATATCCTACGAAATAATTAAAGAGGGTGAGAGTGGAAAATATTCCAAAGGAAAGAGCAATATTATATGAGTAGTAGAAATGCAAGAAAAAATCTATAAAATGACATATCATACATCACTTATTAAAGAGTGGAATATTCAAAAATTTGAGGAGAATGCTTTTTGGATAATTTCATTATATACTACATTGTGAGTAGAATGATCATCAGGATTATTTGTTGGTGGTGGGTGTATGACTATTTTTATACACTTTGAAGTTTTTGCTCTCGATAAAGCAACATAAAGTTGACCATATGAAAATACAGGTTCACGTAGATAAATTCCTACAAAATCTAGCGTTTGACCTTGAGCTTTGTTAATAGTCATAGCAAAACATAATCGAATAGGAAATTGTATTCTTTTAAATGGAATGGGTAACTTTTCATCGTGCGGAGACAATAATGGTATTCGAGGAATGAAAACATGTTTGCCTTTGAAATTATCCGTAGCAATTTTACCGCTAATAATATGACTTTTGACATCAGAACAAATTAAGCGTGTACCATTGTATAAACCCTCTGACGGATTTAAGTTGCGGAGTAATCTAATGAGGAAATTTTCTTCAGAACTAACTTATAAGGTGGTAAACCAGCAGAATTCAATGTGTGCAAGAAATCTTCAAATTGGGATTGATCTTTTGGTTCTATAGTTTCATCAATACCTATGAATGTTATAGCATTTGTGGAGAACTGTTCTATGAACATCTCATTAATTTCATTTACAAAATCATTTTTAGTTGTTAAGATAACATGTGATGTAACGTTAGATGTGTCAGATTGAAGCAATTCAAACTTGGGGTAAATATTTTTAAATAAAGTATTTAATGATTCTTTTTCATTTGTAAAGGGATGAGAAGAGATTCTGGACTTTCAATTTTATTGTGTTCATTAACGTTTTCTTTTCCATCTCCAATACTTAGTAAATACTCACAAAATGTAGGATCATCTCGTGCACACATATTTTGTATCAGACGGATTTTTTCAATTCCAGATGTGTGAGTTTAATAAAGATTCATTAATGAAATCCTATTTGGTTCCACCTTTGACAACAGACAAAATTTGGCGAAAGTCTCCTCCAAAAACTACAACTTTTCCACCAAAAAGTGTATTTATGCCCATAAGATCTCGTAAGAGTAAATCAAAAGTCTCCGCATGTCTTTTCTTTGCCATAGACACTTCATCCCATACTATTAACTGCACATCTCGAATTAAAAAAGCAAGTGAACTTTGTTTACTTATGTTGCAACTGTAGTTTTCACCTATATCGATGGGAAGTTTGCAGTTCGTTCTCTAGGGAGTACAGAAGCTGCAACACCAGAAGTTGCGGTGGTTAAAGCAATAAGTCTTTTGGATCGTATAGATGCTAGTAAAGCACAATATAAGAATGTTTTTCCTGTTCCTCCTGGTCCATCAATGAAAAAAGCTCCAGATTCATGTGACAATATTTTACTACGGATTGTGTTGTAAGCCCCTTTTTGTTCATTATTTAGTTTCGTATATAGGAGCAAATCTTCCTCGGTTACAATTATATTTCTTTCTAAGTAGATATCTCTAGCCTCTTGGATAATTCTAAAAGAAGATACGGAAGATGTAATCTGTTGTGATACAAGTTCAAACTCATTTATATTTTGCCCTATTGAATGTAATATATTGTTTATGTGATTTATAACAAGTGAACGAATATCGCTTTTTTGTATATTTGTTGAAGTTGCAAAATCTTCGGACATAGAATTTTCAAATCTATTCCATAAATCTTTTGGATTAGCGGGGTTGCAATATACAAACAGTGTGGAGAATAAAAGTCGTAAACTACATGGCATTTGATACTGAGTAGCTTCTATCAAACATTCAATTAAGTTATTATCAGAAGCTAGTAAGCCTCTTTTTTCTGCAGATTCTCTAAACGTGCTGCAAGTCTTTTCGTTTGTAGTAAGGAGATCCGTATATGATGTAGGTGCTCATATGTTCATGAGTAATAGTCTAAGGTATTATCTTTCTCCTTCTGTTGGATGAAAACTCACAATACGGTCAATGACATAACTTTGTTTTCTACGTGTCCACATTTTATTACTGATTGACCAGACAAAGTGTTGTGGAAATTCTTTGTATAGCAAATTCAATTCTCTAGCAGCTTTATTTAGTTGATTCATGGCAAAAACCTCTGTTAACATTATTCTTCTATTTCCGGGATTCTTTAATATTGAAGTCAAATTTGATGTTGTTTTAAAAGAAATAAATTATTGGTCTTGAAGATGTAGTTGAAGGTGGTAAACAGTGGAATTTATTTCACTAATTGGGGAAGCGAATAGACGCCACATAGCTTCTGGTGGTGATACCCATCTGGCTGAGTGATATTCCTTTATTTCATCTATTTCTGTAATAGCGTCATCAATTTGAATGTTGAAGCTTATTTTGCCATGACTGTCGCACCCCATTTTTTCTCACGAAGAAACGGGAACCTGTACGACGTCGTGGTAACGACTCTTTTGGGATTTAGAAAAAGGAGAGTCGCCACCTAATGATTGGGTGCATTAGGACACCGTTCTAAGCCTAAAATTTTTTATCTAACCAGAGAGAGGGTAAGGGCTCAAATTACCTCGAGGGAAGGTGTTAAGCACCATTCAAGGTCCGCAAATGCGGGTCCCGACTGTGTCTCATATTTTATGTGGTGGTTACAAATAAGGGTCTCTTATTTTAGAAATAATAGTCTTAAATTATTCTAAGTGACACAAATAAACAAGTTAATCAAAACAATGAATGAATAAGAAAATAATTAAATAAATTAATTACTCGGATCAGTTACTCGGCTTTATTTCCGGATTTTAGTTTCACTTGGCTTATAAAAGCCTAAGGAAAAATCCGAGGTTTGTCCTATTTAAGCACGAATTATATTCATCATCTCCGAGGGTCCTATTTACCCCTACCCCTCTTAGATTAGTTTTATTAATTGACTTAGAAGCGGACTAAAAATAAATGAAAAATCTAACGAGTCCTAGAGTGTCTAACGCCCCCCTCCTAATGTCCGTGAGGCATCGGACTTCTATATTTAGGTTGGATCTAGACTAAAAGAAAATCTAGGCTGCCAAACAGACACGCGTCAAACAGAACAAATAGGCCAAGCACATAGACAAATAAGTCTCAAGTATGCCTCTTCACACAATACGAAAGCTTAAAATTTCGCTAAGTGCATCATAAATCAAACATTAAGTAAAGTATTTCTAAAGCCTGAAAGATTATTTATCTTATTTTTTTTAACATTTCGATGCGCATAAGAAGGCTTTCATGATGTATGATAAAAAATAAAAACAAATATTAAAGACCAAGGTACTATATGCCATGTTACTATGAAATAAAACCCCATTAGACATGATTATATTGTTGACACCCGATTTTGACCGACCCTTAACTTATTTTACGTTTTTATTTATTTAAAAAAAAATTGGTATGCTAATTGGCAAAATAAATGATTTTATTTTCCGGAATATACTCTTTATATTGTCATTTTATATTGTCTGCAAAAAATAAACAACAAACAATCGTTATTTTAATGTTAGACGCGTGCCATATTACTGTTAGTAACGTCTTTCGAAGCGCGTTATTAAAAATATTATTTCTAATACATTTTCATAATTTGGCGAATTACGTGTTTTATTACGCAAGTCTATGATTCAAAATATTATATTTTTACCCATATTTTGTTCAAGTCGCGGCCTTTTAAATAAAGTCTATGTCAATTTTGGCCAAATCTTTGAAGTCCTATTTTGATTAATTTACTTGAATTTATTTATAAAATTTTTGCATTTTCATCCAACTTGAGCCAATTTGCGCCTCAATTTTAAACTTCTATAATTTTTGACTAGTATTTAAATTCAATTTTCCAATTTGTGGCTCAATTTTTAAATTCCTACAATTTTAACCAGTATTTAAACTCAAATTACTAATTTACGGCTCAATTTTAAATTTCTGGCTAGCTTTTAAATTCGGATTACCAATTTATGGCTCAATTTTTAAATTCCTAGAATTTATGGCTAATATTTAAATCCGAATTACCCGTTTTCTAACCCGGATCCAACCCGACCCACTTTCCTTTTTTATTTCAATACCCCCAAGCCCTAATTTTGCCATTTTCTCTCCAGTACAGCCGCCCCCCACCTATTCTATCTTCTTCTCCCTCTTCCGACCACGACTACCCTTCTCCCCCTCGCTGGCGGTCACGGGCGATCCGTTTCCAGTCGCCGCCCCCTCCATCACTCCTCTCCTTCCTCACCAAACACCCCGCGCAACCCCCTCCCTCACCGTCTCCCTCCTTTGTCCAGTCGTGCAGCAGCCCAAGGAGGCGGCCATGGCTGCCGCCTCCCTCCTCTCCCCTTCTCTCTCTCCCCTCTCTCCCCACTGTCTCCCTCTCCTTCTCCTGTCGCCCCACCTTTTTCGGCAAAAACAGCCGCCACACGCACCTCCAAACCGTGGCAGTCTCTCTTCTCTTGACCTTTTGCGCGCATTTCTCTCCCTTTTTCTCTTATTGTTAGTGGAACTTGGGATGTTTTCCATTATGATGCATTCCTCTACAGAAAAGGGTTATGATGATACCATACGTCTTCTAATTAAATGATGATCATGGAATATTGAGATGAACCACCCCGTATCTTGGCGTAGCAACCCGGTATGGGCTGTCGAGAACTTCTCTCCCTCTCATGCAATCGGCGATTTGCAGCCATGGTGGGGCTAGCTTCTCTTTTTCCATATCATTACATGCATCTGAGCCCCGATTTGTTGAAGAACATAAGCAGGCATTTGGACATTATTGCAGAACGACGGGTATGAGGCAGCGTTGCCCCTCTCTGCTTCGCCTATGATTCCCCCTTCTCAACAAATCATCAGGTAAAACAAAATAAATAAAGTTTGTCCATGTACTCATGGTATCGCTCTATCTCAGTGTTGTTAGGCATGAAATTCATTGTTGCAATTGGAATTTAGTGTATTTTGATTTATGGCTAAATTCCTTCTCATCTCTTCCTGATTTAATTTTTTAATTAGGATTCGTGATTTTGTGCACAAGCCTGGCATTTACGGGTTGAATTCTGTAATTAGTGAAGATTTGGTGATTTATTTTGAATACATAAGAAAAATCCTTGTTTGGTAATTTATGGCAATAGCTTATATTCTGGCCTATAATTGATTTAGTTGTCCATATTACTGGTACCTAATTGGCTCGAATGGTGATTTGCTTTCCTTGTTTGATTAAGTTGCCTTCCTCACATGATTGAGATTTGCAGTACGATTTGGTAATTAAAAGGAAATTTTCTTGTAATTGATAGAAAGGAAAGAAACGTAAGGATTGTTCTTTAATTGATTTCTTTCCTATTAGGGCTATGTATCTTGTAGTATATAAAGAGAGTCCTGTTCACCTTGGGACACAGAAAAAAAAAAGAAGAATCCCTTCACAAGCACTAAAAAAGTTAGAAAATTTGCTCCTCTCTTGCTTCAAAACCTGTCTTTATAGCTTTTTTTTCTCAAAGAGAAAAGAAAAGAGAGTAAACTCTTTTACTACCTTTCCTGTCAAGATTCAAGATTAGACTGGTAATTGCTTTATTTATTTATTTATTTTTTTGCTCCTGTTGTTATTTCTCTATTTTGCTATTGGGTACTGCTGGTGAGTTAGTTTTGCAGGTTCATTTTGCGTTTGAAGAGTCGCTGGGAATAAGAAGAGAATATGTGATTGCGGAGATTTCTTTTATTGTACTTTATTTACTGCGAAAGAATGATGTAATGTAATAATAGTGAAATTGGGGGACTTAGTTAAAGGGGGGGGGGGAGGAGAGCTTATTTGTTATGTGTTTTACCTTGCTAATCCATGTCGTAGTTTTCTCACCTAGGCAAATATTAATACTAGGATGCAATCGTTTAAATGAAGTCTTAGGTGCGCCAAATATTCTAAGTAGACATAATCGAAAAGATAATCAAATCAAGAGTCTAGAGATCATGCTTAGAATGTTCTCCCACCAAGTATGTGTTTTTATTTTAATATGGGGTTCTTTGAAAAATCGTGCATATAAGAACATAAAATTGGTTCGTTTGTTAAACTTTTTATACGTTAGAAAGCATGCCTATAGGAACTCATGGTTATTCATTTTTTTTATTTGACTTGCATATACATGTATAATTGTTTGGTAAAAATGGTATATTTTCGTGCACTAAGCATTTCTTAATCCTTGAAATATAAGCACAAGTTTTAAAGTTTTTTTTTAGAAAAATCATGTTCCATATTTTATTTAGAAAACATGTTCTTACTCAACTATTTTTTTAGGGGTATTTTCCTTTTCAAAGGTTTCTTTAAAGTAACCTTTTTGGTGCATGAGTTTAGAGGCCTATTTGACCCCTTTCGTGTTAATTGATTTTTTTGGTTAATTTTTCACGCGAGTTTAATATGAAACCTAGTCTAGAAATTCTACCCAAAATTGAGTTGTTCAACGACATCGAAGATCCTAAAGCCCACTTACGCATGTACTGCGACAAGCTTGCTGGGGTAGGAAGAGATGAAAGGATTAGGATGAAGCTATTCATGAGAAGTCTTACCGGGGAAGCTCTTACCTGGTACATCGACCAAGATGCCCGAAAATGGTCGAATTGGGTAGAAATGGCCTCCGACTTCATGGATCGATTCGGGTTCAACACAAAAAATGCACCTGATTGGTTCTACATCCAAAACTTGAAGAAAAAGCCCGGTGAGACCTTCAGAGATTATGCCGTAAGATGGAGGTCTGAGGCTGCCAGAGCCAGGCCTCCCATGGAAGAGTCCCAGATGAAGGACTATTTTATCAGGGCACAGGAGCCTCAATATTATGACAGGATGATGTTAGTCGCGGAGAAGAGTTTCGCCGACATCATCAGACTTGGTGAGAGGATTGAATAAGGTATCAAGAATGGTACCATTATCAATTTGGAAGCTCTACAGGCTACCAACAAGGCATTACAATCGGGAAGCTTGCCCGAGAACAGGAAGAAAAAGGAAGTGGGTGCGGTCATGTTAGCGCACAAAAGCCCCATTAAGCCACAAATTCCAATCTCACCACTCCCTCACTATCCCACATCACCTTATCCTATGCCTTACCCTCCTTACCCAGCATATACCCCTTACCAAGCTCTACCTCCACAATACCAACTGGCATACCCCGTTTACAATACCTAACCAGCTTACTACCAAACTTCTTCACCACCACCAATATCTCCTCGATAACAAAATTACAAAAACCGTCCCAATTTTGACAGAAGACCCAAAAAATCCTACACTCCCTTGGCCGAACCCATTGCCTAGCTCTGCGAAAGACTGAAAACAACCGGGTACATAACATCAATCCCGGCTCTACCTGTTGATACCCAAGCCAAATGGTATGACCCCAACAAGGTATGCGCCTACCATTCTGGAATGAAAGGACATACCACAGAGGTCTGCCGATCCCTACGAGATAAAATCCAAAAACTCATAGACACCAAAACCATCCAGCTTAAAGAACCCGCGCCCAACGTGTCCAATAACCCACTTCCTAATCATCAGGTGAACATGCTGGAAGTGGAAGAATCAGTAGGTACACAAGGGCCCATATGGGTGGTAGGGCAAGATGAGTTAGTTGCAGTGATAACTCAAATGCCTTACGTGGTACAAGGGCGCCGACCGTTTGAAGTAGAAGTTGCCGCGCCCAAGCTCCCTTTTGTGGTTGCAATAGCCCCTTAGAAAAGCTTTGACACTCATGCCGTTCCCTAGAGCTATGACAAGGGAAAAGCAGCGGTGGAAGAAAACGATGTTGTCCAGGGGGCAACCCACTCCGAACAAGCAGACACCTCCAAACGCATGACACAAGGTAGTTCAAGCGGGACCAAGCCTCCTATCATAGAAGTGGAAGAAGGTGGGGAGTGGAAAAAGATACAAGCCATCCACCCTCCATCAGTGCCTAAAGTTCGAATGGGAACATGAAGAAGTGGTAGTGCATGGGGAGAAGGGACATCCCGTCTATGCCGATGAAGGACAGAGTTGTATGGACGGAGGAATGTTCCACACCGTGGAGCTGGTAGGAGGCATCGAGCCAAAGCCATGGTACAGTCAGAAGGTCCTAAGCATGCTGTTATGGCTAGGCTACGAACCAGGCAAGGGATTGGGGGCCAAAGTCCAAGGTATTCCCGACCCAATTTCTCTTCCTTCCAAAAATGATACTATGGGTTTGAGGTATGAAGGAGAAATGCCCATGAGGAGAGAAAGGCTGGAACGTCCTATCCCGTCATTATATCAGAATTTCCAGTTCACCGGGTTTCTCAGGAGCGACCTAGAGAGGGAAAAGGAAGAAATGCTAGAAAGTGTGAGGAATTTATTCATCACAGAAGACTTTTCTTCTGGGGCAAGAGGAGATCCGATAAAGGCAGACATGGAAGAAGAAGAAGAAGTGAGGGTGATGGATGTGATGAGCATAATACGGAGCTCGGGTTATGAACCAGGAAAGGGCTTGGGAGCCAGGTTGCAAGGGATCACGGAGCCCATACAACCTTTGCACCACTCAACCATATTTGTCCTGGGATACGCTTACACCATAGAAGAGTATCTCGACTGGGAGCCACTGCCAGCAGGGTGCTACTATCCTCTACCAAGTCCCTTGCCACTGTTGAGCCAGACTTTCCAATCCGCTGGGTTTTTGAATGATGATGTCAAGGGCTTGCTGAATGGGTTGCAAGGTCTGTCCCTGTCAGAAGTCGAGGAAGGAAGCTGCAACATCATAATCCACGAGGAGGAGGAGAAAGCCCCAGTATAGAAGGGAGCTACAGAGGACTTCATCAGCCGTTGGACTACTACCCCATCCAAACCGCGTCGGGCATTTGGGTAGAAACAGAAATTGTCACCAACTCATTATGATTTCAAATAAAGACTTTTTAATGAAGATTTCAATGTTTTACTTATGCCATTATTATGACAAATTTTGACTATGAATAAAACTTTCATTCATTTCACGATGATGCCATTTTATGTTTACTTTGTTGTTTTCTTTCAGAAAAATTACTTTTAATGATGTTGAAACTGAGATTGTGGCACATAATGAGACTATCCAACATGACATAGCTGAGACAGAGGCAACAGATGAAAATTGTGAAGAGGTTGCTAGGAAGGTCAAAGAGTTTGAGGAAAAGCCGAAAGCAAATTTAGAAGAAACAGAAACAGTGAATCTGGGTGATGATGAAACAATCCAAGAGACAAGAATCAGTGTTCACATGACCGAGGAAAAGAAAAGGGAATACATCAGATTCTTGAAAAGGAACAAGGACGTCTTTGCTTGGTCCTACGCAGATATGACAGAGTTGAGTACTTCAATAGTGGCCCATTGATTGCCTACCGATCCGTCTTGCCCGCCAGTGAAGCAGAAGCTCAGAAAATACAAGCCTGATTTGAGTCTTAAAATCAAGGAAGAAGTATCAAAACAGTTGGAAGCCGGAATTCTGGAAGTAAAAAAGTATCCGACCTGGCTCGCCAACATTGTGCCCGTGCCCAAGAAAGATGGTAAGGTCAGGGTTTGCATGGATTACCGGGACCTCAACAAGGCCAGCCCTAAGGATGACTTGCCGCTCCCGAACATCCACATTTTGATAGACAATTGCGCTAAGCATGAAACACAGTCATTTGTGGATTGCTTTGCTGGGTATCATCAACTCAAGACGCATGAGGATGACGCAGAGAAAATGGCTTTCATCATACCTTGGGGTGTCTACAGTTACAAGGTAATGCCGTTCGGACTAAAGAATGCTGGGGCCACCTACATGAGAGCCATGACCACTTTGTTCCATGACATGATCCACAAAGAAATTGAGGTTTACGTGGACGACGTCATCATCAAGTCGAAGAAAGGGTGTGCCCATCTAGTTGATCTTCAAAAATTCTTTGACAGGCTACGAAGGTACAACTTGAAGCTAAACCCTGCAAAGTGTGCTTTTGGGGTCCCTGCCGGGAAATTATTGGGTTTTATTTTCAGTCGTCGGGGTATAGAGTTGGATCCAACAAAAATCAAGGCTATTCGTGAGCTTCCCCCTCCGAAGAGAAAGAAAGAAGTGATGAGCTTCTTGGGCAGGCTCAACTATATCAGTCGTTTCATAGCCCAATCTACCGTCATTTGTGAACCAATCCTCAAACTACTAAAGAAGGACGTCACTATCAAATGGACTTCAGAAAGTCAAGAAGCATTTGATAAGATCAAGGACTATTTATCCAACCCTCCAGTGTTGGTTCCTCCTGAGGCGAGTCGACTTTTGCTACTATACTTATCGGTCATGGATTAGGCATTCGGGTGTGTTTTGGGACAACGTGATGAAACAGGAAGGAAAGAGCATGCGATCTACTACATGAGTAAGAAGTTCACCCCGTATGAAGCTCAGTATTCTTTGCTTGAGCGTACTTGTTGTGCTCTGACTTGGGTGGCCCAGAAGTTGCGACATTATCTCTCAGCACACACAACGTATCTGATCTCGAGGATGGATCCTCTGAAGTACATCTTTCAGAAACCCATGCCCACGGGTAAGTTGGCTAAATGGTAGATATTATTGAGTGAATTCGACATAGTCTATGTCATACAAAAAGCGGTGAAAGCACAAGCACTGGTCGATCATCTGGCAGAAAACCCCGTAGAAAAAGAGTACAAGCCTCTAAAGACTTATTTTCATGATGAGGAAGTAGCTTTCGTAGGAGAGGATATCTTTGAAGAATATGATGGGTGGAGGATGTTCTTCGATGGGGCCAAGAACTTTAACGGATCAGGCATTGGGGCTGTGTTGATCTCACCTATGGACCAACACTACCCGGCATCAGCAAAGCTCAGGTTCCATTGCTCCAACAACATGGCTGAATATGAGGCTTGCATCTTGGGCCTCCGACTAGCAGTTGATTTGGACTTGCAGGAGATTTTGGCAATTGGGGATTCAGATTTAGTGATTCGTCAAGCACAAAGTGAGTGGGCAGTAAAGAACCGAAAACTTTTACCGTATTTGGACTGCATGCAAAAGCTCTGCAAAAGATTCACTAAGGTAGAATTCAAGCATATTCCGCGACTTCAGAACGAGTTTGCGGATGCCTTGGCCACCTTATCTTCTATGATTTGGCACCCTGATCAGAACTACATTGATCCCATCCGCATTCATATACATGAGCAGCCTGCATATTGCTTTCACGTGGAGGAAGAACCGGATCAGAAGCCGTGGTAAGATGACATCCAGGGATACTTGAAAAGTGGCAGTTATCCAGAGGACGCAACCAAAGTCCAAAAACGCACAATTAGGAGGCTAGCAAATCAATTCTTCTTAAACGGAGAAATACTATATAGGAGGACTCCCGATTTGGGTTTGCTAAGGTGCGTCGAAACTAAAGAGGCATCCAGACTTGTGGAGGAGATTCATGCAGGAACATGCAGGCCACACATGAATGGCTTTACCTTGCAAAGAAAATCCTCAGAGCGGGTTATTTTTGGTTAATGATGGAAACTGATTGCATCCGCCATGTTCAGAAATGTCACCAGTGCCAAACTCACGCAGACAAGATTCGAGTTCCTCCCAACGAACTCCATGTTACTAGTTCACCCTGGCCGTTCGCAGCTTGGGGCATGGATGTCATTGGCCCTATCGGGCCAGCAGCCTCGAATGGACACCGGTTTATTCTTGTGGCAATTGACTACTTCACCAAATGGGTCGAAGCTACATCTCACAAGTCTGTCACTAAGAAAGTTGTCGATGATTTCATCAAAAACAACATCATTTGCCGGTTTGGGGTCCCTGAGACAATCATCACTGACAACGGAGCCAACCTCAATAGTAATATGATGATGGAAACTTGTGATCGGTTCAAGATCAATCATCGAAACTCCACGGCATACAGGCCACAGATGAATGGAGCAGTAGAAGCCGCGAACAAGAACATCAAACGGATATTGCAGAAAATGATTGACAATCACAGACAATGGCATGAGAAGCTACCATTTGCGTTGTTGGGATATCGCACCAGCATTCGGACCTCCACTGGGGCAACACCGTACTTTTTGGTCTATGGGAACGAAGCGATAATCCCTGCAGAAGTTGAGATACCATCTCTGAGGATCATTCAAGAAGCAGATTTGAGTGACGCCGAATGGGTACAAAGCAGGTTCGAGCAATTAGCACTAATCGATGGAAGAAGGATCAATGCCATATGTTACGGGCAACTTTACCAGAACAGGATGGCCCGAGCATTCAACAAAATGTTCAGACCGAGATACTTCTCACCCAGGTAATAAGTCTTGAAGCGGATCTTCCCGAATCAAGATGAGGCCAAAGAAAAGTTCGCACCAAATTGGCAAGGTTCGTACATGGTTCACCGCGTCTTGACTGGAGGAGCCCTTATACTCACAGAAATGGATGGCGAAATCTGGCCCAAACCTATCAAAGCAGATGCTGTGAAAAGATACTACGTTTAGGTTTTATCTTTTGCTCTTTGTAATTGGAACTACGTCAGACCTGATTTCCGTTTAAGAGGGATACGTAGGCGCTCCTACGAAGTTCGGTCTTACCATAATAAAAAATTTATTTCCCCCACTGGACCACAGACTGGGGCAGATTTTTTGAGAGGATCTCAAAAATTCTTTCGGAAAAGAGCAAAAGCAGACAAGATAACTGGGGCAGAATTTTTGAGGCAAGCTCAAAAATTCATGACAGATAGAACAAGAAAGTCGTAACTCTACATCGGATAGCCCAAAGATCCTCCCTCAGCTGAACGTTGGATTTATCTCAAAATGTGCCACTATTAAAGGATTCGTTAATAAAACATCAGTTGTTTTTCAAACGTTACAAATACATACATACATACATACATATATATATATATATATATATATATATAAGTATATACACATGTATATATTATATGGATACCCTTTTTAAAATTGAAATGTTATGCCATCTCGTTCCAAAATAAATGCCCGACAATGGTCCGGATATCACCAGCCGATGAAGCACACCGGGCCACGACAAAGTACAGATCAACCTCCCTCTTTTTATAAACTGACTATTTTTCTTTGAACGCAGATTTGACAGGCACACATCCCCGCATTGTCCGAACAAACGACAGTCTAGTAAGATAAAGTATTACTTTATGCTTTGCACTGCATCGGCCCTAAATTCACACTACATATGCTTGATAGTTGCATTGCATGGGCCCAATATGTGCATTATGCCCGATACTTGCATCATAAGTGCCCGATATTTGCATTCGCATTGTGCCCGATATTTGCATTATAAATGCATTCGCATTCACATTCGCATTGTGCCCAATACTTGCATCATAAATGTTCGATATCAGCATCGCATGTGCCCTAAATTTGCATTGCATGGTGCCCGAAAATCAAGCCTTACATAGCATTGGCCCGAGAAATTGAATATACTTTGAAACTTGCATTGCATCGTGTCCGAAAATCACGTCTTGCATAATTTGGCCCGAGAAATCGCATGTAATTTGCATTGCATTATGCTCGAAACTTTTATTTTTCACACGATACCAGCCTGAGATTCCTTATATGCATCGCATTGCGCCAAAGTCATCTTTGCTTCGGCCTAAAAATAGCACCCCTAAGGTGTCATAGTCCAAAGGCAACATTTGCATGGCCTATGGACACCATTTCATGGCCTAGGGATTTAAATTCCGCCCACCATACCCTTAAGGCATCATGGTCCAAAGGCATCATCTTCATGGCCTAAGGACATCATTTCATGGCCTGGGGATTTAATTACATTCATCATGATCCAAAGGTATCTTCGTCCAAAGGCATCATCCTTCATGGCCTACGGACATCATTTCATGACCCAAGGATACAATTTATGATTAGCATAGCCCTAGACGTCATAGCCTAAGACGTCATCCTTATCGTCTTATGGCAAAATTCATGGTCCCTACTTGCATCACGTTTTTATTGTTCCGCTATTTAATAGATATGCTCTAATCATTTTCTTTTACGTAGCATTTCTTTAAAGCCTGCGAATGCCTGAATTTCGCCATCGCTCCGCTATCGAATGCATCAGACCTCCTGTTTCTGTCGACATCCTAAGCATTTTCTATGCCGCGAACATTTTAATTCAAGCTTCGAGATTCGTATGGTTTTGTTCATTTTTTAAGTATTTCAGTCATCCCTAAATCCAGAACTACACACGGCCTGATTCTCGTATAACCAGGGATATGTAGGTGACTTCTAGACCGAAGTCTCGGCCGTAAACCTTTTGTTCTATCCGGTCTCTCCGATAAATCTCTATCGGTCGAACAAAATCGGCTACTCTGTCAACTTTCTTTGCTCAACAATTCATCCTTCATTCCTGAGCAAAGAAGAGGCAGCTGTTGACACCCGATTTTGACCGACCCTTAACTTATTTTACGTTTTTATTTATTTTTAAAAAAATTGGTATGCTAATTGGCAAAATAAATGATTTTATTTTCCGGAATATACTCTTTATATTGTCATTTTATATTGTCTGCAAAAAATAAACAACAAACAATCATTATTTTAATGTTAGACGCGTGCCATATTACTGTTAGTAACGTCTTTCGAAGCGCGTTATTAAAAATATTATTTCTAATACATTTTCATTATTTGGCGAATTACGTGTTTTATTACGCAAGTCTATGATTCAAAATATTATATTTTTACCCATATTTTGTTCAACTCGCGATTTTTTAAATAAAGTCTATGTCAATTTTGACCAAATCTTTGAAGTCCTATTTTGATTAATTTACTTGAATTTATTTGTAAAAGTTTTGCATTTTAATCCAACTTGAGCCAATTTGCGCCTCAATTTTAAACTTCAATAATTTTTGACTAGTATTTAAATTCAATTTTCCAATTTGTGGCTCAATTTTTAAATTCCTACAGCTTTAACCAGTACTTAAACTCAAATTACTAATTTACAGCTCAATTTTAAATTTCTGGATAGCTTTTAAATCCGGATTACCAATTTATGGCTCAATTTTTAAATTCCTAGAATT
The DNA here is from genome assembly GCA_029948455.1 of Solanum rostratum. NCBI lineage: Eukaryota > Viridiplantae > Streptophyta > Magnoliopsida > Solanales > Solanaceae > Solanum > Solanum rostratum. The sequence goes on from CM057048.1 coordinate 22,126,372, forward strand.
TATGGCTAATATTTAAATACGAATTACCCGTTTTCTAACCCGGATCCGCCCCGACCCACTTTCCTTTTTTATTTCAATACCCCCCAAGCCCTAATTTTGCCATTTTCTCTCTAGTATAGCCGTCCCCCACCTATTCTCTCATCTTCTCCCTCTTCCGACCACGGCCACCCTTCTCACCCTCGCTGGCGGTCGCCGGCGATCCGTTTCCAATCGCCGCCCCCTCCATCTCTCCTCTCCTTCCTCACCAAACACCCCGCGCAACCCCCTCCCTCACCGTTTCCCTCCTCTGTCCAGTCGCACAGCAGCCCCAGGAGGCGGCCATGGCTGCCGCCTCCCTCCTCTCCCCTTCTCTCTCTCCCCTCTCTTCCCACTGTCTCCCTCTCCTTCTCCCGTCGCCCCACCTTTTCCGGCGAAAACAGTCGCCACCCCGCACCCCCAAACCGCGACAGTCTCTCTTCTCTTGACCCTTTGCGCATTTCTCTCCCTTTTTCTCTTATTGTTAGTGGAACTTGGGATGTTTTCCATTATGATGCATTCCGCTACAGAAAAGGGTTATGATGATGCCATACGTTTTTAATTAAATGATGATCATGGAACATTGACATGAACCACCCCGTATCTTGGCGTGGCAACCCGGTATGGGCTATCGAGAACTTCTCTCCCTCTCATGCAATTGGCGATTTGCAGCTATGGCGGGGCTAGCTTCTCTTTTGCCATATTATTACATGCATCTGAGCCCCGATTTGTTGAAGAACATAAGCAGGTGTTTGGACATTATTGCAGAACGACGGGTATGAGGCAGCATTGCCCTTTTCTGCTTCGCCTATGATTCCCCCTTCTCAACAAATCAACAGGTAAAACAAAATAAATAAAGTTTATCCATGTACTCATGGTATCGCTCTGTCTCAGTGTTGTTAGGCATGAAATTCATTGTTGCAATTGGAATTTAATGTATTTTGATTTATGGCTAAATTCCTTCTCATCTCTTCCTAATTTAATTTTTTAATTAGGATCCGTGATTTTGTGCACAAGCCTGGCATTTACGGGTTGAATTATGTAATTAGTGAAGATTTGGTGATTTATTTTGAATACAAAAGAAAAATCCTTGTTTGGTAATTTATGGCAATAGCTTATATTCTGGCCTATAATTGATTTAGTTGTCCATATTACCGGTACCTAATTGGCTCGAATGGTGATTTGCTTTCCTTCTTCGATTAAGTTGCCTTCCTCACATGATTGAGATTTGCAGTACGATTGGGTAATTAAAAGGAAATTTTCTTGTAATTGATAGAAAGGAAAGAAACGTAAGGATTGTTCTTTAATTGATTTCTTTCCTATTAGGGTTATGTATCTTGTAGTATATAAAGAGAGTCCTGTTCACCTAGGGACACAGAAAAAAAAAAGAAGGATCCCTTCACAAGCATTAAAAAAGTTAGAAAATTTGCTCCTCTCTCGCTTCAAAACCTGTCTTTATAGCTTTTTTTTTCTCAAAGAGAAAAGAAAAGAGAGTAAAATCTTTTACTACCTTTTCCTATTAAGATTCAAGATTAGACTGGTAATTGCTTTATTTATTTATTTATTTTTTTGCTCCTGTTGTTATTTCTCTATTTTGCTATTGGGTACTGCTGGTGAGTTAGTTTTGCAGGTTCATTTTGCGTTTGAAGAGTCGCTGGGAATAAGAAGAGAATATGTGATCGCGGAGATTTCTTTTATTGTACTTTATTTACTGCGAAAGAATGATGTAATGTAATAACAGTGAAATTGGGGGACTTAGTTAAAGGGGGGGGGGAAGGGGAGCTTATTTGTTATGTGTTTTACCTTGCTAATCCATGTCGTAGTTTTCTCACCTAGGCAAATATTAATACTAGGATGCAATCGTTTAAATGAAGTCTTAGGTGCGCCAAACGTTCTAAGTAGACATAATCGGAAATATAATCAAATCAAGAGTCTAGATATCATGCTTAGAATGTTCTCCCACCAAGTATGTGTTTTTATTTTAATATGGGGTTCTTTGAAGAATCGTGCATATAGGAACATAAAATTGGTTCGTTTGTTAAACTTTTTATACGTTAGAAAGCATGCCTATAGGAACTCATGGTTATTCATTTTTTTTATTTAACTTGCATATACATGTATAATTATTTGGTAAAAATGGTATATTTTCGTGCACTAAGCATTTCTTAACCCTTGAAATATAAGCACAAGTTTTAAAGTTTTTTTTTAGAAAAATCATGCTCCATATTTTATTTAGAAAACATGTTCTTACTCAGCTTTTTTTTTTAGGGGTATTTTCCTTTTCAAAGGTTTCTTTAAAGTAACCTTTTTGGTGCATGAGTTTAGAGGCCTATTTGACCCCTTTCGTGTTAATTGATTATTTTGATTAATTTTTCACGCGAGTTTAATAGGAAACCTAGTCTAGAAATCCTACCCAAAATAGAAGTCCAATGCCTCTTGGACATTAGGAGGGACGTTAGACATTTTTAGGGAAACGTTAGTATTTTGTACTTTTTTTAGCACGCCTCTAGGTTAACTAATAAAATGAATTTAGGAGGGGGGTAGGGGTAGATAGGACCTCGGAAATGATGATCTACGCTTGACCCTTAATATGACGGAACCTTGGTTTCCATCCTTGGGCTTGGTAATGAACCAAGTGCATCTGATCCGAGTATTAAAAATATGCAATTTGATTTCCTTTTCTTGTACTTCTATATTTGGGTAACTTATTTTATCACATAGAATCGGTCTAGGAAATTGTATAAAAAAAATAAATAAAATAAGAGATCTTTATTTGTAACCCCGCATAAAAATATGAGACACGGTCGGGACCCGCCTTTGCGGACCTCGAAGGGTGCTTAACACCTTCCCTTCGAGGTAATTCGAGCCCTTACCCTCTCTCTCTGGTTAGATTAAAATTAGGCTTAGAAGGGTGTCCTAATGCACCTCAAATTCATTAGGTGGCGACTCTCCTTTATTAAAAATTCCAAACGAGTCATTGCCACGACATCGTCCAGGTTCCCATCTTTTCGCGAGAAAAAAATGGGGCGCGACATATATATGTTCTTTTTTGAACGTTAGATCCTAAGCATGATTTTCTAGGCGTGGCGAGTAAATCCTAAAACATGTAATTGTTTAATGAAAGCCCCAAAAAACGAGATCTCTAAATGCAAGAATGAATTAAAAAACGTTAAAAAAGAAATCCATAAAACAAGATTTTAGATGAAAACACAGAACCTAAAAAGAATGTGATTTCTATAGTAATATATAAGAAAAGACTAAGTCTATAATATACGCACGACTTCACGTGCAACTTATTTTCAGAAGAAGCAAACTTCTATGAGCATTGTCAAGGCAATTTTTAAAAATGTCCCAAAGCGTGTTTCTAAAAATGATGTATATTAAACAACGACTTCCAAATATATTAGATATTCCTATAGTCGGCTTCTATGTTATTTAAGCGTACAAAATAGATTTCATTAAGGTTCATATAATATTAAAGATCTTGAAACCTAATTTTTTACTATGCGATATTATTAAAATATTCAAGGCAGAAACGGAATTTTGGATAGTGAACCTACTGTTAATTGGCAGATTATTCTAAGCATATTTCTAAAGCCAGAAATTCCAAAGCATGATCCATAGTACTAAAAAGAATTCCGCGCGCATGATAAACCATCTTGGATAATTTAATTGGGGAAGACAGAAATCTATTAAGAGTCTAGACATGGCATCAAAACACGATACTTGACTTCATTTTATCCCGTTAGACTAATACGCACCCGCATCTCGTTGTTTTTTTTTCTTTTTATTAATCCTATGTAAAAAATTTGCCTATGTGAAATTAACACCACGTATATTAAGTATGAAAAATCAGCATGTTGTTCCCTCCCCCGCCCCCCCTTAAATCCCCATTTTTACTATTACTATTATAAGTTCTGGGGAAAGATTAAAATATACTCCAAATAAACAAAACAGAGATAAAAATGAAAGAATAAAAGAGCATGCAGGAATAAATAGAAATCTGCAACTTCTATCCATTCCCTCCCACGAAACCTGCTAAACAATATAAAGAGAGAATGATTAAAAGAAAACTCACCGGTCACAAAAAAGCAACGAGATTCCAAAGAAGTTTGAAATCAAAAGCAACCTTCTTTGGGGGAAAAAGGGGGTGAGGATTGAGAGGAAATTTATTTCAGAATATATATGATTGTTATTTCTTTTTCTTTTCTGTAGAGAACTCAGTGTGTGTCCCTTGTTGGTTCAATAGACCTCCTTTATATAGTAAAAGGGGGCAGAGACTATAAGGAATAAGGATCAATCAAATCAAATTAAAATTTACCAAATCAAGCATGATTGATATTTTCCAAAAATTCCAGGATTGAATAAATATTATAATCACCATTAAGGTAAGCCAAATCAGGCTAAAATCAAACTAAAATCAATGAAAATCCTCCTTCCATATTTACTTTGCTGTTATAACAGTATTCTTTTAAAAATGGCCGTTCGTAAAATCATATCCATAATCAAGCAAATCACCTGCTAATCAAAACATTATCTACTACTTAATCACATCTGATAAAAATCAATCAGTGATCCAAATTAGGCACGAAATCAAGTGCCATCAGTTAAAAACCCAAATTAACATCATCATTATTCTGATCCACAGATTCATTCTGAAATAAAATAATAAAAACATACACAATCAGTAAATCACAGTAACAATGCAAGCAATATTATACTTAGAAAAATGTAAACCAGACAAACTAGAGATCCGAATTCGGGGTCGGACGATTTTGGCTTTAACCGATTTTAATTATTTGTTAATTCTTGCATCTGGCCCGCTGTTTCTTCGCCGGCGACGGTTTTGACAGATCTGGGGGTTCTGGGGTCGGTTTTTTCTTTTGTTTCGGGGAGAGAGATGGGAGGAGAGAGAGAGCAGCCAGGGGGGAGAAGCGCCGCATGTGGCTGTTGCGGCGGCTGCATGGCTGCGTGGGGTTGTTGGGGGCTGATGGGAATGAGGGCTGTGGCGGCTGGGGATAGGCGGAAGAGGGAGAGGAGGAGAGTGGAGAATGGCGTCGGGAGAGAGAGAGAGAGAAGGGGAGGGAGTCGGTGCGGTGGTGGTGTTGTTTTCCGGTGGTCGAAGGGAGAGGGGGAGAGAAGGAGTTGCAGCGTGCGGGGAAAGGAGAAGGGGCGATGCCGCTGTGTGAGGTGTGTGCCGGCAGCCACGGTGGTTGCGCCGACGGGGTTGTGGTGGCTGGCAGCGGGGTAGTTTTCGGTGGAGAAGTGGGGCTATTTTGGGGCTGTAGGGGTGGTTTTGTGTCGTTTGCCGGTGGGATTTGGAGGGAGAGGAGAGGTGGAGGTCGGGAGGGTTGCGGGGTAGTCGTTGGGCGGCGGCTTAGGGGAGAGGCTGCCGGCAGGGAGAGCCGGAGACGGGAGAGAAAATGGGAGAGGGAGACAGAGGCGGGAGGAGAGAGTGAAGCTGGAGAGAGGGGGGCAGCTGTTAAGGGAAAGAAAATGAGCAATCTTTTAGGGTTTGGGGGGAGTAAAGGAATAAAATAAAAATAAAACAAAAATAAAATAAAAATAAAACAAAAATAAAATAAAAATAAACTCAATTAAATTAAAGCCGTTAGATCGAAAATTTATGAACGGTTAAGATTAAAACTTTGCGGGTCCGGGTCAAATTCGGATTAAAAACGGGTACCCAAATTTAAATATTAGCCACAGATTATAAGAATTTAAAAATTGAGCCACAAATTAGTAATTTGAGTTTAAATATTAGTCAAAAATTGTAGGAATTTGAAATTGAGCCACAAATTGGTAATTTGATTTTAAATATTAGTCAAAAATTGTAGAAATTTAAAAAATGAGCCACAAATTAGTAAATTGAGTTTAAATACTAGTCAAAAAGTGTAAAAGTTTTAAAATTGAGGCGCAAATTGGCTCAAGTTGGATTAAAATGCTGTAAAAGTTTTAAAATTGAGGCGCAAATTGGCTCAAGTTGGATTAAAATGCAAAAATTTACAAATAAGTGGCTAGAATTGAAATAAATTCAAGTAAATTGATCAAAATTGAAATGGGATTTCAAAGACTTCGCTAAAATTGACATAGAATTCATTTAAAAGGTCACGATTTGAACAAAATATGAGTAACATAAAATATAATACTTTGAGTCATAGACTTGCATAATAAAACACGTAATTCACACCAAATTCATTATGAAAATGTATAAAAAATAATATTTTGAATAACACGATTCGAAAGACGTTACTAAAAATAACACGACATGCGTCTAACATTAAAATAATGATTATTTGTTGTTGTTGTTTTTTTTGTAGACAATAATAAATATAAAATGACGATATAAAGAGCATATTTTGAAAAATAAAATCATTTATTCCGCCAATTACAAGACCAATTTTAAATAAATAAAAACGTAAAATAAGTTAAGGGTCGGTCAAAATTGGGTGTCAGCAGCTGCCCCTTCTTTGCTCGGGAATGAAGGATGAATTGTTGAGCAAAGAAAGTTGACGGAGTAGCCGATTTTGTCCGACCGATGAAAATTTATTCGGAGGGACCGGATAGAACAAAAGGCTTACGACCGAGACTTCAGTTTAGAAGTCGCCTACATATCCCTGATTATACGAGAATAAGGCCGTGTGTAGTTCTGGATTTTAGGAACGACTGAAATTCCTAATAATGAACAAACAATATGAAGCTCTAAGCTTGAATTGACACGTTTGCGGTATAAAAAATGATTAAGGTGTCAAAAAAACAGGAGGTTTAATGCACTCAATAGCGGAATAGTGGCGTAATTCGGAGATTCGCAAGCTCTGTAATTTATAGCTAAAAGAAATGCAACGTAAAAGAAGAGCATATATATTAAATAGCGAAATAATCATAAACGTGATGCAAGTTCCCTGTTAGACCATGAATTTTGCCATAGGACGGTAAGGATGACGACTTAGGCTATGACGTCTAGGGCTATGCTAATTATATCCTCAGGTCATGACATGATGTCCGTAGGCCATGAAGGATGATGCCTTTGGACGATGACACCTTCGGATCATGATAAATATAATTAAATCCCTAGGCCATGAAATGATGTCCTTAGGTCATGAAGATGATGCCTTTGGACCATGATGCCTTAAGGGCATGATGGCGGAAATTAAATCCCTAGGCCATGAAATGGTGTCCGTAGGCCATGAAAATGCTACCTTTGGACTATGACGCCTTAGGGGTGCGACATGTTATGCTGTTTTCAGGCCGAAGCAAAGATAACTTTGGGCACAATGCGATGCATATAAGGAATCTCGGGCCGGTATCGTGTGAAAAATAAAATTTTCGAGCATAATGCAATGCAAATTATATGCAATTTCTCGGGCCAATATTATGCACTTTTCGGGCCAAATTATGCAAGGCATGATTTTCGGGCACGATGCAATGTAAATTTTAAGGTATATGCAATTTCTCGGGCCAATATTACACTTTTCGGGCCAAATTATGCAAGGCATGATTTTCGGGCACGAGGCAATGCAAATTTTAAGGTACATGTAATTTCTCGGGCCAAATTATGCATATTATGCAAGACATGATTTTCGGGCACGATGCAATGCAAGTTTTAAAGTATATGTAATGCAAATATTGGGCATTTATGATGCAAGTATAGAGCACAATGCGAATGCGAATGCTTATATAAATATCGGGCATTTATGATGCAAGTATCGGGCACAATGTGAATGCGAATGCATATATAAATATCGGGCACAGGCGAATGCAAAACTCGGGCTCTTATAATGCAAATAGCAGGCACATGCAATGTAATTTGGGTCATTTATAGTATAACTATCAAGCAAATGTAGTGTGAATTTGGGGCCGATGCAGTGCAAAGCATAAAGTAATATTTTATCTTACTAGACTGTAGTTTGCTCGGGCAATGTGTGCCTGTCAAATCGGTGTTCAAAGAAAAATAGTCAGTTTATAAAAAAGGGGGGAGGTTGATCTTTCCTTTATCATGGCCTGGTGTGTCTCATCGATTGCTGATATCCAGACCTTTGTCGGGGCTTTTTCTCTTGGGACGGGATGGCATAACATTTCAATTTTAAAAAGGGGGTATATATATAATGTACACATGTGTATATACTTATATATACATATATATGTATATATATATATATATATATATATATATATATATATATATATATATATATATATATATATATATATATATATATATATATATATATATATATATATATATATATATATATGAAGCGTTTGAAAAACAACTAATAATTTATTAATGAATCCTTTCATAGTGGCACATTTTGAGACAAATCCAATGTTCAGCTGAGGGAGGATCTTTGGGCTGCCTGATGTAGAATTACGACTTTCTTGTTCTATCTGTCCGCCCCAGTTATCTTGTCTGCTTATGCTCTTTTCCGGATGAATTTTTGAGATCCTCTCAAAAATTCTGCCCCAGTCTGTGGTCCAGTGGGGGAAATAAAATTTTTATTATGGTAAGACTGAACTCCATAGGAGCGCCTACGTATCCCTCTTAAACGGGAATCAGGTCTGACGTAGTTCCAATTACAAAAAGCAAAAGATACAGCCTAGATGTAATATCTTTTCACAGCATCTGCATTGATAGGTCTGGGCCAGATTTCGCCGTCCATTTCTGCGAGTATAAGTGCTCCTCCAGTCAAGACACAGTGAACCATGTACGGACCTTGCCAATTTGGTGCGAACTTTCCTTTGGCCTCATCTTGATTTGGGAAGATCCGCTTCAAGACTAATTGCCCGGATGAGAAGTATCTCGGTCTGACTTTTTTGTTGAATGCTTAGGCCATCCTGTTCTGGTAAAGTTGCCCGTGACATATGACACTGATCCTTCTTCTGTCGATTAGCACTGATTGCTCGAACTTGCTTTGTACCCATTCGGCATCACTCAACTCTGCTTCTTGAATAATCCTTAGCGATGGTATCTCAACTTCTGCAGGAATTACTGCTTCGTTCCCATAGACCAAAAAGTACAGTGTTGCCCCAGTAGAGGTCCGAATGGTGGTGCGATATCCCAATAATGCAAATAGTAGCTTCTCATGCCATTGCCTGTGATTGTCGATCATTTTCCATAATATCCTTTTGATGTTCTTGTTCGCGGCTTCTACTGCTCCATTCATCTGTGGCCTGAATGTCGTGGAATTTCAATGGTTGATCTTGAATCGATCACAAGTTTCCATCATCAGATTGCTATTGAGTTTGGCTCCGTTGTCCGTGATAATCGTCTCAGGGACTCCAAATCGGCAGATGATGTTTTTTTTGATGTAATCATCAACAACTTTCTTAGTGACAGACTTGTGAGATATATCTTCGACCCATTTGGTGAAGTAGTCAATTGCCACAAGAATAAACCGGTGTCCATTCGAGGCTGCTGGCTTGATAGGCCCAATGACATCCATGCCCCAAGCTGCGAAAGGCCAGGGTGAGCTAGTGACATGGAGTTCATTGGGAGGAACTCGGATCATGTCTGCGTGAGTTTGGCATTGGTGGCATTTCTGAACGTAGCGAGTTCAGTCTGTTTCCATTGTTAACCAAAAATAGCCTGCTCTGAGGATCTTCTTTGCAAGGGTAAAGCCATTCATGTGTGGCCCACATGTTCCCGCGTGGATCTCCTCCACAAGTCTGGATGCCTCCTTAGTTCCGACGCACCTTAGCAAACCCAAATCGGGAGTCCTCCTATATAGGATTTCTCCGTTTGAGAAGAATTGATTTGCTAGCCTCCTAATTGTGCGTTTTTGGACTTTTGTTGCATCTTCTGGATAGCTGCCACTCTTCAAGTATCCCTGGATGTCATCATACCACGACTTCTGATCCGGTTCCTCCTCCACGTGGAAGCAATATGCAGGTTGTTCATGTAGATGAATGCGGATGGGATCAATGTAATTCTGATCTGGGTGCCGAATCATGGAAGATAAGGTGGCCAAGGCGTTCGCAAACTCATTCTGGATTCGTGGAATGTGTTTGAATTCCACCTTAGTGAATCTTTTGCAATGCTTTTGCACGCAGTCCAAATACGGTAAAAGTTTTTGGTTCTTTATTGCCCACTCACCTTGTGCTTGACGGATCACTAGATCAGAATCATCGATTGCCAAAATCTCCTGAACATCCAAATCAATTGCTAGTCGGAGGCCCAAGTTGCAAGCCTCATATTCAGCCATGTTGTTGGAGCAATGAAACCTGAGCTTTGCTAATGCCGGGTAGTGTTGGCCCGTAGTTGATATCACCATAGCCCCAATGCCTGATCCGTTAAAGTTCTTGGCTCCGTCGAAGAACATCCTCCACCCGTCATATTCTTCAAAGATATCCTCGCCTACGAAAGCTACTTCTTCATCATGAAAATAAGTCTTCAGAGGCCTGTATTCTTCGTCTACGGGGTTTTCTGCCAGATGATCGGCCAGTGCTTGTGCCTTTACCCCTTTTTGTGTGACATAGACTATGTCGAATTCACTCAGTAATATCTGCCATTTGGCCAACTTACCTGTGGGCATGGGTTTCTGAAAGATATACTTCAGAGGATCTATCCTCGAGATCAAATATGTCGTGTGTGCTTAGAGATAATGTCACAACATCTGGGCCACCCAAGTCAAAGTACAGCAAGTGCGCTCAAGCAAGGAATACTGAGCTTCATACGGCGTAAACTTCTTGCTCATGTAGTAGATCGCCTGCTCTTTCCTTCCCGTTTCATCATGTTGTCCCAAAACACACCCGTATGCCTGATCCATGACCGATAAGTATAGTAACAAAGGTCGACCCGCCTCAGGAGGAACCAGCACTAGAGGGTTGGATAAATAGTCCTTGATTTTGTCAAATGCTTTCTGACATTCTGGAGTCCATTTGATAGCAGTGTCCTTCTTTAGTAGCTTGAGGATTGGTTCACAAATGACGGTGGATTGGGCTATGAAACGACTGATGTAGTTGAGTCTGCCCAGGAAGCTCATCACTTCTTTCTTGCTCTTCGGAGGAGGAAGCTCTTGAATAGCCTTGATTTTTGTTGGATCCAGCTCTATACCCCGGCGACTGACAATAAAACCTAATAATTTCCCGGCGGGGACCCCAAAAGCACACTTTGCAGGATTTAACTTCAAGTTGTACTTTCGTAGCCTGTCAAAGAATTTCTGAAGATCAACTAGATAGTCACACCCCTTTTTCGACTTGATGATGACATCATCCACGTAAACCTCAATTTCTTTGTGGACCATGTCATGGAACAACGTGGTCATGGCTCTCATGTAGGTAGCCCTAGCGTTCTTTAGTTCGAAAGGCATTACCTTGTAGTTGTAGACACCTCAAGGTGTGATGAAAGCCGTTTTCTCCGCGTCATCCTCATGCATCTTGATTTGATGATACCCAGCAAAGCAATCCACAAATGACTGTGTTTTATGCTTAGCATAATTATCTATAAAAATATGGATGTTCGGGAGTGGAAAGTCATCCTTAGGGCTGGCCTTGTTGAGGTCTCGGTAATCCACGCAAACCCTGATCTTACCATCTTTCTTAGGTACGGGCACAATGTTGGCGAGCCAGGTCGGATACTTGGTTACTTCCAGAATTCCGGCTTCCAACTGCTTTGACACTTCTTCCTTGATTTTCAGACTCAAGTCAGGCTTGTAGTTTCTAAGCTTCTGCTTCACAGGCAGGCAAGATGGATCGGTAGGCAATCGATGGGCCACTATTGAAGTGCTCAACCCTGTCATATCTGCGTAGGACCAAGAAAAGACGTCCTTGTTCTTTTTCAAGAATTGGATGTATTCTCTTTTCTTTTCCTTGGTCATGTGAACACTAATTCGGGTCTCTTGAATCATTTCCTCATCACCCAGATTCACTGCTTTTGTTTCTTCTAAATTTGCTTTCGGCTTTTCCTCAAACTCTTTGATCTTTCGAGCAACCTCGTCACAATTTTCATCTGTTGCCTCTGTCTCAGCTATGTCATGTTGGCTAGTCTCATTATGTGCCACAATCTCAGATTCAACATTATTAAAAGTAATTTTTCTGAAAGAAAACAACAAAGTAAACATAAAATAACATCATTATGGAGTAAATGAAAATGTTATTCATAACCAAAATTTGTCATAATAATGGCATAAGGAAAACATTAAACCATTGATTAGAAAGTCTTTTTTTTTTGGAAAACATAAAAAGTTGATGCTAATTTTCCGTCTCTACCCAAGTGCCCGACGTGGTTTGGATGGGGTAGTGGTCCAGCGGCTGATGACGTCCTCTGTGGTTCCCTTCTGCACTGGGGCTTTCTACTCCTCCTCGTTGATAATGACGTTGCAGCTTCTTTCCTCGACTTCTGACAGGGATAGACCTTGCAACCCATTCAGCAAGCCTTCGGCATCATCATCCAGAAACCCGGCGGATCGAAAAGTCTGGCTCAACAGTGGCAAGGGACTCGGTAGAGATAATAGCACCCTGCTGGCAGTGGCTCCCAGTCGAGATATTCTTCTATGATGTAAGCGTATCCCAGGCCAAATGTGGTTGAGTGGTGCAAAGGCTTCATAGGTTCCATGATCCCTTGCAACCTGGCTCCTAAGCCCTTTCCTGGTTCATAACCCAAGTTCCACATGACGCTCATCACGTCCATCACCCCCGCTTCTTCTTCTTCTATCAAATCTCCTCTTGCCTCGGAAGGAAAGTCTTCTGCGATGAACAAATTCCTCACACTTTCCAGCAGTTCTTCCTCTTCCCTCTCTAGATCACTCTTGAGAAACCCAGTGGACTGGAAACTCTGATATAACGATGGTATAGGACGTTCCAACCTTTCTCTTCTCATGGGTACTTCTCCTTCATAACCCAAACCCATGGTATCGTTTGTGAAAGGATGAGAAATTGGGTCAGGAATACCTTGGAGTTTGGCTCCCAATCCCCTACCTGGTTCATAGCCTAGCCATAGTAGCATGCTCAAGACCTTCTGACTGTACCACGGCTTTGGCTCGATGCCCCCTACCAACTCCACTATGTCGAACATTCCCCCGTCCATACAACCCTGTCCTTCAACAACATAGACGGGATGTCCCTTCTCCCCATGCACTACCACTTCTTCATGTTCCCACTCAAATTTTAGGCATTGATGGAGGGTGGATGGCACTGCTTCAGCCATGTGAATCCACGGGCGCCCAAGCAATGAATTGTAGGAAGCTGGGATGTCCATTACCTGGAATGCAACGGGGAAGGTGGCTGGACCAATGGTCATGTCCAAGGTGATCTCCCCTATCATGTCCCTTTGGGATCCATCGAAGGCTTTCACGTTCATCTGGTAATTCTGAATCTTTGCCAAATCCACGCCTAGCCTTGTGATAGTGCTGAGTGGACAAATATTTAACCTAGAACCCGGATCAACCAAGGCCTGCAATCATTCTGTCCTTGTACCTGGTGGTGATGTAAAGAGCTCGATTGTGAGTGGTCCCTTTAACCGGGAGTTCATATTCGTGAAAGGATATCTTGTAAGCTTCAAATACCTGCCCCACCATGTGGCCTCTCTCCTTCAGTGATGTTGGATGGAACATATGCCTCACTCAACACCCTCATCAATGCCTTCTGATGAGGCTCTGAAGTTTGCAGGAGGGACAAGATGGAGACTTGAGCGGATCCCTTACTCAATTGACCTGTGACGGGGTGCTCCTTGGCTTGTATCTTTTCCCACTCCCTACCTTCTTCAACTTCTATGATAGGAGGCTTGGTCCCGCTTGAACTACCTTGTGTCATACGTTTGGAGGTGTCCATCTGTTCGTGTGGGTTGCCCCCTGGACAACATTATTCTCTTCCACTGCTGCCTTTCCCTTATCATAGCTCCAAGGAACGACATAAGTGTCAAAGCTTTTCTAAGGAGCTATAGTGACCACAAAAGGAAGCTTGGGCGCGACAACTTTACTTCAAACGGTCAGCGCCCTTATACAATGAAAGGCGTTTGAGTTATCACTACAACTAACTCATCTTGCCTTACCAACCATATGGGCCCTTCTATGCTTGCTGAGTCTCCTACTTCCAGCATATTCACCTGGTGATTAGGAAGCGGGTTATTGGACACGTTGGGCACGGGTTCTTTGAGTTGTATGGTTTTGGTGTCTATGAGTTTCTGGATCTTGTCTCGCAGGGATCGACAGACCTCTGTGGTATGTCCTTTCATTCCAGAATGGTAGGCGCATACCTTGTTGGGGTCATACTATTTGGCTTGGGTATCAACGGGTAGAGCCGGGATTGGTGTTATGTACCCGGATGCTTTCAGTCTATCATAGAGCTGGGCGAGAGGTTCGGCCAAAGGAGTATAGGATTTTGTGGGTCTTCTATCAAAATTGGGACGGTTTCTGTAATTTGGCTGTTGAGGAGATAGTGGTGGTGGTGGAGGAGTTTGGTAGTAAGCTGGTTGGGTGTTGTAAATAGGGTTTGCCGATTGTTGGTATTGTGGAGGTGGAGCTTGGTAAGGAGTATATGCTTGGTAAGGAGGGTAAGGCATAGGATAAGGTTATGTGGGATAGTGAGGGAGGGGTGAGATTGGATCTTATGGTTTAATGGGGCTTTTGTGTGCCAACATGACCGCACCCACTTCCTTCTTCTTCCTGTTCTCGGGCAAGCTTCCCGATTGTAGTGCTTTGTTGGTAGCTTGTAGAGCTTCCAAATTGATAATGGTACCATTCTTGATACCTTCTTCGATTCTCTCACCAAGTCTGATGATGTCGGCAAAACTCTTCTCCGCACCAACATCATCCTGTCATAATATTGGGGCTCCTGTGCCCAAATGAAATAGTCCTTCATCTGGGACTCGTCCATGGGAGGCCTGGCTCTGGCGGCCTCAGACCTCCATCTTACGGCATAATCTTTGAAGGTCTCATCGGGCTTTTTCTTCAGGTTTTGGATGTAGAACCAATTGGGTGCGTTTTCTGTGTTGAACCCGAAAAGTTCCATGAAGTCGGATGCCATGTCTACCTAACTCGACCATTTGCGGGCATCTTGGTCGATGTACCAGGTAAGAGCTCCCCCCGTGAGGCTTCTAATGAATAGCTTCATCCTGATCCTTTCATCTCTTCCCACCCTAGCGAGCTTGTCGCAGTACATGCGTAGGTGGGCTTTAGGATCTCCGATGCCGTTGAATAGCTCGAATTTGGGAGGCTTATATCCTTCAGGCAGCTCCACATCGAGGTGTATGCATAAGTCTTCGTAGCTCAAACCAACCACCCGCTTGCTGGATTCGACTTGCTGCAAGCGATTGGTGAAGCTGTCCAATTTCTCGGCCATGGACTTTATCAGTATATCCTTTTGGGTGGATTCTGACTCATGGTATTCGTGGGTATAGGGAGCGGTTTCCACGAATATCGGGTTTTGGTTGTATTTTCCTGGAGCATGGGCATATGTGATGTTGACAGTAGGTTTGGGAGGCATAGTTGGGATGTGGCTAGCATTTAGAGGGTATAACATTGGCTCAGAAGGGCCTGCATGATGTGGGTTTTGTAAGTGGTGGGTAGGAGGTTGGGCATTTGTGGGTGGCAAGCTGGTGGGGTTAGGTTGTATCTGAGGAGTAGGTTGTGTAATTAGCAGTGTGGTTTGAGCAGCATTGATTTGCTCCTCCATGTTATCCCCAAAAGAGGTGCTGAGAGAAATGGAAAGCCTAGCCAAGTTTCGCATGCTATCCATTTCCTCTTCTAATTCCAAAATCTTCCTTTCCAACCTTAGGACCAGGTCGGTGAAGTGAGCCCCCTTGTCGGAGTTCTCATTGCTACTGCTGTTGTCGGCCATCTTACTCTTCTTCTTGTTCAGATTTTGGAGTGGCGGAGGAGGAGGAGGAGGAGACCCTTTAATCTGGTGTAGTAGGCCAGAATGTACGGACAGATCAACCTGGGAAGGGGAAAAATAAAACAACAAAACCAGGAAAACCTTATTATAGGTTAGGGTAATATAAACATGTAATTCAAACAGATCGATCGTCCTAAAATGCAAGGGACCTCATTGAGCTAGAGGTAGGCCTAATACGACAAGCAAGTGACACGTGATAGTTAATCCAAGCCTTAAGTTGTTTATTGAAATTTAGAGTTAAAGACAGAAGAAAGTGAATAATTGTTTTATTGAAAAAGAAAACATTACATTAAATTTCAAAGCCTAAGGGTAGTAGGGATAATAAGGGAAAATAACTAGAATGAAACAAATCTTCAGATGTGACGGCTTCCATAGGTTGGGACAATCTGCTCCCTCATTTCTGGGGTGATGTCATAATCCTTGTTCAGCAATTTCCGAGCCCAGACTTTTTCCTCCACATCCTCGTACCCAGGCCGTCCTCCTTGGTCCAAGTCCACCCTCTTAGCATCTTCTAGAATCCACACATAATACTCTGGGGTGTAATAAGGGCGATCCTCTTGGACGACGATGGCCATTGCTCTTTCCCACCTTCTACATATGTTGTGTACTTGTGGGATTTCCTCTCCGAATTTGTACTCGGCCAGGCTCATGTTGGATAGCAAGGGGATCACTTAAATCAAGCCGAACTGCCTAAGGACCCCGTAAAGGGGCGTATGGTTGGACCCCTTTCAAGCCAATGAGCTCAATATAATAAAGCTCATCTCCTCTAGCTATCGCCCATGAAATATTCAACCAAGGGTATTTCCACTGGATGTTGTAGCCTGATAACCCCATCATGAATCTGAACCAATCTTCAGCACCTACTGGCCTGACAAATCTGCGCATTCTCGAGGGGTAAGAGTGACTTCTGTTTCCCACTCCGCCGAGAGCGTCTATCACACCTCCCCGTTTGTAAAAATGCTCTATCGCCCATAGTTGTAATAGGATGTTGCATCCCTCGAAGAACCTCTTTCCCCGGACGCACTTGGACAGTGCCCTCAAAATTTCTGCTACGATCATGGGCACGATGGTATTTCCTCCAACCTCTTTTCCTTTGGATAAGGTGCCGCACAATGTATATTAGGCGAATATCTATGTTTTTGTCTTCTTTAGGGAAGACTAGAGTGCCTAATAGTGCAACTGCAAAGGCGTTCACCCGATGCACCTCCCACTTGGCTGTTGAGCAAGAAAAGTCACTTTTGAAATTCTCATAGCTGTCCTGATGGCCAAAGCGAGCATACAGATAGTCCAGGGAGATCCATTCGAAACCCAGGCAAGCCAGTTTAGGTCTATAAATTAGGCCCAAGCTTTTCATGAATTTCTTTGCGGTTTGTCTATGGGGGACAATCATGCTCCGGTCCCAGTAAGGCAAGTCGATGAACCCACCAATCTCCTCAATCGTGGGGGTCAACTCGAAGTCCCGGAATTTGAAGATGGTTCTGGCAGGATCCCAGAATTTCAGCAATGCCTTAATCAGGTAGCGGTCCGGAATAACATATATCAGATATGTTAGTCCCCCCAAGATTTGAGCTACCTCTATGGCACGGTCCTTTTTAATGTTCTCTCATCATCTTCTCAGCTTGTGATCTACACCTACGACCATTTGAGTGTTGGCGAAGTTTGGGGAAGCCATTATATTTTCTGCACACCAAAAAGAAAAGAAATGTTCTAAATTCAATTTTAGCAAATTTAGGCTTGGATTGAACTATTGTGACCACATAAACACATAGTATGCAATATTCCGTCTTGGAGGGTGATTGGACCCTCTAGACTTAACAAGGTGGCTACTATTATGTAGATTGACCCCTTTGGGATCAAACTACCTAGGGCTTATGCATGCATGATCTTAATTTTGGTGTGAGTAGCTCTATCCTAAGTTTCTAAAGAGTGGGTTTAGACACGAACTTGGTATTCCTATGTGAGAAGCACGTGGTCCAATGGTAGTAAGACTATCCGCCATTCACCACGCAAGCGCTTACTCTCAAAAATTTGGGTTTGAAAGAAGTCGGGAGAAGTGCAAAGGCACGACATCACCTTAAAAGAAAATAAAGAGGGTCCCAAGTGGGGGAGTTTATGAACGGAATGCCAGTTTAATTAATATAGTAACATTTAGCAATTAGAGCAGTTTTTAAACAAATAATTTAAAGCAATAAAATAATAAAAGGGAAAGGGAAAAGCGTTAGAGGGACTCGGGAAGGGAGTTATAGGGATAAGGACAAAGAAAAGAAATTAGTATAAAGTAACAAATAAAAGAAAATAAAGCAATTTAGGTAAACAAATAAGAGGACAAATAAAAATATAACCACATAAAACAAAACACGTATTGGTTCGAGCCTAAAGTCCCCAGTAGAGTCGCCATTCTGTCGCGCCCCATTTTTTCTCACAAATAAACGGGAACCTGTACGACGTCGTGGCAACAACTCTTTTGGGATTTAGAAAAAGGAGAGTCGCCACCTAATGATTGGGTGCATTAGGACACCGTTCTAAGCCTAAAAAATTTTATCTAACCAGAGAGAGGGTAAGGGCTCAAATTACCTCGAAGGGAAGGTGTAAAGCACCCTTCGAGGTCCGCAAATGCGGGTCCCGACCGTGTCTCGTATTTTATGTGGTGGTTACAAATAAGGGTCTTTTATCTTAGAAATAATAGTCTTAAATTATTCTAAGTGACACAAATAAACATGTTAATCAAAACAATGAATGAATAAGAAAATAATTAAATAAATTAATTACTTGGATCAGTTACTCAGCTTTATTTTCGGATTTTAGCTTCACTTGGCTTATAAAAGCCTAAGGAAAAAACCAAGGTTTGTCCTATTTAAGCACGAGTTATATTCATCATCTCCGAGGGTCCTATATACCCCTACCCCTCCTAGATTAATTTTATTAATTCACTTAGAAGCGGACTAAAAATAAATGAAAAATCTAACGAGTTCTAGAGTGTCTAACGCCCTCCCCTAATGTCCGTGAAGCATCAGACTACTATATTTAGGTTGGTTCTAGACTAAAAGAAAATCTAGGTTGCCTAACAGACACGCGTCAAACAAAACAAATAGGCCAAGCACATACACAAATAAGTCTCAAGTATGCCTCTTCACACAATACGAAAGCTTAAGATTTTGCTAAGTGCATCATAAATCAAACATTAAGTAAAGTATTTCTAAAGCCTGAAAGATTATGTATCTTATTTATTTATTTATTTAACATTTCGATGCGCATAAGAAGGCTTTCATGATGTATGATAAAAAATAAAAATAAATGTTAAAGACCAAGGTACTATATGCCATGTTACTATGAAATAAAACCCCATTAGACATGATTATATGTGTTCTTTTTTTAACGTTAGATCCTAAGCATGATTTTCCAGGCGTGGCGAGTAAATCCTAAAACATGTAATTGTTTAATGAAAGCCCCAAAAAACGAGATCTCTAAATGCAAGAATGAATTAAAAAACGTTAAAAAAGAAATCCATAAAACAAGATTTTAAATGAAAACACAGAACCTAAAAAGAATGTGATTTCTATAGTAATATATAAGAAAAGACTAAGTCTATAATATACGCACGACTTCACGTGCAACTTATTTTCAGAAGAAGCAAAATTCTATGAGCATTGTCAAGGAAATTTTTAAAAATGTCCCAAAGCGTGTTTCTAAAAATGATGTATATTAAACAACGACTTCCAAATATATTAGATATTTCTATAGTCGGGTTCTATGTTATTTAAGCTTACAAAATAAATTTCATTAAGGTTCATATAATATTAAAGATTTTGAAACCTAATTTTTTACTATGCGATATTATTAAAACATTTAAGGCAGAAACGGAATTTTGGATAGTGAACCTACTGTTAATGGCAGATTATTCTAAGCATATTTCTAAAGCCAGAAATTCCAAAGCATGATCCATAGTACTAAAACAAATTCTGCGCGCATGATAAACCATCTTGGATAATTTAATTGGGGAAGACAGAAATCTATTAAGAGTCTAGACATGGCATCAAAACACGATACTTGACTTCATTTTATCCCATTAGACCAATACGCACCCGCAGCTCGTTGTTTTATTTTCTTTTTATTAATCCTATGTAAAAAATTTGCCTATGTGAAATTAACACCACGTAAATTAAGTATGAAAAATCAGCATGTTGTTCCCTCCCCCGCCCCCTTAAATCCCCATTTTTACTATTACTATTACAAGTTCTGGGGAGGGATTAAAATACACTCCAAATAAACAAAACAGAGATAAAAACGAAAGAATAAAAGAGCATGCAGGAATAAATAGAAATCTTCAACTTCTATCCATTCCCTCCCACGAAACCTGCTAAACAATAAGAAGAGAAAATGATTAAAAGAAAACTCACCGGTCACAAATAAGCAACGAGATTCCAAAGAAATCTGAAATCAAAAGCAACCTTCTTCGGGGGAAAAGGGGGGTGAGGATTGAGAGGAAATTTGTTTCAGAATATATATGATTGTTATTTCTTTTTCTTTTCTGTAGAGAACTCAGTGTGTGTCCCTTGTTGGTTCAATAAACCTCCTTTATATAGTAAAAGGGGGCAGGGACTATAAGGAAAGAGGATCAATCAAATCAAATTAAAATATACCAAATCAAGCATGATTGATATTTTCCAAAAATACAAGGATTGAATAAATATTATAATCACCATTAAGGTAAGCCAAATTAGGCTAAAATCAAACTAAAATCAATGAAAATCCTCCTTCCATATTTACTTTGCTGTTATAACAGTATTTTTTTAAAAATGGCAGTTTGTAAAATCATATCCATAATCAAGCAAATCACCAGCTAATCAAAACATTATCTACTACTTAATCACATCTGATAAAAATCAATCAGTGATCCAAATTAGGCACGAAATCAAGTGCCATCAGTTAAAAACCCAAATTAACATCATCATTATTCTGATCCACAGATTCATTTCGAAATAAAATAATAAAAAATAATACACAATCAGTAAATCACAGTAACAATGCAAGTAATATTATACTTAGAAAAATGTAAACTAGACAAACCAGAGATCCGAATTCGGGGTCGGACGATTTTGGCTTTAACCGATTTTAATTATTTGTTGATTCTTGCATCTGGCCCGCTGTTTCTTCGCCGGCGATGGTTTTGACAGATCTGGGGGTTCCGGGGTCGGTTTTTTTCTTTTGTTTCGGGAAGAGAGATGGGAGGAGAGAGAGAGAGCAGCTAGGGGGAGAAGCGCCGCCTGTGGCTGTTGCGGCGGCTGCATGGCTGCGTGGGGTTGTTGGGGGCTGACGGGAGTGAGGGCTGTTGACACCCGATTTTGACCGACCCTTAACTTATTTTACATTTTATTTACTTAAAAATTGGTATTTTAATTGGCGAAATAAATGATGTTATTTTTTCAGAATACGCTCTTTATATTGTCATTTTATACTATTGTCCACAAAATAAGCAACGAATAATCGTTATTTTTTTTATGTTAGACGCGTGTCGTATTATTTCTAGTAACGTCTTTCGAATCGCGTTATTAAAAATATTATTTAATACTTTTCATAACTTAGTGTGAATTACGTATTTTATTACGCAAATCTATGATGCAAAGTATTATAGTTTGGTCAAATCTTTGAAATCCTATCTCAGTTTTGACCAATTTACTTGAAGTTATTCTAATTCTAGCCACTTATTGGTAAATTTTTGCATTTTAATCCAACTTGAGCCAATTTGCGCCTCAATTGTAAACGTTTACATTTTTTTTTGACTAGCATTGACCAAATTGTGGCTCATTTTAAATTCCTATAATTTTTGACTAGTATTCAAACCCAATTTACTAGTTTGTGGCTCAATTCTTAAAACTTTTACAATTTGTTTTGACTAGTATTTAAACTCAAATTGCCAATTTACGACTTAATTTTAAATTTTGACTAGTCCTTAATTTCGGATTACCAATTTGTGGCCTAATTTTTAAAATTCCTATAATTTTTGGCTAGTATTTAAATCCGAATTATTAATTTATGACTAAGTTTCTAATTGCACGCTAGAGTATTATGTTTGGATCTTGGAAGATGCTGAAAGGTTAGACCTTGATTATGGTGGACGCCCTGGTTTCGAAGATTTGGAAGAGAAAGCTTGGGCTCGCAACATACTCAACAGAGACTATGGCATCACTCCAGAGATGAGACAGCAAATCGTCCCCACTTATGGAGAGCTCCATGACTGAAGATTTTAGTTTTGTTCTAGTTATTTCCCCTATGTTACTCTTGCACCCCTTAGGCTTTTACTTAATGCAAACTCATTATGATGTATCAGTTTAATTTTTCTGAATAAACAAAATAATTTTATCGTTTTATCTATGCTAACTCTAAACTCCAATTCACAAATTATGGCTTGAATTAATTATCGCGAATCACTTGCTTGTCGTATTAGGCCTACCTCTGGCTCAATGAGGTCCCTTGCATTTTAGGACGATTATTTTGTTGAATTACATGTTTATCATTATTATTACCCTAACCTCTAACAAGACTTTGCTGGTTTTGTTGTTTTGTTTTTCCCCTCCCCAATTGGTTGATCTGTCCGTGCATTCTGGCCTACTACACCAGATCCAAAGGGGCTCCTCCTCCTCCTCCGCCGCTCCAAAATCTAAACAAGAAGAAGGGTAAGATGGCCGATGACAACAGCAGCAACGAGAACTCCGACAAGGGGGCTCATTCCACTGACTTGGTCCTAAGGTTAGAAAGGAAGATTTTGGAACTTGAAGAGGAAATGGCTAGATGCGAAGCTTGGCTAGGCTGTCAATTTCTCTCGGCACCCCTTTTGGGGATAACATGGAGGAACAAATCAATACTACTCAAACCACATTGCCAATTACACAACCTACTTCTCAGAAACAACCTAACCCCACTAGCTTACCACCCACAAATACCCAACCTCCAAATTACCATTTCCAAAACCCGCACCATGCAGGCCCTTCCGAGCCAACCCTGCACCCTTTAAATACTAGCCCCATCCCAAATATGCCTCCCAAACCTACCGTTAATACCACATACGCCCACGCTCCAGGAAATTACTACCAAAATCCAATATTCGTGGAACCGCTCCCTATACCCACGAATACCATGAATCAGAGTCCTCCCAAAAGGATATGCTGATTAAATCCATGGCCGAGAAATTGGACAACTTCACCAGCCGTTTGCAGCATGTCGAATCCAGCAAGCGGGTAGTCGGTCTGAGTTAAGAAGACTTATGCATACACCCCGACGTGGAGCTGCCAGAGGGATATAAACCTCCCAAATTTGAATTGTTCAATGGCATCGGAGATCCTAAAGCCCACCTACGCATGTATTGCGACAAGCTCGCTGGGGTGGGAAGAGATGCAAGGATCAGGATGAAACTGTTCATGAGAAGTCTTACCGGGGAAGCTCTTACGTGGTACATCGACCAAGATGCCCGAAAATGGTCGAATTGGGTGGATATGGCCTCTGACTTCATGGATCGATTTGGGTTCAACACAGAGAATGCACCCGATTGGTTCTCTATCCAGAACTTGAAGAAAAAGCCCGGTGAGACCTTCAGAGATTATGTCGTCAGATGGAGGTCTGAGGCTGCCAGAGCCAGGCCTCCCATGGATGAGTCCCAGAGGAAGGACTATTTTATCAGGGCGCAGGAGCCCCAATATTATGACAGGATAATGTTGGTCGCAGAGAAGAGTTTCGCCGACATTATCAAACTTGGTGAGAGGATTGAAGAACGTATCAAGAACGGTACCATTATCAATTTGGAAGCTCTACAGGCTACCAACAAGGCACTACAATCGAGAAGCTTGCCCGAGAACAGGAAGAAAAAGGAAGTGGGTGCGGTCATGTTGGCGCACAAAAGCCCCATCAAGCCACAAATTCCAATCTCACCCCTCCCTCACTATCCCACATCACCTTACCCTATGCCTTACTCTCCTTACCCAGCATATACCCCTTACCAAGCTCCACCTCCACAATATCAACAACCAGCATACCCTGTGTACAACACCCAACCAACTTACTACCAAACTCCTTCACCACCACCACTATCTCCTCAACAACCCAATTACAGAAATCGTCCCAATTTTGACAGAAGACCCACGAAATCCTATACTCCCCTAGCCGAACCTATCGCCCAGCTCTACGAGAGACTAAAAGCAGCCGATTACATAACGCCCATCCCTGCCTTACCCGTTGATACCCAAGCCAAATGGTATGACCCCAATAAGGTATGCGCCTACCATTCTGGGATGAAAGGACATACCACAGAGGTCTGCCGATCCCTACGAGATAAAATCCAGAAACTTATAGACACCAAAACCATCCAGCTTAAAGAACCCGCGCCCAACGTGTCCAATAACCCACTTCCTAATCATCAGGTGAACATGCTGGAAGTGGAAGAATCAGTCGGTACACCGGGGCCCATATGGTTGGTAGGGCAAAATGAGTTAGTTGCAGTGATAACTCAGATGCCTTTCGTGGTACAAGGGCACCGACCGTTTGAAGTAGAAGTCGTCGCGCCCAAGCTCCTTTTTGTGGTCACAATGGCCCCTCAGAAAATCTTCGACACACATGCTGTTCCCTGGAGCTATGACAAGGGAAAAACAGTGGTAGAAGAGAACGATGTTGTCCAGGGGGCAATTCACCCCAAACAGACAGACACCTCCAAACGTACGACACAAGGTAGTTCAAGCGGGACCAAGCCCCCTATCATAGAAGTGGAAGAAGGTGGGGAGTGGAAAAAGATACAAGCCTAGGAGCTCCCTGTCTCAGGTCAGTTGAGTAAGGGATCTTCTTAGGTCTCCATCTTGTCCCTCTTGCAGACGTCAGAGCCTCATAAGAAGGCATTGATGAGAGTGCTGAGTGAGGCTTATGTTCCGTCCAACATCACCGAAGGAGAGATGGCCCACATGGTGGGGCAGGTATTTGAAGCATATAAGATATCCTTCCACGAAGACAAACTCCTGATTGAAGGGACCACTCACAACCGAGCTCTCTACATCACTACCAGATACCAGGACAAAATGATTACCAAGGCCTTGGTTGATACGGGCTCTAGGTTAAATATCTGTCCACTCAACACTATCACAAGGCTAGGCGTGGATTTGGCAAGGATTCAGAATTACCAGATGAACGTGAAAGCCTTTGATGGATCCCAAAGGGACACGATAGGGGAGATCACATTGGACATGACCATTGGTTCGACCACCTTCCCCATTACATTCTAGGTAATGGACATCCCAGCTTCCTACAACTTATTGCTGGGGCGCCCGTGGATTCACATGGCTGGAGAAGTGCCACCCACCCTCCATCAGTGCCTAAAGTTCGAATGGGAACATGAAGAAGTGGTAGTGCATGGGGAGAAGGGACATCCTGTCTATGCCGTTGAAGGACAGTGATGTATGGACGGAGGAATGTTCCACACCGTGGAGCTGGTAGGAGGCATCGAGTCAAAGCCATGGTACAGTCAGAAGGTCCTGAGCATGTTGTTATGGCTAGGCTACGAACCAGGCAAGGAATTGGGGGCCAAACTCCAAGGCATTCCCGACCCAATTTCTCTTCCTTCCAAAAATGATACTATGGGTTTGGGGTATGAAGGAGAAATGCCCATGAGGAGAGAAAGGTTGGAACGTCCTATCCTGTCATTATATCAGAATTTCCAGTCCGCCGGGTTTCTCAAGAGCGACCTAGAGAGGGAAGAGGAAGAATTGCTAGAAAGTGTGAGGAATTTATTCATCACAAGAGACTTTTCTTCCGGGGCAAGAGGAGATCCGATAGAGGCAGACATGGAAGAAGAAGAAGAAGTGAGGGTGATGGATGTGATGAGCATAATGCGGAGCTTGGGTTATGAAGCAGGAAAGGGCTTGGGAGCCAGGTTGCAAGGGATCACGGAGCCCATACAGCCTTTGCACCACTTAACCACATTTGGCCTGGGATACGCTTACACCATAGAAGAGTATCTCGACTGGGAGCCACTGCCAGCAGGGTACTACCATCCTCTACCAAGTCCCTTGCCACTGCTGAGCCAGACTTTCCAATCCGCCGGGTTTTTGAATGATGATGTCAAGGGTTTGCTGAATGGGTTGCAAGGTCTGTCCCTATCAGAAGATGAGGAAGGAAGCTGCAACATCATAATCCACGAGGAGGAGGAGAAAGCCCCAGTGCAGAAGGGAGCTACAGAGGACTTCATCAGCCGTTGGACCACTACCCCATCTAGACCACGTCGGGCATTTGGGTAGAAACGGAAATTGTCACCAACTCATTATGTTTTCAAATAAAGACTTTTTAATTAAGACTTCAATGTTTTACTTATGCCATTATTATGACAAATTTTGATTATGAATAAAACTTTCATTCATCTCACGATGATGTCATTTTATGTTTACTTTGTTGTCTTCTTTCAGAAAAATTACTTTTAATAATGTTGAAACTGAGATTGTGGCACATAATAAGACTATCCAACATGACATAGCTGAGACAGAGGCAACAGGGGAAAATTGTGAAGAGGTTGCTAGGAAGATCAAAGAATTTGAGGAAAAGCCGAAAGCAAATTTAGAAGAGACAGAAACAGTGAACCTGGGTGATGATGAAACAATCCAAGAGACAAGAATCAGCGTTCACATGACCAAGGAAAAGAAAAGAGAATACGTCCAATTCTTGAAAAAGAACAAGGATGTCTTTGCTTGGTCCTATGCAGATATGACAGGGTTGAGCACTTCAATAGTGTCCCATCAATTGCCTACCGATCCGTCTTGCCCGCCAGTGAAGCAGAAGCTCAGAAAATACAAGCCTGATTTGAGTCTTACAATCAAGGAAGAAGTATCAAAACAGTTGGAAGCCGGAATTCTGGAGGTAACCAAGTATCCGACCTGGTTCGCCAACATTGTGCCCGTGCCTAAGAAAGATGGTAAGGTCAGGGTTTGCGTGGATTACCAGGACCTCAACAAGGCTAGCCCTAAGGATGACTTTCCACTTCCGAACATCCACATTTTAATAGACAATTGTGCTAAGCATGAAACACAGTCATTTGTGGATTGCTTTGCTAGGCATCATCAAATCAAGATGCATGAGGATGACGCAGAAAAAATGGCTTTCATCACACCTTGGGGTGTCTACAATTACAAGGTAATGCCGTTTGGGCTAAAGAATGCTGGGGCCACCTACATGAGAGCCATGACCACTTTGTTCCACGACATGATCCACAAGGAAATTGAGGTTTACATGGACGACGTCATCATCAAGTCGAAGAAAGGGTGTGAACATCTAGTTGATCTTCAAAAGTTCTTTGACAGGCTACGAAGGTACAACCTGAAGCTAAACCCTGCAAAATGTGCTTTTGGGGTCCCTGCCGGTAAATTATTGGGTTTCATTGTCAGTCGCCGGGGTATAGAGCTAGATCCAACAAAAATCAAGGCTATTCGTGAGCTCCCTCCTCTGAAGAGCAAGAAAGAGGTGATGAGCTTCCTGGGCAGACTCAACTACATCAGTCGTTTCATAGCCCAATCTACTGCCATTTGTGAACCAATCCTTAAGCTACTAAAGAAGGACGCTGCTATCAAATGGACCCCAGAATGTCAAGAACCATTTGATAAAATCAAGGACTATTTATCCAACCCTCCAGTGCTGGTTCCTCCTGAGGCAGGTCGACCTTTGCTACTATACTTGTCGGTCATGGATCAGGCATTTGGGTGTGTTTTGGGACAACATGATGAAACAGGGAGGAAGGAGCAGGCGATCTACTACATGAGTAAGAAGTTCACGCCATATGAAGCTCGATATTCTTTGCTTGAGCGTACGTATTGTGCTTTGACTTGGGTGGCCCAGAAGTTGCGACATTATCTCTCAGCACACACGACGTATCTGATCTCGCGGATGGATCCCCTGAAGTACATTTTTCAGAAGCCCATGCCCACGGGTAAGCTGGCTAAATGGCAGATATTGCTGAGTGAATTCGATATAGTCTATGTCACACAAAAAGCGGTGAAGGCACAAGCACTGGCTGATCATTTGGCAGAAAACCCCGTAGATGAAGAGTATAGGCCTCTGAAGACTTATTTCCATGATGAAGAAGTAGCCTTCGTGGGAGAAGATATCTTCGAAGAATATGATGGGTGGAGGATGTTCTTCGATGGAGCCAAGAATTTTAACGGATCAGGCATTGGGGCTATGTTGATCTCGCCTACGGGCCAATACTACCCGGCATCAGCAAAGCTCAGATTTCATTGCTCCAACAACATGGCTGAATATGAAGCTTGCATCCTGGGCCTCCGACTAGTAATTGATTTGGACGTGCATGAGATTTTGGCAATTGGGGATTCAGATTTAGTGATTCGGCAAGCACAAGGTGAATGGGCGGTGAAGAACCGAAAGCTTTTACCATATTTGGAGTGCGTGCAAAAGCTCTGCAAAAGATTCACTAAGGTAGAATTCAAGGATATTCCACGACTTCAGAATGAGTTTGCGGATGCCTTGGCCACCCTGTCTTCCATGATTCGGCACCCAGATCAGAATTACATTGATCCCATCTGCATTCATCTACATGAACAACCTGCATATTGCCTTCACGTTGAGGAAGAGCCAGATCAGAAACCGTGGTATGATGACATCCAGGGATACTTGAAAAGTGGAAGCTATCCGGAGGATGCAACAAAAGTCCAAAAACGCACAATTAGGAGGCTAGCAATTCAATTCTTCTTGAACGGAGAAATCCTATATAGGAGGACTCCTGATTTGGGTTTGCTAAGGTGCGTCGGAACTAAAGAGGCATCCAGACTGGTGGAGGAGATTCATGCAGGAACATGCGGGCCACACATGAATGGCTTTACCCTTGCAAAGAAAATCCTCAAAGCAGGTTATTTTTGGTTAAAAATGGAAACTGATTGCATCCGCCATGTTCAGAAATGCCACCAGTGCCAAACTCACGCAGACATGATTCGAGTTCCTCCCAATGAACTCCATGTCACTAGTTCACCCTGGCCGTTCGTAGCTTGGGGCATGGACGTCATTGGCCCTATCGAGCCAATAGCCTCGAACGGACACCGGTTTATCCTTGTGGCAATTGACTACTTCACCAAATGGGTTGAAGCTACATCTCACAAGTCTGTCACTAAGAACGTTGTCGATGATTTCATCAAAAACAACATCATTTGCCGGTTTGGGGTCCTTGAGACGATCATCACTGACAACGGATCCAACCTCAATAGCAATCTAATGATGGAAACTTGTGATCGATTCAAGATCAACCATCAAAACTCCACAGCATATAGGCCACAGATGAATGGAGCAGTAGAAGCCGCGAACAAGAACATCAAAAGGATATTGCGGAAAATGATCGACAATCACAGGCAATGGCATGAGAAGCTACCATTTGCATTATTGGGATATCGCACCACCATCCGGACCTCCACTGGGGCAACACCGTACTTTTTGGTCTATGGGAACGAAGCGGTAATTCCTGCAGAAGTTGAGATACCATCTTTGAGGATCATTCAAGAACCAGAGCTAAGTGACGTCGAATGGATACAAAGCAGGTTTGAGCAATTAGCCCTAATCGACGGAAGAAGGATCAATGCCATCTATCACGGGCAACTTTACCAGAACAGGATGGCCCGAGCCTTCAACAAAAAGGTCAGACCGAGATACTTCTCACCCGGGCAATTAGTTTTGAAGCGGATCTTCCCAAATCAAGATGAGGCCAAAGGAAAGTTCGCACCAAATTGGCAAGGTCCATATATGGTTCACCGCGTCTTGACTGAAGGAGCACTCATACTCGCAGAAATGGACGGCGAAATCTGGCCTAGACCTATCAACGCAGATGCTGTGAAGAGATATTACGTCTAGGCTTTGTCTTTTGCTCTTTGTATTTGGAACTACGTCAGACCTGATTCCCGTTTAAGAGGGATACGTAGGCGCTCCCGTGGAGCTCGGTCTTACCATAATAAAAATTTTATTTCCCCACTGGACCACAAACTGGGGCAGAATTTTTGAGAGGATCTCAAAAATTCTTTCGCAAAAGAGCATAAGTAGACAAGATAACTAGGGCAGAATTTTTGAGGCCAGCTAAAAAATTCATGACATGATAGAACAAGGAAGTTGTAACTATATATCAGGCAACCCGAAGATCATTACTCAGCTGAACGTGGGATTTGTCTCAAAATGTGCCACTATCAAAGGATTCATTAATAAACTATCAGTTGTTTTTCAAACGTTTCAAATATATATAAAGTATATACACATGTATACATTATATGTATACCTTTTTTTAAATTTGAAATGCTACGCCATCCCGTCCAAAGAGAAAAGCCCCGACAAAGGTCTGGATATCAGCAATCGATGAGAACACCGGGCCACGACAAAGGACAGATCAACCTCCCCCTTTTTTTATAAACTGACTATTTTTCTTTGAACGCAGATGTGACAGGCACACGTCCCCCGCATTGTCCGAGCAGACGACAGTCTAGTAAGACAAAATATTACTTTATGCTTTGCATTGCATCGGCCCAAATTCACTTGATAGTTATATCATAAATGACTAAAAATTTGTATTGCATGTGCCCGATATTTACATTACAAAAGCCCGAGATCTGCATTAACATGTGCCCGATATTCGCATTCGCATTGTGCCCAATATTTGCATTATAAATGCATCTGCATTCGCATGTGCCCAATACTTGCATCATAAATGCCCGAGAGTTGCATCGCATTGTGCCCGAAAATCATGTTTTGCATGACATGCATAATTTGGCCCGAGAAATTGCATGTACCTCAAAATCTACATTGCATCGTGCCCGAAAATCACGCCTTGCATAATTTGGCTCGAAAAGTGCATAACATTGACCCGGAAAGTGCATATACTTTAAAATTTGCATTGTATCATGCCCGAAAATCATGTCTTGCATAAGTTTGGCCCAAGAAATTACATATAATTCGCATTGCATTATGCTCGAAGATTGCATTTTTTACACGACACCGGCCCGAGACTCCTTATATGCCTCGCATTGTGCCCAAAGTTATCTTTGCTTCAGCCTAAGCCTGGCAGCGGCACCGGAACCGGTCACACCAGACCGGTACCGGGACCGGAACCGGTAAGGCAGGGGTGGTTTTTCCCGGAACCGGACTGGAACCGGAACCGGTAGTACCGGGAAAAACTACCCTTACCTTACCGATGCCGGTACAAACCGGGACCGGACCTGACTGGACCGGTCCACCGGAAATCCGGAATTTAAAAAAAAAATTAAAAAAAATGTTAAATTAATTGTTAATATTTAAAAATTTAAATTCAAGTTTAAAATGTTAAAGGTTAAAATAAAATGTTAAATGGTAGTATTATTATTCATAAATCATTATATAAATTGTTAAAATTTAAAATGAAGTTTGAAAGTTTGAAATTTTGAATTCAAAATTGTTATAACTTATTTATAAGTATAACTTTATAAGTTATATAATTATAATTCAAACTTAAAGTTGTTATAAGTTTGTTATATAATTTATTTTTAAAACTTATATAATTTATAAATTATAATTCAAACTTAAAGTTGTTATAAGTATGAAAGTTGTTAAAATTTAAAGTTGTTATAAAGTTTAATTTTTAACGATTAAATTTTAAATGTTTCTTTTTGTATTTTAAACTTTAAAGTTAATAAAGATTTGAGAAATAAAGGGCAAATATATTAAAAAGAAGTTAGAAGTCAAAACTTAAATTAAGATTAAGTGAAGATAATAAAAATAAAAAAAGAAATAAGGCGAATAGCCTCTAATTTTATTAGGTAATTTTAAAATTTAAATTGTACAATGTAGAAAGGTAAGATATTAGAAATCAACCTAATCTACGCAGCCACCTTCTAGGAAGAAATCTGTTTCAACTAGGTATAATTTATTGTAAATTTGTAATATAATTAAATTTAATCACTAATATCTTAAACTACTTTGAAACTCTTGTCTAAGAGTTTCTAACATTTCAGCTGTCACATTTTCTGGAATCGGCTCTTGAGCTTGTTCTTCCAGAAATTCCATGCCGTCTTTGCTTGATTCCGATATAACATTATCGATATCGGCTTCAAACTGAGAAGGCAATGTCGGACGCCCTAAATTCCTCCGCTCCGCATTTATCCAGTCTCGAAATAAGACTGAAACTTCTAAGCTATCACCAGCTAGTGAATGCCTATGGTCTCCTACTTGGAACCTAGCAGCGCTAAAAGCGCCTTCCGAAGCAACTGAAGAAGCTTGAATTGCCAGCACATCACGAGCCACCCGTTGAAGTCTTGGAAAATTTTTTCCACGAGTGTTCCACCACGCCAACAGCTGCGGCTTCCCCTTTGAGTCCTTGATGCTTTCTGGTGCCTGGTTAAGATATTCATCAAAGTCGTTGTTTTCGTTAGCTTCTAATCCAAGTTGTAATTCTAACATTGCGTCAATGTCATCATCAAATCTAGCCCTAGTAGGTTGTGGTTGGTATTCTACATTTTGTACTGAATTATATTGTTCTAAATCATATAATTTCCTAGCTTCAGGTCTAATGCTACTTAGAACTATTTCTAAATGAAGTGATTCATTTTTTCCGTCGTATACTATTTCTAAGTCTGCAAATATACTAGTTACCATTTTAAATACACCAAATTCTTTATAAGCAGGATTAAATAAAGCAGCAGTTAAATAAATTTGAGGGATTGGGAAAAAGTATTTCCTAAATTTTTCAATCATTTTTCTAACAGGTTCACTAAATCTTGCATTATTTTTAAACGAAGCTAATTTATTACAAATAGTACAAATATTAGGCAACACAGAAGAAATAGTAGGATAGTAAAGGCCGGAAATTTGTTTTGTTGCTAAATAAAAAACTTTTAAAAATTTAACTAAATCTTTAATATTAACCCAATCATTTTCATCTAGACGGAAGGTGGGATCTGAATTATGTGCATTCCAGACCATTGTAAGTGGTCTCCCATAGCCGTAAGCAACTTTTAACATTTCATAGAATGAATTCCACCTAGTTGCTATTGATTTAGGAATTTTTCTAACAGGTAAATTACATTCAATGCAACGCTGGTCAAATTCCCTACGCCTAGCCAATACTTGACATTTAAAAATAAAGTGGCATGCGGCTTCCACTTTATTACATCAATTTTCAAATAAAGAAATACCATCTTTAACAATTAAATTATAAATATGTGCAGCAAATTTAATATGAAAACCATCTTCATAAGTTGGACAAATAATAGGTTTTAAAAAATCTACAACACGTTTATTATTACTAGCGTTATCTAAAGTTACACTAAATATTTTTCTACTTATACCAAAAAATTGTAAAACATTAAGAATAGTTTAGGAAATATAAGAACCTGTTTTTCGAAATTCACAAGTTTTATATCCTAAATTCTTTTTTGCAAATTCCAGTTATCATCTATCCAGTGGGCCGTAATTGTAAAGTAATCGTTACCGGTTACACTATGTCCCATATCAGAAGTTATTGCTATCCTACAATTATTATAAGTAAATAAACACCTAAGATATTGTACATGGCGTGCATGAAAGTCAAAAACAGCTTTTTTTTATAGTATTTCTAGAAAAACCATTAAAAGACGGGTTATACACAATTTGAATATAATGCACAAAACCGGAATTTTTTGCAAAACTAAAAGGCAAACCAGTAACAACAATCATTTTAGAAAGTTCATCCAGGTCACGTTGTCTACTATAAGGTCTATGTGTACTAGGACCGGAAATATTACTAGGATTTAGTTGCGATTGCACCA
This sequence comes from Solanum rostratum, assembly GCA_029948455.1. Classification (NCBI taxonomy): domain Eukaryota; kingdom Viridiplantae; phylum Streptophyta; class Magnoliopsida; order Solanales; family Solanaceae; genus Solanum; species Solanum rostratum. The sequence goes on from CM057048.1 coordinate 22,160,001, forward strand.
TATTTGAACCTCCCGTCGATTCATCGGGAATGAGAGTTCCAAATTTTTTGGCGTCCGAAACAGCCTGTGCATGCAAAAATTCCATTTTACAACAATGCATAAGGTGATTTTTCAAATGACCCATCCCACCCCCCTTTCCCGAAGTTTTATGGTTTAAAACGTGTTTACATTTGTTACAAATAGCTTTTGTTTTATCTTCATTTTGCGTTAAAAATTGCCAAACAACGGATTTTTTTGCACGTTCCGTCTTAGGCCTATTAGATGACGTAGGTTGTACGGGGGGAGCGGGAGCGGGAGCGGGAGGGGGGGGGGGGAGTAGTAGCACTATATGGGGGTTGAGTTTCATCGTCATCAAAAGTATCTTCATTTTCATTTATTTCAAAATCATCTCCCGGAAAATCTTCGTTAAAATTCCCAAAATGTTGTTCAAGAAAATCATTATCTAATCCCGTGTTAGAGTCAATATTAATAAAAGTGTTGTCTACGTAAGTAGAATCTTCGGTATTTAATCTAAGTGGTGCTTGTCTTGTAGACGAACTACTACCTGATTTTTTACCGGTTAAAGCCTTTTTAATTCCACCAAAAAATGTACTTTTTCCCTTTCCTTTTCCACCGGAATCCATGTTAAATTTAATTAAACAAATTACGATTATATGCAAAAAATCAAGTTTATGAATGTAAAAAAAATAATTCAAGGAGACAACAACTCAACAAGTAAAAGTAATCAAATAAGTAAATTTGGAAGAACAAATAAGTAGAATTTAGGAACGAAGGTACCAAACGTCTGTGTAAAAACAGACGTAGAAGCCGAAATTGATGAAAGTTGAAGCTTGAATATGCTCCAAATTGATCCACCAAATGTTGCTCCAAAATGCAATTACCAAAACTAAATAAGATTTTGGAATAATGATTGAGAGAGTAGATAATGAATATATAATATAATATTTGAGAGTAGTATGTAAATATGTAATATATATATATAATTATAAATTTGTAATATTAGTAAGTGGAGAGAATTGGATTGAGAGAATTGGATTGAATTGAGAGAATTAGATTGAGAGAATTGAAGTGAAAAATTATGAAAGATTTAGGGGTATTTATAGTTGAGAAAATATTGAATTTTGGAAAAAAAATATAAAAAAAATTCCAAACGGTCAAAAACGGACCAAAAATGATCAAATAAATTATATTACCGTTGGTGGGCCCCACACCAACGGTAACAAATTAAAAAATTAAAAAAAAAAATTTAGACCGGAATTACCGGTCCGGTACCGGACCGGAACCGGTAATTACCGGCACATAAATCCCGTCCCTTCCCGGTTCCCCTACCGGACCCCCCCCCCTCCCCGGAACCTACCGGTAAGTACCGGAATCAGACCAGACCGGCACCGAACCGGACCGGAACCGGTACTTACCGGTTCCGGTTCCCCTGCCAGCCCTACTTCGGCCTGAGAACAACATAACATATTATACCCCTAAGGCGTCATAGTCCAAAGGCGTCATTTTCATGGCCTACGGACATCATTTCATGGCCTAGGGATTCAATTTCTGCATATTATACCCCTAAGGCGTCATGGTCCAAAGACATCATCTTCATGGCCTACGGACGTCATTTCATGGCCTAGGGATTTAATTTCTGCTTATCATGACCTTAAGGCGTCATGGTCCAAAGGCGTCATTTTCATGGCCTAAGGACGTCATTTCATGGCCAAGGGATTTAATTACATCCATCATGATCCAAAGGTATCATCGTCCAAAGGCATCATCTTTCATGGCCTACGGACATCATTTCATGATCCGAGGATACGATTTATGATTAGCATAGCCCTAGACGGCACAGGCTAAGACGTCATCCTTATCGTCTTATGGCAAAATTCATGGTCTAACAGGGAACTTACATCACGTTTTCTATTATCCCGCTACTTAATAAATATGCTCTTCTTTACATAGTATTTCGTTTAGTTATAAATTACAGAGCTTGCGAATCTCCGAATTACGCCGCTATTCTGCTAGTGAGTGCATTAAACCTCCCGTTTTATTGACACCCTAATCACTTTTATATACTGCGAACGTCATATTGTTTGTTCATTTTTAAGAATTTCAGTCGTTTCTAAATCCAGAACTACACACGGCCTGATTCTCGTATAACCAGAGATATGTAGGCGACTTTAAACCGAAGTCTCGGCCGTAAACCTTTGTTCCATCCGGGCCCTTCGATAAAACTCCATCGGTCGGACAAAATCGGCTACTCCGTCAACTTTCTTTGCTCAACAATTCATCCTTCATTCCCGAGCAAAGAAGGGGCAGCTGTTGACACCCGATTTTGACCGATCCTTAACTTATTTTACGTTTTATTTACTTAAAAATTGGTATTTTAATTGGCGAAATAAATGATGTTATTTTTTCTAGAATACGGTCTTTATATTGTCATTTTATACCATTGTCCACAAAACAAGCAACGAATAATCGTTATTTTTTTTATGTTAGACGTGTGTCGTATTATTTCTAGTAACGTCTTTCGAATCGCGTTATTAAAAATATTATTTAATACTTTTCATAACTTAGTGCGAATTACATATTTTATTACGCAAATCTACGATGCAAAGTATTATAGTTTAGTCAAATCTTTGAAATCCTATCTCAGTTTTGACCAATTTACTTGAAGTTATTCTAATTCTAGCCACTTATTGGTAAATTTTTGCATTTTAATCCAACTTGAGCCAATTTGCGCCTCAATTGTAAACGTTTACATTTTTTTTTTACTAGCATTGACCAATTTGTGGCTCATTTTAAATTTCTACAATTTTTGACTAGTATTCAAACCCAATTTACTAGTTTGTGGCTCAATTCTTAAAACTTTTACAATTTTTTTGACTAGTATTTAAACTCAAATTGCCAATTTACGACTTAATTTTAAATTTTGACTAGTCTTTAAATTTGGATTACCAATTTGTGGCCTAATTTTTAAAATTCCTACGATTTTTGGCTAGCATTTAAATCCAAATTATTAATTTATGACTAAGTTTCTAATTTTTCACAATCTATGGCTAATATTTAAATCCGGGTCACCCATTTTGACCCGGTTCCGACCCGAACCCGTTTTTAATTTTTAATATCCACAAAACCTAAAAGACTTTCATTCTTTCCATTTCAAGGGAGGCAGCAATGGCTGCCGCCTCCCCCCTTTACTGCAAACCCGACGCCACCACCACCCACAGCCCTGTAACGCCCGCGAAATTACCAAAATACCCCTCAAGGAGAGGTGTGCGAGAAACGTGCCTTCGAATGCTCGGATCGGAAATCCGAGAGCGGATTCATGATCAGCACTGAAAATGGAGTGGGGGAAAGGTCTCGGTCGAATTTTAGAGCAACCGAGTCAAAAGATAATTTTTCGTTCCAAAACGAAAAAACAGTGAGCCTCCGCGACGGAACCGCGACGCGGACTAGTCGCGGAGACACACTTATCTTTTCCTGAAAATTCGACGGAGTTGAATTTCCAAAAATACACTATCCGCGACCAGTCCGCGTCGCGGACTGTGTTATTTCAGGACGGGATTTAATTTCTTAAAATTTCCAAGGGTATTATGGTCCAATCCCACCTATCCTAAACGTACCCCTATGACCTATATAGGTCGGTTTTCACGAAAAAGGGTTGAAAAACCCCATTGAAGAAGTCTTCCTAAGGTTCTTAAGGCTAGGGCTTGAAGGAGGTTGAAGAGAGCAAGAGGAAAGAAGGTGCTTTAGTGTGACTATCTTCTTTCAGGTATGTAAGGCTAAACTTAAAACATGGGAACGTCCTCCCATGTGCCCCATGAGTAAGGTATTAAAGTCTAATGGTGAATGATGTTAGGGTAATGAAGTGAAACATGTTAATTCATGTAATGTAATGAACAAATGCCATTATTTTATGCATAAACCTACATATTTTCCTGCATTGATGATGACCCTCATAAAAACCCTCATGCATCCTTTTTAAACTATTTTCTTGAAAAGCATTTAGTTAAAAACCCCATATCTATTGTATATGTATCCTAGAAAAGCATGCATGATGGACATGGGTGTGTGTGTAGAGTCTAGAGTAATGATAAATTAATGAATGATGAATGTTGAGAATGAGAGTGTGGGATTGTCTCTAAGTTGAGAGTCAAAGTTCCTAAACGAGTGTCCCTAAAGTTAATGATGTTGATGTTAGTGAGATGGAATGACAATGATGTTAATGTTGATGTAAAGGAGATGCTAATGATAATGCAATGTGTCCCTATGGGACAAATGAATGTTGATGCCAATGATAATGTATTAGGCCCCTATGGGGACTAATGATGATGAAATGCGTCCCTATGGGACTAATGAATGTTAATGTTTTATGAGCAATGTCGAGTCCTGGGAGGAGTATTGAGCACCGAAATGGATAGAAAGGTGAGTCCCACCTGACTCCATTAACTACGTGGCCCGCGTAGGAAGAGAGGATTGAACCGCAACGCGGATGGCACCTTTCTTGTCCCAATGAGGACTAATATTTTCTAATGAATGTCCTTTGCCCCGGGCAGGGTATTAGACGGATGTAGCAACGGCATCGCTTCGTTGTATCATCACTGGCTCATAAGTGATGGTTGTCGGTTAAAGAAACTCCCAGTTAGGCCTTCTTGAAAAGGATTCTCTAAGGGTACTCCAATGCAATGGTCAATGTTAAGGTTTCCCTGATGTAAATGTTAAGGTCTCATGATGATGTGCGTTATGTTCGTATATTCCTAACAATGTGTTTCAGCTATTTTACATGCCAGTACATTCCACGTACTGACGTCATTTGGCGCTGCATCGTTTCATGATGCAGATACAGGAGCTAGAGGACTTCAGCAGCCGCCCCGTTGAGGTCAAGTGTTTCCCAGTTCTGACTGTGGTGAGCCTCCTTGTTTCCGGAGGAAACCTTTATTTATGAATGTTATCCTGTTCTTTGGTCGAGTAGCCATGGTACGTCATGGTCCTCTTCCTAGACGTTTTAAGGAATGTTAGAGGTTTTGTAGACATAATGGTGTAGTCAAGGTGAATGTTACGATACCTGAGCAATATTCCTTTGCTTGGTGAAATGAACAGTTTTGATGTTTGGCCATTGGCCCACTTTGTTTAGATATTATTTTCTATCTCCGTCCGCAATGTTTATAATGAATGATGTGATGAATGCTAAATGGTTCGCTTGGGGGCTAGCAATAGCCTCTGAGTGCTGGCCACGCCTAGGGTACCCTCCCGGGGCGTGACAAGCCCCCTCTCTCCCCGCTGCTTCCTCGTCTCACCTCGCGCAACCTCTCCCCCCGCTGGCAACCCCGTCTCTCTCTCCCTCCTCGCTGCCAGCCCCCCGACGACCGGCGCCGCATCTCCACTCACGCAAATCCCAATCCACCCAGTCGCCTCCACCTCTCCAACCCCCACTGCCATGGCAGCCCCTCGCCCATGGCTGCAGCGACCAGCCCCAGAACCCCACAGCAGGAGGCGGTGGGACCACCTCCCCACAACCCCAAAGCGCCACTGCCTCCCACCGTTCTCACCCGCTACGCCGCGCCAACAGACCAACAACTCCAATCAAGGATGATTCCGTCACGAGTTAGGATATATTTCGAGCCGGTTTGAATCTCACTTTTGCATTGCTTTTTTTTCATGAATTCGAATTTGAGTATTGTATGCTTACCATGCTTGCTGATTCTCTGGAATTTCAAGGTACTAATTGTGTTTAGGATTTTGATTTCGCGGACAAGATTCTTGAATTTGCGTAATTGTGGATATTTGGTGTCAATATATGCTTAATTAGAACTTTCTTTTTCTGTTTTACTAATTGATATGCGAGTTCCCTGATTTTCTGTAAAGAAATCAATCTTCAATATGGCTTTCCGGTTCAAATGGAAAGAGGGATTTTGACAGATTCCTTCCTTGATTTATTTTAGGAAAATTTAATTCAAATTGCCCATTTAATGGGACGTTTGCTCATCTGAAAATTCTAGAATAATATTAGGAAAAGATATATTTCTCACTGACATATTTTTGGCAAAGATATCAGCATTCTCCTTCTATAGTAATGGCAATTTCGGGTAATGATTTTTTTTTACCATTATTAGGCCACTCTTCTCACTATATAAAGTTAACTCAAGAAAACTCTCCTCCTTGAACATACACTTTCCTGGCTCTTGTTCTCTTCACAGTAGCGCATGTTACATACATATATTTAGATATATACTTATATTCATAAAACAAGGAAAAGAAGATCCAGTTGCTTCGCTCTCGAAATTCTTTTACTGCTTCCCCAATTGGTGAGCCTCTCTTTCTGGTTATTATTACTTCGAAAATATTACGGTTTTTTCTCATTCGGCAGGTTTATGTACCAAGTTAGACAAGGGGTTGGCTTAAAGGAGGAGGAAGGCTCGGAATTTCTTTCTTTTTTTTTTTGCAATCAGTTGTATTTTACTTTTCGCAAAAACTGATGTAATAAAAGAATAGTGGAATCGGGGACTATGAGGGGGCGGGGATTTCTGTGCTTCCTTCCCTTTAAATGTCTCGAACGGTTTTCGACGATCATAGGCAAAATTTAGTTCTCGATTCTATTTAACAAATCAAGCACGCTAATTACTTTAGGTATTAGTAAAAATAAAATAAACAATTTTAGGCATGCTTAACGATTGTTATTTGTTTGACATATAATTTTAGTTTTCTTTGTTCTTTGTTTCAAAGATATGCGCTAGATATCACGTCTATAGTACTTTAAACAAAATATTTTATTCTTTTTATATGTAGAAATCATGTCTATAGGTTTAAATAACATGCTTTTATTCGCTTGTATGTGATTAGAAAGCATGTCTATAGGTTCTTAAATAAGATGTTTTATTCTTTTTGTATGTAGAAATCATGTCTATAGGTTTAAATAACGTGTTTTTATCCTTTTGTATATGATTAGAAAGCATGTCTATAGGTTCTTAAATAAAATGTTTTATTCTTTTTGTATGTAGAAATCATGAATATAGGTTCTCATTGATATTTTAATCATGTTTATGTTTTCTAGAAATCATGCCTATAGGTTAATTAGTTTTTTTAGAAATCATAAATATAGGTTCTAATTATGTTTATGTTGTTTATGAAATCATAGATCTTTAATTATGAATGTAGGGTTTAATTATGATGTGTAGAGATCATGCTCATAGGTTCTTGATTATGTTTATGTTTTGTAGAAATCATGCCTATAGGTTTAATTATGTTATTTTAGAAATCATGCCCATAGTGTTTTTTCTAGATATGTTTATGCTTTTAGAAATCACAAATATAGGTTTAATTATGTTTATGTTTTTTTTCTCTCTTTTTAGAAACCATGATTATAGGTTCTAATTATGCCTATAGGGAATTATCAAGTGCTAATTGAAGATATAACACCTTTCGTGATTAAAATAAAAAGCCTAGATTTTTACTTTGTAAAAGAGGCGTACTTGACATACTACTTGCTACATGCTCATCTTATTTATTTTGTCTAGCGCGAGTCTAATAGGAAGCCTGAGTTGTTCTTAAGTCTAGAACCACCAAATAGAAGTCCAATGCCTCTTGGACAATAGGAGGGACGCTAGGCATATTTAGGACACGCTAGTATTTTATTTTTTCTAGTCCGTTTTTATGTTAACTAATAAAATCAACTTAGGAGGGTGGTAGGGGTAGTTAGGACCTCGGAAAGGATGATTAAACTCGTGCTAAATAGGACAAACTCCGGTTTTGTCCTTTGGCTCAATTAAGCCATATGAAGCCTTCTTCGGAAAAGCCGAGTAACTGATCCGAGAATTTAAATAACCCAATTTGTTTAATTCATTTATTATTTGTGTTTGTTCAAACCTTTGTCACTTAGAATCAATTTAGAAGTGTTAAAATATACGAGACCTTTACTTGTGTTTTCACCCCGACATAAAAATGCGAGACACGATCGGGACCCGCCTTTGCGGACCTCGAAGGGTGCTTAACACCTTCCCTTCGAGGTAACTTGAGCCCGAACCTTTATCTCTAGTTGACCTTTTGACCTTAGGCTTAGAATGGTGTCCTAATGCACCCAAACATTAGGTGGCAACTCCTTAATTAAAAATCTCAAACGAGTCGTTGCCACGACGTCGTCCAGGTTCCCGTTTCTCCGCGAGGGAAAATGGGGCGCGACAAGGGTTGCAGTGGCTGGGGATAGGAGGAAGAGGGAGGGGAGGAGAGAGGAGAATGGCATCGGAAGAGAGAGAGAGAAGGGGAGGGAGTCGGTGCGGTGATGGTGTTGTTTTTCGGTGGTCGAAGGGAGATGGGAAGAGAAGGAGTTGCGGCGTGCGGGGAAAGGAGAGGGGGCGGCGTCGCTGGGCGAGGTGTGTGTGCCGGCAGCCACGGAGGTTGCGCCAGCGGGGTTGCGGTGGCTGGCAGCGAGGTGGTTTTCGGTGGAGAAGTGGGGTCATTTTAGGGCTGTAGGGGTGGTTTTGTGTCGTTTGCCGATGGGAGTTTGGAGGGAGAGAAGAGGTAGAGGCAGGGAGGGTTACGGGGTAGTCGTTGGGCGGCGGCTTGGGGGAGAGGCTGCCGGCAGGGAGAGCCGGCGACGGGAGAGAAAATGGGAGAGGGAGACAGAGGCGGGAGGAGAGAGTGAAGCTAAAGAGAGGGGGCGGCTGTTAAGGGAGAGAAAATGAGCAATCTTTTAGGGTTTTTGGGGGAGTAAAGGAATAAAATAAAAATAAAACAAAAATAAAATAAAAATAAACTCAATTAAATTAAAGCCGTTAGATCGAAAATTTATGAACGGTTAAGATTAAAACTTTGCGGGTCCGAGTCGAATTTGGATTAAAACCGGGTACCCGAATTTAAATATTAGCCACAGATTATAGGAATTTAAAAATTGAGCCACAAATTGGTAATTTGAGTTTAAATATTAGTCAAAAATTGTAGGAATTTAAAAAATGAGCCACAAATTAGTAAATTGAGTTTAAATACTAGTCAAAAAGTGTAAAAGTTTTAAAATTGAGGCGCAAATTGGCTCAAGTTGTATTAAAATACAAAACTTTATGAATAGTGGCTAGAATTGAAATAAATTCAAGTAAATTGATCAAAATTGAAATGGGATTTCAAAGATTTGGCCAAAATTGACATAGAATTTATTTAAAAGGTCACGACTTGAACAAAATATGGGTAACATAAAATATAATACTTTGAGTCGTAGACTTACGTAATAAAACACGTAATTCACACCAAATTCATTATGAAAATGTATAAAAAAATAATATTTTGAATAACACGATTCGAAAGACGTTACTAAAAATAATACGACACGCGTCTAACATTAAAATAACGATTATTTGTTGTTGTTTTTTTTTTTAAGACAATAATAAATATAAAATGACGATATAAAGAGCATATTTTGGAAAAAAAAATCATTTATTCCACCAATTAGAAGACCAATTTTAAATAAATAAAAATGTAAAATAAGTTAAGGGTCGGTCAAAGTCGGGTGTCAACAATGACCTTTGCAGATGTATTTGTAAATGTATTTAACAACTTTAATATCTGCGCAGGTTTCAACATTTATGTGACAATTAAACTTGCTTAATAGATATGGGTTATATGGAACAACCCAAGCATTGTCAAGGTATTAGTTTCTAACCTTTGCAAATTTTCCATTATCTCGTCTTCTATAAACAGGATATGAATTTTCCCCTTTAGATGTTTCCTTAGCATATTTTTTAGGATATTTAAATTTGCAATGTCCTTTTTTTGCATACACGAATTAGTAGGATTTAAGCTACAAGGACCATGCATCATATGCTTAATAACTAAGGAATGTAAGTTGTCATTAGTATCAGAATCTGATAGCTCAGCACATACAATTCTATCGTAAGACTGAGGTGTTAATAATTTATATTCATCAGTAAGTATTATAACAAAATAAGCATGAGGAAAGTCTCTTTTTTGAAATTCTATAGTGTACATATAAGCAACCACTTTCCCAAATATGTTTTTTTTAACAATATCTGATTTTAGTTCTTCTACTTTTGCTTTGAATACTCGGCTTATTAGATCAGGTCTATTTTGTATTTCATCAGTTGGTAGTAGAAGATCTGTCATTTCAGGCCATGAAGGATTACAAGTCATTGTTAGGAAGATATCGAGTTTTTCAAAGTGTTGTACTAATGCGATGGCGTCCATGTATCGACGCCGCATATCTCTTGGACCTCCATTAAAGCTAGCAGGGAGGAATGTTCTTTAACCAATATTTGAGACCTCTATTTCTCCGATTCTTTGAAGGTCCATAAGTCCAGCCAATACTTCAGTTCGAATAGATCTTGATAGAATAACAAGAAGTCCAATCTTTATGTTTCAAGTTTTATGTATTGGTCTACAGAATATTGTTGGAATAATCTTCCGGAATGTAAAGTTCCAGTTTCCTCATTAGTTTGAATTTGAAGTTTGTAACAATAATATTCACGGTAGGATACCATTTTCTTTTTTTGCCTTTCTCTTTGTAGAACTTCTTCTTCTATATTGAGGAATCTATCAATGGAGGACATGTTCGCGACATTTGGAAGTTGCTCATATTACAAGAACTGCGATTTCTAGGACTGCTAGTTTTGTCTAAAATATTTTGAATACCACAATGTCAGCCGTTTGCACCATATGGAAATAATAAAGGATACTGTAATGGATCGTAAAAGCCATAGTAATAATGAACCAGCTGACTGTTATTGTCGTGAGTGTACACACGAATATGGTGTAGAAGTAGGACATTTTGATTCTTCATCAGTCCATATAGTTGCAACTTCTGAGACACTGGGTAAGTTGTATGTTCGCTGGTCTAGGGTAGAATCGCATTTAAGTGCGATGTAGAAATTGGATAAATCTGGAAGTTGTGTTAGAGATTTGAGAAATGAAGAGTACGGATTAATTTTTAGAATATGTAGCAACTGCACAATACGAGATTTGTCAAGATTTTCTAAGAAGGCCATTTGGTTGATTCTTTCATTCTCATTGTCATAGAAATAAAGTTGCATATTTTTGGCTTTATTATCTGAGGCAGTGAGGCTGGGAAGGAAATGGTACATTTGCCCCTGAACTTTGAATGTGTAGATACCTTTAATCCTAGTTGTTAACTCTTTATCATATTTAACTCCAAGTGAAGTAAATGCGAACATATTATTGTATGTTTATGTAAATCCGGAAATGGTTGGATTCGTCAGAGTTTTCGTAATACAAGCTTTTTAATTCTGAAGGCAGCTGATGTGATACTAATTTTATAGAGCCGTTATTACAACAGAAACTTGGAGTTTCGTATTGAAATCTTATTGCTTCACAAAATTTGTAATTTGGAACCTTTTTTAAAAGAGCGGGACAACAAGGTAACTGCTTGATATTCCAACAACTCGTCTATCCTAGTTTGCGTCCTGGACCTGGGATATTTTAGATTTGTAAGGTACACTTCCATACATAGAAAGAGTGTAATAGAAGTTGCATTACATGAACCATTTCGAGAAGTAGTAGGTTCGTCAATAATGAATAGGGTATTTTGTCCACGGAGCATGGACGGAGCCCTCGGGGAAGTAGGAGGCTGAGTAGAGCAGTTAGCTATGGATTTTTCAGAAGAATGATGCTTTCTTGCAGCATAATCTGCTCGACGTTGTTGTAGAAGAGCTGCCTTTTGTTCAGGTGACATTTCTTTATAAGTTGTATGACGCCTAAGATTTCTCTCCATTTGGGAGTCAGTTTGATTTCTTTTGTTGGTAGACATCTGATTCCCTTTTTTGGGTAGATAAGATCTTTGGTTTTCCTAGAACACATATGTCTTTACTTATATACTTATATTATAATAAGTATATATACAATATTGAATGCTTAGCTGATCAAATTTCATGCGAGAACATGCAGAAGATTATTATAATTCCACAAAGTACCAGAAGATCTAAGCAAGGAAGCATCCCCAAATAATTTCCAAACAAAAAGGAACTGATCAAAAGGAAAAGGCTATAAATATTTACCTGAGAGATCAAACTATGGAGAAGATTTTTTTTTATTTTTTTCAACAGGAAGATCGATCACCGTTGCTACGTCTGCACAGAATCTGTTCCATAGTTAAGAACATAATTAGCAACAGAAATTCAAAATTTATGCAACCTAATGAAATAGTGCAAAATCACCAGCAGAACCAAATTTCATGCTTTTCCATAGGGAAGTAGCTAATTCTTGTTTAAATCTAAAACAGTGGGCAAGAATGGAAAGCAATTACGCCTCTTGGAAGAATATTCTATCGAAAACCTTCATGTATATGCAATTAACTTCATCCATCATACTCCCACAGTAGAGTTATGCAATATCGTAAGCTGCTCTTTAGTATTAATGAGAGGGATCCCGGGATTTAAAACCAAACACCTATATGGGTAAGGCCATAACAGCATTACATAGTTCTTCAAGTATAACAGAGCAGTGGGCAAATATATTAAAGCAGTGACCTTTTTCTAGATAGATAAGAGAAGGAAAAAGTAAATGAATAAAGTTAAATATAAGGCTCAGATTTTCGCCTAGTTAATCAAAGAAAAGGAAGAGCAGAGTTTGAATAGTGCCCTGACTACAAACAACAGTTGCCTTATAAGACCTTCTGATTGAAATTGTCAAGCCAGGCCACGAATCAACTCTAAGCTTTCTTCACTTTATGTTTTCATTGTGAATAATCTTCATTGCCTCAGAAACTTGGAGCGTTCAAGATTGAAACGAAGCATGAAAATTTGAACATTAGGTAGATAAATGTAGCAATAAATCTTTGATCAAGAAATAAATGCAGCAACAACATATGGATCCTCAATATTCACTTCCATTCCCTTTGGACTTTCTCTCATATCAGTACCTAAGAATTTGGGAAGTTGTAAAGATGGATACATAAAAAGTTTCTTTCTCAAAGGGGACTCTTCCTGGTATGAACTGATCATATAAAGAATAGCAGAGAAAGACATTATATTGATTAGGAGGCAAGGGAGATTCTTCAAGAACTGGAATGAAGCAGCAACGTAGGAAACATAGAAGAAGATCTAGAGAAGATTGTGAGTAATAATAATCAACAAGGATAAAGAGGTGGCGGTGCTTTTGTTACTGAAGAAGAAGCCGCAAGAACTCTGAATGTTTTCTGGTTCTTGAAGCCTTGCACACTTTCCAGCTGGAAAATCAAACCACTGTTGCTGTAAAAGATTTTAGGAGGTGTTATTCCTCATACTTAAAAGTGCATTTTGTTTTTTTCGTAGACAATTTTTTCATTCTTTATCAAAACAGTGGGGAAATATATTTAAGAAGTAACTTCTTTCCAGATAGATAGAAAAAGGAAAAAGTAAATGAATAAAGTGAAGATTGAGGCTCAGATTTTCGCCAACTTAATCAAAGAGAAGGAAGAACAGAGTTTGAATAGTGCCCTGGCTGCAAGCAGCAGTTTCCCTATAAGACCTTCTGATTGAAATCGTCAAGCCAAGCCACGAATCAACTCTAAACTTTCTTCACTTTTCGTTTTCATAGTGGATAATCTTCACTGCTGCGGAAATTTGGAGCATTAGGTATGCTTTTTTATGTACTTGTAAACATTAATAACAACCTACCCAGTAAAATCAATTCTGGGGAAAAGAGCTTAATTTCAACGTTCAAACCTCAAATAAGTTAGTCAAGGCATATTATCAAACAACTCACATGCACAATCCAATTGAAAATTTAAGGAATGTTTGTAAGCAAATAAGTATAAAAGAGCAACACAAATGCATATGGAACACCACTCATAATAAAACTCCACGTAGTACTGCATAGTTCTTCAGGTATAACAAAATAGTGGGCAAATATATTAAAAACAATAACCTCTTTCCAGATATAGATAAGAGAAGGAAAAAGTGAATGAATAAAGTTAAAAATGAGGCTTAGATTTTCTCCAGGTTAATCAAAGAAAAGGAAGAACAGAATTTGAACAGTGCCTGGCTACAAGCAACAGTTGCCTTATAAGACCTTCTGATTGAAATCGTCAAGCCAGGCCACGAATCAACTCTACACTTTCTTCACTTTTCATTTTCATTGTGAATAATCTTCACTGCCTCCAAAACCTGGAGTGTTCAAGATTCAAACGAAGCACGGGAATTTGAATATTAGGTAGATAAATGCAGCACGAAATCTTTGATCAAGAAATAAGTACAACAACAACATATGAATCCTCAATATTCACTTCCATTCTCTTTGGACTTTGTCTTATATCAATACCTAACAATTTGGGAATTTGTAAAGATGGATACGTAAAAAGTTTATTTCTTAAAAGAGACTCTTCCTAGTATGAACTGATCATATGAAGAATGGCGGAGAAAGACATTATATGGCAGGAATATAATTTAAACAGGAAAAGGCTCATATTTGAGTGGAAATCAATCAGTTTAAGCGCCAATCAACCATGGCTAAAAAAAGCACCTGTTGTCTGTTGATCAATTTATCTTGAGACTAAGAACAGTGAATCTGTATGATTAGGAGCCATGGGGGATTCTTCAAGAACTGGAACAAAGCAGCAATGTAGGAAACAGAAAGGAAGATCTGTAGAAGATAGCAAGTAATAATAATCAACAAGGATAAAAAGGTGGTAGTGCTCTTGTTGCGGAAGAGAAGTTGCAAGAGCTTTGAATGTTTTCTGTTTCTTGAAACCTTGCACACTTTCCAGCTGAAAGATCAAGGCACTGAGCAGAATATATATATATATATATATATATATATATATATATAAGTTAAGAATGAAGCTCAGATTTTTGCAAAGTTCATCAAAAAGAAGGAAGGGCAGAGTTCGAATAGTGCCCTGGCTGCAAGCAACGGTTGCCTCAGAAGACCTTCTGTTTGAAATTATCAAGCCAGGCGACAAATCAAGTCTAAACTTTCTTCACTTTTCGTTTTCATTGTGCATAATCTTCACTGCCTCAGACATTTGGAGCTAAGATTGAGAGAAACCATAAAAATTTGAATAAAGTTTCACCTATGAATGGCTTCAATCAATAAATTTAAGAATGAGGCTTAGATTTTTGCCAAGTTCATCAAAAACAAGGAAGAGCAGAGTTTGAATAGTGCCTTGGCTGCAAGCAACAGTTGCCTTATAAGACCTTCTGTTTGAAATTATCAAGCCAGGCCACGAGTGAACTCTAAACTTTCTTCACTTTTCGTTTTCATTGTGAATAATCTTCACTGCCTCAGAAATTTGGAGCCTTCAAAATTGAGAGAAACCATAAAAATTTGAATATTGAGTAGATAAATGCAGCAACAAATCTTTGGTCAAGAAATAAATGTAGCAGCAACATATGGAACAAAAACTTAAAAACACAGAAATCCAGGTCGACCAGTTAGTAACATGCATGTAGAAATCTTAGTTATAAAACTCAGAAGATTAGAAAACTAAAATACACAAATACATTGTGCTAAGTTGCTGCATTCGGGAAAAATGCTAATCTCAAACTTCAAATAAGTTAGCTGAGACATATTATCAAACAACTTACATGCACAATTCAATTATAAGAATTTAAGGCACACACATTTTTTATCTAAGCAACGTGTCAGTGACATGCATGCAGAAATCATAACTACAAAATTCAACAGATTAGAAAGCTAAGGTATACAAATAAAAATTACTAAATCTAAAGGAATCTTTAAGAAATGCAGCAACTCGGATTGAAAAAATAAGGAAAAACTCGAAAGATCAAAAATTGCCCAATTTCTAATTGCCTGGAAATTGCCCAATTCGTAATTCTCAGTGAAGCAGGAAGAACCAAATTTGCAGCAGCAAATGAGTAGGTCGTGTTTGTCACCGGCTATTTAAGAAAATTAAAACCAGAGAAAAGATCAAAACACACACGCACATATATATATATATGAGAGGCGGAAAAACAGTGGGTAAACATTTAAACCTGTGGGCAAAAAGTGTACATGGGACACGTGGAAAAGGGAAGAGATAATTGGCCAGTGGGTAGAGCATTTAAATGCCCGGGGAAAACATACTATTACGAAATTGCCACTCATCGTAATGCCCGGGGAAAACATGCTTATTATGAAAGTGCCTTTCGTCGTCCAACCAAAGTTTCACTATACTTTTCATTATTAGTCATTTTTCTTTTTCTTTTTTTCCTTATCTAGTGTCTTATGCTTATAGGGCTTGATTTTTTAGACGAGAGTTTTTCGGAAACAGACTCTCTATCTCTTTGAGATAGTGATAAGATTTGCGTACATTTTACCTTTCCCAAACCTCATTTGTAGGATGATAAAGTTGAAACTTCACATGATAATGTTTTAAGTTGCCTTGCGTCAGTAATCTGTTATGTCCTAAAAATGCAAAATAAACTGGTAGATTTTGATAGGTAAGACACAATTACCAGTTTCCAGTTTAGTGCAATTGAACTTTGAGTTTCCAACTCTTGATATAGAATCCAGACTAAAAGGGAAAAAACCAAATGGGCAAAAGAGTTCCAAAATATACGTAAAGCCAGAGGGGTAAAAGCGCAAAGGCGTAATGTGCCTTGCCCCTTACCCCGCTAACGCTGTTAAATAAAGAAAAGGAAGGTGGATAACTCCTTGTAAGATGCATTCATACCTGCGACTCGCAGGTGATGTGGGTCCCACGTTAAAACCTATTCTCCTACCCACCCAGCCAACCCAACTTTCCCACTTTAAATTCAATTTTGTTTTAGTTATTTTCCTTAAATTAGATCACATAATATTTTTATTTTGATTTATATATAGTATATATCTATTTACACACATACAATAGTTAAAAAATTCAACACTACTTTATATATTTGTTTTATGTTTAAATATTAGGTAAAAGTAATTGTCTTCCTTCTATATATTTTATATGACGTTATATTTTAAATTATTAATTATTGTAATTTATAGTTATTTTAACATATTTTTCTAAAGCGTGACAATTAATAATATTTTAATTATATAATAATTTAATCATTAATATACTTTTAGGATTAAAATTTGAAATTAAACTATATTTTATTTGCAACTTAAAGATGGCATGCATGCAGTATTTTTGAAGAAATAAAAAGTAACATGCAGGCAATGCTCTATTTTTAATTGATAATATTTTAATTATATATGATACTAATATAGAAATGAATATTACATAAGTTAGCAAATAAATTAATAATATATATATTTTTAAGGAAAAATTACAGAAATACACAACTTATCTTATCATAATCTCTAAAATTCCTACCATTTAAAAATATTACAAAATCCCTTTTTTTTTTTTTTTTTACATTTTCTCTCTTCTCATCTGATATTTAGCATTAACTTTCCTACTCAATTTTTTACTAACCTATTATTACAGCTATTTTTCATTTTTGGAGTCCAATTAGTTGTCAATCATTATGCATTAGTCAAGTATCCATAATTAATTTCAAATTAAAGTTAACCCCTAAATTTTCATTTTTGGAGTCTAATTAGTTGTCAATCAACGTGTTACTTTTTATGTTCTTCAAATATAATTTTAATGAGGAAGGAGAACTGATTATGACTATTAAATTTTCTTCATAACTTCCCTTTTTTCTTTTTTGAGGAGACACCACCCAAAGAAGAGTAACAACTCAAACACATGGACATATAGTCAGGAAAGCCAATAAATTGATATATGGATACCGAATATCCACTTTAATTGAACGATGGGAATATCAACCTAATACCATCAAGAAAACAATTCAGCTGCAATCCCAATGCCTTTTACAAAAGGTCTTTCTAGAAATTGAATAGTAAAATATTGCATTTGATGTTTTGGAAATTTTCCAGATTTCGTGTTGAAAGGAGGGATAAAGCTTAGCCTTAAATACCTCTCCAATCAACATCTGAATGACCGAAGTTTCTTCACGAAAGTTGTTCTTTATGTCCTAAGCTTGACAAACACGATATATATGCAGCTTATACATACATATAAACAGTTCATAATTGAGCATAAAGCAACAAATTTGTCATATAGCCTTAACATGATGAAATGTCCATAGAATTTCGTAAAAACGATCATAAAAGAGCCCCAAGATTATTACCTTGGCAAACCAGTTGTAAAGCTAGAAGAACCACAAGAACAACAATTTACTATCTTCCAAAAATAGCTCCAAATACAACTAATAGGAGGAAAAAATAATTGTAAAGTGTAAAGAACGTATTTCTAGGCTCGAGGGTGAACTTTAATGGTAAAAATCACTAAAAACATGCCTAAGTCACTTAAGAACTTCGTGAGAACCCTCTCTTCAGTCCTCTCACTGTTTTGAAACAGAAAATAAATGTTTTGGGGTCTTAAAATATTGGATTGCCGACTTATAACTTTTCTTGACCCGAGCCGATTCGCGGTCCAATTTTCTACTTGAACAGTCTAGGGTAAAACAATTATAACTTTTTACTCCGAAGTTGGTTTGACACGCTATTTTATGCGTTGCAAACTAGGCTCATAGATCTTCTATTTGATAGGTCATGCTTTCTTAAATCCCTATATTTTGGGAGAAATGGTCTGAGATATTTGGCCCAAAGTTAGAAAGATTTCTTAGAGAAGCTTACAATAACTTTTGTCAACCTTTGTCTTGCAACTTTCTTGACTCCAAAACTTAACATATGACTATTACACTGTTAGAATACCTCTTAACACTATTATTAGCAAATTAGACACTCTTAGACCCATTCAAAAGGCGAAACTTACAATTTAAACCTTTTGAAAGGGCGGGGTGCCTCCTGAGCCATTTCTTTAACCTCGAACCTTTGTTTAAGGAATTCATTTGACCTAAAACCTTAACTCCTTATTATTACTATCAATTGTAGCCTTATTTTCCTGTTGCAGTGTACAAAATCATATAAACCTTATATAATATGCCACATTATGTATGTTATGCAAGGCAAGAAACATGGGATCTCACATTTGAGTTGATTGAGATTGAATAGGCAATGTATATTTTATATATCATCGATTTACACTTCATCCGTAGTCATTTATATTTGTTGTAAACTAATTACTTTATTGTATATATTTGAAATTAGGCTCCAATTTTTTTGGTATGGGCTTGATTATTGGGCTATTTCTTTGTCCGTATAATGGGCTGCTTTTTCTCAATTAAATATATTCTATGTATCAATACTCAAAAGAAAAAAATTATACAAATTGGCAAACAGTACTAGTATATATAGTATATTAATAAATAAAGCTATAGTTTAACATAATTATGAGTCGGGGCTACAGTTTTAATGAAATTTGCTATTAAACTCTAGATCCGCTAAACAGATTTGTATCAAGAATAAAAAGATATTCTCGGTTGAATTTATCTATCTTTCCTCGAGCCATTGATTTTTCTCATAAAATCTCTCAATCATGTCAAATTTAAATTTTGAATGCACCTTTTCTTTCTTAACCGTGGCATTTCAATTCCAAATAATAGTCCAAAGCATGTTTGAACCAATTTTTATTTTATTTTTTTGTTTGTATATGTTTATAGTTTGTTCACACATTTATGAAATTTTATCTTAGAACGAATCTAATTTTTTTTAGATATTTGTGTAAACCTTATTTGTATATATTAATTTATATATATGTCTGTATTTGGACATGTATTAATAATTTTATTATTATATTATACATGTCTATACGTATTCATTTATATAGCTGTATTTGTATTTCTTTTTAATTTTTGTTTGTATATTTTATTTTCTAGTATATTATTACTCATAGTTCCTTATATGAATCAATTGTATAATTTCAATACTTACCTACAATTACTTATTTATCTACATGAATAGTTTCGAAAATTCAATTGAGGCATTTTGTATACAAATACTAACAGTATATATACACAAAAATGAAAATCATATTTTCAGTACATATATGAGTCATCCATACATATAAAATGAATCTATACGTATTCAATTATCATTTAACTAGAGTTATTACAAAATATAAAAATGAAATTACACAAATATACATCAGAATAGCTCATCAATACGTATACAATTAGGTAAAAAAGTTTTGATCAAATAGGATTATCGTGAATTATGAGATTGCTTTCCATTTTTATAATCTAAATTGTCGTCCATTTGGTCAATTATTTTAAAAAGCAAAATTGTGTATATATATATATATATATATATATATATATATATATATATATATATATATATATATATATATATATATATATTCTAAAAGCGAGATATATGAATGGAAAGCATAGTAAATGACAAATGAAGCTATAGCTATAAAATATAATTAGACAAATTATAACTACTAAAAATTATTAACTTTCATATATTTGCTATTTATAAAATTTACTCTTCATAATAAATTTAACAATTTGCACTACTGCACTTGTGGGAAGCAGATTTGGCTCCTCTCCGTAGCATTTTTTCAAAAAAAATTCAAGTTCTTATTTAGATGAGAAAAACATGTTATATTTTTAAATTAATGATTGTGATTTAATTATGATTAAAAAATATATCTGACGTCACAAATTAAATTAATTCAATTCACTCTGGCTTTCTTTAAAAATAAAAATAAAAAAATTCAGTACTTATACCCAGCGTTAGTATTTACAAACATTTTCTAAGTTCAGTATTGACATTATAGGTGAAATAATTATGTTAGAAACTCGTTACAATAGAGATATTGTTTATGATTATTTTTTTAATATTACATGCGTTAAGTTTGTATGAATTTTAATGTATGTATATATGTACTTGTGTATATTTAAGTTTCACTTATTTCTAATTCTCTATTATCTCTGTAAATAAGCGAATTTTGATTATCATTAGTGGAATATTTTTTCAATAGTAGCTTAAAGTACATCTACAACATAAATCGATAATATTTTAGAATTTATTATAAAATATCACTATTTTTTGTCAGATGTTTTTCTATTTCCTACCATTGAAATATTCTGTTCAATAATAAGAGACACTTTTCGTGGGACGCTCAGTGGCATCCCCGTAAATACTTCCTCGCCCGTGGTCATTTATGAACCTGCCGCACTAATGGCACTATCGTAGTTACACCCAACTTCAGGGCTATTCTTCTTGGTTCTTGCGCGAGGTATAAGAAGTTCCACCTCCGGTTTGTCTCCACTTCTTGCTTTTCCGTCAGGTTGCTGGAGCACAGAGCCGTCTTCACCAGTGATTCTTTCCACGTGAGTACATCCGACGTCGTCTTCTTCCTCTCTATTGGTCCGTCTAAATTGGTTGGTTGGCCCTGCCACTGTGGTTTCGTGTTCTGGCACATGCATACATGTCAAATTGTGTATTCCTCTTATCAAAATGACTCATTCATGTGAACTGAGTTGGGTGTTTCGATTGTTGTTTAAGGATGAGTGCTTTCTCATTCTAGCCCCAAAGTTTGACATGCATGGCTGCCGGTGGACTCTGTTTTTTTTGTATTCCCTTTCAATTACTGTTTAAGGGTGGGTGATTTCTGATTCTACCCCCAAATTTGTGCCTCAGTGTACTCAGTTGGAGTTAGGTTGTATTGGAAAGATTGGACAGTGTAGTGTGCTGAAAGTTTCGTGGTCTGCATATTGCTTCTTGGTTTGTAGAAGTTTCGTCTTGCATTCTTGGGTTCCAAATTCGTTCTCTTGGAAGGTTGGTTTTGTTGCATGCCTCTCAATTAGGTTTCGATGTCTCCTGTAATGAATTGAATGTTGTTGTTTGTCTTTCTCTTGCTTGCTGTAAGAATTTCTACCTCCGCTTTGTCTCCACTTCTTGCTTTTCCAGGTGTTTACATCTGTTGTCGTCTTCTTCCTTTTTGTTAGTCCGTCTAAATTGGTTGCTTCGCGCTGTCACTGTGGTTTCATATTCTGTGATATGCATACATGTAGGATTGTGTATTCCTCTTATTAAAATGATTCATTCATGTGAACTGACTTGGGTATTTGTACGTCCTTTGGGCTGCATGTGTTTCGAGTGTTGTTTAAGGATGAGTGATTTCTGATTCTATCCTCAAACTTTTACATGCATCGACGCAGGTGGACTCTCTGTTTTTTATATTGCATTTCGACTGCTGTTTAAGGATGGGTGATTTTTGACTCTACCCCCAAATTTGTGCCTCAGTGTGCTCACTTGGAATTAAGTTGTATTGGAAAGATTGGACTATGTAGTGTGCTGAAAGTTCTATGCTCTGCATATTGCTTCTTTGTTTGTGGAAATTTAGTCTTGCATTCTTGGGTTTCCAAATTCGTTCTCTTAGAAGGTTGGTTTTGTTGCACGCTTCTCACTTATGGTTTGATGTCTCCTGTAATGAAATGAAATGAATGTTGTTGTTTGTCTTTCCTTTGCTTGTTGTTCCCTAACTTCTTCGTAAAGCCCATTGTTTGGTGGCACGGTGTACTGCATTTACGCAATTCTGCAAGTTCCCTAACTTCTCGGTAAAGCGTAATTGTGGGAAGAATGCATAACACTGCTTAGATAAATGCAGTTGCTATGTTTAATCTGTATAAAATTGACTAGGTTATTGAGTTCGTGCTTCCTTACTTTTCAGTAGAGCTTCCGGTTTCGTGCTGCTGCGTATTGCATTTACGACATTCATATATGTGAGTAGCTAATTCTTGGAAGAACGCATAGCACTGCTTACATAATTGCAGTTGCTATGTTTAATCTGTATAAAGTTGACTATGTTGTTTACTTGGTAGAATCGTGAAAAGGTTTGCTTCCTGTGATCTTAAAGAAACCTGCCATGGAATTCTTGCCATTAATAAGCTAATACTGAATGCTTCTGAAACGACTTTCACGCAGGTGTACAAAAGGACCTTGAATTCGCTGCAACATGAGGAAAGCAAGTGTCGCCACGTTTTACTCCACTAAGGTACATCCTGCTCACCTTGCACTTGTGTAATGGCTCATCGATACGCAGCTCTTACTTGCAACAGTTTCTGCCTTCTGTTTACAAAAAATCAGCGGGGGGTTTCTTAGGTTCAGGTTCCTTCTTCGGGTGAAGGCCCGAGGAAGATTGTCATTTCAGCATCTAATATGCTGAAGCGCAAGCAGCATGCTTCCACGTAGTTACATTATTCACTTACATGAAGTACTCACGCACTTTACCTTTCACTTCCTTTGGCTGTTACGTATAATCACGAAGCAAACGTGCTATGTTCGTGCTAATCATCTGTATTTCCCGCTGAGGCAACACTGCTACAAGTAGGTTGCTAACGGTGCATACATGCTCCTCGGTTGTACGCCAAACAGGTGTACGACTGTGCACTTGCTTCCACTAACAACCGACATCTCCTTCGTCTTACTTGCCTTAAAACGCTGGCTAGCAGATGCCCCAGCGAAAACGAAGTCAAGCGGATATCCGACTTCAACGAAACCAACGGCGTCGGACAACCTACGAAAATATGCCTCCTGAACAGAAGGCAGCTCTTCTTGAACGACGTCGGGCAGAGTATGCGGCTAGAAAACAGACGCAGCGTCGTTCACCTAAAAATACAAGCCAGATTCTTCGTGGTGTTGATCCCTCCACTTCATCCATGCTGTGTGTTCAAAGTAGTGCCTACATTGTTGCTGAGCCTACTTCTGGCATACACGGTTCTGCTTCTACCTACTGCAGTATACGACTTCGTCTCCAACATTTATTTCACAAATTTAACCGGCCTTCCGTGCAGGCCGGGGATTAGCACGGGCAGATTCATGGAGTGCTAGCCAATTACCTGCCGCTCCTACTATTCTAAAGGAGGTGCCTGCTTGCACTTTCTGTGCGGCGATAAGATTCCAGTATGAACCTCCGAAGTTCTGCTGCAATGGAGGTGCTGTAAAGCTAGCATCACATGAACTCCCTCCAGAATTAAGGCAGCTATACTTCGGACGGACCGACAGAGCCACCCACTTCCGAAGTTACATCCGAACATACAATAACATGTTCGCATTCACTTCACTGGGGGTGCGGTACGACAAAGCTTTAGCGAGTAGGACTAAGGGCATTTACACATTCAAAGTTCAAGGGCAAATGCACCACTTCTTGCCCAGTCTGACTACAACAGATGGTAAAGCCAAGAACATGCAACTTTACTTCTACGACAACGAGGTTGAAACAGTCAACGAAATAGCATTCGCAGAGAATCTTGACAAACTGCTTATTACGCAACTACTTCATATTTTAGAGGTTAATCCATACTCCAGCTTCCTAAAGTCCCTCAGAGAACTTCCTGATTTATCCAGCTTCTACGTGGCTCTCAGGTGCGATTCTTCCTTGGATCAACACACATACAACTTACCAAACGTGTCTGAGGTTTCCGCTCTATGGGCTGATGATGACTCAGCATCCATTGCATCCACGCTGCATATTCGGATATACCCCCACCATAGTAACAGCTAAATGGTACATTACTACTATGGCTGCTACGATCCTCTTCAATATCCTTTGCTATTTCCACACGGTGAACATGGATGGCATTGTGGTATCAAGAAAACCTTTGGTCGACCTTTCTCTACTGTAAATGTTAGCTGCTCCTCCCTCGATCCACTCCCAGGTGTGCAAAGTATGTCGTCAATTCATGGTTTCCTTGCCATGGAGGAAGACTTTCTGCACAAAGAAAGGCCCAAAAAAAACAACGTGTCCTGTCGTGAATATTACTGTTACAAACTTCAGATCCGACGTACAGTTGAAAATGCTACTCTGCATTCGGGCCGGTTGTTCCAGCAATACTCAGTAGAGCAATACATAAAATTGGAAACACAGCGCCTCGACTTCTTACTTTTCAACCAAGATCTATTCCGAACCGAAGTATACGCGGGACTTGTGGATCTTCAAAGAATGGGAGAAAGGGACGCTTCCAATATCGGGAAAAAAACCTTCCTCCCAGCAAGTTCACTGGGGGTCCTCGAGATATGCGACGACGTTACATGGACGCCATCGCCTTAGTGCAACATTTCGGCAAACCTGATATCTTCTTAACGATGACCTGCAATCCTTCCTGGCCTGAAATAACAGGCTTACTACTACCCACTGATGAAGCACAGAATCGTCCAGATCTAATCAGCCGTGTTTTTAGAGCTAAAATTGAGGAACTGAAATCTGACTTGATCAAGAAAAAGCTATTCTGAACAATAGTCGCATACATGTACACTATAGAATTTCAGAAGCGAGGTTTACCCCACGCTCACTTCCTTATCGTACTTTCGCCCGAGCACAAACTGCTCACGGCAGAGTCTTACGATAGAATTATCTCGGCGGAAATACCAAATTACAATAGTAACGAGTACTTACATTCTTTGGTAACAAAACATATGATGCACGGTCCTTGTGGAAATCTGAACCCCAGCAACACTTGTATGCAGAAGAAAGGACGATGTAAGTTTAAATACCCCAAAGAATATGCCCCGCAAACTTCGAAAGGAGAAAACTCCTACCCCATTTATAGAAGACGCAATAATGGAAGATGCGTAAAAATTAGAAACCACTACCTTGACAACGGCTGGGTTGTACCATACAACCCATACTTACTGTGCAAGTATAACTGCCACATAAATGTTGAGGTTTGCGCCGATATAAAAGTGGTGAAGTATATTTATAAATACATCTGTAAAGGCCACGACAAAATAAGTTTCTCCATTCAAAGTGATAACCCCCCCGCAGATGTGGATGAAATACAGGAATATCGATCAGCTAGATGGGTGTCACTCCCCGAGGCCATGTGGCGACTCTTTGCTTTCCCAATTAACGAAATAAATCCCACCGTCTACCATCTCCAGCTACATCTTCCTGACCAACAGCTTATTTCCTTTCGAACAACAAAACTTTGACTTCAATATTACAAGATGGCAAAAGCAAGAAAACCATGTTAACTGAATTTTTTGCCATGAATCTGCGTATCGCGGATGCTAAAGCATTGAATTTGCTATACAAAGAATTCCCACAGCATTTTGTCTGGTCAACTGCTCATAAACTGTGGAGTCGTAGAAAACAAAGCACTGCTATAGGCCGCGTTGTTACTTGCCATCCAACAGAGGGAGAAAGATATTACCTTAGACTTCTACTAATGAACGTTCATGCTCCTACTTCCTACACAGATCTCCTAACTGTAGGCGAAGCGACCTCCACCACCTTCAGAGAATCTGCAGAAAGGCGCGGCTTACTAACCTCTGATAACAACTTAATAGAATGTTTGGCAGAAGCCAGCACATACCAAATGCCATCCAGTTTGCGACGCCTATTCGCAACACTATTAGTTTACTGTAACCCTGCTGAACCTGTCGACTTGTGGCGCCGCTTTGAGGCATCAATGTCAGAGGACTTTGCATATACAGAAAGCGTACGGCAAGTTGACATTCAGAGCCATGTTATGGAGCATATAAATTACATATTAAACTCAATGGGCCGTAACATAGGTGAGTTTAAGCTTCCTTTCCACAAACACACGCAGGGCACTTCCTCCTCCAGACTAATCCAAGAAGCAAGAGATATTCTGCTTGAACGGAACACAATAGTAAGTGCGGAGGATTTAACGCTGCACACCAGGCTAAATACCGACCAACAAGACGCGTACAACAGAATCCTAAGCAGAATATTCTCCCACAAATCCGGAGCTTTTTTTGTAGATGGACCAGGAGGAACTGGGAAAACTTTTCTATACCGTGCTTTGCTAGCAGCTGTTCGATCGAAAGGATTTATTGCTTTAGCCACAGCAACTTCCGGCGTTGCCGCATCTGTCCTCCCGGGTGGACGGACCGCCCACTCACGCTTCAAGCTCCCAATAGATGTAGGAGCAAACAACAGTTGCAATATAAGCAAACAAAGCTCACTCTCTTCTTTAATTTGTGATGCGCAACTAATAGTATGGGATGAAGTGTCCATGGCCAAAAAAACCTTGGTACAAGCTTTTGACCTACTCTTACAAGATCTCATGGGCGTGACTGCCCTCTTCGGTGGAAAGGTCGTGGTCCTTGGAGGTGATTTCCGCCAAACACTCCCCGTTGTTAAAGGAGGTAGCAGAGACGACTTTGTCAACGAATCTCTACTAAACTCTGACATCTGGAATAAGCTTGAAAAAATTCGCCTGGTTCAAAATATGCGTGCGCAAGATGATCCTGCGTTCTGCGATTACTTACTTAGAATTGGCAATGGACAAAAACCTACTAACGAGTTCGACAAGATCGAAATTCCTACCTCACTTCTTATACCCTTTGCAACGGAGAGAGAATCTCTGAATACTTTATTCCAGCTCACTTACCCCAACCCAGACATGCTACACTCGCACAGCTCCAACGCTACATCACGTGCAATTTTAACAACCAAAAATGACTTTGTCGACGAGATAAACACAATGTTTATACAACAATTTCCCACAGAGGCTGTAACTTTCACCGGCATTGATGAAACTATTGAGCCACGGGACCAATCCCACTTTGAAGATTTCTTGCACACGCTCAATCCTTCCTCTTTACCCCCGTACAAACTAATCCTTAAAAAGAATTGCCCTATAATGCTCCTACGCAATTTAAACCCTTCAGAGGGTTTATGCAATGGTACGCGCTTAATCTGCTCCGATATGAAACGCCATATCGTAAGTGCATAAATTGCCACTGGCGACTTCAAGGGAAAACACGTTTTCATTCCACGTATCCCCCTACTGTCCCCCAGCGACGACAAAGTCGCAGTTCCGTTCAAAAGAACACAGTTCCCCATTCGGTTGTGCTTTGCTATGACTATTAATAAAGCTCAAGGGCAAACACTTGACTTTGTTGGAGTTTACCTACGTGAGCCAGTGTTCTCACATGGCCAGCTTTACGTTGCTTTATCACGAGCCAGAAATTCAAAGTGCATAAAAGTTCTTATTCGACCACTAACATTACACAGTCGTGACGATCATTCCACACAAAACGTAGTGTACAGCGAGATTATCCAAAAAACCGTGTCGGCGAACGTGTGAATATTACCGTGTTCACCTCCGTATGCTCCCGAGCGCACAGGTTCTACCGCACGCACAGCCTTCCTTCTACGCCCACCCTATCTAACAACTACATCTTCTACTTCTTCGGCAGGGTAATTACTATGGAAGAAACACTCCCAATAGCTGCTATTACCCCTGCGCTATCAGACTGGACATGCAAAGTCAGACTTGTCGACATCAGTAAGCCGGGTGAAGGCAGGGAGCGCAAAATCAAGTACATGAACATGATCTTTCAGGATAAACAGGTATGTCCTTATTTATTTTGCATACTATTTACCTTCCATTATACCTACGAAGACAACACTCTCCCCCCCCAACCCCTGTACTCCTTCCTAAAAAACGGAGGTCAAGGCCATATTGTACGGGGATGATATCTCTCTCTACCGGGGACGCTTCACATTATTCCGCACGTACCTGATAACAAGTGCCCGCGTACAAGAACCAACTTTGAGATATGAAAAGCCCCTCCACACATACGAGTGGATCATCGACAAAAAAACTATTGTCAATTTAGTTGATGAACACAGCTCAGTCCAGGATCTCACCGCCGCTGCGGACCCAGCTACTGCGCAAGAGGATATGTTGGCCCCACCTACAATCATCAGCATGGCTTCCTTCCAAGAAATCAGTGATGAGGCATCACGCAGCACGAAGGAACAGCTTCGAACCGCAGAATTCAGTAAGGCGTACCTACTTATTCCCCTCATATAAATGCATGCCTTGATTGCTTCTAACTTTCGCATATATGCTCTTACCAGATGTGCTTGCAGTGGTTGTGAACTGCTATCCCCCTCGGTATGTACCCAGCATGCAAAAACATTTGCAAGAGCTTATTATCATTGACGCCACGTAAGTCTTTCCTTCCACTCTGCTATATATTACTCAGTATAGTTACCTGCATATTTCACTGCAGTTTACGCATCACTTCATGTTGCTATAGACAGTTCTAACATTGGTGGCTCGCCTACTTCTTCCACCGCAGCAAACAGACATTCACATTCACGCTATGGGAGGAGGCTATCATTGCGGATGAAGACATCAGACTGCTCACGGAATATCGAAATCATCCCATTATATTTGCACGCAGGGTTGGGGTTTCTAAGTACAACGGTAAGTTATTATAATACCAGTTAAACTTTCCTGCTTAGAAGGCATCCTCCCCCCCAGATTTCAGTTTCAACATAAGAATTTCTGCCAATAACTCTTGCTGTAAACATTTACGACGTGTAACTAACGTAATTAAACCAAAAAAGGGCGAAATTATTTCCCTTTCACCTGATTTTATTCAACAACTAACCAAAATATTAATAATACATAAATACTAAAAATGGAAACTTCTTTATTCAGTTTTACTAATAAATTACGTCATACCACAGGAACATCACTGATGACAAAGTTCAATACAACTATACAGATAGATCCTCCATACGACGAATGCATCGCGCTCCAATCATGGTAAGTTATCCGCTATGCTATGTCTCCGTCCCTCTGTCCAGAAACTACAATCTTTCGACTGCTTATGTTCCTTCCCCCAAACAGGGTAACAACCAACAGAACAATGCTCGGATCCTTTGCAGTGCGGAGCACCTCGCCATCTGGATCTTTAATCTCAGCTCCTGTGGAAGAAAATATAGTTCCAACTGCTAACATCCACGCGCAGCAAGATGTAAGTGTTCTTTCCAATCACTGACATCATACCTCCCACAGAACACAGCTACTACCCAACTGCACTGCTAACTTTGGGTTATACAGGGCCAGGCATTCACAATTGAAGCACGAATTGTTCCCCCTCCAAGCTTCAGCTGCTGCTACGTCTTGGCTTGCCCAACTTGCAAGCAAGAAGTCAGGAACCTCAGGAAACGGACATTCCACTGCCCGGGCTGTAACGAGGAGAATATGCTCATTCCTAGGTATGTAACTCCACAACACCCGCATCTCTTGCTTTGAAGAATCAACACTCTGTTTTCATCCTCGCTTTCATTATGTCTATACTGAGCATGTGCTGTAGTAGATGCACATGTGTGTTTCTGTTTGCTGTACTAAGTGTGAAACTTACAAAGTCTGAGTTGAACTTACTGTTGGTGTTGGATGTACTTTCTGTGACCACTATGCTGCTATCGCTGAAGCTTTGCTTCAAGAACTACCAAAAATAATAATAGTATAGCCCAAAAGAGTGGAGGTCACCAATGTGAGTCATCGAAGCACCCTCAGCAGTTTTAGGAGCAGTTGAAATAAACCCCGCAAAACAAACGATGTCAGATAGGAAGCTATCCACCCTGTCCGGTAGAAACATGGTAGCTTAGGTTTGAGCCATCTTAGACTTCTGAAATGGTTGGGCTGTGGAGATATTGGAAGTGTTCACTTGGCTAAACTGAGTGGAACCAAGTATTACTTCGCTGTGAAAATCATGGGTAGAGCATCATTAGCCAGCCGCAACAACCCTCTTCATGCCCAGACCGAAAGAAAAATTCTACAATCCCTTGATCATCCTTTTCTTCCCTTTCTTTACAGCTTCTTCGACACTGATAAGTTCTCATGTTTGGTCATGGAAGCAGTGAAGTATAACCTCTTCCCCGCCTTTTGAATACGATATCTCACCTGATATACTTGCTGACTTTCATGTTACTTTGCTGCTTTCTACAAGATCATTGTTCTGGTAATTTCTATAGGACATCCACAATTGAGCAGCTGCTTTCTTCGTTCGGAGCTGCGAGGCTTCCCTGGTATGTTATATGAGTGAGAAAGAGAACATACAGGTGCGATCCACTAGATATGTGTCTATACTTCCATAGGATTCACATACTTTGGTTTGTTGCTGTTGGAGAAACTTGGAAAGGCGAAGTGTCTGCTGGGAAGCTGTATTCTTAGAGTGGAATTTGGTTGCAGAAAGAAAGTTTAAGTTTTAGGTAGTTGAACAATATTTCCAGTCACTTGGTTCATATTAGCTTCCCCGAATCACTGAAATGAAACAGCTAAAGGGAGGACTGTTTAGGCCATATTAAGTTCTCCTTCCTAAAAAAGATAGTGCACTGTCTAATTACAAGTTTGGTAATCTGTACATACATGCCACTAATAACTGTTCTCATCCCGATTACTAAAAAACGAGCAATAAAACTTAAATTAGAACCTGCAAGAGGACTCCTCCGACTGTACAGGTCTCAAAAAGTAGTAAACAAGGTCGACTCTCTCCCTACGTCAAGTAAAGAGAAAATAAAAAGAAAAACTACTTCTAATCCTAAAACTCTAATCCTTTCCTAAAACTCTAATAAGAAAAATTATGTTGATTCTTTAATCCTTTCCAACTTTTTCCTTCTACATGCTTCCATACCAACCTTGTCCAAATAATAATAACCTTCAGTGTCAGTTGGGCAGTGATGAGCACTCACCATTCCTTAGGATCATGATCAAACCTGGTACGTCTCAAATTAGTAAGTAATTTACCTCTGAAAGCCCTCCGCAACGGACAAGAACATTTAAAAGTTATGGTTTTCCGCCCAGTGTTAGCATTGACTTGGCTCTTGGCTCTTCGCCTCCTAATTAGGCTCCAAGTAGAAGACATAATAAAGCAACCACTGGTAGGTGGCTTCCACATAGGCTGATCAGGCACCTCTTAATTAACAGGTCAGTGTGTGACCACAATATCATCAACATATAGAAGGGAGGAATGTGAATAATCCTGTCCATCCTCTACTGATCCTCATGAATAAAAGCAGCCACTTCAGAGTTATTTACCCTCCTACCCTCCTTGTTGAACGTCAATAAAGGACACCATTTGGTTGGAAGTTATGGACAATGATATGTCCAAATGATTACAAACTAAAATCACTGCGTCTGAAAATGTATGTTAACATAACTTAATACTGACTCTAATCTCTATGTTGTATTCACATGAACATTAATCAGACATGAGACATCCACATGCTGTTATTACTTTATATATAGGTGAGTCCAAAGTATAATATTTTCTCATGTTCAACTTCCTCACATGCTTATTTATTTAGACTTTGATTTCCTCACTTGTCACATTAGATCTACGAGAAGGTAACAACTCCGACCTAAACCATTATTTCACAAGGCAGTCGTTACTTCTCCTTATATCTACGCACACCGCCTAACAGTGACCTTTTTGCAGGCACATACGCATTCGGAGAAACATGAGGAGCCCAAAATACCAGACACACAATTCCGGCTCCAGGTTAAAAAGGCCTTCCCCCGTGGTGCAAGACCTACCTCACCCAGGGTCTTCGTTATCGCCATCAATAAAATTGGGAGTGTAACTCTCCCAACCACTGCCTGCAGCAAAGCAAACATCCTGGACCAAAACAAGAAGCCAAAGCATGAGCTCATCCCTCCAAAGGAAGAAACAACAAACCTCAAGAAAACCTCCACCATGCTAAAGTTAAAGGAGAAGATGGAACCAGGAACACCAGCCAAAAAGCAATAACGGTTACCAACAACACCATTACCTCCTTCTATAAGCTGCTAACATCTCCTTCCACACTTACTTGCACCACTCTTCGCTCAAATGCATATTTTAAATCACTAACCACCTGGCTATTCACTTTTCCAACTAAAAGCAGGTTTGGACGCTTTCTTTTTGTCACGCCTTTTGCTCTTCCTAACTCCAAGTTAAGGTACTTCTCTTTACACTCTTCCTACTTCTGCTTACACTCCTTGGCGTACAACTTAGGATTCTCCTTGCTCGCAGGAAATGAATATATACATAGTTCCAGACGCCGCACTACTACAACACCCCAGTAAGTTCCCGTCGTCTTCTTCCTCTTTGTTGGTCCGTCTAAATTGGTTGCTCTGCGCCATCACTGTGGTTTCGTGCTCTGCCACATGCATACATGCAACATTGTGTATTCCTCTTATCAAAAGGACTCACTCATGTGAACTAAGTTGGGTGTTTCTACATCCTTCGCCCTGCATGAGTCTTCATTGTTGTTGATTGCCGCATGTAGGGGCCTTAAATTTTTATAACCAAGTACATGCACTGCTCATTCTTTCAACCACCTGCAGGTATGGATGCCTCCTTCAATCATGACTTTTGCTCGCTGCACCTACAAGGTACACTACCTCCCACTACACTGTTTCTCACACATACCTCACCTTAGACTTGCCCTGGTCTTTCACTTGGAATGTACAAGTAGGGAAGTAGTAGCCACTCCGGCGCCCAAACAAATGGAAGCTTCCCAGGCCTCACTTTAAATACCTCTTCAAAACATTACAACCCTCTCATACATCGTTATATAGGGGATCAAGTAAGTTAGTTGCTTCACTGTGCCGCTCTTGGCTGCTTCACCATCAAAACTTAACTTCATTGCACCAACACTAAATTTTGCTTTCGCCATATCCGCACTATTTATTCCTGGCACAAACTGGTAAAACTTTCGACTTCTGACCGTAGGCATCAAGACAGACAACCAGCATCACGCACCACTTCCTCCTTTTGGGACTCACAACAACACCACGGGCAGGTTCGCCCTCTTCCTTGCACACAAGGCAAATTAAAACCTTCCCTTCTCCCACAACGTAGCATATTCACAGACTCTCTCCAAGCTTGACGCCTAACATTTTTATGTAACTGCTATCAGGTACAACACACCCAGCAACAACAAAGCATGGCCACAGCCAGCGGCAACACCGCTGCTACACTGAACGCCACAACAACCCCACAGCTCCCCCCCCCCAAACCCCCACCCCCCCTTACATTAACTACAATATATATTACGTTGTACTGTCGTACTCCAAACACGCCTTGGTAATATTAAGCTACCTCCTCTTTCCATTTCCACGTTCATAATTCTCAGAAATAACACCATCCCTACGAACTCACTCGCCAGCAAACCCATGGACCCCCGCCCGTGCGGCGCACGGGCACCCCCCATCTAGTATAAATAAAGATATCGATCTTTGTTGTTTTCACTTGTGTAGATAGATACTATTACAGGATTTACTATTATTAATATTAAATTATTTTTCTTATATTTTTCTCATTTGCTTGATTATAAACTGTTATTAGCTATATACTCAATCAATTTTTCTCATTTATTTTCAAAGATAATATTTATTTTTTGTCTAAAAAATTATTTAACATAGATTAAAAAAGAAAAAGTATTATGATTCTAAAGAAGAGAAAATAAAAATAAAATACATGTTGATAATATAAGGGTAAATAGGCATTTAGAAAAGTCAAGTAGGATAAAGGAGAGAATCTCTACTGTTCAAATTTGAGAAGAAGTCCAATTTTTAAAAGAAAAAGTTTAAAAGGTTTCTCCACAAAATACCCTTTTTAGTATTGAATAAGAGTATTAAATTGTTTGCTAAATATTACTAATAACTTACCGGAAACACATAATTCTAAGTTGTAAAATGTACCCGTGAATTGTATCTCTAAGACAAAATGTTGTTTACTAATTCCTTGTATATCAAAAAAATATGAAAAATGTATCTTACAGGAAGCAAACCCCTGCGAGTTATATATGATGATATGGGACGACAGTTATTGTATTGAGGGTTGTGTTAGTTGTAGCTGCTATATTAGTTGAGTTCTGACACTGTTTGACTACAAGAGAGTCTGAAAGGGCTGGTTTGGGTTGAGAACATGTGATAGGCATGTACACTAACTTTGACACTCGATTGTATGTGGGGGTGGTTATTTATATATGTTTTGAGTACTTATGACTACTTAGATTGTGGTAGAATTGCCTGATTAAATGTTTCTGTGTTTCCCTGTGACTTATATGATCCTATATACCGCTGTTATCTGTTATGTACTTGTGCTACTGGCGTGACTGTAGAAATATACCATGTGTAGAGAACGGTTATAGCTATACTCCTAAGGGAGCCTTGTGACCTGTGATACGAGGTGTGTTGCTACTAGCCACTTGCAAGTTAGAGACGGGGGTGTGACCCAGTTAGCGAGATGTAGGCTATACTCTACGAGCTTCTCGGGCTATCTGTGATGAGACACTATCTATGTGGGTTAGTCTTGGGGATTGACACCCTGTTTAGAGAGGGGCACATTATCAGTGTGCCGACACATGGTTGCCTTAGGTGGAGTCCTTTATAGCAGTTGGGCTGCGATATAATTCTGGGTAGGTGACATCTTTCTGATTGTCTAGCCTCTAGGGCCTTAGCTTAGGTTACACCAACGTTGCTGCCCCATGAGTTGCTTTACATGGAGAAGGGCTTGGTAAGGGTTGAATATGGGCTAATGCCACGGGACAAGTATGTATTCTGACCTAACTCTTGTCTATGAAGGTATGTTGCCAAATGTTATTGAGATATGATGGTTGTGAGGCTTCTTGATGAGTACTCGCCATACTGTGACTTGATTCTGGTATAAACATGATTCTGTTGGGTCTGGCTGTGGAGATACTCATGATATTATTATTATTGTCATGCTTTACTCTTATTACCTATGCTTGGCTGGATTGTTGCATTTTGGGCCTATTAGACTTGGTTTTACATTGACTAGTGATACATACGCTCTTGTATACTGCTATTAGTTGTTGGGTACTGGTTCTTTATACCTAAGGCTGGGATTAGTTGTTGTTGTTTGAGGGATGGTAATAGTTACGGTTATGTGGGATACCTATGTTGTGAGTGTCGTCGCCTACGTTCATTCTAGGCACGATATGACCTTGGAGTTTTGGATCCAGATAAACTGGTTGAGTGAGTGACTGTTTCGATATCTCGAGTCCTAGATGACACTCCCCGTGCTCTGAGCTCAGGTGGCCACGTCCAAGTGTCCAAGCCCTGGGTGACGTTCCCCGCGGTTTGAGTCCTAATGGCCACGACTGGGATACCAAGTGACAGATGCCGATTCAAAGGTCCGAGTGCCTGTTGATATTCTAGGTTAAGGACCCCGTCGGTTACATTTTAGGTTTGAGAACCCATTGATTAGGTTAGGGGGATTCTTTCTCCTGTGGGGGATACATTCCACCGTTATGTATATTGTCAGACCATCTGGCCCTGTCTGGCTGCTCCGACTAGAGGCCAGGTCGAGAGGATTAGGGGTTCGAGTTCCCATGTGATACTGATTCCTAGATGGGTCGAGGACCCGCCTGATTACTTGTGGATCCACACACCTATTAACACCCTGATTATGCATGGGTATACCTCTGGGTTTATAGGGACTCGGGAGGCATTCAGGCTTAAATATTAAGGCCTTACACCCACGTAAAGCCGATTGGTGATCATGTGATGTGGGGAGTTGGGTCATGTTGTGATTAGATTGACCAGATTGTGCGCGGGTACCTTATGGACTTATGGGGGCCCAATTGGCGTACAAGCATAGATATTAAGGTCTTGCACCTGCGTACAGTGCTACATCTCAGTTGGGGACAGTTGTGATATGGGCTTACTCAGTCTTCGTTAGTCGGTATCAATGTTCATCCCTTGAGTTGGTTTAGTTTATCATTGTTTATCACTTGAAATGGTTTAGCTAATGCTTTGAGAATTCTCTAGAGTTATTTCCTCGATCAGAGTTTTGATTGGCTAGACTTGTTGTAGTTCCTCATATTGGAGTCTTTTGGATTTACTATATTTCACTCAGTTAGCCGATAATGCCTACCAGGTGTCTATTTCTGGTATTCACCCCTACATTTTTATATCTTCCCATGATGCAGGTCTAAGTACTGGCCATGATTGCTGAATTGGGAGTTTGTGAGCGTTTCAGGAGACATTGGTGAGCATCAACAACTCTAGACACTCGGTAATCTCCTTCTCGTTTGATGGCTGTCTTTTGTATTCAGACATTGGCCTTATACTCTATAGTTATGGTTAGTATTCGTTGGAGCATTCCTGGCTATATACATTATGACTATTATTATATATATGCGTGGGTGCGTGCCTGTGTGTATTGTAGATCTGTATAGTTGACTTCTAGGTTCTGGGTAGGTTGTGTTGATTTCTATTGTTGTATCTATAATGTTTGAGACTAGAGAGTTAGGACAGGTACCCTGAGGTTGGTTGATTGACTTGCCTGTAGGTGAGATCTAACAGACGCCATCATGCTTGGGACCCAGTCGTGACTTTCAATTGGGGATTTTTTTTAATTATATTATTAATATAAGGATACTAGTCTAGTGGTATAAATTTCATTTAATAAAAGAAGCAAATTTGATTTGTAGTGTTAAATGTTCATTTTCTCAATTACTTATATCTAAAATATAAATGGCATTTTCTTTCCAATATGATACTCTTTTTTTTTTTCCTTACAATGTTTGTATTGTTAGAATATGATAACGGGGGTTTATTATAATATTTTAATTTATACATTTCTGTATTATTCGGTAGAACCTCCTAGTTTGAATTTTATGATTTAAAGTTTCTCTATGATTTTTATAAGCTGTATTATTTTGTTTAATATATAAAAAATAAGCATAATTTAAAGAACTTTCAAACTTATATATACTCGATCAGACCTGTATAAGTGTCCTGTCCTATGCCTCTTTAAAACGTTGATAAAGACAAAGGGAATATATTTCAAAATTATCAAAATATAATTTAATATGAGTAAATTTTTTAAGTATATATCCATATTCACAATAAGTTAACCTTTTGTAGGGCATATGTAAATAATTTCCAATAAGATAAATAGAGATCATTCATAATTCAGTGAATTACCTTTCTGTATTTTTTGCACGAAATAATATTATAATAAAATAATAGTTGTGGGTAGTGGTTGCGGCCTGTGGAAGAGGTGAGTGTTTGGCGATAATGGTGGTGTTAGATGATAAAAGTAGTAAAACTGTTAATTAATAATTATATTATTGTGATAACGCAATAATTAATTAAACATTACGTTTTACAAAATATTTAAGTAAATTGTCTTAATGATCCTAATATTCATTACATATGGACAAATTAGTCCTATTCAAAGTTTTTCATCTTTTGCTATTAATTAGAATCACGTATTTTTCTTAAAATCTTGACCAACAATTTAACTTCCCTTTAAAAAATAAGTACTACGTATTAGTTTTTCACAAGTTTGACATACTATTATTTATGAGTTTGAGCTATATAGTAAATGATTTCAAACATAGATATGGAAAATAAACTTTACTAAGTTGAAAAGATAGATGATTTGCTTTTTTACTTGGCATTGATTTATACTGTAATATTTTCTTTCTTTATTCACTCTTAAATTTTACATATTTCTCAAAAAGAATAATAATTGGATATACATATTTTCATATTAATGGATATTTAGTATTAAAAAAATTATTATTCTTAATATGTTTAAAGTAATGAATAAAAATAAAAATTTATTTTAAAATAATGAATAAAAAAAAAAGTCAATGGCGTTGGCATAAAAGAAAGGCGTGTTTTTGCGTGTCCCTAGAAAAAGGAATCCAATGAAAGAGAGTAGCACATAACTGAAGCAAATGTAATGACAATTAATAGGCAATTGGATGTCTATTTCACTTATAATTCTTCTTTCCTCCATTCCTGCATTAACTTACGACAACTGCAATCCAAAACAAAAAAATGGGGAAAAAGTCAAATTGTTCCATGAATTATTTGGAAATTACATTGTTGGAACTTCTTTTACGTGAATTATTTAAAATTCAAAACAATTACTCTATTTATTTTTTTATATTTGACCCTTCATTTAATAAG
This sequence comes from Solanum rostratum, assembly GCA_029948455.1. Classification (NCBI taxonomy): domain Eukaryota; kingdom Viridiplantae; phylum Streptophyta; class Magnoliopsida; order Solanales; family Solanaceae; genus Solanum; species Solanum rostratum. The sequence continues at coordinate 22,198,550 of CM057048.1, forward strand.
GTTTTAACTATACATTTTCTAGAAGATTAGTTTAAAATAATTTAGAAAATAATAGTAAAAAGTACTCCTTGATTTATGTTCCTAAATATGTTTTCAAAGAGTGTGACATATTCTAACAATTCATTTATTATGGACTAGAGAGAGTAAAATTTTGTTCTTCTATCAGATTTAGCCCGTGATTAGAAAAAAAAAACAGTTACACAACTCCAATACAGGGTAAATTTGAAATTGTTGATGAAAATTACAAGATTACAAATTACAGTTGAAAATTAAAATGAAGAAAATAAAATCTCTTCAGGCTTAGGTATGGATATTTCGTTATCTTTAACGAGATTCAAGTCAATTACAATAATACTTTTCATTGATCCAGCAGTAATCTTTTTGACTTGTTACTTCCACGATATAACAACCTAACCACAAAGTATAACTCAACAAACTATAGACAAGGGTTGAGTTCAAAGCTCCACTGAAAGAACACCTGCCTTCGACTAATAACAACTTTCTTTTTGACAAACTTTTACGCACTCTATATTTTCTTATGTTCACAACAAAGAAGATCATCACTATTTATAAGTGAAAAAGTCTTTCATGCAATGAATAAGAAGATAATAGAGAAATAAATAGGATAGATAAATAGCCTAAAAAATACATAAATTACAAGATATAATGAAGGAATAAAGAATAAAATAAAGTGAGTGTTGAATGAAGAAATAATGGCGAGGGATGACCACATTCAACCACTATTATCATTAAATATAGGGATTTTTTATAAATGGCAAACTTAAAAAACATAAAGGCCTAAAATAGCCAATGTTTATGAAATTACCTTTTCTAACTATGGTTATAGCAAATCTAATGTATAATTCGGAATTTATGGTAACGTATAAAATGAAAATGCCAAAATTCTGTTAATTAATTAGGCGAATTTTTAGGTACTTTTTATAGAAAACGGTTCCATAAATAAAGGAAGTAAAATACCAAATTTAAATCATTTTCCTAATTGAACTCTTCTTCTAAAAATAAGATGATTTTTCTACTCTAAAATAAAAAAAAGATTTCCTTTCTATTTTGTCACCAAAAATAAAATATCAGACAAATTGCCAACGAAAAAATATGGGCACTGTGTATATAAATACAGAAAGTGTATAAATAAATACAGAACATACAGTTTTCTGTGACATATCATATGTATGAGTTCCAGCAAAATATATACAATCTCTAAATTTGGCCAGTAATATATACAGCAAGTTATGCATTTTGGCTTATGTATATGGGCTTAAATTAGATATGTACAAAAAGTGTATAATCATACATAATTTCTTATTTCTTGTAGTTAGGACATTTGTATACAACTAGTGTGTATAAGATCTATTAAATTTTATACAATTCTAGTAATTGAATAATTATAAGGAAATACACAGATCAATTTATACATGCATATCATTAAAGTGTATAAAATGTTCATGATCGTATACATGTGTGCGTACTTGTAATAAATTTATAAACTTTTACACTTATGTTTTCTTAAAAAGTTACATGGATCAGGTTTGTATAAGTTCTCCTTCATGATAATTTTGATAATGTATAAAAGTGGGATAAATGATGCAGATTTGAAAAAATATACAATTGGGGGAATATATACATTATATTGAAATGATGGATTCCATGAATGTATATACATTACCCTTAGGTTTTGAACTTGACCCTGCAATATTCTCAATTTCTTGAGTCAATCCGAGTGAAAATGATGGCGATTCTTCCATTTTTTAATATGCACAATGCATACCTCTTGTTATCCTTTTGGAGGGAGACTCCTTCACCATTGTGTATGGAAGATGAGTTCAAAACAAATCTCACCAGTAATTTTTCCCAAAAACACAGCAAAAAAGTAATTTTTTCCGTTTTGCAATTTGTCTGCAAGAAACTAGGATGGATCTCTTTTTTTTTTGGGAGGGACAAAATAGTCACACTAGGAAATAAAATCTATTTTTTATTTAGAATTGAAACATCATCTTATTTTTAGAAGAAAAGTTCAATTAGGAAAAGAAATTATATTTGTATGTTTTACTTCCTTTATTTATGGAACTGTTTGTGTATATTGGAGAGATAGTGAGAGAGGGAAATTTTTAGGTTTTATACATGGGGAGTTGTGGGGTTCACAACTTTTATAGCAAAAAAAAATTACGAAATTGCCATAAATGTAATAATATTAAAATATAGTTAAGATATGGTATTTATAGTTATATGTTTGCTTAATTATGTAATATTTCCTTAAATATAAAGAGGAATGGAAAATGACAACAAATGCAATTAAGCTCCAAAAAGAAATGCTCCAAAAAATGAATAATTACTCCCAACACTCTGCTTAACCATAACTCCCAATGTTCTTCTAACGTTAGACTTTTAGGAAGAATAGGCCTAATTAAAGTATAAGACAAATTAATATTCTCCATGTCTCAATTTATATTTTCTTCGTCCCATTTTATGTGGCACCTCCTTTTTTTTTGTCCGTCCCAAAAAGATTGTTACTTTACTCTAACTGGAAATAATTTACCTTTAAAATTTCCATTTTACGCTTAACGAAATGATTCTCAGTCACATAAAATGGGATAGAAGGAGTAAGATTTACTTTCCTTTATAGTTAGTTGCAAAAAGAATGACATATGTCTTCATTTAGTAACAATAATTTTAAAATACTCATTTTATACTTAAAGAAATGATTTCGAGCCATATAAATATCTATAACTTATTCTAGACTACAATTTTTAAAAATACTTTTTTTATTTCTTAAACTTCGTACCAAATCAAACTAACTCATATAAATTGAGATGTAAGAATTAATAAAAAGGTATTAAAATAATCATACTAATAATTCTTCATTCATTCTAATATAACATAAGAGAATTTTCATAATCCTTCTTGACTAATTTGAAAAGCATGCATAATTCACTTGAGAATTGAGTATAGATCCTTGAGTTGAGATTATTGATTGCGATGATGAGTTGATGGAATTTTGATGACTAATTTGAAAAGCATGCATAATGCACTTAAGAATTGAGTCTAGAGCCTTGAGTTGAGATTGTTGATTGTGATGATGAGTTGATAAAATTTTGATTGTTTTATGAGTCCCTATAAATGAACTCTACCTATGTGTCTATTCAATTGTTTCCCAATGATTGTTATACAATCTTGAGTCATTGATGAGATTGATTGATGAGAGGGTTAAAGCCCATTTGAGATACCCGGTCGTTGATGGGGAGTGAGTCCCTATGAGATTGGTTGAGATGGAGGTTTTATGAGCATTGAGTTACGGGAGGAGTATCGAGCACTGAAATGGGTAAGAGTGAGTTCCACTCGAACTCATTAACTACATCGCCAAACATAGAAGTGGACTAAGTCCATTAGAGTCAGACAAGTCCCTATCCTGAGGGCTAAGTCCGTTAAAGTTGGACAAGTTCTCACTAGAGGGCTAAGTCCGTTAGAGCCCGACAGGTTCTCATTCTATGGATTAAGTCCGCTAAAGTCAGACATGTACTTACCTTCCAGTCCCTGAAACAATAGAGGACTTATTGAGTTTTGACTCCATATTAGGTGAGCTGATATGGTTTTTGAGCGTTCCCTACCTGGCAAGTTTGGAACCACTGTGGCAACATCAGGGTGATTGTTGTACAGTCATTGGCTCATAAGTGAGTGTTTTCGGATAAGAGAAACTCCCATAAATTTCCTACCTTACTCCTACTCAAAATGAGATGAGAGGGGGTGAGCTCCTCTAAGATGAGTTTTGAGATGAGATGAGAGAAGGTAAGCTCCTCTCTGATGAGCTTTGAAATGAGTTTGAGACTATTGATGAGTTTGGGTTATTGATATGTTATTTGTCTACTCGTTATTCTTTCATAGATGGACATTTAACTATTTGATGTGATTTGATGTTTATTTTGAGTTGATGTTGTTTTCATAATTTTTTTTACTGATTTTTGTTTCACTCATCTATTTTACATACCAGTACATTTCAAGTATTGATGTCCACTCTAGACTGCATCGTTTTATGATGTAGAGGCAGGTACTAGAGATTATTAACAGGCGCTTCGTTGAAGATCTGAGATTCGAAGCTTATTGGGTGAGCCTCCCCTACTCCAGAGGACCCATTACTTTTATTTCATCATGCTTTAGAGTTAGATCTATTTCTTTTATTTTGATTTGGGTAGCCATAGATTTATCATTAGTACCACATGATTAGTGATAGAGGCTTCATAGACGATGGTCGAGCATTGATGTTGAGATTGTGAGCTAGTTCTTTCACTAGCCTTCATTATTATTATCTATTTATTTTGAGATTTTAGATAAGATGTGTCCATTACTTACTTAAAAGTTCCGCTACTTAATAGAGTTCATTGATTGAATTATGTGATGAGGCTAAGTGGTTCGCTTGGGGACTAGCAATAGTCTTTGAGTGCCAGCCACGCCAAGTGTACCCTCCCGGGGTGTGACTTCGATGACCATTAGTGACGTATTTCTCAAATGTAGGATGATTTTAACCTCTTTGAGCAATATTTTGATCGCTTGATAAATATCCCCAGGATTTATGGGATATTTGAGATGCTTTTTGAAGAGAATATAATACCCTTTATATAAGTATAACTAGGGTTTAAAGTAGAGTAGCCTCCAAGAAACCATGACTGAAATATGACTTATCTTGTAGAATCTTATAAAATTTTGATGTCTATGCTATGATTGTGTTGATAATGTTTACATAAGTTTCATGTGAATTTGAACAGTATTTGCCTAATATTTTGTTTCCTTCCATTCTATTTTATTTTCATAAATTTCGATTGAGTCTTAGACTAGTGTAGTCCTTTGAAGACCTAAGTCTAGGCTTGGGCTTTGTTTCAAGTATGAATTAGAAAAAAATATTTTTGTAGGAGTTGTGAGGATGACATTAGAATAGGTGTGAGCCATAGATGCTTCGATGTGGCTTCTAATAAGACCCGTTTCAAATAATATAGCTCGAGTGGATCATTGTAGCCATCAATTTGATTTAGCGTTGCTTAGTCATTGATTGAGGATTATGGGTTTGGGGTTAGGCATCAATCCTAGAATAATTTCCCCCCTACTTGATGTTAGTCGTTTGAAATTCTTTAGCTGGATATTTAACTATATGCTAGTGACTTTCATATTGGGTTGTGGTTTGTTCTTTATAGTTGGTCCCGAGGCTTTGTCGAAGGGTAGTTTGATTCCAGGATAGTTCCCTCAGCTTTCGTATGTAGAGGTAGTGCTTTGATCTTCTAGTATTATTTATCTTGTTTGGATATTGGTAATGACATGGATTGCATTAGTTGATCATTCACACTAATTTTGTGGTATGATCCTGGTTCATGCATTGGCTCCTCATTATCATGCACAAAAAGAGAGGAAGGTTTTGATATTTCATTATAAAATTAGTTTCAAACTGATTTTAGCGGGATTCATACCACTTGGAACGTCTAATTGCTGGATTTTGATTCTTGGTGGCATTGAAGACGTGCTTTTTTCCACTTGAGACTATGGAGGCATCCGGTATGACCTTAGTTTTATAATTTGACTAGCTGATGCATCTATGCTCCTTCTACATTATTATGGATACTATTACTCCACCAGGATCATCGATGGAGATGACGATGATACCTAATTTGTACCCAAATAATGTATATGAGTTACTCATGTTACCATGGAACTTTTATACATGATTACAATTGTGCTGACTGAAGGTAAGTTACTATTTAACTGTATAGGCACTTAATTGTATTATAGGTTTAGACTAGTGAGACTTGCTTGGTTTAGATGTGATATTCTTTCTGCTAGATTAAGTTGGATTAGTCAGTAGGTTGTTAGGTTATGTATATATACTTGGTGACTTTGCTACTTACACCTTACTGAGTAGAATTATAGCATGTCTTTCATGATAGCAGATGGTAGACCTATTTCTCCCAGATACGCTTCTTGTTCATGTTTTTTGCCTTGTGTATCTTGTCCATTTTCTTTCATTATCTATTATTTCGTGATTCTATCTATCTTCTTATTACTTGTGCTATATCCACCTTGTTTATATGATATTTATACTTTCTTTATCTTGGAGGTCAATAAGCCTATACCTACTGGGCACTATTTATTTGTGTAACACTCTAATTTTTTTAAGCTAAGACTGAGCCATTCTTCATATGATATAGAATTTTAATAATGATTCTTAATAGAGCATAGAGTTTAAAGTCAATTTCTTAATGTGGGAATATAATTAGAGATGATCTAAGGTCACACAAACCCTCTAGTATGAAGTTAAGCTAAAAAACTTTCTTAGCGTTTGAGTTCTAATGTAAGATTTTTATAAAGGTTAGGTGGACCTATGACTTTTAGGTTGTATATACATGATAGAATCAATTTATAAGTATTTAAAGTATATTAAGATGTGATTTAGAGTCATAGGGGATTTGTTTACATCAAGCCAAGTCCAAAGAATTTCTACCGACTAAATTTTCGTATGAGTTAATAGAAGGGTCAACTTCAAATGATTATATCTCCCGAAATATAATGATTTACATGGACAATAATATACCAAATTAGGGATCTTTGAACCAGCTTTCCAATTCATTCAATTTCGTCTTAATACGGTCCGGAATAAAAAGTTATGACCATTTTACTGAAGACGTGCAAAACTGTCCGAAGTCCACGAAAGCATCGCATTGCGTACTAGACGCAGACTCTTCTAGACAAGTCAATGATGTCATTTTATTATTTTATGAGGGTATTTTAATCCTATAACCTTTGGGGGCTTATTTTAGTGTCCCAAAATGCATAGAAATCAGTTTTTCATAAATAAAATCCTCTATTTCACTCCTAAACTTGAACGCTTAAGAATCATCAAGTTAGGGTTAGCTTTTAAGATTCATCATCAAGGTAAGTTATTCTCCATCTATTTCAAGATTCTCAATCAAGATTTCTTCATCTACTCATGAATCACTAAGAGAAATCTTAAATCATAACCTAGGGTTTCACGAAAACAAATTCAAGAATTCCAAGAAAGGATTTCTTGATTCTTCTTTTTCAAGAATTACGGTTCTTCATCAAGAAATCTAAATATTCTAAGTCAAGAATTCAATAATTGAAAAGAAGGCCTTCAACCAATATTTTTTTCAATTTCTTCCATTCTAAGGGAACTACAAAGAGAATTTCTTTTCTCAAGAACAAGCATCAAGGTTCGAAAATCAAAGATTTTCTCCAAAAAAGCTAGTATTCATCAAATTTCAATTGTAATATCAACTTTCCAGGTATGTAAGGCCTACAAAATCTTCCTACATTATTTTACCATCATGTAACTACTAATTTCTCCAAGTATCAAGTTATTAGTTGATAACAAGATTTCTTTATTATGGGTAATTGTTCTTGTTTATGCTAATTTTGAAGAAGAGCATGAGATTTACTAAATTTTTTTGGTAAATTGGGGTCTTAAGTTGAGATACTACTTTTAATTGTTAAACTAGTTAAATCCTAAGTTACTACGAAAATCTATGAAATTCAAAATCTTGCTTTTAACTCAAGAAAAATATTAGTACAAGTATTTTATGAATAGTGAAGCATGAAGCCTATGATTTTAGACAGTTTTGTGAAAAGTTAAGAGAATGCTAAGTTGCGCTAGTCCCAAAGAGAAGAAAGTAATACTTTGAGCAAACATATTCCTTTAAGTATAAGCATATGATTAATACTTTTGGGAGTAGTATTGAGCACCGATATGGGTATGAGTAAAATAATAACTCGAACTCATAAACTACTTAGCCAGTGTAGAATAGGATTGTACCAAGAGTACATCTCCTCACTTGCCACTGAGATGATCCAGTTTTGGGATGGATCAACTCCCTTAGTTTTCGTCCCTTACCCTGGCAAAGTATGGGATGGTTCTGGCAGTGTGGTAGGACGATGTATCATCATGAGGCTCATAATGATGGTTGTCGGTTAGATAAACTTCCCAAGAAGTAAAGTTTATTATTTTACACATTGCGATTTAATATTTCTTTATCAAAGTATTTCTTTTTATTATGTTTAATATTTGATTGAGTTAAGCTATTTGCATAGCTAAGCATATGAATATCATATTTTTATATATTTAGTTGTGCTCATTAATGCATTAAAGTAAGTATTTTTTTAAAAATTGAGTTGCACTTTTAAACAAGTTTAAAAACATATGTTTTGCTTGTATGACATACTTTTGTCAATTAAGCTATCTCAAAGTTTAGTTTTAAAGTGAGTATACTGTTCTTAGTAATTTTTGACCATCTTACATGATGAGCCATGAAAATACGACTTTTACGACGCTTAAGACATAGAATTATTGTGCGTTCTTAAGCGTTGTTGTTAGTTTAATAGGTGTGTTTTGATACTGTGTAGGAAAATAGCAAAGGCATGGGTAATTGAGGAAAACACAAGGAACGAGTGGAAAACAAGGCCAAGTGTAGGGCCACGAAAGGTCCACACGGTTCGTGTCACGCTGCACGATCCGTGTGACCGACCTTGGCACCACACTTGGTGCAATGAGCAGGAAACAGCCTCACACGGACGAGCGCACGGGCCGTCTACCTCCAGACGGTCCGTGTCACGCGCCGTGTGATTGACGTAACTCGGAGAGGCACTCGTCGAAATTTAAGGAAATTGCGCAAGGAGATCCACACGGACCGTCAAACGGACTGTCTGCCACTAGACGGGCCGTGTCGTGTACCGTGTAATTGACGTAACTCAAGAGGGCCTTCGTCGAAAATATCCGAATTTGTACAAGTGGAGCCACACGAAGGGACAAACGGCCCGTCTCACGCCACACGGGCCGTATCGACGCAGCAGCTGAGCCAGACGGTCCAGTAGACGAGCCGTCTAGCATCAGACAGTCTGTGTAACGGACCTTGCCCTGTGCCGAGCCTATTTTTCCTAAATTGTATCGAATTAGTTTTACTTAGTATAAATAGTACATTATTTTATTTCATTAGGACTTCTGTTTTGACGGGAGAAACAAGAGGGAAAAAGCTAAAAACATTTGTTTGACTTTGTAAATCGTGAGATTCATGTTTGTGATCATTGTTCGACGCTTGTAGCATGGATTCTTGTTCTTTCAATTGTAAGTCAATCTTTATGTCTTCATCTAATTGTTGTGGGCAAGTTATCAACATTATGCTAGGCTAAACCCACAACTAGGGTTGTGGGAACCATGACGGCTCAATGAGATAACACAAACTGGGGTAATTCGTTCGAATAATTATTGCATGTATTGTTAAAATTCTTCATTCTAACTTCTCCTTAATGAGTCGACGCGTTAGGGTAAGCCTGTATTCGCTACATGCCCGAGAGGGATGTAGTGATTGGGAAAAGAGGTTAACAACAGAAATTCGGGGTTATGAACCTAGTCTAAGTGCCTGAGACTGAAAGGTGAAGGTACTCTGAGATCAAAAACAACGGTTAGAATTGCATACACTCTAAGACTGAAAGGAGATGAGTGAAATATAACTAGGAAGGACCGAAAGGTGAACTAGATATTAGCTAAGTTGTTGGATTTTGCATGCACCATTAAGAGCGAGTTTACAAAACCAGTTTAGTTGTCGTATTGGACGTCATGGGGAACACAACCCTAGCCTCTCTATATCTGTCTGAAAATCAGAACAACGTTTTTGTTAATTACATTACGCAAGCATTTAAATTAAATAACGCAACTCCCATTTACTTTATGTAGGTTTATCTTGGGAATATCATTTACATCTGAAAGCCGGTACTAATAGAACAATTCTTATGTGTTCCCTGTGGGATCAACCTCAACTCTGGTTGAGTTCTATATTTGACCAACGACCGCTTTACTCTTCTATTTGGAGTGTAATTTGGGCGTATCATATCTTGGCGTCGTTGCCGGAGAACGTGGCAAAGAACTAGTCTATTAGTTGCTACTTTCAGCTTGTAAGTCTAGTCCCTGATTTTACTTTGTTTCTTGTTTTTGTCCTCGTAAGGGTTTAGCATTGCATGCCAAGCACCCGAAGCAAGGGTGAAACACTTATTCCCTATGATCCAGAGCTTACTAAATCAATTCGCAGAATGAACGCCCAGAACCGTGAAGCAGCAAGGCAGAGGGAGTTGGCAGTGAATCCTGCTGATAGAGGTCAGGATGGGTTGGGTATGGATGATCTCGCTGGTAATGTGGTACCACCCACAGCACCACTTCGCCAGGTACCACTCGTACCACCACAGCAACACCAACCCTCAGTGAGACCTCAAGGCCCCCAGTACCCACCAGCAGCGCATAATGATGATGATGGTGCTGGGACCACTGGGGCAATAGTACTACCACCTCTGCCTGCTAGGGTCAAATTCACTATCACCAGCACCATGCTACAGATGTTGCAGTTGAAGGGGTTGTTCACTGGAGCTGCCACAGAGGATGCAAATCAACACTTGCTGAATTTCTTAGCTACCTGTCAGTCGTCCAAAATTCCAGGAGTTAGTCAGCAAGCGCTGAGGTTGAGACTATTTCCATTGTCTTTGTCTGGGGAGGCAATAAGGTGGATGAACGAGCTCCCCCACGATTCCATCCGCATATAGGGAGAACTAAAGGAGGCTTTTCTGGAACGATTCTTCCCTGCTTCACGGCAACTGAAGCTCAAAGATGAGATCGGGTCTCACAAACAAATGCCGAATGAAGCGCTATATCAGTCTTGGGAGAGATTCAGACAAAAGCTCAAACAGTGCCCAAACCATCATCTCACTGATGAGCACTTGAAGGCAGTCTTCTACAGGTCCTGTAACTTTGTTACCAAGCCAATCATTGATGCAGCTTGTGGAGGGTCATATATGTCTAGGACTTTCCCGGAATAGTGGTCATCTTAGATTAGGTGGCAAAGAACAACAGGGCATGCTACACTAGAGAGGCAGATTGCTCTGGAATGGTATTTGAGAAGAGTGAGGAGTAGCGCAAGAAGGAGGAAGAACGGGACCAGGACATGGCCCATATGCGGACACAAATCGATCTGTTGTCAAAGAGGTTCCTTGGTGGGGGCACTGAGAAGGTTAAAGCAATGGAAGCACTCCCCAGGTATGATGATCAAGGAAGCGACTATGATAAGGAAGCTCAGTTTCTTGGTAGTCAAGGGGGTTACCGGGGTTTCAACTCTGGTAACCAAGGTCGGAACTACAATCGGGATAATTATCAAGGGAACTGGCAGAATAGGGATGGCAACAGAAACCGTGACCGCCAAAATGAAGGTGGCGGCAACTCTAGGCTAGAGGACATGATGACAATAGTCCTAAGCAAAGTGGAGGCCACTGAGGCAGAGGTGCGGGATGTAAAGAGCGAAATGTCTAATGTTAGGCAGTTGGTAGACTCGCACTCCACCTCGATCAAGCAGTTAGAAAAGCAATTGGGGCAGCTTTCAGTGGCATTTAACCAGAGGAAAGCTGGGTCACTCCCGAGTGATACAGTGCAAAACCCGAAAAACGATGGCCACTGCATGGCAATCACCACGAGAAGCAGTAAGGTACTTACTAACCCAATTGTTGCTAATGATGCAGGTCAGGTGAAAGCAGGTGATAAGATGCATAGCCCCATGGAGGGTCAGGTTGACGATGGGGGTGATAGACCCGAGGCTGCGACAACAGAGCCAGAGTCGACCAAGCAGGCAATAGAGAAGAACACCTCCAACTACCCAAATCTGTCAGCCATCCCGAAACCGCAACCGCCATTTCCCCAAAGGCTGAAAAAGAAGGCGGAGGATGGCAAGTTCCAGAAGTTCCTGTCCATGTTAAAGGAGCTGTTTGTGAACATACCTTTGGTGGAAGCACTTGAACAGATGCCTGGCTACGCTAAGTTCATGAAGGACTTAGTCACTAAGAAGAGGACAGCCACAATTGAGCCAGCTGATAATTTACACCACTGTAGCGCCATCGCTACAAGGTCCTTGGTCGAAAAGAAGGGAGATCCAGGGGCCTTCACCATCCCGTGCACCATTGGTGCATACGACTTTGCACGGGCTCTTTGTGACCTTGGTGCCAGCATTAACTTGATGCCGCTGGCAGTATACCAACAGTTGGGCTTGGGAGCCCCCACACCCACAACCATGCGGCTACTGATGGCAGATAGATCAGTGAAGAGGCCTGTGGGGATCTTGTGTGATGTTCTAGTTCGGGTTGGCAGGTTCATCTTCCCTGCCGATTTCGTCATCCTCGACTGTAAGGTGGACTTCGAGGTACAAATCATCCTTGGAAGGTCGTTTTTGGCAACTGGAAGGGCACTAGTGGATGTAGAACGCGGAGAACTCACCTTCTAGTTAAACACCGAAGAGGTGAAATTCAGTGTGTGCGCTGCCATGAAAAGGCCCAAAGAGGTAGCTGTAATGTCTGTCATGGATTTTGATGACGAGGGCTCCTCTGAAGTCTCGATGGAGGAAAAGATGACAGTAGACGCACTGTCGGCAGTGCTTATGAACTTTCCAGAAGATGGTGTTGATGGGTATAAAGACACCATCTATGCATTACAGGGCATGGGCACCAGACCATTCGTCCCTCGAAAGTTGGATTTAGATTTGCAAAAAACAGGCCAACACTACCGGCGAAACCCTCTATCGAGGAACCACCTGCTCTGGAGCTTAAGGAGTTACCTCAACACCTCAGGTATGTATTTTTAGGTAATAATAACACTCTTCCTGTGATTGTGGCTGTAGATCTTCAGGAATACCAGGTGGAGGCGCTATTGGGGGTCCTCCAAAAGTTCAAGCGAACTATTGGATGGACCATTGCAGACATAATTGGTATTCCTCCAGGCATCTGCACTCATAAAATCAAACTGGAGGATGACTGTGTGCCCATCATTGAGCATCAAAGAAGGCTGAATCCACCCATGCAAGAGGTGGTGAAAAAGGAGATCATTAAGTGGCTGGATGCTGGGGTGGTGTATCCCATCTCGGACAGCAAGTAGGTGAGCCCAGTGCAGTGTGTCCCAAAAAAGGGGGGCATGACAGTGGTGGCCAATGACAAGAATGAGCTTGTCCCGCTGAGACCTGTCACCGGATAGCGAGTGTGCATGGACTACAGGAAGTTGAATAGATGGACTCTAAAGGACCACTTTCCCATGCCGTTCATGGATCAGACGCTAGACAGGCTAGCAGGGCGAGGATGGTATTGCTTCCTCGATGGATATTCGGGTTACAATCAGATATCAATAGCCCCAGAAGATCAGGAGAAGACCACTTTCACGTGCCCCTATGGGACATTTGCTTTCAAAAGGATTCCATTTGGACTTTGCAATGCCCCAGCCACTTTCCAGCGTTGCATGATGTCCATCTTTTCAGACATGGTCGAAGACACCTTCGAGGTATTTATGGATGATTTTTCGGTAGTGGGTGATTCTTTTGATGATTGTCTGCAGAATCTAAGCAAGGCACTGCAGCGCTGTGAAGAGGCCCAGTTGGTCTTAAATTGGGAGAAATGCCACTTCATGGTCAAGGAGGGCATCGTCCTTGGCCATAAGGTGTCAGATAAGGGGATTAAGGTGGACAAGGCAAAGATTGAGGTCATTGAGAGATTGCCTCCTCCTATCTCAGTAAAAGGGGTCCGGAGTTTCCTTGGGCATGCTGGGTTCTATCGCAGATTCATCAAGGACTTCTCTAAGATTGCACACCCATTGTGCAAACTGTTGGAGAAGGATGTCAAGTTCCACTTTGATGATGCGTGCCGGCAAGCCTTTGAGACCTTGAAGTAGAAGCTGATCTCTGCGCCTGTCGTGGTTGCACCAGACCGTGGGTGTTGTGCTGGGGCAGAAGCGCAACAAGATCTTCCATCCCAGCTACTACGCCAGCAAGACACTAAACGAGGCTCAAAGGAATTACACTGTCACGGTGCAGGAGTTATTGGCCATGGTGTATGCATTCAACAAGTTTCGAGCATATCTACTGGGCACGAAGGTGATCGTACACACTGACCACGCCGCACTCCGGTACCTCATGGCCAAGAAGGATGCAAAGCCTCGGTTAATCAGATGGGTGCTTTTGCTACAAGAGTTTGACTTCGAGGTCCAGGACCGTAAAGGCACGGAGAACCAAGTGGCAGACCATCTGTCAAGGTTGGAGGACGCGGCCCGTGCTAATGAGTGGTTGAGCATCGATGATTCATTTCTCGATGAGCAGGTATTAGCCGCTTCTGCGGACTTAGTCCCTTGGTATGCTGATTTTGCTAACTTCCTGGTGAGTGATATTATGCCAGAAGGCCTTAACCCTCACCAGAGAAAAAGGTTTTTTCATGATGTGCGCAGGTACTTTTAGGACGACCCATACTTATTCAGAACATGCGCAGATGGGGTCATCCGAAGATGTGTCCCAGAGGCAGAGATGTTGAGCATCCTGGAAGCCTGCCACTCCTCTCCAGTGGGGGGGCATCATGGTGGTGCAAGGACTGCCAAAAAGATCCTACAGTGTGGGTACTACTGGCCTACCATCTATAAAGATGCCCATGACTTGGTGCGGGGGTGCGACCAGTGCCAGCGCCAAGGGAACATTTCAAGGCGTCAAGAGCTACCAATGACCCCTATTTTGGAGATTGAGCTATTTGATGTATGGGGTATTGACTTCATGGGCCCGTTCGTGAGCTCTTTTGGGATGAAGTATATCCTGGTGGGAGTGGACTACATCTCTAAATGGGTGGAGGCAACAGTGTTGCCAAATAATGAGAGCAAGAGTGTGGTACAGTTCCTGAGGCTGAACATTTTTGCCAGATTTGGGACACCCAGAACTATCATTAGTGATGGGGGCTCCCACTTCTGCAACAAATCCTTTCGGGCTGTGCTTGCTAAGTACGGGGTACGCCAACACAAGGTTGCCACGCCCTATCATCCGCAGACAAGTGGGCAGGTTGAGGTGTCCAACAGGAAAATCAAGGAGATCCTGACCAAGTCTGTGAATGCCACAAGAACGAACTGGGCGAGGAAGTTAGATAATGCATTGTGGCCCTATAGGACAACTTACAAGACGCCCATTGGTATGTCCCCATATCAGTTGGTGTTTGGTAAGGCCTGTCATCTGCCAATTGAGTTGGAGCACAAGGTGCTATGGGCTCTTAAGGCCCTGAATATGAACTAGAAAGAGGCAGCCAACATGAGGATGGACCAGCTAAATGAACTGGATGAGTTTCGTCTCCAGGCCTACGAGAGTGCTGCCCTATACAAGGAGAAAATGAAGGCCTATCATGACAGGCTGATTGTACCAAGGAGCTTTGAGGTTGGTGATAGAGTACTGCCCTACAACTCCAGGTTGAGGCTGTTCCCAGGAAAACTAAAATCAAGGTGGTCTGGCCCATACAAGATCACACAGGTGTTTACTAATGGAGCAGTCAAGCTAGAGACGGATGACGGGCACCGTTTCAAGGCCAATGGGCAGCGCGTGAAGAAGTACTGGGGAGCTGTAGATGAAACTTCTGTGATAGAGGTTCTCCATCTTGACGAAGTCTGAGTAGTCGAGAAAACCACATCGAGCCGTGACGTTAAACCAAGTGCTTAATGGGAGGCAACCCATCAAAAAAAAAACTGACTTATGCTTTATATTGGCTTGTACTTTTGTCTCAAGAAAGGATGCACATGGTGACAGGAGGCCTAATCAGGCGTGCGGGGGACGAAATTGACAAAAAGAAGTTTGCAAGGAAAGCCACACGGGCATGTACACAGCCCGTGTACACTCAGACGGCCCGTGTAACGGTCCGTCTGGTGGGCGTGCCCCAAGTAAGTTTGTCCAGCCGCCAAGTTAAAGCACACGGTCCGCTCACACGGTCCGTGTGAGCTTGAACGGACCGTGTAACGGACCGTTTGAGCACATGCCTTGGGAAAGTCACGCGTGCCGACACACGACACGCCACACGGCATGTGTCACGTGTAACGGTCCGTTTAATGGACCAGTTAGGCGTGCGCCTCGGGAACAGATACGAGCCGCCCACGGTAAGCGACACGGACATTGTCATGTGGCACGACCCATTTACCGGAGCATCTTGGGCCGCATGTCTTTGGGTATTTATACCCTCTTTCCCAAATTTTATTTTTACATTCACTCTCTCTCTCTAACTCACCCCACACGCCCTCTCCTCTCTTCCTCACACCACCAAATCTTCATCTCTTCTCACACGGTTTGTGCAATCCGTTCACGATCCGTCCCAATTTCCTTAGGCAACTTTTCGAGTCCAAAGTCTACTATTCTCTCTCAAGTATGTTTTTTGTTTTGGGTTAGTTGTTCTTTAAGTTGTTGCTTGAAATTTTTCTTCTAGTTTTGTTCCTTCGTGTGATGTTATGTATATACTTGTTGATTGTGAAGTCTATGACTCTCTAGGGCACAATTTCTTAAGGATTTGGTAATGGGTTACTCTAAACCACCATTTTGCTTTCTTAAACTCTTGAACATAGGGTGTTTGTGATTTTAGAGTCGTTAAAATAGGATTCATGTTGTAGGAAGTGTGATACGCGTAGTTTAAATGGCCGATCTTGAGTTTTTGATGCAATGTTTTGTGTATGAGCATGGATTTTATGATATTGGGGCTGATTGGGGGACGAAAACCGTGTCACGGCACGTTACACGGTCCGTGTGGCATCACACGGGCCGTGTCATGGGCCGTCCTGCTCGAGTTCCACGATTCGCGCCAAGGCACGCCATACGGTCCTTTCTCACGGACCGTCTGACCCTACACGGGCCGCGTGGCTGCCCGTCCCATGTTACTTGGAGTCTGCCACCCCCACGGCCCTCACACGGGCCTCTGCACGACTCGTGTACCCTTACACGGCCCATATGGGGCCACCGTGTCATGATACTTCATTTTTTATGGACTTCACTGTATTTATTCTCATTGATTCCCATAGGCATTCCAGTGCAAAATTCCCTATGATAGATCGGGTGACGCCACTCTTAAGGTTTTTTTTGTCACTTTATTAACACAGGGGAAGTCTGAGTACCCGTTAGTGTGTCGTCCTATCCATTATGCGGGGACTAACTATTTCTTCTTTACAATGCTTGCAGGTTATCATGGGCCCCCGTCTAAGACCTCGCCAACCTAGGGACGAGCATGAGTCACGTTTCCGGGACTCAATCACTGAATCCTCTAGTCAACACCAGGGGGGTGACTCAGGTGATGACTCCATAGGTGGGTCAACTGTGCCGATCACCGGCAATGTCTCCCCCCACCCCCCTCGCACTACGCGTTCACGTGCAGTGAGATGCTATATAGCTTCCGAGTCTGAGGAGGAAGCTCCGGAGGTGGGGGTGGAGGGGGAAGACGCAGCCCCAGAGCAGGAGGACGAGGCCGGCACTCCAGTCACCATAGAGCATGATGTTAGGGGTGAGGAGGACATTCTGCTCCTCCGCGACAGTGACGATGAGGCCACTCAGCAGGCGGTTGCCCGGACTTCTGACCCGGAAACTACCAAGTGGCTTCTAGTCTTCTTACGCAGGTGGTGGACAGTCCCCGAAGCAAAGGAGATTTATGTTAATGGCATCACTAAAGGCACCAGGGGATATCAGGGGAGGCCGATTATCCCGGAGATGCGAGTCCTCGTGGACAAATTGGATTCCATCCCAGAGATACGCGATGCCTTTGCAGCTTACCAGTTTGGATGGATGGCCAGCCCTCCCGGATATTATGGGCCTGATATGATTGCCGAGTTCTACTCCAGCTACGCTGCCAGTCTACTTGCCTCCATCGAAGGCAACCTGCCCAGAAGAGCGAAGAAGCGGCTTGCTGCTAAGTTGTCCCACCGAGACTATGTTACCATCCGGGACACTCAGGTAGATATCTCGGCGGAGACCATCAACAGGTTTTTATTTGGCCCTGACTACCGTGCCCCACCAGGTGGGTTATTCATTGCCAGGTATGTGAACATTACTGATGAGGTTCACATATCGGACACGTCTAAACGGGCTAAGGAGCTGCAGTGGGTTGCGGAGCAGATTGCGCTCCAAGGAGTGGAGGCACCTTGGGTGACTAACCCCAAGATTCCTATTACCAAGGCCTCCCTCACATTTGTCGTGAAGTTCTGGTGGTCGGTGGTGCGGGCCCGACTACGACCCACGGTGAATGACAACACGCTCCAACTCTCTCATGCTTCGTTGGTAGCGTGTTTGGTAGCTCGACTTGGTATTAATGTGGGTCGTGTTATTGCCATGGAGATCAAGGACCGCGCCCTATCGGAATGAGCAGGTATGTCTTTCCCATGCCTGATTTGGGCACTTTGCAGGCAGGCTCGTGTCCCCACCACCCACTACTTAGATAGAAAGATAGCTCCAACGGGTGTGGTAAACATTGCCATGATCAAGGACATAGACAACCCGTTGTATCACAGCAGATCCCGTTGGCTTGGGATTCCTACACAGCTTCCTCGGGCTCCTCCGCAGCAACCCTTGTCATTTGAGGAGCCCCCCACGGCCCCCCAGACCGGTACAGATTCTGAGCAGCCCGGGGGCAGTGGCACAGCACCTCAGGCGCATCAGGGATACACTTATATCCCTTATGACCTTCAAGACCCCATGGTAACAGAACAGAGACAGACACGGGCGATTGTTCACCAAATGGTGGTCAGGGTGCCTCAAGTGGTGCAGGCTCATGTGCAGCTGGCTGAGGACCATCTCTGCGCCGAACTAGTGGGCCAAATGCAGAGTTTACAGGAGCAGGTCAACACATTGGAGGGCTACTTCCATCGCATGTTTAGAAGTATGTCCGATGATGAGAGGGCACATTTGGTGCAGACAATGCAGGATATGAAGGAGAAAATTGCAGAGCTGTATACCCGGTATAACCACTCGGTGCCAGCTCCGACTCCGCCGCCAGATTCGTTGATATCATTGTTCAGTGCCCCGGTGGAGCCGAGCCTGAACGAGGGCTAGGGCGTACCACTCGTACCACCTGCTGCCCAAGTACCTGCTCCAGCGGCTTCCGGTCATCAGGATAAAGGTAAGCGCTGCAGCCAGCGCACTAGCTCTCCGAAAGACCCGCAGCGTGAGGAAGCGAGGAGGCTCCGTAAAGCGTTGAGGGCCTAGAGGCGAGAGGATGCTGCCCAGGAGGAGCGGGCGCGCCTAGCATATGAGGCTGCCCGAAAAGGTGCTTCTTGAAGTGTCGTGGGGCCAGATGCTGATTTTGCCTACCCGGACCCACCAGTCGGATCGGGCCATGATGACCCGCCTGACGTCTAGGGCGTCCCAGGTATGTCCCACTCCTATTTTTGTTTTAATATGTATTATGGTGCAATGGGGACATTGCACTGTATTTTGCTGGGGGTGGGGCATCCTACCCTGACGAGTTTTTCTTGCCATGTTTCTTTTCTCTGAAGGTGTAGTATCTAGTAGAACTGGCATGTTTAGGTTTATTTTGTTTGTTTTGTGTGTGCAAAGACAAGTGTTCATAAGAGTCTATAGTAACCCCAACAATTTAAAGAATAAAAATCCACGAAACTTGTGTGTACATGCATCCCATACTGACTGATTTTGTGATTCTCTTAAAGCACGGTGTACATTGTCTAGTTGGCATCTTGAATAATGAAGCTTGACTGTGTTGTGTAGTGCTGAATAGTGGGGGATATGTACCATGTATGTGGGAGTGGACTTGCTTGAATTCAATTGACACACTTGTAAGCTAGAATTTGCCTGGTTGGTCCCCCTAAAACGATTGAATGAGCGGATTAGGATAGGATCTTAGGCCATTGTTGTTGAGAAGTCACTAAGCCTAAAACGAGTTAACCAAATGAAGTTTTCTCCCTTTGAACCAAATGATTGAGCCTTAATAGATCTTTTCTTTCTTATTACCCAATTCATGTTTCCAATCTATCTGCAGACCGTACTCAGGCCCTGGTCCCTTTAAGGACACTGTGAACCTCAACCCAGGCCAAAGGCCTAAGTTGATGGTGGCTTACGTTGGCCCTGGTCCTTGAAAAGACATTGTGAACCTCAATCAGGCTAAAATCCTAAGTTGAGGGTGGCTATTGTAAGAAAGGCAAAATAATATGGATGGAAAGGAGTCGAGTAATGAGAAGAAAAGCTGGACTGAAAAAAAAAAGAGGGAAATCTGGGGCGTGTGAATGAATGAACGAAGAAGGTAACCGCGCCCATCCGCAAAGTTAAGAGGTAAAACAGGGGAAACAAAGAGTTTGGGGGCTGAAGGTAGAGGCTGAGTCAAAGCAGGGTCTTGGAACGAAAAGTTAGTCTCACTTTGATCCTAAATATACCTCACCCAAGCCCGAGCCTACGTTACAAGCCTTAAAAGTCCTAAAGTGATCCTAAAAAGGTCATTCAAGAGTCAAGGTGGTGAAAATAAAGGCACGCATATGGTCTATACTTGTGTGTGGGTTGAAAATCTTTCTGAGTGTGAGTGTCTACATTCCAGTCTCTGTGCTACATTGTTACACTGTGTGTGAGACTTCCTTGTAGTGAGGGGCACAATCACCGCACTATTTGGTGGCTATACTAACCAGCTCATCTTTATTCTCGGACTTAATTAGGGCCAACGGGATATAGTATAGTGCTTAGGTTGATCTAAAAAGAGTCCATTGGGATATGAGCACATCGCAAGTGTACTTTTGAGCAGGAATTTGATGATAAAGGGGTCTCTATTTACTTTTTGTTAAGCGCTTGTCTTTGTGTGTCGTTATGTGTTTTTGGTCATCGCTTGAGGACAAGCAATGGTTCTAAGTTGAGGGTGTTGATGAGTCATGAAAATACAACTTTTACGACGCTTAAGACATAGAATTATTGTGCGTTCTTAAGCGTTGTTGTTAGTTTAATAGGTGTGTTTTGATACTGTGCAGGAAAATAGCAAAGGCATGGGTAATTGAGGAAAACACAAGGAACGAGTAGAAAACAAGGCCAAGTGTAGGGCCACGGAAGGTCCACACGGGCCGTGTCACGCCGCACGGTCCATGTGACCGACCGTGGCACCACACTTGGTGCAATGAGCAAGAAACAGCCTCACACGGACGAGCGCACGGGTCGTCTACCTCCAGACGGTCCGTGTCACGCGTCGTGTGATTGACGTAACTCGGAGAGGCACTCGTCGAAATTTAAGAAAATTGTGCAAGGAGATCCACACGAACCGTCAAATGGACTGTCTGCCACCAGACGGGCCGTGTCGTGTACCGTGTAATTGACGTAACTCAAGAGGGCCTTCGTAAAACATATCCAAATTTGTACAAGTGGAGCCACACGAAGGGATAGACGGCCCGTCTCACGCCACACGGACCGTGTCACGGGCCGTGCCGATGCAGCAGCTGAGCCAGACGGTCCAGTAGACGAGCCGTCTAGCCTTAGACAGTCCGTGTAACGGACCGTGCCCTGTGGCGAACCTATTTTTCCTAAATTGTATCGAATTAGTTTTACTTAGTATAAATAGTACATTATTTTATTTCATTAGGACTACTGTTTTGACGGGAGAAACAAGAGGGAAAAAGCTAAAAACACTTGTTTGACTTTGTAAATTGTGAGATTCATGTTTGTGATCATTGTTCGACGCTTGTAACACGGATTCTTGTTCTTTCAATTGTAAGTCAATCTTTATGTCTTCATCTAATTGTTGTGGGCAAGTTATCAACATTATGCTAGGCTAAACCCACAACTAGGGTTGTGGGAACCATGACGACTCAATGAGATAACGCAAACTGGGGTAATTCGTTTGAATAATTATTACATGTATTGTTAAAATTCTTCGTTCTAACTTCTCCTTAATAAGTCGACGCGTTAGGGTAAGCCTGTATTCGCTACATGCCCGAGAGGGATGTAGTGATTGGGAAAAGAGGTTAACAACAGAAATTCGGGGTTATGAACCTAGTCTAAGTGCCTGAGACTGAAAGGTGAAGGTACTCTGAGATAAAAAACAACGGTTAGAATTGCATACACTCTGAGACCGAAAGGAGATGAGTGAAATATAACTAGGAAGGACCGAAAGGTGAACTAGATATTAGCTAAGTTGTTGGATTTTGCATGCACCATTAAGAGCGAGTTTACCAAACCAGTTTAGTTGTCGTATTGGACGTCATGGGGAACACAACCCTAGCCTCTCTATATCTGTCTGAAAATCAGAACAACGTTTTTGTTAATTACATTACGCAGACATTTAAATTAAATAACGTAACCCCCCATTTACTTTATGTACGTTTATCTTGGGAATATCATTTACATCTGACAGCCGGTACTAATAGAACAATTCTTACGTGTTCCTTGTGGGATCGACCTCAACTCTGGTTGAGTTCTATATTTGACCAACGACCGCTTTACTCTTCTATTTGGAGTGTAATTTGGGCGTATCATTACATACCGTACATTCCACGTATTGACGCTCTTCGGAGCTGCATCATTTTATGATGTAGATTCAGGTACCCATATTAGCCGATGTTCAGTAAGGCAGTCCCAATCAGTAGTAGGTGAGGCCACTTTGCATCCAGAGGAATTCGAGAGTCTTTATTTTCTTGCATTTATTTACTTGAGGTAGCCGTGAGCCTACTCCACTGCCTAGTTTAGAGTCAGTACTTTAGAGGCTTCATAGACTAGAAAGATATTGTTCAAGTTATTTCCTTGAAGTTGTTTGAAAGATTTTGAGTCAAGTTGTATTTATTATTATTGTAAGTTTGAGTTCATGAATTTTGAGCCCATTCTAATTCATTATGATGTTAGTTTTTCCGTGAGTAAGTTAGTCTGGCCAAGTGGTTCGCTTGGGACCAGAAATGATTTTTGAGTGCTGACCATATCTAGGGTGTAGGCTCGGGGCGTGACAGTTTGTTACTCGTACTACACTTTACCTCCTGTAGATTATAGTATGAGTCTTTTTTACTAATTAACTTCGTAGAGCTGCTGTGGATTTTAGAGATTGGTGTGAGTTGGCTAACAGAGTTATAAATTTCCAGCTATTTTTGTTTAGGCTCATCTTTATTTTGTATGCAGAGATAGTTTGTACCTATCTTATCTTTGTAAAAGTTTTATACTCATGTTTTGAGTATTAAAAGTTCAAATACTTACTGATGCCAAGTCTTGGGGTGGGTCTTGAATATAATTTCTTCGGACATATATTTTTTTCTTCTTATTTGGCAACTTTTATTTCTTATGGTTGTATTTTGCAAGATAGTCTATTGCCTATGGTTTTAGGTTATAGGTCAAACTTACCTACTAGTGAATTGTAGTAAGTGCTATCACGGTCTAACAGATCTGGTCATGACAAACATATTACAAACATAGAAATTGAAAGTTTAATGGATGTTATTCTAATTATCAGAGAAAGAGTATAAAAAATTATTGGCCTTCTAGTTGCTTAAAACCATTAGCAACTAGTCGAGCCTTATATTTATCAATAGATCTGTCTAGTTTAAATTTTTTTCATAAGATTCATTTGCAATCAATGATTTTACAATCCATGATAAATCAACTAACTATCATCTTTTATTAAAAATTAGTGATTCCATTTCATCATTTACAACCTCTTTTCAAAAAAATTACATCATCTAAGATATAGCATTTTGTTAAGTGAGAGCATCTCCAAGATTAAAAACCTAAAAATCAAGACCAAAATCTTTTTCAACTCTAGCTCTTTTACTTCTTCTTAACTAAGACCACCACTTTCTTTATTTTTCAAAGTCAAAGTAGAAGAATTAAATAGTGATAAAAATATTTTTTTCAATTCTTTGACCGGCACTATTTCTAGAATAAAAAAAAATATTTTCATGAAAAATAGCATCACTTGATTCTATTATAATATTATCTTCAAGATAGAAAATCTTTAAGTTATACTATTTGAAGCATAACCAAGAAACACACAAGTAGTAGATTTCTTACCCAACTTTGTAATTTTATGATCCACTAGCCTCACAAAGGTTAGACAACCTCAAACTCTTAGATATCCTAAACATGACTTGTCATCTTTCCACAATTCAAAAGATGTTAATTTAGATTTTTTTTGAGGTACACGGTTTAACACGTAAGAAGCAGTCAAAATAGTTTCACTTCAAAAATTTAAAGATGCTTTAGACTTAATAAGTATGGCATTGGTCAATTCAACCAAAATTTAGTTTTCTTCTTTCAGCTACACCACTAGATGCAGGAGAATAAGAAGGAGAAGTTTCATGAATTATTCTCAATGATCTAACAAAAAAACTAAATTCATTTGACTCATATTCACAACCTTTATCACTTTTAATTCTTTTTATTTTTTTACGAAACTGATTTTCAACCTCATGAAGATAAATATTAAAATATTTAAAAACATCACTTTTATTTTATGTTACTATGTAAACTTGAAAAAATCATCAGTGAAAGTAATAAAATATTTGTTTCCTTCATGAGTTAAATTCCTCCAATATCCCAAAATTTCAGTGTGATTTAATTCTAATGGATCAATTTTTCTTTCAACTTAAAAATGAGGCTGTTTAGTGGTTTTGACTTAAACACGAACAATCATTTATATAACACGAACGAGTATGCTTAAAATTAGTAGAAAATATATATATATATATAGAAGTAGAAACTTTATTCATTTCAATATTTAGTTTGAACATCCCTTCACAAACATATCCCTTTCCAAAAAAAAAAAAAACTTTTTTCATAATTACATATTGATCAGAGTTGATAATCTGTTTGAATTTTGCTTTATTAAGAAGAAAACTAGATATTAAATTTTTGAGGTCGTTTAGTGGTTTGACTTACCCACATAACGATCATTTATATAACACAAACGAATATGCTTAAAATTAGTAGAAAAAAAATATATAAATGGAAGTAGAAACTTTATTCATTTCAATATTCAGTTTGAGCATCCCTTCACAAACATATCTCCTTTCCAAAAAAAAAAATACTTTTTTCATAATTACATATTGATCAGAGTTGATAATCTGTTTGAATCTTGCTTTGTTAAGAAGAAAACTAGAAATTAAATTTTTTTCTCACGGAAGAAGTATAAAATGCATCTTTGAAAGTTAGTACTTTTCAGGTGAAACACAATCCAACATCTTCCATTCCAAATACTTTGAGTAGTATGAAAATCAACAAGTATGATGGTTTTGGGCTTCTCAAAGGAAGTATATTTTTAAAATCAATCTTTATCACAATAAACATGATGGTTTGACCAAAATTAGTCCATCATCCATCAACATTTTTAACCCTATTTATGTGTGTAATCACCATCACAAAAGGCTCTTGGATAATGTTTGCCTGAGATGTAGGATCATGTTTTCAAAATTTACAAAATTGAGCAACATGCCCACTCTTGCCACAGACAAAACCCCGTCCCTTTATCTTGACCTTGTTGATTTTGTATTTGGTTATTTTCACCATTATTATTCTTGGGAGGTCTTCCATTATTTTTCTTGAAAAATATCTTCTTAGGCTTCATAAAAGTACTTTTGTTAGATTCAGGAGTAGCATTATTTGAAGTAACTAAATTTACCCTTGTTGTAATGTTGCTCTTTGTCACCACCCAAGCTAGGCCTTAGGTATGACATTATGATTAGGATTTAAGAGGAAACCCCAACCAAGACTCTTAGCATATCATAAGCATTCATAATGTACAAATATCAATCAATAATCTGAGAATATAATACTGACATATATAGGATTCATTATTGTATTTTCTACTCTCTCTTGATGAGAAATAATTTCATCACTATCTATGAATAGGATGTCAACTATATTAGGACCCCTTGGGTCGAGTCACCACCTCAAGTCTTATTCAATGCTAAGTCAAAATAGGGGCTGAAGTAAGACGATCTTTCAATATTTGAAAGCTTTTCTCACATTCATCCTACCATTGAAACTTTACTTTCTCTTGTGTCAACTTGGTTAAAGGTGATGCAATAGAAAAAATACCTCAACAAACCTCCTATTATACCTGTCTAAGCCCAAAAGCCTCGTAATATTCGAAGGAGATAACAGTCCAGGCCAATTCTTTATTACCTTTATTTTCTTTGGATTAACCATAATACCATCACCAAACACAATGTGACCAAGAAAAGCCACCTCCCTGAACCAAAATTCACACTCGTGGCAAATTATTGTGTGTCTCATTAAGGTTTCTAATACAATTCTCAGGTGACTCATGAGCTCCTCTTCACTACGGAAATAAACCAATGTATCGTTAATAAACACCACCACAAATAAATCTAAGTATGGTTTAAACCTGATTTATCAAGTCCATAAATATAGCAAGAGCATTTGTCAACCCAAACAACATAATCAAAAATTCAAAATGGTCATACCTTGTTTGAAATATCATCTTGGGAATATCATAATCACTTATCCTCAATTAAAATTTCGAAACCATGACTTTAAATAAAGATAAAAGCATGGGTTCACCTTCAATTGACTTAGAAATTGTGAAATTAAATTTAAAAACATGCATGATCATATAAATTGAATAAATTCATGCTTAATTGAGAAGAAACATATTAATAGAAGTCAAAATTGAAAGTCTATACTTTGGCTTTCATGATCACAAGATGAAATTGGCTGAAAATTTTCATGTAGAGCCTCGTCACATGCCAGTTAATATCAAAACATACATAATTCATGAAATTAAAAACAATTTAAAGCATAATTGTAAGTATCCATCATCCATGTCATGAAACCTAGAAAGAATTTTAGGAAATTCATGAAAAATTCATCTAATTCATTCAATAGTCATCAATTTACATTAAAATATGTTCACAATCATAATTTAAATCGTAATTCATGAAATTGAGTAGGAGTTCGAAAGACTCATAGAAATACATATTTGAAATTAGATGAAAAAATTGAGAATTGAATGGGATCCATGAGAGAAAAGGTTCCATGGATGAAGATTTACATATCCTGGATAGGAAGCCACAAGAAACTTACAAAAATCCTAGGAATTTTGATATAAAACTTGAAGAATTACCTAGTGTCTTCAACGGGGATTTGAGAGCTTTTGTAGAGAGAGAAGTTTTGAAAATTAGGAATTGTGAATAAAAAGGAAAAAACTTGGGGCTTTGGGTAGTTAATAGGGTAGAAATTTAGTCCTAAAATCATCCAGGTTCATTAACTAATAATAAAGGAAAAAGTCCAAAGTATCCCTACTTAAAAATTGAAACTGGACAATAACGGTATACCAAGTTTGCAACGCAGAGATGTTTCATCATAGTGCATTTTGAGTGAAATAAATTTTTGTCAGATTTTAGCCTAATTTTGACGTAGGCCGAGTTTGTCCTATCATGGAGCAAGTCTGCGATGCAATCCTGTCGCAGCCCCTTCTGGATAATTTTTTTTGAGATTTTTATTTTTTTAATTTGCTTGGCCTAAAAATTCACCGAGGCCTTTTCTACAATATTTACCTCATAATATCATATTCTAACCTTCAAACACTCAAGATATTACATTATCTCCTCCTTGAAAATATTCATCCTCGAATTGGATAGAATTAGCTTGAGTTAAGTAGAGTGTATATTAACAATCCTGCATGAATGTAATAATACAATTTAAACATTATATAAAAATCGGTTTCATGTGAATACATGCATGTAATATGACATAGAAAAGTTGAAACATAGGATCTTGGAGGGATTATATACGAATACCTGAGTACCTTAGGCCGAAATAGAAAGAAAGAGGTAAGGATATAATTTTATCATGTCTGCTTCCTCTTTTCATGTAGAACTTTTAACTTTTTCGTTCCTCCATAAGAATTTAACGAACGTAATTTTTTTATTTCTCAACCTTTTAACTTGTCGGTCAAAAATATCAATCAGAACCTCCTCATAAGTCAAATTACCTTCAACATTTACATTACTCAAAGGTACAATGGCATTTGGATCACTAATGCATTTTCTCAATATTGACATATGGAATACCGAATGAATCAAGACTAACTCCAATGGTAATTCAAGCTCATAGACCACCTTATCAACACGCCTTAAAATCTCATACGGGCCATATAATGGGGACTAAGCTTTTCCTTTTTGCCAAAAATGCATTACACCTTTTATGTGTGAAATCTTCAAGTAGATCTAGTCATCAATATCAAATTCAAATTTTTCTTCTTCTTACACCTGAATAGGACTTTTGACGACTTTGGGCTGCTTTCAAAAATTTCTCTTACAAGTCTTACCCTCTCCATAGCAATAAATACTAACTCGGGTTCAATTAGGGATACTTCACCTACATCAAACCATCCCATCAGAGACCTTTATCTTCTTCCATGCAAAGCATAAAAGGTGTAATCTCAATGCTTGAGTGATAGCTATTGTTATATGCAAATTCAATCAATAGTAGGTGATCATCCCAATTGCCTTCGAAATCAATTACACATGCTCTCAACATGTCTTTAAAATATTAAATTGTTCTCTTGGCGTGCCCATCAGTTTGAGGATGGAAGGTAGTACTTAAATTAACCTTGGTACCTAGACCCCCTTGAAAGGACTTCTTGTCAGGTATCAACGTTTTTAACATAATGAAAGTAGGATCCATTTATTGCTTTGGTTTTACATCTACCACCAATGATGATTTCGAGCTATTACAAACAAGAATACCACCCTCATTAGAATCACTTAACCTCACACCCAAATGGGCCAATCGGTATACATCAAGCCCTCTCGATGCTAAATCTAATCTCAATTGAATAGTAAATCATAAACATGAATCACTAAGTCATTGCCATAAATGAAGTAGCTTATTAAAACTTTTGTGATTCAAGCAATGTGAGAATTGTCCTTATCATACCTTTAATCCATGATTGGGTGAGAAAATTCATTCTCCATCTTCCATTAACTTTTTAAGGACTTTCATAAATTATAATTAAGAACTTTCATGAAGCTTGGATGAAGTCCTTTATCATTCGTGGTCACAGCTCATAGGGAGAGTAGGGCAACTTGTATGGGTTCATCTCAAATCATCTTTAAAACATGAAATTTGTTTAAATCATGCATAATCATGAAGGATAATCTCAACTGAAATCAAAATTTAAGGAACCCATAATAAAATTCATGAACCCTAAATAGTATTGTAGATAATTTACTTGTAAATTATCAAAACCATACAATTGACATCAATTCATGCGTGAAAAAATCAATAAATATGATATAAAACAATTCATACAAATGAATGAAAATCCTTAAAATTCATTAATGAAATTGATTGAAAAGGTGAAGGATTCTTTGGGCTCCATAGATAAAATGGACCTATGGATGAACACCCACATACCTTGAAAGAATATTTTGGAAAACTTGAAAATTGATGGGGGAATGCAAAAGAAGCCCTAGCTTGACTTTCTTGAGCATGAGAGAATTTTGGGGGAGAAGATGATCTTTAGAGTTTACAATTTAGGTGAATGATTTATAATAGGCTGAGTTTCAAGCAATAAAAACAATTATGGCATGAGAGAATTTTGGGGGAGAAGATGATCTTTAGAGTTTACAATTTAGGTGAATGATTTATAATAGGCTGAGTTTCAAGCAATAAAAACAATTATGGCATAGAAATAAGTCGAAATGACATAGTTTAGGAGTTAGGAGAGTAGAAATAGGCCAAAATATTAGTTAAATTTTATCGGACATGGTCTACGGGTCATAGTCCCATCTATGGCCTCTACAATCCTTTTCATAGAACTTGGCCCAAAACACCTCTTTAGGATCTCAACCACAACCTTATTTTATGAGCCCAACCTATAATTTATTTTTTCTAGAACCTCTTCATAATTAAAGTACTGAGACCTTTACGACTTGGACCAGATGATGACCAAGGACCACAACTCGTGGAACCAATGGAAACTCGTAAAACATGCTCATAGAACTATCCTTAAATTTCTCAAATTTTTCTAAGTGTTGGGATATTTTGTGAGCCCCAACCACGATCCATTCTCCGAACTACAATCCATCCTATTGGGTCGTACAAAAAGTTCTCCAACATATCATTTCTCTTAACTTTCTTGATCACTATATGAATTCTCTTTATAGGTCATATTTCCATTTAGGACCCATACTTACCTCTCGTGGTTTTATTTGTTTTCCCTAAAAAGTTTCTAAGTCATGGATACCATCTATGACACGTATCTATGGTTCGTAGTACTGTTTATACCCCCATAGTATGGGCTCATAGTCACTGCACTAGCACCAATTCCTGCATATTCTTTCTTATTCCAACTTTTGAACTTATGAGTATGACATTAATAGACTCAATTATTCCTAAAAATTCAATATTTTGTGAATTGATTTTCATTCCTCTATAACGAAATATCAATGTGCTGATTCAAGACCTAACGTATTAGTAGCCTTTGTATGTATACATAATTATTCAAATAGTTGTCATGATCTGAGACTACCCCTAATTGTAACACTGTAATGACCGTCCATGTCATTATGGATAAATCTGTGGGGAAATAATTGTGCCCAAAAACTCTTGAGTAGGAACTTAAAAATTTAGAGCCTATGTCAAACTTGGATGGAATTTGAGTTAGGTGAGTTCTAATGTAATCTATAATGAATTGGGATTTGATTTGTGGGCTTTTTCATTTGAATTGATAGCCAAGATGATAAAGAGCATGGTTGGATTTACGACATTGAATTCGGACAAGTAGAACTCTTAAAATTGATCTTGGCATGAAAGGGGGTCTTTAGAATGTCAAGGATTGAAGCTATATTGCAAAATGGAGGTTTAAGACAACTTATGAGTCTATGTTTCCATGCAATCTTCTACAATGGGATTATTCTTACTATGGCGGGACTATATGGCAGGATGAGTGCCACTATAGCGGGGTAGTGGCGAATTTAAGTCAGAAAAGTCCCAAAATCTTTTTTATTTTCTGCTGCTTTATTGTTGATAAACAAGAGACAAACCTAGAGCTTATTCTTTTTAGTTTCCGAATAACTTCTTTGGTAAAGATAAGTCAATCATTCCTCAAAATTGTACTTTGATATCTAGACTGTAAATAATGGGAATTTTCTTAGAGGAAGGTATTTGGGTTTAAATTAATGATGAAAAAAATCCCTAGTTGATGAGATGATTATGAAAATAGCCAATGGTTAGGATCTTGATATAATCCAGGTAATGTAGGCCATTATTCATTAATTCCTTGTACGCTTTGTTGGTTTAGACCAAGAATTAGCTAAGATATTGTAAAAGGGAAGGTTCCAGTTCTGTAGAGTTCCCAAGGCTTGATTTGAGGTAAGTATGGTTTATTTTCCTATATATGTTAGGGTTACTTGCATATATGTGAATATAGGAAGACAGAATGAATTTAATCAAAATGACTATCTTTATAAATTACATGCAATGAATCTATTACTTAATAGTGCAAGTACATGAACTATTCATTGTGACTGTTATTATTAGATTGGGTACCATGCCGATACATATTTTGATTAGTTGCTACATCGGTACACATTTGATTTAGGTAAAGTTCCGAGACATTTTTGATTAGGTACCACTCCAATATATATTAGATTAGATGTCACGCTAACACTAAGCATTAGAATGGGTGTCATACTGACACACTAACAGTTTGGATATGGGTTCCACGAGAGGACCATATTGACTGTTGCATTTGAGATTTTCCACGATCCGATACACTTTAGGTGTGACACAACAATTAGGATTCACAAAGAAACCCCGACCAAGCCTCTTAGAATATCAAGCATACATAAGGTAAAGAAATAAATAAACATAATCTTGGAACTCACAAGAAACCAAGAGCATAGCATCGTAAATGAAGTACTAAGACAACACAGACTCAATACACATCCAAACATACCTCTAATAGATCAATATAAGCGAGGGCCTCAGGACATGTTTTTGGCTCACCCTAAAAAATGAAATAACATGAAATAGTCTCAAAGTATCAACATAGACAAAGAATGATAAGAATGAAAGGAAAGATTTGGCTTACCTTCGAAGCATGAGGATTCACCACACAATTTTTAATTCGTCAAAAATTTAGCTACACGAGTGAGAAGTAGAATGAGAGACCTCCCCTACATTATAAAATATTGTAAGCGAAGAATTATACAGTAGTACATTTCAATGTACTAACTATATGGGCAATGCAATTAATCATAAATCATATAGCGTAAATAACCAAGTAAATAGCGTGATAAGATAGGTATTTAAAAGAATGAGTAGACATGATAATGGTAAATCCATAAATAAATCATAAGCAGAATCATGTAAAGGAAAGTCTCATGAGTAGTCAATTAAATGTATTATAAAGAATCATACATACGTAGGATATACCCATAATCGATAATAAGAACATTTGAGTTATTACGTGGAATCTCAATGTCTACTCATACATTAGAGAAAATGGAGTTTACTTGTCAAGGTATAACTCTACCCAACTAAGAGAGTGTCATAAATTATATGATATATGTGGATCCCCTAGCTAAGCCATATTGTCAACATAATCCTACAGTGACAATGTAGTTATGAGACTTAGAGATTGCTACTAAGGACCCCTTAGGTCAAGCCCCCATTTCAAAGTACATTTGATGCTAAGTCAAAAATTCTACGGAAAACATATTATAAAATCATACTTCTCATGAATTCATAAGTTTGTCATAAATCATAGTTCATAGTTTTTGTAAGCTTGTTACATAGGAAAGGCAATTCATAAACTACCAATCTAAATCATAGTAACTTGTTCATAAAATAGCTCATTTTCATATGATTCATATAAAGTAGGTGTAGGCCTTCTATCATTATGAATTCTATCTCCACACAAAATTTCATTAGGTCTTAGGTCAAACAACAACAATAACAACAACAACATACCCAGTAGAATCCCACAAATAGGGTCTGGGGAGGGTAAAATATACTAAGACCTTACCACTACCTCCTAGAGAAAGAAAGGTTGTTTGCAAAAGGCCCTCATCTTAAATATCTTAAGCCCTATAAGTAGAAGATACTAGATATCGAAAAAGAGGGAAAAGAAAAGAAAAATAGAAAACGACTAAAATGAAAAGCAAATGGTAGTATGTAAATATGATAAAAGTAACAAATATAATATGAGTAATGAAACACAAGATATAAAGACATGATTAATCCTACTAACCTTCTATATCACAAGGCTAGACATCAATCTATCCCTACTAGCCTAGCCTTCTAACCTAATACGTGACTTCCACTCCTTCCTATCTAAGGTTATGTCTTTCGTGAGATGAAGTTTTGCCATATCTTGTTTGATCACCTCCCCCCAATACTTCTTTAGTCTAACTCTACCCCTCCTCGTAACACTATATCCAACCTCTCGCACCTCCTAACAGAAGTATCACTACTTCTTCTCCGCACATGAATAAACTACCGCAATCTCGCTTCTCTCATCTTGTCAGCCATAGGGGCCACCTCTAACTTCTCCCAAATGGTCTCATTCCTTATCTTATCACTCCTAGTATGTACATATATCCATCTTAACATCCTCATCTCCACAACCTCATCTTCTGGACATGTGAGTTTCTTATTGGCTAGCTCTCCACCCATATAACAAGAAAAGCCTAACCACCATTCTGTAAAACATACCTTTAAGTTTAGGTGATATCCTCTTATCACACAATACTCTGGAGGCAAGCCTCCATTTCATCCATGCTACCCCAATATGATATGTGATATCATTATCGATATCGTCACTACTCTGGATGATGGACCTAAGATACTTAAAAAGTTATCTTTCTTGGAAATAGGTTGAGTGTCAAGATCACTTCAATGTCTACTTCATCCCTCGCGACATTGAACTTGTGCTCCAAGTATTCTATTTTAGTCCTACTCAGTTTGAACCCTTTAGATTCCAAAGCATATCTCCAAATATCCAATCTATCATTAACTTTAGCTCAAGTCTTATTAATCCGTATGATATCATCCGCAATTAACATACACCATGGTACCTCCTTCTGGATAGACCATGTCAACTCATCCATTACTAAAGCAAAAAGAAAAGGGCTCATCACAGATCCTTGATGAAGTCCATCTCAACTAGAAAATACTCTAACACTGTTCTTATCCTAGTTGGGCTCCGTTACATATGTCCTTTATCACCCTAATATGCACCATTGGAACACCTTTCCCTCATAGGGCATCCCTCGAAACCTTGTCATAGGCCTTCTCAAGGTCAATGAACACATATGAAGGTCATTTCTCCATTAACCTACAAACCAGATGGATTGCTTCATTAGTCGAACGCCCTGGCATAAACCTGAACTGATTCTCTAAACTATACACTCTTTTTCTTACCCTGATCTCCACCACTCTTTCCCAGACCTTCTTAGTGTGATTTAACAACTTGATACCCCTGTAATTGTTATAGTTTTGAATATCACCATTATTCTTGTACAATGAAACCATCGTACTCCTCCTCTATTCATCGAGCATCTTAGCAATCTCTATAATAGCATTAAACAACCTAGTCAACCACTCAATACGATCTTTGACCATGCTCTTCTAAAAATCCACCAGAATCTCATTGGGTTTGATCGCTCTCCCTTTGTTCATCCTACTAGTAGCACATCTAACCTCCTCAACTCTGAACACCTACAACAACTAAAATCTCGATGAGTATTGGAGTATGCCAAATCACCCAACTCAATATCTCTATCCCTTTTTTCATTTAAAAGTTTGTGAAAGTAGGCTTGCCACCTTAGCTTGATGGAAGTCTCATCCACCAACATCTTACCCTCCTTATACTTAATGCACTTCACTTGGTCCAAGTCACGAGCTTCTCTATCTCTCCTTCACGAGCCTGTACAATCTCTTGTCTTCACTATTTTCACCTAACTCAACATATGAACACTTAAATGCTGTTGTATTTGCATTCGTCACTGCTGTCTTTGCTTTTGTCTTTACTGTCTTATAGATATCCTTAAGCCTTCATTTTTCATCCTCACCCTTACATTCCAACCACTTAGTATAGGCAATTTTTTCTTAGCATTCACTTTACCTTGAACTTCTCCACTCCACCACCAATCGCCTTGACGTCCACCAAAGGTCCCTCCCAAAATCCCTAATACCTCTGTAGCTACTTTTCTAATGTAACCAACAGTGGTTTCCCACATGGTGTTCACATCTCTGCTACTATTTCAAGCCCCCAAACTACTCAACTTTTTGCCCATCTCCTAAGAAACAAAAACAGTCAAACCACCCCATCTAATCCATTGGGTATAAATAGCCTTCTTCCTCTTACTCCTCTTGATCTATAAGTTCATCACTATAAGTCTATGTTGAGTGGAAATAGTTTCACTCGAAATGATCTTGAAATTCTTACATAGGCTTCTATCAGCCTTCTGGAAGAGTAAGTAACCAATTTGGGTCTTAACTACCATACTACGGAAGGTGACCAAGTGATTTTCCTTCTTCAAGAAACATGAGCTAGCAATAACCAACTCAAAGGTTTTAGCAACGTCCAAGAGAGACGTTCCACCTCCATTCCTCTCCCCAACACCAAATCCTCCATGGACATCGTCAAAACTACTAGAAGTTGCACCAATATACCCATTAAAATCTCCCCCCAAATGAAGATTTTTTCAGTGTTCAGTATACCTCTCACAACCTCATCCAACACTTCCCAAAAGAGTTTTTTGACTTCTTCATTCAGGCCCACTTGGGGCGCATAGGTACAAACTACATTCATAATATGACTATTGACCACAAGTTTAATAGACATCATCCTATCATTAATCCTCTGGACCTTAACCACATACTCTCTAAGGTACTTATCTACTAAGATACCTACTCCATTTCTATCCCTTGTGCCACCTGAGTACTATAATTTAAACCTATCTATGTCTTTAGCTTTGGTACCTACCCATCTAGTCTCCTAAACACATTCTATATTAATTTCTCTTCACTTAAGACTCTTCACTAGCTCCATGGACTTCCCTATAAGTGACCTATGTTCCAGTCCCTACTCTCAACTTAAGTAAGAAATATTACAAGAACTAAAATATATTAAAAGAATATGTAACAAATATTGCAAAAGAATATGTAACAAGCAAGAAATATTGTAAAAAATATGTAATAGGCAAGAAATTTTGCAAGACAAAGAATTATTGCAAAAAATATGCAATAAACAAGAAATATATATACAAAAAAGTAAATAGAGAAGAAGATATCACCTGGAAGATTTATGGAGTATCATGAATCTCATGCCACTGAAGTTGAATTGTGATTTCACTGAAAATGATCGACAGTTTCCGAAATTGGGTTCCACTGTTGGTTCAACTCATGAATGGTGGTGGTTTGAACAGAGGGTTTGTTTTGGATTTTTAGATAAAGAGGATGTCAAGGGGTCTCCAGTGGCGTTTCACAGCGGTCTTGCCAGAAAAGGGATAAAGAGAGGGTTTGTTTTAGGATCTCACCAGTAGGTGAGTCCAGAGAAAGAGATAAAATTGGGTCGCGGGAGAGATGATGTGAAGATGGAGGGTGTCTGGGTTTTTTGGTGGTCTCGTCGGTGGTGGTGACCGCCGACCCAAACCCTTTCTTGATCGCGAATGTGGTTTTTCCAAGAAAAAGAAATTACGTGTCCATGAAAGAGAGAGATTTGTTTTCCAATAATTCACTTTTAATACATCATTGGCTCTAAGGTCACCCTTGTAATAATGAAGACATATAATTCCATAATGATGATTTTGTAAGTAAAAACTAGGGCAAGACATGGATTCACATATACTTGGCTTGAAATCATGAAATTTGATTGGAAAAATGCATAATCATGTAATATAATATTAATTGAATCAAACTTGAAAGAACTCATTTAGAATCTCATGAACCCTGGATTGCATGGAAGAAAATTCACTTGGTAGGCATAGAATTCCTACACTTTATAAATAATTCATGCATAATTAGATAATTAATCACAATTCATGCAATTGAAATTGAAATTATAAAAACTCATGAATACAAACTTAAAATTAGATGA
This sequence comes from Solanum rostratum, assembly GCA_029948455.1. NCBI lineage: Eukaryota > Viridiplantae > Streptophyta > Magnoliopsida > Solanales > Solanaceae > Solanum > Solanum rostratum. The sequence continues at coordinate 22,235,429 of CM057048.1, forward strand.
AAAATTGAGCATTTTGGGGATCCATGAGTGGAGGGAACCCATGGATGAATGTCCACACAACTTAGATGAAAATATTTGAAGAAAACTAGAATTTGGATGGTAGAACTTCCAACTCTAGCTTGATTTCTTCAATGGAACTTGAGGAGGAAGAGACTTGGGATAATTTGGGAGCTTGAGGAATTAGGTGAGAATGAGGTCAATTGGTAAGGGTTGGAACAATTATTGGGTAGTTATTGGACCAAAATGACATAGTTTACAGGTTATGAGGATAAGAAAAACCAAAAATGCCCTTAATGAAAATCTATTGGAAAGGACTACAAATTGGATCTATGAGTCGTAGACCCATCTACAATATATACAATAGGGTTGTGGAACCTATCTCCTAAGGTCCATTGAAGCCCCTCGTGGAGTCACCCAACACTTAGAAAAAATTCAACTTATCATTGACCTAATCTACAAGCAAAGGACTATAGTTTATATGACCAAAGATGGCTCATAGACAACCCTCGTATAACTTGTGTAACAAAATCTTAGCTACTAAAATTTTCACCTCGGCCTATAAAACCTGATATATGACATGTACAAATTTCTACAACTCGTAAATAACCCACATAGATACTTCCCAGACTTAGTTAAATTTTTAGATTTTAGGACTATTTATGGGTCTGGTCTATAATTCATAGACCAAACCACGACTCCTATATAGCCTTTATGGTTTTATCTAAATTTTCCAAGTGTAAGGGCCATCCACGAGACCCTAACTATAGCTCATACATCATGTTATGGCTCGTATACTGGACTCGTGGTCCCTATACTAGTCCAATTTTGAAACTTTTTCTCCTCATTCCAACTTTTCAAGTTTCAGGGTATTACAAGATTGATATCGTGAAATCATATACTAACTTGATAATATACTTTCATATGTATGTGGTTTTACTATGATGTGGTTACTTTCATAGATTGCATTTACTATGAGGACTTCTTGATCCTACCAGTACCATATTATTGTGTGTATTGATATTGCACCTGCTCTTTCTTTATTGAGCATATGGTATCTTCAAGTGGCTACTGATAGACATTAGTCAAGAGATCATTGACTTGCCTAATTCAAGGTGAGCTATATTTTTCGAGTTGTTGTGGATTTATCTAGGATCTCAGTCCATTCTCTTTGGGCTTTGATAAGTTAGACGTGTCTTATATTATTATTTTTGGATTGTATCCTCTTACTGTAGACCATTAGTACAGTTTTAGTAGAATGACTTTTAGGTTGTGGGGGGGGGGGGGGGGGGGAGTTAATTTCTATATTTGTTTGAATTTATGAGAATTCAATATTTGACTCGTATTTAAACCTGTTTCCACATCTTTAAATGCTTGTTTCATGTTAGTATGCTTAGTTAGGTTGTAGTAATGGTTTTGGCATAAAAGAGTTAGTGTGGGTGCCAATCATGGCGACTTGGGGTCATGACAAAAGTTGTTAAAACCGTATATTTGTTGATATCATTATACCAAAATGAGTTTAGTAGAGTCTTATAAAATGGTATAGATACATCTAGTGGCATAACTTGATTTTAATTGGTATCCATGATCCAAAAATTTATTGATGTCTAATCTTTTGATCGCAAATGGTTAACACACAATACAACAACATCAGGCCAGTAGCTCTAATAAATAATCCAGTAGTGAGAGAAGATGGCTGACGTAGGGTACCGAAAGAGAAAAGTATAGAGATCGAGGAAAGGTAGCACCCCACTATGGGTGAAACCTAAGCTACGAATTTACCTAGAATAGAGGCCTCTCCCATACCTTAATCTAAGGTATAAGAGATTGTAGAGATTGAGGTTGGAGAGAATGCAGAAACAGATGGATGTACATCAGATTACATGACTTCTCTCTCTGGATCCAGTAATAGCCTTGTAGGTTTTCACATATTTGAGTGGGTTGATTAGCTCTGAAGTTATTCTCATGGTGCCCGTTGCTCAAGCTTCAATCACTCACACTATTGTAGCTATGTTGTAATGACCATGAAGGTCATATTTAACTTTTTTGATAAAATTATCATTTTATCCCTCCCAACAACTACATTGAGTCATGTTTATTTGATTCTAAAAGTTTGTTTTTGAAAATCTTGTGAAATTTGAGATTTACGCGAAATATTGAATTTTTGAGGTATGATTGGCATACTTTTACAATTTTGAATCATTTGGAGATTCGAGTCTCAGAATGGAATTCTATTGATTCCATCAGTTTTAAAATGTGAAATATCGCTTACGAGATTATCAAAATCAGATTTAGTATAGTGATGTGGATTTTAAGTTCAGAGTTGGAAATTAAATGAAAGTTTGACTTTGGGTTGACTTTTGGTTAACATTTTTGAGTTCTGGTATCCAAATTGATTTTATGATGATTCCAATAGTCTCAGTTGAAAATAGCTTTGCTTTAATCTTTGAATGTCCCTATATCGTTTTATTGTTTCAAGTGGCCTAAGTTAGATTTAAGGTACTTAATTAAGTTTCAATTCAAGGAGGCCTCGAATTTGATTTCCAACAATTCCATTGAGTTCGAAACATCAAACTTAGTAGGGTTGCATGTATAGCTTGTGTGCATAGGATTCCGAACAAATTTCGAGGGTCGATTCTGAGTCTTTCAAATTTCTTGAGATTTTTGTTGTGTTTGGGTGTGCAGGCCTCGCTATAGCGGGGGCCTGGCCGCCAAATTAAAGTGACCTCGTTATAGCGAAGTTGTTATATAAGCCAAGTCATTGCTATAGCAATGCCCATATGTTTTTGTGGGTGTTGCTATAATGACACTTTTGTCACTATAGTGACATCAGAAAGAGATTTTCAAACTCCTGATTCCGATTTTTGAATATCTCCTCCATTTTAAAACTTTGAGAGCTCGACTTGGACGATTTTCGCTTGATTTTTTAAAGAATTTTCATTGAAAAAGGGCATTTTTCCCTCCCCTTATCATTACCCGTTAATCATCCCTTGATTTTAATATCAAATTTGAAAATTTCAATTGAAAATTTTGGGGATTTTTCATGAACTTGGATTTTTCATGGAATTGATGATTATGGACTTGTTTCAACTCTATTTTTGAATTAGTTTTCACTGATGGTTTTCTAATCATGAGAGAAATATTTTCATCTAATGACTTTTAAATTTTGACTTTGATTTTTTATAGTGAATTTTTGGATGTTTTTTCCCTTTTCCTTGAATTGCTTAATTTTGGTGTTGTTATTTTCGAATTGTAACTATGAATCTATTTTTGAATAGATAGGAGTGCTCTGAATATGATTCATAACGGGAAGGCATTATTGTTGCAGTGATTTATCGGCTAATTTGAGGCAAGTGGACTCTAAACCTTGTTGAGTTTAATTGAACTTAGTATTTCTTTTTTATTTGAATAATTGGGGTTTATGACATGTTTTAGTAAATATGATTGGGTAATAAGAGTGCTGAGGTAATGACATGTATGAGTTGATTGGTGAATTGATGTCTATTGTTATTGATTAAGACTTTAGAGTTGATATTGTGAATCGAGCTTATGAGCCGAATTGTTGAAACACAAAAGTGTTTATGTTAATCAAGTTTTTGAACTTTGATTTATGTTACATGAGAATGTCTATTGAATTCCTTTATGTGAAGTATTGAGCTAGTTGTGTAATGTAACAATTGATGGAATTATTGAACTAAATGCTTGTGAAATGTGAGCTTCATGTGGTAGTGTCCTAAGTCATGATGACTAAGAGGTTATTGAAAAGATTGAATTATACTATGATGTGACTATTATGTAATATTTTGATAATGACATAAGTATTGAAAGAGTGATTAGAATGATTGTTAAATTATTGAATGAATAAATTATGTGGACATCTTGCATACCCTTAAACTTGTGAAAGTGGTTTATATGTTGATATGATATACATTTTCTTGATGTTCCATTGATGATGAAAAGCCAAAGAAAAATATTTTCGGCTAGAAAAAGAAAAAAAGGGAAGCCGAAGAGAAATTGTTCTAGCTAGAAAAGAAAAGCTAAAGGGAAATAGTTTCGGCTAAATATGAAAGTAAAAGTCAAAGGGAAACGGTTTTGGATAGATATAAAAGTCTAAAGGAAAATGGTTCCGATAGATACATGGTCCATGTGTGGGCTCCATAGGTTCCAGTCTAAGTATATCGGTCGATGTGTATCATAGGACATACATCATGATTAATTAACATTTATATTTTGTTGCTTGTATTTCATGACATGTCATTCCATTTCATGTCATTCCTTACTTGAATGTTGATAAATGTACTAAATGTGATATCATAAATGACTTGAATCTTATATATTGTCGAGATTAAACTATTGAGGTGTTGTGATGTATGATGAATGACTTGAGCCTTGTATATTGTAGAGATCAAACTATTAAGATACTACAATATGATATTATAATTTTTTATATTATCTATATTGCATATACTGGCCTTTTTTGCGTGCAGATTTGTATTCCGAAGGAATGTTGCTGGGATGGAAGGAGTACTTAGTTCTATATTCTCTACCTGTAATTAGGTTCTCTTTGGGTACTTTGGTACTCACCCTTGTTTTTTTCTACACGTGTGGGTAGGTTGTGAGCTCGGATCCCGCTGACACCAAGCTATTGATAGTTGAGAGGTAGTTGCTTGATTCTCTAGTGTACTCTCAAGACTGTCGGATATCATTTATTAGTTTTGTTCTATTTCAAAGACAAAGATTATCGAGACTTATATCGTTTCTTTCTTATTCTGATGTATTAGAGGCTTCTACCATGTGACAACTGATTCTGAGATTGTTTCAGTTTGGATTATGCCCCTTATGCATTATATCTTTGTTTTTTTTATACATTATATCCTTGTTTTTTAAATGTTTTGTAATTTTAGCTTTCGTATCATCTTATATTATGCTGTGGTGACCTATTTAGGATGACTTGTCTGAGTGAGTAAAGGTAAGTGCCATCACACCCTATTTTGGGTCGTAATAAATTAGTATCAGAGCCCCAGTTTCATAGATCTCACATGTGTGCAAGACCAGTCGAATAGACTCTCCAGGATCAGCACATAGAGATCTATTGCTTATCTTTGAGAGGCTATAGAGACTGTTAGGAAAATTCTCTTTTACTTCTTTCAATTCAATTGTGCGTGAACCCTTGAGTGAATGTTGAGTGTCGCTTGTTCTTTTGATAGATGGACAGGACTAGAGCACCAATTTTTGATAGAGGAGAGGCATCACATGAGATTGTTACTGAGGCCCTAGTTTGGGGTAGGGCCAGAGCTAGAGGAGATAGGGGTCGAGGTTGAGGAGCAACACCAGCCCGACATTGTGAGAGAGGCATCTCCCTCGAGACTAAACTCGAGGTTAGAGAAGATCAGATTCGGCCTGAGTATGAAGTTGTACCATTATTACAGGATACATTATTGAGGGTATTGGGAGTGCTTGAGAGTGTAGCTCAAATTGGCAGTACGACAGGAACACCTGATGGTCACAAACTAAGGGGAGAGTTTAGGTTGCGACTCAACATTAGACTCAAAGTGTACTAAATCAGGTTAGGCAACCGCCCCTAGCTCCTCTTGTTGAGGTAGATTCTACACCAGTGGTTGAGAAAGCACCACTGAAAGTCTTGACAGAGGCTGAGCGATAACATTATGAGAAATTCAGAAAGATGGACCCACCTCAGTTTTAGGTGGGAAGACCAAGGATGCTTATGAGTTCTTGCCTAGAAGTAGAGAGTTTTTAGATACTAATGGGTTAGTCGAGCCCCACCATTAGTCGAGCCCCATGGTGTTTGCTATGTCACTCTTTAGCTTCATGGACTGATAAGAGTGTGGCGAAGGACATATTTAGGAACTCTACTTGTAGGGTCTTCTCTAGTGACCTGGGAGAGATTCTTCAGGGTTTTCTATAATTACTTTATTCCTTGAAGTGTGAGGGAGGAGAGCTACCTAAGAGTTGAGAGTTTGAGATAGATCGGGATGTCAATCATAGAGTATGAGGTTCATTTCTGTCAGTTGGCTAGACATGCTACAACCATTATCCTAGATGAGACAGAGAAAGTTTGCAAGTTCATGAGAGGGTTAAAGTATTCTATCAAACGGTCAGTGTTTTTGGTGGCTAGAGAGGGGAGGTCATTCCAATTTATGGTGAGTACTACCAAAGAGGTAAAATTGTTAGAGAGAGAGGAGTTAGGGGGCACTAAGAGGGATCGAGCTTTGGGTCATTATTTTTGCACTTTTCAAGAGGTAGAAGATTCAATCAGAGAGGTTGATCACAACATTAGGGCCCAACGCATGCATCATTGCCAGCTTCAGAGGGTGGTTCCAATTCATCGAGAATTCAAAGGTCTACAAGTCAAGATGGCTACAATATTCCTCTAAGTTCTTCATATTATTAGTCCACTCCTAGGTCTTGTAATGGTTATAGAGATCCTGGCCACATGATTAAACATTTTCATTTACAGACTCATTAGGCCTCATCATACTTATTCAACGACACCAGTTAGAGATTCAGCACCTCCAGCTAGAGGTCCAATACCATCGGCCGGAGATGTGGTTGAGCTCAGTCAGGTGGAGATGGTCATGCTACTGGTAAGGATACTGGTTATACAATGGTTCAGTTAGGTGATGGGAGCACGGGTTAGTTAAGTAGAGGTCATGGTGTTCATTATTATGCTTTTTCGGGGAGACTCGAGGCAGAGGCCACAGATGCAGTTATTATCCCAATTTGTCATTTTGCTTGTATCTGTGTTGTTTGACCCTAGTTCTACTTATTCATGAGTATTGACTTATTATGTGATCGTATACATGTGCCTGTATATGTTTCTACCATGGTAGGAAAGCCTTTAGTGGTGGATTAGGTATACTAATCTCGTCTTGTGTCTTTAGAGGGTTATGATACTTGGTTGGACAAGATTATTGTTGATATAGTTGATTTTGATGTTATTTTAGGTATATATTAGCTATCTCTACACCGTATTATTCTTAAATATTTTCCTAAGAGGTTACTTTAGTTGTGCCTAGTGGGTTGAGGGTTGAGTGGAAGGGTGCATGTGGTTCATATCCTAGTAAGGTTATCTATTATATTAGAGCTCAAAAGTTGATTGAGAGAGTTCGTTTATCCTACTTGGCCTTTTTCTGCAATACTAGTATTAATTTGCCTTCTATGATGTCTATCCTTATTGTTTGCGAATTTATGGATGTGTTTCCTACCGATCTCCCAAGAGTCCCTTCTGATAGGGGCATTAATTTTACTATTGACGTGTGGCATAACACTATGCCTATTTTTGTTCCTCCCTATCATATGGCTCCTGCTGAGCTAAAGGAGTTGAAGAAGCAGCTTTAGGACTTATTGAGTAAAACATTCATTCAATGTAGTGCTTCCCCATGGGGTGCTCTAGTTCTGTTTGTAAAGAAGAAGAATGGGTCTATGAGGATGTACAATGACTACAAGCAGTTGAACAAGGTGATTGTCAAGAACAAGTACCCTCTTCCCAGGATCGATGACTTGTTTGACCAGCTTCAAGTTGTAGCGATGTTCTCTAAAATAGATATGAGATTAAGGTATCACCAGTTGAGGACACCATCCAATATTCGTAAGACCTCCTTCTAGATGTGATATGACCACTATGAGTTTTTGATTATGTCGTTTGGGTTGACTAATACAGCTGTGGCATTCCCGGAGATGATGAATAAAGTATTTCAGCCTTATTTAGATTCTTTTTTTATTGTATTTATTGATGATATCTTGATCTATTTTTTGACCGAGGCTGACCATGTTAGGCATTTGAGGATCGTGCTTCAGGGAGGAGAAGTTAAATGCCAAGTTCTCTAAGTGTGAGGTTTGGTTCAGTTTGGTAGCATTTCTGTTGCATGTGGTATCCAAGGAGGGCATCAAGGTTGATTTGGTGAAGGTTGAGGTTGTTAGAGGGTGGACTAGACCTACCTTCGCCATTGAGATATGTAGCTTTATGGGCTTGGCGAGATATTATCAATGCTTTGTGCAGGGTTTTTCTACTGTAGCAGCTCCATTAACTAGACTCACTCAAAAGAATATGGTATTTCATTGCTCTTAGTATGAGCAGAACTTTCAAAAACTTAAGGATTTGTTGAGTCTACATTTGTTTTGACCTTGCTGAGGGTGTTGATTTCATCATACATTGTGATGCGTTGGGTGTTTGTTTTGGAGGTGTATTGATGTAGAAGGGGAAGATGGTTGCCTATGCCTCAAGGAAATTGATGACCCATGAGAAGAACTATCCTGCCTATGTTATGGAGTTGGCGGCTATTTTCTTTGTCTTGAAGTTGTGGCGACACTATCTATATGGGGTTCATTGTGAGATGTTTACAGATCACCGCAGCTTATAATATATCTTCATCCAAAAGGACTTGAATCTGAGGTAAAGGAGGTGGATTGAGCTTTTAAAGGATTATGACTTGACCATTTTATACCATCCAAGAATGACCAATGTAGTGGATGCTTTAAGTAAGAAGACATCCAGCATTGACAGTCTTCCAGCCGTCTGAGTTGAGGAGCGACCATTGGATAGAGATGTTAAGAGATTGGCCAATGCGTTAGTGAGGCTTCTGCTTTCTGATGAGAGTGGTGTGCTAGCTTTCTTAGAAGCCCGATTATCTTTGATGGACTAGATCCATGAGTGTTAAGGATGTCGTGCTTGATGCCAATAGAGTTTTGAGGATCGGGGTCGGATTTTTATGCATAAGGTAGGTGACTTGATCAGGTTGATAGTCAAAAGTATCATTGTGCTAGATATTCCGTTCACCCGAGAGCAACGAAGATGTACTATGATTTGAGCTAGCACTACTAGTGGTGTGGTATGAAGAAGGGCATGGATGATTTTGTGTCCAAGTGTTTGACCTGCCAACAGGTCAAGTTTGAGCACCAGAGGTTGGGGGTGAGTTCCAGAGGATGCCCATTCTTACTTGGAAAGGGGAGCAAATCACGATAGATTTTGTAGTAGATTTACCCACTATTGTGGATGGGTATGACTCTATCTGGGTTATTGTGGACCGCTTGACCAAGTCGACACACTTCATTTTGATCAAGGTTAGGTACACGCAAAGAAGCTGTCCTACTTATATATCAGCCAGATTGTGAGACTTCATGGAGTACTTATTTCCATAGTGTCTGATCAAGGTTCTTTATTTACTTCCCATTTCTGGAAGGCCTACAACATGGTTTGGGCACTCGGTTAGACTTGAGTACAACATTTCATCCTTAGACAGATGGGCAGTCCGAGAGGATAATTCAGGTGTTAGAAGATATGCTCTAGGCATGTGATGTTGACTTTGGAGCCAAATGGTATTAACATTTTCCCTTGGCAGAGTTTTCTTATAATAACAGTAATCATTCTAGCATCTAGATGGCTCCTTTTGAGGCCTTATATGGCTGGAAATGTAGATCACCCATAGATTGGTTTGAATCTGTTGGGGTGTATAGTCTTGACATGGATTTTCTTAGAGATGCCATGGAGTAGGTTCGCCTAATTCAGAGTAGATTGTTGATAGCCTAGAGTCGTCATAAGAGCTATGCCAATAGATGGGTTCGACCAGTAGAGTTTATGAAGGGTGTCATGAGGTTCAGTAAGAAGTTCAAGCTCAAATCTAGGTATATTGGCCCCTTTTGAGATTCTACAAAGAGTAGGTGAGGTGGCCTACAGACGTTCCTTGCCACCTAATCTATCTTTTAGGCATCCAGTGTTTTATGTCATTATGCTACGACATTATATTCTGGATGAGTCTTATGTGATATCACTTGATTCGATAGAGTTGGGTCTAGATTTGACTTATGAGATGGAGCTAGTGGCCATCCTAGACACATAGGTCCAAAAGTTAAGGACCAAGGCAAAAGAGGTAAAGATTCAGTGGCGACATCAACCCATAAGAGAGGTTACTTGGGAGACAGAGATTGATATGTGGACCCACTACCCTCATCTTTTGAGACTTAAGGAATGTTCCTTGCTTTATGTTTAAGGATGAACATGATTTTTATTTGTGGATGATGTAATAACCCTGAAGGTCATTTTTTATGTTTTAATAAAATTACCATTTTACCCCTTCCGATAGCAGCGTTGAGTCACGTTTATTTGATTCTAAAAGTTGGTTTTTGAAAAATTTGTGAAAGTTGAGATTTTTACGAGAAGAATGAATTTTTGACGTTTGATTTGCCAATTTTTTGAATCATTTAAAGATTCAAGTCTCGAAACGGAGTTATATCGATTTCAACAGTTTCAAAATGTGGAATTTGGCTTAGAAGAGTTGTCGGTATCAAATTCGGAGTTGTAATGTGAATTTTAAGTCTAGAGTTGGAAATTGAGTTAAAATTTGACTTTGGTCTATAGTTTTAGATGGGTGTCCGGATCGAATTTCTGATGGTTCTAATGGTCTTGGTAGGTAATTTTATTACTAAAAATAGCTTCGCCTTTATTTTTGAGTGTCCGAGTATCATTTTGATATGTCAATTTACCTAAGTTAGATTTAAGGTGCTTAACACGTTTCTGGGTAAAAGAGTCTTTGAATTCGATTTCTAACAATTTCGTTGAGTCCAAAATATCAAATTTAGTGGGGTTGCATGTATGATTTGTGTGCACAGATTCTGAACAAATCTTGAGGTTTGATTCCTAGTCTTTGAAATTGTTTGAGGTTTTTGTTGTGTTCTGGTGTGCAGGTCTCGCTATAGCAAGGGATTAGCCACTAAAGTGAAGTCGCTATAGCGAAGTTTCACTTGCTTTATTATAGCGTCAAGGCGTCGCAATAGCAATGCCCCTTTATTGTGGGTGTCGCTATTAGCAACATCAAAAAGGGTGTTTCAGAACCCTGATTCCTATTTTGAACAGTTCCTCCATTTTTTTACTTTGAAAGCTCGGTTTGGACAATTTTCGCTTGATTTTACAAAGACTTTTCATTGAAAAAGGTGTTTTTGTCACTCCCCTTATCATTACCCATTAATTATCCCTTGATTTTAACATCAAATTTGGAGTTTCCAATTGAGAAACTGGAATTTTTTCATAGACTTGAATTTTTCAAGAAATTAATGATTATGGACTTGTTTCAACTTGATTTTTGAATTGATTTTCGCTAATGATTTTCTAATCATGAGAGGAACATTTTTATCTAAAAAAATTTCAAATTTTGACCTTGATTTCTGATAGTGATTTTTTGGGCGATTTTGCCCTTTTTCTCGAATTGCTGATTTTGGTATTGTTAGTTTCGAACTGTGATTGTGAATTTTGTTTATTAGATTCTGGTGCTTTGGACATGATTTGTAAGGGGATAGTATGGTCTCTGGAGTAATTGATTGACTAATTTGAGGCAAGTGGACTTTAAATCTTATTGAGTTTAATTGAACTTATTATTTTCTTTCTATATGAACAATTGGGGTATATGACATGTTCTAGTAGATATGATTGGGTAATGGGAGTGTTGAGGTGATGACATGTGTGAGTTGATTTGTGAATTGATGTTTATTGTTATTGATTAAGACTTGAGAGTGTATCTTGTGAATTGGGCTTGTAATGCTAATTGTTGAAATGCAAAAGTGTTCATGTTGATCTAATTGTTAAACTTTGATTCATATTACATGGAAATGTCTATTGAATTTCTTTATGTGAAATATTGAGCTAGTTGTGTAATCTAGCAATTGTCGGGATTGTTGAACTAAATGCTTGCAAAATGTGGGCTCAATGAGGTAGTGTCCTAAGTCATGATGACTAAGAAGTTACTGAAAATCTTGAATTATACTATGATGTGACTACTATATAATGTTTTGATGATGATACAAGTATTGAAAGAATAATGAGAATAATTATTGAATTATTGAATGAATTGATTATGTGGACATCTTGCATGCCCTCATACCTGTGAAAGTTATTTATGTGTTTATAGGACAAACATTTACTTGATATTCCATTGATAATGAAAAGCCGAAGGAAAATGATTTTGACTAGAAAAAAAAGTCGAAAGGAAATGGTTTCGGCTAAATATGAAAGTAAAAGCCAAAGAAAAAATGATCCCGGCTAGATATGAAAGTAAATGCCGAAGGAAAATGGTTTCGAAAGATACATGGTCCATGTGTGGCCCACATGGTTTTTGGCCTAAGTATATCAACAAATGTGTATCATAAGACAGACATGCATCATGATTACTTAAAATTTGTATTGTGTTGCTTGCATTTCATGGCATCCCATTTGTTTCTTGTCATTCCTTAGTTGAATGCTGATAAATGTACTAGGTGTGGTATCTTATATGACTTGAATCTTGTCTATTGTCGAAATTAATCTATTAAGGTATTGTGATATATGATGAATGACTTGAGCCTTGTATATTATGGAGATTGAACTACTGAGACACTGTGATATGAGATTATAATTATTTACATTACCTTTATTTGTATGCTGACCTTTCCTGCGTATAGGTTTGTCATCCGAAAGTAGGAGGTTGGGATGGAAGGAGTACTTAGTTCTATATTCTCTACCTGTGATTAGATTTTCTTGTTGGGTACTTTGATACTCACCCTTATTTTTCTACACATATGCGTAGTTTGTGAGCCCGAATCCTGTTGACATTCTTCTTCCTCTCTTGGACCGAGTTATTGATCGTTGAGAGATAGTTGCTTGATAGTCCAACATACTCTTGAGACTGTCAGATATCATTTATTAGTTTTGTTCTATTTGAGAGACAAAGACTATTGAGACTTATCATTTTTTTCTGATTCTGATGTATTGTAGGCTTGTACCATATGACAACCAGTTCTGGGATCGTTTTAGTTTGGATTATGCTCTTGTGTGTTATATCTTTGTTATTCTTAATATTTTATCATTTCAGCTTCCGCGTTACCTTGTATTGTGCTATTATGACCTGGTTAGGCTGACTTATCTAAAGACAAGTGCCACCACACCTGATTTTGAGTCGTGATATATGGCCCCTAAGATAGTTAGAGCATTTGGTACTGATATTTCCCTCTGTCCATTTCTACGCCCAATGATGACTGACATTGAGAATAAGATGCTGATTAAGTTCTTGAAGTTGAAACCTTCAGTTTCCCATGTTTGGAGAATAACGATGCCTATGAATTCATCCTGGATTATGTTAAGAGGATTTATAAGTTGAGCATTGTGCATCAACATGGTGTTGATTTTATAACCTTTCAACTTCAGGATGAGGATAAGAAGTAGTGGAGGGACTTTGTGGAATGTCGACTGCCAGTTTTGCCTCCACTTACTTGAGTTCAATTTCATGTCTTATATTTGGAGAAATACATGCCCCGAACTCTATGAGATCGCGAGAAGGATGAGTTCATGGCTCTTGATCAACATATCATGACTATGTCCACTTATAAGGCTAAGTTCCATGCCTTCTCTTGGTATTTTACATAGTTGGCAATTATAGAGAGAGAGGGGATTGGTTGTTCGTCATCCTGAATTGTAAGTTTTATCTATTCACATGACCTCTATAGATAGAAGATTTAATGATGTGATAGACTTTAGCTAGAAGAGTGTAGGTGACTTCAATGTCTCTTACTCAAAAAGTTCAGGTAGGCTAGCATTTGCATCCTAGCCAATTAGTCAGTGATGCCCACTTGTACGGTTGGTTACTCTGGTATTCCATGGTAGAATCTCACTTAGGATAGTTAGGGAGCTTCTACATCAGGTAGTCACCCTTTCTTTTATCATAATTGTTAATTATGGGGAACTAGGGAACCTGAGTAAAGATTGTCCCCACCGCTGCATGGCTAAATCGGTAGGTAGAGGTAATAATGACACCATATGTGTCCAAAATATGGGCGAGGAGAAAATTAGAGAGGACATGGAGGCCGAGGAAATGGTAATGTAGGTAGAAGAGTAGTGCATCCAGGCAAAAAGGTTGCCCGTTAGGATGACATGGCTCTGTTTTATGCATTCTTTTGGGTAGGACAAAGGTTAAGGCATCTAATCCAGTAATCATAGGTACCATTCTTTTCTGCGATTGGATGACTACTATTCTATTTGATACACATTCTACTTATTCTTATGTGTCAGTAAGATTTTCCTTGAGATTTGATTTGGTTTTTGACATGCTTCATGTCTCCATCTATGCTTCTATCCTAGTTGTAGAGTCTATTGTAGTCACTCATGTTTATCGTGGTTATTATGTTCAATGAGTTTTCATACTCGAGTTGATTTGGTGAGTTTGCATATGACTACCTTTTATGTGATTCTAGGTATGATTTGATTGTCCATCTATCATTTGGTGCTTAACGGTAATGGTAAGACTATGACTATAGCGATCTCGGATAGAGAAAGGTTAGAGTAGGAATGGGCGTACAAGCCTAAGCCAACTAAAGTCATATCTTTTACCCGAGCAAGGAAACTAGTGAGACAGGGTATTTTGCATATTTGGCTCATGTTTGGGATGTTGATATAGAGGCCCTTTCTATTGAATCCATTCTTATAGCATCCAATTTTAAGGAGATTCTCCCTATCGATTTTTCTGGTATACCTCCAGGATATAGATTTTTGCAATAACTTAGAGCCAAGCACTCATCAATCATTATTCCTCCATATCGTATGGCTTCGGTAGAGTTAATAGAGCTTAAGACTTAAGATCTAAGAACTTCTAGATAAAGGTTGCTTCTATTCTAGTGCATTCATATGGGGTGCTCTAGTTTTTATGGGGTGCTCTAGTTTTTTTGTTAAGAAGAAGGATTGTAGTATAAGGATATACATAGACTATCAGTAGTTGAATAGGGTCACCATCCGAAATAAGTACCTGTTACCTCTGTAAATGATCTTTTTGACTAGTTGCAAGGTGAATTAGTGTTTTCAAAAATTGATCTAAGGTATGGTTACCATCAGCAAAAGATTAGGCCTAAGGATGCACCAAAATGGCATTCAGAATTTGATATGGACACTATAAATTTTTGATAATATTGTTTGGGTTGACCAATGCACCTGCATCCTTCATGATTTTGATAAATGGGGTGTTCAATCCCTTCTTGGATTTTTTTGTAATTATGTTCATTGATGACATTCTGGTCTTTTTGAAGAGTAAGAAAGAGTGTGCAGACTATCTTCGTATTGTTCTTGGTGTACTGGGAAAATAGAAATTATACGCAAATTTTTTAAAGTAAGAATTCTAGTTGTATTTAGTTTCCTTTTTGGGGCATGTGGTTTCAAAGGAAGGGGTAGTGATAGATCCCTAAAGGATTGAAGCAATCAAGAATTGCGTCCGACCTAGTTTTTAAATTGAGGTTAGGAGTTTTATGGGCTTGCTAGCTATTTTTGATGGTTTTGAAGAATTTTGCTTCTAGTGCCATGCACATGACAAAGCTAGCTCAAAAGGAAGTACTTTTGAGTAGACTTACAAATGTGAGGAGAGCTTTCAAAATCTCAAGACTTTTCTAACTACAGCATTGATCCCTACATTGTCAATTGAAGGTAAGAGTTTCATTATTTACTGTGATGCTTCACATGTGTGGCTTGGGTGTTATGCTAACGTAGGATAAGAATGTTATAGCTTATACCTCACAGAAGTTGAAAATTCATGAGAAGAACTACCCAATTTATGATTTTAAGCTGGAAATGGTAGTATTTTCTCTCAAGATCAGGGGACATTATCTTTTTGGTGTCACGTGTGAAGTATTCACTGATCATCATAGTCCACCCATGTGTTCACCCATAAGGACTTGAATTTGAGACAACAAAGATGCATGGAGTTACCTAAATATTATTTTGTCACCATTTAGTATCATCCAGGTATACTAATAGGTGGCAAATGCATTAAGTGGAAAAACCAATTAGTGTGGGAAATCTAGCATATTTGGGTGCATCTAAAGGAACCTTGGATAGAGTGATTCATGTATTAGAGACCAAGTTCATGAAGTTAGGCATCTTAGAGAAGGGGGTGTTGACAATTATAGAGGTTAGACCCACATTTATCAAGGAGAAAAAACAAAGTAGTTTGAATAAGAGGTTAAATGAGCTTAGAAAGAAGATAGTGTCTACCAAGGAAGAAAATGTTGCTTTTGATGTAGGTGGCGTGCTTAGTCTTATAAGAAGGATGTGTATTTCTTGAGTGGATGTAATAATTCAAAGGGTGTTGACAGAGTTTCATAGTTCCTGGTACTCTACTTATCCAGGCGTGATAAAGACGTATCGAGATTTGAAGCAGCTTTATTGATGGCCTGACATAAAGAAAGACACAGCTGAATTTGTGTCCAAGTGTCAAAATGATCAGCAAGTGAAGTATGAGCCTCAAAGGCCAACATGTTTACTTTAGAGAATGCCCATTTCTGCATGAAAGTGGAAAAGGATAGATATAGATTTCATGACTCTTCCTAACACCTTGAGAAAGTATGACTCCAGTAAGGTTATGCTTGACAGAATGAAAAAGTCAACTCACTTTATTACAACTAGAGTGAATTATAATGCTCAGTAATTGGAGAAAATTTATATGAAAGAGATAGTAAGGCTACATAGGGTTCCCTTTTTTATCATCCTAATTCAGGGTATGTTGTTTGCATCAAAGTTTTTAGGGGAAATTACATGAGTTAGGCACTCAACTCACTTTTAACACAACTTTTCATCCACTGATTGATAGGCAGTCTAAAAGGATGATTGAAGTGTTGAAAGACATATGAAGGACATGTGTAATTGACTTTGGGATCAATTCAGATAAGTTTCTACCAGAGTGTGAGTTCTTCTGTAATAGTAGTTATCACTCTAAGATCGACATAACATAGTTTGAAGCACTCTGCGAGAGGGGATATAGATCGCCCATAGGTTGGTCTCAGGTTGGAGATGTAAAACCTTCGGGGGGTTGATTCAGTAAAAGATGCTCAAGATAAGGTAAAAAGTATCAAAGCGAAGCTCCTAGCCACCCAAGGTCAACAGAAAGAATACGCATATCACAAGGTGAGGGGTACAATATTTTAGACTAGTGAGCAAGTGCTTCTTAAAGTTTCTATCACGACCCGAGGTTAGGGCCTAGAAGTGACACGGCAATTGGGAACCCGAGAGTCCCTAAACAAGCCTCAAGTATCTAAATCTACATCATCGGTTCAGGAATAGCATGCATACAATAATACATAGTTCTAGGGAACGAGGAATTAAGACTCATGCTATGGGGGCAATACGGGGCTAGGGACTTTCCACATTTCCTCAATGACCACACACATAGCCAACTAGGAGCCTCTCATAAATCATTCTAAGAATACACAAGCAAGGTACTAGATGGGACAAACTGATTTCAGAAGAGTTTGCATAAGGTCCAACAGGTGCCTCTAGTCAAAAGGAACGAGGGCCATGACAAGTTCCAGGTTCACCCTCAATAAGAAAGAACATTTGAGATAGCATAAAAACAAAGGTAGTTGGCTCGTCCTTGGAAGACGGGACTCACCACAGTACTCCGGGGATGGACTATTCGTCAACCTGTTGATAATCAAAGTGCTCGGCCCGTACATAGTAAAATCATGTAGGCATAGAGTATGCGTTAGTACGTTTGAATGTACTAAGTATGCGGGCATGCAATGCATATGACTTACCAAACCTGCATTTCAATATTAGATAACAAAGGCCCATAATATAGAAGAATTGTATATACAACGGAAACATATACAATATGTCATAAAATTTATGATGCATGAAATGCAATAATGCTCATATATATAGTGGGGATGGACTATAACCGACAAATCAAACTCATGCGAGCTATTACATGAATTAGACTAATTGAGACCTCCCACCGGTAGGGAGAAGATTACTTGCCAAAGGTATCTACATCACACCTTACGACCACGTTTTTCAGTGGATGGTCACCTTCTTTACGACCCACTTTTCAGAAGGATTTTTCATAATTATATCATATCATAAAAATAATAAACGAATAACCATTCCTTATGACCCGGTCTTTTCGGTAATGGCAAACTTTTCTATGTTGGCACATAGTTCAAAGAAAGGGAGAGGGCCCTTAGGGATAGCCCTAACGCCTCAATCCATCAATGCTAAGTCAACAACATCCCACTCGAATACTTATACATATATGTGCTTCCAAGAGATACCATATTTTCATTGCAAATCTGTTCAATGCACATTTAGGCTCAAATGCCAAATCATAAGTCATAGTCATAATACTCATGCAAGGAATAGCTCATCTACATATACGGAGTGGTGCAAGCACCTATAATGCTCAAAGAGACATAATCATAGACATATATGTGATCACATTCTTGTCATAACCAATACCTTACCTAAAATCATATCATAATCGTTTCATAAAACATAATTGGGCTTAACCCACTTCATAATTTCCATATACCAATGCCCATGAATGCAATGCAATGCATGATGTGAAGATAGCATGGATAATATAGATTCAAGTTAAAATCAACATCATAATATGAAATTGAATAAATCCATAATTAAATCAATATCTAAATCATAGTATAAGTCACCCATGCATAGATCAACTTTAAAGGGGACATACATGTTCATAACTTCATAACTCAATGTAAATCATAATAATAGTGTTCAAAGTAATTTAAAATCATAGGTAGAGTGCAACCCATACATCAATTGGATTTAAGTAAATCAAATAATGAAAATTCATATTTAAAGTAGGCTAAATTCATGAAATGAATTGAAAGATTTTTGGGTCTTCTTGTTTGAAAGGGACCAAGAATTAATCCCACATACCTTGATTGAGGAACTGAATTTGAGGGATGAACTTAGCTTGAATTGGACTCCAATAGAACCCTAGCTTTGATCCTTGAGAGAGGAGTGTATAGAGGAATGGGGAGGTGATCTTGTGAGGGGTAGAAGGTTTTAGGAGAATGAATTAAAAAGGGAGGGGTTTCAGCTGAATTAGGGGTTTAGTATAGTTAAAAAGTCATAATTCATGATTAAAATAAACCAAATTTACATAAACGCTATAAATAAAATAGACCAAAATTGGGACCGTCAGGTCCACACGGTCCGTGAAACGTAACACGGACCGTGTGACTCCACACGGGCCGTGACGTGGACCGTGTAGCGGTACTTCAAATAATTTTCGCACGTAAAAGTTACAAGACGGTACTTTCATATTTAGAAAAATTTTATGCAGTGAGTCATACGGAGAGCCACACAGTCCGTGACACATCACACGGACCGTGTGAGTGGCTGTGTGGCCTCACTTGGCCAACATTCTCTTCCTTCTCAAATCGTCCCAACTATGAATCGGACCAAGTGTCCCTTCATGGGAGGCCACACAGTCCATATAGCTTCACACGGCTCGTGTAGGCTCTCCGTGGAGTGATGCCTAGCAGTTCACTTGGGACAATTACAAAAGTTTTGGGAAACGCCACTCGAAAAATCCGGGACCTTACAGTTTTAGCCATGGAAGGAGTTATGAGATTCAGCAAGAAGACCAAGCTCAGTCCTTGCTATATTAGCCCATTCAAGATTCTTAATCATGTAAGGCCAGTGACTTATAAGTTGGCTTTACCACCTAGCTTATCTAGAATCTATCTAATATTTCATGTGTCCATGTTGAAGAAGTACCATGAGGATAGATGTTACATCGTCAGGTAGGACTAAGTCTTATTGGACAAAAATCTTCTGTATGAGGAAGAACCATTCTTAAGCTAAGAACCAAAAAGATTGAGTCGATGAAGGTTTAATTAAAGCATTGTCTGATTGAGGAAGCTACTTAGGAATCAAGAAGGATACGCAAAATAAGTATCCATAATTATTTAATGATTTAGGTACTACTTTAGTCTTGTCTTAGCCTAGTTTTCCTATTTTGATCATTCAAAGATGAGTAGTGGGTAAATTGATATCTATTATAAGAATATGCACCATCATTATGGATAAACCAATAAAAAAAAATTTAAATCATAAAACGTCTAAGTAGTAACTTGAAAAATTTAAGCCTAGATTAGACTCAGATGAAATAAGAGACAAGCAAGGTATGGGATGATTTGGTATTGGATTAGGGTTTGATTTATGAGCTTGATCATTTCAGTTGATTGCCATGATGATAAAAAGCTTGTACAACTTTAACGAAATCGAATTTGGGCAAATAGATTTTTCAAAATTGATTTTGGCGTCAAAGGGTAGTTTTAGGACTTCAAGCATTAAGGGTGTGTTGTAGAATGGAGGTTTGGGATGAGATCTACATGTATTTATCTTCGTACAATCCGCCATGGCGGGATGAGTTCCAGTATAGTGGGGCAGTCGTATATTTACGTTAAAAAAGTACCAAAATCATTTTTAGTTTTTTGCTACTTCATTTAGAAACTAGAGATGACCTATAATTTTTTTTTAGTTTCCAACCAAGTTCTCTGGTAATGGTAAGTTAATTATTCCTCTAACTTGTAATTCGATTTCTAGACCATAGAATCTATAGATATCTCTTAGATGAAGGTTTTGGTTTGAAACTAATGATGAAAAAAGTCCTAATTGAGTGAGATGATTATGAAAGTGACCAAATATTAGGATTTTGATATAACCCAAATAATGTAGTCCATTGTTCATTGATTTCTTATATGCTTAGTCTGTCTGGATCAAGAATGAGCCAACATATTGGAAAAGGGAAAGCTCTAGTTCTTCAGAGTTCCCAAGGATTTGTTTTAGGCATGTGGTGATTTGTTTTACCTTCTGTGTGATATGCGCTTGTTAACTGCATCATTGGTTTTACTTGTATGTACATGAATTGGGAAGATGAAATGAACCTAATGAAATGACTATTTTTAATTAATTTAGATCCAATAAATATGTTACTTGATTGTGCAAGTGTGTGAACCCTATATGGTGATTGTAATTGTGGTTGTTGCTTCTTGGGTGGGGTACCATGTTGGTACATATTTATATCGAATACCATGCCAATACATATTTGTATTAGGTATTATATTGGTATATAATTGGATTAGGTACCGCATTGGTACACATTTACATAGGGTACTATGTCAATACACATTTGAATCTAGTACCACACTGGTACATATTTGATCTTATACCATGCCGATATATATTTGATTAAGTGTCACACGAACACACTAACTATTGGAATAAGTGTCATGTCGGTATACTAAAAGTTTGGTATAGGTTCTATGAGAGGACCATCTTGACTAATGCATTTGAAATTAATATCGTGAAATTATATATTGATCATGAAATATCAACTTGATAATGTACTTTTGTATGTGTGTAACTTTACTATGATTTGGTTACTTTCATATATTGCATTTACTGGCATGGTCGCACACTCCTATTGGTACACTGTTGTTGTGTGTAATGATATTGCACTCGCTCTTTCTTTTATTGAGTATAGAACATCTTTAGGAGTCTACTAGTAGACCTCAGTTAGAAGATCATTGATCTATCGAATTCAAGGATGAATCAGCTCTTTTTCGGCTACCGTGAATTCACCTAGGATCTCAGTCCATTCTCTTTTGACCTAAATATTTCAAACTTATTTTGTATTATTATTTTTAGGGTTACATCCCTTATTCTTAGCCTTTAGTAGAGTTTTTGTATGATGATTTTCAGATTCTAGAGAGGTTAATTTTTGAATTGTTTAATAGCTTGTTGAGTTTATAGGAACTCGATATTTGACTGTTATTTAAGCTTATTTTAACATCTTTAAATGTTCAATTCGTGTTAGCATGCTTAGTTGGGTTGTAGTGATGATTTTGAAATAGGAGGGTTAGCATGAGCGCCAATGATGATGTGTCAGGATCATAAGAAGTATTCTGGTTAGATCTACAATGACTTGAAGTAACCTTATGGTCTGGTATGATTCTAGAATACACATAAAACATTAATTGAAATACTAATACGAAAACTAAAAATGAGATGGTCTATTAAAATTCAAATGTTAAGTAGGCAAATATCTTAATTAAACATAAGCTGAAAATTATCGCCTGACTATTTGAAAGCCCCTGGTAAGATAAGTTGCTGGGACAAACCCACAACAAACTCTAACATGTCCGAAAATTGAAAGACTGAATAAAAGAAATAAACATGACAAGGATTTACTCAAAAAATGAGGACTCACCAAATTGGGTTATTGCTTATCGGAGATCGTATTAATTGCGAGCTAGATATTAAACGTCCAACTCTATATTATAAAATAATATACCGTGATAAGTATGCCGTTTATATTTTGAATGTATTGAGTATGAGGGGCATACATAAATAAACTCATAATTGAATATGCTGAATTTGAAGAAATTAAATGATGTAATGATCGAGTTATGAAACATACAACTGAAAATATAGTAAAAACATTTTGAAAACTAAAACAATTGACTACAAGGTAATGTAACATTTGAGATTAAACTATGAGAGATATCATAAATCATCAGATAACTATGTAAGCTACTAAGTGAAGTTTGATGAATAATTTCCATCAAAAGGACTTGATGTATTTTGTTAGGATATAGAGGCTGATTTGAGGTAATATCGTACCACTAAGCTAATGTTTCTAAAAGACTAAGGAATCATGCCTCAACTAATGGATGACCCTTAAATTTTGAAATTGATAATCCCAGAGATGCATTTGAAATAACATGATTCTGAGACGTAAAAATATCTATGTTCCAAGTGTTCATAAAAGTACTGCTTAGAAATAATGAATTATAGTTCGAAAACACATAATTAAACTATACATAAAGAAGAATATTAAATAAGACAAAATTCTTCTTTTCATAAAATTCTAATTGCTATAGAAATAATAAATTGGAGTGCTAGGTTTACTTTGTGACTCAATGGGTGAAAACATCCCTATTGATGAAATCCTACACACCTAGGATGAAGATACAAGCTCAAAGTTTTGAATAGAGACTTGAAAATGAGGAACCCTAGCATTTGCTTGAGAGGAATCTTGAAGAAGAATCTAATTTATAAATGTTAGGGCATGAATGGATGGGTTTGGTCAAATAATTTCTTTTTAGTCTAATTTATGACACGTTAAAATGACATGGTATAGAGGATAAAAGCATGAAAACGATCAAAATGACCATGAAAGAAAACTGACTTTGACATATTATTTGAGGCAATCTACAATCCTTAGATCCATCTACAGATCATAGGTGCCTGTCCATAGAAATCAGGTTTAAGTTATTGAGTCTTTGAATCTACGAGATTTCATTTACAATTCGTGATTTCATCAATGGACCATTAAATAATGTCTATAAATATCAGGCTGAGATTTGAGTTTATGAAGTTTGATATAATTCGTAAAAAGAATTACGGCTTGTAAACTAAGCTCATTAATCTCATACTTAAAATCAAGTTTGAAGACTTGATATAAGACTTAATTCTATGGCTGCTTAATTTATCTATGATCTATATATAACTTGACACATAACAACGAGACTAATTCTCATTCTTTGAAGTTGATTTTTGAGTCTCATCTATTATTTGTGGTTCTTTTTATGACCCATAGATGACCTCTGAAAATTTTAAAATTTTACAGACTTAAAATTTTATAAACTCCTCTGATCCAAACTTTACAACTTCTGGGATGTTATAACAACATTATATATTTCATAAATAGTTCAATTTCCTATATTAATATGTTCAATTAAACAAACAAAGATTTATCCGAATATTAATAAATAAGTACCCTATCTTTTTTAATTTGTGTATAACAATTTTATTTTTAGTCAATTTAAAAAGAATGTGTCTTTTGTTGAGTAATTTTTTAATTTTAATCTTTTACATGATATAAATAAAATCACAAGATTAAATTAAGGACTAATAATTCTAGATAATGCCATAAAAAAGACATTTTGATATATTTGAAATACATTTAATTTAAGATCACAAGATTCAATTTTTTTTTACTTTGTCAAACTCCATACTTAGTCTTAATAGGACAAATAAATTAAAACTGATCATAGATAATAACATGAGGAGATGAGCTTCTTGTCCGGTTATAAATTAAATAGAAAAAATAATATTTTAAAATTACTTATATATAAAAATAAAATTTCTCATACAAGAATATAAATTAAAAAATTTGAAACTAACTACAAAATCATTTTTGTTATTCTTTAAAAGAGCATTTCATATCGATAAGAATAATGCTAAATAGAGCATATTATTAAAGCATGTATTACTTATGCTTGCAGTTTTCTGGAGATATTATTTTTTATGTATTGTTTGGTTTGGTATATTAAAAATGACATGAATTGCATAATATTTGAAAAAAATATTTATTTACAAAAATATCCTCCACAAATATAAAAATATAAAAAAAATTGAAGAACAATTATGTCTTTAATCATATTAATGCATGCATCAAAAGCCCTTACATTATTAATACTATAAATTTTCATATATTAATAATACACATCTCAATAAAAAATAAAATATCTAACTTATGCAATTATTAGTTTTGAAAGACTATACTAAACTAGATACTATTTAATACATACATTCAAATAATGAGCCCTAATAATACACTTGTGAAGAACCGCTGAAAATCAAGCATGCAACATTTCGAGAATATATTTTCAGCGGAAAATTTTCTTCAAAAATTAGTAAGATAAATGAATTAATTATTATTTAATTTTGAAAATGGGGAAGTTTTATTTGTTTGATTCTAGAAGTTTAATAAATTGGTTCTTTAGAAAATAGTTATTCTTATCGTTTTATTTTTACTTATCAACTTTACTTATTTCATAATTTTAAAAGATACTTGCTTTAATCCCTATTAAGTAAATTATTGAGATTTTTTCATAATTCAAATTAAATAAATTATTTAAAATTTACTGAATTTCCCCCATATTTAATCCTCATTCATTGAGATTTTTAATTACTTTTTATTTTTAAGAGAATAATTTATGCATAATCAAAAGAGTTATAATCAAAAGTAATTTTTAATTTGTTTTCTTAAATATTTTTCAGAGGTTGTTATATTTAAACAATTGACTTAATATGGATTAGAGATAGATTGGTGAATAGGCAAACAATAATTATTTTTATTGAATTTGTGAGAGAATGCACACATATTAAGTAAAATATTCAAAGACAAAATTTACACCATGCTTTCTCCGATTGCCCTTATAAAATCATAAATATGTAGTGTAATTTATCTCTTAAAAGATATAAAAGTTAAAAGAAAAATATAGAAAAAGTTTCAAACATTCACTTTGAACTTTGACCAATTCAAATGTTTTGAACAATGAAAAAACCTAAAAAAATCAACTAACTTGGGACGAAGAAGAATACATTTTACTCTTCTCAGATCAACTTGTAGAATTTCATTGAATATATTATTGTTGTTTAGTATTAATATAGAAGACAAATAAACATAAATAAAGAGTATATATATAAAATATTAACATGAGTTGTGCGACTATTTTTAATCAGAGATTTTGATTGAAGACATGAAGAAAATTATGGTGAAAGCGTCACTCCTAAATGAACTCAATAGTGCATGATTTGAAGCAAATTATGGGGAGAGCATGGAGTCAATAGTGCATGATTTAAGTTTAATTGAGATGAAGTGGAGGCATAGTTTGAGAAAGGAAAGTATATATAAATATAAAATAGAATAGAAATAAAAAAAGGAAAAGAAAAATGAGGTTAACGTTATTGTTGATTGATGAGTCATAAGTATCCCGTTTCAACCCTAAGTTGTTCACTCACCTATTTCTTTTGTTTGCGCCTTTCCCTCCCCTTTCTCTTTACAAAATCAAAGGCTTTTCCCTCTCAAATCAAATTAAATCATGGGTAAATACTTGAGAAAAGCTAAAAATACTGGTGATGTTGCAGTCATGGAGCCCTCTCTTGGTGTTCGCACCAGAGCAAGAACCCTAGCACTTCAATCTTCTGACTCTTGTTACCTTCAACTTCGTTCCCGCCGCCTTCACAAACCATCCACCACCCTCCCAAGTCTCCACCACTCTGCCTCTTCCATTACCCGAAAAGAGGATGTCAATCATTTTGAACCCAGAGATAGGTATAAATCGCTTCCCTGAAGTAGTAGTAGCACTGCGCATACTAGTTTTGTTCTGTCTTTGAGCCGGGAAAGAGGGAAGATGATTTTTTTGTCAACTTCTATGGAATCTTGCCTCTGTCCCCTTCCCCCTTCCTCTCCCTTGTTTGAGACTGTAAATCACTTTGATGCTTTTGTTTGAAAGGGAGGCCCCTTTGAGCGCCTTTCACATTCCCACTGACTTTTCTTGTGCTTTTTAAAGTTTGAAGAGTATGATGCTTTTTAATTTTTTAAAAAATGTTTGCTTTGTAAGTTTTCTCTCTTGGGTTTTGTTTCCTTAATTTCTTCATCTTCATATTGTTTCTTGGCCCTTCTTGCCTGCTTTTGGTTGTAGCTTCACGTCTTTGGGACCTTGAATATCTTGTTGCACTGTCTTCTAGTGTTATATTTAGGCAAACATTTATGGAGAAGGGTCTAGTGTTGCACTGTCTTCTAGTGTTATATTGAGTTATCTTGTGTTACGTATGAAAATAAAACCTTCTTTATTCTTACTATTGAAGGGTCTCAAGATGTTGGTCATCTGTTATTGTTTTTTGATAAGGAATAACTGACTGCCAATTCTTGTATTCTATGGAGTACAACCTCTGGAATACCATATTTCACTGCGTTGAACATGGGCTTACTCTCATTTGGTGTTAGAAAGTGCAAAACATTGCAAAAAGAGCTTAATTTTTTTGCCGCGGAGAAATGTCTTTAAATGCAGCAATATGTTCTGTTTCTGTTACTGCTGTCTCTTTTTATATATGGAAGCCCCAAACTTTTTCTATTGTTGGACCTTTTTCTTCTTTTGCTTTCCAAGTTTTGTTTTCCCTATAGTAAACTAGTATGTGAAAAATGAATTTGGACTAGATTCTTGCAGATTGTGTAGTTAATTGGATCTAAGGATAACAAATTGATATTTTATTCTTTTTTTTGTCTAGTATCATATTCTTAAGCACTGTAACTGGTCATGACAGAGCTATCTGTTTATTCTGATGCTCTAAAGGATGTATGGTGGTCAGTATAATGAGGAAAGAAAAAGAAGAAATGAGGGTTTGGTGATCATGGATACACTTTGTAATATAGAAAAATATTTAAGCTTATAAAGCCATTGATTACTTTTTCTTTGCACTATGTGCCTTTCTCATGACATGTCCTAGTCGTGGGGTCTCATATTGAGAGTAAGCCAAGGCAAAGTCTCAGCAATATTCTTCTAGGTTAAAAATAGGATATCCCTTTTCACCCGTCTGTATTATTTGCTGTCCTACATTTTCATTGGAAAAAAAAAATAGTACTAGTAAGTAATTTTTTATGTCCGGTTATCGTATTTCAGTACTTTATTGTCCCTTTTGGGGTGTGGAAGATTAGGCAGAGATAAGGTTTCCGTACACACTCTATCTTCTCTAGACTTCACTTTTTGGACAACCTTGGGATTGTCGTTGACTTTTTGTTGTTACATAGATCTTTAGCGGATGAAAATAAAAAAATTGGCAGTGATTTATTGTGGTTCCAGGAGAATTTCTTGTTTTCTCTCACTCAATCAACACTTTGCATATTGCCTCGTAACTGATAATTGTGAATTTGTTCTCTGTTGTATAAAAAAGAAGCACTAGAGAAAGCACACCTTGCAGCATGGTGAGGGAGGTGGATGCTATGGTCAGCCCTGGTTCTGCAACAAGGCGAACAGAGTTAAACACAACAACGCAAAGAACAAGAAACTTTATCCTCAGAAACATCCCTTCAGCTCATGAAATCGAGGAATTTTTCACCTTTGCTGAGCAGCAACAGCAGCGCCTTTTTATGGACAAGTATGTAGTCATTTTCTCTTGGATGTTGTCATATATAAATATATTTTACGATGGTTTATGTTGGAACTAATGTGAAAATTTATTAATTTCACCCACCAGGTACAACTTTGATGTGGCAAATGATTTACCGCTTTCTGGCCGGTATGAATGGATTAGGGTGAATCACTGAGCTGGGGGTGATAAAGATCTAAATTTGGAGCAGGGGCGTGAAGTTGCTGGATATTTTATGTTCTTCCCCAACTAAATTATTGTATAAATAGAGTGGTGTAGTTTTAGTGTATCTGTTAGATGGCAGGATTACACATGACTAACAATTTGGAAGTAGAATAGGCATAAATTGTCGATTAGGCTTTGATTGTCTTTGTAACTTGCAAGGTGACATAGCCAACGCCTTATGTACTTGTCTTCTTTTTAATTTTAGTAATCAATTTAGGATTTTAGCTCATCACCTCTGTCTTCTCTTTCTATCTATATCTCCTATAGTATCACGTGACATCAAAAGGTTTGGGCAAGTTGTCAATTCTGTGGTTAATATAATCTGGCCCTTTTTTTACTTCCCAACCACATTGTTGTGCTATCAAGTCTTCTGACTCTACTTTGATCAGCATCCTGCTCTCTATTGCCTCACTCAGAAAGGAACTTTTACCTTTATCATATTTGTATTTGAGGGCAATGCAAGGATAGTCTATTATGACATAAGCTTATATTTAGAGGTGGCTTTTTTTGCGATTTCAACTATTTTTGATTTGTTGTAGCTTTTTACGCGTAATCTTTTTTGTATTTTAGAATATTTCAGAAACCTCTTCCAAGATTTAGCTACATAACTTTGATCTCTCATGTGACATATGATACCACACATACACTGGTTATTTTGAAATTTGAATTCTTTTAACGTATTTATCATCAATGCAAAGGATGTAGACTTTTAACTTATTTTTGCTGCTAATACTATTTTTTAAAATTAATTTTATAAACATGTTTTTATTAGTTTCTGCCATTTTTATATATTCTATTCACTATTACTGCTAAAAAAAAATAAAAATGAAGTGTAGGTATTTGCTCTCTTCACTGTCGTTGGATATTCGAATAAAAATAAGGTTTACTTGAAATCAATTCTTTTATAAAATAATTGAAATACCAAGAAGTAAAATATCTTAGAAAATCTTTCAACTCTGTCCCTGGCCCCTCTGGAAAATTCCCAAGACGTTTTTCAATTTCATAATAAGTTACTTTATTTTGTTTTTCTATTTACTTTTAATAACTCTTGTTTACTAAAACCATTGTAGTTTAGATCATATTCAATGTGTTGATTATAATATTCATAAAAACATTACAAAATAATCAGAAAATCAATTTCATTTACTTAATATTGTACTAATAGTATGAACAAAATAATATTATGTTAGAAAGAAATGAAAAACGTCAATGTGATGATAATGTGTGAGATATTATGCAAACTTTCATTTTAGGAAGGGGTTAGATAAGAAGGATATATATACCTATTTTGCTCTCTTAATGTAGTTTATCTGAGTATACAATTAATGAAATAAAGTCACATGCAAGTGAATCCCCTTTGGGACCATAGTGGCAGTATTATTGGGTTTTCCTTTGTTGAGGCTTGTATGTTGGTCTAGTCAGAACTATCAATGTCAGTGGCAATGAAGTTTGTGTTTGTGTGGTTGTGGTGGGGAGATTTTTGCCATTATTGTTTCTGTGAATTCGTATATTGTCCTTAGTTTCTGAATAATACTATCACAGATATGCATTTAATATCGTGCATCAACTCCCAAAGACCCCCTCGTGTTTGTTTGTTTGCCCCCTCACATGCAACATTGTACCTTATTGCCATTTCTTCATCCTTCATATGACTGATGATCAACATGTTGATTTTATGATTTCAACTTCTCTCATCACTCTCTCCCATTTGTACCTTCAACTTAATTTCACTTCTCTTTGTTTTGTTTGTCAACGAAATTGGATCGAGTGAATGTTGATACTATAAGAAGGATCTATTATGAGTCATTGAGACCCTCTATAATAGGCACTATTATGACTATGCTTTTATATAATGTGATTCGAGTTTGAAACATGTGACTAGGACAAAGCTGATTGCCAAGTTGAAGGGAGATTTATCCAAGTCATTTGACACAAAGGACTTAGGTTTAGCCCAACAAATTCTGGGGATGAAGATTGTTCGAGAACGAACAAGTAAAAGGTTGTGGCTATCTCAAGAAAAGTACATAGAACGTGTACTAGATTGCTTCAACATGAAGAGTGCTAAAGCTGTTAGCACACCTCTTGTTGGTCATTTGAAGTTGAGCAAGAAGATGTGTCCTACTACAAAGGAGGAGAGAGAGAATATGACCAAAGTTCCTTATATTCAACAGTCAGGAGTTTGATGTATGCAATGGTATGTACCAAACCTAATATTGATCATACAATTGGTGTTATTAGCAGATTCTTTGAAAATCCTGGGAAAAACACTGGGAAGTAGTCAAGTGGATATTCATATACCTGAGAGATACCATAGGAGACTGAGTTTTGGAGGATCTAATCCAATCCTAAAGGGCTATACAGATGCTCATATGGCAGGTGACCTTATGTAACGATCCGAGCTATGCCTTAGACGTGATACTACGATTTAAATTTCGAAAGAGTCCAACTAAGCCTCTTAACATATCATGCATATATAAAGTAGGTAAAGAAACAAAGGAAGTGGAAGTAGAATAAGGAGATTTATCAATATCAACATGGAATAGGAAGAAATCAAGACAACATAGACTCTTTTACACCTTTTATCTGAAAAGCCTCTAAACATGATGAGTTACCAGGATAGGTCCTAGCTAACTCGAATTCTAAGCATAAACTGAAAATAAGGAATGAATAAGTCTAAAAGTAGTCTAAAACATGTCCTCAGATCATGAGTATTCATCAGTCTCTTAAATCGGATATATCACTAGCCACATGAAGAATGGAGATGCTTATCTGACCCTGCATTGTAATGCAATGGGCAAAAAAAAGTTTTAGTGCTCTGAATTTACTAAGTACGCGAGTAATACAACATGATGTAAATCATGATATGCAATTGATCAAAATAAAGGGCATAGTAAGAAGTTTTAGTAAAGCATAAGTAAAGCACAAACATGGCTAATACATGATAGATATCAAAATAAAACCACTAAGGAGCATGAGTCATAAATAGTCATACACTGTATGGGATGTTAATAGTAATTGAAAATAAGATCATGCGAACTATTACATGGAATCTCGATGTTTCTCAACACACCGAAAAAAGGAAGGCCACTTTCCAAGGTAAATTCTACCCTGTTAAACGAGTGCCATGAACATAGGCTATATATGGATATATTAGAAAGTCTGAATAGACAAAATCCTGGGATGACACTTAGTTATAAAACTAGATATTGTTACTAAGGATCCCTTACGTTGAGCCCCCTCCTCGAATTCCACGTGGTGCTAATTCAAAATTCCAAAAAGAATACTTTTCATAAACCATAAAACTTAACATGAGGAAAGAAAATCATAAGATAGTTCATTTTCATAATGATTCGCATAATGTGAGTGTAACGACCCTCAGTTTAGGATCCTAGAAAGTGCATAAAAAGCTGGTCAGAAAATGGCCTGGGGTCAATTTATGAGGCCTATATACGACCCGTAGGTGGGATTATAGCCCGTGGGTCGATTCCTTAAACATGAACTTCAGGAAAGGAAAAACATTTCCAAGTATGGGGTAAACTACATAGCTAATGACGGTCAGTAGAATGATTGATAGTCGATAAAAAGGGTCATAGATGAGAGCATCAGACATGAAGGAAATTTGGAGTTTCTGAAAGTGACCTACGATTAATAGGGCGATCTGTAGACTATTGTATGACATGTATAAACCCTTCATAGATGAATCCCAGAAAAGTAAGAAAGTTAGCTAAGTGTCGTAAGACAAAGGACGACCCATCGAAGATGGTCTCGTGGTTTGGGTTGGCAAAATTGTTTCTGAATATTGGAAAAGGACAATAGGACTAATAGGACTACGGTCCATGGTTCAAACTTCGTAGATTCATATAGGTAGTTTTAATAAAGAGTAGTTTTGTCATTTCTGCAAATCTTAATCCTATACGATCTCATTTTTAAGATCCTAAGGACCCTAAAGCATACCTTAAAGCCCTTAGGACTTTAGTCATTCTCCCATTTTCTCATTCTAAAATTCCTAAGGCAAACAAATACTCTCTCTAGAAAGGTCAAGGCAAGGCTAGGGTTTTCAAGTTCTTCCTAAAGAATTCAAGCATTTCTTCTTGGAGACTAATTGAGGTATGTGAGTTTGATTTGTGGGTATCCTAAAGGATTCAGGATGTAGAATATGCATTTGAAAAGTTTTGTACACATCTCCTAGGCACAAGGGTTGTAGTCCACACTGATCATGCATCACTTTGCTATCTTATGGCGAAAAAGGATGCTAAACCAAGGCTTATTTGATGGGTATTGTTGTTGTAGGAGTTTGATTTTGAGGTGAAAGATATGAAAGGCTGCGAGAATCAAATGTCTGATCATTTGTCAAGACTTGAATCACCAACTTCTATGCCAAGGAGGAGGACTTCTCCGACAAATTTCCTGATGAAGCAGTGATGAGAGTAGCCATAGTTGCTACTCCTTGGTATGATGATTTTGAAAATTACTTAGTGTGTGGAATTTTCCCAAATTTTTCCAATTCCCACTAAAGGAGGAAGTTTTTGCATGATGTGAAGAACTACTATTGGGACGGATCCTATTTCTTTATAGGGTGCACAGATAACATGATCCGAAGATGTGTCCTAAAGTTGGTAATGGAGGCTACCCTAGAAGAATGTCATTCATCAGTTGTCGGGGGCCATCATAGGGGAATATGGACTGCACTAAGGTGCTTCAAAGTGGCTATTATTGGCCGACCTTACATAAAGATGCTCATGAATTTGCCAAGGCATGCCTAAAGTACCAGTTGCAAGGGAATATCTCAAAAAGGCACACTACTAGAAATTTGACCTTTAGCCACGGTTCCAGAACCGTTGCAATAGGCTAAAGTTTCGTCGTTGTAGGCCTATGGCCATGGTTTGAGTAATCGCTAAATTAGGTCGCATAACAATAGATCTATTGCTCTGATTATACCTATGATTACCATAACAGTAGCAATTGAGGTCCCTATTACGATGGTTTTGTCCTTTTAAGAATATCCGGCGGTTCGTCTTATATGGAGATGGTTTCTAACCGTAGCAATAGTACTATAATGCTGCAATTATTTCTATACTATTGCAATAATTTTTCGTGTCTATTCAATAATCCTTCAGTCTATTGCAACGGTTTGTTATTAGTAATGCAACAGTTCTATAGCATTATGGTTGGTAAATGCATAGCTATTGCTACGGTTATTATTTGATAGTGCGACGGTTCTTTACCTATTACAACAATTATTATTAAGCTATTGCAATAAATAATTAGGCTATTGTGTGCAATAATTTTATGGTACTACTTCATGCACGGATAAAGTACTGCTATAATTTTATGTAACATAGTAATTTAACATGAAAATTGATGACAATATAATACCTATTCATTTGTACTACTTCATGCACGGATACCTATTTATCAAAATTACAATTCATGAAGATTCACATACTGATCATTTGGTAATTAATTAGTATCGATAAAGTTAAATATACATATGTCATGTTTTTGACTATTCAAAAAGGGTGAACACACCATAGCTTTAAATTCTCAAAAATACAATGTTTCTAGAATGTAGGTAAGTGATCACCATAAATCCAATCCATCTCCTAGGTCAAAGCTTTCGTATTGCTTTCATCCCCTTCAATTTCATCACCTAAAAATAATGAAAATACAATCACATTGTGATGTCAGAAACAATACCAATGATAAAGAAAATGAATAAAAGTGAAGACGGTTATGATATGCATCTTTATAAAAACTTAAAGGGGCCTTGTAGGCCACCACTTGCTGACGACGGAACGCCTTGTAAATTATAGGGTCCTAATTAATCTTGGAATTAGTTGGAAAGGTATGCTTAGTTTATACCATGCACTGCTAATTAATCAAGATGAGCTGTGCTATATATCCATCCTTCACGAATTAAAACTAGCAAACCAAAAGAAACTTAAATTGCAGGAAGTCAAGAAACCAAAAGAACCTACAGCAGCATTAAAAATTAACAATAAGCACATGAAAGATGCAGAGTATGGCCAAAAAATGAAGAATCTAGACTATAGCATTGAAGATAATCGGTAGGAGAACTAAACTCAAGTCAGGTAAGTCTTCAAACCCGAGAAAATCTAATTTTCCTTATGCTGCTAAGGTGGTACATGACATATAGATGCTTTCAAGGACACTATTTCTAAGGATAAAACATATATAGCTTGGATGCCATGTTTCTATATCCTAAGGTTTCTAATAATTTCAGCAGGAATATCACCAACCAAAAAGTCAAGGCTATCAACATTCGAACTCGCAATACTGATACTATCAGTCTGAGTAATTTGTCACAGCCTGTGCAAAATTCCAAAAATGATCAGGGGATGGAACCAGCAAGGCCCCTGTACTGAAATCACAAGCTGGTAAAGAGCAAGAGGATCACTGGTCATAATGCTTCCATATATAGTCTTAATGCTTCCATAATTTCAGCAAGAATATCACAAGCTGGTAAAGAGCAAGAGGATTACTGATAACACTAGTCTTAATGCTTCCATAAGTAAAGGTGAAAAAGGAATCCAAGCTCTAATAACTTAAATCACAAATGCAACATATATAATTGCTGTAAAAAGCAAGAGGATCACTGGCAAAACCAACAGAATAAGGTCTATAGACCTGTATCAGTCCCAAAAAAGATGAAGGCAGAAAACAGCAGAGACAAAGCTGTCACAAACAACAGCAGATGCTAGAACGTCAACAAACATGCAAGAATGTCAACAAAACTGTCACAAGCAGCAGATGCAAGAACGTTAACAAACACGCAGAATTGTCAACAAAATTGTTACTACTACACAGTAAAGCGAGACTTGATAAACTTGAGACTTGATACTAAAGCGCGCCATAATTTTGAAACAAACCTGAACTGCAAAATTGATTTCACAGCAGAACAGTCACAACAGAGAAAGAAGCAAAGAGAAAATAGAGTTAAATAGAGAACCAAAATAGAGTTATAAGAAGAAGATGATGATGAAGAAGAAGCAACAACAGTAGCAGCAGAAGAAGAGAAAAAGAAGCAGCAACAACAAAAGAAGAAGAAAAAGTTGAAATAGACAGACAATAACCTTGATCAGTCGCTTGTCCAGATGTTCCTTCTGCTGGTGAAGGAACAAATAATATTGCTAGTATGCATGGATCAATTAATCCTGCACACTGAAGTTGTCCAACTACATCTGTTATAACTTCTTGTCGCATAGTTCTCCTTTGTTCCTTCATTTCTATGCCTTCTCCAAGCCTCTCGAATTGTTGCCAAAGTCCATGCTTTTGCAGCTTCAGGAATAATGTATTTCTCCTACAATTTGGTATCATTCAGTTAGCTACTAAGTGTAAAATACTTTAACAAATAATTAAAAATTAAAAATTCCAAACCTTCGTATAATCCCATAAGTCTTTTTTCGTCTCCATGTTCCTCCCGTGAAATACATCAAATGGGCAAAGAGTCGCAGTTCTTGCTAATGTACCTAGGAAGCTAGTTAATTCTGTTACAACTTCATCAGTAGGCACAACAGGATGATTTCGCCCATTGAGCAGGATCAATTTATGCTCTTTTCAGGCATGTACCTTAGGCATTTGCGTTGTACCTCTTGTCTTCTTAATGGAAATGCCTTCAGCTATAAAAAGAATACAGGGAATAAGAAATCGGGGATGAATCCCATATGTTTCTTAGCTTATATATTACCTTATTCTTCTAGTTGTTCATTTACTGGAGGATCGACAGAATTCATTTGATCTTGATCCTCTATAGCTTGTCCTCTAGAGTCTGCTCCTTTACATATTGTCCATCAGCTTCAGATTGTGGTGCTACTGTTTGTTGCTCTTCAATCAATTTTATCAGATGCCCTTTCTCTGATTGTATAGCTTCAACAATATCATTTGTTGTCAAAACCCATCTTTTTTTATTTGCCAAGAATGATAATGATCCAGGTTTAGCATATGTCTTATTTTTAGCCTTTTTATTTCCTTTTGAAGGCTCTTTTTGACTCATGACTGTCTCAACCTGTATAAAAATAAGACAAAATAAGTCAAAGACGTTGAGGAAAGACAAAATAAGTGTAAGAGGGGAAGAAAGATTTTTTCAATTATTTATATTATTGGTATCTAATATCTCTATGATGAATCCACCAGAAGGTTGGGTCAAGTATAATATCTCTATTGTGGAAAATATTACAAGGAGAATGGATAGCACCATGGAGCATCAGTAATATAATAGCAAAGATACAGAAAAACATGCAACACAGGGAGCACATCTATCAACATGTTATGAGAGATGGCAATCAACTAGCAGATTATGTGGCTAATAAAGCAATAGGCAGTGGTACATGCATTTTCAAGGATGTCAGTCAGAAGTGCTACTCTTTTTCAGTGGCTTCCCTTCAATCTCTATTTCTTTTCTAGTTATTTTTTATCACAGAAGTTGAATTTTTCCAGTTAACTAGCAACCAAAGATGCAATTGAAGGTGCTCCTATTTGTTACTTTTTCACCGATCAAAATTCAAGGAGCTTACAAAATCCAAAAAACATAACTAGGAATTATGGAAAAGCAAAAGTACCTCTTTTAGCTAAAATAAAAAACAAGCACATTCTTATAGAAATTAACAAAAAAAGATAAAAATAGAAGCCAATCAATATTTGACATTGATATGATGCAACTCAGAAAGGAATTTAGTACTTACTACCCAAAAATGAAGAAGACTATATATTTGAATAAGTTCGTAAAATCCTTTGTCAATCATCTGCCTCCATCCAATCCCAATCAGTATCAACAAAGTCATCCTCCTCTTCAGATGTTTCCGTAGGTACATCTTGTAAAAGTTGTGCAATGGAAGGCATATCAATGATATCTACAGGGAGATCTTCTCTCGACCATCTCACATCATCAACATCAACTAATCTTTCTGATGAACCAATATCATCATTAGTCTCCCTCAAAAATGTTTCTTCAATATTAGGCCAATTCTCTTCCTCCAAATCATACAAATCAACAGGAACTTTATTTATCGCATAGTAAATATTTTTCTCAATTGGATCGTCAACATAAAATACTTGATATACTTGAGATGCTAATACAAAACGATCATTTATACTACATTTTTTGTTTAAGTATACGCGAGTCAAACCATATTCATCGATTTCATTATGAAACCAATCACATTTGAATAGTACTACACTAAAACAACCCCAATAATCAATCTCAGTGGTATCCTGAGTAATTACGTGATAGACAATCATTCCATCGACAAGGTTTTGGTCCCTTGTACTAACAAAACTATTTGTTGTTGCTGACAAAGTCACTTCACTATTTTGACTCTTACATGGGACATCCCGTGTCTTTGTATGAAATCGATATCCATTAATGAAATATCCGGTATATCGTTTAGCCACAAAGTTAGGCCCTTTGGCTATCTATCTTAAGTGATTGGACACTTCAATATTTTGAACTTTTTCCCTAAATCAATCACCAAATTCTCTGCTATGGATCTTTGCTTTTACCCATGCATTTTCTCGAGTACAATTATCAACTAAATTCTTATGTTCCCTGCAAGTACATATTGCAATTTAATTAATATAAATTTATAAATAAAATCTAAAACACATTATCACAACGTATAAATAAAATTCAAATGAAACAACTATTTTATCTTACTTGATGAATGCCTCGACTTGCTCATCTCCAGTATTGAACAAAACATATCGATTTACTTCAAACCACTCATGATGCTCCATGTTGAAAGTCTTGCCTTTCCTTTTATTATCACTTCCGATTGGATGACCTATCTTAGGAAATAAAGGTGAAAAATCATCTCCTTCTACTTGAGTGTCCTCATCATCCTCAGTTTGATACCTACTGAATCGTGTCTTCACCCAATCAGGTAGGTATCTTGAACAAAAGGTCAAACACTCCACAACTGAAAATCCTCTACTATTGATCCTTCTGGATTTTTTCGATTACGAACAAGCCCTTTAAATTCACACATATTTCTTTCACTAGAATACATCCAATGCAAATGAGTCGGGCCCCCAAGTTTAATTCCATCTATTAAATGGATAGGAAAATGTGTCATTATATCAAAAAAGGAGGGAGGAAAAATCTTTTCAAGCTCACATTCTATATTTATGATTTTAGCCTTCAACTTATCAAGATCACATCTTCTTATAACCTTACTACATATAGATCTAAAAAAATTTCCCAACCTAATTAGAATCAAAGACACATGTTTGGGTAACACTTTCCTGACAACAACTTGGAGCAAGTAATGCAGTATGAAATGAGCATCATGGCTTTTGTATCCCGATACTTTCATCTCTTCAATTTGCACATGATTTGATATATTAGAGGCATACCTTTTGGTAATTTGGCATCTTTTAAAACAGTAGAAAATATCTTTTTCTCCTCTGATATCATGGAAAAGCAAGCTTTAGTAAGATGAATGTTTCCAGTATCATCATCCACTACCGATTGAAGCTCTTCGCATATCCCCATCACTTGCAAGTCATAACGAGAATTTATGTGATCTTTGCACTTTCCAAGTATATCCAATAAAGTTCCAAAAACTATCACAAATATTCTTCTCTATGTGCATCACATCAAGATTGTGCCTCAGTTTGTTGGTTGCCTAATATGGCAATTCAAAAAATATAGACTTGCCTCAGTTTGTTGGTTGCCCAATATGGCAATTCAAAAAATATAGACTTCTTTTCCAATGGACCATCATTCTTCCGTTTTCTTTTCTTTTGCCCCTTTCCAAAAACATTATTGAATTCATGCAGTTCTTCAAGCACTTGTATGCCTGATAAGGGAGTAGGTGCAACTTTATGCTCTTCTTTACCATCGTATGATTTCTTATCTCTTCTATATGGATGATCAAGAGGTATAAATGCCCGATGGCCCATGTAACACATCTTATGACTATGTTTGAGATATTAAGAAGAAGTATTATAATTACAAGTGGGGCATGCCCATCTCCCCTTGGTACTCCATCCGGAAAGCATTGCTAAGGCTAGAAATCACTTATTGTCCACAATAAAGCTGCACACATAGTAAATGCTTGGTTAGTTTCGGCATCATATGTTTTGACTCCCACTTCCCACAGTTCCTTCAACTCTTCAATCAATAGTTGTAAGTATACATCTATATCATTTCCGGGAGATGATGGACTTGGAATAATCATCGATAATATTATATACTCCAGCTTCATACAAATCCATGGTGACAAATTATAGTTCATTAACATAACCAGCCATGTGCTATGGGAAAAACTCAAAGTTCGGAATGGGTTAAAACCATCAGTTGAAAGACTCAATCTAATGCTACAAGCATCACGAGAAAAGTCAGGGTGCAAGGAATCAAAATCCTTCTAAGCTTCTCCATCAGCAAAATGTCTTAAATTTCCATCTTTGGGGCGTTCAGTAGCATGCCATCTCATAGCTACAGATGTTTCGATACACTTGAATATCCTCTGAAGCCTAGGCTTTAAAGGAAAGTACCTTAAAACCTTTGCTAGAATTTAAATGCCCTTATTAGTTAAGCCATCATTAACATTCTCCCATCTTGAATATCCACATATAGAGCAATTATCTAACTTTGCATTAGCTTTCCAAAATAAAATGCAATCATTAGTGCATGCATGAATTTTCCCATAATGAAGACCTAAATCTTTTATCACCTTTTTTGCCTTGTAAAAAGACTCAGGTATCTGAGCAAATGGAAATGTCTCTATTATCAAGTCTAACAAGTCTGAAAAGGCAACATCAGTCAACTTGTGAAGACATTTAAACAAGTATAATCGGATGGTGAAACTCAACTTAGAAAATATACCCTAGATACAACTCTTGTTTTCCTTCCTCAACCAATTTAAAAAACGTTTTTGCATCTTTAGATGGTTCCTCCCCCACTCCTTCATGCCCCAAGTCATCTTCTACATTAATAAAAATATCATGAAATAGTTTATCAATATCGTCATGCATGTCGGAACTTTCATCATCATTTGTTGGAGATGGCTCTTCTCTTGAGGAAATTCGTTCTCCATGAAAATCCCATTTGTTGTATCCATGAATGATTCCGTGACAACTCAAGTGATCCTCAACCATATTTCGACAATGCCAATAACAATTAAAGCACTTTTTACAAGGGCATAATATTTCATTTCCTTGAGAGGCTCGTTCAAATGCCTTATCAAGAAAATCATTAACTCCACGAATATAGTCATCGGTGGATCTTCAGAGATCCATCCAACTTTTATCTCCGGTATCCATTGAACAGCCTACGTGACATTACACAAAACATTAAAGCTGATAATTATATTTCATGAGTATAAGCAGTATAAAGAGAACTTAATCTCAATGTTACAAGATGTTCTTTTACCTTTTTTATTCTAACAAAATCATGATTGTAAATGAACTGACTTACACACAAATTTACCTTTTTTATTCTAACAAAATCATGATTGTAAATCAACTGACTTACACATTGTGTGAGTAAATTTTAATTGCACAATCTATATTTAATGGATATGGTTGTTGTCAATTTCAAAAATAAAGAGAAACAGTTTGCCACAATATGTGGGAATTGACTTTTATGCCACAATCACAAGAGCCAAATTCCATGAAAAAAGAGAAATGTCGAGACATTTCAAATTCAACCAGTTCCATTACCAGAGGATTAAATTTCATACTAACATATTTTAGATGGAATAACTTGTTTTTTCAGTACTTAAATTTAGGGAATTAAATTATTCAGCTTGGTATAAAATTTACTCCTCATATTTGAGTTTTATCATACATTGCCTAATATTATTGCAAAAGTGACTAAGAATGTAGTAATAACTACGAATAAAGATGGAGAGATTTCAGGAAGCAAGAGGCAGAAAAACAACCTACCACAGATGAAATGCATAGGATGCAGAATGTTCAGATTTCACCACAAAAAGAATATAATCACTTGATATATCTGAACAAGAAGTAATCTAATAAGGGTAAAATGATTGATACTCTTTAACAAGCGAAAATTCCTATCAAGGAGCAAAAAATGAAAAATAATACGTAATAAAAGCCTGGTCACATGGACAAATAGCTTTATAAAGAGTAAGCATCAATATATCACACTGCACAAGTACTTTTAAAGTTATGTTCAGTTAAAACTTACGAGGAGGAAAAACAGATCAATATTCATTTTTGTTCCCTTCATTGAGCAAGGTACAAAAATGAATTTAACTCAGTGAAATGTTCATCTTAAGACATGAATCTAGTTTTAGTAGTGATTCATGCAGCCTTATGCTTCATTTAAATGTAAATCAATTCACAAATCAACTTGCATTACATTGAACAGAAAATATAAAATCAAGTCACAAATCACAACCACAGAGATGCAGGGGAACAAATGGTTAAAAGAAAAACTGAAGATCAGATATAGACTTAGCCGATTTCAGCACGAGCCACTAAATCAACAAACACAAAGACTTTCAACCGAAAAAACCAAAGTAATGCAGAACATATACTTCAACAAATCATAATGTCAACAATAAGGTAAAATCAGCTCAATATAGTGAACAACATATGATAACATATACCAACATATATTGAAGAATCTAACAGAACTAGCTAAGAATAGACTTCCTTTCAAAGAATCAACAGAGAACTTTGAAAAATTGGACACTAACATCAGCAAATAACATAGATTTCAGAAACCCATTTGTTATTCTTTGTGATTTTTCAAAACCCTTTAATGAAATTTTTGATTTTGAAAAATAAAGTACATACACTACAAATTACACATTGTGGGGACTTAGAAATCAAGAAATAGGCAGAGAAATAAAAAATCGTACCTCTGGAAGTTCAAAGTTCTCTGTGAACACAAACCCTTGAGACTTATTTCGTAGATCTTTGAGAGATTTGCAAATCAATGAGGTTGTACCTCCAATAAACCCACTGGAGCTCGACCTTTCACCTGGTTCACCTGAGAGACGCAGATTTTGGGTTGTGGGTGTTTGAGACGACGATGATGGACTGGAGATGAGAAATAACGGAGACGAGAAATGCTGACCAGAGACGAGGAATGATGACCAGAGATGAGAAATTCCCTAACAAAGCTTCATTTTCTTCTTCGTTTGATGAACTGGAGACGACGCGAGAACAATGAGGTTCTCTAGTTTTTGTTTCTGCAGAGAGCGTTTTGGAAATAATTTTTAAGAGTAAAAATATATGTTAGGCGCTAGATTTTCTATTAGTGGAGGGAAATATAATAACTTTCGCGGGTTTTTTTTGGCTAAAAACCGTTGCCATAGGTCATCTATTGTGACGATTACGAACAATAGTTGCAGTATAAAATTTATAGCTACATTTCTATGCTAATAGCATGATTTATATTAATCATATATTACCACGGTTCCAAGCGTAGCTATAAGCCATATATT
Source organism: Solanum rostratum (assembly GCA_029948455.1). Lineage (NCBI taxonomy): Eukaryota > Viridiplantae > Streptophyta > Magnoliopsida > Solanales > Solanaceae > Solanum > Solanum rostratum. Next base: position 22,277,864 of record CM057048.1, read on the forward strand.
GCCACAGTTTTGAAATCGTTGCCAAATAACCATAGCAATATATCAAATTTCTAGTAGTGGCATGAATTCCTATTAACCCCAATTTTAGAATTCGAAGTATTTGATGTGTGTGTGGTGTGTGTGTGAGGGGGGGGGGGTGGGGTTCATGGGGCCATTCACAAGATTCTTTGGTAACAAATATACCTTGTTAGCTGTTGACTATGTCTCAAAGTGGGTCGAAGATGTGTCCTTACCAACTAATGATGGCAAGGGAGTAGTGTAGTTTTTGAAAAGAAATATCCTTACTTGCTTTAATACTACTCGAGCCATCATTACGAACGATGGATCCCATTTCTTCAATAAAATGTTTGGGTCATTGTTGAGTAAGTATGGGGTAAAGCATAGGGTAACAACCCCATATCATTCGCAAGCAATAATGGAGGTATTGAATAGAGAGATAAAAATGATTCTAGCAAAGACAGTGAATGGAAGTCAGAGCAATTGGGAAGCCGCGCTTACTGACGCATTATGGGCCTACTGTACAACTTACAAGGCTCCTATTGGAATGTCCCCATATCAACATATGTTCAGGAAGGTTTTCCACTTGCCTTTCGAATTAAAGCATCGAGCTTTATGGGCCCTCAAGAAACTCAATGTTAAATCTGATGAGGCTCTAGAAGCCCGGTTTACCCAACTCTACCTGCTTGATGAATTCAGCTTGAAAGCTTATAGAAGTTTAAAATTGTATAAAGATAAGATGAAAAAATGGCATGGCCTTAAGATCTTGAAGAGAGAAATTACTGAGGGGGATCCAGTGATGCTCTATAATTCTAGGATGCAATTGTTCCCTGGGAAGCTAAAATCAAAATGATCTGGACCTTTTAAGGTCACTGAAGTACTTGCAAATGGGGTAATGGAAGTTGAACATTTCAAGGAGGAGAGATTCAAAGTGAACGACCAAAGGATTAAAAAGTACTATGGCAAACTATTGGATGTCCAGGTGGTTGGTATCATGTACGTGAATGATACTTGAACTTATAACGGACATCGTCATGTAGAGACGTAAACTTAGGCACTCCTCGGGAGGAAACCCAAGTGTTAGTGAGACTATTATAACGTGTGGTGATGGTTGCAGGTGGTGGATTTAAATTTCAAAGCAAGATGAGAAAGAGTGATGCTATGTCGAAGGTCGATAAATCACCAATATGCTTGGTGAACTCAATTTGACCGCCCCTTAAATCATCCAATGATGTCGGGGTTGCTGTTAAGTTTGGTGTTCCCATGTGAAAATTGGCGTACCACCTAGCACAAAGGGCAATATACGGTTTACCTTCCTTTAAGTGCATCACCTGGCACCTTGAGTTGTTGTCAATTTAGGCGATCTCCACTGGAATTCGGCATAGTGCAAAATGAAGATGGCAATCCCTACTGAGACCGCACTTTGGAATGCCTAAAGGACCTTAGGTTGCTGCAGAATTCGGCAGTCTCCATGGAACTCGACATGTCACCGAGTGAAATAAGCGATCTCAAATTTGACTGCTCTTCATGAACAAATACTAAAGATGAGGCATTGTAGATCTGAGTGAATAGGTGGTTACTTGGCGCATCGCCGACCTTGTTTGGCAACATACAGTTTCATCACGTATTGATCCATGGAAAGTGTCCTAAATGAGGTAAGAAAGAGAGACCTTGGGTACAATTGGTGGACCGTTGAATATGCTCTGCAGGAATGAATAGTGACGCGAAAGTCGAAGCACCACATCCTTCACAATGAATGCCTATTAATGTACCTTTCCATCTTCACTTTCCCATCCACTCTCTTCTTGAGTAACCATCCGCACACTACCTTAGGCTTCTCTTTGATTTTTCTTCATTTTCTTTGGGATTAATGCAAGTTCATGCCTCACCATCTTTGTTACTCCCATTATCCACATATGGCGCCTAAGGTATGTAACTTGATTTCATTCGAGTTTGGTGCTATCATGAAATTAGACTTGAAGGGTAATAATGTGTTCTTGAATCTTGTTGATCTGTTTGAAAAGAAAATCTTATAACTTCTTGAATGTTGGCAAGTTAAGCTCCCAAAGCGTTGGAATGTGATTTGTTTGAACTGAACATTGTTGTGGTCATTAGTAGTTAAAATGGCTTGCTCTATGTGTTTTTGAGTGAAGTCTGAGTGACCCTTAGTTGTGATTGTGTGACTTTAACTTACCCGATGATGGATTAGGTGAAATCATTCCTAACATTAAGTCGTCACTCGACCAAAATCATGCTAATGAACTCATTGAGGGTTTGAAAAGAGGGTTGAGTTTTAAAACCTTGTCTGGCTAGTTGCTGTGATGTTGGAAAATTCTCGATAAATTTGGGATATCTTGGTCACCGATTTGATTAGAGGTGGTTGATTTGACCACCAAGGATGACTCGGTGATGAGCTCATTGACCACAGAATTTATTCGGTGGTTCACCAATTAATCTCTGTCATCGCCAAAGGGCACAACCTTTTCCTATTGGCTTACTGCTAAATTCAGCGATGGTCACTTTTGACCGCCCACTGAGCTCCGCGATACGCCAACCTTGTTTGGCAGTCTAAAGAACCCTATTCACCAAATAATTTCTTGAATCCCTAGTATTACATAGATATCTGATCCTGGTGTTTAGCTATTCTTGACATGTCATATGTAGGTAATGACTTCAATGATGAAGGGTGTGATGCGATTTAGGAAGAAAATAGGCAATTTGTGCCACACAACTTTTGGCCCTTTTAGGCCCCTTGAGTTCAGAAAATGGCTAACTCAAGGAAAAATATGCACCCTTACCTACATATGAAGGTTAAGGGTAATGTTTTCAATAACAAGCGTAAGGCTTCGGAGGATCCTCACACTACAGTAGTCAAGAAGGCTAGCGAGAAGAATTTGCCCGACGAATTTGAAGCTAGGAGGGCAAAGAACAAAGAAAAAAGGGAAAGAAAGTTCACTAGGTCACAAGGAGTCATCCCTATTGCAGTCCCAGAAGATTCGGGGTAACCCCACACAGTTGAGCTCCATTTAGGTATGTGGATCATCTGTTATTTTCAAGATATCTTTTGTCATATTGAAGCCATTAATGCTTGTTACATAAATAATTTCTTATATTGGAATGGTATTCTAACTACATACCGCACTTATGATAACTATTGTTACTATAATTGACTAATTGAACAATAAGGGAAAAGGGACTAGGTCCCCTGCGGTAGAATATGATTACATTAGCTATTGCTTGTAACTGTGTTAGCATTAGTTAGACGGGAAGCCACCTGGAGTTAAGTTGTGGGAATTGCTTGCATAAGGAATTAGGAAATAGTGTAGAGTCTGTATAGAGGGAAATATGGCTATAGTTATGGGTGATTGTGATTATTCAAATGTCTGCCCATGCATTGAGGTTACGTATATCTAGCCTTCTATGTTCCTATTACATTCTAGTTGATTGAATTGATGGGATGAATGTTTGTTCTTTGAGGATCCCCTTGGAGATTGCTACATTGATTCTCTGTTACATACCAATGAATGATTATGCCTCTTGCTAGTTGAGATTACCAAAACATTGTTAGATGCCGAGTGGCTTATGACTGTTGTATTCACTGTCTACTATGAGCTCAGGGTTGGAATCCCTATATGGTTCGGATTGGAGTCTTCAGGTATGCCTTTATTCTTACCTTTGCGGATGAACATTTTATTAGTGAGGGATGTTGTAATGACCATCTACATCATTTCTGTGGTTCCTAGAATATTTTAGCAATTTGAGCATTTGCATAGTGACCTCGGGCTATTTGAAACTTATTAACACTAATTGTTCGATTGTTGGGTGAATCATTTGATATTTATGCAGTTCATCGAGTTAAGCGGAAGATTATAACTTTAAAATGAATTTTCTAGTAAAGTCCTAGTAAATGGCCTCGGAATGGAATTTTGATGTCTCCTTTAGCTCTGGAATGGACAAATTAGACTAGGAGCATATTCGGTGCAATTATATCGACTTTTGCAAATTTAGCCACCAGAACGGGCCAATAGTTGACTTTAGGAAATACCCTTGGGTAACGTGTCCAAATGGGGATTCTTACAGCACAGTTAGCTCTAAAATATTGAATTTGGTCTGGAAAGACTTTTTGTTCAGTTCCCGAGGCTTCTAGGTGTGTTTTGGCCCCTTTAGCAGATTTTGATATTGGGAAGTGGAACCCACATTGGATCAAAACAACCTCCGGTTGAAATATCGACTACACTGTTGAGTTTGAAATACTATTTCTAATAATATTTTATACATGAATTTTATTTTTTCAACTTCGAATAGGGCTAGAGCATCAAAATTAAGTTTGAGCGGTTGCTGAAAATTAAAAGGTGATGGGCGACGTCGCCCACTGGGAAAGTGACACATAGCAGAGGCGTTCAGGAGGATATATATGTATATATTTTCCTGAATTGCAAAAATAAAAAGGCAAAACTTTGATCAATGATATCCCTTTCATTTTTATTTCAATTTAGGTGATTCAAAAGGCTAACTTGTGTATTTTTTCGAGAGGAACACCGTGGAAGTATCGAAATTTTCTTTCAGCATGTCTTTGAGTAAATTTGACCTTTTCCTGTTGTATGGTAAATATGTTTTTTGATAACTTTGACATGTAATTTTTTATCCATTTAAAGTTGGATTTTGGTAAAATCTCGGTCTATTCCATGTGTTTTATCGACGCATACGCTGTGGTAATATCGGAATTACTTGATAGAGCTCCATTTAGTTCAAAAATGCACTTTTAGTTGCTGTTTATGTTGTGACCTTTTGGAAAAATTCAAAATGCGACATATTGGCCATTTTTATCGAAATTGAGTAAGATTTTGGTCTAAATTGTACTACTTTTTGAGAGCTACATCATGATATATTCGGGTTCTTTTTATTTTAACTGTATTTTTAAGGTATTTGGCCAAGAAGCTTCTATGTAGCATATCCTTTCTGATAAGAAATGTCATTCGATTTTTGGGCAATTTCTTGATGTTTAGAGTCTCGTTTTGAGCTCACTTTTTGGCTATAGACTCAGGGTGATATAATGATTGTTTTAATTGGGTTGGTTTTGTTCTTTAGGCGTGGGCCTATTTTTTTCGTTGATTCGCAATAGACATATCTTTCCCTATTTCCTGATATATTACAATCAAAACAACCATAATTATATTGATATTCATGTTTTGAGAGCTGAGAGGCATTTGGAGGCAATCAGGAGAGGCAAAGCTTGGGTGGATTGATTTGGAGCACGTGGAGTCACCTTCCAAGTAGGGTGGGCTTTCCTCACCTTTAGATTGAGATGAAATATATGTTAGTGGATTATCATTTGGACTTTATAATACCTATCTCTATCACATTAGCTATTGTTTAATGTTGTGTGGGTGGTGAATACTTCTGATAAAGATTGTACAAGACAAATAGGGCGTGACTGAGATAACGTAAGCATTGATGCTACTTATATATCTAGTTTTGGCTGTCTGGCTACTGGTTTGACCTATTAGGCTTCTCGATATTGATAGATATGCTATATCTAGTATAATTCTGGTGATGTGTCTCTTATGCTATGATTGTGTCCTGTTTAAGGCTAAATGTAAACCTTTGCCCTGTGATTGATACATATGTTTACTTTGATAATTGTTTACCTGTGTGGGTAGTCTGGTACCAGTGTTATGTAGTATTTGAGAGGCTGGTTGTTAGTTATACTCCTGGCTACACCTGGTGGCTCTTTGGTTGTGATTCTGTTGTTGTGATTGTGTCGGTATATCGTGTTTCTGATTCTCTAGTGGCTGGCTTGTGATCTTGATTGTGTGATGGATGCTATACCTGAGGATTTCGCCACAATGTCTATTGTTGGTTAGGATATTTGTTGTGGTTAGAAGTTGGGTTGCTTGTTATCCTATCCTAGGAACCTGTTACAGTTGTTAGATGGCTTGTATATTATTGTTCGAATTATTGGCTATACTTATTAGTTGATTGTTGTTTGTTGTTATGGGTTACCAAATATTTGGGTTATGGTTCTACCTGGGAGGTACATACTACATCCCGAGAGACTAGTTTGGCTATCTAGTGTTATTCAGAATGTGGATTGCACTTGCCGATTGGATTGACTATAATAATTCTAGATACATGTAATGTATTGAGTTGGGATAGGCTTGTTGATGGCTAGACACGATTTTATGTTACGCCTATTGATACGTACATTGGTTTGATTGCTTGTATGTCTGTTGGATTGTCTGTTATTGAGGGACATGCTATATTTTGGGACCAGATTCTGTGTTGTACTTCTGAATATGTGCTGAGGGTATTGCCTGTAGTTCTGTCCAAACACAATTTTCATCATGCCTCAATGTCCTGATCAGGGTACTGCTTGGCCGTTTGTTTACTCTAGGGTACTGCCTAAGTTCGTCACACCCTGTTGTTTAGTCTAGGGTACGACACACCCTGATGTCTAGTCCAGGGTATCTCCTGAGTTCATTATGCCCTGTTGTATGGTCCATGGTACTGTACGCCCTATTTTTTAGTCCAAGGTATTGACCTAGTCTACTCTAGGCGGGGTTTGATGGCCTAGTCCAGACCAGATTACTTACTAGGTCACATCCATGGTTCAAGATTCGAATTTTGTGTTCCTCTATTGCCATCAGAGTTGGGTTACTGGCTTAGATATGTTTGCGTGGTTGAGACCTTTCCCATCAGTTAAAGATCCTTGAATCCCTATACCTATACAACTCATGGTTGTTCATGGGTGTTCTAGGCTTATGTGTCCCAGTCGGCGTATAGACATAGATACCAAGGCCTTATTCCTATGTACAACACTATACCTTGAACCTGTAATAGTCGTGATATGATTCCGCTCGGGTTACGTCGGGTGGTTCCGTTGTACATTATTTGGCCCTACTCAGTTGGTCCCTTTTATTTCTACTTGGTTTTTCTTCTAGTTCTACTCGATTGGGTTCCCCAGAGGCCAAAAACGTAGTTGACACCTGATATTCAGGTTTTGTCAATTGATTTCATTGCATTTCACATAGGTTGTTCGGTTGGGGTTTCGTGGTTCTCCAAACATGCTTATGTTTTGGCCTAGATTTAGATAGCTAGCACTACAGTATTTCATTACATATGTTCTTATCATATTTACTATATTTCACTAGGTCGACTGATGATGCCTACTGGGTGCCTTCCACCTAAACTCACCCCTACTTTTCTGCATCTACTCATGGTGCAGGTCTAGGTACGAGAGGTGGCCATTCATTGGGAGTTTGTAGACATGTCAGGAGAATTCGGTGAGCATCAACAACTTTAAATATTCTACAGTCTCTTTCTATTTTTTGGGTCATCTTCTGTATTCAGACACTGGCCCTGTACAATTATAGTTTTGTCTTCTATATGTAGGAGCTCATTCTGGATTATATTTATGGCTATGTATATATATTTGTATTTGGACTTTGAGTCTATAGTAGCTCTGTACAGGTGACTTCCAGGTCCTAGGTAGATTGTATTTATCGTACTTATATGTTGCTAGTATCTTATCATTAGTGATTCAGGATAGGTGCCATGGGTATTTGGTTGGCTTGCCTGTAGGCGGGATCTAACAAGTACCATCACGACCTGATAAGTCAGGTCCTGACATTATTATAGGCTATCCATAAGTTGTCTACTAAGCATCGCAGTAGTTTATCTATTATATATTCTGGTAAAATTTTAAGTGATAGATTTGATGGAGGATAATATATCAAATTATGTTTTTCAAAATATATTCTTTCCATCGTCTTTTGAGTCTAGGGTCTAAACTGGAATTACCTAAGGTTATGAAGAAATGAATAATGGAAATAATTTGTTAACACATGTAGGATTCATAAGAGAAATGGCACTAAATAGTAATATAAGATTTAAACTAAAAATGGAAGATGTGGTAGAAGTAACGAGAAACTATGGAATAAGGTTAATCAAGTCAATAAAAATAGATCCGGAAGAGTATGTTGGATTAGAATGGAACATAGAACAAGTCAATAAGAAAAAAGGTTTTTAAAACCAAAATCTCACCTAATATATACTTATGCAAAAGGAGAAACATCTATAAGAATTACAAGTTACAATTATACTTCCCAAACAGATTTAGGTGATGAAATAAAAGTAGAAGAAAAAGAATTTATGAATGTAAAAATAATACAAGAAGGATATGAAGTGGACCTAGCATTAGAAGAATCAGAAAGAAAACATGAAAGCAATAAACATATGACCTTCAAATGTAAAGGATGTATGTTAGGAGGTATGGATATAATCAAAACAAAAAGACATTTTAAACTATGCGAGGATAGGACAGATAACTTAGATTTAGAGAACAATATAACTCAAAAATAAAGATAGAAAGCTTACATAGACTTTATGAATGAAGTTTATGACAGTGAAGAAGACAAGAAACAATATCAGAAAAAGATTCTATTAAAAGTCAAAAAGAATTAATGGAATCAACTAGCTTGAGTGTTAGTCCCTTCCAAAGAACAATCCAGCAACATATGGTAGACACAAGTACGAGAAACATACCATGACGAAGAGTATGGCAAGTAAATCCCAAAATGGAAGTAGAAAATTTAAAACCAGTAGGAAGAAGAATGTCTATAGAAGAACCTATCAGGTTACAAAAAGGAGGTAGTAAAGGGAAAATATTGAACACAGCTGCACATGATCCTCAAATGTGGAATACATTAATAGATTTATAGAAACGAATAGTAGTAGCGGACTTTATCAAAACATATCAAGAAACAGATGCAGAAACAATGTATAAATATATGGAGACTTTCCTAGGAGAATCTACAAAAGCTCTATGGGAAACATGTAAGTCAAAATTCCTACACGAATTTCAAGCCTCAGTACACATGGGACCAAACCCGCATATGTTTTACAAATAAACTACATAGTTTAATAATGGGAGAAGACCCAAATAGGTTGTATTACAAAGAAATGATCTAATAAAACTATAACTATTAAGTATTAATAGTTGGTTCCATATAAAGAATTTCCTTACAAAGATAATTATTACTACTGTACAATTAGCGAAAACTTTTGATGAAGAACTCAGAAAAAAATCATTTAATAAATTACCAGGGGCCTTAGGTAGAAAAATTAAAGATGGATGGTGTAAAAGTGAAGGGGTGATTCAAAATTCAACTGCTAGATGGTCAATAGGACATAAAATTCAACATGTATGGTTATATTAACAGATAAATGTACTAATATACAAATGCAAAATCAACTAAAACAAAATGAAATGAGTTTTGTAAAAATATTTTATATATACAACTCAAAGTTATGACAAGGATCAAAATAAACCAAAAAATAGATGTAAAAAGCAAAGACCTGTTGATCAGCCATATAATAAAAGAAGATATTACTTACGAAGATCATCAGCTAAAAAACCATATCTAGATAGAAATAGACATGTAAAAAAAAATAATATAAAAAATGATATAAACTATAAAAACAAATTAGAATGTTTCACATGTGGAAGCATAGAACATCTAGCGAATGTATGTCCTAAAAGAAATAATAGTAGGACTAGGAATTCACAAATAATAGAAGATTTTTATGAGGCTTTAATAAATGTAGAAGAATATATGCCAGACAACAAAAGTATATACTCAATAGTAAGTGTAGCGTTAGGAGAGAAAATACAATCAGGATATTCAGCTTGATAGTGAAGAATTAATAAATGAAGTAGGATTAGATATCAACGGCATAGTCTTAAAGGAATTACAAATAAATACAATGATGAATGTTTTACAAGAATGTAGTCATGAGTTCGAGAAAAATAGAGGAATAGACAAAAGTTAACGTGTAATATGCAAATAGTATCTAAGTAAAAATAAGAGAGCAAAGTGTAAGTTGTGCTATGCAGAATGATGCATCACATGTATATAAAATACACAAAAAATATAAGTACCAAAAGAAGAAGAACCAAAAGAAAAAAGTAAAAAAATAGGTAGCAAAACAAATCCTAAGGATAATTACGTTAAAAATAGAATGAATGAATTAGAACAGAGAATAAGAATATTAGAAAAAGGAAAAAGAAAAATAGAAGAAGAATATATAAGGGAGACAAAACTAATACAGAGTGAAAACTTTATACAGATATCTCAAGAAGCAGACCTCGTGAGCATAGAAAGTGTATCACCCTGTAATATAACTATAGAAAACTTTTTTTATGAAGGTTTAATATGTAATGAAGACAAGAAATTTACTACGATAAAAGTACTTTCTAGACTAAAGATACAAGATATAGAAATAGAAACCTTGGCGTTTGTAGACACAGGATGCATGGGTAGTATAATAAATAAAACAATACCGCGAAAAAATGTAATAAAAACATTGGAAAAACCAGTAGAAGCCATGCAAATGGATGGAACTTATAATACATATGAACACTATGTGGGAAATACTCAAGTTAGTTTTATGAACACATGTATTACATTTTATGAACTAGTGTATACCCTTGATAGAGTATGGGTAAGAGACATAAATATACAAGTAGACTTTGTACTAGGATGAAAATTTATGATCCATAACAATAGAGATACTTTTGTTACAAGAGATTGGGTAATATTCTTTAAGAATCTTATTTTCACCCTAGTACAGACAACCAAAATAAATACCAGAGGTAAACATATCAAACACGAGGTAGAAATTGCATCCGACAAAACTTTAAAGAGTAAAAATTTGCAAACATGTTGTAAAGATTGTAAGGATAAGACTCAATGTTGCAAAGAATTAAAAAACATGTATAATAAAAAATGTGAAGAACAAGATTATGATTATGATATACGAGATAAATATTATACGTTGATGGAATAGAAACCTGCAAGCTAAAAGACTACATACAAAGGATATATATATATATATATATATATATATATATATATATATATATATATATATATATATATATATATATATATATATATATATGTCCTTGGTTGTGAATTGAATCATGTGGTCATCTTCAAGAAGGGATATCTCCCTTTTTGTGGTCATTTCTTTGACTCCGATATTATGTGCCTTGTTTTTTCAGGCTCTCGAGTTTTTTTCTTTCAAGTGCTTAGTGAAGTAATTCTAGCTAATTGGGATGTGGAGTATGATTTTGTGGTATTCATTTTTGGTGATGTGGTTTGTTTTCTGTGTGAAGTTTGATAACTTTTAAGGTTAAATAGTGGGTTGGAGTCAGAATGGTGGTGTCTCGTGTTCGTTTTGGGCTACAAAATGGTAGGTTGATTCGAGAATAGAGTTTTTTTAGAAGATTCATCTACAAGATAAATTTAGGTAAGTCGTGGGGTTTTAAGCCTGTAATTGTCCTATGGAATCTCTGTTTGGAGTGCTTAATAATTGTGGTGTTAGTTGGTTTGAGTTGGTATTGTAGGGATATTATTACTATTGATGTTTGGTTATTCTTGGTAGTTGTGTGGTTGGTGGGTAGAGTTCATGCTATGGGATTCTTTTTGGGCGGTTGTTGTGTTCTCTTGTCACCTACTGACTTAGTGGGTCTTGGACTAGAGTAGTTGGGGCTTGGTTCAACCTAGTCTTTCACAACTTGGTTATCTTTGAAAACAGAGTAGTTAGTCCAAAAGCACTGTGTCAACATGAGCAAGTGATTTCTGGGGAGCAAGAATAGTTTTGAGTTTTTGCTCCTTTTAGGTTTTCTTATTCCAATCATTATTTTTCCCTGATCTTTAGGTGTTGTGTATGATTCTCCCGATGCTAGTGTTTTAGAGTTTGTCAGATGAGCTTTAGATCATATTGGAATTCTTTAGAATAGATAAGGATCAAAAGGACACTTCTAATTGGTAGATATGTTGGATTTCAGAGTTAAGGAAGGTAATTTTTGTGGTAAAGTTGTTTGGGTTCTATTTGAGGTCATGCGTTCCTCAGTCCAGTGGTTTTGGTATGGTTTTGGCTTTCTTTAGTGATTTCAGATACTCTTGGTATAGTTGGGTGGACTTGGTGAATATGATAGGACTTAGAAGATATTTGGTGTTTTGGAGTAAGTTTGGGGCTTCCTTCTAAGTTGGGGTCCTATCATGATGTTGTTCACTTTGTGGGGGTGCATGTGGGTCTAGTAGAGCGTGCAGGCCTAACATCCTCATCCTTTCGTGCTTGAGACTGCGATTATCCTTGACTTTCATAGACGAAAGTCCTTTATAGTAGTTGATATTGTAATGACCCTCCAGGTTATTTTATCTGCTCCTTCTTCTTTACAACATTTAGAGCATTCCTGTAGCATACCTAGGTCATTTATGACTTGCTGGCGCTGATAGTTTGGTTGCCTGGTCATTTTTTTGGTTTTTATACTGGTTTTCCTATTTTGGAGTTCTTGGAGTTTAAACAGTTAAATTCGACCAAAACTCTAGGAAAAAGGCCTCAAAATGGATTCTGATAGTTCTATCAACCCCATTTGGTAAAATTAAGCTAGGAGCATGGCCAATTCAAATACCGAGACCCTCAATGTGAGTTTGTACTGCATTTTGTATTTTGGCCTTTAAAATTGACCAACAATTGGCTTTGGTTATCATTCTTGGAAAACACTTTCAGATGGAAATTCTAATTGCGCGATTAGCTTCGAAATGTCGAGTTTGGTCTAGAGAGACCTTTCGTTCGACTCCTGAGGCTTCTACACTCATTTTGAGCCTCTCGATGGAATTTAGTTAAAAATGGTCTTGGGAGTGCGATCCACTTTCAATTGTAATGACCTTGTACGTCAATTCGACTGTGTTGTTGAGTCCAAAATGTTGAATTTGTTAGGGTAGCATTGTTTATTTGCGTTCATGGGATTTCGGACGAATTTTGAATACCCCGTAAAAGTTTTGAACTTGGTAAAATTTCAGCATTTTAGCTGAAATCTGGTACAAGAGAAATTGTTCTCTGCAATCGTAGTCATGACCGCGATTGCGAAGGTCAACCCTTTTAGTTCTCTACATCCGCAAAGGGGCTACCACGTTCATGGAGGTCTAGAACCTCTATAATCCACGATCGTGGATGGACTCCCACATTGTGGAGGTGCCTGTAGCTGTACACAACGATCACAGGGGTATTGTGCACGCGATCGCGGAGGTCATTTCAATCGGATATATATATATATATATATATATATATATATATATATATATATATATATATATATATATATATATATATATAACCTTCATAATCCACGATCGTGGATGGACTCCCACATTCGTGATCGTGGATGGACTCCCACATTCGTGGAGGTGCCTGTAGCTGTACTCAATGATCACAGGGGTATTGTGCACGCGATCACGGAGGTCATTTCAATCGGATATATATATATATATATATATATATATATATATATATATATATATATATATATATATATATATATATCACGAATTGAATCATGTGGTCATCTTCAAGAAGGGGTGTCTCCATCATTCAAGTCCAAATTAGTTGATTCAAAGCTCTAACTTGTAGGCAATTTCAAGAGGAATCCGTTGGTGAGCTCAGAATCACAATTGGAAGCTTCGTTTCAGGTAGAAATATGATTTTTGCTGCTGATTTTGGGATTTTGGATTTTCATGAAAACTTTGGGAGTTGATATCTTGGCCATTTTAAACTTACTTTTAGAAATTCAAGATTATAATTTTTGAGAATTTTACGAGGATTGTTGTGGTGAGCTTGAATTTGCATTGGAGTCTTCGTTTGAGGTGAATTTGCAAATTTAGCTATTGGGTCGAGGTATTTTCGAACTAGATTTTGGTGGAACTTTGGGAATTGATAACTTGAGCATTCGGAGTTTGTTTTTAGTTATTCTTGGGTCTAAATTGTGGGAGTTTTTTGCAAGGATCATCATGGTGTGATCATAAATTATATTCGAGGCTTTTTTGGATATAATTTTGATTTCAAGTTGTCTTTGTTTTTGAAAATTATAGTTATTGTGAAAATATTATTTGATTCTAATTCCTTTGTTTTAAGCTTCAAAGTGTGCCCCATATTGGGGTACAGATCTCTGGTTAAGCTTTTAACCTTTTTATGAAGTTGATTTTAGAATTTGTATTGTAGGTATGATGTGTTTTCAAAATACAATACTTTTGATGCTTCAAACTTGGAATTTTGTATGTATGCTTAAAACTTGGAATTTTGTCGGTTGTCGATGCAATGTTAGTAGGTTTAATAGGTTTTTATGCTTGTTCTGCAAGATTTCAGGGTTGGCATTATTTTTGGGCAAAGTGTGCAGAAGTTGCTGAAAGTGATATGCCCTGAGACCCTTTACGGGCTATAGAGTATTATATGAGGTGTAAAGGGGGTTTCGTGTGTGATTCCTATTAAGGGTGTATTTTTGAAGTTGAGTATACGAACACGCAGATGAGCCGAAACATATTTACGAGCCTTAGACTTGGTATCGTACCTTGAGGATCAGAAGGTAAGGACATGATAAAATTCCATCAAATGAAACCTCCTACGGGATATAGAATCTTATATGGGTTGTAGAGGGGTGTCGTAGGATACAGTTCCAGAATTGAAGCAACAATTCATGAAAGCCTGATCACGAGCCGTAACTGTTTTACGAACTGTAGAATACCTCGTAGAGCCTGCCGACCCAGTTATCCTAATTTGTTTTGGTTTTGTAATTTAAACACTATAAATAGATTTTTTAGGTTATTTTCCAGAGTGGACGAAGAGGGAACAGTCGAGGAATATTAGAGAGTTTGAGAAACACTTGTAAAACTTTATTTCATCTTCTAATTTCAATCTTGTGATTCTCATTGAAGAGTTTGGATTTCTTGTACTTAATTCTCTTGTGTAAGTGCTCAATTATGTTTTTCAAATTCACAAGTTTTGCATTTAGTCTGATCATGAGTAGCTAAATCCACAACTAAGATTGTGTGAACCATGAAGAACTAACAAGCTAAAATTGGATAATTCATAATTTTTGAAAAGTGTGCATGCATGTATTAATTAATTCTCTATTTTGAATGCTTTCCAATGGTAGCCAACATTAGAACTCGCCTAGTGTTACTGACTGGATCAAGGTAGTAATGAATAGGAGAAAAGATTAATTAACAAGATTCGATTGGTGTTTCTCGTCTAATCAACCAAACTAGGCCAAGGGAAGGTTGTACTGGAACAATAGGTAAGGGTTAGTAATGTCACAATGCAGGGATGGACTAAATCACGTGTGAAATTAGCCTCTCGCCTGGGCCAAAGGGTTCGATGAACATAACTTATTGTTATGCATGCCACACCCTAGAAAAAAATTCGATTATCTGGTAATATTGAGTTAAGGAATCATGGGGAACACAATACCCTAGTTCCTTTTTAGACTAGTTTCACACTTGTCTTAGCTTAGAATTACTTTTAATAGTTATTATAAAAACCCCTCTTTTAAGTTAATTAATCACCCCAAATTGCAATTGACTTCTTCTAAGTCTACCATATTCCCTGTGGGATTCAACCCTAATTTTAGTTAGGTTATATATCTTGGCAACAACCGCTTTAGAATAAAAAAGGAGGTGTAGTTTGGGCGACATTAAGATTTTGGTGTCGTTGCTGAGGAATACGGCTAGACTTGTCTAATTCAAGTATTTGGGAATTAGTCCTCATGTTACGTTTTTTGTTGTTTTTGTTTTCTTTCAGGGTACAGGTGTAGTGTATGCCCAATACGCAAAGTCGAGGCATACCCTTGACTCTGTTTGACCCATAGATCCAAAGAAGACTTAGAAGGGTGGCCTAAGATAATGCAAACGACGCGGCAAATGTAGCTCTAAATCAAAATGAGAATGAGAATGCAAATATTGACAAACCACCTCCTCTTGAGGACATTGTTCCACAGCCACAGGACCTCAATGCCTAACCTTATCAGTAGAATCAATATCGGCTGAACCTTATGGATCTGAAGGTTGCTGGAGCTATTGTGTTACCACCACGATCGGGTGACACAAAGTTCATGGTTTTGAGTAGGTTGCTTCAGATGCTGCAGAATCGTGGGTTGTTCGCGATCCTACCATCAGAGGATCCGCATAGTCATCTACACAACATTGCATTTCTCTGCAAAAGTGTGATGGGAACACAGAAACTGTCTATTGGTGTTATGGGACTTCGTGTTTTCCCATTATCTCTGATAGGATATGCAGCGCTATGGCTATCCGAGCTCCTGTAGAGTTCGATCACCGATTGGGCTGAGTTGTAGAAGGGGTACTTCTCGAGATCGAAGAAGCTCAAGTTGAAAGACCAAATCAACAACTTTGAGCAACTTCCTGGTGACTCAATTAGTACTACATAGGAGCGGATCACAAAGTGCTTGAGGAGTGTCCCAGACCACAAAATTGTTGAGGATGCTTTGGTAGAGATCTTCTACAATGCCTTGGATGAGAATATCAAGCATGTGCTGATACCATTTATGGGAGGCATGTTCTTAGATCAACCATTTGTAAGGATCGCTGAAAGGATGGAAAGGGTGGTCAAGAAAATCGTGCATGGGGGCAAAGAGAAAGATCATCTACTAAAAGTTTGTGCACTGTCAGTATTGGTTCGAAGCAAGCTAAAATAAATGAAGAGATTATGCAAGAGCTTGCCCGAATCCGTACAGGCATGTTGGTAATGATGAAGTAGAATCAGAAACGAGTTAATGTAGTTTTTCATCAGCCTCTGCGAACATCCATATATGATGATCCCTCTATGAGGAGGGCACTTGCTTGATTGCTGATTAGATGGGGGAGTTTCCAGATCAACGCCCAAGGGTCTAATCAGGACTATTGTTGCCAAGGTCAAGGAAACCAAGGTCGGAACTATAATCAAGATGGTGATTTCAAAGACAACTATGGAGGTTACTATGATAGGAATCGGGGCCAAGATAGACATGTAGATTAGGGCCACAGATATGGCTACTGAAATGGTCCGTATGTGCTACCACAAAACTGCGATACTGGTTCTAATAGTTCTATAGATGAGGAGATGTTTGACCGCCTATTGTAGAAAGCTGAGACATAGGATGAGACTCTGAGGGGGGTGAAAAATCTGACACCTCTAGTATAAATCAGAAAATTGAGTCTCATTCTGTTGCTATCAAATAGCTTGAGCAATAGTTTGGTCAAGTGTCAACTCAACTCAACCAGCGTTAGAGAGGCACACTACCTAGCGACACAGTTTAGAACCCAAAGAATGATGGGCCGTGCATGGCGGTTACTACTCGTGGTGGCAAGAGTACCATTGATCCTCCCATGCCAATAGATGAGGATGATGTTCGAGAGGAGATACTTGAGGTCAAGGATGTGGATACCAGAGATGATCGTGGCTAGGATAGGGTGAGGATGTTGTAAAGGTGTTATAGAAGTTGAAGCCCATTCCTAGGCCTCTTCTCTTCTTCCGTCAGAGAATTACAAAAAAAGGAGGAGAAGGGCAAGTTCAAGCACTTTATCTCCATGCTGGAACAACTCTCTAACAACATCCCTCTCATTGAGGCATTAGAGAAGATGTCAGGGTATGCAAAGTTCATGAAGGACCTAGTTACAAAGAAGCACATTGTCAGTCAGGAGCTCTCCCAAGAGCTTCAACATTGCAGTGAAATTGCTACAAGGTTCTTCGTGCAAAAGCAAGAAGATCTCGGCGCTTTTACAATACTCTTATTCTTAAAGATGTGGAGTTTTAAGGGGCATTGTATAATCTCAGTGCCAGCATAAATTTAATGCCTCTTGCGGTCTCCAAGAAGCTAGGACTGGGAGCCTCTACTCCGACGAGCATGCAGTGTTTGATGGCTGACCGCACCGTGAAGAAGCCTATGGGGATACTTTTTTATGTGCTTTATAAAGTTAAGAAATTCATATTCCCCATAGACTTTGTGATCCTATATTGTGAAGCCGACTTCGACGTCCCAATCATCTTGGGAAGGCTATTCCTAGCCACTGGTCAGGCACTAGTGGATATTGAAGCTGGTCAACTCAGGTTTAGATTGAATGATGAAGAAGTTGTCTTCAATATCTATCAATCAATGAAGAGGCCAGATGATCTGAAGAAGGAATTTTGGACACTTGGTGAAGTCTGAGTAACTAGGTTTTCCAAATTGCCTCGCGATAATAATTTAGGCGCTACTTTGGAGGCAACTCAAGATTTTTGATATAATAGTTGTAGTTTTCTTTGTTTTTAGTTTGGACCTATAGGTAGTTTTACTTTCTCATATTTTGGTTATAAAATTGAACACTGGGCTGGTTGCATATAGGGTAACAGTGTGTTCTGTGAGAAATGTGCAGATATATGGCTAAGTCAGCATCCTTGGCTGAAAAGGCACCAAGAAGTTCTTCTATGACTAGTTCTATGGGTCGTATGTCAATCAACAACCATACACCACCTCGTAGACACTTCTATTGAGCAAAACATTGTGCACTCCACTCCATGAGCCAACTTTACGACTCGTAGATAAAACTACAGGTCGTGAATGGGGCTCGTGGACCCAGGTAAGTTTCTAATTTTTTGACTAAGGTTGAGGTTTCTACGTCCAATTCTACGAGTCGTATCTTAATCTACGACTCATAGACTGGTTCGTGAAACCTAGTCCTCAAAACTAGGGTTTGGACCTTCTACAAAACCATGATTTACGAGCTTTAAAACACTCTACGGCATGTAATCGGAGTTTTGTAGAATCGAGGCCCATTAGTTTTGATCGACCCGATCAACATATAAATAATGGGGTCAAAATATTTTGACCCCATTTTCCTTGAATTTATGAGTCAAACCCAGCAAACCCACCCCCGTCATTCCTCCGATCACTGGCAAGAATCACCCAACCATTTTCTGGACACTTTTCCGATAGTCCTAGGGATTTCCTGCCTCACTCCCTCCTTCAATTCCTACAAGTTTTTCACTATATTTGGTAAGTTCTCGGTCTTTAAAAACCATTTTATTTACCAAATATTGTGCGATTAGGTTGGACCAAAATTGACGGGTATGGTTATTTGAGACATGAACCAATGTGTGCTATTGTTGTGTTTGAAAGTTGAAATGTATAGTTGTCAATGTGTGAACATGTGTTTAGGCCAGAAATTGGTGTGTTTGCCTTGACCTTATGTTGAATAATGTGTTTGAAAACAACCTCTCACATACCGATTGAATTAAATTGATAATGTGCGGTGAAGATTCAGCTTGTGATGGCATATGTTTGTGTTTTTATGCTAATTCATTCAAATGGGGTCGATACGTTTGGGTAAGCATGTGAAATGATTTTTGATGGGGTATATATGGAAATTTGCATGCAGGGTGTTATGTGTTTTGATATGAGTCATGTGGGTTGTGTGCTTATTGCTTTGATGCCGATAAAGTGTGTTTAAAAGGTTGTATGGGGTCCGTATTGATGGACTTAGAAACTCAGGTCACTGGGTTTTTTGGTTTACGAGAGTCTTTTACTTCCCGTGGAACTTTCCACGATCCATAATTGCCCTTCGTTTAAAATTCCAGAAACCTGAAGTTTTTGAGAACCCATCAAACGAGACATCCTACGAGCCGTAGAATATTTTACGGCTTATAAACAAGTCTCGTGGATCCTTTCCTGCAAATGTTTAGACACTAGAATCATTTACGACTTAGTCTATGACTCGTAGATCCCTCTATGAGTCATACCTGGTCTTGTAGATGTTATTCCAGTAAGCAAAACTTGTAGACACTGTTTCTACGAGAGCCTTCTATGGCTCGTAGTTTTCACTATGGCTCGTAGAGGTGCTTTCATAGACCCTCTATAACCAAATCTGATGTATTTTTGCATTTCGTTTCTTGACTCTTGGGGCTAACCATGTTGTGTAAACAAGTATGTTTCAGGTACTATGGCCCCAAAGCCGAGACGTGAGGATATTAAAGCCATGTACAAAAGACTTAGAGAGGTGCCCTTGAGGGAGGAGAAGACCCTCGAGTTTAGTGGATCAGTCGAGGAGCTCAGCGTATGACCTGACTCGGAGGTTGAGAGACCACAGACACCGGCTGCACTAGACTTGGGCAGACCTAGACCCAGGACATCACTGTTCGTATTCCCTAGTCTAACGAGGGAGGCAAAAACAATAGCAACTCCATTCAAATGACTCCATCCAGAGGGAAGTCAGACTCAGAGTCAAAATTTGGTGACAAGTAGGAGACAGAGTCCTCTGCCACACCACCGCAGGCATCACTATCACCTCTAGATGCTCTCACCAATCGATGGTGTGTTGCGAGCATGCGGGATATCTATACAGAGGGTGTACATGAGTGGGGCAAACCATCCTGCTCTATTTATGAGGAGCCCTAGATTATCTCCTTCGTATTAGATGGTGTCCCCGGTCTCTAGGACACCATCAGCAGATACGGGCTCCAGTGGCTAACCAAACCACCAGGGAGGTACTCCCCAACCATGGTACAAGAGTTCTATGCATCATACACAACAACAATTCTCAGCACTCTTCCCAAGGGGAAGAAGCCCCTCACTTAGCCCAGACTGATGCACACTAGAGTGAGGGGCTGACAGGTGGACATCTCGGAGACCACCATCCGCCGTATATTATTTGGGTTCGACTATCTAGTCCCCAGATCCGTAGTTGAGTATGAACACAGAGTGGGGTAGACCATGGACATAGGTCTAATGAGAGACTAGAGCCGTAGAGCGGACTTGATGAGATGGGTGGCGGGTTTGATTACTGAGCAAGGCTCGGACCCTGCATGGTAGCCACTCCTTCTTAGGCTGTTGTGAAGGCCTCCCTTAGCTTCCCCGCCAAATGTTGGTGGGCTGTTGTGAGGTCACGAATCCGACTAATGCTTGCATACAACACATTGACATCGAAGCATTCAGTTCTAATTGCCAGTATCTTGGCTGGCTACGAGATAGATTGGGCCAGCCTCATCGTAGAGCAGATCCACAAAGCGGCCTTGAAAAAATCTACCTCCTTCCCCTTTCCTTACTTTATCTACAGACTCTGTCTAGAGTCAGGGGTGGAAGGTATACATTAGCTGGACTCACTGATTAAGGTCCAGCGCACTTTGGATGCCATCCTGATTAAGGCTAAGGAGAACCCAGTGGCACGCCGACGAGCACCGTACTAGCCAACTCGTATACCAGAGATGTTCATGCCAGAGCCACCACTTGAGGTTCCACCCACCACCACCACTACTGCTACTATAGAGGAGAGGCCCCCATACACTGATGAAGATATGGAGAGGGGGCCCATTACTACTACTCCTGCACCACAGGCCACTCCTACACAAACAGAACATGCCGGTATGGTTTACATGTCTGCGGCATCCATATAGGCTATGACATAGTGACTGGCCCACACTGAGTTCCATTTGACTCAATTAGTTCAGTAGATCAGGCCTTGGGTATGCTAGGCTATTACAGTGTCCGAGGGACGCATGGAGGCATATACGGTCGCTACTATTCAGGACCGACTTTCAGCCGTGGATTCCCACATTGATGCTTTCTAGTTGAGTGTCCAATAGAGCTTGAGTATAGCATGAGCAGTAGATATGACTACCCTACAGATGGAGATCCAGCAGCTCCGGGCTGACATGACAGCAACATTGGCCGTACTGGTGGCATTCCCACAGATTGTGCCCCAAATGCTGGTGGTGGATTTATTTGCTCCTGAGGAGCCTTCATATCCTTCCCATAGGGAGAGGCCCTATACTAATGATGATCCAAATACAATGCAACTGCATGTGGGGCTGATAGAGCAGGATGAGCTAGAGCTTGTCATGAGGTAGTCGAGGAATGAGGAGGAGATGGGACATGCTCAAGATCTCGAGAAGGTGAGGGGTACCGGCCTCTCCGGTCATGGTTCTACTACTAAGGAGGCTACCACACAGGTTGCGGGTGGCCAGAGTCAGCCACAGATTGGCGCTTAGGTGCCCAAGTATGTCCTTCTTTTTTTACCAAGTACTTTATTTTGCATTTTTTGTGTGCATTGAGGACAATGCACCTCTTTTATGATGGGGTGTGGGTAGTTATAAGCCTTAGTGAAGTCTGAGTAGCCTTGGACTGTAAATATCCAAAATTTTAAATCCTAGGGGTTTTCTCACCTGTGTTCTTTTTCCCAATAGATATTTACTTTATGATGAATCGTCATGTTTAGGATGTTTAAGTAGTATTGGTAGTATATAGTACTAATATCTGTGGCATATATGTGTTTTTGTACTTTTTGTGAAAAATGACACCCAACAAAATTTTTTTATTAGTTAGTCTAGATAGCAACCATGCATGTGTAATTGTATCAACGGTTCTTGTTCTGATAAGTGAGGATAAAATTGAGATGAAAAACATGATCTGAGAGTTTATGTTGATAGTGTAATTAGTTCCATGTGAGTGTGAGATTAATTTTCTAAATTCATGCATTGTGATTCAATTCAAAACTTACTCTTTTACTCTGATCTAGACTTTCGGTTAGTTGGTTAGGAAAGGATCTTATGCCGTCGTTCATAACAGTCCACTTAGCCTACATAACCAACCAAATGTGTGAAATCCCTTTATCCTAATGTTTGAGCCTGACATATACCTTATCTTTGTAAAATCCTAAGTAACCTAGCCTTATTAGATGCAAAGTCCTTAAATTAGTCCTGGTCCTTTCTTGAACATTGTGCACCTGAGGCAAAAAGGTTAAGTTGAGGGTGGGTACCAAACATAGCCCTAGCTCCTAGGTTGGATATTGTACACCTCAACTCAGGCTAAAAGCCTAAGTTGAGGGTGGCTGGTGTAAGGGTGAAACACAAAATAAGGGGGGAAAAGTTAGTGATACATAGAAAGGGAGAAAAAATGTGTATTGATTGCAAGATAAATGAGTGATGCCTTAGCTGTGAATCATAAAAGAAAAATGAAGTATAAATACAAGGCAAAAAGTTGAAAAATGAAAAGAAAACACCCAAAAAAGCTTGAAATAAGGGAAAGGGAGAATGGAATGAAAAGTAACAGTTTTGGTAGGGCAAACGTGTAGAAAAATATAGTGTCAAGGTGGGCCTTTAGTCACTATGTTCCCAAATCATCATGCCAAAGCCCCCTGAGCCTACGTTACAAGACAGTAAAGTCCTAAAGTGATCCTAGTCTAAGTAGTCAAAGGTCTTAGTCATGAGTATAGGGGCAAGCATATGGTACTGATCATGATATATGAATGTCTTTTGTAAGAGTGAGTAATCTTGCATAGTCCTTAGGTTGTACCTGAAAACATCATTGTGAGTGAGATATGGGGCTTCTATCTATGAGGTCACTTGCATTGCATTATTAACATTAGACTCATTCAGTAATTCTGGCTTGTTGATACTTTGCTTGTCACAGTTGCACTATCGCATGTATTGATCTGTGTTAGTTTGTTAGATAGCTAGCTAATTGTATTTTGAAAGTGATATGGGTATCTATGCTTAAGTTTTATTTAATGTATGCCATTAGATTGAGATTTGTCTATTACTGTGTTGCTTATGTAGATTGAGTCCGTCGCTTGAGGACAAGCAACAAATTTAAGTTGAGGGTGTTGATGTGCTGTCAAAATACAATAGTTTCGATGCTTAAAACTTGGAATTTTGTGTGTTCTCAATGCGATATTAGTAGGTTTGATGGTTTTTATGTTTGTTCTGCAGGATTTCAAGGTTAGCACTATTTTTGGGCAAAGTGTGCAAAAGTTGCTAAAAGTAATGTTCCACAAGACCCTTTACGGACCTTAGAGTATTCTACGAACTGAAAAGTGGGTTTTGTGTACAAATCTAGTAAAGGGTGTATTTCTGAAATGGAGTCTACGAACCTGCAGATGAGCTGTAGAAGACTTTACGAGCCGCAGACTTGGTATCGTACGTACCCTAAGGATCAGAAGGTGAGGACTTACTGAAATTCCACTAGACGAAACCCCTATAGGCCGAAGAGTCTTATACGGGCTGTAGAGAGGTGTGGTAGAAGATACTTCCAGAATCAAAGCAATAGTTCACGAAAGCTCGATCACGAGCAGTAAACTATTATATGGCCTGTAGAGTACCTCATAGAGCCTGCCGACCTAGTTATCCTAATTCATTTTGATTTTTCATTTTAAACAATAAATAGGTTATTTTCCATAGGGACGAAAAGGGAACAGTAGAGGAACATTAGAGAGTTTGAGATACACTTGTAAAACTTTATTTCATCTTCTAATTTCAATCTTGTGATTCTCATTGAAGAGTTTGGATTTCTTGTGCTTAATTCTCTTATGTAAGTGCCCAATTATGTTATTCAAATTCATCAGTCTTGCATTTACACTGATCATGAGCAGCTAAATCCACGACTAGGATTTGGGAACCATGAAAAACTATCAAATTAAAATTGGATAATTTGTAATTCTTGAAAAGTGTGCATGCATGTATTAATTAATTCTCTTCGCTTTGAATGCTTTCTAATTGTGGTCAACATTAGAACCAGCCTAGTGTTATTGACTGGATCAAGGTAGTAATGAATAGGAGAAGAGATTTAATTAACAGGATTTGTTTGATGTTTCTCGTCTAATCAACCGAACTGGGCCAAAGGGAGGTTGTATTGGAACAATAGGTAAGGCTTAGTAATGTCACACTGCAGAGATGGACCAAATCACATAGTTAAATTCGTCTCTCGTCTGGGCCAAAGGATTTGGTGAACTTAACTTATCGTTCTGCATGTCACACACTGGAAAAGAATTCGATTATCTGATAATACTGAGTTAGGGAATCATGGGGAACACAATACCCTAGTTCCTCTTTATACTAGTTTCTCACTTGTCTTAGCTTAGAATTACTTCTAATAGTTATTAACCCCCCCCCCCCCCCGGGGAGATAAGTTGGTTAATCACCCCGAATTGCAATTGAATTCTTCTAGTTCTACCATCTTCCTTGTGGGATTCGACCCTAAACTTGGTTAGGTCATATATCTTGACAACAGCTGCTTTAGCCTGAAAAAAGAGGTGTAGATTGAGCGGCATCAAGGTACCATAGTTTCTTCTTTGATCTAATTCTAGGTCTAGCTCTGAAATTGTGTTCTTGGAATCAAAATAGTCATTTCATTGTGTAGATCAATAATTTGATAGTGTGGTGGCGATCAAAGGTGATTCGTGTGGGGATAGCTATTATGGAGTGGATTTGAAGCGCGTGTGATTGGGTTAGAGGTAGGCAGTAGCTCTTGTTCTTGACTAAGCTCTCCTTGATGATGTTTAGTTTGCATTTCATTATGGTTTGGATTGTATACTTGTTTCCCTCCCCATTCCTTTTTTTCTCATTTCCATGACTATTGGCAGAACCTTAGATTAGGATATGCTATAACAGACTTTAATTTGAGTGGGTGGTTGAGTTAAGCATTATATGAGGTGTTTTAGTCCTATGTAGGGGTCATGTAGTCGACCTTAGATTAGCTTAAGCCTTAGGCTAGCAAAGTTCATTTTTAGACTTTGGTTCAGGGTGGTAGTTGTCTTATTTTGTAAATGGTGTGTATTATCCTTTGGGGGAGAGTATGGTTGGACTTAGAATACAATTGAGCCTTTGTGTGTGGTTGGGGAATCTCGTAGTGGCTATAGTTACTTTTGGTGTGGTTGGGGAATCTTGTAGTGCCTATAGTTAGTTTTGGCTTTCAGTGGGGTTTAGTAGCAGCGATAAGTTAAGATAGTGGCCATGTTTTTAGGTAAACAATCATAGTTGTATGATATCTTATCAGTGCTTTATTCTAAGATGGAAATCATGGATTATGGTAAGGTTTGTCATAGAGTAGAGTGTCCAGTTTAGATTTGGGGATTTCAAAGTCTTATTGTGGCTATAGACTAGTTTAGTTGGCTCAGTGATAGGCCCCAGTATTGGCATTGGTTATGAGGATAGTTTTCGCCTCTTGGCTTTGTGTTTGGGTCAATTGGAACCCCCTAGTTGTATCTATAGTTATTGGTCTATGATGTTTCTGTGGAGTTGCACTCTGTATCTACATCTACATGTGTTGTTATCGGTGGTTTGTCCCGAGGCGTTGATGTTGGAGCAGGTGGACCCTAGGTTAGTCCTCTCAGCCTTCACCTTTATAGGGGTACATTTTCATTATCTTTTATCTTGCATGACTTGTTTTGATATTGGGGTAACATGTGTTGCATTAGTTTTCCATGCATATTGTTTTTGTGGTACAATCTCGATCATACATTGGTTCATCACTGTGCATGGAGAGTGAGAATGATGAAATGGTTTTTCTATACTACTGATATAATATTGTTTCAAACTAGTTGGATGATAATATATTGGATTTTTACTAGTTTTAGCGGGATTCATACCACCTGAACTGTCACACCCCCAGAGGATACCCTTGGCGTGGCCAACACTCAGAGACTAAACCACTCGTCCTCATCGCATTCATTCAATCACATTCCAATAGCGAAAGACATTGATGTATAAAGATATGTAAGAAAGGAAATTACAATTGATAAGTAAAGGATGAAGGCTAAGCATCTCATCTATAAACTAAGCAAGACTAGTATGAAAGAAGACTAGCCAATGTACATCCAATCACAACTCCTCAGTCTAGTCTATGAAGCCTCCAAAGCATCTAAATAATGGTGTCAATGATAGACCCAAGGCTACCTCTAAATAGAATAAGATAAGTCTAACTTAAGCTAGAATAGAAACATAGTGTCCTCCGAGAGTAGGGGTGGGCTCACCAATCAGCTGAAAGCAAATAGGTCCTCAACGGGGCGCTTGTTGATGACCGCTAGCACCTATCTCTGCATCATGAAAAAATGCAGGCCCAAATGGATGTTAGTACGCGGAATGTACAAGTATGTAAAATGGCAAAAAGAAACATGTAAAGGAAGAATAATATCATCTTAGATCACTCAATTCAAGAAATAGAAAACTCAATCGTCATGTCAAGAGTCTAAAGTAAGAATGTAATTTAGACAGTGGCTACTCATCTATCATCTATGTCGCATCTACCCACAGTACAACCAAGGCCTATTTGGGAGTTCCTCTAACCAACAACCATCACTTATGAGCCGGTGATGATACAACAAAGCGATGTTATTGCCACATCCATCCAATACCTTGTCGAGTGTATAGGACATCCCATCAATGGATCCAAAATTAGGAACATCAAGTCCTCATTTTGGGAAAATAGGAAACATCCAATTTTATGGTTCAATCCTCTCCAACGCCGGCAACATAGTTATTGAGTTCGAGTTGGACTTACTCTTACTCCAT
The DNA here is from genome assembly GCA_029948455.1 of Solanum rostratum. Taxonomy (NCBI): domain Eukaryota; kingdom Viridiplantae; phylum Streptophyta; class Magnoliopsida; order Solanales; family Solanaceae; genus Solanum; species Solanum rostratum. Next base: position 22,305,014 of record CM057048.1, read on the forward strand.
TCGGTGCTTAATATCCTCCCAAGACGCAATATGCTCATAAGGCATCAACCCTATGGTTAACTCATTCATCTAGTCTCATTGGACATTTATCATCTCAACTCATCACATCAACTATCAACCCTTTGGTTACATCATTTTAAGGTTCAGGTCTTGACTCATAAGGACTCAATCATCCATCATTCCAACTCATGGCATTTAGGAGGACAAATGGAGAATTACATAATTTAGGGATTTCATAGACTTTTTAGGGTCAAATTATGCTCATGCATGCTCATGTAAGTAAAATATGTAAAAATAATAAGAAATCATGCTAGGGTTTATATAGTAAGGTAAAATTATCTAATACAAGTAATTAAATAATAAAAATAGCAATTCATGCAAGATTATGTAGAAATACATTAGCTTTTAAGAAACACCTTCAGGAAACATTCATGCGAGATTCAATTTACTCACATCATCATCAATCCGAGATATGAGGCACATGGAAGAATAGAATCCATGTCTTGGTTAGCCTTACATACTTGGACGTTTTGAACCTTGAAAGGGATTGAAGAATTCTGAAGTTTGTCTTCAAAACCTAGCCTTTTTCTCTCTTGAAACCTTGCTTCTACGTTTGGGAGAGTGTTTTAGCATGAAAGTGTTAAACTGACATACTTAGGGCTTTATCTAAGTGTAAAAAAATCAATCCTAGGCTCTGAAAGGGTAGGAAAAGACCAAAATAACCTTTATTAAAAAGCTATCAAAAGTCGTCTATGGGCCCCTTTACGGCTCGTAGAAAGTTCCACGGCCCATAAGGATCTTTCCATAAAGTTTTGTCCCAATTTTGGGGTCTCTGGTTCATTTTCACGACCCATTCTATGGCCCCTAGAAGGTTCTATGACTTGTAGATAGGTTCGTACAGTCTGGAACCAAAAATTGAAGTTTCAAAACTTTTTCTCACGAGTTAGCCGATAGGCCGTACTTTATTCTATGGCCAATAAAGGGGTTTCGTAGACCAACTCTACATCTGGCAGTCTCTAGTAAAATAACCATAACTTTTGACTTCGAACTCCAAATGAGGTGAAATGAGTTGTGTTGGAAAGATAATTCAATTCATTTGGTAAGGACATCTAATACTTTGTGTGCTAAGAGTTATGATCGTTTAAAGTAGGCCCTTGCAAAATCCAACACTAGAAGCTCAATTTATAGAGGGGTTTTGAACTCGACTAAGTACTAGAGGTCTCTTATGGCCCTAATACACTTCCCACATATAATAATGAGGCTTGAAACGTAGGTATATGTGAGGATAGATTTATGGGGTGTCACATGAACCCCATGTACTTTAGATTTGATACTTGGACACATCGACTACCCACTCCTTTTCTACTTGAGATTGTGAGGGGCATCTATAATGACCTCAGTTTTTATGATTCAACTATTTGATGCATCGATGCATTTTTTATGTTAACTATTGTTATTCCCCTAGTATAACTGACAGAGAGAATTATTATGATAAGTATTTGTGTGGGCCCAAGCAGTGCATACGGGTGTCTCGAGCCCGTGTTGGACTTCATGCTGAGGAGACATTATACCGGATGAAGGGAGCCATGGGTCCTACCTTGCTATATAGGCTGGGGTAGGTCATACGACACTTGGTTATATGCAGACAGGTATCATACATTGCATTCACATGCATCATTATCCCCAGTGTATTATTTGATCTTACCAAGTATATTTTCTTTCTTCTCCTCGTTATTCTGTATATTTATTACATGCTGGTGGCTATTATTATATTCTATACTTGTGCTTTACTTACCTTATTATTCATGATATTCATACTTACCTTATCTGTGGAGCTCAGTCGGCCTATGCCTACTAAATACTATTTGTTTGGTACTCATACTACACTTCTGCCTCTTGTAGATCATGGTGTGAGTCCCTACTATTGATTGCCTATTGTGCAGAGCTAGCTGAGGATTTTCGAAGATCTTGGTTAGCTCCTGGTCCAGAGTTACTAATTTCCATCTTATCTTTATTTTGTATTCCTAGATAGTATGTTTAGTTATTGTATTTGAAAAGCTTCGTATTCTTGTTTTATGTATTAGAAGCTCGAATATTGATTGATGCCAGGTCTTGGGGGCGGGTTTCGATATATTGTTTTCGACTTTGTATATATATTACCTTTATTTTGGCAGCTTTTACTTAGTAGAGTTATCTTTTACTAGGTAGCCGGTTAGGTTTATCTACCAGCGGGTTGGGGTAGGTGTCATCACAGCCTGAAAAATTGGGTTGTGACAGTCATCAGACCTCTAATAAAAAAACCTACTACTATCTCTCTGATACCTCTTAGACTCCCTCGCCCTTTGCTTAAGATTTTTATCTCCAATTTGCTCGGCATATGTCATCAACCTAGAAATGTCCATCTCCTTGGTTAACATTATGTTTCTACATTCTTTGACAATCAAGTCCAGCACTCTCGAAATGAATTGTCTCATACGAGCTCAAGGATCAGCCACCATACGGAGCATACTTACACAAATGATTGAACTTCAAGGTATTTTTTCTCACATTTATATTCCCTTGTTTTAATTTGATGAACTCAAGCACCTTTGCCACCCTCAACTCTAAGGGAAAGAATCAATCAAGAAATGCATATTTGAACTTCTCTTAATTTAAGGGACCCACATCAACCATTTTTTCTTTCCATTGATTATTCCAAACTTGAGAGATACCCTTCAATTGATAAGCAGCCAAGTCTACCTTCTCCATTGAAATCTCAGACATGATGTCTGATAACATTCAAGCATACTTTATAATAGAAATATGGACAATAGATAGCCATATATTTACCCAATTATGAGTTGGGATCGATCTATAGGGAATGCATATGAAACAATATTAGTAGCACCAATATTCAGTTGCACTTACTATTCCCACAAAACAAGAATGCATAAAGTAAAATGGGATTTTTTTTCATTTGTTGATTTAGTACCACTTAACAATGTGTGTAGTGACAAAGGACATAGTAATTAGATTGTGAACAATACAAAAGGTAACCTAGGATTATGTTCCTAATATTATGTAATTCAGTAGACAATTCGTGTTAATGATGTTGTTTAAATATGTTACATGAAAAATCTAGCAAGATATGTAACATCTAATTCACCTCCCAGTCCTTTTTAGATGTATTTCATTCATCAGCTCTCAGTCACGAAATGTATACCTTACTAATCCTTGCTCCGTATCTCAAAGAACTATCTGCTCCAGGGCTCATGTTATTTAGATGAAGTTTTGTTCCTTCAAATTTCAATTGTGATTATCTTTTCCTAATCACTAACTCAATCCGGGGTAAGTATTAAATACGAGCAGGTTCTCAACGCATGCACTTATTAGGAAGGAATTAAAGACAAAGAAAATCACAATACATGCAAAACATCTAAGGATAATCATTTACATATTTGCCCACTTTATTATTTTATCATGGTTCCCACAACCCTAGTTGTGGGTTTAATATCCAGAATTTTTAAGTCATAAATCAAGGATCGGTGTAGAAATCATGAAGCAATACTTAAGTGAATGAAGAAGTAAACCTTGAATCACACAAATGAATAACGAATTAGGAATGAAAACCAATATTGCATTTCAAGTTTCATCCAAAGAAGTAGTCGATTGTATATTTGTTGTCATTCATAATATTCTTCAAAAATAATATAAAACTGCATAACCTAGAATAAAATAAGTTTTGACTATTTATATTATTACAAAATCATGTCCAAAATAAAATAGAAAAACGAGTTTGGCATAGTGTACTAATACCCTTCATGCTCCATGGTGCTCTACACAATCCGTGGTGGGATTCGTGGTGCACCAATGCAAATCATCGCTGCATGCACTGGGTTCCCTCACGAGCACTCTCGATAACACGTGGTGAGCTCCACAACTTGTAGAGGGTCTCATAGAGATGCCTTTACAAAATCTCCAAAAGCTCTCATGAATTTAAGTTACTCCTCATATGCCCTTTCATGATCCATAGTGGGCTCCACAGCTTGTGGTGGGTATCGTGGAGTCCAACTTCACCAAAACTGCCTTTCCCTTCCGTAGAACGTGGCAAGCACACTACAAGGCGTGGTGAGATCTATGACTCATGGTGTGGTTCGTGGAGTGACCCTTGAAACAATTGCAACATGAGCTCATAGCATGATCCAAAAACTCTTGCCTAAACACATTTTCCTACACATGAACACCAAATACACATCATATTTGTAAAACATTCTTAGCATTGCAATAATTCATTATTTTAAGAATCGGAAGTGTCGTAATTACATGACACATCAACACCCTAAAGTTAGAACCATTGTTGTCCTCTAGTAATGTCACAACTAAACACAATAGGCAAATACAAAAAGCCAATAGTAAGAAACAGTAGCCCCGTCACACAATACATACCCCCTTGTTCTTCATTATCTTAACTATTCTATGCACTAAAACCTTCGAACTAACTATAAGGATCTATTCACGCTATTATCTATTCACAGTAGACCAAGCTATAATAAACAATAATATATTGATCAATCGCAATCAAACAACATCAATTTGGTGGTTCTGCAAAGAAGTCTCTCACACAATATATATATATATATATATATATATGTATACATATATATATATATATATATATATATATATATATATATATATATATATATACATATATATATATATATATATATATATATATATGTATATATATATATATATGAACCAAACAGAGACTGGAATGACATATCTCACACTCTCAAAAGACGTTCAATCAATGCGTAGGTACAAACAAAAGTTTGCCCTTATTTTCAACACCTTAACTCTTGAACATCCTTTTTAGGATCACAATAGGACTTTTTTAGCTTTTAACATAGGCTTGGGCTTAGGTAGGATAAATTTAGGATTAAAGTAACTACTTTTTCCCTCTACATACTACTTAGGCTTAGCTAATTGTTTTCAGCCCCCTAAATTCTTGTTGTCACTTTCTTTGTCCTTTCTTTGTATTCTGGGAGTGGTTTTTTGCTGTTACTCTTTCTTTTTCTGGGAGTGGTTTTCGCTCTTGATCTTTATTTTTCTGGGAGTAGTTTCTGCTCTTGCTTTTTCTTTTACTTTTCATTTTCCTAGCAGCCATAGGCCAATGTTTTTCTTTTCCTCTCATCACACCATTCTTTTCATACCCCAATTTTTCTCATTTTTCACTATTATAGCCACAATCAACTTAGGCTTTTAGCTTGGATTGATGTACATATTGTCCTAGAAGGGACCAGGGCCAAGACAAAGATCCACAGATAGATAGGAAAGTTGAATTGTCTTATATAAATGAAAAGGTCTATTTAGGCTTAAAATTTTGGTTCAAAGGGTATAATTTCATTTGGTTAGTTAAATTTTGGCAAACTCATTATCAACAACAGCCTATGATCCTATCCTAATCCAGCTGTTTAATTAGTTTAGTGAGACTGGCCAAGCAAGTTCTAGCTTACAAATGCATCAATCGACTAGGAAAATTTAGCTTACACACATATGGCACCGATTGTATGCTATTCAGTATAATCAACATGGTTATAGACAACATTTGATCAACAAATCAATATGTACGATGTTCTACATAGATCCTAGCAAGTCAATTTTCCCAAATTAGGTACAAACATGTAAAATTTACACAAGCTGGGGTATGTTTTAACAACTTTCAAAATTGGAAAAGGCTACGGTATACTTCTATCGACTCATATTTACACAAACATCTTAAATATGTCACTTCTACTAGATGATACACTTGAGGGAGAAAACATAACAAAAAAACTTCCAAGTGGTACGATGCCCTACCCCTAAATAAACAAAAGTGCATTGCCCTCGATGCACATTAACAAAAGCAAATATCAAGGAAAAAGGAGTGAACATACTTAGGACGCTCTAGGCATCATGCTTTGTCTCTGAAGTGGGCTCCCCCAAAGGATTCTCGCCCATAAATATGGACTCAATTATAGCTGTATCACTAGTCTGGGTTGGTGCAACTCCACTTGTCAAAGCTCTAATCCCAGTATCCTCAAGATGTTGTCGCCCTTGTTCTTATAGTTCTCTGGCTTCTCTCTTTGTGGCCTTCTAGGTTTTGCCAACCTCCTCACCTCAGACTTTGGTATATCAGAAGAAGGACTTGATCATTGTTGGCGCCTCTTTCCTTTATATTTCTTTAGTGGCTCAATAGTAGGGGTTGTACCCCAAATGTCATCAAGTATTGGAGCCACTGTAAGAGCAGCAAATAGCTACATCAAAGCATCAGTAGCAATAGGGGCAGCCACATGGGGTGACCTCTCCCACAGTGTAGCCAACTCAACACGAAGAGAGGCTAATTGTGGCAGTATAAACTCTACCTCCAAAGCACTTAAGCTATCAAATCGTGTTATAACATAGGCCTCCAAGCTATCCACACACCTTTAGAGAATTATCATCTCTTCTCTAAGGCTAGTGTGTAGGTGGTCCTCCGCTTGCTGGATATGTGTCTGTACTACCTAGGGCAGCCTCTTACTAACCTGGTCTAAGATTGCCCTTGTATAACGTTGATCAAAGACCAACCTGGTGATGAAACATAAGGCACTTACATAACATCCCGACACCTATAGTTGTAAGAGGTGCTCTCACCCTCGGCTGCTCAGAAGCCACCCTTGAGAATGGGGTGATCAGAACTCCCTTAAATAATAGAGTAACTAGTGGTGTGTTCGGTCAGATAGTAATTAGGGAAGCCAGTCTAACTGAACGCACTTTGAAGAGTGGGCTGTCCATATCCTTGATAAGGGCGATGTTAGTAGCCTTGGTTATGGCAACCTGCTCATCGATGAACCTACTAATAGGTACTCTAGAATAGGAGCACAATCTCTAGATCAAACAAGACAAAGGCATCTTGGCCTTGTCGTTAAGGGCTTTGTCTTACATCTATGTAGCAATCAACCACCTTTCAATCAAACCATATTGAGCCATGATATGGTCCACCAACTATGCCCAAATTGGAGGAGAGTGTTGTCATTCACCGTTATTTTCGGTCTAGCTCGGACAACATCCCACCAATATTTTGTTAAAAATGTTAGAGATACCTTAGTAATCAAAAACCTTGGATCTATAACCTAAGAAGCCTTTGTACTCTCTAATGCTAACAATTGTGCTACCTATCACAATGTACTAGCCCGGGAGAAGGGCTTCTCTATCTGCTCCTAATGGGTGACCACTTGATGTTTATTCTCGTACAACCAGTTAGAGGGAGTTAGAGTGTAGTATGGACTGTGGAGGAACCTATTAATAGTAGCCATCGAAATGTCCATTCGAAACCTCTTATCTCATGTCCTCAAAAGGTGGTAGTTTAGAAGCTAGTTGTCATGACCTAGACCTAGGGACTAGCCGTGACACGACGAATATGACACTCAAAGGAATCCCATCCAAGCCTCGTGTTCATACCATAAGCATAAATAAGGTAAAATAAGCATATATAAGAGAATAAGCAAGCAGAAGTATATAAAACTAAAAATGTCTTAGTTTCCCTTAGGGAAACATACATTAATCTTTTGTCAAAAACATGCCTCTACAACATAAGATCTTGGCGGGGTGTAGAATATAGTATACTTTCTCACCCTCAAGATATACATTAAAAGAATAACAAAGTCTCAATTGGAAAAGCATCATAAAGGAGCTCGTTCCCAAAGCATAGGAACTCACTAACAAGTCTTCAAGCTCGGAATCTACCTCTAGCTATGAAATGAAATAGTCACCTCGTCGTCCGCTCCTACATGATTAGATAATGTAGGCAAAGAAGTATGCGTCATTACATGGAATGTATTATATATGTAGAAATGTCATGAATAAAAGGAGAAAACAATAATATCAATATGCATAATCATAATCAATAGGATAAAGACACAATATGCATGAGCATGCAAGCTTAATAATAATGAGAAAAAGCATTATTGAACTATTCATAACCTTAACATACACATATAGGAATAAGACCATAACCGGCATATAAGACCATGTAAACTATTACATGAAATCTCAATGTTCACTCTACATCAAACTAAAGACGAGTCTACTTTGACAAGATAAACTCAATCCTCACCCTATAGACTCTATCCTAGCACGGTGAGAACTATCGTTTGACCCCACCTTTTAGGCTCTATCCTAGCATGGTGAGGGTCCATTAAAGATATATGGATCCATTAGCACACTTTAAGGCATAAAAATATGAACATCATTCCTATGGTGGCACATAGTTATAGGATCATGGTATATATCAAATCCCTCTCGTTGCTAAGTCGTACCCCACGGAATACATAAATCATGCATATACATAACTTTCAACATAGTTAATACTTAATTAAATTCATACTTTCATAGCTTATAAAATAGTCATCATAACTTTCATGAAAACATCATGTCATAAAAATAGTCCATCTACGTTACTGGTCATCATGGTTGTAAGTAGACATTTCCACCATAATCACAACCGTAAACATGTGGGTTTTCATCACCCTCTTGAGCATGCATCATCATTATCATTGACTTAAATCATGCTTTTTCATATACTTGAAGTCATAACATAGTTCATCATAGGAGACTAGGGTTAGGCGTAGGTCCATGAACAATTGAGTTAAAATTATGCGATTGGATAGATGCATAGAGAAAACATGCAATTAAAATTAATTTGGATCATTAGTAAAGGAACCCACATCAAATCATTAAGCCCTGATCATGCATATTTTGCAATCACATACTTATCATATACATCATCTAATTCACCTTAATTCATGCATAGATTGGATCAATAACCATGGAATATTCCTAATTCATGCATTGGGAATCACAGAATAAAACTTATAAGAAATCATCATGAAACTTTAATAAAACGGAGAATTTGGATTGGGCTTCATGGATAAAACTAATCTATGAATGAATCCCTACATACCTCAAGTAGAATCCTTAAGAATTGAAGAGAAGATATGGAAATCCTTAATCAAACCTTCAAGCTTTAGCTTTAAGCAACCCTTATCTTAGAGAGAGAAATATTTAGAATCCTTGAGAGAAATTTGAGGATGAATGGCTTTGAAAGAATCAAGAGTAGGACTTATAAAGGCTAGATCGGTTAGGGTAGTTAGGAGGACCGAAATGACGTAGTTTAGGGTTTGAACGAATTGAAAATATCCAAAATACCTTTCATTAAAAACTACTGGAGCTGTCCATGAGACCCTATCTATGGGTTGTGGCTCGACCTACAGACAATACTCTAGTCCATAGAACCTCCTGTCACATAAGTCAAGTTTCTTAAATTTGCAGCTTCCATCTTACAAACATATAGGACGATCTGTCAAACCATCAATGAGCCGTAAGTCCTCTTCGTAGAGGTGTCCCACACTTAGAAAATTCTGGGTCCTTTAGAGTTCCTTTCTACAAGCCCTTTGACAAGCCGTGATTTTGTTATACAGTCCGTCCTGATAACTCGTAAGTCAACTTCCAAAAATCCTTCAATTTTTCATTTCTCACTGGACACATTCCACATACCCACCTATGACCTGTGGTTCCTTCTATGGGCTGTAGACTGGCTCGTAGGATCCAACCATCATCAAAGTCATCAACTTTCAGTCTTTCAAGGCTAACAACATGCAGGGTGTTACAATATCTTCCCCTTGGGATTATTCATCCTCGAATAAGACAGGAATACGCTTGAATAGAGTTGGAACATAGTCATCATCACAACTTACATGCAAAAATGCAACTTAACCATCATTTTCATAAAATCATCAAACTTATGCATCAATGGTCACTCAAAAATAGTTTCATGATCATGCCTGCATCAAACTTGATATCGGATACTTATTTGAGAGAATTTAGAAGGAGTAGATCACATTAAGTACCTTAGGCTTGAATAGAAGGAAAGAGAGGAGAGTATTGTTTCATCCTGTCCGCCTCCACCTCCTAAGTAGCACTCTCAACCTGTCGTTTTCTTCATAACACTTTGACGAGTGCAACTTCTTTATTTCTCAACCTCTTCACTTGCCGGTCCAAAATATTAACCGGTACTTCCTCATTAGTTAAATCATTCTCAATGGACACATCCTTCGATGGAACAATAGAATTAGGATCACCCTAGTATTTTCGTAGAATTGATACATGAAATACTGGTTACTTTCCCAATCCTCTTCACTATCTTACGAGGTCCTACATATCTTGAACTCAATTTGCCTTTCTTACCAAAACAAATCACTCTTTTCATTGGAGAAACCTTCAAATTCACCCAATCAACTTCATCAAACTCTAGTTCTCTTCTTCTAAAATCGACATATGACTTTTGATGACTTGGGCAGCCTTCAACCTTTCCCTTATAACTTTCACCTTCTCCATGGCCTCAAGTATCAAATCTGGTCCAATCAATGACGTTTCTCCAACTTCAAACCATCCACCAGTAATCTACACCGTCTACCATACAATACTTCAAATGGAGCCATACCAATACTTGAATGAAAACTATTATTATAAGAAAATTTAATAAGAGGCAAGTGGTCATCCCAACTTTCATTGAAATCAAGCACACAAGCCCTCAACGTATCCTCCAATATTTGTATTGTTCTTTCAACTTGTCCATCCGTTTAAGGATGATATGCGGGTATTTAACTTCAGTTTTGTACCAAGTACTCTTTGGAGGGATTTCTAAAAATGAGAAATAAATTAAGCACCCCTATCCGATATGATAGATAATGGTACTCCATACAGCCTCACCAATTCATGGATGTAAACCTTAGCATAGTTTTTAACACTATGAGAAGTCTTTACCGGTAAAAGGTGGGTTGTTTTTTTCATTTTATCCACAACCACCCATATTGAGTCAAATTGTTTTCTAGTCTTTGCCAACCCCGTAACGAAATCTATATTCACCTCCTCCTATTTCCAAGTTGCTATCTCAATATCTTGTGTCAAACCACCTTGTCTTTGATGTTCCACTTTCACTTTTTGACAATTTGCACACCCTATCACACACTTTATTATGTCTTTCTTCATGCCATCCCACCAATATACTTCTCTCAAAACTCTACACATTTGGTGGATTCCGGATGCATAGAATACTTATAATTATAAGCTTCATCAAGTATCTTCTCCCTTAAACCATCCACATTAGGGACATGCAACCACCCTTGGTAATGTAAAACTCCATCTCCCCCTTGTGAGAAGACTTTTATCTTCTTATCAACCACCAAACTTCTTCAAATCAACTAAATTAGGATCCATGCCTTGCTTTACTTTACTTCCTCTATTAAAGATGATTCCACTCTTCTTGGCACCAACATACCACCATTATTCAAATTATTCAACCTCACACCCAACGAGATAAACAATGCAACTGTTTTACTAACTCTTTGTTCCCATTCTCAACATGCACCATGTTTCCCATAGAAACTCTACTCAATGCATTGGCCATAACATTAGCCTTGTTGGGGTGATACATTCACACTTATGTCATAATCCTTCAAAAGTTCCAACCACTTTCTTTGTCTTATGTTTAAACCCTTTTGGCTAAACATATATTGCAAGCTCTTAGGACCAGTTATATATCAACATGCACCCCCATAAAGGTAGTGTCACCAAATCATCAATGTAAACACAATGGCCAACAACTCAAGATCATGTGTCAGATAATTCTTTTCATGCATCTTCAATTGTCTCAAAGCATAGGCAATGACCTTTCTATGTTGCATCAAAACACAACCCAAGACTATATGTGAAGCATCATAATACACCACAAAACCATCTGGACCTCCGGACAATGTCAAAACATGAGCGGAAGTAAGATGGTCCTTTAACAACTGGAAACTCTTTTTACATTCATCAGGCTATTGAAATTTTACCTTTTTCTGGGTCAACTTGGTCAAAGAAGAGGCAATGGAGAAAAATCCTTCAACAAATCTCCTATAATATTTGGCCAAACCCAAGAAGCTCCTAATATCGAGTGGAGAAAATGGTCTAGGCCAATTCTTCACTGCCTCCGTCTTCTTTGGACCAACTCTAATACTATCATCCGAGATAATGTCACCAAGAAACACCACCTCTCTTAGCCAAAACTCACACTTACTAAACTTGGTGAAGAGTTTTCTATCTCTCAATGTTTGCAACACAATTCTCAAATGGTTTTCATGATGCTTTACATCCCGTGAGCAAACCAATATATCATCTATGAACACCACCACAAACATATCTAAATACTGTTTGAAGATCCTGTTCATCCAATCCATAAAAGCAGCAGGGGCATTTGTAAGTCCAAATGGCATAACCAAAAATTCAAAATGACCATACCGAGTTCTAAATACCATCTTTGGAATGTCATCCTCTTTCACCCTCGATTGGTGATATCCAGACTGGAGGTCAATCTTAGAAACATAGCTCGTACCTTGTAGTTGATCAAATAGGTCATCGATCCTTGAAGTGGATACTTGTTTTTTATGGTTACCTTATTCGATAATTTAGACACATCCAAAGTCCTTCTTCCTTACAAACAATACGGGAGCACTCCATGGTGACACACTAGGCCTTATAAATCACTTATCAAGCAAGTCCTTTAATTGTTCGTTCAATTCTTTCAACTCCGTCGGGGTCATTCGATATAAAGGTATAGGAATAGGTTGGGTATTAGGAATATCGAAATCAATTCCCCTTATGGGAGGTGTACCGCGCAAATCATCAGGAAAGACATTGGGGAACTCATTTACTATACAGACTAAATCAAGAGTAGGAACATGAGACTCAACATCCATGACTCAGGCAATATTATATATGCAAACTTTAGAAATTATTTTCATAGTTTTCATATAGGAGACAAACCTCCCTTTAAACACAAAATTGGTCCCCTTCCATTCAAGGATAGGCTCGTTAGGAATTTGGAAAGTAACCTTACAGGTCCTACAATCAATAGAAGTACAGGATGCATGCAACCAATCCATTACCAAGAATAACGTCAAAATCGGTCATATCAAACTCAATTGAATCACGTAGGAAGACTTTGTGTAAGATCAACATGGGATAATTTCTATAGACTTTCTTGTCTAGGATTGGCTTACCACTAGGAGTATAGACCAAATAAGGTTCAGACAAAATGTCCGGAGACACATCAAATTTTATGGCAACATGAGGAGTAACAAAAAACATGTTGGCAGTGGGATCAAGCAAATCATACACATCATGATCAAAGACTCGTAACATATCAGTAACCACATTGGAGACTCATCAACCTCTTGCCTAGCATGCAAAGCATAGAACCGGTTACCACATGGACCACCACCTTGAGCTTGGGCACCTTGTTGCACTTGCCGTTTTTGAGCTACTTGACCTTATGGATGCCCTTCTTTACCCTTATTAGCAACATTGGGACATTCAAAAATCTTATGTCCCATCTTCCCACAATCGAAGCATGCATTGGTACCTCTCAAACATTCACCAACATGGTTCCTCCCACACATGGGACACCAAGGAAGAGTAGCACCACCTTTCCCAACGAATCTTAAGATTGGCCCCTTTCTCTTTTTCAAACCTTTGAGTTGCACCTTTGAAGACCCTTGCCCTTGTTGAAATTGGCTACCACCAGACTTACCATAAGAAAATCAACCATCATACTGAGCCCTCTTGGACTCTCTTGTCCTTATCGTTTGGAGTTTCTTACCCTCCACTTGATCGACATAGGTCATGAGTCTAGAGATATATATTTCCTTGATGAGCATTGCGGCCTTGCACTCTATCTTTATCAAGCTGGACACACCCTAAGTGAACTTGTTCATATGGGCCCTTGAGCCGGCCACCAAGGAAGGAGAAAATTTAGACAACTTGATGAACTTTAGGGCATACTCCCTCACACTCATGAAGCGTTACTTCAGGTTCGTGACATTCCACCACCTTAGCTTCCCTTAGCTCAAGTCGTAAGAAACAATCAAGGGAAGAGACCTTTAACATCTCTAGCCAATAGGCACTTTATCAATTCTTTTGGGCTTCTATTGAGTGAAACAAATTTGAGCCACTCCTTTAAGTTGATAAGTTGCCAATTCGACCTTCTCTTCAGAAGACACCCTCATGATCTCCAACACCTTATAAACTTTATCAGTAAACCCTTGGGAGTCCTCATCCACCTTAGAACCATTAAACTTCGGGAGATTAATCTTAGTAAAATCTCTTATACTCAAAGCTGGAATAGGAGTCTTTAGAGAAGCAACGACTTAAGCCAACATAGTGATAAGCACGGCTCTAAACTCATCAATGGAACTGTCCGCTTAAGGGACTTTAGGAGCCAGGGGAACTTGATCTTCGTTAGTATTACCTACTTTAGATAAAGGAGCACGTTGGCGAGCCATTTCTGAAAACACCAAGGGGCAAGCGTTAGGATACAGAAGTTTTAAAGGCACGACATAAATCTAAAAAAAAAGTGAAGTTTTTCCTAAACGTCTCGTAGCCCCCTATTCATGGGTGTGGCATGCTTCATACCAATGAATAGGATTCTACTAGATGCAGCATGTTGGACACCTAGGATGCTTTCAAACCTTGTGCTCTGATACCACTTTTGTCACAACTCGAACCCAGGGCCTAGCCGTGACATGACGAATGTGATACCTGAAGGCATCCCATCCATGCCTTGTGTTCATACCATAAGCATACATAAGGTAAAATAAGCATGCATAAATGAATAATCAAGCGGAATTATATACAAATAAAGATGTCATAGTTTCCCTTAGGGAAACATACATCAATCCTTTTCACAAAATATGCCTCTACATCATAAGATCATGGCAGGGTCTAGAACATAGCATACTAGATCACCCTCAAGATGTATATCAATTGAAAATAACAAAGTCTCAAATGGAAAAACATCATAAAAGGGCTCGTTCCCCGAAGCATGGGAACTCACCAACAAGTCTGCAAGCTGGGAATTTAATGTCATCTAAGCTGCACCTCCTTCTTGAGGCTAAAGAAGTCGTTGTCAAATATATAACCTAACCAAGTTAAGGGTCGAATCCCATAAGGAATATGGAAGACTTAGTAGAATTCAATTGCAATTCGGGTTTATTAACCACCTTATCTCTACAAAGAGAGGGGGTTATAATAACTAGTAAAAGTAATTCCAAGTGAAGACAAGAGTTAAACCAATATGAAGAGAAACTAGGGTATTGTGTTTCCCATGATTTCCTAACTCAGTAATACCAGATAATCGAATTCTTTTCCAGTGGTAGCATGCAGAACGGTAAGGTAAGTTCACCAAACCCTTTGATCCAGGTGACAGATGAATTTCACAGCGTGATTTGGTCCATCCCTGTAGTGTGACATTACTAACCCTTACCTATTGTCCCAGTACAACCTCTCCTAGGCCCAGTTCGGTTAATTAGATGAGAAACATTAATCGAATCCCATTAATTAATATCTTTTCCTATTCATTACTACCTTTCTCCAATCAGTAACACTAGGAGGGTTCAAATGTTGGACACTATTAGAAATCAAAACGAAGAGAATTAAGTAATACATGCATGCACAATGTTTCAAGAATTATTCATTATATGGTTTTACCTTGTTAGTTCTTCATGGTTCCCACAACCCTATTAACTCATGATCAGTGTAAATGCAAGACTTATGAATTTGAGCAGCATAACTGAGCACTTACAAAAGAATTAAGCACAAGAAATTCAACTCTTCAATGAGAATCACAAGATTGAAATTAGGAGATAAAATTAAAGTTTACAAGTGTTTCTCAAACTCTTTATTGCTTCTCTCTTCGTTCTCTCCTCACCCCTTTTCGACTCTACATAAATAATAACCTAAAAATCTATTTATAGTTTTTAAAATACAAATCCAAAATGAAATAGGACAACTGGGTCGGCAAGCTCTACGAGGTGCTCCACGAGCCATATATAAGTTTACGGCTCATAGTTGCGCTTTCGTGAACCGTTGCTTCAAATAGACTTGTCTTTTATGACACCTCTCTATGGCCCACAAAAGGTTCTACAGCCCATCAGGGGTTTCATTTGATGGAATTTCAGAAAGTCCTCATCTTCTGATCCTCAGGGTACGATAGAAGGTCTACCGCTCGTAATGTCTTCTACAGCTCGTCTGCATATTTGTAGACTCCACTTTAGAAATACACCCTTCAATGGAATTACACATTAAACCACCTTTACGGCTTGTAGAATACTCTACGACCCGTAAAGTGTCTCATAGATCCTCAACTTCAGCAACTTCTCCACATTTTGCCCCAAAACTATGTCAATCCTAAAATCCTACAAAACAAAACCAAAAACACATCAAACTTACTAACATCACATTTAGAACACAAAAAATTCTAATTAAGCATCAAAATTGTTGTATTTTGATAGCACATCAACACCCTTAACTTAAATTTATTGCTTGTCCTCAAGCGACAGACTCAATTTATACAAACAGCACAGTAACACACAGACCTCAATCTAATGGCATACACCTCATCAAACTTAAGCACAGATACTCATATCACATTATAAAACACAATTAGATAGCTATCAAATAAAACAACACAGATCAATCTATGCAACAATGCAACTATGACAGGCGAGGGAACCATCAACAAGCCACAATCACTAAATGAGTCTAATGTTAACAATGCAATGCAAGTGCCCTCATAGAAAGAAGTCTCATATCTTACTCACAATGATGTTTTAATGTATAACCTTGGGACTATGCAAAATCACTCACTCTCACAAAAGTCATTCATATATTTCAATACTATATGCTTGCCCCTATACTCATGACTAAGATGTTTGACTACTTGGAGTAGGTACACTTTAGGAATTTACATGCTTGTAACATAGGCTCAGGGGGCTTTAGTATGATGTTTTGGGAACATAGTAACTAAAGGCTCTCGTTGACACTACATTTTTCTACACTTTTTCCCTACCAACAATGCTACTTCTCATTTCATTCTCCCCTGCTCCTATTTCAAGCTTTTCTGGGTTCTTTATTTTCATTTTTCAGCTTTTTGCCTTGTATTTATGTTTCATTTTTTTTTCAATTCATAGCTAAGGCATCACTTATTTTTCTTGCACCCAGTACATATTTTTTTCTCCTTTTCCATGTATCACTAACTCCCCCCCCCCCCCTCATTTTGTGTTTCACCCTTATACCAGCCACCCTAAACTGAGGCTTTTGGCCCGAGTTGAGGTGCACATTATCCAACCTCGGAACTAGGGCCACTTTTGATAGCCACCCTCAACTTAGGTTTTTGCCTCATTCAATGTGCATAATGTTCAAGGGAGGACCAGGGCCAATATTAGGATTTTTCATCTAATAAGGCTAGGTCACTTAGGCTTTTACGAAGAAAAGGTCTATGTCAGGCTCAAACATTAGGATCAAAAAATATTCCACATGTTTGATTGGTTATTCTAGGCTAAGTGAACTATTATGAACGATGGCCTAAGATCTTTTCCTAACCAACTAACCTACAGTCTAAATTAGAGTAACAGGGCAAGTTCTGAATTGAAACACAATACATGAATTAGCAAATTAAGCTCACACTCACATGGCACTGATTACACTATCAACACAGACTCTCAGATCATACTTTTCATCTGAATTTTATCCTCACTCATTAGAACAAGCACTGTCAACACAATTAAACATGCATGGTTGCTATCTTGACTAACTAATCAAAAAATTTGATGGGTATCGTCTTTCACAAAAAGCACAAAACACATATATGCCACTGATATCAATACTATATGCTACCAATACTACCTAAACATCCTAAATATGTCGGTTCAACAAAAATTAATATCCATGAGGAAAAAGAACACAGGCAAGAAAATCTCTAGGATTCTAAAATTGGGGTAGTTATAGGCCAAGTCTACTCAGACATCACTGAGGCCTATAACTAGCCACACCCTATCGAAAAAGAGGTTTGTTGTCCTCAATGTATGCCAAAAAGTCAAAATAAAGTATTGAGGTCGAAAAGGACATACTTGGGCACCTAAACGCCAGTGTCTACCTTGGGTTGCCTCCTAAGCAGCGCCTGATTTATTGTCGCGGCACAACATAGACAACTTGAGTACTTAGACTTCATCAAGTATCCATACTTCCACAGTTTTTGTTTCCTCCACATTTCCAAAGGTATCACTTGACTCTTTTACCCTTTACTTGAATGTCCCTCCATTTATTTTCTAAAACTCAATGGCTCCATGATTAAAGACATGTGCTACCCAAAATGGTCCCAACCATTTGGATTTGAGTTTCCAAGGGAAAAATTTTAGCTTAGAATTGTATGGTCGCACTAAGTCTCCTGGTGCAAACTGGCGATTCTCTATGCAATGATCATGTTAAAGCTTTATCCTTTGTTTGTACAAGGATGAGCTTTCATATACCTTTAGACGAACTTCATCAAGCTCATTGAGTTGGCTCAGCCTAGAGTTTGCGGCATCATTCCAGTATAGATTCAACTTCTTCAGCGCCCACATCGCCTTATGCTCAAGCTCCACCGGCAATTATATGCTTTCCCAAAGACAGGTTGGTAGGGGGATATGCCTATAGGTGTCTTAAATATTGTACGGTATACCCATAATGCATCATCAAGCTTTTGTGACCAATTTGTTCAGTTTGCATTGTAACGACCTGACCTAGGGGCCTAGTCATCACACGGTGAATGAGACACCCGAAAGCACCTCACCCAAGCCATCTTACATATTATAAGCATTCACAAGCATAAAATGCAAAGATGAAACAGAAAACTAGGGGAAACAGGGCTAAGGGACACAACTGAAAAATCATAAAGGAATATGAGAACCGAATACCATCATAATATTTGCCCAACAATACCTCTAAACTAACTTGGCGGGGCCTAAAAAATGTTCAAGCTCACCCTCAAATACATACATAGCAAAAGAAATATACAACTAGAAACTATAATGTCTTATACATCAATCTAGAAAGAAAACTAGGTTATTATCCCTAAACTAGAGGAGTCACCAACTCTTGTATTCAATAATCTAAAGCTAGCCACGTGGAGGATATCAAGGAGCGTCAGTCCCTACATGGTGAAATCATGTAGGCATAGAAGTATGCGTCAGTACTTTTGAATGTACTGGCATGCAGGTATAACAATGCATGGATTGGAAATAAATAACGAAATGATTCACGCTAAGTCTCATATTAAAAGTCATACATTTACGAGGGCATTAGTAAGACATAATAAAGCCAATGTCATTTAAATATAAAAAGACAATTTTAGAAAGGTCATAGTAGGAGGCATAGATGAACATAGTCATGAATAAGAGAAGTCATATAAAATTAGAACATACATATGGTGATCATTTAGACATTCAGACTCATCATAGAACATAAAATATTGCACATCAAAATTAAAGTATTAACCCTTACTTGAATGCATGATGTATCACATAAACTTAAATTTGTGGGAAAATACATGTTGTTATGATTAGTTAAAATATCAATATCCTTGAGTGAACAAAACATCACTTTACATAAAAGACTATTTTATTATGGAAGAAACATTAGTAATCATAATGGAGATCACCTTTACACACTTGTAGAGATAGTAATATACCTTTAGGGAAATTATCATTTGAACTTATGAAACAATGAATCATAGGAACTTTAAATCACCTTTGGACATAACATGAAGGAACCATTTTTAATTTATCATAAGAGGACTTCGTGGGAACATGAGGAGAACTTAAACATATGTGAGAGCACCCTATAACCGACATAAACCATGTGAGCTAACCATAGAGTCCTGATGTTTCCCCTACACTAGAGAAAGGGGGAAATCACTTGCCAAGGTGACCTCCTAAGATGCTAAGTAGATCCACTAAAGCCTTGGTATTGAGCAACCTCTACTATCAGTTGGTCTAGAAATCAACCTCTACTAGCAGGTGAATCCTATTTCCTATGGTGGCACGTATTTATGGGACAATGAGATTCTACTAAAAGTCACATGCCTCTTCTAACGAGGAGCTTCCGTATTCATCCCAAAGTCCACTCGGTGCTAAGTAAAACTCTCACAAAATAATCATAAAAATAAATCATGAAATCATTAGTGGAGAGGTATTCTACTAACCTATCCCATAAGTCTTTTGAAACAATGGAGGGGAATTCTACTACCCATCCATAAATATTTAGAACATTAATCATTATCATAAGGATAGCTCCTACATCTTTGCTAAGCCTCTACTATCGGCTAGCATCATAATCTTGGCCTAGCATCTACTATCGGCTAGCATCATTATCATATTCCTCTACTAACGGGTCATCATTTCATACCCCTCTACTAACAGGTCATCAAAGTTTTATGATCATAACTAGGTGGGGACTTACATTTCTTTTATTCATTCATTCTTGACTCTAATGAGTTTGGTCCCAGATAATATATAACTAGAGTATAGTCATGACATGCATAGACTTGTACATCACCACATCATAAAGAAGACATTTCAATAATGAATAGCTTTCTTATAACTTCAAAGTGTTTCATAGCATACTTGGCAAACCCCATCATTCATAATATCCGGGACATATAAAGAAATCGATTCATGATCTTACATAAAGTTTCATAATATTCTCATGAAGCCATAACATAAATGTTAACTCTTAACATTTAGGAACCTTATGTCCTTATAAAACATGGATTGAGACTTCTTTTATAAAAAATACTCTTTATATAGCTTAGGTTCAAAACATGAGATTTGTATTCTTAAAGACTCATAGTCATGAAATTCATATGATGTGGACTTGATTCATATACAATAATAATAAAGAAAGTATGAACTTAAATAAAATCAAGCAACCCTCCATCAACTTCATAATCCAAAATTCCATAAGTAAGGAGAAATCACAATTAGTCATGGAATTACGAAAATTAATAGCTACTCATGTGTAAGAGAAGTAGGATTCACCAATTTAAAAGATAGTTTAAGGAACCCATATCATCATCTTAATGTCTCCAAATTATCTTGTATATAAACCTCAAATAAATTCATAATATAAGCATTTGGAAGTATTCAAATCAACCCCATATGATTCTTGTAAAACCCTAACTAGAAAGTCATGAATTTCAACTCATTATGCATCCTAGGTCATAACATAATACTCATACACTTCATATAACTAAGAATGCATCACAAATTACATGATTAAACCAATTTTCCATAACTTCACAACATACATAAACCATGGGTCAAATTTAAAGTAAAGAAACTTGAGTTTTGTGAAGGAAAGGGCTTCACAAATCAAATCCACATGCCTTATCCAAAAAGACTTATGGAAGAAATCACAAACTTTTGTGAAGAAACCCGAAACGCTAGCCTTGTCTTCAATGGAGGACCTTGGAGACTTGAGAGAGTTTTTGAGAATTATGTTTTTGAAGAATTAATTAGGATTAGGGTCATTTGCGGAGTTTTAGACTGTTATAGGGCATGTGGGAGGTCAAAACAATGTGGGATTGAGCTTAGCGTGTGAGGAAAGGTCATAAACATCCCTTTTTAAAGATGGACGGTCAGTTCATGAAACCCCATTTACGTAAGTCATTCCACCGCCCGTAGAGTGGGTCATAGAAACTGACAACTTGACAGTGCTTCAGTAAAATGGGCATAAAGTTTTAGTCCGATCTCCAAATAAGGTGAAACCAGTTGTGTTGGAAAGATAATTCAAAGAGCTTTCTTTTGGTAGATTGTACAAAACCTAATTCGAAGTGTGCTAAGATATATGATACTTTGAAGTTTACACATATACAAACTCACGCTAGAACTTAGGCGATTGGAATCGTTTGCACTTAACTTGATGAGAGAGGGGCTTGCCATTAGATGGGATGGATGGGATGAGGCTGTTAAGATTATAGAAAGTATTAGAACTTCACTTTATAAAAATCCACTAGACAGGACCATGAGATCCCGTTTTATGGGCCATAGATGGGGTTTGTCTAATAGAGTTTCAGAAACCCTTTTCTGATTTTGATTCTACGACAGGGTTATGACTCATAGAGGACTTTAAGACTCATCTGATAAGTCATAGATTGAACTCCTAAAAGATCCTAAATTACATCAAGTCTTCCCAGGCTCCACGAATCCTTTTACTCCAACTCACGACCCGTAAACCCCTTCGTAAAAACATACAGTTCCGGAATACTCAAGCTTATTTTCTTGGCCTCATTTTACGAGACTACTAAGAGCTGTAATTCCTTCTAGGAGTTGTGAGTTGCCCTCATCCAATTACTCCAAGTCATTTTTTTCCAGACCAATCTTCATACACTCATGTTCTTCGAATCTGATTACATGCATTCACAGTCTTGGACAGAATCTGTTTAATTTCGCTATTAGACACCTCCATTTTTTCGCTTGCCTGAGGATAGTAAGGGGTTGCCACCTGATGTTTTACCTCATATTTTCAAGTAGGGCTTTAATCTGTTGCAAAAGTGAGAACCTCTGTTGCTAACGATCTCTCGAGGGGTATTAAACCTTAATAAGATGTTCCTTTTCAGAAATGTTGTGACATTTTTGCCTTCATTGTTGGATAGAGCAACGGCCTCCACCCACTTTGATACTTAATCCACGGTGACCAAGATGTACTTGTTTCCATGCGAGCTAACAAAAGGGCCCATGAAGTCTATCCTCCACACATCAAATAGCTCAATCACCATAGTGGGACTTAGAAGGAGCTCCCGCTTGTGGGAAACCCCACCTTCTCTCTGGAACCTATCACATGCTTTGGCATAATTGTGAGCATCTTGGTCAATGGTGTGAGAAGAGGGAAATGAACATACAACAATCCATCATAAATGCAATGCGCAAGCCAAACATCATTTTCATGCAAAGTTTTAAATCATTAACATCAACATTACTCTAAATGCACACATAACATATTTTCATAATTGCACATGAGATTCTAGTTATGAACCAACCCCACTAATATACACGTACTATAATCACCAAGTCATGGGTAACATAAAATGATACATGAGAGAGAATGCAAAAACTACTGCTTGCCAATACCGTAATGCACCCATTTGCACCAAAACATCAACTACAGCATCATAATCATGAATTTGCCTAATATCAATCACTACCTCATTTAGAAGGAACACATTCTTATCGAGTAAAGTATTCTGAACTTTTTCTCTTTCCACCCTGGCGGTCATCGGGCAATCCCTTTTCTTGTCTCCCAACTAAGCACACTTGAATCAACCTTCTTTCCCATCAAACACTACCTTAAATGCATTCGACCACACTTGTCACAAATAGGATAGGTGTTTCTCTCCCTCTTGCTCTTAAGCTCTGAAGTCTTAGTAGATGATGATCCACCCTCATCGAAACGGGCCCTCTTTGAATCCCTTGCACTCTTCCTTATATTTTCCTCCACAATTTGTTCTATATAAGTCATAAGCCTCAAAATATACATCTCTTGCACTAGCATGGCAGTCCGACATTCTTGAACAAGAGAATCGAATAACTCCGACATGAATTTACTCATTCTAGCACAGGAGTCGCAAACCAATGATGGGACATATTTAGAGAGTTGGGTAAACTTGAAGGAATACTCCCTCACACTCATGCTCCCTTTCTTAAGGTTGATGAATCCTCGCATCTTAGCTTACCTTAACTCCAAGGGAAAGAAGTTATCTAGGAATGCATCTTTAAGCTCTCCCCAAGATATAGGGCCCCAATCTTGATTCCTCTAGCTTTTCCATTGAGTGTGCCATATGTGAGCCACCCCTTTTAATTAAAAGGATGCCAACTCCACCTTTTCCTCTTAAGTCACTCCCATAACAGCCAACTCTTTTTCCACTTTATCCACAAACTCTTGAGCATCTTCCTCGAACTTTGATCCATGGAACTCGGGAGGGTTCATTCTAGCAAAGTTCCTTACCCTCGAGGCCAGAGTGGGAGCATTTTGGAACAAAAGCTCCTTGGCTGTCTTGGTTGGTCACAATTAATGCATACTTAGTGAGAGCGGTCCAAATTTCTACATGAGTTACTCCTTTGTCTATCAGGGCTTGTGGCATCCTTCTTGGAGGCATTATCTGAAATCACAAAGAATGATTTGTTAAATAAAGAGAATCTTAGGACAACTCTAGGGAATAACATGGATCATGAAAGAAGTGAGACAATTCCTAAATGCCTTATAGACTCCTACTCTGTTTGATGTGGTATGTTGGACTCCTAGGACCATTTTAAAACTTTGTGCTCTTATTCCAAGTTTGTAATGAGCCAACCTAGAGGCCTAGTCGTCACACAGCAAATGAGACAGCTGAAAGCACATCACTCAAGCCATCTGACATGTCATAAGTATTCACAGGCATAAAACGCAAAGATGAAAGAGAAAATTAAGGGAAACGGGGCTAAGGGCCATAACTTAAAAATTGTAAAAGAATATGAGAATCGAATACCATCAAAACATTTGTCCAACAATACCTCTAACATAACTTGGCGGGGGCTAAGACATGTTCAAGCTCACCCTCAAATACATACATAGAAAAAGAAATATACAACTAGAAACTAGAATGTCTTATACATCAATCTAGCAAGAAAACTAGGTTATTGTCCGCGAACTAGAGGACTCACCAACTCTTGTCTTCAATAATCCAAAGCTAGCTACATGGAGGATATCGAGAAGTGTCGGTCCCAACATGGTGTAATCATGTAGGAATAGAAGTATGCGTCAGTACTTTTGAATGTACCAGTATGCATGTATGCAATGCAAGGCATGGAGATAAATAATGAAATGATTCATGCTAAGTCTCATCTCAAAAAGCATACGTTTATGAGGGCAATAGTAAGCCATAATCAAGCCAATATCATTTAAACATAAAAAGACAATATTAGAAAGGACATAGTAGGATGTATGGATGAACATAGTCATGAATAAGAGAAATCATATAAAATTAAAACATATATATATGTTGATTACTTAGACATTTACTCTCATCATAAAACATGACATATTGCACATGAGAATTAAAGTATTAACCCTTACTTGAATGCATGATGTGTCACATAAACTTAAATTAGTGAGAAAATACATGTTTTTATGATTAGTTTAAATATTAATGTCCTTGAGTGAACAATACATCACTTTACATAAAAGACTATTTTATTATGGAAGAAACATTAGTAATCATAATGGAGACCACCTTACACACTTGTAGATATAGTTATATACCTTTACGGGAAACTACCTTTTGAAATTATGAAACAATGATTCATAGGAACTTTAAATCACCTTTAGAAATAACATAAAGGAACCATTTTTATTTTACCATAAGAGGACTTCTTAGGAACATGAGGAGAACTTGAACATACATGAGAGCACCCTTTAACCGACGTTAACCATGTGAGCTAACCATTGAGTCCTGATGTTTCCCCTACACCGGAGAAAGGGGGAAATCACTTGCCAAGATGACCTCCTAAGATGCCTAGGTGGATCCACTAAAGCTTTACTATTGAGCAACCTCTACTATCGGCTGGTCTAGAAATCAATCTCTACTAGCGGATGAATCTTATTTCCTACGGTGGCACGTAGTAATGGGACAATGGGATTCTACTAACAGTCTCATGTCTCTTCTAACTAGGGGCATCCATATTCATCCCAAATTCCACTCGATGCTAAGTAAAACTCTCACGGAATAATCATAAACATAAATCATGAAATCATTAGTGGTGAGGTATTCTACTAACCCATCCCATAAGCCTTTTAAAACAATGGAGGAGAATTATACTAACCCATCCCGTAAACATTTAGAACATTAATCATCATCATAAGGATAATTCCTACATCCTGGCTAAGCCTCTACTATCGGCTAGCATCACAATCTTGGCTAAGCCTCTACTATCCGCTAGCATCAATATCATATCCTACTACTAACATGTAACCATTTCATATCCCTCTACTAACGGGTCATCATGGTTTTATGATCATAACTAGGTGGGGACTTACAATTTCTTTTATTCACTAATTTTGGACTCCAACGAGTGGAGTGCCAAATAACATGCAACAAGAGTATAGTCATGGCATGCATAGACTTGTACACACCACATCATAAAGAAGACATTTCAATAATGCATAGCTTTCATATAACTTCAAAGTGTTTCATAGCATACTTGGCAAACTCCATAATTCATAATATCGAGGACAAATAAATAAAGGAATTCATGATATTTTATAAAGTTTCATAATATTCTCATGAAGCCATAACATAAATGTTGACTTTTAACGTTTAGGAACCCTATGTTCTTATGTAGCATGGATTGAGACTTCCTTCTTTTAAAAAACATACTCTTCATATAGCTTAGGTTCAAAACATGAGATTTGCATTCTTAATGACTCATAGTTATGAAATTCATATGATTTAGACTTGATTCATATACAATAATACTAAAGAAAGTATGAAATTAAATAAAATCCAGCAACCCTCCATCAACTTCATAACCCAAAATTCCATAAGTAAGGAGAAATCACAATTAGTCATGGAATTACGAAAATTACTAGCTGCTCATGTATAAGAGAAGTAGGATTCACCAATTTAAAAGATAGTTTAAGGAACACATATCTTAATCTTCATGTCTCCAAATTATCTTGTATATAAACCAAAAATAAATTCATAATATAAGCATTTGGAAGCATTCAAATCAACCCAACATGATTCTTGTAAAACCCTAACTAGAAAGTCATGAATTTCAACTCATTATGCATCCTAAGTCATAACATAATACTCATACACTTCATATAACTAAGAATGCATCACAAATTACATGATTAAACAAATTTTACATAACTTCACAACATACATAAACCATGGGTTAAATTCAAAGTAAAGAAACTTGAGCTTTGTGAAAGGAAGGGCTTCACAAATCAAACCCTCAGTTTATGGGTTAAATTCAAAGTAAAGAAACTTGAGCTTTGTGAAAGGAAGGGCTTCACAAATCAAACCCTCATACCTTAGCCAAATATTTATACAAGAAATCACAAATTTTGGTGGAGAAACTAGAAATCCTTGCCTTGTATTCGATGGAGGTCCTTGGAGACTTGAGAGAGGTTTTGAGAATTATGTTTTTGAAGAATGAATTAGGATTAGTGTGATTTTGGGAGTTTTAGACTGTTATAGGGTGTGTGGGATGTCAAAACAATGTGGGATTGGGCTTAGGGTGTGATGAAAGGCCAAAAACATCCCTTTTTAAAGATGTCCTGGTCAGTTCATGAAACCCTGTTTACGTAAGTCATTCCACAGCTTGTAGAGTGGATCGTAGAAACTAACAACTTGACAGTGCTTCAGTAAAATGGGCATAAAGTTTTTGTCTGAACTCCAAATGAGGTGAAACCAGTTGTGTTGGAAAGATAATTCAAAGAGATTTCATTTGGTAGGTTGTACAGAACCTAATTCGAAGTTTGCTAAGAGATATGATGATTCGAAGTTTACATATATACAAACTCACGCTAGAACTTAGGCGATTGGAATCGTTTGCACTCAACTTAATGAGAGAGGGGCTTCCCATTGGATGAGGGGTCATGGAAGGGATGGATGAGGCTGTTAAGATTATATAAAAGATTAGAACTTCACTTTATAAAAATTCACTGAACAGGACCACGAGATCGCGTTTATGGGTCATGGTCCGTTTTATAGGCCATAGATGGGGTTTGTCTGATAGAGTTTCAGAAACCCTTTTCTGGTTCTGATTCTACGACAGGGTCTATGATTCATATAAGACTTTAGGAGTCATCTGATAAGTCATAGATTGAACTCCTAAAAGATCCCAAATTACATCAAGTCTTCCCAATACTCCAACTTAAGACTCGTAAACCCCTTCGTAAAAACATACAGTTCCAGAATACTCAAGCTTATTTTCTTGGCCTCATTTTACGAGACTACTTACGAGCTATAACTCGTTCTATGAGTTGTGAGCTGCCCTTATCCGATTACTCTAAGTCATTTTTTCCAGAACAATCTTCATGCACTCATATTCTCCAAATCTGATTACATGCATTCACAGTCTTAGACAGAATCTGTTTAATTTCACTATTAGACACCTCCACTTGCCCACTTTCTTGAGGATGGTAAGAGGTTGCCACCCGATGCTTTACCTCATATTTTCAAGTAGGGCTTTAATTTGTTGCAGAAGTGAGAACCTCTGTTATTAATGATCTCCCGAGGGGTACTGAACCTTAAGATGATGTTCCTTTTCAGAAATGTTGTGACATTTTTGCCTTCATTGTTGGATAAAGAAACGACCTCCACCCACTTTGATACATAATCCACGGTGACCAAGATGTACTTGTTTCCATGCGAGATAACAAAGGGTCCCATGAAGTCTATCCCCCACACATCAAATAGCTCAATCACCATAATGGGGTTTAGAAGGAGCTCGTACTTGCGAGAAACACCACCTTCTCTGGCACCTATCACATGCTTTGGCGTAATTGTGAGCATCTTGGTGGATGGTGGGACAATAGTAACCATACTGCAAGATCTTATATGTTGTTCGGACTCCACTATGATGCCCATCGACTAACGACGAATGACATGCCTCGAGGATATTCATCATCTTGACATCAGAAACATAGCGATGAAAAATCCCATCTACGCATACACAAAAAAAGTATGGATCATCTCAAAAGATTTTTCTCACATCAGAGATGAACTTGTGGCTCTGGTAGGTATTTAAGCCAAGCGGCACAATATCACTAACCAAGTTGTTTGCGATGTCTGCAAACCATGGTATTAAATCATGGGAGGCTGCCAACACCGTCTCATCTGGGAATGAGTCGCCGATCTCCAATCTATCATCAAACTTTGCCATGGCCCTATCTTCTAACCTGGAACGGTGATCTGCAACCTGATTTTCAGTCCATTTCTTATCGATGACATCAAAATCAAATTCTTGAAGAAGAAGTACCCATCTCATCAACCTTGGTTTTGCATCCTTCTTTGCCATCAAGTACTGCCATACTGAATGGTCTGTGTGCACCACAACTTTGGTCCCTAATAGATATGAAATAAATTTCTCAAACTCAAAGACAACCGCAAGTAGTTCCTACTCCGTGACAGTATAGTTCTTTTGGGCCATATTTAGGGCTTTGCTAGCGTAATAAATGGGATGTAATATCTTCTCTTGATGTTATCCCAATACTACAGCTAGTGCAATCCCGCTTGCATCACACATTATTTCAAAGGGCTTTGACTAGTCTAGAGCTGCAATGATAGGGGCTGAAATCAGTTTCTGCTTCAATCTTTCAAGGGATTTTAGGCATGCATCATCAAACACAAACTTAGCATCCTTCTCAAGCAGTTTGCACAATGGATGTGCAATTTTAGAGAAGTCCTTTATGAAATGTTGGTACAACCTGCATGCCCTAGGATGCTCTTCACACCCTTTACAGAGATGGGTGGGGGAAGCTTCACAATCACTTCCACTTTAGCTCTATCAACCTCAATTCCTTTGATGGGGATTATGTGCAACAACACAATGCCTCCTTTACCATAAAGTGACATTTTTTCCAATTCAGCACCAGATGGCATTCCTCACACCTTCTTAGCATAGCATGCAAGTGTTTCAAGCAATCCTTGGATGGGCCACCAACCACACTAAAGTCGTCCATGAAAACTTCAATAGTCTCCTCCACCATGTATGAGAAGATAGAGATCGTGTATTTTTGGAATGTTGCTGGAGTGTTGCACAACCCGAATGGCATCCACTTGAATGCAAAGATGCCATAATGACATGTAAACGTCATTTTCTCCTGATCTTTCAGAGCAATGGTGATCTGGTTATAGCCTGGATACCCATCTAAAAAACAGTACTGGCCCTTTCCAGCCAGTCGGTTCAGCATTTGATCCATGAACGCCATAGGGGAGTGGTCTTTTTTTGTTGATGCATTGAGCTTCCTGTAGTCCAGGCACACTCTCCACCCAGTGACTGGTCGTATAGGAATCAACTTGTTGTCAACATTTGGGACCACAGTGATACCCCCTTTCTTCGGAACATACTGAACCAGGCTCATACATTCACTGTCGATGATCGAATAGATCACTCCTGCATCCAACCCCTTGATGATCTCTTTGCCCACAACCTCTTGCATACGGGGGTTGAGACACCTTTGGTGCTCAATACTCGGCTCGTAGTCCTTGACCAACTAGATTTTATGAGTACATATCCTAAAAGGGATACCAATGAGGTATGCAATCGTCCATCCAATGGCCTTCTTGAACTGTTTGAGTACCATGACAAGGGCATTCACTTGTTCGTCGTTCAGGTCCGCAGTAACTATGACTGGAAAAGTGTTGTTGGCACCCAGAAATGCATATCCTAGATGGGATGGCAGAGCCATCAATTCTAGCACCGGTGGATCCTCTATGGACAGCTTGGTAGGCGGCAACTCTCGATTATTTAAGTCCAACTCCAACTTATTTGGAGCCTAGAGGCATAATATACCCCTAATGCATTCACTTTCTCCTCGTAGTCTAGGATCCCATCACTATCAAAGTTCATCAATACAGCTTTTTTAAAGGGTCGACATCCAGCCTCACCTCAAGTGGTACCTCGAGCTCATTATCATCAACACTCTCGATAATAGAGACCACCCTTAAATCATCCTCTTTCTTTGCGTGTTCACACACGTTGAACACGACCTCATCTTTTCCCAACCTGAACTTGAGTTGGGCCCTCTCTATGTCCACTAAGGTGTGTCCGATGGCTAAGAAAGGCCTCCCCAAGATAATAGGAACTTCAAACTCAACCTCGCAGTCAAGCATCACAAGGTTTGTAGGAAATATAAATTTATTCATTTTGAAAAGCACATCATAATGTATCCCCACAAGCTTCTTCACCATGTGGTCGGCCCTCAACAATCGCATGCTCGTCGGAGTAGGGGTCTCCAGTCCTAGTTTCTTGAAGGCCGCAAAGAGTATCAAATTTATGTTGACACCGAGATCACACAATGCCCTTGCGAACTCCACATCTCCAATGGTGCAGGGTATGGTAAAAGCGTCGAGATCTTTTCATTGTTGAACCAAGGACCTCATAGCAATTGCATGACAATGTTGAAGCTCTAGGGAGAGCTCCTGACTCATAGTGCATTTGTTCGTAGCCAGAGTCTTCATGTACTTTTCATACCCTGGCATCTTCTCTAGCACCTCAATGAGAGGGATGTTGATGGAGATTTGTTTCAGCATAGAGAGAGAATGCTTGAACTTTCCCTCCTCCTCCTTCTTTTTAATTCTCTAAGGGAAGGAAGGAGAAGGCCTAGGACTGGGCTTCAGCTTTTGTGGCGCCTCTACAGCATAACTCACCCCATCCTTGCCTTGATTATCTCCAGTATCCGCATCTTTAAGCTCAACTGTCTCCTCTCGAACATCATCCTCGTCTACTGGCATGGGAGGATCAGTACTACTTTTGCCACCATGAGTAGTAACCGCCATGCACCACCTTTCATTCTTTGGGTTTTGAACTGTGTTGCTAGGCAGTGTACCTCTCTAACGCTGATTGAGTTGAGTTGAAACTTGGCTAAACTGTTGCTCAAGCGGTTTGATAACAACAGAATGAGACTCAATTTTTTTATTTATGCTGGAGATGTCAGATTTCATCCCCCTCAGAGTCTTATCCTGTGTCTTAGCTTTCTTCAACAGGTGGTCAAATATCTCCTCAACTCTGGAACTACTAGCATCGGTGTCACAGTTGTGTGGTGGAACATAAGGACCGTTTCTGTAGCCATCTATGGGGGCCCAATCTGCATCTCCTTCTTGTCCCCGATTTCTATCATAGTAACCTCCATGGTTATCTCTGAAATCTCCATCCTTATTAAAGTTCTGACCTTTGTTTCCTTGACCTTAGCGCCAATAGTCCTAATTGGACCCTTAGGCGTTGGTCCGGAAACCCCCCCCCCCCAAATCTAATCATTAATAAAGCAAGTGTCCTCCTCAAGGATCATCATACATGGGTGCTCATGAAGGATGATGAGAAACTACATTGACTCGTTCTGAATTTTGCTTCATCATACCTCCATACCTGTACGGATTTGGGCAAGCTTTTGCATAATCTCCTCATTTATTTTAGCTTGATCTGAACCAATGCTGACAGTGCACGAACTTTTGGTAGATGATCTGTCTCTTTGCACCCATGCACGATTTGTCTTGACCACCCTTTCCATCCTTTCATCGGTCCTTGCAAATGGTTGATCTAAGAACATGCCCCCATAATGTTATCAGCTCAAGATTGACTATTCTCCTCTAGGGCACAGTAGAAGATCTCTACCAAAGCATCATCAACAATTTTGTAGTCTGGGACACTCCTCAAGCACTTTGGGAATTACTCTCATGTAGTACTGATCGAGTCACCAGGAAGTTTCTCAAAGTTGTTGATTTGATCTTTCAACTTGATCTTCTTCGATCTTGGGAAGTACCTTTCTAAACAGGCCTTCT
Organism: Solanum rostratum; assembly: GCA_029948455.1. Lineage (NCBI taxonomy): Eukaryota > Viridiplantae > Streptophyta > Magnoliopsida > Solanales > Solanaceae > Solanum > Solanum rostratum. The sequence goes on from CM057048.1 coordinate 22,337,472, forward strand.
GCAACTCAGCCAACTGGTGATCGAACTCTGCAGGAGTTCGGATAGCTATAGCTCTACATTGCCTGTCAGAGATAACAGGAAGGCACAAATTTCCACAACATCCTTAGACAGATTCTGCGTTCGCATCACACTGTGGCAGATAAATGCAATGTTGTGTAGATTGCTATGCAGATCCGCTGATGGTAGGCCCACGAACAACCCACGATTCTGCAGCATCTGAAGCAACCCATTTGAAACCACGAACTTTGTGTGAGCCGGTAGTGATGGTAACACAATAGCTCCAGTAACCTCCAGAGCCATAAGGTTCAATCGATATTGATTCCATATATAAGCTTTGGCATTGAAGTCTTGTGGTTGTGTAGCAATATCCTCAAGAGAAGGTGGGTTGTCATTGTTTACATTCTCAGTCTCATTCCAGTTCAGGGTTGCATTTTCCGCATTGTTGTATTATCTTGGGCCATTCTTCTAAGTCTTCTCTGGATCTTTGGGTCAAACAGAGTCAAGGGTATGCCTCAACTTTGCATGTCGGGCACACACTGCACTTACAAACTAAAAGAAAACAAAAACAACAAAAAATGTAAAATGAGAGAAATAAGGATCAATTCCCAACCTACTTGAATTAGACAAATCTGGTCGTATTCCATGGCAACGGCGCAAAAACCTACTTGAATTAGACAAATCTGGTCGTATTCCACGGCAACGGCGCAAAAATCTTGATGTCCCAAAAGCTACACCTCATTTTTAAGATGAAAGCGATCGTTGTCAAGATATATATATAACCTAACAAAGATTAGGATAGAATCTCATAGGGAATATGGTAGACTTAGAAGAATTCCATTGCAATTTGGGTTTATTAACCAACTTATCTCCACATAGGGGGGGTTATAATAACTAGTAAAAGTAATTCTAAGCTAAGACATAAGTAAAACAAATATGAAGAGAAACCAGGGTATTGTGTTCCCCATGATTCCTTAATTAAGTAATATCAAAAAATCGAATTCTTTTCCCGTGTGTACCATCAGAATGGTAAGTTAAGCTCATCAAACCCTTTGGCCCAGATGAGAGGCGAATTTCACTACGTGATTTTGTCCATCCGCACAATGTGACATTACTAACCCTTACCTATTTTCCTAGTACAACCTCCCCTTGGCCCAGTTTGGTTAATTACACGAGAAACATCAATCGAATCTTGTAATTTAATCTTTCTTATTATTCATTACTATCTTGGTTTAGCCACTAACAGGTTCTAATGTTGGCCACCATTAGAAAGCAACTGAAATGAAGAGAATTAATTAATACATGCATGCACACTTTTTCCAGAATTACGCATTATCCAATTTTACCTTGTTAGTCCTTCATGGTTACGACAACCCTAGTTGTGAATTTAGCTACTCATGATCAGTATAAATGCAAGACTTATGAATTTGAATAACATAATTGAGCACTTACATAAAATAACTAAGCACAATAATCAAACTCTTCAATGAGAATCACAAGATTGAAATCAAAAAATGAAATCAAAGTTTATAGGTGTTCCTCAAACTTTCTAATGTTTCTCTCTTTGTTCCTCACCCCTTTTCGACTCTCCATAAAAAAATCTAAAACCCTATTTATAGCGTTTAAAATTTAAATCCAAAATAAAATTGGACAAATAGATAGGTGGGCTTTACGAGGCGCTCTACGGGTCATATAACAGTTTACGATTTATAGTCGGGCTTTCGTGAAATATTGCTTCAATTCTGGAATTGTCTTCTACGACACCCTTCTATGGCCTGTAAAAGGTTCGACGACTTGTAGGGGGTTTCGTTTGATGAAATTTTAGAAAGTCCTCATCTTCTAATCCTCAGGGTACGATAGGAGGTCTACGACTCGTAATGTCTTCCACGGCTAGTTTGCATATTCGTAAACTCAACCTAGAAATACACCCTTCATAGGAATTGCACACAAAACCACCTTTACGGCTCGTAGAATACTCTACGGCCCATAAAGGGTCTCGTGGATGATCAACATCAGCAACTTCTACACATTTTGCCCAAAAACAATGCTAACCCTAAAATCCTGCAAAACAAACACAAAAACACATCAAACCTACTAATATTGCATTGAAAACACATAAAATTTCAAGTTTTAAACATCAAAAGTGTTGTATTTTGACAGCACATCAGAATTTGAGTCTAGCCACAGAATGGAATAGTCGCCTCATCGTCTGCCCCTACATGGTTAGATCGTATAGAAAAACAAGTATGTGTTAGCACATGGAATGTACTAAGTATGTAGGTATACCATAAATCAAAGGACATCACAATAATATCAATATGCATAATCATAGTCAATAGGATAAGGACACAATATGCATAAGCATGCAAGCTTAAAAATCATGAGAAAAAGCATTATTGAATCCATTCATAACCTTAACATACACATATGGATATAAGACCATAACCGACATATAAGACCATGTAGACTATTACATGGAATCTCAATATTTTTTTTCCAAGGCAAACTCGATCTTCACCCTATAGGCTCTATTCTAGCACGGTGAGAACCATCATGTAACCCCCACCCTTTACGCTCTATCCTAGCATGGTGAGTGGTTAAAGCTATATGGATCCATTAGCACACCTTTAAGGTAAAAATATGAACATCATTCCTATGGTGGCATATAGTTATGGGACCATAGTATCTGCCAAAGCCCTCTCAATGCGAAGTTGTATCTCACGAAATACATAAATCATGCATATACATAACTTTCAACATAGTTGATACTTATTAAAATCATACTTTCATAACTTATAAAATAGCCATCATAACTTTCATAAATATCATGTCATAAGAATAGTCCATCTGCTTTACTTGTCATCATGGTTATGGGTAGACATTTCCACCATAATCATATTCATAAACATGTGGGTTTTAATCACACTCTTGAGCATAGCATCATCATTATGATTGTCTTAAATCATGCTTCTCCATATACTTGAAGTCATAACATAGTTCATCATAGGAGACTAGGGCTAGGTGTGGGTCCATGAACAATTGAGTCAAAGTCATGAAATTGGATAGATTCATAGAGAAAACATGCAATTAAAATCAATTTGGATCATTAGTAAAGGAATCTGCATCAAATCATTAAACCCTAATCATGCATACTTTGCAATCACATACTTTTGCTTGGAAACTATTACATCATGTAAGTCACCTTAATTCATGCATTGATTAGTTTAATAACGATGACATATTCATAATTTATGCATTGGGAATCGTAGCATAAAACCATAAGAAATCATCATGAAACTTTAATAAAAAGAAGATTTTGGATTTGGCTTCATAGATGAAATTAATCCATGAATGAAAACCTACATACCTAGAATCCTTAAGAATTGAAAAGGAGATTTGGAAATCCTTAATCAAACCTTCAAACTTTAACTTCAATGGGACCATTCTTAGAGAGAGGGAAATATTGAGAACCCTTGAAAGAAAGTTGAGGATAAATGGCTTTGAATGAATTAGAAGTAGGATATATAAAGGCTAGGTCAGTTAGGGTAGTTAGGAGGATCAAAATGATGTAGTTTAGGGTTTAAATGAGTTGAAAATGTCAAAAACACAATTTATTAAAAATTGTCTGAGCCATCCACGAGACCCTATCTATGAGTCGTGGCTCAACCTATGGATCGTAATCCTTTCCATAGAACCTCATGTCGCATAAGTCAAGTTTCTAGAATTTGCAATTTTGATCCTACGAACATGATCCATCAAACCATCAATGAACTGTAAGGCCTCTTCGTAGAATTAACCAAGACTTAGAAAAATTTGGGTCCTTTAAGGGTTTCTTTCTACAAACACTTTAATGAGCCATGATTTCTTATATGGTCAGTCATGGTAACTCGCAAGTCAACTTCCAAAAATCCTTCGATTTTTTATTTTTCACTGGACACATTTCACGAACCTATCTACGACCCGTGGTTCCTTCTCTGGGTCGTACACTGGCTCATAAGATCCAACCAACATCAAAATCATTAACTTTCCGTCTTTCTAGGCTAACAACATGCAAGGTGTTACACTAGTTATTTCTTATTTTTTTCATGATTTTTCATTATTGGTGGAATTTAGTAAGGTGTATGCATAAGCTGAATAGAACTTCTGAATAAGGGCCTCACCATAATATTACTGGGGGTTTAGCTATCCACCCAAATCGATGTTGATCAACTAAATCTTTAAGGTCAGAACCATGTCTCAAGGATTACAACTCTGTTAAAAAGGGGATGCCTAGTCAACCTATGTTCATATATCTTCCTGGAGCTCGAAATAGTCCATCTATTCCTCAAAAACTGCATAAGTAGACAACGGGCATATACATCCTTAACTCTGGAAGCTACAAACTGTACATCATTATCATCACTTGCCTCTTCTTCCTCTGCTTCTAGTATCCCTAGTGGCCCCTCCAGCTTCTCAGCATGACTAGCGTCTACCTCCTCCTCAAACTGGGAGGTTTTACCTCTCGAGGCTACTCTGGCTCTAGTATTGCAGGATGGATGTAGAGATATCGTAGCACTACACCATATGTCAAACCACCTGAAGACTCATCGCTCGAAGCACTCTCCATTTTGTAACTAGATTTCTTAGATGGTGAATCATGAAATTATGACTAGGGCTTATACCTTGGTGATGTAACTTTTTGACGAGGACCTATTGTACTTGTGAAGGTTAGAACATATTAGAAATTTGGTTGTGTACAGGTGATGCACTAATGGGTACTCAAACTTCCCCTGTGTAATTGAAGTGATGATTACCCTTAAGAATGGCATCACCCAGTCTATCACAGGGCAATTGCACTTAAATTAGAATGGAAAAACTACACTAAGTAGAATAAAACACAACAAATAAACCTGATTTTGGTTTTTCTCTTTTTTCAACAATTTCCCTTCAAGACCCATGGTGTGCACCACGTCCATGTAGGGCATCATAGTGAGGAACAACGTGAAGGATCCAACCTACTGGCCCCTAATTCGACACAACCCACAGTCCATATAGTTTCAAGTCAAAAAATGGTGCAAATTAACAATCCAAACCACCCCAAATTTTGAAATTCCCTCAAAATCATGCAACAAATCAAAACATAAGAAAACTTATGTGAAAGGTTGACCAAGAAAGAGAAGAATCACCCCAGGCCAAACTTGGAATCGAGTTTAATCACAATCTTGTCATGAAAATTAGTGGGAATTCATAGGTGTGAGTAGAAAAAGGATCGGGTATTTGACGTGTGAACAAAAAAAGTAAAAAACTCTTTTGCTTAAATTAAATATGCGTAAAATAGAAGTGGGTCGGGTAGAAAGAGGGTCATCCAACTCAGTAACCACGATATAGTTAATGGGTCGTGACGCCAATGATGGACTGCAATCAGTCTTGCAATGGGAGACTTAAAAAACAACACTAGCAACAAAATATAAAAGTACCTACCTAGGTCCATGATGGCCTTCATGATCCATCGCAAGAACCATGTTCCATGGACCAATTCTTGACCATTGCATTTGCATTATGTCACGACTTAGACCTAGGGCCTTGCTATGACACAACGAATGAGACACCCGAAGATATCCCATCCAAGCCTCGTGTCCATATTATAAGCATTCATAGGGTAATATAAGCATACATAAGAGAATAAGCAAGCGAAAGTTTATCAAAGTAAAAGACATAGTTCTCATAGGGAATATACATCAATTCCTTAAGGTACAAATCATACTTGTACATCATAGATCTTGGCGGGGACTAGCACACAGTTTACCCTTAAGACATACATCAAAAGAATGAAAATGATAAAGTCTCAACATAAAGGAAAAGTGTCATAAAGGGCTTGTTGCCGAATCACGGGAACTTGCCAACAAGTCTTCAAGCTCAAAATCAAAATCTAGTCACGAAATGGAATAGTCATCTCGTCATCCGTCCCTACATGATTTGATTGTGTAGCTAAAGAAGTATGCATTAGCACATGGAAGGTATTAGGTATGTAGGCATGCCATAAATCAAATACATCACAATAATATCAATATGCATGATTACAATTAATAGGATAAGGACACAATATGTATGAACATGCAAGTTTAAAATCACGAGAAGAAGCATCATCAAATCCATTCATAACCTTAACATACATATGTGGGAATAAGACCATAACCGACATATAAGACCATGTGGACTATTACATGGAATCCCAATATTGCCTCTACACCAAGTAAAAAAGTAGCCTACTTTGCCAAGGTAGACTATACCTTATGGGAGCCTTCCTACTTCTGTAAGTACTTTAACATGGAACCTTACGGGAATTTTCCCATTTGGACATATGCTTTACTTATCCACTAATATAATACCATATAGGCACATAAGCATCATCCCCACGGTGGTACGTAGTCATGAGAAAGGTAGGCTTTACATTAAGGATCCCTTAGGTCGAGTACCCACCCCCCATCTCATTGGGAGCTAAGTCATGTCCCATGGAATTAGACATAACTTTCAATATAGGTTGTACTTCATTAAAGTCATACTTTGACAATGCATAAATAGTCATCATAACTTTCATGAAAATATCATGTCCTTGGAACAATCCATCTATTTTGCTTTTATTATAGTGGGGGTAGACATTCCCACCTTAACATCATCATAAACATTTGGATTTTCATCACCCTCTTTAACATAGAATCATCATAGCTTTCAATACATCATCATCTTTATAAAACATGCTCTTACATACTTGAGATCATAATCATGAAAATCCATAGCTTTATCATAACAGACTAGAGCTAAGTGTGGGTCCATGAACAATTGAGTCAAAACCATGAAATTGAGTAGTATTCATAGAGAAAACATGTAATTCAAATCAAATTAGTTCATTGACAAAGGAACCCAAATCAAGTTGTTAAGTCCTAATCATGCATACTTTGAAATCACATATTTTGCTTGAAAATAATATAGATCATGTAATTCATGCATAATTAGTCATAATCATCATATAGAAATCATAATCTATGCATTAGGAATCATAGCTTAAAAGCCCATAAGAATTCATCATGAAACTTTGATAAAAAAAAGGTTTTGGAATGGGCTTTAAGGATGAATCTAATCCATGAATGAAGTCTTACATACCTCAAGTAGAATCCTTAGAATTGAAGAAGAAAATCTTAAAATTCTTAATTTAACCTTCAAGCTTTAACTTCAATAGAACCCTTGACTTAGAGAGAGAAATATTGAGAACCCTTGACTTAGAGAGAGAAATATTGAGAACCCTTGACTTAGAGAGAGAAATATTGAGAACCCTTGAGAGAAATTTGAGGATTAAAGGCTTTGAAGAAATTAGGGAATAGTATTTATAAAGGATAGGTTGGTTAAGTCAGTTAGGGTAGTCAAAACGACGTTGTTTAGGACTTAGACGAATTGAAAATGTCAAAAAGACTCTTCATTAGAAACTGTCGGAGCTATCCACGAAAACCCTCCTACGAGTCGTGGATACACCTACCGTCCGTGCCTTGCCTCATGAAACTGGGTGTCACAAAATTTTATCTACTAGAACAGTAGCTTCTAAGCCATGAACATGCAGCACAACCCGCTATTCCGTTTACGGGCCATAACCCCTTATGTAAATAATTCCAGACTTAGAAAAATTTTGGGTTCCTCAGGGCCTCTTCCTACGATACCTATTGACGGGTCATGGTTCCTTATATGGTCCATTTGGTATCACGTAAGTCAACTCCCAGAAATTCTTCAATTTTTCATTTTCCCTGGTCACTTTCTACGAACCTTCCTGTGACCCATGGATGCTTCTACGGGTCGTAAACTGGCTCGTAGGGTGGAACATTCAGCAAAATTCTTGTCTTTCAGTTTTCCAGACCTAAAAAATGAGGCGTTTTACATATCTCCCGCTGGGGATCATTCAACCTCGAATGAGACAAAAATGTGCTTAAATAGAGTAGGGACACACCCATCATCATAGCAGATATGCAAAAATACAACTCAATCATCATTTTTATAAGAATCATCAAACTTTTGCATCAAATATCATTCCAAAATAGTTTCATGCTCATGAATGCATGAAACTTAATAAGAGATACGCATTCGTGAGAATTTCGAAGGAGTAGATCACATTAAGTACCTTAGGCTTGAAAAGAAAGAAAGAGGTAAGGGTATCATTTCATCATGTCTGCCTCAGCCTCCCAAGTAGCACTTTCAAATTGTTTATTCCACCATAACACTTTGACGAATGCAACCTCTTTACTTGCCTGTCCAAAAGCTCAATTGGTACTTCTTCATAAGTCAAACTTTCTCAATAGATACATCTTCCAATGGAATTAGAATAATCCAAGTATTTTCTTAGCATGGAAACATGAAATATCGGATGAATCATATCTAATTCCATAGTCAAATCTAATTCATAGGCTACTTTCCAATTCTCTTTACTATCTCATAAGGTTCCACATATCTAGGAGTCAATTTGCCTTTCTTACCAAAGTGCATCACTCCTTTCATGGGGAAACCTTCAAATCCACCCAATCACCTTCATTAAACTCTAATTCGCTTCTCCTAATATTGGCATATGACTTTTGACGACTTTGGATAGCCTTCAACCTTTCCCTTATGACTTTCACCTTCTCCATAACATCAAGCACAAAATCTGACCCGATCAATGACATTTCCTCTAACTTCAAACCATCCCACCGGTGATCTACACTGCCTACCATACAATGCTTCAAATGGAGCCATACCAATACTTGAATGAAAACTATTGTTATAAGAAATTCAATAAGAGGTAAGTGATCATCCCAATTTCCTTTAAAATCAAGCACACAAGCCCTCAACATATCCTCTAATGTTTGTGTTGTCCTTTTAGCTTGTCCATCCATTTGAGGATGAAACGCGGTACTCAACTTCACCTTTGTGCCAAGTCCCTTTTGGAATGACTTCCAAAAATGAGAAGTAAATTGAGCGCCTCTATCTGATATAATGGCAATGGTATCCCATGCAGCTTTACCATCTTTTGGATATAAACCTTAGCATAATCTTTGGCACCATAAGAAGTCTTCACGAGAAAAATGTGGGAGGCTTTTGTCATTCTATCCACAACCACCCATATTAGGACAAATTTCTTTCTAGTCTTTGGAAAACCCATTATGAAATCCATATTCACTTTCTCCCATTTCCAACTTGGTATTCAATGTCTTAAGTCAAACCACTGGGTCTTTGATGTTTCACCTTCACTTGTTGACAATTTGGACATTCCATCACACACCTTTCTATGTCTTTTTTCATGTCATTCCACCAATACACTTCTCTCAAATATCTATACATCTTGGTGGATCCCGAATGAATAGAGTACTTGGTGTTATGAGCTTCATCAAGTATCTTATTCCTTAAGCCCTCCACATTAGGTACACACAGTCTCCCTTGATAATGCAATACTCTATTTCCCCCTTGTAAAAAGACCTCTACCTTTTTATCAACCACTAACTTCTTCACTTTAACCAAGGTAGGATCCATGTCTTGTTTTGCTTTAACTTCTTCCATCAAAGATGATTCCGCCCCATTAGGCACTAAAGCACCACCATCACTGAAGTTATTCAACCTATCACCCAAACAAGCCAAATGATGCAATTCTTTGACCAACTCCTTATTTCCACTCTCAACCTGTGACATTTTGCCCATACACACTCTACTCAATGTATCAGCCACAACATTAGCCTTATTGGAGTGGCACATCACACTCATGTCATAATCCTTCAAAAGTTCCAACCATCTTCTTTGCCTTAGATTCAAATCCCTTTGGCTAAACACATATTTCAAACTCTTTAGTTGATGAATATATCAACATGTATCCCATAGAGGTAGTGTCACCAAATCTTTAGTACAAACACAATAGCCAACAACTCAAGACCATGTGTCAGATAGTTCTTTCATGCAATTTTAGTTGCCTTGAAGTATATGCAATGATCTTTCCATGTTACATCACCACACAACCCAAGACTATATGTGAGGCATTAAAATACACAACAAAACCATCCGGTCCTTTGGGCAATGTCAAAACAGGAGCTGAAGTAAGACGAACCTTCAACAATTGAAAACTTTTCTCACATACATCGGACCATTATAATTTCACCTTCTTTGGGTCAACCTTGTCAAAGGAGAAGCAATGGGGGAAAATCCCTCAACAAACCTTCTAAAATATCTGGCCAATCCAAAAAAACTTCTAATATCAGATGGAGACAATGGTCTATGCCAATTCTTCACCGCCTCCATCTTCTTTGGATCAACTCTAATACTATCACCCGAAATGGTGTGACCAAGAAAAGCCACCTCTCTTAGCCAAAACTCACACTCGCTAAACTTGGCAAAGAGCTGTCTATCCCTCAACATTTCCAACAAAATCCTCAAATGGTCTTCATGGTCTTTTACATCCCGTGAGTACACTAATATATCATCTATGAACACCATCACAAACATGTCCAAGTATGATTTGAAGATCCTATTCATCAAGTCCATAAAAGAGATGGGAGCACTTGTTAGTCCAAATGACATAACTAAAAATTCAAAATGACCATACTGAGTTCTAAATGTCATCTTTGGGATATCATCTTCATTCACCCTCAATTGGTGATATTCGAAGCGGAGATCAATCTTAGAAAAGTAGTTTGCACCTTGTAATTGATCAAATAGGTCATCGATCCTTGGAAGTGGATATTTATTTTTTATGGTTACTTTATTCAATTGTCAATAATCCACACACATTTGAAATGAACCACCCTTCTTTCTTATGAACAATACGTGAGCACCCCATGGTGACATATAAACCCTTTATCAAGTAAATTCTTTAATTATTCCTTCAATTCTGTCGATACCATTTGATATGGAGGTATAGAAATAGGTTGGGTGTCGAGCAAGTGGTCAATACCAAAATTAATTTCCCTTATGGGAGAAATATTAAGTAGATCATTGAGAAAGACATCGGGGAACTCATTAACTATGGGGACTGAATCAAGAGTAGGAACATGACACTCAATATTCATGACTTGGACAACATGATATAGACAACCTTTGAAAATTATTTTCATAGCTTTCATATAAGAAATAAACTTCCCTTTGAACACAGATTTGGTTCCCTTCCATTCAAGTATAGGCTCATTAGGGACCTGGAATGTGACCTTACAGGTATTAAAATCAATAAAATCATAAGATGCATGCAACCAATCCATACCAAAAATACCATCAAAATCGGTCATATCAAGCTCAGCTAAATCACATAAGAAGACTTTATGTAAGACCAACACAGGATAATTTCTATAGACTTTCTTGGTTAGGATTGACTCGCCAATAGGAGTATAGACCGAATAAGGTTCTAACAAGCTTTTTGGAGACATATCAAACTTTATGGCAACACAAGGACTAACAAAAGACATATTGGAACCGGGGTCAAGCAAAGAATATACATCATTGTCAAAGACTTTCTACATACCGGTAACCACATCGGGGGCCTCATCAATGTCTTGTCTAGCATGTAAAGCATAGAATTGATTACCACGTGGACCACCACCTTGAGCTTGGGAACCTTGTTGCACTTGCCCTCTTTGAGCTACTTGACCTTGTGGATGCCCTTCCCTACCCTTATTAGCAATATTAGGGCATTCAGAAATCTTATGTCCACCTTTTCATAGCCAAAGTAGCCATTTGTTCCCCTCAAACATTCTCCTGTATGATTCTTTCCACACCTAGGGCACTTAGGAGGAATAGCACTACCTTTTGCAACATAACCTTGAGCCTTGGGGTTGGTCCATTTTTCTTTGTCAAAACCTTTAAGGATCACCTTTAGAAGACCCTTGGCCTTGTTGGAATCAGCCACCGCCGGACATACCATAGGAGAACCCACCATCATAATGATTCCTCTTGAACTCCCTTGCCCTCATGTTTTGGAGTTTCTCACTCCCACTTGTTCGGCATATCATGAGTCTAGAATTATCCATTTCCTTAATGAGCATGGCAGGCTTGCATTCCATCTTTACCAAGTCAAATACACCCAAAGTGAATTTGATCATATGGGCCTTTGAGTCGGGCACCAAAGAAGGAGCGAATTCGGACAACTTGGTGAACTTGAGGGAATACTCTCTCACACTCATTCCACCTTGCTTCAAGTTCATGAATTCCATCACCTTATCTTCCCTTAGTTCAAGTGGGAAGAAACGATCAAGAAAGTGGCCTTAAACATCTCCCAATCAATAGCACCTTCCTCAACTTTTTCGTACTTCCATTGAGTAAACCAAACTTGAACAACTCCCTTAAGTTGATAAACTGCTAGATCGACCTTCGCTTCAGAAGAAACCCCCATAATCTTCACCACCTTATATACCTTATCAATGAACTCTTGTAGGTCCTTATCCAACTTCGCACCATGAAACTCCAGGGGATTCATCCCAGCAAAATCCCCAAATCCTCGAAGCTGGAGTAGGAGTCTTTGGAGAAGCAACAACTTGAGCTAACATGGTGATTCCAGATCTAAACTCGTCATTAGAAACTTGGTCCACCTAAGGGACTTGAGGAACTTGGGGAGACGGAGGAGCTTGGTTCGCATTAGCATTATTTCCCCTTGGTGGAGCACACCATGGAGCCATTTCTGAAAACACAAAGGGACAAGTGTTAGGATACAAAGTTTTGAAGGCATGACACACAATACATAAGAAGCAAAGTGTTCCTAAAACATCTCATAGCCTCCTATTCATGGATGTGGCGCGCTTTACACCAATGAACAAGACTCTACTCGACTCAGCATGTTGGACTCCCTAGGATGCTTTCAAACCTTGTGCTCTGACACCACTTTTTTCATGACCCATATCTAGGGCCAAGCTGTGATACAGCGAATGAGACACCCAAAGACATCTCATCCAAGTCTCGTGTCCGTATCATAAGCATTCATAAGATAATATAATCATACATAAGAGAATAAGCAAGCGAAATTTTATCAAAGTAAAAGTCATAGTTCCCATTGGGAATATACATCCATTAAGGTCCAAGTCATGTCTCTACATCTTAGATCTTGGTGGGTACTAGCACATAGATCACTAGCTCACCCTCAAGACATACATCAAAAGAATGAAAATGATAAAGTCTCAACATAAAGGAAAAGTATCATAAAGGGCTTGTTCACGAAGTGTGGGAACTCACCAACTAGTCTTCAAGCTCAAAATTCAAATCTAGCCACGAAATAGAATAGTCATCTCGTCATCCGTCCCAACATGGTTAAATCATGTAGGCAAAAAAGTATGCGTTAGCACATGGAATGTACTAAGTATATAGGCATGTCATGAATCAAGGACGTCATAATAATATCAATGTTCATATTCATAATCAATAACATAAGGACATAATATGAAACATGCAAGTTTAGAATCATGAGAAGAAGCATTATCAAATTCATTCATAAACTTAACATACATATGTGGGAATAAGACTATAACTGACATATAAGACCATGCGGATTATTACATAAAATCATGATGTTGCCTTTACACCGAGTAAAAGAGTAGCCTACTTTTCCAGGGTAGACTATACCTTACCTTGTGAGAGTCTTCCCACTTTGGCAAGTGCTTTAACATGAAAGTTTATGGGAACCTTTCCATTTTGGAATATGCTTTACCTATGTGGATCCACTAACATAATACTATATAGGCACATAATCATCATCCCTACGGTGGTACGTAGTTATGAGAGAGGTAGGCTTTACATTAAGGATACCTTAGGTCGAGTCCCCACCCCCAATCTCATTCGGTGCTAAGTCATAACCAACAGAATTCCTAAATCATGCTTATAAATAGCTTTCAACATAGTTTGTACTTCATTAAAGTCATACTACACAATTCTTAAATAGTCATCATAACTTTCATGAAAACATTATGTCATAAGAATAGTCCATCTACTTTGCTTTCATCATAGTGTGGGTATACACTCCCACCTTAACATCATCATAAACATTTGGGTTTTCATCACCCTCTTTAACATAGCATCATCATAGCTTTCAATATATCATCATCTTCACAAAACATGCTTTTACATACTTGAGATCATAATTATGAAAATCCGTAGCTTTATCATAAGAGACTAGAGTTAAGTACAAAACCATGCAATTGAGTAGGATTATAGAGAAAACATGCAATTGATATCAAATTAGATCATTGATAAAGGAACTCACATCAAGTCGTTAAGCCTAATCATATATACTTTGAAATCACATATTTTTGCTTGAAAAACATATAGAACATGTAATTTGTCATAATTCATGCATAATTAGTCATAATTATCATATAGAAATCATAATCCATGCATTAGGGATCACAGCTTAAAAGCCCATAAGTATTCAGGAAATTTTGATGAAAAGAAGGTTTTGGAATGGGTTTCATGGATGAATCTAATTCATGAATGAAGCACTACATACCTCAAATAGAATACTTAGAATTGAAGAAGAAAATTTGAAAAACCATAATCAACCCATCAAGCTTTAGCTTCAATTGAACCCTTGACTTAGAGAAAGAAATATTGAGAACCCTTAAAAGAAATTTGAGAATTAAAGGCTTTGAATAAATTAGGAATAGGATTTATAAAGGCTAGACCGGTTAAGTCAGTTAGGGTAGTCAAAATGACGTTGTTTAGGACTTAGATGAATTGGAAATATCATAAACACCCTTCATTAAAAATTGTCAGAACTGTTCACGAAACCCCTCCTACGGGTCATGTATGCTCCTATGGTCCGTACCTTACCTTGTAGAACTGGGTGTCACAAATATTCAGCTACTAGATCTGCATCTTCTAAGCCAAGAACATGCAGCACGACACGTCGTTCCACTTATGGGCTGCAACCCCTTCCGCAGATTGATTCTAGACTTAGACATATTTTGGGTTCCTCAAGGACACTTTCTATGAGACATGTTGATGGGTAGTGGGTCCTTATACAGTCCATCTGGTATCACGTAAGTCAACTCCCAAATATTTCACAATTTTTCAATTTCTCTGGGCACTCTCCACGAACCTTTCTATGACCCATGGGTGCTTCTATGGCCGTAAACTAGCTCATAGGGTCGAACTATCAGCAAATATCATGTCTTTCATTTTTCCAGGCCAAAATATATGAGGGGTGTTACATATTTGGAACCCACCACGGGTCGTGGTGTGCACCACTGCTTATGTAGGGATCCATAGAGAGGTGCCTTCGTGAATTTCTCACATTTTGCTAAGGGAACCTCCTGCACCTAACCAACATGCTCTGACACCATTTCTAAAACAAAACAACAAAATAAAAGTAACACTTTAACTACATGTTATAGGTATAATGCATGGGTTACCTCCCATGAAGTTGCTGATTTAACATTGCGGCACGACTTTGAATACTTGATTACTCAGACTTCATCAAGTTAGAGCTCTTCAGCAACCTTCACTTCTTCTGGAGACACCAAGTACAATTTCACACGCTATCTATTTACTTTGAACTGATGACCTTCTAGAACTTCAAGATCAATTGTACCATGAGAGAACACTTGTTCCACACTGAAGGAACCAGACCATTTTGACCTTAGCTTGCTCGAAAACAACCTCAAATTAGATCTTGATAAAGGAACCCACATCAAGTCGTTAAGCCTAATCATGCATACTTTGAAATCACATACCTTTTCTTGAAAAACATAGAAATCATGTAATTCATCATAATTCATGCATAATTAGTCATAATTATCATATAGGAATCATAATCCATGCATTAGGAATCACATCTTAAAAGCCCATAAGTATTCATGAAATTTTGATGAAAAGAAGGTTACGAATGGGTTTCATGGATGAATCTAATTCATGAATGAAGCACTATATACCTCAAATAGAATCCTTAGAATTGAAGAAGAAAATTTGAAAATCCTTAATCAAACCATCAAGCTTTAGCTTCAATTGAACCCTTGACTTGGAGAGAGAAATATTGAGAACCCTTGAGAGAAATTTGAGAATTAAAGGCTTTGAATAAATTAGGAATAGGATTTATAAAGGCTAGGTCAGTTAAGTCGGTTAGGATAGTCAAAACGACGTTGTTTAGGACTTAGTCGAAGTGGAAATATCAAAAACACCCTTCATTAAAATTGTTAGAGTTGTCCACGAAACCCCTCCTACAGGTCATAGATGCACCTACGATTCGTAACTTGCCTCGTGGAACTGGGTGTCACAAAAATTTACCTACTGGCACCTATGGTCTATAACTTGCTTGTGGAACTGGGTGTCACAAAAGTTTAGCTACTAGAATTGCATCTTCTAAGCCAAGAACATGCAACACGACCCGTCGTTCCACTTACGGGCTACAACCCCTTTCGCAGATCGATTCTAGACTCAGACAAATTTTGGGTTCCTCAAGGCCTCTTTCTACTAGTCCTGTTGATGGGTAGTGGGTCCTTAAACAGTCTATCTGGTATCGCGTAAGTCAACTCCCAAAAATTTCTCAATTTTTCATTTTCTCTAGGCACTTTCCACGGAGCTGTCTACGACCCGTGGATGCTTCTATTGGCCGTAAACTAGCTCATAGGGTTGAACAATCAGCAAATATCTTGTCTTTCAGTTTTTCAAGCCAAACAATATGAGGGGTGTTACATATTTGGAACCCACCACGGGTCGTGGAGTGCACCACTGTTCATATAGGGACCCATAGTGAGGTGCCTTCATGAATTTCTCACATTAAGTTAACCTCCTGCACCTAACCAACATGCCCTGACACTATTTCTACAATAAAACAATAAAATAAAAATTACACTTCAACTATATTTTATAGGTACAATGATTGAAGTTCCTGATTTAACATTGCTGCACGACTCAGAATACTTGATTACTCAGACTTCATCAAGTTAGAGCTCTTCAGCAACCTTCACTTCTGTTGGAGACCAAGTACAATTTCACACGCTATCTATTTACTTTGAACTAATGACCTTCTGGAACTTCAAGATCAATTGTACCATGAGAGAACACTTGTGCCACAGTTAAGGAACAAGACCATTTTGACCTTAGCTTTCCTCAAAACAGCTTCAACCTGGAACTAGAAAGCAACACTTTATCACTGATGCTAAATTTGCGCTTCTCAATTTGTCTGTCATGGTAAAGCTTCATACGCTTCTTGTAAGGAGCATCTCTCTCATATGCACACTAATGAAACTCATCTATTTCATTGATTTGATCTCGCCTCAGATGTGCAACTTCACTCCAACTCAAATTTAGCCTCTTTAAGGCCCATAATACCTTATGTTCTAGCTCCACAGGCAAATGACAAACCTTTCAAAACATTAATTGGCATGGGGACATACCAATGGGTGTTTTGAAAGTAGTCTGATATGCCCATGAAGCATCATCCAGCTTCCTTGCCCTATTAGTCCTATTAGCATTCACGGACTTGGCAAAAGTCTCCTTGATCTCATGGTTTGATACCTCAAACTAGCCACTAGATTGAGGATGAGATGGGTCTCTACCTTGTGCTGCTTCACACCATATTTATCTAGAAGGGCCTAAAAAATCTTGTTGCAAAAATGGGAACCCTTATCACTGATGATAGCGCTAGAAGTCCCAAACATGGGAAAGATATTTCCACCCATTTTGAGACATAGTCAACTTCTACAACAATGTACTTCATCTAATATGATCTTACGAATGGTCCCATAAAATTGATACCCTAGACTTACGATGACAACACCTCCAAAATTGATGTCATAGGAAACTCGTAACGCTTTGATATGTTCCCTTGCCTTTGGCACTGGTCCAAACTCTTCATCAAATCATATGCATCTCTATAGATAGTAGGCTAGTAGTATCCGCATTAAAGTACCTTTTGCGTTGTATGACTTCCACCATGGTGACCACCTACTAGAGGTAAGTGACAAGCTTCCGGTAATCAACATTTCTACCTTTAGAATACACCGCCTGATGACATTGTCAGCATATACCCTGAATAAGTATGGATCATCCCAAAAAATACCTGTTAACATCATGCAAAAACTTCTTCCTTTATAGGAAGGTGAGATCCTCAAGCATCTTATAACTAAAAAGATAATTAGCATAGTCAGCAAACTAGAAATAAGATCAAGAGTAGCAATTAATACATGTTCATCCAGGAAGGAATCGCCAATATCAAGCTCAACCCTACCTCTAGTTTCATCTTCTAGACTGGATAAGTGATCAACCACTTGATTTTCACTACCTTTATGGTCCTTGACATCGAAATCAAATTCCCAAAGCGAGAGCACCCGTATGATCATCCTGGGCTGGCATCCTTCTTCATCATAGATACCATAAGCTGGCATGATCAGTGTGAACTATCACCTTAGTGCCCAAAAGGTATGCCCTGAATTTTTTGAATGCATACCACTGCTAGGAGCTCCTACTCTATCACTGTATAATTCATTTGTGTTGCATTCAATGATTTCCTAGCATAGTAAATAGGGTGAAAGATCTTATTGCACTTTTGTCCAAGCACAACCCCCAAAGCGACCCCATTAGCATCACACATGACCTCAAATGGTGAAAACCAATCTAGGGCAACAATCACTGGCGTTTACACAAGCTTTTCTTTCAAGCTCTCAAATGCCTTCATGCATGCATCATCAAAGTAGAACTTTACCACTTTCTCTAGTAGCTTGCACAAGGGGTGTGAAATCTTAGAGAAGTCATTGATAAAGCATCGATAGAACCCAGCATGGGCACAAAAACTCTTGACACTCTTAACAGATATCGGAGGGGGCAACTTCTTAATGACCTCGATCTTTGCCTTGTCCACCCTAGGCCCTTCTCAAAAATCTTATGGCCCAGCCGATACCCTCTTTGACCATGAAGTGGAACTTTTCCTAGTTTAAGACCAAGTTTGCCTCTTCGTACCTCTGAAATACCCTGCTAAAATTGAGCAAATAGTTATCAAAAGTATCTCCTACCACAAAAAAGTCATCCATAAATACCTTAATAGTATCCTCCACCATATCAGAGAATATAGACATCATGCACCCTTGGAAGGTAGCATGCACATGACATAATCCAAATGGCATGCGCTTGAATGCAAAGGTTCTACAGGGACATGTAAAAATAGTCTTCTCTTGGTCCTCTGGCACTACAGAGATCTGATTGTAGCTAGAGTACCCTTCAAGAAAATAGTATCAACCTCAGCCTGCCAACCTATCTAACATTTGTTTTATGAAAGGCATTGGGAAATGGTCATTCAAAGTCAATTTGTTGAGTTTTCGATAATTAAGAAAACTTGTCCATACAATGATCGCTCTAAGTGGGACCATCTTATTCTTGTCATCTCCAACGACTGTCATTCCACCCTTTTTGGGGACACACTACACAGGACTAACCCAACTACTATCCAAGATCGAGACACCACACATGCGTCCAGCCATTTAATCGTCTTCTCTTTCACTACCTCTTGCATAGATGGGTTTAATCTTCGCTGGTGCTCAATGCTGGAAATGCAATTCTCCTCCACCTATATTTTATATATACAAATGTCTGAAGGAATACCTATAGTATCACCATTAGTCCATCTAAGTGCCATCTTTACTATTGCAACACCTCAACCAGTGTAGTAACTTATCCATTATCCAAATTTTCTCCAACAATAATAGAGAAAGTGTTATTCACACCTAAGAATACACACCTCAAATGCCTAGGTAGCTTCTTGAGCTCAAGTACAGCTAGCTCATCATTGGGTGGCTTAGTGAGCGGAGTCGGCCTATTTTCCAAGTCAAGATTCAACTTTGTACGAGCATAGGTGTGTGATCCTATACCATACCTCATAACCCTCAATACCATCACCTTCGAAGTTCATGATTACAGCAATACAAAGCATTTATAGAGTCCTCATAACTCTTAATATCATCACCGTTGAAGTTCATGATTACAGCAGGTAGGGGCTCAACAGCAAGCCTTCCCTCGATGGGTACCTCGACAAAAATATCTTCATCAACATCAAATATCACATTACTATAATTCCTTTCGACTGCTTCATGGAGGTGCATACATTCAACTTGACCTTTTCTTGATTCAGTCTAAAGGTAAGCCATGTATGCTCTATATCCACCAATACCCCTAGATAAAAATGGTCTCCCTAAGATTATGGAAACCTAGAAGTCAACCTGATAATCAAGTATAACAAAATCAGCAGAAAATTTGAACTTACCTACATGAACTAATACATCACATAAAATTCCCACGGGATACTTCACAAATATGTCACTCATCAGTAACTACATAGAAGTTGGTTTGGGGGCTCCCAAGCCCAACTACCAGTAGATGGCTAATGGCATGAGGTTAAGACTAGCCCCTAAATCACATAGGGCTCTGGAAAAAAATCAAATGAACCAATTGTACATGGAATGGTGAACGCGCCAAGAACTTTCTTTTTCTCAACCAACGATCGTGTAGCATTTGTACTGCAATAGTGTATATTATCATCTGGCTCAACAATGATTGTCCTCTTCTTTGTAACCAAGTCCTTCATAAATTTAGCATAACTCAACATCGGCCCTAATGCTTCAACCAATGGTATGTTCACAGACAACAACTTAAGCATAGAGAGAAACTTCAAAACTTTCCATCATTCACTTTGTTCTTCAACCTAAGAGGAAATGGAGGTGGTGGGTTGTGGACCGGTGGAAATGGTTGAGTTACCTTTGCTTCAACCTGTTTGGTACTCGTGTTTGCATCATGTTTTCTCGAATCCACTGCCAATTCCTCAGCACCATCACTACTAGTTGCATCATCAACAGATCTACCCATGTCATCACTAGCCTCAGTTGTTACATCCTCTATCTACTCGAGACGTGTAAGAATTGGATAAAATAATACCTTACCACTTCTCATTATCATAGCCATGCAGTATCCATTTTCTTAGGATTCTGCACCATGTTGCTAGGTAAAGTGACGGTCTTCCTGGCAACAGTGTCATCGGATGCTCCAACTTCTTGATCGAGGTAGAATATGAATCCACCAATTAGCTAATATTAGTCATATCACCTTGCATATCTCTGAGCCCAGCCTCAGTAGCCTTGACCTTTCGTAGGACCTTTGCCATCACCTTTTCAAGTTTTGAACTGCCACTATTGTTACCTGCTTGATCTCTATTCATAGGTGGCATATATATTGTATTTCAATCATTCCTGAAATCATCCTTGTTCTACAGTTGCCCTAATCAAAAATTTTGAGGCGATCATAGTAATTCTCTCTAGTAGTTTCGACCTTGATTCCCAAAGTTGTATATCCTAAAAAAACCCTGGCTATTAAAAACTTCACTTCATCATAATCAAAATCTAGATCATCATATCGACTTGTAATATCCATAGCTTTGACGTTATCTAGAGACCTACACCTAGTAAGAGTTTGGTAATAAGTCCACCAAAGTTCGCATATGAGTCATATCTTGATCGCACTCCTCTTCTTTCCGCCTCTGGTCAACTGACATCTCATACATGAACCCAATACAGTCTACATCCCTACTTTACCAAGCCCTATGTTCTTTGAGACCTGATCTAAGATTATTGTGGTTTCCTGAAATACCTTGGAAATGATTGAACCACCACAAGATGCATCTATGATTGGCTTGGTCACAAATTTGCAAGACCTATAGAATACTTCTTTCATATGCTCATTTATCAAATTATGATTAGGGCATTACTTCAACTTATGTTTGAATCTTCCCACGTCTCATGATGCCTCAGATGGTAGTTGCTTGTAGACATTAATTTAATCTTTGACCTGTAGCTTCTTTGAAGGAATAAAAACCTTTCTAAAAAGGTTTTCTTCAATTCCCTCCAGTTTCTGATAGACTCATGTAGAAGCTCATTTAACCACTTCATTGCCTCCCCAAACATAGACATCATAAATAGATGCAATCAAATTGTTGATTGACTAACTGCAAGTATTTCAGATAATCTGCAATTGGCGATAAAATTCATCAAGTACTGGTTTGGGTCACCACTTGTTGCTCCACTAAATAAGCCCTTCTTGTTCAATATTTGAAGCATGGTGCTAGTTATAATGAACTTCACGCCCTAAGGTGTTGGTGGGAGATTATTGCTCCAGTAGCACCCACACCATCTACAGCAGCATCAGCAAAGGCAAAGTTCAATTGTTGTTGGCCTCAACCTCTCAATGCTTGCTGATGTTGGGGAGGAGGAAAGCCTTAATCCTCATCATCTAGTTCTTTCCTATTTCTAGCATTATCCTTGTTCCAACCAGTTCTCTCAACCTTTGCGCCTCAACCTTTGCGCCTCATACTCTTGTGCATTCATCTTCTGGATAGACTTTTGTAGCTTAAGATTGTAGGGAATGAGTGATTCAACCGTGCTTTGGATGTTTGGCATACATGACTTGTTCCCCAGCATAACCTAAAACAAGAAAACAAAAGTAAAATTAGGAAATAAAACTACAAACTGAAATAGCGACTTATAGAAATACTTCAAAGTTATATTTCCCAGCAATAGTGTCATTCCTAATAATGTTCAAACATACTTCTTAATAAAAATATGGATGATCATTAGTAATATATTTACCCAACTATGAGACAGGGTCAATCCCACAGAGAATGTAGATAAAATAATTCTATTAGCACCAATATTCAGTTGCAATTACAATTCCCACTAAACAAGAATGCATAAAGTAAAATGGGGTTTATTTTGTTTACTGATTTAGTAACACCTAACAATGTGCCAAAGGACACAGTACTTAGATTGTGAACAATACAAGAATTAAGCTAGGATTGGTGTTCTCCGTGACATGTAACTTAGTAGACAATTCATGTTAGTGATATCGTTTTGATATGTTACATGCAAAATCTAGCAAGTTATGTAATATCTAATTCACCTCCGGATCGTTCTTAGATGTATTTCATTCATCACCTCCCGATATTAGAATGTATATCTTACTAACCCTTGCTCTGTATTTAAGAGAATTATCCCCTCTAAGGCTCATGTTACTTTAGACGATGTTTTGTTCCTCTAAATTTCTATTGTGATTATCTTTTCCTAAACACTACCTCCCTCTTAGGCAAGCAATGCATACGGACAGATCCTTAATATGTGCACTCATTAAGAAGAAATTAAAGATGGAGACAATCACAATACATGCAAAACATCAACGAATGACATTTACACGTTTGCCCTCTTGGTTATTTTGTCAGGGTTCCCGCAATCCTAGTTGTGGATTTAGTCATTCATAATTATAAGTAACAAAGCAAAAATTGGTGTAGAAATCATGAAACAATATTTTCATCAATGAAGAATTAAACCATGAATCACATAAATGAATAACGGATCAAGAATGAAAACCAATATTGTATTACAAGATTGAAGCTCAAAACGTAGTTGATTATATATTAGTTGTCGTTCACAATATGCTTCAAAAAATAATATAAACTTGTGTAACCTAAAATAAAATAACTTTTGAATATTTAGATTATTACAAAACCTAGTCCTAAACAAAATAGAAAAACTAGTTTGGCATAGTTCACGAATACTCTTCACGCCTCGTGGTGCTACATACGATCCATGGTGGGATTCGTGGTGCACCACTTCAACTCCTCACTGCCTACACTGGGTTTCCTCCATATCATGTGGTGAGATCCACAACTCGTGGAGGGTCTCATGATGATGCTTAGGGTCTCATGATGATGCTTTGGCGCAAAATCTCCTAAAGTCTTAAGAATTTAAATTACTTCTCACGTGCCCTTTCACAATCCGTGGCAGACTCTACAACTTCTGGTGGGTCTCATGAAATCCCACTTCACCAAAACTAACTTTCCCTCTGGCAAAACCTACCAACCATGGCCTAACATGAGGCGTGGTGAGCTCCATGACCCGTGGTAGGGTTAGTGAAGTGACCCCTTGCAACAAGTGCAGCATGAACTCATTGAATCATCCAAAAACTCTTGCCTAAACACATTTTCCTTCACATGAACAAAAAACACACAACATATTTACAAAACATGCTTAGGATTCACAGTAATTCACTTTTTAGCATCGAAAATGTAATAAATACATGACACGTTGATGTCCACTATTTTTTGGACTTCATCAATGAACTCTTATGGATCTTCATCTACTTTGAAACCATAGAATTTGGAAGGGTTCATCCTTGTGAAGTCTTAGACCTTAGTCATCCTCGTACTCATATTTGGGTTTACAAGAGCTACACCCTCTCGATTAATTTGAGTCGTCAGGGCTTGAGAAAGCATCTGAAAATCAGTCCAAGACTTAGTATGAGAGACTTACTTTATTAAAGAATTAGTCAGAGCTTGAGGTGCTTGATCCTCATTAGCATTCACAACCTTCGCTCTAGAGCTCTTCTCGGAGGCGTGATTCTAAAACTTATTAGGAACATGAGTTAAGCGAAAACTTCATAGATTTCAACTCTATCACATAACATAAGATCATGAAAGAAGTGAGACGTTTTCTAAACACCTTGTAGCCTCTCATTCATAGATGTGGCGCACTTTTACATTCATGAACAAGACACTACCCGACACGGTTTCTAACACCCTAGAAATCTTGAACGTTGATGCTTTGATACCAAGTTTGTCATGATCGAGCCTACCCCTTAGTTATTACATAGTACTTAGAATTCCAAAAGACCCAAGCTAACCACATGGCATACATAAGCATACTGAATTAATGAATGTCATAATGTAGAAGTATAACAAGGATAGTTCAAACAATCTCATAGCATAAAATAGAAACAAAAGTTTGAATCGACAACATAGACTCAATATCTAGACATATATATGAAAGCATCTACTACACATATGTGACTAGGAAAGGCCCTAGCTTACGAAATAATCTTAAGTTGAAATAGAAGAAGGTAAGTATATAGGCATAAAAATATGTCCTCGAAACATAAAAACTCACCAATATTGTAATCGGATAAGTTGCTACTAGCCACGTGCATGTGATGGAGCATCTGCACCTATATTATGAAATAATATAGGCAAAAGTATGTGGTCAGTAGTATGAAATGTATTTGGTAAGTGAGAGATGTAATACGCGAAATATCATGATATGTAATTGACCAAGTTAAAAAAACATGATAAACATTTCATTCAAAGCATGATAACAAGATATAAAGATGATCAATGAAGTTTAAGAAAATCGTAATAAAGATTTTACAGAGGCATAAGTCATAAGAAAACATACTGGTATGTGGAATATTAACCTTAACCAATAATAAGATCATACGAGCTATAACATAAAAATCAATGTAACTCCTACATTGTAAAAGGAGAGGTTACTTGTCAAGATAGACTTCATATCATATCATATCATATCATATCATATCATATTATAATGCTATTTGTGGATCCATTATATAAGTCAATTAAGACAACCTACGGTGGTATGTAGTCATGGAGCTAGGATTGCTACTAGAGACTCTCTTACCAAACCTCCATCTCAAATCCCTCTCAGTGCTAAGTCATATTCCAACAAAATAGATGAAGTAAATCATTAAATCATAACATGTGAAAATATTACAATGAACAACCCATCTGTTTCATAAAGTCATAATATTGAAATAGCCCATTTCATCACTTTCATATAATATGAGAAAACCTTTCAACATTATGAATAATAATAAGTAGGAGAGAAAATCTTTCACCATCGTTCATTTCTCAGAAAGTTTTTTACAATCATCCATTCCTTCTTGAAAGATATCATCAAAACATAATTCATCTTTTTAATAAAGCATACTCAAATTATTCTTCAAATCATGATAATTGTTCATAATAAAATTTGGACATGAGTTCATAGAAAATCAAATTTGAATTATACATTTTCATAAATTCATGCATAATCAAGTGAAACAGTCTCAATTTGAATCAAAATGCAGGGAACCTATGAAGATATGCATGAACCCTAGTGAAATTGGGTAAAAATAGAATTGGAGAATTGAAACTCATTGGCTCCAGGGATGAAAAAGACTACATAGAATTAGTACCCAGATACTTCATTGAATTCTAGTCTTGAAATTCGAAAAAGAAACTTGAAGCTTGAAAAATCCTACTTCACCTTGAGAGAATCCTCGGAGAAGAAGACTTGAGAACTTTTGGAGTTTGAGTGAATGAGAAGGAATGGGTTAGTTTTCGAAGTACAAAACTAGTTATAGGGCTTAGAAATAGTCTAAAAATGATGTAGCTTTAATATTAAAACAATGAAAAATATCCCTGAAAATTTTCTACCATCAGGGACCAAGGGCAGTGATCTACATACCGTAGATTCTTTTACGGTTTGTGGAAGTCAGGTCCAAAATTCAGGTCTCTGAAACTCAAACTACGGTCCAGCATTTACGACTCGTAAATCAATCCATGACCCGTCCTGTTCGTCCGAAAAAATCAAATACCGAACATCCATCTTCTGAGTCTTAGTTCATGAAAATCGATCTACGACCCATGGAAAATTACTATGACTCATGGATCCTCTTTCGTTCTATCTAGGCTCAACTTTTTCAAACTCTCTACATCTGGTCTTTGAATGGTCAACTGTGGCCTGTAGAAAGGAGCACAACCCATAAACAACCTTCATGAACAGTGATCAACTTCTTAAATTTTTTCCAAGTTTCAGCATCCTTCTACAATCGGGATCTACGAGCTATAAAATGAAATATGATCCGTACAATGAAAATAGAAAGCTTTTTATCTTACTATTGAGTCAATCTTGTTGAATATTAGTGGTGTTTGAATTGGATTGGTTCAAATTTTTCAAATACCTAAGTAAATCATTTATGGCAATTTTCAAATATATATAACAAATCAAACTAACAAAACTCAGATTTTTTGACCTCGATTTTTTTTTTGGATTTCTTGGATCTTTGAATTTTTTCGAATTTTTTAGGTAAAATATTCATACAAAAATATAATTAAATTGTAAATATCTCTAAATTATTTTTAAGAAAATAGCACAAAATATAATGAAGTGATGACACTAAAATGTTTGACAAAAAAATCAGATAAAATAAATATTGCAAATAAATAAGTCATAATAAAAAATCATAATTTCAAAGTACTAAATCATGCTAAAATAAATCTAATAAGTATTAATTACATAACTAAACACTGAAGAAAAATAAAATTAGATTTTGTATTGTAATTGTTTAAACCAATATAAAATTAAAGAACAAGTACTTAACATTATTGTTATTCTTTGTGTTGAATTTTTTTATTTTTTTATTTTTTGTTAGCATTAGTATTGATTTAATTTTAGCTTTATTAAATTTATTAATATCTATAGATTATAACTTTTATTGGATCATTCAAAATCTCAAGTCAAACTTGAAATAATATGTTAAAAGATGAGTAAAATCTATAGATTATAACCTTTATTACCATTTAAAATCTCAAGTCAAACTTGAAATAATATGTTAAAAGATGATTAAAATATGAAAAGGTATAGAACAACAACAACATACCTAGTGGAATCCCACGAGTGGGTTCTGAGGAGGGTAGAATGTACGCAGACCTTACCGCTACCTCATAAAAATAGAGAGGTTATTCCTTAGGAACCCTCGTCTCAAAAACCCATAAGCAGAATAAACTAGATATGACAAAAAGCACATGTCAATATGTAAATACGGTAGAATTAACACACGTACGACAGATGTAAAATATGCCTACTTTTGCTATCTTACTATACCTCCACCTAATCATACCAACCAATTAGTCTGCTACTCTAATTCGCGACCTCCACTCATTTCTATCTAAGGTCATGTCCTCGATGATTTCCAGTTTCGCCATATCTTGTCTGATCACCTCCCACCAATACTTCGTCGGTCTACCTCTACCTCTCCGTGTAACTCCCAAAACCAACCTCTCGCACCTCCTAACAGGAGCATTGGTATTCCATCTTTGCACATGTTCAAACCATCGCAGTCTCACTTCCCTCATCTTATCAACCACCAAAGCCACCTCTAGCTTCTCCCGAATGGTCTCATTCCTAATCTTATCCCTCCTTGTGTGACCACACATCCATCTTAACAACCTCATCTCTATCTCTGTGATATGCATCTTCTGAACATGTGTATTTTTATTGGCCAACACTCCACCCCATATAGAAATGATGGTCTAACCATCATTCTGTAAAACTTACCTTTGAGTTTAGGTGGTATCTTCTAGTCACACAATACTCCAAAGGCAAGCCTCCATTTAGTCCATGTTGCCCCAATGCGATGTATGACATCATCATCGATATCGCCACTACTTTGGATGATGGACCCCAGATACTTAAAGTTTTGCCTCTTGGGATAGGTTGAGTGGCAAGTCTCACATCAATGTCTGCTTCATCCTGCGCAACACTGAATTTGCACTCCAAATATTTTGTTTTGGTCCTACTCAGTTTGAATCCTTTGGACTCCAAGGCATGTCTCCAAGCGTCCAACTTATCACTAACTTTAGTCCGGGTCTCATCAATCAGTACTATGTCATCTGCAAATAGCATACAACATGGAACCTCCTCCTGGATAGATCGTGTCAGCTCATCCATCACTACGCAAATAGGAAAGGGCTCAACACAAATCCTTGATGGAGTCCTATCTCAATAGGAAATACTTTGTCTCCTCCCACCGTTCTTACCCAAGTTTTGGCTCCATCGTACATGTCCTTGATCGCCCTGAGATATGTTATTGGGACACCTTTCACCTCTAGACACCTTCGTAGACATCCCTTAGAACTTTGTCATAGACCTTCTCGAGATCAATGAACACCATATGAAGGTCCTTCTTTCTTTCCCTATATTTCTCCACTAATCTCCGAACAAGATGAATTGCTTCAATAGTCGACCACCCCGGCATGAATCCAAACTGATTCTCCAAAATAGACACTACTCTCACTCTCATCTCCACCACTCTCTCCCAGACCTTCATAGTGTAACTTAACAACTTGATATCCTTGTAATTGTTACAATTTTGAATATTCCCTTTGTTCTTGTACAATAGAACCATTGTACTCCTCCTCCATTCATCAGGCATCTTGGCAGTCTTCATAATAGCATTGAACAGTCTAGTCAACCACTTTATGCCATCCTTAACCATGTTCTTCCAAAAGTATACCGGAATCTCATCGGGTCCGACCGCCTTCCCTCTCTTCATCCTACTAATAGCCCTTCTAACCTCCTCAACCCTGAACTGCCTGCAATAGCCAAAATAATGATGACTTTCGGAGTCTGCGAACTCACCCAGCTCAATATGTCTATCTCCTTTTTCATTTAAGAGTTTAATGAAAGTAAGTTTGCCACCTTAGTTTAATGGAAGTGTCATCCACCAACACCTTACCCGCTTCATCCTTGATGCACTTCACTTGGTCCAAGTTGCGAGCTTTTCTTTCTCTCTCTTTAGCGAGCCTATACAATCTCTTGTCCCCGCCTTTATCACTTAGCTCCTAATATAGGCGCTCAAATGCTACTGTCTTAGCACTCATCACCGCCATCTTTGCTTCTGACTTAGTCGTCTGATATGTCTCCTTAAGCATTCTTTTTTCATCTTCATCTCTACACTCCAACCACTTCGTGTACGCAACCTTCTCATCTTTCACTTTGACCTGAACTTCCTCATTCCACCACCAATCATCCTGACGTCCACCAAAGGTCCCTCTCGAAACCCCTAGTACCTCGGTAGCTGCCTTTCTAATGCAACTAGCAGTAGTGTCCCACATATTGTTCACATTTACGCCACTATTCCACGCCACTATTCCAAGCCTTTAAGTTTCTCAACTTATCTTCCATCTTTTAGGAGAGGGTAGGAGTAAGGCATCCCCATCTAATCCTCGATTGGGCATAAATAACCTTCTTCTTCTTTTCTCTCTTGATCTCTAAATCCATCACTAGAAGCTTATGTTGAGTGGAAATATTTTCACTCGGAATAAACTTGCAATTCTTACATAGACTTCTATCGCCCTTCTGGAGAAGTAGGTAATCTATCTGAGTCTTAGCTACCGTACTACAGAAGGTAATTAACTGGTTTTCCCTCTTCGGGAAACATGAGTTAGCAATAACTAACTCAAAGGCTTTGGCAAAATCCAAGAGAGACGTTCCACCTCCATTCCTCTCCCCAAAACCAAAGCCTCCATGAACATCTTCAAACCCACTAGTGGTTGCCTCGATATGCCCATTAAAGTCACCCCTAATGAAGATTTTTTCTGTCTCCGGTATGCCTGGCACAACCTCATCCAGATCTTCCCAAAAGAGCCTTTTGACTTCTTGTTCTAGGCCTACTTGGGGTGCATAAGCACTAACTACATTCACTACATGCCTACCAACCATGAGTTTGATAAGCATCATCCTATCATTAACCCTCCTAACCTCAACTACATAATCCCTAAGGTCCTCGTCTACTAGGATACCTACACCATTTCTATCCCTGGAACCACCCGAGTACCACATCTTAGACTCATCCACGTCCCGAGCTTTGGTACCTACCCATCTGGTCTCCTAAACACACGCTATATTAATGTGTCTCCTCTTAAGACATTTACTAGCTCTATGAATTCTCCCTGTTAGTGATCCTATATTCCACCCCCGACCCCAACCCCAACGGACGACATGACCCTAGTATATCATTCGATCCTGACGCCACTAAACTTAAGAAGTAATAGACTACTAAGCTACCAAGATCAGGAATTATACGGTATACTACTTACTAATAAAAAATCACAATATGAAAAACAAGTACAAACAAGTGAATGAAGCACAATAACAGTAAGCAAAAACTAAACAAATCAATGCACAATATTAGTGAGAAAGAATCAAGAATAATAGACAGCCACAATATTAGTGAGAAAGAATCCAGAAATGGATGTTGATCGATATCTTGATTTCCAGTAGATATGTAATAGGCAAGAAATATTTGCGAGAAAGAATTGCAAGAAAGAAGATTATTGCAAGATAGTATGTAACAAGCAAGAAATATTGCAAGAAATATGTAATAGGCAAAAAATATGTAGAAATTGAACAAGGAACAAGAAATGGCAAAAAAATTGAACAAGGAATCAAGAAATGTATATAAGCAGAGGTAAATGGGAGATATCACTTGAATAATATTCATATCGATGTTTCCGAAGATCTGTCTAGCCAACTTAATAAAGCTTGATGTTGTTAATTCGTAGAAACTCAGTGTTTTCTTCTGGAAATCAAAAGGAGAAAAAGAGCGAGAGCAAAAGCAACTTTCTTAAAGATTGATTGAGTCAAAAAAGGTGCAGTAAAGTAATTTCTTGAAAGAGATCAAGAAAGTGACTGAGGCGCAAATCAACACCCCAAAATTGTGGGAAGGATCGAGAAATCAATGGCAGTCGAAGAAATTAGAAGGAACCCCAACTGAAAAGCAAAAAAGATCAGATTTTGAACCAAGAAAAGCATAGCCCAAATTTGATCTTCAACCTAGATTTGCGCTCCAGATGAAAAGATCCAATTTTTTGTTTTCAAGAACCCTCAAATTCCAATTTTTTTCCAAAAAGGTATTGAAAATATTTATAAATTATTTCAAATTTCTGTGGTAGTTTGATACATGAAAACAGCGGTTGTCGTGCATAATTTGCAGTCCTTTTTTTTAATAGACAAATGAACTGGCACTGTTCTGCTAGATAGACGAAAGAAAAACCATTTATCAAATGGATCAACCCAACAAACTCGAGAAGAAACACAAACATAAAAGATCAAAATTCAACAGAGTAAGGTCAGAGATTCATTTGACATGCAATCTCCTAATATTTATCCGGTCAGAGATCATTAAGCTAATGTCATTAATAAATTAAGGTCCCACAGGAGTAGAAGTGCTCCAAGAAGTAATATTAAGATGGTTTACACTTAATCAACATGACATGTATTTAACCAATCTAAAGATTAATCCTAAGATCTGATCTTCTACGCATTTACACAACTATAAAACACCTTGTTACTTGAACTGATTGTCAGCAATCAGCAGATTAGTCAGCAGCATCTGCAAAGGGCATAAGATCATGAAAATAAAGATGACAACGGCTTGTTAAATGGTGAAGTGTGGTTATTAGTAAAGAACAAATAATAATGGATAAATGCTCCTTAAGTTTTGGAGAAACACGAGACAATGAATGATAAATGCACTACACAATATATTTGCTCTAGACAAATCTTCCTAAAATTAAAACAATATGGCAAATTGAAAATTCTAGATTGCCAAAACTCAACAAGTGCTCGAGGAGTATCAAATGTTTATTTATAATTAAATGCAACGAGATACATTCGTGTTGATGGGTAGCTATGCAACATCATAATCTGCGACTCAAGTGATGCTTCTTGAAACACTGAGCTTAATGATTGCTTAAGAGCTTCCGACTTACCCTCTGAAATGCTCTAGGTGTGGCTGGAAAGGAAGGTTGTCTTCAAGAAATTAGCACTAGATTATAAAAGCAGCATATTTATCAATTCTGACTTTCCTTTTGCTCCAAAAATAGGACAGAGAGATGTGAGAGCTGCTACATTCCACCTCAGAGCATAAGCTCTTCTTGCAAGGGTATCAGGAATGGAATCAAGGAGGAAATTCGGGGTTCTACCATTGAGTAGATAATCAAAAACTACTACGCCTCATTCCAAAGAAAGTTGGAGATTTGATAAGATACTCCGCTTAGCAAAATGACATGCATCTTCTTGTACTACACTCAATTTCCCTCGACTGCCTAGCTATCTCCTACACACACATTCAAGTAAAACAATCAAAGCTGGCTCTTCTAAGCATATCTTCACACACACACATTCAAGTAAAATCATCAGAGATTTATTTAGTGCGCCCTTGCTTCAAGTACTTGATCTCCCTTGAAATTCTTCCATTCGTCATCCATTACCATTTTTTTCAATGATAATTTCACTTAGGTCCTGTTTGAAAAGCCACAATGTAATTGAGATTTGATTAAGCGGATCTAATTACATGCTTTGACCTGTTTAGTAGACCAATAATTACTTGGCAAGAGAGGAATTGGGAGTAATTGAAGGGGTGTAATTACACTCAATTCCCAAGGGGGGTAAGGAATTGGGTGTAATTAGACCATGCAATTACATGAAACTTTTTAAAATTCTTTTCTTCCTTTTATTTCAACTTTTATTTTTTTGTTTTGATTTTATTTTTTATTTATTATCCTAATATTTTTTAAAAATATTTTTTATTATTATATTTCATTTCTTTCTCATTCTCAACCTTTACTTCTTCATCCAATTCCATGCAATTTTTTGTATTATCTATTTTTTATTTTTTTTCTAGTTTATGTTTTCACTAGCACAATTTTGTTAGTATTCTAATTTTGAAATCAAAGGAGAATTCATTGGTGAATAAGGTTATAGCCTTATGATTTTCTTTTCTTTAATATTAACAATTATAATATTAATACTTTTCTCAAACATGCATTTCATAATATTCATCAAAAAGATTTACTTTCAATTTTTATAATTAATTTAATTAAAATATACTAAATTTAAAAAATATAAATCAATGATTTTTTTTTATAATGTTAGTTAAGAATATATGTTTATTTATTAGTATATTTCCAAGATAATATATATCTTAAATATCTAATTTAACATCATTTATAAAGGCTTTTATTTGTCTAATATAAATTTTTATTTTACATAGTAAATTTTTATTTTTAAAATATTTAATAAAACTTTATGATTGCACTTGTGAGACCAATCAGTACGCTTGTAATTACGTTGTGACAAACAAAGAGATCATTGTAATTATTTGATTGTATAATTACTAGGCTAGTAATTACTACTCTAGTAATTACCCCTAATTTTAATTACCAGGTGACTTTCCAAACATAGCCTTAATGAATACAAGAAGTATATGGGGGCAGCAAATCTTGTTTTGGCAACTTTTAACAAAGATAGTTGGATGCTTTTGAAAAATGGCATGCGCCAATTCACCACGAAATTCGTGAACTTCACCAATCAATTTTCGTATTTATCCATTGACCATTTATAAATTGAGAAGTGAGGTGTTTTTTCAAAAGGTTGACACATACTTTTTAAAGCAAGATTAGGCAACAAACAACACGGGGTGTCCAAAAAATGGATAGAAAAGTTTGTTCAAAAATAGAATTGACAAGCTTCATATTTCCCACATTATCGGTGATAACTTGAACCCACTTTTTGGATCAGCGTCTTGACTTAAGGGATGCCCTCATTTGGGCAATGTCCACTTATGCGGTCAGAGGCCACAAAAGCGATGCATCGCTTAAGCGATCCTTTGTCCACTTCAGCTGCACCCGCTTAACTGGTGGGTGTCGCAAAAGTGACCCCTTAGCCGCTTAAGCAGAGCATTAGAGGCATGTTTTGGGATTGATTTCGAGTTTTCTTCCCATTTGATATTCTTGAGCTTTAAGAACTCTATTGGAGTAATTTTAATGAGATTTTTCAAGATAAATTCATTGGGTAAGTGATTTAACTCAAAATCTTTGTTTTCCACTAATTATTTCACGACTGGAACCTCTTAATTCTTGGTTTTGAACTTCCATTTTTATGGGTTTATTCAAGAGCTTGAACTTTGGGTAGTTTGATGATTTTGAATCCATTCCTTGCTCAATGTTAATGGAATTTTCAACTACGAACTTCTCTTGACATGTAGAACGTGATCTTCAAATAAAATTTCAGTTTTACCCTTGTCGATTTCGAAGTGAATTTTGAATGATTTTGCCCCCATATCTTAAACCTTGTAATATGGGTATCGTTGGACTTCTTTTGATGAATTCATCCCACTCTTGATAATTGGGGATCGCTTTGGTGTCGACATTTGAGGACAATTCTCCATTAGAGTGTTTGGGTGCGATTTTCGACATTCAAGGTAGGTTTGGCTATCCTTCTTTGAGACTAAAATTGGGTAATTGATTATTCTTGTGCAACAAGCTTTGGGATGGGATCGTAACATGATTTGGGGATTGTTGATTAGATTGTTTTGCCCGTGTAGGAGTCTTATTTGTTACTTTGGTTGTTTCATCTGTATGTATCGCTTAAATTGTCTGTGACAGAAGCCTATAATACTGTTGAACTTGTAATGCCCTAGAGAGGAGTTGAGTTATGGGTTATATCATACTTTGAGAAATGAAATACTTTTCAAATGGTGTTGACTTATTTCAAATGAGCTCTTTCCTAGTGTTACATATGAGAGTGTTTGTCATGATTTGATTGAGTTTGAACTTTGAACCTTTGTGTGCGTGTTAAGCTAATTAGTACCTCCATGCTTGCGTATTGTGATGCATTCATCATATCATTGATCATGGGAAGTTGAGAAATGTAATTCATTTTAAGAAAGAAAATGATGCACCTTTAAAACCCTTGACCAGAGCTAGGTGGCCAAGGGATGAGATATAGAGATTCTGATTTTGAGAAAGAAAATGAGACCCCTTTAAAACCCTTGACGATAAATTAAGTGGCAAGAGGATGAGATATAGAGATTATGATTTTGAGAATGAAATGAGACGCCTTTAAAATCCTTCACCGTGAGCTAGGTGGCAAGGAAGATAAGATATTGAGATTGTGATTTAGTATATGGTCTGCGAGACCCCCTGGGTCCTATCTAATAGCCTTAGCTCGACAGGTCGTGCAACAATCCTGACCCCACCATACCACCCATGCATTGCATCATTCCATCTCATTGCGTTGCATGATATTGATCTTTGAGTGTTTGACTTATCTGGTGATGGTTGATATAACTTGATCTTACATGTTTACTTTATTTGAGCCGTTCTATATAAATTGGTGGCACTAATGTCGGAGTGGGACTATTCTGTATACAGATGGAAGCGTTCCTTAGATTATTTCATAAGTTTGATCAATTATTAATATCCAGTCAATCAAACATACTAGGTAAATGTGAATAGTACGAACCATTAATTCTGTGTGCCTTTTTGGATGCAAATTCTATTCAGGATCTTCCCCACATCAGTTGATTACTACTAAGAGAGAGCCTATTTAAGATTTAATGGTGAGATCATGTGCTCTGGATTGCAATCAATTCTATCTTCTGTCTTAAGTCTTTGTTTCTATTCAGAGACTTTGTTGTATTTGCCTTTCCAAAGTTCTATTAGATGCTCTTTATACTTTTGACACCAAGTTTTGGGACATTTATAATTGTACTTCATTATCTTTTATTTGTGGCCTGACTTACTTTTGGGAATCAAATATGTGATTTACTTTCCAGCTTACACATTAGGATGGGTTTGGGCAAAAGCTATACCGAAAATTAGTTCGCGTCGGAATGGACGTATTGGTTCAAGAGGCGGCCAAAGATTCAGACTACGGTCGAATTCCTTAGTCCAATCGAGATATATTTTATTGTTAAGTAACATGAGCACCTGGGGAGACCCTTTAGGGTATGCGTACTTGAATAGCAGGTACATAATAAGATTGACTATAATCACACATGCGTGCCATCATGACCTTGGTTTTTTGGGTCGTGACAGTACTAGTCAATGGGGTTAGGGTATCGAATCTAGATGTAATTAGAGAAGAGATCACATGCTTCTACCAGAATCTCTACCGAGAAACTGAGCACTGGCAGCCACAATTCGATCCTAGAGAATAAATTATGATAAATGTGGAAGAAAACTCACTTCTACATAGCCAGTTTGAAAAATAGGGAGACCAGAGAATGTGTGTTTGCTTGTGCTTGTCTCCTGGACCGGAAGGTTTTTCAATGGACATTTTCGTACATTGTTGGCAGGTGATTAAGGTGGACTAGATAGCAACCATTCAGAACTTTGTGACCAAACTACTTTGTAAAAAGCTCCTACGCTACTTTCATAGCCTTGGTACCGAAATAGGTGCGTGCCTCAGTATCTAAGGACTTCAGGCTTATTACCATGACTGGCAGCATATACAAGATCACATCTAAGATCCTAACAGAAAGGCTCAAAAAGATGACTAAACCAATGGATGCCCACCAAATCACATTCATCAAAGGTAGGCAGATCATGGATGCTATACTAATAGCAAATGAGTGCTAGGATATGAGGATCATCCCAAAAGCTCCAGGGATTCTATGTAAGCTGGACATAGAAAAGGCTTATGATCACATTAACTAGGATTTTCTATGGTGTACCCTTGAGAGAATGGGCTTTGGGAAGGTGGATAAATTGGTTAAAATTTTGTGTGAGAATAGTCAAGTTCTTGGCTCTAATCAATGGTAATCTATCCGGCTCCTCCCTCCTAAAAGAGGATTAAGGCAAGGGACCCTCTTTCCCCTTTCCTTTATATCCTTGCTATTGAAGGACTTAGTGACACGCTAAAACAGCTCAGGTAAGCAATAGAATCATGGGCTTCAGAATGTATGATGGGAACACACTGGGTTTACCAATTTTCAATTTGTAGTACGATGATGACACACTGATATTCTGTGGTGCAGAGATGGAAAAACTGAAACACCCAAGAGTCATATTTGTCTTCTTTGAAGCCATCTTTGGATTGAACATAAATTGGGGGAAAAGTTATGTATACCCAGTCAGTAAGGTACCGGGGCAAACATACTAGTAAAGTGAGGGTTACCTTCTACCTATTTAGGGATATGCCTCTAAGAGCAAGGATTAAGTCCAAAAACATCAGGAATACAGTGGTGGAAAGATGTGAAAAGAAGCTAACAAACTGGAGTCAATATTTATCATTGGGGGGTAGGTTGACACTAATATACGGTGTTAGATGCCATGCCAACCTCTATGATGTCCCTGTTCCCTTTTACCGGGGAGTGTCTCCAGGAAGTTGGACTTAATCAGAAGAAATTTCTTATGCCAAGGAAATGGAGAAGGGGAAAAGAAATACCACCTAGTAAAATGGGATGTGGTGATCCAAAATAAGAAAGTAAGGGTAATTGCATCAAGAACCTGAAAGCTCAAAATTAGAGCCTCCTTATAAAGTGGATGTTGAAATTTATTTCAGTGGAAGGAGAACACAGGAAGGCGCTATAATCCCTAGATATGAAGTGGAGGACTTTTGGATCAGTAACACCTTGTTTGGATGGTTGTTACCTATGTATTGTATCATATTGTTTGTTTAAATACAATGTTTGTTTTGATTGTTACTTAAACTTGATTGTATCGTATCATTTAAATCAATTGTTAAGGTAACGACGAAAAGACCCATTTTGTATAACGACCGA
Organism: Solanum rostratum; assembly: GCA_029948455.1. Lineage (NCBI taxonomy): Eukaryota > Viridiplantae > Streptophyta > Magnoliopsida > Solanales > Solanaceae > Solanum > Solanum rostratum. The sequence goes on from CM057048.1 coordinate 22,375,638, forward strand.
TTTGGTGTGATCGCGTCGTTACCTTAATATTTTCTTCTCATTTTGACTTTATTTATTGTTTAATAATTCTATTTTATCATTTACCCTACATTTTCATAGTAGCTCTACCATACACCCTATATTTTCTTGTAGTTTTATCATTCAAATTATGGATATGTGACATTATGTAATGATGGAGAACAATACAATACAACACAACATATTATGAAACAATACCTAAAAACCATCCAAACAAAGTGTAAGGAAGTGAGAAACCCCTATGGAGTGGGACTGTGGAGATCAATCAGAAATCAGTGACCAAAAGTATTGGGCAATTCCAAAAAAGTCATAGGAAATGCCAGGAAGACATCTTTTTGGTATGATGTGTGGGTGGGTCAACATACTTTAAGACACATGTTCCTAGTAATCTACAACCTCAATCAGCAGAAGTCAAAGGCAACCAGGGCTGGAATCTCACTTTCAGAAGATTAATCAATGACCGGGAGATGGACAGATTAACGAAGTTCTATAATGTCTCGGAACAAGCCAAAAGACCCCACTATAGAGAAAACAGCCTACGCTGGTTGAAGGCTAAAAATGGGAAGTTCACAATAAAATCAGCATATTGATATTCTGATAGGCCAACTGTAATGATAGCATGGCCTTGGAAAGTTAAAATACCACACAAGGTGGCTTGTTTTTCATGGTTAGTTGCGAGACAAGCTGTACTAATCCAAGACAACTTCATGAAAAAGGGTAGATAGTTATGCTCCAGAACAACTTTTAAACTTCAGAGGTATTTGTTAGGTTATGCCAAGAGACAATTCAGATGTTTTAGCAAGCTGGAAAAAAGAAGGAAACAGGAACACTTGAATGTTGCTCATTGATGGGGCACTTTTCTTGCACTGAAATGGTTATAAGGTGAAATTAAGAAAAAGATGAAGGAATTCTGTTGCATAAAATTTGTGTACGAACACTCACTTATAGAAATCACATATAGGTCGCTAAGAAATGAATATATACCTGATAATTAGTGACATATCCAAAGGAGGTATTAATTGTGCTCCTCGGAAATTGTAGGCGATACATCTGTTGTTTGCTTCGCTTCAGACATCTCAACTTCACATGCAACATCTGGTGTATTTTCATTTTCCAATCTCATCAGTTTGAGCCTATCTAATTGTGTAGCATGTAGCTCATATCTGATCATCAACATTAATTGAACTTTAATTTCATCAATAAGTACAAGCACAACAGCATTTGCAAAGTTAGTGCACGGAACTTACTTGGCAACAAAATCCTTTACGAGAGCAAAATATATCGTCCAAAACTGGTGATCCTTCAAATAACGCGGACATAATTTGAACCTCAGTTGTGAGAGTTCCTGAATGTTGCAATGAACAATTGATTTAAGAAGATAATGATAAGGGTGAAAACAAGCTGCCACAACTAAGTGCCTATTTGGGATTACTTATATTACCAAAATAAGCACTTATTTTGAGGGGGAAAAAACAGCACTTCTTTTAGAAAGAAGGATGTTTGGTAAACTTGCAAAGTTCTTTTCAAAATAAGCAAAAGCAGTTTTTCTGCTTTTCAAAAAGAGCAGAAGCGGAAACAGAAGCAGAAAAAAAATTATGACAAAAATACCCTTATCACACAGAAATAAATATATATACACATATATATGTTATTAAGTAACATATCCTACAAGATTGATTAATTTTTTCATATGTAGTGATTTAATTTATGAAATAATTTTTATATTCATTTTGGTTTGATGTTTTTAAGTAATATTTAAATTATTTAAGTAATATATCACTATTTAATTAATATTTTTTAATGTATTTATGTATATAAATATAGATTGAAAATTTTAGAGCACGTACTTTTTTATTAAAGAAAAAATTTTAATTGGAATATTATAATAGATATTCAAAATAACTTTTCTCTTCAAATTGATTTTAGTAATAAAAGTCTATTGACAGATGTCCATTTTGGCCATTTGTCTCGAAAAAGCACTTCTTGAAAAAGATGATCCAAACACAATTTGTTTATCAAAAGCACTTTTCAAAAGAATTACCAAACACAAACTGCTTTTTTTAAGAGCACTTTTTCTGAAACGCGCTTATCAAATAAGCAGTTTTGTAACAGCAATCACAAACGGCTCTAAATGTCAACTGATAAAAGCTGATGCAGGTCTGTAACCCAAATCCACAGAGATAATAGTTTTTCATCTACTGGGAATGCATGAACAAAAGTCAAGCTTGCAGTAGAAAACAAATCTCCACAGAGCAACACTAACACACTGGTGCATAACAGGAAGTAGGAAGAGAAAAGACGCAAGCTGATAAAACTATCATGTGTCTCTCAAATAGCCAATAATTGGTAGAAACAGGCATATAATAATCGAAGTCCACTCACATTACCAGTTTCAAAAAAAAATTAAAAAAAATAATCAAACTCCACTCAAGATACTGCTTAGGAGGAGGTCTGCAGGATCACCTACGTTATGCAAAAACAAAGACAAAATAAAAAAGCCATTGGTCTTTTTTTCTTCATATTCTGGTTGTTAGTGCGATATGTATTTGGCAGCTTCACATGCCACCATTTTATCAAGTTATGTTGCTTGCCTAGTAGATTGGTGTTGGGATCTTCTTCTTTTGAGATGATTGAAATTCCCTGCCACATCATCAATCAACCTATCTAAGAAAGAAACTTTGTTAATGCCAACCAACATGCTCTGTGTTAAGAAACTGGATACTGGGCCTAACACAACTGAAAAAGAGGTGGTAAGGAATACCTAAAACCAAATAAAGAGACTACAACCTAGACACTTAGCCAATGTGAGATTCCAATACCTTTTACGTGCCCTGGTCCTGAAGCATCTAATAATATCAATGATGGGTCTGACTTGATACCATGTAATAAAATGGATAATGGATCTAACTCAACTTCAAAAGTTGTTTGAAGTGGATAGGATTTCCCATTTCTTTACAAAAATAGTACACTCATATATCCAATCTCTCACTTGAAAAATTGGTGGTAACTTTAAATTAGCTTTATCAAAAGAACAAAAAAAATTGGTGGTGATTTTCACTCTATTAAACATAACCATAGGTTTGCAGCCACCACTTAATAATTCTAGATCTCAAATAGACATAATACAAGTGCAAAAACCTGGCCTGAGATATTTAGTCTAAGCAAAATAAACTGAAAACCAGATCAAGAGTCTTTGTATTTTCTCATACTACAGTATAAAACTAAACCTGTTCCATAACTGAATACTCCCTTATTTCCTTTTCACATAGAAATCAGTCCTTTTTCAGTCAATATCGAAAGAAAGACAATTTCTTATGTTACTTCTGACATTCTCATTTTGATCTTAATAAGATGTAAATGAAGGAATGGATATGAGATGTTGAAAGCCCTACTAGATACTAGGAGTACTTTGGTAGGTTAAATACATTTAGGGATTGTTTGGTAGAATGCTTCAAAAATACTAATGCACACATTAGCATGGTTGAAAACACAATTGCTTCTCAAATCCTTTTCTACATCAATTTCACCATATTTTGTGGAGGATACTTTTATAAACAAATAATTATTAAAAAAACAATTATACAATGCAGAGTATTTTTAATACACCAAACCAAATAGTAAGAAATTATCTCAGTATAACCAATAACAGCATAACCAATACCAACACTTATATCATCATTAGTCATTATTAATAAACTCTATTTCAACAGTATTCTTATACGCCCTACAAAACGACCCCTTAGTTATATACAAGCAGTCCTCTTTATTTATTAACTCGATTTCTTAGTTTATATACAAGCAGTCCTCTTTATTTATAAACTCGATTTCCAGTCAAATATTGTCACATATAAAATTGGTGAAAGTAACTGATAAAAAAAATCCATTTTTATCTGCTAGGTTATGAAAAAGGGCATTAAAAGTCTTTTCTAGCTATGTTTATTACTTCCACACTTGTTTGTATGAGTTTGCCCACATTAACGCACCTAGAAAAATGCAGAAGGTGGTGTATGTATTACATATAATGTTGATATTTTAAAGAGTCAAGCATTAGTGCCTCTTGAAATCCACGGGATAGGGTCAACATGTTAAATAAACCATGTGAGTCTAATTCAACAAGCTTAAAGGCAGAATCATATTGACAAGCAATAGGACATCCAAAACGCAATTCCTAAATCTTCCTTCAAGTCATATATTAAAAAACCCTAAAGGGCACAGAAAAGGAAAAGAAGGTAAGAGCAAAAGGCACAGAAAGTAAAAGAAGAAAAGATAAGTAAAGACCTTGAGTTTGGAAAGAACAAGCAAAGCATGACGTTGTTGCCAATCAGATAGATCTTTCCTCACATTCTCGGGTGTATCTCCATCCTCCTTATCTGGGAGAGAGAAGTTTCGAAAGGTGTCAATGGAGAAGGATTTGACAAAATCGAGTAATTGGTCAGTGACGCCGTAGAGCAGTTCGTCGTCCGGTTGAGCATTAACAGCTGTGGTCTTTGCAGTTCTGGAGAAGCTTCGTCGGAACCATGAATATACATCCATCTACGCTACCCTTATCATCTACCACTCGCTGGATCACTCATCCTTCATATTGAACCCTCTTGTTTTCCTCGCTCAAACTTCTTTCTCTCTATCTCAAGAATTCAGATTTTGGACCAGAACCGGAATTTAGAACACGAAAAAACCTCAATTGGTAACGAGGAATTTTTTCAACCTAATAGATGGAACAAAAAAAGATAAATGGAAAAGTGTCAAAATTATCAAAACAACGTGAAATAGATCACTTGTACCCTAAATATCCCTCAAGGATTAATCACATTGATGTGGCAAGCCACGTGGCACTAATTTCGCCATTTAAACTTGTCAATTAGGATATTCATTAAATTTGACCTAATTTATAATCCATTACCTTAACCCATTGATGAAAGATCCGGCCCACTAAATTAAGAGGAAACTATCAACCTCCTTCAAAAGCTCATGGACAGGGCTTTTCTTATAGAACACAATTTTCTCTCCAGAATAGAAGAGCCTGCTAATGTTTTCTTTTGGAATCATGATCTAGAAGGTAAGTTCTCTTCTATTTTACTATGTAATTAATTTTTCGTCAACTTTTAGAACAAAGGCTTGGGATCAAAACTTCTATCTTATGACAGTAGAGTGCAACTCATCAATGTTATATTGATGCACATACATTCATATTGGACTTTCATATTTGTCCTACAACGAGGGTTATGAAGCAAATAACATCAATACGTAGGAATTGACTATGGTCGGGACTTGTTTTTTCCAATAAAGTTCCATTGATTGTTGGGACCTGATTAGCAGGTCAAAGAAGGAAAGGGATTAACAATTATTGATTGTACTGACCGGAATGAAGCAGCAGTTGGAAAATATATATGGAATATAGCTCAGAAAACAAACGACTCATAGGTAAAATGGGTCAATCGCATCTATATTCTATATATTATTAAAAGGAGAGGATAAAGCCACCACATTAAGCCAGGTGACATTTTAAGAGTAAGCCACATGTTTTAGGATAAACAATTAGTTAAGTTAGTTATTAATAGTTGTTATTTTAAGATTTAATTACTTAATCACAAAATAAAATATTAAAAATTGTAATACCATCGGTAGGGAGAAAATAAGATAGGTGTTTTTTAATATTTCTTTTCATTCTTAAGAAATTAAATTGTGCACCATTACTACGCACACTGAGACACAATTCTTTTTAACATATTAATATACAAAAATTCAGAATTAAAGAAAAAATCAATTGTATCCTACATTGACTTCTTTTTAAAAGAAAATAATCAAAAAATAAATAAATTTATATCGATCTATATATAATAAGAGACACAAAAAATATCAAAGGGCAGTACTATGAAAATACTTGATTTTTCTATTTTTTTAAAAAAAGCAATTTATAGTTTACAAAAATTACTACAAGGCAGCATAAAAAGTAAAAATTTTAAGTTTTTAAAAATAATTTTAAATTATTTAAATTTTTATTTATAACCAACTTGACACATGGTATCACCACAAAAATTAAAAATGTCAATTGACAAGAAAATCTAAAATGTAATTAAAAAAATAGATTAATGAAAGGCCAGTTAAAATAAAACCAAAAAAAAAAGACTTTAAGGACCCGGATTTTTGGACGACCTCAACGAAGTATGAAAATTTGGTTTAAAAAAAGTTTTAGACCAAGGTGACAATTCATGGGAGCCATCACGATCCGTGTGAGGTCACACGACTACGGCTGGGCATTCGGTCGGTTCGATTCGGTTTGTGAAATTCGATTTGATTTTTCGATTATCGGTTTAAGAAAAGTATAAACCGAAATTGAACTGAAATAAATTCGGTCAGTTCGGTCTTTGCAATTTCGGTTCGGTTTATTTCTGTTTAATTTTTCGGTTTGAATACGATAAAAAGTAATTTATTACATACAAGAACATTACTACAACTCCATAAAGATAAGTTACTCTATATTAGTAACCAATTAATGAGGCCATTATTTAAAAATGTGAACAGTTACATGTATTGAATTACTATTTGAAGTGTCATAACCTATAAATCAAAAGTCTACCATTTGATTCCTTCATTCCTTGACATATATGTTCTAGGTTAGCATAGGAATTTTATTTTTCACTAAGGTAAAATAATATTATTTGGAACTGAAATCGGGCGTTCAGTAAAGTATATGTTGCCCGATTGGGCTTGGGAAATTACTAGTTCATGTTGGGCCTACACTATATGTATTATAATTTATAAGTTATAACATATGTAGGCAGCCAAAACTAATAGGTAGTCGAGCAGAGGCGAGTTCTCTGGAGCTCCTGTAATATTCTCGGTGAACTTAACCACAATATATATCATCTCATTTCTGGCCAAGAAGGTATGGCAAGAATCTATACACATATGTGTGTATGTGTATATATATATATATATATATATATATGTAAGTATGTATTCATATTTTTTGGACTTGTCGAGAAAGATTAGTTATTTTGCCACTGTAACTTTGATGTTTCTAAGACATATTATAGAATGTCTGTATATCCTTTATATATACAACGTCACTCTTCCAAAGGTTGTACTGTAACATTTTTATTTTTCCATCAAAGAAGAAGTTTTTCTGGACATAAAAAAAATTCGGTTTTTCGGTTAACCGAAATAAAAAAAATTAAAATCGATAACCGAACCGAATTATCAATATTTTAAAATTTAAAACCGAAACCAACTGAATAAACCGATTAACCGAAACCGAAATTTAAAAAAATTCGGTTCGGTCGGTTTTTTCAATTTGAACCAAATAATGCCCAGCCCCACACACGGCTCGTGTGGAGCCTCCACGATGTGGCCCTTGGCCCATGGAGGATGTTTGGCCCTTAAACGTGGAGTTTTAAACTACGGCACACCACACTTGGACCCCTCACAGTCTGTGTGACACTTCACGGACCGTGTGGTAGGTCGTGTGATGGCCTTGGCTTAAAATCTCACAGCTTTGGGACCAAGTATGGTTACACGGCCAAGTACACAGCCCGTGTGGGGTGGCACAGCCCGTGAGGCCATCCGTAAAGCTTCCAGAGTGAAATTCTTCTAAGTATGGAATCACCTTCTCGTAACTTGATCGTGAAAATTTCTAAGGAGAGGGGTACGGGCAGTGTCACGGTCCGTGTAACCTCCTGTGATGGTGACTTCGTTGAAAAATTCTAAGTATGGGATCTTCATGCTCAAGCTAAGTTCACTTTCAAGCCTTCAATTCAAGCTTCTTCATGTTGTTTAAGGCCATCATGGGTCTCCTACATCAAGTCAAGTTCAAAGGAATTCCATTGGCTAAGTTTTTCACAAGTATCGATAGAAGAGTCAACTTTAAATAGTCATATCTCTTAGCACAAAAGGAACTGGATGGCCCACGACCTATTAAATTGAAGCTCTTGGAATTATCTTTCCAACACATCTGGTCTCACCTCATTCCGAGTTTGGAGTAAGAAGTTATGCCTTTTTTCGTAAAATCTGTCTTGGCTAGACGGGAGGCCTTCACGGACCATGAAGCCAACCGTGTCAAGTGCAGTTAAAAATTTAAAGGGCGTTTTATTGAGGTATTTTTGATATTTTTACTATCCCCAAGGCTTTTAAGACCTTTTTAACCCCCCCCCCCCCCCCCCCCCTTTATATTCCTAAACTCCTCCTACACTAATTTTAAACCCTCATTCAAGACTACCACTTAGTTTCTAGAATTAGACACTCAAAATTCTCTCCTAGTCTCATCTTCAAGATTCAAGTTAGGATTCAATTGGGGTTTCAAACTCAAGCTAAACTCTTCTCAAATTCATCTTCCTAATCAAGGTATGTGGGATTGATTCTTGGTCCTTTTCAACCAAGAAGACCCAAAATTCCTTCCACTCTATTTCATGAATTTTAGTCACTTTAAATATGAAATTTCATCATTTGATTTTATTAAACCTAATTAGTGTATGGGTTGTATTTTATCTATTATTTCAATTTTTTTTGATTACTATTATGATGATTTACATTGGGTTATGAAATTATGAACATGCATGTCTCCTTTAAAATTTATTTATGCATGGGTGACTATTACTATGATTTAGGTGTTGATTTAATTATGAATTTATTCAATTTCCTATTATGATGTTGATTTTTTTGAATCTATGTTACCATGCTATCCTCACATCATGCATTACATTACATTAATGAGCATTGATATATGGAAATTATGAAGTGGGTTAAGCCCAGATTATGTTTTATGAAATGATTATGATATGACTGTGGTGGGGCATTGGTTACGACAAGAAGATGATCACCGATATATCTATAATTCAAGCTCATTGAGCAACATGGGTGCTTGCACCGTCACATATATACGAATGAGATATTCCCTGCATGAGCATTTACAAGTATGAACTATGATTTGACATTTGAGCCTAAATGTGCATTGAATGGTTTGGACTGAGCATTGCATATCCTGAAAGCACGTATATGTATAAGTATTCAAGTGGGATGTTATTGACTTAGCATCGATGGATTGGGGGTGTTAGGGTTATCCCCAAGGGCCCTCTCCCTTTCCTTGAAGTATGTGTCAACATAGGAACGTTCACCATTGCCAAAATGACCGGGTCGTAAGAAATGGTTATACGTATATGAAAATCTGATATAATATGAAAAAAGGCAGCAAATCCTTCCGAAATGGTTGGGTCCGTAAGGAAGGTGATCATCTACCAAAATGGTGGGTCCGTAAGATGTGATGTAGATTACCTTTGGCAAGTGATCTTCTCCCTACCGGTGGGAGGTCCTAATCGATCTAATTCATGTAATAGCTCGCATGAGTTTGAATTGTCAGTTATAGTCCATCCCCACTATATATATGAGCATTATCACATTTCATGCATCATGACTTTCATGGCATCTTGTATATATTTATCTATTGAATATACAATTCTTCTATATTATGTGCCTTTGTTGTCTAACATCGAAATGCAAGTTTGGTAAGTCATATGCATTGCATATCCGCATACTTAGTACATTCAAATGTACTAACACATACTCTATGCCTACATGATTTTACCATGTAGGGACCGTGTGTTACGATCATCCACCGCTTGACGGGTAGTTGAATTTGGAGAATTAATATCGTGGTGAGTCCTATCTTTCAAGGACAAACCACCTTCCTATGTTGTTTTCTGTTTATCTTCTTAATTGCGGGTGAGCCCGGTACATGTCTTGGCCCTCGTCCCATCTTATGACTAGAGGCATTGTTGGACATCTTGTAGACTCTCGTAGATTCTATATGTTATGTGTTGTATTTGAAGCTTATGATTTAGTTATCTATTGGATATGGCTATCATGGATTGATTATGGGAATTATGATATCTATGTATGTTCGATGTGAAAGATCCTAAGCCCCGTATTGCCCCCATAGAGTGAGTCATACTTAGCCGCTCCTTAGTTCTTATGTGCTATGTGCTATGTGCTATGTGAATCTATGTAAACCCCTTTCCCTTCAATATCCCCATAACGCGAGTCCTACTTTCCCATCCCTTAGAACTATGTGCTTACTTTTTGAATGCGCTTTCGAACGATGATGTGGAAATTGGATACTTTGAGGCTTGTTTGGGCACTCTCGGGTTCCCATTTGCCGTGTCACATCTAGGCCCTAGGTCCGGGTCGTGACAAAAACCCCCCAAAAAATCAACTATCCAAAACCACTCCTAAAATTCCTTATCCACTTGACTAACTTCTTTTCAAAAAACTCAACTACCGTATTCTCCAACAAATTAAACAAAATAATTCTCATACCTCCATCCTTTTGTAAGTTTTTTCAATGGATTGCCGAGGTCGTATTTATCCATACAACTCATAAAAAGCTAAATTCTTTGTATATTTAATTTCAATATTGTTCTTCTTCTTCTTTCGGATGAAAATGCATTAACTATTTAACATTATGCATTGTTCTACAGGACTATTTATATAGTCGAAGAAAGAGAAACCCTCAAATTATATGTAACTATTACAATAATCATGTAATTTTTTTTTAAAAAAAAATCATCTTATTTTTTGTTTCAAAATCAAATTGTGTTGGATGTATTTCCATATAATTAATGATTCTTTAGTATAGTTGTCGCAGTTCTTTTAGTAAGACAGATAATATAAAAAAAATTATACTACTGAGTGTATTAGTATGTCATGTGTATATTCTTACCTCCTTAAAAGCATTCTTTGATCATCTTCTACTAAATTCAATAGTACATATATGTGCACTTAATAATACATATAGTGACTAATAAATAATTTTATAAGTTAATTCCATGATTAAGAGTATCCTTTTCATAAAAATATAAGAATACGATACATTTAATATAATATTAGTACAATATTTATGCTTATTAATGACATAATACATCAATTACAAATAACATAATAAAGTATTTTAGAGATTAAAAAAATAAAAAATTTAATCTAATTAATGAAAAAATGTAAACGAAAAAATAATGAAAATCATTTAACGACTTTTATTTTCTTTCTAATGCTCCATTTTTCTCTGCATTTTTCCATTTTAAGAATTAAATTATTTCAAACAGTTTGATTAAGATAATTAGCTACAATGTCTAACTCTATATATCTACGACAATATAATTAGAGAATAATTACTTTGAAAATTTGTAAAATATAATATTCTTCTTCAATAATTATTTAGTTATATATCAAAATCATTAAAAAAAAACTCAAATTTATTATTTATTATTCAAATTAAAATTAATCTAAACATTATTTACTCTTACTAAATTGCATATTAAATGATAATAAAACTCTTAACTTCATATTGACTTCCCACTACTATCCTAAAACGTTACAATTTTTAAAATCTCACTTGTAAATTTCACCGGGTATATTGTTATTTGTTTTGTTCTGATCAAAGAGATGTATTTAATTGTTTACAACTTCTATAATTGTTTTAAAATCACATCACTTAGTTGCCGCTTTTCCAAAATTTTCCCTCTAAATTGCATTAGTTATTTTATATGAGGCCAACGTTTATATTTTGTTCAACAATCTAATTTATTCTAATCATTGTTATCCATTTAAATTGATTACATGTAATTTAAAAAATGAATTAATAATTTTTTTTTCTTTTGAAAAATAAAAAACATGCATCCAAGTTAATAGGAGTTTAACACTTCTCATTACTAAACAAATTTAAAAAGTTTCAAATTGATCAAATAAAATATGGTTTGAAAAGTTACGATTTTACAGATAAATTTATCTTTTTAAAAAATAAATTAATTAGGTAAGTTAGTTATTATTTTAAAAATATAAAACTGAATCAAATAATAAATAATCAAGAATTATTCTTTTTTTGTTTCTAAGTAAAAAGGGGGTTAAAACTTCCTATTACAATCCTACTTCTAAACAAATTAAAAAAAAATAAGTTTTTTTAAAAAATTACAACTTGAAAATGCACAAGATAAAAAATTAATCAATCTTTCTTTTGAAAAAAAAAAAAACAAAGAGTGTATGTAAGTAAAAATGGAATTTTAAAACTTCCCATTGTATTCCTATTTAAAAACAAATTGAAAAGCGTTTAAAATAAATAAAAATTTATGGTTTCAAAAGTCAAAATTTAAAAAATTAATTAATTAATATTTATTTTAATAATAATAATAATAATAATAATAATAATAATAATAATAATAATAATAATAATAATAATAATAATAATAATAATAATAATAATAGTGATAATAATAGCAACAATTTATCTATCTATAATAAGAGTGACAAAAACTGACATGCGTTGGCACAAAAGAAATAATATTTATCATTGCGCTAACAAAATGTAAAAATAAAAATTCATACAAACACACATAAAAAAACCTAAAAAGCGGTGGCATTAATGCATTTATTTAAGTCAAAAAATGAAAATAAATACATTAACACCACAATAACCTCTTTCCACTTTCCACTCCCCATTACCCATTTTTCCATATTATTTTGATCAATTAAAATTAAATTCCCACTTTTAAAGTTGTTTAAAACTTATGTGTATTTATAATTTTTACTATAAGAAGAATACTATTTATTTTTAAAAAAAATTACAAAATAATAAAAAAAAACTGTATACCTAATAAATAGGGAGTTTAAAAACTTCTCATTATCAAACAAATGAAAATTTTTAAATTAAAAAAGTTATGAATTAAAAAGTTAAATTTAAAAAAAAAAAAGAATTTATCTTTATTTTTTTCTGAAAAAATGTGTATTCATGTAAATAGAAGTTTGTACAACTTTCTATTAAACTCCTACTAATTACTCTGACATTAAAACTGTTTTTACTTTCTCAAATTAAATTTTATTCTAATGATTAATTAGATAACTTATTTATTATTTTTAAATTATAAAATTGAACAATACACAAATTAAAATTAAAAATTAATTTTAAAATTTATTGCCAAAAAAATTAAAAAATAAATATGATGTTTAGAAAAATGAATACATCTTATGTCCCCATTTAATACATTGAAAACAATTAATTATGAAATACTTACGGATTAATATTTTTTTTTTTAAAAATATGAATTTTGAAAAATACATGTATTTGAAACTTATTGCCGAAAAATTTAAATAATAAATGTTATGCTTTAAATAGACGCATCCAACTATTTTCCCTAGACGAATTTATCTTTGATTTTAATTTTAATAATCAATATGTATCCAATTAAATAGGGAGTTTACAACTTCCCATAGCACTTCTACTTATAAATAAACTTAAAAAGTTAAGTTAAAAATAATTCCTTAAAAAGAAACACATACTAAATAAATTGTTACATTAAGACATGCATTAATTTTATAAGTATCCAAGTAACTATTTCTTATTTGTTTTAATTTTCTCTCATTAAATTTTTAATTTGATAGTAAATTAGATAACTTTGCTATTGCTCTTAAATTAAAAAAACTAAATGATAGACAAATCAAAATTAAAAATACTAAGTTAAACAAATATATGAATACATCTTTTTTCCGACGGTTCCACGTTGCTAGGAATTAATTATGAATTAATCTGTTCAGAAAGAAAAATGTGTCCAAGTAAATAGGAGTTTTAAAACTTCCCATAATAGTCCTACTAGCCACGAATTATGAAATGACAATATTTTTGTTGGTTTTAATTTTATTTTTTATTTAAATTTACCATCAAAAAATACATTGATGAATATATGTCAAGCCACTTGAATTTAAGAAAAAAAAATATTATACAATAGGATTAAAAAAATATCCAATATTGAATCATTTAAAATAGAAAATTTCAATTGAATAGAATAAAAAATTATTATAGGTGTAGGTAAAAGTTGTAACACCCCAACTTTTTTTTTAACTAAGATTGAGTTATCCTTCATATGATAGGATCAATTTATAAGTATTTAAAGTATATTAGATGTGATTTAGAGTTATAAAGGATCTTTTACATCAAGTAAAGTCCAACGAATTTCTAGCGACTAAGTTTTCGTATGAGTTGATGGAAGGGTCAACTTCAAATGACCATATTTCCTAAAGTATAATGAGTTAGGTGACCCATAATATATCAAATTAAAGATCGTTGAGTTAGCTTTCCAATGCATCTTATTTCGCATTAAACAGAGTACGGAGTAGAAAGTTACGACCATTTTACTAGAGACCTGCAAAGCTGACTGAAGGTCCGTGACGGATCCGTGATGTGGACCTATCGCGAACCCTTTCTGGATAAGCTAACCGATGTTCCTTTATTTTATTTTTAGGGTACTTTTATCCTAAAGACTTTGGGGGTCTATTTAAGGTCCCAAAATGTAACGCCCGCGAAATTACCAAAATACCCCTAAAGGAGAGGTGTGCGAGAAACGTGTCTTCCGATGCTCAGATCTAAAATCCGAGAGCGGATTCATGATCAGCACTGAAAATTGAGTGGGGAAAAGGTCTCGGTCGAGTTTTAGAGCAACCGAGTCGAAAAATAATTTTTTGTTCCAAAACGAAAAACAGTGAGCCTCCGTGATGGAACCGCGACGCGGACCTGTCGCGGAGACACACTTATGTTTTTCTGAAAAATTTCGACGGAGTTGAATTTCCGAAAACACACTGTCCGTGACCAGTCCGCGTCGCGCACTGTGTTATTTCAGGTCGGGATTTAATTTCTTAAAATTTCTAAGGGCATTATGGTCCATTCCCACCTATCCCAAACGTACCCCTATGGCCAATATAGGTCGGTTTACACGAAAAAGAGTTCAAAAACCTCCATTGAAGTGTTCTCCTAAGGATTTCTAAGGCTAGGGCTTGAAGAAGGTTGAGGTGATCAAGAAGGGATTGTAGTGTTTCGTGTGACTACTCTTTCCAGGTATGTAAGGCTACTCTGAAAGCATGGGAATGTTCTCCCATGTGCCCCTATGATGTAGGTATAGATGTCCTAATGTGATGATGACAGGGTAACAAATTGAAGTATGAATTAGTAATACAATGTAGAGAGTAATTGGCATTGTTGTATGCATATACATATATATTTCATGCATTGATGATGATCGTCATAAAACCCCTCATGTGTTTTTAAACTATTTTCATGAAAAATATCTAGTTGAAAACCCTATATCTATTATATTCTAGAAAAGCATGCATGATGAACATGGGTGTGTGTGTGTAGAGCCTAGAGTAATGATAAAATAATGAATGATGAATGATGAGCATGAGAATGTGTAATTGTCTCTAGGTTGAGAGTTAAAGCTCCTAATCTAGTGTTCCTAGAGTCTATGATGATGATGATGCTAAGGTTATGAATGAGAGGATGTTGATGTTAATGTTAATAAGGTAAGATGATGACGATGTTAATGTTAATGGCGACGTAATGTGTCCATATGGGACAAGTGGATGTTGATGCTTTATGAGCATGTCGAATCCTGGGAGGAGTATTGAGCACCGGAATGGATAAAAGTGAGTCCCACTTGAGCCCATTAACTACGTGGCCCGCATAGGAAGAGAGGATTGAACCGCAATGCGGATGACTCCTATCTTGTCCCAAATGAGGACTAATGTTATGTTTTGTGGATCCACTAATGTTATGTCCTTTACCCTGGGTAGGGTAATGGATGAATGTGGCAACGACATCGCTTCGTTGTATCATCACTGGCTCATAAGTGATGGTTGTCGGTTAAAGAAACTCCCAGTTAGGTCCCTCAAAAAAGGTTTCCCTAATAGTACTCTAATGTAAATGTTAATGTAAAGGTCAATGTTATTGTTTCCCTGATATAAACATTAAAGTCTCATGATGATGTACGTTATGTTGGGATGATTCTAATGATATGATTCAGCTATTTTACATGCCAGTACATTCCACGTACTGACGCCATTTGGCGCTGCATCGTTTTATGATGCAGATACAAGAGCTAGAGGACTTCAGCAGCCGCCCCATTGAAGCCAAGCGTTTAAAAGTTCTGACTGTGGTGAGCCGCCCTGTTTTTGGAAGAAACCTTTATTTGGTGCTATCCTATTATTTCATTGAGTCGGGTAGCCATGGCATGTCATGGTCCCCTTCTTAGACGGTTTAGATAATGTTAGAGGCTTCGTAGACATAATGATGCAGTCAAGGTGAATGTTTTGATAACTGAGCAATACTTCTTTGTTTGGTTTTGATGATCAGCTTGAGGTTTGGCCATTGGCCCACTACTTTAAAAGTGTTGTTTACGAATTTCCTTCCGCTATGTTTAAGATGAACGATGTGATGAGGCTAAGTGGTTCGCTTGGGGGCTAGCAATAGTCTCTGAGTGCCGGCCACGCCTAGGGTACCCTCCCGGGGCGTGACAAACTTGGTATCAGAGCCCAGAGTTCAAGAGTCCTAGGGAGTCTACGAAGCCGTGTCTAGTAGAGTCTCGTTTATGCGTGTGTTGTGCACCACACTTCATAAACAGGATGCTACAGGGCATTAGGAAATGGTTCCACTTCTTTGATGTTCTGAGTCGTGCGTTAGAGCTTGACTTTAAGTAAACCCCTTTAATTCGTGCGTTACGCGTTTGCAGATAATGCCTCCAAAACGCACTACTGCCCAAAGAGATGGTTTCGTCCCAAGTACTGAGAACCCTTTGCCAGAACGTGAGGCAAGGAGACGGGGACGACCTGCTAGAGCTACTGAGGCTCCACCAGCACCTCCAGCTCAGTCAGCCCCCACTTCAGAGGCAGACTTCAGGGGAGTCATTGCCATGCTCACCCAGTTGGTGGCCTCGCAAAGTAGCAGTCGCGGTCCCCAGGCCCCAAGCTCCAGTTCCTAAGAGCCAACTGCTGCGTCCAGGCTCAGGGATTTCTTGAGGATGAACCCGCCAGTCTACACGGGTTCTAAGGTTGAGGAGGATCCGCAGAACTTTATTGATGAGATGCGCAAGATCCTAAGGGCGATGCATGCAAGTGAGGTTGAAGAAGTTGAGCTGGTCTCATATCAGCTTAAGGATGTTGCCAACATTTGGTACAACCAATGGGAGGATGGCAGAGGTGAGAGTGCTGAACCAGCTGAGTGGGAAGAGTTCGAGAGTGCTTTTCTCGATCATTTCTTTCCCCAAGAGTTAAGGGAAGCCAAGGTTGAGGAGTTTGTGAACTTAAAACAGGAGGGTATGACTGCCAAGGAGTATAGCCTAAAGTTCACCCAACTATCAAGATACGCTCCGGAGATGGTCCTTGATATGAGGGCTAGGATGAGAAAATTTGTGTCTGGGCTGGGCAGACATATGAAGAGAGAGTGCAAGGCAGCACTGCTAATCCCAGACATGGATATTTCCAGGCTGATGGTCTACGCTCAACAGACCGAAGAGGACAAGAAGAGGGACAGGGAGGAGCAGCAGAGCAAGAAAGCCAAAGCTGCGGGCCATGAGTAAAACCAGCAGAAGCAGGACAAGGGTAACAGGAACTTCTTTCAGAGGAAGCCTCCTCGCCATGCAACAGTGATGGCGAATGCACCTGCTCAGCAGTACAGGCATGATCAGAAGACCTAGGGTCACTAGGACTTCAGAGCACAGGGATCTCAGTCCCAGGCTAGTGTTGCCCAGGGTCCGAGAGGAAGAGTAACTTGTGACAGATGTGGCAAACAACATCTTGGTGCATGCCGGGAAGGCACCAATCTATGCTATTCTTGTGGAAAGCCTGGCCATTTCCAGGGCGAGTGTCCTATGAGGAGCCAGAGGGGTAATGACAGAGGAAATAGAGCCCAATCATCTACAACGCCCCCTACGGGCAGTCAACAGAGGGCTACTGTTGCGAATGCCGGAGGCGGAGCGAATCGCCTGTATGCTATGGGAAATCGGCAAGATCAAGAGGCTGCCCCAGATGTTGTCACGGGTATGCTTCGAGTTTTTTCTTATAACTGTTATGTATTACTTGATCCAGGTGCCACCTTATCTTTTGTGACGCCCTATGTGGCTAATAAGTTTGAGGTCATCCCAGAACGTCTATATGAGCCTTACTCTGTTTCGACTCCTACTGGAGAGTCTATTGTGGCTAAGAGGGTCTATAGAAACTGTGTGGTATCTATTTATCATAGAGATACGTGGGCTAATTTGGTGGAGTTAGAAATGGTTGATTTTGATGTGATCCTCGGGATGGATTAGCTTCACACTTGCCATGCATCCATAGATTGTAGAACCCGAGTGGTTAAGTTTCAATCCCAAATAAACCGGTCTTAGAATGGAAGGGAGGTTATGTTGCACCCAAAGGTATAATTATTTCTTACCTGAGGGCAAGGAGGTTGATCTCTAAGGGGTGTATCTATCACCTAGTAAGAGTTAAAGCTGATAATGTCGAGACACCTACTCTTGAGTCGGTCTCAGTTGTTAATGAGTTCCCTGAGGTATTCCCTGAGGATTTACCTGGAGTCCCTCCTGATAGGGAGATCGACTTTGGTATTGATGTACTCCCCGATACGCAGCCTATTTCAGTTCCACCATATAAGATGGCCCCCGCTGAATTGAAAGAGTTGAAAGAACAGTTGAAAGACATGTTAGAGAAATGTTTTATTAGACCCAGTGTTTCTTCGTGGGGTGCTCTAGTTTTGTTTGTGCGAAAGAAGGATGGGTCGCTTCGAATGTGTATAGATTATAGGCAACTGAACAAGGTCATAGTCAAGAACAAATATCCTCTTCCTAGGATTGACGACTTGTTCGACCAACTTCAGGGTGCCTCATGTTTTTCAAAGATAGACCTCAGATCGGGTTACCACCAGTTAAAGGTGAGGGAGTGTGATATCCCAAAGACAGCTTTCAGGACAAGAAATGGTCACTTTGAATTTTTAGTGATATCCTTTGGGTTGACCAATGCACCAGCAGCCTTTATGGACTTGATGAATAGAGTGTTTAGACCCTACTTGGATATGTTTGTAATCGTCTTCATTGATGATATTTTGGTATATTCGAGGGATGAGGAAGAGCATGCTAAACATCTCAGAGTTGTCCTTCAAACTCTTAAGGACCATGAGTTGTATGCAAAGTTCTCCAAATGTGAGTTTTGGCTTAAGTCAGTGGCTTTCCTAGGCCATGTGGTTTCGGGTGATGGTATTCGAGTTGATAGCCAGAAGATTGAGGCGGTGGCAAGCTGGCCAAGGCCAACCTCTCCGACTGACATAAGAAGTTTCTTGGGGTTGGTAGGCTACTACCGAAGGTTTGTGGAGGGGTTTTCTTCCCCATCTACACCATTGACCAAACTGACCCAGAAAAGGGCTAAGTTCCAGTGGTCTGACGAATGTGAGAAAAGCTTCCAGGAGTTAAAGACCAGGTTGACCACTGCACCTGTCTTGACCTTGCCTGACGGGACGGACGACTTCGTGATATACTGTGATGCATCTAGAGTTGGGTTGGGATGCATGTTAATGCAAAGAGGAAAGGTGATAGCCTATGCTTCCAGACAGCTTAAGGTTCATGAAAGGAACTATCCAACCCATGATCTAGAGTTGGCAGCCGTTGTGTTCGCACTTAAAATCTGGCGCCACTACTTGTATGGAGTGCATGTGGATGTGTTCACAGACCACAAGAGCTTGCAGTATGTATTCAGCCAAAGGGAGCTCAATCTGCGACAGAGAAGATGGTTAGAGTTGCTCAAGGACTATGACATGAGCGTCATGTACCACCCAGGTAAAGCTAACGTTGTTGCTGATGCTCTTAGCAGGTTGTTTATGGGTAGCACAACCCATGTTGAGGGAGAAAAGAGAGAACTGATGAAAGATGTGCACAGGTTGGCCCGATTGGGGGTCCAACTTGAAGAGAATGACGAAGGAGGAGTTAGTGTTCAAAATGGGTCTTCATCATCCCTGGTGATTGAAGTTAAAGAGAAGCAGGATCGAGATCCCATTATACTCCAACTAAAAGAGGATGTTCAGAAGTAAAAAGTGATGGTCTTCTCCAAAGGGGGAGATGGGGTACTGAGGTACCAGAACAGACTATGTGTCCCTAATGTTGATGGTGTTCGAGAAAGGATTTTAGCTGAGGCCCATAATGCTAAATACTCCATCCATCCGGGTTCCACCAAGATGTATCATGACTTGAGAGAGGTCTATTGGTGGGGTGGAATGAAGAGGGATATCGCAGAATTCGTTTCCAGATGCCCCAACTGCCAGCAAGTCAAGGTTGAGCACCAAAGGCCAAGTGGTCTGGCCCAGAATTTTGAAATTCCTGAATGGAAGTGGGAGATGGTGAATATGGACTTCATTACGAGCTTACCGAAATCCCGGAGACAACATGATTCCATATGGGTGATTGTAGACAGAATGACGAAATCAACGCATTTCTTAGCAGTCAAGACGACTAACACTGCCGAGGATTATGCCAAAATGTATATTCAGGAGATTGTGAGGTTGCACGGAGTTCCCTTGTCCATCATTTCAGATAGAGGAGCCCAATTTACCTCTCACTTCTGGAAGTCTTTGGAAGTCTTTCCAGAAAGGGCTGGGTACCAAGGTGAACCTGAGCACAACATTTCATCCACAGACGGATGGTCAGGCAGAGCGCACTATCCAGACGTTAGAAGACATGTTGAGAGCATGCGTTCTTGATTTCAAAGGAAAGTGGGACGACCATTTACCCTTGATTGAATTCACATACAACAACAGTTATCATGCGAGTATTTAGATGGCCCCTTATGAGGCCTTGTATGGGAGAAGATGTAGATCGCCCATTGGGTGGTTCGAGGTTGGAGAGGCCGAGCTGATTGGGCCGAACCTTGTCCACCAGTCCATGGAAAAGGTGAAGACTATACGAGAGAGATTAAAGACTGCCCAGAGCCGGCAGAAGTCGTACAAAGATGTAAGGAGAAGGGATTTAGAGTTTGAGGGGAATGACTGGGTTTATCTGAAGGTATCACCTATGAAAGGTGTCATGAGGTTTGGGAAGAAGGGGAAGTTGAGTCCTCGCTATATTGGTCCCTACCAAATTTTGCAAAGGATTGGAAAGGTTGCTTATGAGCTAGAGTTACCTTCTGAGTTAGATGGAATTCATCCGTGTTCCACGTCTCGATGTTGAAGAAATGTTTGAGGGATCCTGCCTTGGTGGTGCCTGTAGAGAGCACAGGAATCAAGGATAGCCTGTCCTATGAGGAAACCCCGGTCCAAATCCTTGATCGACAGGTGCGCAGACTAAGGAATAAAGAGATAGCTTCTGTCAAAGTTCTGTGGAGGAATCAATTCGTTGAGGAAGCCACATGGGAAGCTGAGGAAGAGATGAAAGCAAAGTACCCTCACCTGTTCGCGCCCATGGATGATGAAAGTGTTGAAGGTAACGTTCTTACTTAATGTAAATTAATGTATATCCGATGAACTCCATGTGAAATTGTTGATGTTTTAAAGTTATAAGTTAAAGGTCAATGAAAGGTGGAGGTAGTAAGTTATCGAAGTAATGTCGGGGTGAGTCGTGAGCCTATTTGTGCTAAAATACTTTCCTACTCATCATTTGAGGATGAATGATCCCAAGAAGGAGATAATGTAACGCCCGCGAAATTACCAAAACACCCCTAAAGGAGAGGTGTGCGAAAAACGTATCTTCCGATGCCCGGATCTAAAATCCGAGAGCGGATTCATGATCAACACTGAAAATTGAGTGGGGGAAAGGTCTCGGTCAAGTTTTAGAGCAACCGAGTCAAAAAATAATTTTTCGTTCCAAAACGAAAAACAGTGAGCCTTCGCGATGAAACTGCGATGCGGACCTGTCGCGGAGACACACTTATGTTTTTTCTGAAAATTTTTGACGGAGTTGAATTTCCAAAAACACACTATCCGCGACCAGTCCGCGTCGCGCACTGTGTTATTTCAGGTCGGGATTTAATTTCTTAAAATTTCTAAGGGCATTATGGTCCATTCCCACCTATCCCAAACGTACCCCTATGACCAATATAGGTCGGTTTACACGAAAAAGGGTTCAAAAACCCCCATTGAAGTGTTCTCCTAAGGATTTCTAAGGCTAGGGCTTGAAGAAGGTTGAGGTGATCAAGAAGGGATTGTAGTGTTTCGTGTGACTACTCTTTCCAGGTATGTAAGGTTACTCTAAAAGCATGGGAATGTCCTCCCATGTGCTCCTATGATGTAGGTATGGATGTCCTAATGTGATGATGACAGGGTAACAAATTGAAGTATGAATTAGTAATACGATGTGGAGAGTAATTGGCATTGTTGTATGCATATACATATATATTTCATGCATTAATGATGATCATCATAAAAACCCTCATGTGTTTGTAGAGCCTAGAGTAATGATAAAATAATGAATGATGAATGATGAGCATGAGAATGTGTAATTGTCTCTAGGTTGAGAGTTAAAACTCCTAATCTAGTGTTCCTAGAGTCTATGATGATGATGATGCTAAGGTTATGAATGAGAGGATGTTGATGTTAATGTGAATAAGGTAAGATAATGACGATGTTAATGTTAATGGCGATGTAATGTGTCCATATGGGACAAGTGGATGTTGATGCCAATGATAATGTATTATGCCCCTATGGGGACTAATGATGATGTAACGTGTCCCTATGAGACTAATGATGTTGATGCTTTATGAGCATGTCGAGTCCTGAGAGGAGTATTGAGCAGCGAAATGGATAAAAGTGAGTCCCACTTGAGTCCATTAACTACGTGGCCCGCGTAGGAAGAGAGGATTGAACCGCAATGCGGATGGCTCCTATCTTGTCCCAAATGAGGACTAATGTTATGTTTTGTGGATCCACTAATGTTATGTCCTTTACCCTGGGCAGGGTAATGGATGGATGTGGCAACGACATCGCTTCGTTGTATCATCACTGGCTCATAAGTGATGGTTGTCGGTTAAAGAAACTCCCAGTTAGGTCCCTCAAAAAAGGTTTCCCTAATAGTACTCTAATGTAAATGTTAATGTAAAGGTCAATGTTATTGTTTCCCTGATATAAATGTTAAAGTCTCATGATGATGTACGTTATGTTGGGATGATTCTAATGATATGATTCAGCTATTTTACATGCCAGTACATTCCACGTACTGACGCCATTTGGCGCTGCATCGTTTTATGATGCAAATACAAGAGCTAGAGGGCTTCAGCAGCCGCCCCGTTGAAGCCAAGCGTTTGAAACTTCTGACTGTGGTGAGCCTCCCTGTTTTCGGAGGAAACTTTTATTTGGTGCTATCCTATTATTTCATTGAGTCGGGTAGCCATGACATGTCATGGTCCCCTTCTTAGACGGTTTAGATAATGTTAGAGGCTTCGTAGACATAATGATGCAGTCAAGGTGAATGTTTTGATAACTGATCAATACTTCTTTGTTTGGTTTTGATGATCAACTTGAGGTTTGGCCATTGGCCCACTACTTTAAAAGTGTTGTTTACGAATTTCCTTCCGCTATGTTTAAGATGAACGATGTGATGAGGCTAAGTGGTTCGCTTGGGGGCTAGCAATAGTCTCTGAGTGCCGGCCACGCCTAGGGTACTCTCCCGGGGCGTGACACAAAATGCATAATACGTCAGTTTCATGAGTCAAAACCCTCTCTTTCACTCCTAAACATAAAACGCTCAAGAATCATCAAGAAAATCATCAAGTTAGGATTAAATTTCAAGATTCTTCATCAGGGTGAGTTATTCTTCATAAGCTTTAAGCTAATTTCTCTATCTATTCATGAAATCCCTAATAGAATCTTAAATTATAACCTAGGGTTTCAAGAGAGCGAATTCAAGAATCCCAAGAACAGATTTCTTGATTATTCTTTTCATGAATTAGGGTTCTTCATCAAGAACTCTAAAGATTCTAAGTCAAGAATTCAAGAATCAAAGAGAAGCATTCATTCAAATAATGTCTTTACAAGTTCTTCCACTCTAAAAGAACTATCGAGGTTGAGGATTTTCTCCAAGAAACGAGTATTCATCAAATTTTGATTATAATATCAAATTTCCAGGTATGTAAGGCTAAACTAAAAACATGAGATTGTTCTCTCATGTGCCCCATAGAGGTCATAGATGAGTTGATGGTTGAAGGGTCTATATGCATGAATACTTGAGGTTTTTCATTGAAAATTTGATTTTGAAATTTACATGTTTTCTATGTTGATGATCATCATACTATTTGTTTTCTTGAAGTTAACATTTTTCATGAGATTTTGCATAACCTTACATGATTATTTGAAAAGCATACATAATGAACTTAGGGGATGAGTCTAGAGCCTTGATGATGATGATGTTGTGATGTTGTGATTGTGTTTCACATTTGATGAGAGTCTTGATGATGATGTTGATGAGAATGATGTTTTATGATGTCTTAAAATTGGAAGTTTAATTTCTAAAAAAGTATCTTGAGTCCATGATGTTGATGTTGATGTTGATGTTGATGAGGTGAGGTGATGTTGATGTTGAGGTACTATGTCCCTACAGGACTGATATTGATGTTGAGGTATTATATTATGTCCGTACGGGACTGATGTTGACGTTGAGGTATTATGTTATGTCCCTATGAGACTGATGATGAGGTATTATGTCCCTATGGGACTGATGAGGTTAAGGTTTTATGAGCATGTCGAGTTCTGGGAGGAGTGTTGAGCACCGAAAAGGGTAAGAGTGAGTCCTAGTTGAACCCATTAACTACGTGGCCCGCATAGGAAGAGGGGATTGAACCGCAATGCGGATGGCTTCTTTCTATTCCAAATGAGGACTGAGATTTTTCTTGTGGATCCACTGAGGTTGATGTCCTTTACCCCCGGCAGGGGATTAGATGGATGTGGCAACGGCATCGCTTCGTTGTATCATCACTGGCTCATAGGTCATGGTTGTCGGTTAGAGAAACTCCCAATTAGATTTCATTTTGATAGAACTCTGATGTTGATGTTGATGTGATATTTTGAGTCGAGTTCCCTGAGTTGAGTTGATGTCGATGTTCCTTGAGCTGAGTTGATGTCTATGTTCCTTGAGCTGAGTTGATGTTGATGTTCCTTGAGTTGAGTTGAGTCGAGTTTCCTTGAGTTGAGTTGAGTCGAGTCGAGTCGAGTCGAATTGAGTTGAGTTTCCTTGAGGTGAGTATGATGTATTGAAGATGCATTGATGAGATATTGATGGGTCATTTGTCTACTCTTTATTCTTTCTTTAGATAGACATTTGACATTCTGATGGAGTATGATGTTGAGTTGATGTTATTTCCTATATTATTCTACTTGTTTTTGTTTCACTCAGCTATTTTACATACCAGTACATTCCAAGTACTGATGTCCCCTTCTGGAACTGCATCGTTTTATGATGCAGAGGCAGGTATTAGAGATCATCAACAGGCGCTTCGTTGAGGATCTATTCGCATTCAGTTGATCGGTGAGGCCTCCTTGTTATCAGAGGATTTCCATATTATTATCATCTAGCTTGAGTAGTACTTTATTTTCCTTGAGTTGGGTAACCATGGCCTGTCATGGTACCATCTAGATGTTTGAGTTAGAGGCTTCATAGACACTGAGTACAGGATGTTATGTATTTGTTTTTCAACTATTCTTTGTTGGAAATTAACATTTTATATAAAGACTTGATTACTTTAATTCTATTAAAGTCTTTTCCTTGAGGATGTTTCTTCCGCTATTGAGTATGAGGTGATGATGAGGCCAAGTGGTTCGCTCAGAGACTAGCAATAGCCTCTGAGTGCCGGCCACGCCAAGGGTACCCTCTCGGGGCGTGACAAAAGTTAAATCAATCAAAAAGATAAAGAAGACAATATCAAGTCTAAACCATCCCTAAAATTTTTAAACCACTTGCCTGACCTTCTATCTCTTCAACTCTAAAGTATATTATGAGTAAGAAAAAGTAACTCTAGTTCTTTTAAAAATTATTTTATTAGTAACTACATCACAACTTACACTAGGTCATTTTATTTTTAAAGAAAAAAAAGTATTGGTAGAATATTGAAAAAAATATTATTTTTTTTGAAGTTAAATAATTTTATTGGTACTAAACTTTTCTAGAGAGTAAAACACATATTACAATATGAAATTTTGAAAAAAAATATCCAAGCCAATGCCTAAAATAATGCTCGGCAACTTTTTAAGTAAATTAATTCTCATTTTAAATATTAAATGGATAAGTATAAATGTAACACCCGGTAAATTACAAAAATACCCCAAGGGAAGAGGTGTGCGGAAAATGCGTCTTCCGATGCTCGGATTGAAAATCCGAGAGTGGATTCATGATCAGCACTGAAAATGGAGTGGGAAGAGGGTCTCGGTCGATTTTTAGAGCGATCGAGTCGGAAGATAATTTTTCGTTCCAAAACGAAAAAACAGTATGCCTGCGCGACCAGACCGCGTCGCGGACCGGTCACAGAGCCACACTTATGTTTTCTGTAAATTTTTCAATGGAGTTGAATTTTCGAAAATACACTATCCGCGACAGGTCCGCGTTGCGGACTGTGTTATTTCAGGACGGGGATAAATTATTTTAAATTACGAAGGGCAACTGGGTCCATTCCTATAATTCCTAAATATTCCCCTACGACTAATAAACGTCAGTTTCTAAGAAAAGGGTTTCAAACACCCAAATTTTGAAGCGTATTCTTCCTAAAGGTCACCAAAGTTAGGGCTTGAAGGGAAGTGAGTTGAAGAAATCAAGAGGAGGTATTGTATAATTTTGTTAGCAAAACATCCCTGGTATGTAAGGCTAACCTAAAGCATGGGAATGTCCTCCCATGTGCCCTCCTAAATGTTGAATATCATAACTTGATGTGATAAAGTTAATATGAAGAGTTGATGCATGAAGAAAATCTACTTTATCTTATGTATAAGAAGTTTTCTTACATAAACTGATGATCATCACTATTTTGCTTTCTATTATAATCTGTTTTATAAGTGCATTTTAAACCCTATAATTCTTGTGTTTGAAAAGGGAGCATACATAATGAAGTTAGGGAACATATCTAGAGCGATGATGATGTTATGATGAGGTATTGATGATGATGTGATGATGTTGATGAGCATGATGTTTAATGAGGTCTTAGCATTAAAATATAGTTGCTAAATGATGTCTCTTGAGTTTTGATATTGATGTCGATGTTATGAGTTGATGTACTATGTCCCTAAGGGACTGATGTTGATGTTGATGTACTATGTCCCCCTGGGACCGATGTTGATGTTGAGGTACTATATCATGTCCTTATGTGACTGATGATGATGTATTATGTCCCTATGGGACTGATGATGATGATGTTTTATGAGCATGTCGAGTTCTGGGAGGAGTATTGAGCACCGAAATGGGTAGAGAGTGAGTCCCACTCAAACCCATTAACTACGTGGCCCTCGTAGGAAGAGAGGATTGAACCGCAATGCGGATGGCTCCTATCTTGTCCCAAAAGAGGACTGATGTTTGATGTTTTCTTGTGGATCCACTGATGTGATGTCTTTTACCCCGGGCAGGGTATTGGATGGATGTGGCAACGGCATCACTTCATTGTATCATCGCTGGCTCATAAGTAATGGTTGTCGGTTAGAGAAACTCCCAATTAGGTTCCTTTGATAGAACTCTGATGTTGAGGTTGACGTGATGTTCGAGTTGAGTCCTTGAGTCGATGTGATGTTTCCTTGAGTCGATGTGATGTTCCTTGAATTGAGGTGATGATCCCTTGAGTCTGAGTCGATGTGATGTTCTTTTGATGTGAGTTGATGTTGAAGTTCCTTGAGATGAACTTGCTATGATGAACTTGCTATGATGTTGATGATTGATGAGAGGTTGATGAGTCAATTGTCTAATCTAATCTCTTGCCTTAGATAGACTTTTGATATTTCTGATGGAGTATGATGTGGAGTAGATGTTTCTTTATTGTTGTGTACTTACCCTGTTATTCAGCTATTTTACATGCCAGTACATTCCACGTACTGACGCCATTTGGCGCTGCATCGTTTTATGATGCAGATACAGGAGTTCGAGGATTTCAGCAGGCGCACTGTTGAAGTCCAAGGTTTCAAGTTCAGATTTTGGTGAGCCTCCTTGCTATCCGGAGGAGACCCTTCTATGTTATTTCCTTTATTTCATTGAGTCGGTAGCCATGACATGTCATGGCACCCCTCTTAGACAGTTGAGTCAGGTTAGAGGCTTCGTAGACATGGTGTCGAAGTTGATGTTGATGTTTTTTCCTGATGTACTAAGAGAGTATTTTGCTTCATCTTTTGATGTTTAGATTGATGATTGGCCATTTGGCCCTTTCTTATGGTTCTCATATTATGATGTTTTCCGCTGTGTTGATGTTGAGCGATGTGATGAGGCTGAGTGGTTCGCTCAGGGGCTAGCAATAGTCTCTGGGTGCCGGCCACGTCTAGGGTACCCTTCCGGGGCGTGACAATAAATTTTTAAAATAAAATAGAAAAAAATGGTAGTCTTAAAAAGATTTAAATTACTATTAGTATACTAACTTAAAATACCAATCATTAAGGCTTAAACAATTAAAAAAAGTGTTTGAAAACTTGGAAGTTTAAAAAAATTAAATTACTATTAGTTGCTTAAGAAACCAACTATTAAGGCTTAAATAACTAAAAAAAGTGACATTAAAAAAATAAATTGAAAAAATGTAATTTTAAAGTAAAAAAACTGCTTTTTACAAAATGTCAATTACAAATATGCAATTTTTCTTTTTTAAAAAAGCTATTACTAATTATAAACCACACTCTTAAAACTAAGAAAGCTTAACAAAATTAGATTTATATAATGATAAATTGTTACACTTAAATAAGAATATAATACTTTTCAATAAAACAAAGTGAACGTTTAAATTAATACATAAAGCAAACAACCATTTGACCTGAAATATCTTAATAAATTAGCCATATTAATTTTTAATAAGATCGTCATCCATTACTATTATCTTTTATTCCTAATTATAAGTACGCAAATCTTTTAAAATTTAAACACAAGCAATCACTTTCAAGATTATACATTTTTATTAAAAATTAATACCTTGGATAAAAGTACAAATTAAGAGTAAAACTTTCCACTTCTACATTCTAATAATTTATGTTTTCATTAATTTATGTTTTGTTAAATTATAATGATGGTAAAAATATAGAATGATTCTCTTTTTGAGATATTTTTTAGTTTTTGAAAAATTGTCTTTTTTAGATTGATGAAGAGTAACCATAGAAGTATTTTTTTTTGTTATACTTTACTGCGAAAATTATTTTGTACAATTCGTATTCTATAAATTATTATACCATGAAAGGTAAAATTCTCTTTATTCATTTGATATTTTAAGAATAAAAAACTATTATAGGAGTAGTTAAAAGTTAAATCAATCAAAAAGATAAAGACAACAATATCAAGTCTAAAAATCAATCAAAAAGATAAAGACGACAATATCAAGTCTAAACCATCTCTAAAATTTCTCAACCACTTGCTTGGCTTTCTATACCCTAAAGTATATTATGAGTAAGAAAAAGTAACTTCAGTTCTTTCAAAAATTATTTTATTAGTAACTACATCACAATTTACACTAGGTCGTTTTATTTTTAAAGAAAAAAAGGCATTGGTAGAATATTGAAAAAATTGTTTATTTTTTTTAAGTAAAACAATTTTATTGGTACTAAACTTCTCAAGTAAAACATATATTACAATATGAAATTTTAAAAAAAAAAATCCAAGCCAATGCCTAAAATAAGGCAATATCGACTCTCCGAACAGTACTATAAGAATCGATACTGAACATACTTTTTAAAATAAATTAATTCTCATTTTAAATATTAAATTGATAAGTATGCATTTTTAAAGTAAAATAGAAGAAAATGGTAGTTTCAAAAAAAAAAATCAAATTACTATTATTATACTAACTTAAAAGACCAACCATTAAGGCTTAAATAACTAAAAAAGGTAACATTAAAAAAATAAATTGAAAAAACTAATTTTAAAGTAAAAAAAACTGCTTTTTACAAAATGTCAATCACAAATATGCAGTTTTGTTTAAAAAAAAAAGAAGAAGCTATTACTAACTTGAAAACACACTATTAAAACTAAGATATCTTAAAAGATTAGATTTATATATTAATACATTTTCCACTTAAACAAGAGTACAATACTTTTCAATAAAACAAATTGAATGTATAATTAATACATAAACCAAACAACCATTTGACCTTAAATATCTCAATAAATTAGCCACATTAATTTTTAATAAATGATCTTCATCCATCACTATTATCTTTTATTCCTAATTATAAGTACACAAATCTTTTAAAATTTAAACACAAGCAATCACTTTCAAGATTATATATTTTCGTTAAAATTTAATACCTTGGATAAAAATACAAATTAAAAGTAAAAAACTTTCCACTTCTACATTCCAATAATTTATGCTTACAGATTTTTTCAACAAATGTTTTATATTTTTTAATATAAAAGTTTGTTTATGTTTTGTTAAATTATAATAATGGTAAAAATATAGAATGATTCTCTTTTTGAGATATTTTTTAGCTTTCGAAAAATGGTCTTTTTTAGATTGATGAAGAGTAACCATAGAAGTATTTTTTTCGTTATACTTTACCGTGAAAATTATTTTGTATAATTCGTATTCTATAAATTATTATACCATATAAGGTAAAATTCTCTTTATTCATTTGATATTTTACAATAACTACTTACATTTTTTAATTTATACTTACTAAAAAATCACATGAAATTATTCATTTGTATATTAAGTATTTTTTGGTATAGTTATTTTTAACTTTTCTCTTTGTCACTTTAGTAGTATAATTTTTATTTTGATAATTTTTAAAAATTTTAAATTCAATAAATAGTGATCTTTGATTCCTTAGGAAGACTTAATTTATATTGCAATAATGAGATGCTGCAAAAGTTTAACAAATTAATATTGTGATTAATATAAAATATATTGGTTAATTGTTATTTCAAGTGTACAAGCAAAAGAGAGATAGGGCTAACCATAAGAATTTAAATTGTTAGTTATTTTTTTTTGCTAAATCATTATGCATATATTATTTTGACTTCATAGAAGCAAAGATAATATGTCAAACTTCGTCAGAATAGAAGGTATTGAATTATTCATTACAATGTTCAAAATTTTGATGGACATTTTTAAATTTAAAAATATCCACGCAACGCGCAAGCACGAATACTAGTATATATCAAAAGGCTCAGGATGGTGGCAATAAAGTGCATGTAGATAGCTGTTGGTATTGGAAGAAAATATGTAAAATCCAAGAACAATTTGAAGCTGGTTATGTGGGGAACGATTAGTTAATCCCTGGAGGAAAATACAGTGTCAAAAATGGAACTAGAAAAATAGCAACATTGGAGGGGAGTCTGGAATTTCTTAAGCATCCCTAAATACTCTTTTATAAGTTGGTTAGCGATGCAGAAGAGATTACTTAACCGTGAGAGACTTAAAAAGATGGGGATAAGCCAGGAGGAAAGTTGTTGATTATGCGGGGACTATGTAGAGACAATAAATCACCTCGTCTTTGGATATAAATGTGCCAAAAGATGTCTGATCATTCTAACCCACTGGACAAGCCAACACGTCCAAAATCGAGAAATAGAAGGATATTGGAAAAGAATACCATGAAAAGCTAAAAGAAAAACAAGCAGAGCACTATCGTGGACTATAACCGCTGAATAGAAGGATATTGGAAAAGAATAGCACGAAAAGCTAAAAGAAAAACAAGCAGAGCACTATCGTGGACTATAACCGCTGCAACAATTTATCATATCTGGAAGGCTCGAAATGAAGCAATATGGCACTACAAAGTACCAAGACCTCAATGCCAAATCCAACAAGAATGCAGACTAAGATACATGTGTAGCGCACCAAAGAAGCAAATTTGGATAGACAGGCTATGGATAAATGAATTACTAGCTAGAATTGCTGGGTAAATGATACAAAATAAGGATGGGCAGGTATTATCTCTAGCTAGAATGAGCTCTATATTAGGGTTGATTTTTTCTGTTGTTGAGTTAAAACACTTGTACTTCTCGAAGTGACTTGGGATGTTTAATAAATACAATTCATTTGACCATAACTTCATTTTTCTATATTTAAGCTCGTCTAAGTCTAGTGTAATGCAAAGTATCACTTTCAACAAAGAAAACAAACTCCTAATCAAGTGCAAAAACCAAGTTGCAGACTCGTGAATGTAATGTTCAGTGCTTCAATTTGCACAAAATAAAAAGAGCATCACAAATCTTTACATAACAACAGCAACACCTTAACTACAGAGCTGATCACCTGTCAACATTCAAAAAAATACACCATGACTTGTTTTATATGTGCAGGTAACACCAATCACAAAACAACTTCAACACTGGAGGTTCTTGCATACCAGACCATAACAAGAAACTAACTTTAATATCACATTTGACAATATATTCATACCATAACAACAACACCTCCTCCAACCAAGCCAAGAACCTGGAAGTGACTTGGAACGTTTGATAAATACATTTGCTTGTATAAGTTCATTTTTCTAGATTTAAGCTCCTCTAAGTCCATTTTGTTAAATTTAAGCCCGCCTAAGTCCATTTTGCTATATTTAAGCTCGTCGAAGTCCGTTTTGCTATATTTAATCTCGTATAAGTTCATTTTGCTAGATTTAAACTCATCTAAGTTCATTTTGCTATATTTAAGCTTGCCTAAGTCCATGTTGCTAAGTTTAAGCTCGTCTAAGTCCATTCTGCTACAAATTAGGTTCTTCTAAGATCATTTTGCCATATTTAAACTCGTCTAAGTCCATTTTGCTATATTTAAGCTCGCCTAAGTCCATTTTGCTGAATTTGAGCTCGTCTAAGTTCATTTTGCTAGATTTAACCTCGTCTAAGTCCATTTTGCTAAATTTAAGCTCGCCTAAGTCCATTTTGCTAAATTTAAGCTCGTCTAAGTCCATTTTGCTATATTTAAGCTCGTCTAAGTTCATTTTGCTATATTTAAACTCTCTAAGTCGATTTTGCTAAATTTAAGCTCGCCTAAGTCCATTTTATCCCCATTCTTTGTTGGGGGAGCAGGGGATAGTTTGGAACAACTGGCCCGTCTCTGTATACTCTTCTTCTCAACACGATTTCTGGAGGCAAGCAATCAAAGGCTGCTTTTAGTTTATTGTTGAATTCCAATGATGCATGCAAAAAATCAAAGAAAGAGCGATGTGGGATCTAAGAGATCATTAGCAGTGATTCAGAAAGCCATTAAAAGGGAGAAATAACTAACCCCCAGGCTTCTCTTTTTTTCTTTAAGTGCATCCATTCATCATTTTGATGCCTTGTTCTCCTCTGATATAAGGAGAATGGTTCCTATCATCCCCAAGCAAGAAAAAGAGAATAGAAGAAAAGAAAGAAAGAAAGAAACTCTATGAACATTTACTCTTCCCCCGAAAAGGACTTGACCTGTAAATTTGAAATGATGATCTACTTTATGACATGGGTCGTACAATGCCATTAGGTGATTTAGTTTCTTCACCATATGCTTCTATTCTGAATCAAAAGTTTGACCAGACTGCCACCTGATAAAGGATGAAAATGACCATTGCGCCATCGTCTATGTAGAGGTGATTACGTGTGCAGAATTCCATCCATTTAACTGCAATTTGTTGGCTTATAGTAGTTCGCGGGGATTCATTCGTCTTGTTGACATGAAGAAGTCTGCACTATGTGATTACAATGTGAAAATGTGAGTTTTATACCCATTTCAATTTTATTTCTCTATCTGTATGATGCAGTGCATCTTCTAATTTGCTTCTCTGACATGGCTT
The DNA here is from genome assembly GCA_029948455.1 of Solanum rostratum. Lineage (NCBI taxonomy): Eukaryota > Viridiplantae > Streptophyta > Magnoliopsida > Solanales > Solanaceae > Solanum > Solanum rostratum. The sequence goes on from CM057048.1 coordinate 22,409,353, forward strand.
ACAGTAATTCTAACGAGCCGCAACTTATGGTACTACTTTTTACAGACTGCAAGATGGGAGGAGCCATGGCTCCAAAACATTGTTCAGTGAGATCATTACTACTATATGTGTGCGTCAACATTTCCCTTGATTCATCATTTGGGTCCTTAAAAGTGTATTCAGCTTGCTGATTTGTGCTTAAAAGTCTATTTTGCTAGGTTTAAGCTCGCCTAAATCCATTTTGCTGAGTTTAAGCTCGTCTAAGTCCATTTTACTAGATTTAAGCTCGCCTAAGTTTATTTTGCTAGATTAAGCTCTCCTAAGTCCATTTTGCTATATGTAAGCTTGCCTAAGTTCACTTTGCTAAATTTAAGCTCGTCTAAGTGCATTTTGCTCAATTTAAGCTCGTCTAAGTCCATTTTGCTTAATTTAAGCTCGCCTAAGTACATTTTGCTAAATGTAATAGTCTATTTTCCTAAATTTAAGCTCGTCTAAGTCCATTTTGCTCAATTTAAGCTCGTATAAGTCCATTATGCCAAATTTAAGCTCGCCTAAGTCCATTTTGCTAAATTTAAGCTCGTCTAAGTCCATTTTGCTAACTGTAAGCTCATCTAAGTACATTTTCCTAAATTTAAGCTCGCCTAAGTCCATTTTGCTAAATTTAAGGTCGTCTAAGTTCATTTTGCAATATTTAAGCCTGTCTAAGTTCATTGTGCTATATTTAAGCTTGTCAAAGTCCATTGTGGTAAATTTAAGCTCGCCTAAGTTCATTTTGCTATATTTAAGCTCGTTTAAGTCTATTTTGCTAAATTTAAGCAAGTTGATCAATTTGCATACTCGTGCACATACTGTTCAGTTCTTCAATTGGCACAAAAAAAAGTGCAAGACAGATTTTTACATAACAATAGCAACATCTTAACTACAATAAGCATAATAAGAGCAGCTAATCATCTGTCAAATTTCAGAAAAATACACCTTCAACCAAGCCAAGAACCTGGAATAAAAGCTGGTCAAACAAATATCCATTCAAAACAAAGCTTCAATTCAAAATAAAACATAAGCAATTAAGCATTGTTTGCATCCATAACATAACGACAAAACAAACATAGTAGTGCCACTGTTTGCACTTGCCAGACCATACAAAAACCAACATTTCAGTTTTTCAAAAAAAAAAAAAAAAGAAAAAAGAAAAGAAGAACAAAAGCCGCCACATTACTTAACACTTCCAACTACCAAGAATCTAAATTTGGGATCTTCCATTTGCTTTCTTGGTCTTCAACTTTTCCATCTTCTTCTCTCTTCCCCTTTCCAACTGGTTACTAGTCATAACTTTTTTTCCTTTCCATGTGACTTTAGTGGGTGAGTAAGGCAAGTCTGTAGGCTCACTCACTCCTCTATGATCACTTCTGCAAGAGATCAACCTATTAGAAGATCTTGTTTGTTGGTTCTGCCTCATCTTAAGCCTTGTTAACTCTTCAAAACTTATACAAGGTCGTAAAACTGGATCACTTTCACATTCTCTAGTAGGACCAAAGGGATCATATTGTCTCTGTCCAAGTATAGGCATGTTACTTTCAAATCCTTCTTGAGTTAGTTGAGGGGCTGAACTATTAACATCAAAAACTTCTTTATCTTGTTCTACTCCTTCAGTTCTACCCCTCTTCCTCTTAAGACTTGAAATACTGCCTTCGTCACCAACCTAAAATTTTTATAAAAAGTCATTAAATTACATATGAACATTATATAGCTAAAAGTATTACCTTGTAAGCCCTTGCATTGTGAGCATGTAAACCACACTTGCTACATGTCATCTTAGTTCTTTTTCTTAAGTGAGACCATTCTCTAGCTCTTTTGATTGTTGCATTCTTTTCTCTATCTCATTTCGATTTTGGCCTTCCAATTGTTTTCACAAGATCAGGTGGGTCCATGGCATGTTCTGGCAATACTTGCCAAAATGTTTCACCTCTCATAGGCAACAACTTGGCCTTGTATGTTTAAGATAGGCTTCTTTAGTGTACCACCAACTTATTTCATCTTGAGGCTCAATATTTTTGAACTGCAATGCCTTGATGGCATGGGGGCATGGGATACCAGTCAACTGCCAAGATCTAAAATGAACAGAAAACCATTAGTTCATGTCAATATTACATAATCATAGTTAAATAACACACTAAGTTAATAGATTTACCTGCAAGTGCATTTTTTCTCCACAATATTCACCATGTGCCTATCTTCACCCTCAAACACTTCAAATCCAAGGTCTCCATTAAACTCAAGCTTACATAAGTTGGCAATCTTATTGTAGGAAAAGAACAATTTCATGCATGTAGGACTGTGCTTGTAATGAATGTTCCATGTTTCTGCCTCTTTTTCCTTCTTTCTCAACCTGTTCATTATTTTAATTCTAATCTCTTCCAGCATCTTCAAGATAGGCTTGCCTCTAAGTACCAAGATCCAAGGTTTGAAGGACTCAGTGAAATTATTATCTACCATCTGATTTTTACACACAGTATCAAAATATGCCCTGCACCATTTTTGTGGTGGGAACTTGACCAAATCTTTAGCAGCTTCCTTTGATGAAAAATCAATAACATACTAAAATAGGAGAGAACTTACCTTCTAGATCATGATTCTAGAAGAAAACATTAGCAGGCTCTTCTATTCTTGAGAGGAAATTGTGTTCTATAAGAAAAACCCTGTCGATGAGCTTCTAAAGGAGGCCGATAGTTTCCTCTTAATGTAGTGGGTCGGATCTTTCATTAATAGGTTAGGGTAACGAATTATAAATTGGGTCAAATATAATGGATATCCTAGTTGGCAAGCTTAGGTGGCGGAATTAATGCCACGTGGTTTGCCACATCAGTGCTGTTAACCCTTGAGGGGTATTTGTGGTCTTTTAGTATAATGGCGGGTGTATTTTTGGTCCCAAAATATAACGGAGGGTATAAGTGGCCTATTTCACATAGTTCAGGGGCAAGTTTGACCCTTTTTTGAAAGATAAATTCGATCAAAATAATGTGTTATTGACATATTTCCTTATAAAAGAAAGGACAACAACCTGCTTTTGTCACTGTCCTTATTTTGTCCTTTTCTAATAAACTAAGCAAGCAGCTTCTTTGGCTCACTGGTTGAAGCTCTATTTTGTGAGTAAGAGGTCCCGTGTTCGACTCTCGACATTCACAAACAACATGTTGACATACTAGCTTGAGGTACATGAGTAATTTTTTTTATGGTTCTTCCGTTTTAATTTGTTTGTCTCAATTTTAGTGTTAAAAAATGCTGCTAATCATGACAATTAATGACTTCAAATATTTCAAAAAAAAATGTTATGGTTCTTCCATTGTAATTTGTTTGTCTTATTTTTAGTGTTAAAAAATGCTACTAATCATAATAATCAAAGCTGCACAAGCCGACAATAGCTCGACATGCCTGCTTGAGCAGCTTGAGGGTGTATCCCTAATTTTTTATGGTTCTTTCGTTGTAATTTGTTTGTGTTATTTTTAGAATTATAATAATTAAAGCCGCACGAGCAGGCAACAGCTCGACATGTCAGCTTGAGGATATAGTCGTAACTTTTTATTGTTCTTCCATTATAATTGCTCAAGCAGTGAACACGTCGACATACCTGCTTGAGCAACTTGAGGGTATATCAATAATTTTTTATGGTTCTTTCGTTGTAATTTATTTGTCTTATTTTTTATGTTAAAAAATACTACTAATCATGATAATGACTTAAAATATTTCTAAAAAATACATTACGTCACAATATTAATAATATAAAACATTTAAAAATCATATTAAAATTTTAATTAACTATCTAAATTCTATCTATATCACTTAAATTAAAATAAAAAAATAACAGATATTGAGCCCACACTAGCGCAAGCACCGATATCTAGTTTGTAAGTATATTTGACAGTCTTTTACCGTATTCTTTTATTATGTTTATACTTGATTTAATCTAAATTAGTGTGTGTTGACCAATTTATTATGAACCTCTTTTCTAAGAATATGAAATTAGGATATTATAACAAAGTAAAATTGTGATGCGTCAAATGAACTCTTTCTCAAATCATTATATAGCTTTGAAATCTTTACATACACACAACTCTAATCTTTTTCTTATTGGAATCTAACATCATGGCCTGGTCGGTCAAGGACTAACTACACTGTGAGCTTCAGGAAGGAAGCTTATCTGAACTGAAATAAGAACTGAAGAATTGGAGAAGAAGAAAGAGAAGAAACAGTTCTGTGTATTATTTCATCTTAAGCAGAGTACATGTCTATTTATAGGCCAGTGGTTACATTGACAGTTGTCAATGTAACTAACATCTAACTACTTGTCTAACAACTCTTAACTAACTCATTAATTCTAACTAATCCTGATTAGTATTAGAGTCATCAGCTTGACTCCTTTTAACCTCCTCAACACTCCCCCTCAAGCTGATGGCTTGAAGAGGTTCTTGAGTCCAAGTCTGCTTAGTAGAGCTTCATGTGCTGTTCTTCCCAGACCTTTTGTGAGTATGTCAGCCAATTGATCCTTGGTTGAAACATGATTAGTTTTGATTAGGCCTTGATTGATCTTCTCCCTCACAAAGTGACAATCTATATCAATGTGTTTTGTTCTTTCATGGAAGATAGGATTTGCTGCAATCTGAATTGCAGCTTTACAGTCACACATTAACTGAACTGGTTGTTGAACTTTCATTCCCATCTCTTTGAGTAGTGCAGTAAGCCAAATAATCTCTGCAGTGCATGCAACCATACTCCTAAACTCAGCTTCAGCTGAGCTCCTTGATATAGTTTCCTGTTTCTTTGATTTCCAAGACACCAGTGCTCCACCATATTTCACAATATATCCAGTTACTGACCTTCTAATTTCCATACATGCTCCCCAATCAGAATCACAATAGGCTTGCAACTGATTACTACTGCTGGTAAGCATGAAGATTCCCAGACCAGGTATTCCCTTTATATACCTTACAACTTTTAATGCTGTATCCATGTGTGACTGATTGGGTTGATGCATATATTGACTGAGCATTTGTACCACAAAGGCTATGTCTGGTCTGGTCATAGTCAAATATAATAATCTTCCCACCAATCTCTGATATACTGAGGGATCTCTGATGACTTTATCTTCAATAACATCTTTGTTTGGAAAGTGTTCATCATATTCAACTGATGTCAACTTCTGGCTTATTTCAATAGGTGTTGCAGCAGGTTTTGCTCCACTTAATCCTGCTTCAGAAACCAGCTCTAAAGCGTACTTTCTTTGACACATTATGATTCCATCTTGTGGTCTGGCTACTTCAATACCTAAAAAGAACTTCAACTCTCCAAGATCTTTCATTTTGAACTGATGTTGCAGATCATTTCTTGTCTGATTTATGAGCTGTGGACTGCTACCAGTGATCAGTAAATCATCTACATATACCAGGACAATCACCATCTCTTTATCAGCTGACTTTGTGAAGAGTGAATAGTCATAATGGCTTTGAGTAAAGCCCATCTGAAGTAGAGCATCTGTTAATTTCTTGTTCCACTGTCTAGGAGCCTGTTTTAGGCCATAAAGAGACTTGTTAAGTTTTAAGACCTTATGATTCTCCCCCTATCTAGCAAACCCTTCAGGAATTGTCATATATACTTCTTCAAATAAGTCACCTTTAAGGAAGGCATTATGCACATCTATCTGGAAAATGAACCAGTGATAGGATGCAACAAGTGCTATCAAGGTTCTGACAGTTACCATCTTTGCCACTGGAGAAAAAGTTTCAGAATAGTCTAAGCCAGCTTTCTGACTATACCCCTTGGCCACTAGCCTGGCTTTATACCTTTCAACCTCCCCTGAAGCTTTGTACTTTACTTTGTAAACCCACCTGCATCCAATGGGTGACTTGCCAGCTGGAAGATCCACTATGGACCAAGTATTATTGTCTTCTAGAGCAGTGATCTCAGACTGCATGGCTTGAACCCAAAGAGGATCTTGAAAGGCCTGATGAAATGAAGATGGTTCTGTTATGGAAGAATAGGCAGCTAGGGCCTGTTGATAGGAAGGATTAAGCTTAGAGTATGTGAGATAGGAAGACATAGGATAAGATCATGAGTGAGTAGTAGGAGTAACAAAGTCATTCATCCATATAGGAGGATGTTTGACTCTAGAGGATTTTCTAGGAACAATAGGTGCTGTAATAGGGACAATGGAAGACTGACTGGATATAGGATTGGGAGAATTAGAAGAAGAGGGATGCTGAACAGATTCAGTAGAGGGATTTGAAAACTGAAGGATGGGTGAGTCTGAGAAAGAAAGACCAAGAACAAGAAAAAGAGGAGTACCAGGAGATTTGATATGTAGAAATGGAAATATAGATTCCATTAATACCACATTTCTGTTTACAAAGAAAGAGTGTGAGTGTAGATCATAAAGAATGTACCCCTTTTGAGTTAATGAGTACCCCATGAATAGACTAGGGATTGCTCTAGGAGAGAATTTATCTGAGGACTTAGTATTTGAAGCATAAGCTAAGCTACCAAAAACTCTGATATGATTGAGTGAGGGGGATGATGAAATAAGAGTTCATATGGAGATAGGAAGTTCAGGATTCTAGAAGGAGTTCTATTAATGAGATATACAGCAGTAGTAACACATTCTCCCCAGAATTTTAAGGGAATACCAGCTTGAAATCTAAGTGCTCTGGCCATTTGAAGAATTGTCCTATGTTTCCTTTCCACAACCCCATTCTGTTGGAGAGTGTATACACAAGAGGTTTGATGAAGAATACCAAGAACAGACATAAGAGATTGAAAGTTATTGCTAAGAAATTCACACCCATTGTCAGTTCTGAGTATCTTGACAAATGTAGAAAACAGATTCTTTATTCTTGTAAGAAAGGCTTTGAGAACTACAAGCACTTCAGCCTTAGAAGTAATGAGAAATAGCCAAGTAAATCTAGTATAGTCATCTACAATTGTGACAAAGAATCTCTTATTATTGTAAGTAGGTACTCTATAAGGACCCCAAATATCACAGTGTAGTAATTCAAAGGCAGACTTAGTACTTGAAACACTTATAGAGAAGGGTAATTTGGTATGTTTTGCAAGAGGACAAACAGTACATTTGTGGACTTCAGGAATGAGTTATTGTAGTGTAACATGTCTTCTAATGATATCTAGAGGAGCATGCCCTAACCTCCTATGCCAAAGATAGTAGCTTCCTTGGCTGTGTGATCAACATTGCTCACTGTACAGTAGGAAGCATGAGTAATAGGAGTGTTTCCTTTGAGAATGTATAATCCTTGCTCTTCCTTACCAATCCCCTTCACCAAGCCAGTGCAAAGATCCTGGAATATACAGAATTCAGGGAAAAAATTCACTGAACACTGTAACTCCTTGGTTAGTTTGGAGACTGATAATAGATTGCATTTAAACTCAGGAAGAAATAACACATTAGACACTCGTTGATCTTTCAATATGTGTGACTTGCCAGTGTGAGTGACTTGTGCTTCACCACCTGTTGGCAAATGAACACAACTGTTTTCATGATTCTGAACCTCTTTATGGTCAAGTATCAGCTCAGGTCTAAATGTCATGTGATTAGTGGTTCCTGAGTCTACTATCCACTTAGGATGAACTGTGTTAGCATTTAAATAGGTCATAGTACTTGCATTTGCTGTAGGGGTGTGACTACTACCTTCATTTCCTTTGTTCAGCAGGTGAATGATCTGTTGATACTGCTCTTGAGTGAAATAAGGAGGCAACTGAGAGTTATTGGCACTGGATTCATCCTTGTTGTTTTCTGCTAAATTTGCATATTGAACTCCTCCTTTCTTCTTATTCTTAGGCCAATCTTGTGGATAGCCAATAATCCTGTAGCAGTTCTCTTTTGTGTGCCCATTATATCCACAATGTTCACATATCACAGATCCCTTTTTTTGAGATCTATAGTTGCTGGTAGATATAGGCTTGTTATTGTAGTTTCCTTGAAGATTGAAACCACCTCCTGAGTTGTGACTACCTTGAGATCCAACAGTAATTCCTTTCCCTTTGTAGCTTGAATTGAATCCTCCTTTTTGACTAAAGAATGCAGCACCTTCCAGAGACTCACTTGTCGAGGATGCTACATTGGCTATGCACCTCTAACTTTCATGACTGACTACCATTGAATAGGCTTTGTTCAAGGTGGGGATTGGTGACATCATGAGAATTTGGCTTCGACATTGGGCATAGGTCTCATTTAACCCCATCAAAAACTGTAACAAATGTTGATATCCATGATGTTGAACATAACTTCGAGATCCAGGACAATTACACCCAGGACAAGGCATTAGTGCATCGAATTCATCCCACAAAATTCCTCATTCTGGAAAAATACTCAGCAACAGACATAGTCCCTTGTGTCAGGGTAGCAATTTCTCTGTGCAAGAAGAAAATTCTTGAGCCATTGACAGTATCAAACCTTTCCTTCAGATCCATCCAAACCTTGTGTGCATTTGACGCATAGATGATACTACTTAACAGATCTTTTTCCACATAATTCATAATCCAAGACAACACTACAACATTTACTTTCTCCCACTGTTCATGCAAGGATACCTCAAACTTTTCTTTGGTATGTCTCCCATCAACGAACCCTAATTTACTCTTCCCTAACAAGCCTATAGTCATAGATCTGTTCCAAAGAGCATAATTCTCAGACCCGACTAACTGAATTGAAATTAGCAAACTACCTGGGGTATCCGCAGGATATAGATACAAGGGATGATTGTGATCTATCTCGATTCGATTTGAACTTCTCGATGTTGAAGATTCTGGAACTGCATGTGCGTTATCGGCAGTCGTCATCCTCCTCTAACTTCCAGTCGTGATTTAGACTAAATTCAACTGAAATTCAGCTTCTCTAAGCTCGAAGTTCAGTTTCTCTGAGCAATCTACCTTCGAATCTCAGCTTCTCAAAGCAATTTTTCTTCAAACCACCAGCTTCTTCAAGTTTGTCTTTCTTCGAATTTCAGCTTCTCGAAGCAATTTTCACCAATAACTGACTTACGCAGCCTTCTTCTCGACGAATTCTGCACTAGGATCAGTGCTCTGATACCATGTGAGCTTCAGGAAGGAAGCTTATCTGAACTGAAATAAGAACTGAAGAAATGGAGAAGAAGAATGAGAAGAAACAGTTCTGTGTATTATTTCATCTTAAGCAGAGTACATGTCTATTTATAGGCCAGTGGTTACATTGACAGTTGTCAATGTAACTAACATCTAACTACTTGTCTAACAACTCTTAACTAACTCATTAATTCTAACTAATCCTGATTAGTATTAGAGTCATCAGCTTGACTCCTTTTAACCTCCTCAACATACACAACCCAAATTATCTATTCATTATAACCCCAATCCATCCACCACTTTTGATTAATCAATTGTTTTGAATAATAAGCAAGCATGTCCTAAAAAAGTTGTCTTATTAAATTTATTTCAGTGTTATATGGGAAGTCAAACATCAAATGGTTTGGATGAGAGATTGTCAAAAATTTTGTAATTGAAAATTTACAACATGTTATTATTGAAACATTTTTATGGATGGTCGAAGTTGGATTAGGATTCCTGCATAATGTAACATCAAAAGAGATTGTCAGACTGAGTACTTTAGTACATGCATGTTTTGATTAGATTATCTTTAAAAGAGGATTTCATCTATCCAACATCAAGGGTTGCTTTTTATATTAAGTCAAAGGACGGTATATCATATTAGATGAGACCTTTGATACTCTACTCAGGAAGAAGCTACAATGGCTATGGCTATGGCTTGGATATCTTTTTCAGATTTGTTATCTACTGACAAGTCATTGATGTATCTAAAATTTAAAATTCAATTATAGTGTAGTAAGATGTTGAGCCCGTATTTTGCAAACATTTCTTATTTTAATTACTATTTGAGAAAAGTAGAAAGAGTTAGGTGGCGAATTAATTAATTAGTAATTTGTAAAAAAGAAAAGTAGAGAAAATATTTTTATTTTTCACAAATATAATAAAAGCTGTTGGATAATGACATTTATTGACATTTCTATTATAAAATAAGTTATTTATTCTTCGATTTTTATTTAATCATCAAAATAGTAAACTTAAAGAACTTAGAAATATGTGCTTCAACTAAAACATGTTCTTTTAGTAATTAGTTCCTTTTGATTACCTTATTTGTTAACTGATTAATACACTATTAGTCTCTTTCGATTATGAACAAGTGTAGACTCAATTATAACATAAAGAGTAGATATTGATAAATAATTATTACAGTCTATCAGTATTCTAAATAATAATACTAATGCTTTTGCATCTTATGTTCACAAAATTAGTAATATGTAAATTTGGATTGGGCTTTTTTAACCCTCACCCTAAAAAAATCAACGAGTCACATTAGTTTGGGGAAGAATCTGCCCTAATCGAATTTTTTAGGAACGTATCGAGAGACACAATATCTAATTGTAAAGCGGATAACAATCAAATAGAAAATTTTAATTCAATCACATGTAATTTAAGAATAAAACTATAATACCATAAAAGTTCTAAGTCTAGATCAAACCATGTCTTATAGATCATGAAATGTTAAGTGATTGATAACTGCAGAAAAATTGATTTTTATGGACATTATTTACTGACTATAAATAGAATTACGAATCATAGATGAGGTTTGTAGATCGACTTCAGAGACTTAATTTTAACCTGAATTTCATGAACTCAAATCATGGATCATAAATCAAATCTCGAATCATAGATGGGGCTCATAGATCAACTTCAAAAGCAGAAATCTTAGCTTGAATTTATGGATCGTAAATTACTTTATGGATCATATATTGAGCTCGTAGATCAAAGTTCTAAAACTTGACTTCTAGTCTGACGTTTATGAATCATGTTTACAAACCATAAATTGCTTTCATGGATTGAACTTCAGAAGTTAATAAATTTAATCTATTTTTTACAAACGGTATCTACAACCCATAGATGAAATTTCATACTATAATTGGCCCTCCTTGAATTTTTTTTATCATAATTATTTTAATTATTTTTCGTTCGTCCTAAGCTTGAACCTCAATGCTTTAATATCTGATTGAAAATATATTATAGTATTTGCATTGAAATATTCTCATACTTTCTCCCAAAACTTAAAGCAAATACCAAGAAAAATGAACCTAGGGAAAGCTTTCTTTAAGAACTCTAGTTCTTCTAGATATGTAAGGATATCATAGTGAGAGATTAAGTTCTTCATCACGAGCGTACCATTCAGACCATTGAGGATATGTTATGTGCCTGCATACTGGTCTTTTAAGAAAGCTGGGATGGTCATCTACCTCTTATCAAGTTCACTTATAATAATAGCTTTCAAGCCAGTATACAAATGACACCTTATGAAGTACTATACAGTGAAGGTGTAGGTCGCTATATAGTTAGTTTGAGGTCGGGGAGGCAAAGATGCTAGGTCCTAACCTAGTTCAACAAGCGATAAAAAAGTGAAACTTATTAGAGATCAATTGCAAATGCCCAGAGTCGGCAGAAGTCTTATACAGACGCTCGATGATGAGACTTAGAGTTTGATTTTGGGGTTTCTTGGAAGTATTACCTATGAAGGGTATCATGCGATTTGGAAAGAAAGGGAAGCTCAGTCCTAGGTATGTTGGACCGTATAAGATTATTTAAAAAATTAGCAAGGTAGAATATGAGCTTGATTTGCCTTCAAAATTGGGAGCAGTCCATCCAGTGTTTCATGTATCTATGTTGTGGAAGTGTATTGGAGATCTTTTGTATACTACTCACATTAAGGATATCCACATCGCTGAAGGCTTGTCTTATGATGAGGTACTAGTGGCCATTTTAGATCAAAAAACGAGAAAGCTTCGAAATAAAGAAGTGACATCCGTGAAAGTATTATGGTGGAATAATGATATTGAGGAAGTAACATCGGAAGCCAAAGAGGAAATGATGAAGAAGTACTCCTAGCTATTTACAACTAAAGGGAAGTCATATTTGAAAAATTGGCAGTTATCTTTTTACAGTAACTTAAATTTTAAATAATTTGGAAGTGTAATTTGTATGGTTTGTCGCGGGATAGCTATACGAAACTTATTAGTTAAAATTTTAGAAGTTGATTTATGGTTTGGAAGGATAACAGGTATATAGTAATGCAACCAAGGGACTGTCTTGACACATTCGCGGACAAATGTTCGGGGGGAAGGGGGGGAGACTGAGACCTCGTGTTTCTTGTCTTTCATAATATACATGTGTTATATAAGACATATGATTTTGTATAACACCTAAGGGTAATATGGCTGCAAATAAGTTTTAAAATCGAGGACTTAAAGTTTTAAGTCAAAGGAACTTCCTAAATACATATTCTAAATTAAAGAAATGGCTCGAGTGACACCTAGCCCTTTTGGAAAGATTTAAATTAAGTTTCATTTTTTGGATGGGACTAAGAGTGCATAATTTGATAATAATGGATTTTTAAGGAATATTTTAATAGCACAAAGGTCATATGTTAAGTTTTGGAGTCAAGAAAGTTGCAAGATAAAGGTTGGCCAGAGTTACCATAAGCTTCTTTAAGAAATCCTTCTTAAATTTAGGTCAAATATATTAGACCATATCTCCCAAAATATAAGGATATATATGGGACATGATCTATCAAATTGAAGTTCTACGAGTCTAGTTTGTAACGCACAAAACCATGCGTCAATCTGACTTTGAAATAAAAAGTTATGATTGTTTTATTGTGACTATCCGAGCAGGAAATCAAGTTTTGTGCCGGGCCGGGTCAAGCCCACCATAAGTCGGCTAATTTGACATTTTAAAGCTCAAAACACTCCATTTGCGTTCCAAAATAGTTAAAAGAAATAAAGAGAGAGCTCCCACAAGATCCCTAAGTGATTTAGGTAAGTTTTTCACATAGTTATCGTTAAAATTCGTCCTCGTGCTTGGAAATGTGTGCCCTACGCTTTGCAATTATTTTTTTCCTATTAGCTGTGTTTGGAGCTATATTTGGATGGTAGAAAAGTGGTGTTCTTTCTGGTTATTCTAGGTTTACAGCTATTGTGTTTAGGTAAAGTCTTAGGGTCTTTTACGATCATTTTTACGAAATTCTATAGACATTTCCTCGCGTGAATGCTATATGGCAAATCTGCCGATTAATGCTCAATTATGGATTGTTTATAGGCATGTATAAATTACATATATATAGTCGTTGCTAAGGTTAATACGTAAGGAACAACTCTCGTGAAGAAACTTCGGGCATTTGGACGTCCGTTGGAAAGTTATGTTAAGGCTAAGTTCCATCCCTCCTTTTAGCACAAAATTTGAAAAATTCCCAAAACATCAAATACGATATTTTACCATTTTGTTGCTAGAAAGACCTTCTATAAAAAGCATTGGTATTGCAGCTGAATTATTTTCATGATGATATAAGTTGACATTCCATTCATTCGCTTAAATTGGACTTCATTATCTATATATCAATTTTCCTGACTACATATCCATTTGTTTGAGGTGTTGCGCTTCTTGGTACGGTGTCACCAAAAATAAAGGAAAATTATGAGGGGAATATAGTATCATAATTAGTCCTTCTTCCTTACTAAAATCGTATTTGAAGAACTTAGAAAGTAACATGTTGATTTCCAATCATCTCCCGTATAATGCTCCTGTTTAAACTATTAAGGCATTTGATTCTTTCTAATTACTTTCTTTTACTAATTGACATGGAAACAAGTATAAGTATTATGTGAAGTACCTTTATGAACTTTTCTAAAGTCAAGGCTTCATTCTAAATGTTGAGTTAAGTTCCCAAACTTATTCAAAAGATATAAGATCACATATGTCATGGGTATATGCTACGACTGCGGTTGTGATGTTATGAGAATAAGCGTACCAATGAGCCAAGATTGGATAAATTCTTGCTACGGCTCACTATGTGCATTCAATATTTATATCATACATGAGATGTTATACATGGACTTCGAGTTATAATCGAAGGTATGGGGCCTATCTGCCCAAATAATTATATATATGTATATTACACAGATGGCCACAAGTTGGCAAATATGATGCCAGTTAGCTATCGGAAAGGACCACCATTGCTAGCATTTGGTTGGATATGTCATGCATTTGTATCTATATATATGTATTCATGATAGGCGACTACTCGAGCATACCATGCATATTTGATCACTAGGAGATTGAGTGTTGGCCATGAAAGTTATTTGAGTTTTGGTTACATATGGTATTTCTATTACCCTTTTTACTATCATTATCTATGATTTTACTTTCTGCCTTACATACCAGTACATGTTTATTTGTACTGACATCTTGTTGCTTGGAGACACTGCATTTTGTTCGTGTGTGTAGAGGTTCAGGTAGGGATTTGGATGGACGCCTCCACTAGAAGCCCAATTCAGTTTTGAGTTGGTAAGCTCCACCTCTTCTTGGAGCTTTCACAGGATGATTAATTTTTGTTGTACAGTTGGGTATGGTTGGGGCCCTGTCCCCGTAGTGTTAGTGACATTCTTAAAGGCTGTTGCTGCAACCTCATCGACTAGCTAATACTTTATCATTTTGGTTTACCTATCATGATATACATGACTTATTATTGATAGGTCATGACCTAAATGATCTATGCTTAGTTTTTCAGACGCTATGTGCCCAATTAGTTGGCTAGCATGTTCAGTAGCTTACTCAACCAATGATGGTATCGAGTGCTAGTCATACCTCCCCCTTTTTGGGGCATGACATTCAACAAGTCCTAATCATCATATGCTTAGAATCAATTGCATTCACTTGGAAATCATAGAAATTATGTAATTCTTCATAATTCATGCATGTTTAAGTATAATAATCGTGTAATAATCATAATCCAATCATTTGCAATGTCATCATAAAGATCCATAGAAATCCATGCTCAATCTTAGAGAAAAAGGGATATTTGAGTTACCTTAGCAATGAAGTAGCATTAAAAAGTAGAGAATTTAGAAAATATCATTTGTCCATAAGCAAACCACTAATACATATGAACAAAACCAATAAGGGCAGTTTTCATCAAACGAAAAGAACATCCATAGTAGACAACATAGAAAGTGAAAGCCTCAAAAGGGACATAAATACATTGTTTACAAACCAAATACATAAAGAGTGAAAAATAGGTGGAGTCCCGAACTAAGGGCTCACCACAACAGTAAGCTAGTCTCGAACGATAATTACTAGCCACTAGCCGGTGGAGGAGTACTTGTTCCTACATGGTTAAATCATGCAGACAAATATGCATTAGTACAAATGTACTAAGTATGTGAGATGCAATGCACGAATGAGATTGTAATGCCATCATAATTAAATATAACATATAGGTATACATGAGATTAAAGAGTCATGAAGCAAGCTTAAACATGCACAAGGAATATGGCTGGGATCAATATGAGACAATACATAAGGAAACACATAAAGTGAAGACACATCATAAGATCATGTAAACTTATGGGAATAGACCATAACCGATAAGAAGATCACGTGAGCTACTACATGAAATCTAATGAACTCCTTCCATTGGGAAAAGGCCAATGCACTCCTTCCATTGGGAAAAGGGAATCTATTTGTGAAGGTAGTTATCAGAAACTTAGAAACTTTGAAATTGCATCTTTCATAACCTTTAAGCCTACATGGATCCACTAGCCTAGCCTATAAGCCTCGTATGGTGACACATAGTTAGGGACATCGAGATTTAGCTTCAAGGGATCAAGCCTCAACTAACGGGATGAGTCCCAACCTCTAGTCCTCTTGGTGTTAAGTCACCCCACAGAAATCTTTTAAACATACTATTGGAATCATAAGTAGCAAATCATAGGAGTAGCTCGATCTTATGAATCTTTCTTAAACATCTTTAGGGCAAAAATTATCATAAAACATATATCTCCAATAACTTTGGCTTGAAGCTCTTCGTAAATTCCCTAGTCATAGTCGTAATTCTTGGAGAAACTTTTATTGAATATAAGGTGGGCTTTAATTGATGCATGGAACAATCATAAATCACATAAGTCTTATGAAATTTCTTTAAAAGGAACATCGAGATCACCCAACCTTAATCGTATCAAAATCCATCGTAGAATTAACATCATACTTCAAACATATGCATATTTCACTTAGCAAAGTAATTAATGAACTTCATGAATATCATATAGTAACTTAAGAATCATGAAATCATCATAAGCATGCTTTTAGAATTTATGAACTTAAAGAAAAGGTAAAATCATTAGTTGGGAACTTTATAGGTGAAAGGATATCCATAAATCAACTCACATACCTGGAGAACTAGAGAAAATCGAAAATTAAAGCCTTGGGGGAGAAACTTGGAAACCCTAGCCTTGCTCTTGGGAGTTTTTGAGGACCCCTTTTGCCTTAACGAATTTAAGAGTGTAGAATGATGGAAATTATGGCTTGTAGGGCTATTATAGATAGCTTTGCCATCCCTAGAATGACATGTTTTTTAAATAGAATTGGTAGAAATGACCGAATTTCCCTTTATTAAAAACTATCAGAAGCCATCTATGGGACCCCGACTATGGGCCGTAAGTCCCTTCGTATGATGGCACACCTGAGAATTCTAAAATTTGACTTTTGCTAAATTGAAAACCACGACAAATAGGATGAGTCATGAAATTACTTACGGGCCGCGGTTAGACTCGTAGAGTCCTTACACACTTAGCCGAATTTCCACCTTATTCATGACCTCTTTCAATGAAACCTTATATGGGTTGTATTAAATTCCACGAGTCGTCTGATAACTTGTAAATCACCATACTGAAAACTTCAAATTTTCTTCATATTTGGGTCCCACTCACTAACCTATCGATGAGCCGTAAGTTTCCTTACAAGTCGTATCTTGGTCCGTAGATTACCCCACACTTGGAAATGTTTCTCCTTCCTGAAGTTCTATGTTTAAGAACCAACCCCTAGAGGTTGTAGAACATCTTATAGGCTATAAACGGTGTCTTAAACCAGGTTCTTAGTTATATTTTAGGCCAATTTTTCTGCACTCAAAGCTCCTAAACTGGGGGTCATTACACTCAAACTTAGCACAACTAACATTATTAAAACATGGAATAAAATGGGATGGAATTCCATGAGGTGCAGCAAAGCAATGAAAACAACAACAACATACCTAGCGGAATACCACAAGTGGGGACTAGGGAGGGTGAATGTACGCAGAGCTTACCACTACCTCATAGAGATAGAGAGGCTATTTCTAGAAAACCTTCATCTCAAAAATCAAGCCCCATAAGCAGAAGATACTATATATGGGAAAAAAGAAAAAGAAAAATGACTAATAATGAGAAGCAAATAATTGTATGTAAATATGATAAAAGTAGCAAATATAAGGCGGATAATGACAAAACAAGATATAAAGATGTGACTACTCCTACTAACCTACTATATCACAAGGACATATATAAGCCTACCCTTACTAGCCTATTAGTCTTCTATCCTAATACACGACCTCCACTCCTTTCTATCTGATGTCATATCCTCGGTGAGATGAAAGTTTTCCATATCTCATCTGATCACCTCTCCCAATACCTTTTTGGTATTCATTTACCTCTCCATGTAACCTTAAATCCAATCTCTCACACCTCCTAACTGGAGAATTAATACCTCTTCTCTACACATGTGCAAACTATGGCAGTCTCCCTTCCCTCATCTTGCAACCATAGGGGCCACTTTAAACTTATGCTGGATGGTCTCATTTCTAATCTTATCACTCCTGGTATGTCCACACATCCATCTCTACATCCTTATCTCCACAATTTACATCTTCTAAACATGTGAGTTTTTAATTGGCTAACACTCCACCCCATATAGCGAAGATGGTTTAAGCACCATTCTGTAAAACTTGCCTTTAAGTTTAAGTGATATCTTTTTATCACACAATACTCTAGAAGAAAGCCTCCATTTCATCCACGATGCCCTAATACGGTGTGTAACATCATTATCGACATCGCCACTACTTTGGATGATGGACTCAAGATACCTTAAGTTTTCTCTCTTTGGTTGAGTGGCAAGCATCACTTTAATGTTTGTTTCATCTCTTGCAACACTGAAATTGCACTCCAAGTATTCTGTTTTGGTCCCCCTCAGTTTGTATGCTTCGGATTCCAAAGTATATCTCCAAACCTCCAATCTATCATTAACTTTAGCCTAACTATGTCATCTGCGAATAGCATACACCATGGCACCACCTTCTCCTGGATAGGCCATGTCAGCTCATCATTACTAAGGCAAAAAGAAAAGAGCTCATCACAGATCCTTGATGAAGTCCTATCTCAATAGAAAAATACTCTACGTATCTTCCCATCATTCTTATGGAGTTTTAGCTCTATCATACAGGTCCTTTATCATCCTAATATACACCATTGGAACACCTTTTGCTTATAACGTATCCATAACACATTCCTCAGAACTTTGTTATAGGCCTTCTCAAGATCAATGAACACCATATGGAGGTCTCTCTTTCTCTCTCTATATTTCTCCACTAATCTACGAACAAGATGGATTACTTGAGTAGTTGATTGTCCCGGTGTAAAGTGTAACTAGAACAAAGCAATACAATGTCAAATATTCATGATATATCTTTGTCCTGTAATACACATCCATCAATATAATCAGATTGGAACCTATGGGGGCTATACATGGACCACGAAACTACTAGAACCATTTTTCTTTAAACTTTATCTTTCATATCCATCCAAAACCATTTTCCTTTGGCATTTGTCTTTCGTATCTAGCCGAAACCATTTTACTTCCACTTTTCCTTTTCTTTTTATCTTCTTTTCTATTTGTTGAATCCATTTTCCTTCGACATGTTTCAATGCAACACATAATCACATTTTATATGGATATGAAAGTATTCAAAGAAATCATACAATCCATACATTTAATAACCACGTCAAATCAAGCTCATTATTCTTCTAACACTTGCATCATTATCAAACACCACATAATATTATATCACATCATAGCTTAAGTTTTCAATAAGATTTTCATCATCATAGTTTAGGACTACTCCTTATTGAATCCACAGTTCACTAGTCTTCGTTTCAACAACTCTATCAAATGTTAAATTATACACTAGCCCGAAATCATATATATATATATATATATATATATATATATATATATATATATATATATATATATATATATATATATATATATATATATATATATGCACACACACATATAAAATATTCCCATAGCCGCTCCTACAAATAACCTGAGACAATTATCAAAAACTAACTTAATTATGATCAATCCCCACTTTTAACAATTGAAAAATACAAGCTCAACTTACATTATAAATTCACAAGTCAATAACAATAAAAATTACACAATCAATCAAGAGTCAATTCATAGATATCATCACCTCAACGACCCCATTTCCTAATTGTAATGCCCTAGATCTTAAGCTATGACCCGAGTCATTTCTCGTATGCATATAGGCTCAACTTGATGACTTTTAATGTATTCGGATCAATTTCTAGGTATTCAAAGTTTAATACATGTGGTCTTGGGTCATGAGGCATCTCTTACCGCGACCAAGACCAAAGGATTCCAATCGAGAAAGTTTTGGTGTGAAATTATAAGGGTCAACTTCAAATTAGTATACCTTTTAATACATAATTAATTAGGTGACCCATTACTTACCAAATTGTAGGTCTTTGAATTAGCTTCCCAATGCATCTAATTTCACCTCATTCTGAGTTCGGAGTAAGAAGTTATGAACATTTTACTGAAGCCTGTCTGGACTATCAAAATGAGCGACGCCCAGTTTGACCGCCTAATGCATTCAACATATCACCAAATTGGTCACCAAATCACTCCAGAAAATTTCAAAAACTGTCAAAAAGAGTGGTCTTAAGGTCCCTTTCAGTGTACCACCAAATGGTTCGGCGATGAGACCTCTAGACCGCCGATTTTACCAACGAGACACTTCAAAACATCAGTTTTTGGCCTTTTGATGATACTTATACTTTCCCGAGGAGGGGTTTCGACTCATTATACTCACATACACTCTTGTATGCCATTGTATCCCTTATCCACTTCCAAATCCTCTTCAATCTCAAGATTTTCAAGAACTCCCTTTGGATTTCAAGAATCCAAGTGAAGCTCGCAAGTCTTCCTCAAGTTTCCTTCAAGAAATCTTAAGATTAAGGTATGTGGGTTTCTTCATCCATGGGTTCTTTCGCCCATGGATCCCCAAACCCTTTTTTACAAATTCCTTCAAATTAAATGTTGATTTCTTATAGGTAATTCCTAATTCTTCGATTAAGCATAGATTACGTTAAGATTCTTCATCTATTGCATGAATTGATTTTAAAGATTTTCTCATACGGTCTATTTTATGAGGTTTTAAGTTATGGAAGTGTTTATACTATGATGTTATGATGAAACTGATGGTTTTAGAAGATAAATTGCACGATTTTATGTCTAAAGTTTAAAGAGGATATATATGATTATGGTGGGTTGTTTAAGATTGATTTAGAATTTCATTGAATTGATGCATAATCCTCTTGAGTTACATGATTTAAAGTCTACATGCATGAGCCCACCCAATAATCACATTGATTTTTCTAATGATGAATGATTTCTAATGATGAGGGTATAATGTAGTTTCTTATGTATGATGGAAGGATTTTACTATATGTATGCAAGTTCATGAGTATTATGAATGATAAGGTTTATCCAGTGTGTGTTCAAATGGTTGAATTTCTATGATAGCTATGTATTATTGTAAAACCCTCTCCATGTTGTTATGGTATACAAGATTATGCATGTCATGAGTATATCCATATTTGTATGTCCAATGAGCCCAGTCTATTTGAAGTCAAGAATGAGTGAATGATTGAGGTAGGAGTCCTCAATCTAGTAAAGCTCATAAGATGATGATAGGCCGATAGTAGAGGCATAAACAAGATTTAGGAGCTATCCTTATGACGATGATCTATGTGCAAAAGTCTTCTAGGATGGGTTAGTAGAATACCTCTCCATCGTTTCAAATGGATTATGGGATAGGTTAGTGATGTGCTTCCAAAATACAACACTTATGATGCTTAAAACTTGGAATTTTGTGTGTTCTCAATGTGATGTTAGTTGGTTTTATGTGCTTTTGTGTTTATATTTGCAGGATTACAGGTTGGCCTTGATTTTGGGGAAAAGTGCAGAAGTTGTTGATTTTTGTTGTTATACGAGAACCTTTATGGGCCGTAGATCATTCTACAGGCCATAGGGTGGTTTTGTGAAAACTTTCAGTGAAGGTCTATTTTCTAAAGTTTATTTAGTGAACATGCAGAGGAGCCGTAGAAGGTTTTATGAGTCATAGAAGATGGTTCGTGCCCTAAGGATCAAAGATTGAGACTTTCTGATGTTCATGAGATGAAACCCCTTTTACGGGTCGTAAATCACTTTATGAGTCACAGAGGGGAGTCTTAGAGTTGAAGTCTTATTTTCTAGCAGTGGAGTACGAGACCCCAATTATGGGCCGTGGAATGCAATATGGTCTGTAAACCCCTTTCATATGGCGTGTCGACCAGTTGTCCTATTTTAGTTAGGATTTGTATTTTACTTATTATAAATAGGTTTTTAGGTTATTTTTTGCAAGTTTTGATAAGTTTTGAGAAGTTTCATCTAGTACTTAGAGAACTCAGTAATTAGAGAGATAAAATTATGAGATCATATTAGGGAGTCTTTGAGAACACTTTTGTTTGAATTCCATCTTTAAGCTTGTGATTCTTATTGAAGTTGGACTCGCTTGTTCTTAATTCTATTGTGTAAGTATTCAATTATGTTTTCTCAATCCATAATTCTTATATCTACACAAAGCATGAGTACAACTAGGGTTGTGGGAACCATGAAGAACTAAGAAAGTAAAACTGAACAATTCAAAATTCTTGAAAGGTGTATATGCATGTATCAATTAACTCTCTTCGTTTTGCATGTAATCTGATGGTGGCCAACATTAGAACCTGCCTAGTGCTACTGATTGGACCAAGGTAGTAATGAATAGGAAAAAAGATTAATTAACAAGATTCGATTGATGTGTTCTTATTTAATCAACCAAACTGGGTCAACGGGAGGTTATACTGGGACTAATGGGTAAGGGTTAGTAATGCACACTATGGAGATGAGCCAAGTCGTATAGTGAGATTCATTTCTCACCTTTCACCAAAGGGCTTGGTTATCTTACCGTCTTGCATGCTATATACTAGAAAATAATTAGTTTATCCGGTGATACTGAGATGGGGAATCATGGGGAATTACCTAAGTTCTCTCTATATTGACTTCTCTTTTGTGTTAGTTAGTTTAGTATATTTTTTATTGATTATTGCATGACCCCCCCCTTCTTGGGGAACTAAGTCAATTAATCATTCGAATTGCGATCATTGAATTTTCTTGAGTCTACATATTCCCTGTTGGTTCGACCCTAACCTTTGTTAGGTTCTATTTCTTGACAATGACCGCTTTATCCTCTAAAAAGGAGGTGGAACTTGGGAAACATCAAGATTTTGGCGCCGTTGCCCGTGAATAGGCTAGACTTAGTGACTTCATAAGTAATTCGGGTGTTAATCCTTAGATCCCTTATTTTACTTTTGTTTGTTATTGTTTTTCTTTTTCAAGGTGTAACTATAGTGTATGCTCACCACTTAGAGTCAAGGCAATCCCTTAACTCCATTTGACCCAGAGATCCATAGAACATTGAGTAGAATAGCCCAAGACAACGCCAATAACGCGGCCAATGCAACTTCGAACATGAACAACAATGAGGATGTTAAGAATGAGAACCCACCTCCTCTTGAGGACATTGATCCACATCCTCAGGATTTCAATGCCAATGCTTACTAGTGGACTCAATACAGGTTGAGTCCTATGGCTATGGAGGTTACTGGAGTTGTTTTGTTGCCACCACTACCGAAAGACACAAAGTTCACAGTCTCGAGTGGGTTACTTCAGATGCTGCAGAACCGTAGGCTATTTGCGGGCTTACCATCGGAGGATCCTCATAGCCACCTACATAATGTGTCATTCATCTGCAAGAGTGTAATGGGAATAATAAATTAGTCTATGGATGTTGTGGGACTTCGTGTCTTCCCATTGGCCCTTACGGACAATGCAATATTATGATTATCTGAGCTCCCATAGAATTCGATCACCAGTTGGGCAGACTTGCAAAAGGCCTTTTTGGAGAGGTACTTCCCTAGATCGAAGAAGCTCAAGTTGAAGGACCAGATCAATAATTTTGAGCAACTTCCTGGTGATTCAATAATTACTACGTGGGAGCAGTTCACCAAATGTTTGAGGAGTGTCCCAGACCACAAGATAGTTGATGATACCTTGGTGGAGATCTTTTAGCATGCCCTTGATGAGAACAGTTAGGCCTGTGCTGACACTATCATGGGGGGCATGTTCTTAGATCAACCATTTGCACGGATTGCAGAGCAAATAAAAGAGTGGTCAAAACTAATCATGCATAGGGGTAGAGAGACAGAGCATCCACTTATAGTTCATATGTGTTGTTCGTATGGATCGGGAGCTAGCCAGGATCAACGAAGAAATCATGCAACAGCTCGCCAAGATTCACACAGGTATGGAGGTAATGATGAAAAAGAACCAAGAGATAGTCAATACAGTGGTTCATTAACCTCCACGTGCACCCATGTATGATGAGCCTTATTATGATGAGGATGCGTGTTTCATTACAGATCAGATGGGGGGTTTTTGGACTAACGCCCAAGGGTCCAATCAAAACTACTGGCACCAAGGTCAAGGAAACCAAGGTCAAAACTTTAATAGAGATGAAGCTTATAGGGACAACCACGGAGGATATTATGACAAAAATAGGGGTCCAAAGAGAGATGCAGCTTGGGGTCGCAGAGAAGGCTTCAAAAATGGTCCTTATGTACCACTGTTTAACCGCGATGCAGGTGCAAGCAATTCCAGAATTGAGGAGATATTTGATTACCTGTTTAAGAAAGCTGAGATGCGGGATAACTCTAAGGGGCATGAAATCATAAATTTCTAGTATAAATCAAAAAATTGAGTCTCACTCTGTGGCTATCAAACAGCTCGAACAACAATTCGATCAAGTGTCGAATCAACTTAATCAGCGTTAGAGGGGTACATTTCCTAGTAACATAGTTCAAAATCTGAAAAATGAAGGGCAGTGTATGGCGGTTACTACTCGAGGTGGCAAAAGCACCATCGATCCTCCTATGCCAAATGATGAGGAAGATATTCGAGAGGAGATGGTTGCGACCAAGGATGTGGAGATAGGAGATGATCGTGGCAAGGATGGGGTGAGTGAAGCTACCGATGTGCCACAAAAGTTGAAGCCCATTCCTAGGCCTCCTTCTCCTTTCCCTCAAAAAATCAAAAAGAAGGAGGAGGAAGGCAAATTCAAGCACTTTTTCTCCATGCTTAAACAACGCTCCATCAAAATCTCTCTCATTGAGGCATTGGAGAAGATGCCAGGGTATGCGAAGTACATGAAGGACTTGGTCACTAAAAAGCGCATTGTGAGTTAGGAGCTCTCCCAAGAGCTTCAACATTACAGTGCTATTGCTACTCCTTGGCTCAAAAGTGAGACGATCCCGATGCTTTCACCATACCCTACACTATTGGATATGTTGAGTTCACAAGGGCAGTATATGATGTAGGTGCCAGTATTAATCTGATGCCCCTTCCAGTCTACAAGAAGCTTGAATTAGGAGGCCCTACTTCTACATGCTATTGTTGATGGTGGATCGCACGGTGAAGAAGCCTGTGGAGATATTATATGATGTGATGGTTAGTGTTGAAAAGTTCATATTCCCCGCAGACTTTATGATCCTAGATTGTGAAGTCAAGTTCGATGTCCTAATCATCTTAGGAAGACCATTCTTAGCTACTAGGTGAGCACTAGTGGATATGGAAGCCGGTCAACTCAAGTTTAGATTGAATGATGAAGAAGTCATCTTCAATATTTGTCAGTACATGAAGTGTCCAAATAATTTAAAGAGTGAAGTCTGGGAATTGGTGAAGTCTGAGTAACCAATTTTTCCAAGTCATGCTATGACATTAAATCAGGCGTTACTTGGGAGGCAACCCAAGATTTTTGATGTAATAGTATAGTTATAGGCTTAATTTTCAGTTTTTTTAATTTATAGGTAGTTTATTTTCTTATATTTTGATTGTAATTTTTGAAATTGGGCTAGTTGCATATAGGGTAACAGTATGTTCAATGAAGAATATGTAGGTACATGACTAAGTCAACCATTTTTGGCTGAAAAGAGCAATAGAAGGGTCTCCACGACTGGTTTTATGGGCCATAAAACACTTTATGACTCATACACCATCTCGTAAAGATTTCCAGTTAGCAAAAAGTTGTGCACTCCTATCCACGATCCAACCTTACAATTTGTAGATCAAATTATGGGTTGTGAATGGGGGCTCGTGGACCCTATGTAAGTTTCCTAAAAATATTCTAAGTGTTGAGGGTTCCATGACCAACTCTACGAGCCGTAAACCACTTTACGACTCGTAGACTGGTCTGTGTAACCTAGTCCTGAAATCTATGGGGTGGATGTTCTATGAAACCATGGTCGTGAAACACTCTACGGCCTGTAATCGGGGTTTTGTAGAGTCCAAGCTTCTTAACTTTTTAGTTGACCCGTTCAAGTTATAAATAATGGGCTCAAATTATTTTGACCCCATTCTTAACCTAAATTACAAAAATAACCCGGCCAACTCCTCCCCCTCATGAATCTGACCACCGACGGTAGCCGTACACCTATTTTTCGACTAGTTTCCAGGAACCTAGGGTTTAGTTCCTAGACACCGCCTTCATTTTCTTCTACTTAATCACACATCTTAGTAAGTTTTCAGTTTAATTTGCCTTGTTTTGTATGATTGAATTGGACAATGTGTTGGGAATAGTAATTTAGCCATGAAATCCACGTTTGAATGATATGTGTTAATTGAATTCGGGTTGCCCATGCATGAATGTTTGTCTAAATCCGGAATTAGGTACTTATGCCTTATTTGAATGTTTTGAATAGTTGTTTGTGCCTATTGATTCACTCACGATGTGTGATTAAATAATTTTGTTAGTGAATGGGCGGGTGATGAGATTGGTGCATGATCTAGTTGAAACGATCACAAGTGGTTGGATTATTAGGGTGAACATGCTTGATCATTTTTGGTAGGTTATATGTGTGTATAACATGTTTGGGGTCTTGGTTGTCATTTGCGAATCATGCGGGTGTGTGCATTTTTGCTTCGATGTAATAGAATAATTGTTGAAAAAGTCGAATGGGATCCCTTGTGATGGGCTTAGAAACTCGGGTGACTAAGTTTTCTTGCTTACGAGTAGCTTTTACGACCCGTGGATTATTCCAAGAGTCGTAATTTCCCCTCATGCAAAATTCCATAAACTTAAAGTTTCTAAGTCTCCGTTAGACGAGACCTTCTACGAGTCGTAATTCACTTTACGGCTCATAGATAAGTCTTGTAGATTCTTTCCTGCAATAAATTTACTTACTGGGATTTTCTATGATTCATAAACCCATTTACGAGTCGTACCTTATCTCATAGACTTTTCCAGTAACAAATATTATTTGAAACTTTGTTTTAAAATCTCTTTACAGCTCGTAGTATCAACTATGGCCCGTAAAGATGCTTTCGCGGGACTCATCTGCAACCTGATTCAAATTGTTTTGCGTTCCAATTTGTGATCTGTGATGCTAACCATGGTGCGTAAATGTTTATGTTTCAAGTATTATGGCCCCTAAAGCCAAACGAGATAAGATCAGGGCCCTACAGAGAAGGCTCAAAGATGAGCCTTCAGATGATGAGCAGGTCCCTACTCCGAGCGGATTAGTAGAGGGTCTTGAAGTTACTCCTGACCCAGAGGTAGATCCACCACAGACTAGAGCTGCTGCTAGGGCTGGGCAGACACAAGCTTCGCTCCCAAGTCTGATGAGGGAGACAATGAAGAGAGCGATTCTATACAAATGACTTCATCTAAAGAGGAGTCTAGCTCTGCAGCAGGCATTGAGGATGACTCAGAGACAGAGTCTTCCACATTACCTCTATCATCACCTCTAGACGCTCTATATAACCAGTGGTATGTCAAGGGCATGCTGGAGATATATGTAAGGCTTGCAACCGACAGAGTGGGTCAAGCCAGCCCACTCCATCTATGATGAGCCTCGAGTCATCTCAAACAGACTCGACAGTGTCCCCTATCTCCAGGACATGATGACTTGGTAGGGACTCTAGTGGCTTACACGTACACTTGCACGATACTCCTCGACCATGGTTAGGGAGTTTTATGCTTCTTATGCGGCCACTGTTTAGAGCACTCATCCTAAGGGGAAGAAACCCCTTGCTCAGCCCACACTGACTAAGATGAGAGTGAGGGGCTGGCAGGTGGATATATCGGAGGCCACTATCTGCCAGATGCTATTTGGACCAAAGTTCCGTGCCCCTGATCCACCACAGAGTTTGACTACAGGGTGGGGCCAACGAGGGACCCCCTGATTATGAAAGATCCAAAGCGACAAGCCACTTTGATGAGATAGGTGGATGGTTTTATTGTTGAGCAGGGTCCGTAACCTGCATGGGTCGCCACTCACTCGGAGCCTATTGTCAAGGCTTCGTTTAGTTTCCCTACCAAGTTCTAGTAGGCGGTTTTTCATTCACGCAACCAGCCTAGACTCATTAATAATACGTTGATCCCGAAGCATGCAGTTTTGGTTGCCAATATCTTAACTGGCTATGATATTAATTGGGCCCGCCTCATAGCCGATAGCACTAAAGAGGTCTACCTCCATCCCATTCCCGTGCTTGATATACAGGCTCTATCAAGAGTTGAGGGTTGAGAATTTACACCAGTTGGACCAGTTGATTGAGGCCCAGTGTACATTTGATCTCAACCCAATTAAGGCTGAAGAGAACCAGATGGCACTCCATCGAACACAATCACTACCTACGCCTGAGATGTTCTCCCCAACGCCACCGCTTGAGGGTTCACAGACTGCTACCACCATTGCTACTACTACTTAGGAGAGGCCTCCACGACCCAAGGTATATGAGGACGGGGGCCCACCACATCTATTCCTGTACCACAGGCTGCATCATCATAGTCTACTTTAGTGGGCATGGTATACGTGTCCATTGCATCTATATAGGCCTTGGCACAAAGGCTATCACACGTTGAGTCACAGTTGATTCAGCTTGTTCATCAGATCAAGCCATGGGTCCGTCAGGCTTTTTCAAACTCAGAGGGTCGGATGTAGGCATTCGCGATCGCTACTATTAAGGATCATATCTTTACTATGGATGATCTCATTAATGCCTCGAGGAGATGGTATAACAGAGATTGAGCGAGGCCCATCCATTAGATTTGTTGGTTATTCAGACAAAGATCCAGCAGCTCCGAGTTGACATGACAGCAACACTCACAATATCAGTTGCACTACCAGTGACTATACCTCTGGTGCTGGTGGTTGATCTATTTGCTCCTGATGATCCCATTTAGTCTTCTGACAAGAAGAGACCCTACCCAAAGAATGATGATCTAGATGAGATACGCTTACATGCGAGGCTTATAGAGGAGGAGAAGATCGAGCTTGTCTTGAAGAGATCGAGACACGAGGATGAGAGATGACACGCTCGAGAGTGTGAGGGCATGAGGAGTGTTGGCCCCTCTGAACAGAGTACTAGTGCTGAGCAGAATACCCCACAAGAGGAGGGTGGCTAGACTCAGCCACACACAGGCGCTTAGGCTCCCGGGTATGTTTTTTGACCCCTATATGTTTTATTTTGCTTTGATATTGTGTATTGGGGAC
This sequence comes from Solanum rostratum, assembly GCA_029948455.1. Classification (NCBI taxonomy): domain Eukaryota; kingdom Viridiplantae; phylum Streptophyta; class Magnoliopsida; order Solanales; family Solanaceae; genus Solanum; species Solanum rostratum. The sequence goes on from CM057048.1 coordinate 22,438,233, forward strand.
AATGCACATCTTTTTTATGAGGTATGGGTAGTTATGAGCTTCAGTGAAGTCTGAGTAGCTTGGGTCTATAACTAACCCAATTTTTTATCCTCGGGCTTTCTTGCCTATGTTCTTTTTCCTCATGGATATTTAATTTCTGTTGAATTGGCATGTTTAGGATGTTTAGATAGTATTTGTAGCATATAGTACCAATACTTGTGGCATATAGCATGTTTGTTGTGTACTATTTGGAAAATGATACCCATAAAAGATTTTATTTTGAGTAGTAGTTAGATAGAAACCATACATGTTTAGGTTGTGACAATGTTTGTTCTGATAAGTGACGATAAATTGCTATATGAAGCATGATCTAAGAGTCTTTTGATGATGATGTATGCAGTACCATGTGATTGTGAGCTTAATTTGCTAGATTCATATGTTTTGTCCTAATTCAGAACTTGTCTTGTTACTCTAAGTTATATTGTAGATTAATAGGATTAGAAAAGGATCTTAGGCCATTGTTCTTAATAAGCCCACTTATTCCAAAATGACCAACCAAAACTATGATATATACCTTGTTCCTAATTTTGAGCCTAACATATACCTACTCTTTTAAAACACCTGGTTAACCTAGACTTGTTAGTTGTAAAAATCCTAAAATTTGCCCTGGTCCTTCCTTGAACATTGTGCACCTTGACTGAGGCAAAAAGCCTAAGTTAAGGGTGGCTGGTGTAAGGGTGACACACAAAATTGAGGGGTGAATTAGTGATGTAGAGGAATCATGTACTGGGTGTAAGAAAAATAAGTGATGCCTTAGTTGTGAGCTAAAATGTAAAATGAAGTGCAGAAATAAGGCAAAAAGCTGAAAAATGAAAAGAAAGCACCCAAAAAGCTTGAAAATAGGAAAAATGGAGGATAGGGTGAAAATAACAGTGAATGCAGTGTCAAGGAGGCCTTTAGTCACTATGTTCCCATAATGTCATACCAAAGCCCCCTGAGCCTACATTATAAGCCTAGAAAGTCCTAAAGTGATCCTAGTCCAGTTAGTTGAAAGTCTTAATCATGAATATAGGGGAAAGCCTATGGTATTAGGTATGATGCATCAATATCTTTTGTGAGAGTGAGTGGTTTTGCATAGTCCCAAGGTTTCACATGAAAACATCATTGAGTGTCAGATATGGGACTTCTTTTATGAGGGCACTCACATTGCATTGTTAGCATTAGACTTGTTCAGTAATTGTGGATTGTTGATACTACCTCGCTTGTCGTAGTTGTGTTGTCACATGTACCAGGTTGTATTGGTTTTCTAGACAACGATTTAATCCTGTTTTGAAAAGTTGGTGTGGGTAACTGAATTTGAGATTTATGTGATGCATGTCATAGGGTTGAGGTCTGTGTGTTGTTGTATTATCTATATAGATTGAGTCCATCGCTTGAGGACAAGAAACAATTTTAAGTTGAGGGTGTTGATGTGCTGCCAAAATACAACACTTTCGATGCTTGAAACTTGAAATTTTGTGTGTTCTCAATGTGATGTTAGTTGATTTTATGTGTTTTTGTGTTTATATTTGCAGGATTACAAGTTGACCTTGATTTTGGGAAAAAGTGCAGATTTTCCTGATTTTTGCTGTTATACGAGACCCTCTACGAGCCATAGATCATTTTACAAGCTGTAGGGTGGTTTCATGAACAATTCCAGCGGGTGCTGTTTTCTGAAGTTTATTCTACGAACATGCAGACAAGCCGTAGAAGGTTTTATGAGTCGTAGAAGATGGTTCATGCCCTGAGGATCAGAGATTGGGACTTTTTGAAGTTCATCAGATGAAACCCCCTTTACGGGTCGTAAACCACATTACGAGTCGTAGAGGAGTATCATAAAGTTGAAGTCCTATCTTTCAGCAGTGGAGTACGATACCCCAATTACGGGTCGTGGAATGAAATACGCCCCATAAACCCCTTTCATATGATGTGCCGACCAGTTTTCCTATTTCAATTAGGTCTTGTATTGTACTTATTATAAATTGGTTTTTAGGTTTTTTTTTGCAAGTTTTGATAAGTTTTGAGAAGTTTTACTCATACTCAGAGAACTCAGTAATTAGAGAGAGAAAATTGTGAGATCATATTGGAGAGTCTTTGAGAACACTTGCATTTGAATTCCATCTTTATGCTTGTGATTCTTATTGAAGTTGGATTTGCTTGTTCTTAATTCTATTGTGCAGGTGTTCAATTATGTTTTCTCAATCCACAATTCTTGCATCTACACAAAGCATAAGTAGTTAAATCCACAACTAGGGTTGTGGGAATCATGAAAAACTGACAAAGTAAAACCAGATAATTCATAATTCTTGAAAGGTGTATATGCATGTATTAATTAACTCTCTACGTTTTACATGTTTTCTGTTGGTGGCCCACATTAGACCTGCCTAGGGTTACTGACTGGACTAAGGTATTAATGAATTGAAAAAGAGATTAATTAACAGGATTCGATTGATGTGTTCTCATCTGATCAACAAACTGGGCTAAGGTGAGATTGTATTGGGACTAATAGATAAGGGTTAGTAATGCACACTGTGGAGATTGGCCAAGTCACATAGTGAAATTCACCTCTCATTTTTTGACCAAAGGGTTTGGTGAACACAACTTACCGTCCTGCATGCTATATACTAGAAAAACAATTAGGTTATTCGGTGAAACTGAGTTGGGGAATCATAGGGAACACAATAATCTCAGTTCTCTCCATATTGACTTCTCTCTTGTATTAGTTAGTTTAGTTATATTTTTCATTGATTATTGCATGAACCGACCCCCCCGGGGAAGTAAGTCGGTTAACCATTCGAATTGTAATCATTGAATTCTCTTGAGTCTACGATTCCCTGTGGATTCGACCCTGACCTTTGTTAGGTTTAATTTCTTGACAACGACCACTTTATACCCTAAAAAGTAGATGTAACTTGGGAGACATCAAGATTTTAGCGCCGTTGTCGGGGAATACGGCTAGACTTAGTTAATTCATAGTGATTTGGGTGTTAATCCTTCTTTCCCACATTTTACATCTTGTTTTTGTTTTCTTTGCAGGGTATAAGTGTAGTCTATGCCCAACACATGAAGTCGAGGAAGACATTTGACTCCGTTTGATCCAGAGAAACATAAAACTTTGAGGAGAATGGCCCAAGCTAACACCAATGACGCGACCAATACAACTCTAAACAGAAACGAGAATGAGAATGTTGATCACGAGAACCCACCTCCTCTTGAGGTTATTGCTCCACAACCACAAGATTTTAATGCTAATGCTTATCAGTGGAACCAATACAGGCTAAATCCTATGGCTATGGAAGTTACTAGAGTTGTTTTGTTGCCACCACTATCGACAAACACAAAGTTCACAGTCTCAAGTGGGTTGCTTCAGATGCTGTAGAATCATGGGCTATTTGGGGGCTTACCATCAAAGGATCCTCATAGCCACCTACACAATGTTGCATTCATCTGTAAGAATGTGATGGGAACATAAAATTTGTTTATGGATGATGTGGGAATTCGTGTCTTCCCATTGTCTCTAACAGGCAATGTAGCATTATGGATATCTAATCTCCGCAGAGTTCAATCACCAGTTGGGCAGACTTGCAGAAGGCCTTTTTGGAGAGGTAATTCCCTAGATCGAAGAATCTCAAGTTGAAGGACCAGATCAATAACTTTGAGCAACTTCCTGGTGATTTGATCAGTACTACTTGAGAGCAGTTCACTAAATGCTTGAGGAGTGTCCCAGACTACAAGATAGTTAATGATGCCTTGGTGGAGATCTTCTTCCGTCCACTTGATGAAAAAAGTTAGGCTTGTGTTGACACTATCATGGGGGGCATGTTCTTGGATTAGCCATTTGCAAAGATCACAGAGAGGATGGAGAGAGTGGTCAAGACTAATTGTGCATAGGGGCAGAGAGACAGAGCATCCACCAAAAGTTTGTGCGTTATCAGTGTTGGTTCGAAGCAAGCAAAGATCAACGAAGAAATTATGCAAGAGCTTGCCTAAATTCGCACAGGTATGGTAGGTGATGATGAAGCAGAACCAAGAGCGAGTCAATTCAATGGTTCATCAATCTCCATGTGCACCCATGTACGATGAGCCTTATTATGATGAGGACACATGTTTTGTTGGTGAGCAGATAGGAGGTTTCCGGACCAACGTCCTAGGGTCCAATCCGGACTATTGGCGCCAAGGTCAAGGAAACCAAGGTCAAAACTTCAACAAAGATGGAGCTTACAGGGACAACCACAGAGAATATTATGATAGGAACAAGGGTCTAAAGAGAGATGCAGATTAGGGTCACAAAGATGGCTTCAAAAATAGTCCCTATGTGCCACCACATAACCATGACATAGGTGCAAGTATTTCCAGAATTGAGGAGATATTTGATCACCTATTGAAGAAAGCTGACACAAAATGAGACTCTGAGGGGTATGAAATCTGAGATTTCCAGCATTAATCAGAAAATTGGGTCTCATTTCATGGCTATCAAACAACTTGGTCAAGTGTTGACTCAACTTAATCAGCATTAGAGGGGTACACTGCCTAGCAATACAGTTCAGAATCCTAAGAATGAAGGGCAGTGTATGGAGGTTACTACTCGGGGTGGCAAAAGCATCATTGATTCTCCCATGCCAGTTGATGAGGATAATGTTCAAGAGGAGGTGGTTGCGGCCAATGATGCGGAGATAGGAGATGATCGTGGCAAGGATAGGGTGAGTGAAGCTGCTGATGCCCCGCAGAATTTGAAGCCCATTCCTAGGCCTCCTCCCCCCTTCCCTCAGAGAATCAAAGAGAGGGAGGAGGATCTAACACCCCACATCTTACATGTACTATTCCTATGCATATGAAACATGATATGGTGGGGTCAAATCAGCACACATTTTTAAAAGTGCTTCAATTTCATATTAGAGGGCTATATGTATGTCTACCATTCAAGAGGATCGAGTGTATATAAGTTTTAAGTCAAATTGAGGAGGTCGTGGCCTTAAATGATGTGAAAAAAGTGAGGTGCTTGTGGGACTTAGGAAGCTAACAGGTGAGTCACCTACGTGCTTAGCTTAAATAGGCTAGGTAGACGGAGACGAGGCACAACACCGAATTCTTTCAAGTCCGATAAAGAATAAACCCCGAGTTAAGGATGTCATTTGGGCCCATGGTTTGGCATCATAAAGGGACAACATTTTCAGCCCATGATGAATAGGAAAAGAGCCAAATTACATTCACAACTCAATTCACAAATAGAGCCCAACCTAAGTGGGTGTAAAAGAGAAATATTTATAGCAAAGCCCATCCAATTGAAGCCCAATAAGGCCCAAGAGAAAGGGCCAAGTTGCTGCATCACCACCTTAATAAAATAAGGCTTGAAATGCAAAATAAAGTCGGCCTAAAGTGGCCCTTTAAAAGGGATTAAAAACCTGCAAATTTAAGTCATTTTCACTTAGCCAAAAATCAGATTTCTTTCCAAGTTTCTCCTTGCTCTCTCTTCACTTTGTAAAGCAGCCAAGGCACACCTTTAGGGTTCTTAAAGAGAACCTAATCCTTGAGGGCTAAGGTAAGTAAAAATACCTATGGTTTAGCATAATTTTTCCATGAAAAACATGAGGAGTATGCTGGTTGTATTGTGCAGGAATTTTGGATAGCAAGTGTTCCAAAGATTGTTGTACACTTTTCTTGTTTATTTAGAGGCTTTTCTCTTGTTGGTTGGCTGGAAGATGAAGTAATATTTATGTTATAAATAAAGATTGGTTCTGTAGTGGTGAAATAAGGCTGCTGCACCATTTTTATCTTCCGCAAAAATGAGTTCTTATATGATATCTTAATTGCGCTGTTTGTAAGAATTTGTGGACCGAATATTGGGAATTGTTGTCTCATGTTTTCCATCTACTTGGGGACTATTTTTGGAATGTTTTGGGACTGTTTTTGTGTGTAAATATGTTGGGGACAGTTTGGTTGAGGTTGAAACAGATTTGGAATGGTTGACGCCGAAATGTAGCGAAAGGACGTAATGTTACGTTGCCTACTTGCGTGTTGGGTAGAGTTGGTATATGTTGTACTTTATGAGCTGTTGTAACACTGTTATGGGACTAAGACAAGCTAGATATGACATGTATAGGAGCATGTGTATTAGAAAATACGATTAGGAGTTGAAAGATTGAAAGAATACGCATTGGTTGCTAATTACGAGCTTGTTGCTCGGGTATTACTTTTGGGTGAAATTGGACTACCAAGATGTGTTTATTAGCTTCTAATACTATTTTTATCACCTACTATATTGTAGGTAAGTATTTGGAGGAAAAGGATACCTCCGAGGTAATAACGAGGTCGTACAACGAGGTATGTAAGGCTACTTGATTTCCTATTACTTGGCATGAAATCTAGGTTCTCCTTGGAACATAAAGGCACTTACCAACTCCGACATAACTAATAACTGTGTCTACACTCTTTACCATGTTCATATGTTCCCATACATAGCCATTGTCAAATCTGCATACATACTTGGATACCAAAGATACATGAGTTTCGTTTTACCAAGTAGAGTCCATGTGTTGTTTAATCTCCTACCCGTTTCGTTAGTTGTGTAACTCTCTTTTCATTGTGGTATTATCTTGTATAGTTGTTTATATGTCACATGTCATGTCTATGTTCCTACAACTCTAAATGTTATGACCATCAAAAGAATTATCTCAAAGTAAATAAAAGATTAATTGAAGTTGCTTATTGATGGGTGGTATCCCAGGGGTGGAAGAATCACCTAGCATGGGTCGATCCTATATTACGGGGGGTATCCCAGAGGTGAAAGGAAAGCCTAGCATGGGTCGATCCCCATATTGATATACCACTGATCATCTGGTCATTCACATGATATATTATGCATGGATTATACAGTAAAGAAAGGTAAAGTAATAAAAAGGAAATAAAGTACATGATTCAACAATATGACTAATGGTGGTCTTTTATCCTTAAACACCAGTGTGTGATTTCATTTGAGTTCTTATTTCATATACGGTACTTCCTGCCTTACATATTCAGTACATTACCCCATACTGACATCCCTTACGGGGGACCTGCATTTCATGTTGTAGGTACAGGAGCTACTAGATCTCCCCAATAGGAGTGCAGGACTTCCAGCTGATGTTATTGAGCTCCAGGTTGCTTCGGGGTTTTGTGTGTCTAGAGCTTATATTTTATATTGTATAGTTAGTCATGAGGCGGGGCCTGTCTCGACCCATATAGATATTGTTCCTTACCTAGAGGCTTTGTAGATTATGTAAAGTAAAGTGTGGTCAAGTATCGTACTTTAGACATCGTGGCTCCAACGGCCCAGTCTTATGCATTTCCTTTTGGCTTGTTAATATTGTTTACTTTTTTTGAAAGCATGTTGAGTATGGAAAATTCTTATAGTGTTCATATCAAGTGCATAGTTATATATTGGTTCTCCCGGGCCTTGTCGGCAACAGGTGCCAGTCCGCCTTAATGAGACTTTGGGCGTGACAAAGAAACGCAAGTTCAAGCATTTTCTCTCCGTGCTGGAACAACTCTCCATAAACATCCCTCTCATTGAGGCGTTCGAGAAGATTCCAGGGTATACGAAGTACATGAAAGACCTGGTTACTAAGAAGCACACTGTAAGTCAGGAGCTCTTCAAAGAGCTTCAACATTGCAGTGTTATTACTACATGGTCCTTGGTTTAGAATCAAGAAGATCTCGATGCTTTCACCATATCCTACACCATTGGAGATGTAGAGTTCGCAAGGGAACTATGTGATCTAGGCGCCAGCATTAATTTGATGCCACTTGCGCTCTTCAAGAAGCTAGGACTGGGAGCCCCTACTCTGACGAGCATGCGGGTGTTGATGGCCGATCGCACGGTGAAGAAGCCTGTTGGGATATTATATGATATGTTGGTCAAAGTTGAAAAGTCCATATTCCCCACAGACTTTGTGATCCTGGATTGGGAGGTTAATTTTGAAGTCCCTATCATCTTGGGGAGGCCCTTCTTAGCTACTAGACACACTTTGGTGGACATGGAGAAAGGCCAACTCAAGTTTAGATTTGGGAAAGATGAGGTCATGTTAAACATCTGTCAGTAGGCAAAGAAAGAGATTGATTTAAGAATGGTCTCTATTATTAAGACTGTTGATGACACTAAACCAGAATTACCACTTGAGGTGAGACCGGGTGTTGACACTTTGGAAGCATTATTTATAAACTTTGACAGTGATGACATCCCAGATTATGAGGAGATCAATGATTTATTTCCAGATGAGAGAGTGTTGGCAGCATCACGTGACTTAATACCATAGTTTGTAGACTATGCAAACTACTTGGTAAGTGACATTGTGTCATCCGATTTGAACACACATCAACGTCGGAAGTTCATGTCCGATGTAAGAAAGTTCTTTTGGGATGACGCAAACCTCTTTCGTGTATGTGCGGATGGGATTATTCATCGATGTGTTCCTGAGATCGAGATGATGAGCATACTTGAGGCATGTCACTCGTCATTGGTGGGTGGGCACCATAGTCGAGTTCGGACAGCGCACAAGATCTTACAATATAGGTATGATTGGCCCATCATCCACCAAGACACCCACGACTATGCCAAATCTTGTGATAGATGCCAAAGAGAAGGTGGTGTTTCCCGCAAAGATGAGCTCCCTCTAAACCCCATTATAGTGATTGAGTTATTTGATGTATGGGGTATAGATTTCATGAGACCTTTTGTTATCTCACACGAAAACAAGTACATCTTAGTCGTTGTGGATTATATATCAAAGTGGATTAAGGCCCTGGCACTACCCAACAATGAGGACAAAAGTTTCACATCATTTCTAAAAAAGAACATTTTCTCAAGATTTGGCACCCCTCAGGCAATTATCAGTCATGAAGGTTCTCACTTCAGCAATAGGCTTTTCAAGGGTCTCCTTGAAAAGTATGGGGTGAAACATCGGGTGGCGACGCCTTATCATCCTTAGACGAGCGGCTAGGTAGAGGTGTCTAATAGGGAAATTAAACAGATTCTATCCAAGACTGTGAATGCAAATTGGAAAGATTGGTCGCGAAAGCTGGATGACGCACTATGGGCATACCGAGCAGCATTCAAGACCCCTATAGGCATGTCTTCCTACCAAGTTGTCTTTGGGAAGGCATGTCATTTACCTATGGAACTTGAGCACAAAGCAATGTGGGCGCTGAAGCAGTTGATTCTGGATTGGAATGATGCAGCAAACTCTAGGTTGAGCCAACTCAATGAGCTTGATGAGTTTCGGTTGAAGGCGTATGAGAGTTCAACCTTGTACAAACAAAGAATTAAGCTACAACATGATCATCGCATAGAGAATCGCCAATTTGCGCTAGGGGACTTGGTGTTGCTCTACAACTCAAGATTAAAATTGTTCCCTAGGAAGCTCAAATCTAGATAGATGGGACCCTTTGGAGTAGCACGTGACTTTGCGCATGGGGTTATTGAGTTGGAGAGAAGAAATAGAGGAACTTTCAAGGAAAATGGACAAAGAGTCAAACTATACCTTGGAAATGTGGAAGAGATAAAAACGTGGATGAATGGGATCTAGAGGAAGTCCGAGTATTCAAGTTATCTATGTCGTGTCGCGACGATAAATCTGGCACTGCTTGAGAGGCAACCCAAAGTGTACACCGACACTTAGGTGCCCAGGTATGAAGTTTGACCCCTTATGTTTTGTTTTGCTTTGATTGTGTACATTGGGGACAATGCACATCTTTTTCGATGGGGTATGGGCAGTTATGGGCCTCATTGAAGTCTGAGTAGCTTGGGTCCATAACTACCCCATGTTTTTCCTGAGATTTTCTCGCCCGTGTTCTTTTTTCCCATGGATATTACTTTCTATTGAATTGGCATGTTTAGGTAGTATGTGTAGCATATAGTACTAATATTTGTGGCACATAGCATGTTTTTGTGTTTCGCGTAAAAAATGATATCCACCAAAAATTTTGATTAGTAGTTTAGATAGCAACCATGCATATTTAGGTGTGTTGACAATGTTTGTTATGATAGATGAGGATAAATTGAGATGAAAAACATGATCTAGAGTCTTTTGTTGATAATTTAGTCAGTTTCATGTGAGTGTGAGCTTAATTTGCTAAATTCATAAGTTGTGTGCTAATTCAGAACTTGCCATGTTACTCTAAGTTAGACTGTAGATTAATTGGATTAGGAAAGGATCTTAGGCCATTGTTCTTAATAGTCCACTTAACCTAAATGACCAATCGAAATTGCAATATATCCCTTGTTCCTAGTGTTTGAGCCTAACATGTACCTATTCTTTGCAAACAGCTCATTGACCTAGCCTTGTTAGTTGTAAAATCCTAAAATTGGTACTAGTTTTCCTTAAACATTGTGCACCTTGACTGAGGCAAAAAGCATAAGTTGAGGGTGGCTACCAAAAGTGGCCCTAGTTCTAAGGATGGATATTGTGCAGCTAAACTCAGGCCAAAGGCCTAAGTTGAGGGTGGCTGGTGTAAGGGTGAAACACAAAAATGAGGGGAAACGTTAGTGATACAGAAAAAGGAGAAAAATCAGGTACTGGGTGCAAGAAAAATAAGTGATGCCTTAGTTTGTGAGCTAAAAAAAATAAAGTGTAAAAGCGAGGTAAAAAACTGAAAAATAAAAAGAAAGCACCCAGAAAAGGTTGAAATAGGAGGAAGGGAGAATGAGATAAAAATAACAGAGTTGGTAGGGAAAAGTGTAGATAAACGTAGTGTTAAGGAGAGCATTTAGTCACTACATTTCCAAAAACACCATACCAAAGCCCCTTGAGCCTACGTTACAAGCCTAGAAAGTCCTAAAGTGATCCTAGTCTAAGTTGTTGAAGGTCTTAGTCATGAGAATAGGGTCAAGCCTATGGTATTAGGAATGATGCATGAATATCTTTTGTGAGAGTAAGTGATTTTGCATAGTCTCAAGGTTATACATGAAAACATCATTGAGTGTCAGATATGGGACTTCTTTCTATGAGGGCACTTACATTGCATTGAGCATTAGACTTATTCAATGATTGTGGATTATTGATAGTACCTCACTTTTCATAGTCGTGTTGTGGGTATCTTAGCTTGAATTGATGTGATGTATGCCATTGGGCTGAGGTTTGTGTGTTACTGTATTATCTATATAGATTGAGTCTATCGCTTGAGGACAAGCAATAATTTTAGGTTAAGGATGTTGATGTGCTATCAAAATACAGCACTTTTGATGCTCAAAACTTGAAATTTTATGCGTTCTCAATGCAATGTTAGTTGGTTTTATGTGTTTTATGTTGTATTTGCAGGATTACAGGGTTGACCTTGATTTTGGAAAGAAATACGGAAGTTGCTGATTTTTTGATGCAGTACGAGACACTTTACGGGTCGTAGATCATTCTAAGGGTCGTGAAGTGGTTTCATGGATAATTCCAGTGAGGGTCTGATTTTCTGAAGTTAATTTTACAAACATGTAGATAGGTCATGGAATGATTTACGAGTCATACACCATGGTTCGTGCCCTGAGAATCAGAGGTTGGGACTTTCTGAAGATTCATCAGACGAAACCCCCCTTACAGGTTGTAAACTACTTTACAAGTTGAAGAGAGGTTTCATAGACTTGAAGTCCAAATTTCCAGCAGCACTGTACGAGACCCCAATTACTGGTCGTGGAATGCAATATGGCCCATAAATCCCTTTTGCGAGACGTGCTGACCAGTTATCCTATTCTGTTTAGGACTTGTATTTTACTTATTATAAATAGGTTTTTTAGGTTATTTTTCATAAGTTTTCGCATAGTACTTTCAGTAACTAGAGAGAGAAAATAGTGAGATTACATTGGAGAGATTTCGAGAACACTTGTATTTAATTTTATCTTTAACCTTGTGATTCTCTTTGAGGTTGGATTTGCTTGTTCTTAATTCAATTGTGTAAGTGTTTGATTATGTTCTTCCAATTCATGATTCTTAAATCTACATGATGCATGAGTAGCTAAATCCACAACTAGTGTTCTGAGAATTATGAAGAACTAACAAGGTAAAACTAGATAATTCATAATTCATGGAAAGTGTGCATGCATGTATTAATTAATTCTCTTCGTTTTGCATGTTTTCTGATGGTGGACAACATTAGAACCCGCCTAATGTTACTAAATGGACCATTAATTAACAAGATTTGATTGATGCGTTCTCATCTAATCAACCAAACTAGGTCAAGGAGAGGTTGTACTGGGACTAATAGGCAAGGGTTAGTAATGCACACACTATGGAGATAGGTCAAGTCGCATAGTGAAATTCGCCTCTCACCTTTGACCAAATGGCTTGGAAAACTTAACTTACCATCCTGCATGTTACTCACTAGAAAAGAATTAGGTTATCTGGTGATACTAAGTTATGGAATCATGAGGAACACAATACGCTAGTTTCTCTCCATGTTAGTTTTTCTCTTGTGTTAGCTAGGTTAGTTTTATTTTCCATTGATTATTACAAAACCCTTCTTTGGGGAAGTAAGTTGGTTAACTACTCAAATTGCAGTCATTGAATTTTCTTGATTCTACGTATTCCCTGTAGGTTCGACTCTAACCTTGGTTAGGTTCTATTTCTTGACAACGATCGCTTTATCCTCAAAAAGGAGGTGTAACTTGGGCGACATCAACAAATAGTATGTGGTAATGCTTTAAATGTACCAAGTATGTGAGCAATATAATGCATGATATCATAATATGTAATTGACCAAGTAGCAAACATGCTAAGTATATCTTTGAAGTGCAAATATGAATCATGAAGATCCAAAGAACCTTAGTAATCATATGATTTCATGAAAAAATGTAAGCACTATAGTGCGATAATCATAATTCTTTGTAAGAAGACACAATTTGTAAAATGCCATTAGTCATAATGAAAATCATACTCATAGTAAAAGTCAAATATCATAAACCTTTGGTAAGTTCATAAATCATACTAAGAATCATAAATTTTATGAGGGAAATGTCATTAATTATAAAAAGAGATACTTTGAACATTGTGAGAGTTATCATTAACCGGCATAAACCATATGAGTTATAGTCTGGAGTCCCGATGTTGCCTCTACACCGCAGGAAAGGGGGAGATCACTTACCAAGGTAGACTCTATGATGTCTAACTGAATTCACTAAGCTACATAAAGGATCGATCCTCTATTAGAGAGACCCTCAAGTTATCGAGCCTCTACTATAGATGATCTTTTACCCTATAATGGCATATAGTAAAAAGATAATGGAATCTCACTATGGGTGTCATGCCTCTACTACGAATGAGAGCCAAAGGTTCGCTCAGTGCTAAGTAAACTCTCAAAGAAATAGAAATCAAAATCATAAATCATAAAGTTAATATCATGTGGGAGGATCCATCTCTACTATCCGTCCACTACTCATAAAATATAGTCATAGAATAGCTTCTCAATCTTGTCTTATTAAATGTGAGTATAGGCCTTTCATCATTATATGTTCTATCTTATTTAGAGTATCATAAGGGTCTTAGATCACTCTTTTTCATAAACTTGCTTAAAAACTTGTAAAATTCACAACTATGACTTATGGTAACATTTGGGAAATATATGAGTTCTCATGAAATCAACTTAAAAATCATGAAATAGGATTGAAAACATGTATAGTCATATAAGTTAGATAAATTCATGTTTAATTAAGAAGAATCATAACAATTGAAATCATAATTCAAGAAACCCACTTTGACTTTCATGAACTCAAAGATTAAATGAGAGAGGAATTTGCATGTAAAACCTTGATATAATCTAATTTATATCAAATCATCCATAATTTATGGAAATAATATTAATTTAAGATATAATTGAAAATACCCATCATCCATTGCATGAACCCTAGATAGGATTATAGAGAATTTATGAAAAACAATCACCAATTTCATGCAATAATCATCAGTTTATGTCAAAATACACTAATAAATCATAAGCCATGCGATTGAAAGAGGATTGATCAAGACCCACAATGAGATCATAAACCCTAATTAAAAAATGTAGAGAATTCATATGAAAATAGATGTCACAACCCGGGGTTAGGGCCTAGATGTGACATGGCGAATGGGAACCCGAGAGTCCCCAAACAAGCCTCAAGTATCTATATCCACATCATCGATTCAAGAATAATATTCAATAGTAACACATAGTTCTAAGGGAGGGGGAAATAGGACTCACGCTATGGGGCAATATGGGGCTAGGGACTTCCCACATTTTCACACAAAACATACGTATGGTCAATAGGAATTTCTCATAAATCATTCCAACAATACATAAGCAAGATACCAGTCATAACAAACGGATTTCAAAGAGTTTACATAGTGTCCAACAAATGCCTCTAGTCAAAGGAACATGGCCAAGACAAGTTTTGGGCTCACCCTCAAATAAGGAAGAATGTTCTGAATTGACATAAAAGAAAGGCAGTTGGCTCATCCTTGGAAGACGGGACTCACCACAGTATACTCTAGAATTGGACTATTCATCAACCTGTTGGCCTGGGATTGGACTATTCATCAACCTGTTGGTACTCAAAGTGCTCGGCCCCTACATGGTAAAATCATGTAGGCATAGAGTATGCATTAGTACGTTTGAATGTACTAAGTTTGTGGGCATGCAATGTATATGACTTTCCAAACCTACATTTCAATGTTAGGTGACAAAGGCACATAATATAGAAAGAATCGTATATTCAATGGAAATATATACAAGATGCCGTGAAATTTATGATACATGAAGTGCAACAATGCTCATATATATTGGGGATGGACTACAACCAACAAATAAAATTCATGCGAGTTATTACATGAATTAGTCCGATAAAGACCTCCCATCGGTAGGAGAAGATTACTTGCCAAAGGTAATCTATATCACATCTTACGAAACTCACCATTTAGGTGGATGGTCACCTTCCTTACGAAACTCACCATTTCGGAAGGATTTTTTCAGAATCATACAGAACATATCAGAATCATAAACGAATAATCATTCCTTACGACCCGGTCATGTCGATAATGGCTAACGTTCCTATGTTGGCACATAATACAAGGAAAAGGAGAGGGGCCTTGGGGATAGCCCTAACATCCCCAATCCATCGCTGCTAAGTCAATATCATCCCACTTTATACATATACGTGCTTTCAGGAGATACAATGCTCATTTCAAACTGTCAATACACATTTACGCTCAAATGTCAAATCATAGATCATAATCGTAATGCTCATGCAGGGAATAGCTCATTCACATATACAGAATGGTGCAAGCACCCATAATGCTTAATGATCCAGAATCATCGACATGTATATGATCACCTTTTTGTCATAGCCAACATCTTATCAGAATCATATCATAATCATTTCAGAAAACATAGTTGGGCTTAACCCACTTAATAATTTCCATATATCAATGTTCATGAATGCAATACAATGCATGATGTGGGGATAGCATGGGTAACCTAGATTCAAGCTAAAATCAATATCACAATATAAAATTGAGTAAATCCATATGTAAATCATAATATATATCATCCATGCATAAATCAACTTTAAAGGGGACATACATGTTCATACTTTATATCTCAATGTAAATCATCATAATAGTGATCAAAGTGAATTAAAATCATAGGTAAAATACAGCCCATACATTAATTAGATTTAATAAAATCAAATTGTGAAAATCTCATATTTAAAGTAGACTAGATTCATAAAATAGATTGATAGATCTTTGGGTCTTCTTGGTTGAAAGGGACCAAGAATCAATCCTACATACCTTGATTGAGGAGCAGAACTTAGCTTGAATTAGACTTCAATTGAACCCTAGCTTTGATTCTAGAGAGAGAAGAGTAGACAGGAATAGGGAGGTAATCTTATGAGGGGTAGAAGGTTTTAGGAGAATGAATTTAGAGGGGAGGGGATATCAGTTGAATTAGGGGTTTAGGATAAGTAAAAGGTCATAGTTCATAATTAAAATAAATCAAAATTACATAAACGTCATTTATGAAACAGATAGAAATTGGAACCGTCAGGTCCACACAGTCCATTACACGGTCCGTGAAACATCATACAGACCGTGAACAGTGGTCGTGATTCAATACTTAGAAACTTCACAGAGGGAAATCACACGGAGCTTAGGGGTACCACATGGACGACTACACGGTCCGTGTGACTCCACCCGGGCTGTGACATCGACAGTGTGATGGTACTTGAAATAATTTTTGCATGACAAAGTTACAAGATAGTACTTCCGTATTTAGAATAATTTTACGTAGTGAGTTACATCAAAAGCCACACGGCCCGTGACACATCACACGAACCATGTGAGTGGTCGTGTGCCTCACTTGGCCAAAATTCCCTTTCGTCTGAAAGTTTCCCCTACCGTGAACTGGACCGAGTGTCCCTTCACGGGAGGCCACACGGTCCGTGTAGCTTCAGATGGCCCATGTGGACCCTCCGTGGAGTGATGCCTGGCAGTTCACTTGGGACAATTCCAAGAGATTTGGGAAACGCCACTCGAAAAATCTGGTTCTTTATAATAGATTCATGCAATTATCATCAAATTATATCAAAATAGATCAATAATTTTAATTTAAGTCATAATTTATGAAATTGAGTAGAAATTAGGAAGACCCATAAAATTGCATACTTGAAATTAGATGAAAAAGTTAGGAATTCTTTGGGCTTCATGGTTGAAAGATACCCATGGATGAATACCCACATACCTTTAGTGTTTGCTTGAGAAGAACTTGAAAATCAATTGAGGAATTGACTTGATCTTCAATGAAATCTCACTTGAAGAAGAAGAAAGCCTTGAGAGAATTTTCTAGATAGAAAATTTTGTGAATTGAAAATTAGGTGAGAATTTGGAGGGCTTAGAGTAGTTAATATGATTTAGTCCCAAAAATCGTCTAGGTTCATTAACTAATAACAAAATAAGTAGAATAAGATCAAAATGCCCTTAATAAAAATTAAAATCGAATAGAAAAGATCATCCAGGTCCGCAACATAGACTAGATTTAGGATTATTCATTTTTGTCTAAGAATTTTCAGGTCAAAATTTGAACCATCGCACACCCTTCTTGTTAAGAAATTTTTCTTCAAAAATACTTGACCAAAAATTTCACCCGGACCATTTTTCTATGCTTTTTTCCTTTTTCTTCCTTGTTCCAACCTTCAAACTTGTAGGGTATTACAGTTATTCCTTGGTATAACCACTTAATTTTTATTATTCTTCCAACATCTTATGATGATTGATGTAAATTACAACAAATCAACTTGTCGGATATAAACTTGTTATTACAAATAAATGGGGCATTACAAATATGTCCATATAA
Source organism: Solanum rostratum (assembly GCA_029948455.1). NCBI lineage: Eukaryota > Viridiplantae > Streptophyta > Magnoliopsida > Solanales > Solanaceae > Solanum > Solanum rostratum. The sequence continues at coordinate 22,455,588 of CM057048.1, forward strand.
ATTATTTGCTCCACAAGCATCCTTTTACTAGTAATTTGGCAGGAGATATTAGAAAAAATAATGCATGTATTAACTTGATTTATTATTAATATTTTATTTAAAATATACTTTTGTAACTTATGTATAACTGATTCATGCGTGCATCAATTATACGCTCTATTTAATATTATGCTATGTATAACTAATACTCTATGCATCAGTTATACACTCTATTTAATATTATGCTATGTATAACTAATACTTTCTCTGTCCCAAAATATGTGTCATCTTAGCAAAAATAAAAGAAAATTCTAAAATAAGTGTCACCTTAGAAGTTCTAGACAAAAATTATATTTGTTTCAACTATCTTACTCTTATACTCCAACTTCTTAATAATATTCAATTTTCAAGAAATTAAATAAGGTAGTTTAGTAAACTACACATTGTATTTATTCATTGCTTTTCCTAATGTGACACTTATTTTGGGGTGAAAGGAGTACATGACCAACCATGATTTAACAAAGCAAGAGCTTTTAATGCATTAGCATGGTTAAAGATATAACTGCCCCTCAAATCCTTTTACACATCTTTTCCATCATTTTTGTAGATGATTTTTTGTATATAAATATTTCCTTTAGAAATGATGCAATGTATATTATTTTTTATACAACAATCCAAACATTACTTCAAAAATAATTGCAGTATAACTAATAGAGTTTAAGCTTTGTGCAGCTTAAGTGTATACTATATTCTACATCATCGAGTATAGTTGACCTAACATTGCAGGTTAACTATTTTTTTCTAAGTTTTCTTTTTCTTTCTCCTATTTATAACTTTATTTTATAAAATTTAAAATAACCTCCTCAAGTCATCTAAGCTAGATTCTCAGCCAAAATTTTCTCTCCATGTTATCTTTCTTTGCTTGTCTTTTTAACACCGTATTCATAACTCCTTAATGTGATAATTGAATTTTAAGATTTTGATGCAGATTTTCATATGATGTTTGCACTTTAAATGTTTCTTCGATTCTTTTTCTAAAAGAAATAAGGAAAAACGTAATATCATTTGCAAAGTTTTCACAAATTATGAATTTTGATGCAGATTTCTTTCTCTTCAAAATTAAAAAGTGGAAGCATGGAAGAATTACTTCTTGCAAGTTTAATAGTATTTCAAGTGATGGTGCTTATTAATTATGATTATTTTGTTAGAGAGAAATATGAAAAAAAAATAGATTTGATTTATATTCTAAAAGGAAATAATAACTAATTTAATTAAAGTACAATTAGGATTCTAATTTTAATATCTTTTTCCTAAATTTTAATTATATAAATCTAGTTATAATTATATTAAATTTACCTGATGGAGTAAAAGATTTTATACACTGAGAGTGTACAAAATCTAAATTCTAACTAATATACCATTAGTAAGGCAAGCATTATTCAACACTATTATTATAAATTGAGAAATTTTACAAATATAGATTACTTATTATTAGTAATAACAGAATTATCTAGATTTCAATAGATAGCAGTAGAAAGTTACATAGTATAACAAAAAAAACATGCATAAGTTTTAGCAAATAAAGAAAATCAAAAAATAAAATATTAACTAACTGATCATATAATGACAACTATTACTTCTTTAATTAAAGGATCTAAAACTGATTAAATACGCATCTCATAAATATCGCCTAGTAAATTAAAATTTTATAACTATTCCTAATCAAGTTTCATAAATACAATATATTGCTTTTTTTTTCATTCCTAGTGTGTGTATATATATATATATATATATAATATATGATTTATTTAGAAAAATATTTTAGATTTTTCACCTTGCAGATTTTAATTAATAATACAAAAAATAATGCTGAATGAATTCCAATGTACAAGTAAAAGAAAGTTCTCTGTATTTTTTTGGTATTCTTTTAGTTATTTATTTTGATTATAGTTATTCATGATTGTTAGAGATTCAAAATTATTTTTTATTTTGATTGTAAATTATTTTTAGGGATTGGATACATCCATTTAATGCTATTTTTACCAATCAGTTATTTATGAAAAAAAATTATATATTTATGATGTCTAATATATTATATGTATTTTTTTATTTGGTCCTTTATTTATGATGTCGATCATAACTAATTTAAAATACAATATAAAAATTGATTTTGCTCTGATCCAGATATTCCAAATATATTAATACATTCAATTAAACAGAAAATTAGTATTGCAATATCTTAATAAAATTCAAAATTATATTGATTCAATACACATGTAGAATCATTTTTTCAAACATCAATTATTATACCTTCTTCAAACATAAAATTAGTTCTTCAAATTTTTAAATGAAATTAACATTTATATTGATTTAATACACATAAACTAAACACAAAGTTAATCTTTGAATTACCTTAATGATATTTAAATTGATACCAATTTAATATTTAGACATAATTGTACCAAGTATATTTTAATGAAATCCAAATATATATCGATTTAATTCACATAAATCAACTTCTTCTATTTTAAAAAATTTCATTGAATTTTTAATTTTTTTTAATATATACCAACATAATACAGAACTTTAATTAATCTATCAAAAGTATAGATATATTTTAGTCGATTTTAATATTTAGTTCATACAAAATTTATGTAATTCGATCTTAATTTTATACCAATATTAAACACATTTATATAGAGAGCATGATGCTTAGATTCATATCGATATTAAACACATTATATATAAGAAATGACTCCTAATTTTATAATAACATTAAACATTTTATTTAGAGGAGATGACTCCTAATTTTTTTTAATATATATATCGGCATAATAGTGAACTTCAATTAATCTATCAAAGTATTAATATACTTTAGTCCATTTTAATATCAAGTTCATACTCCATAAAAAATGATAAATAAATATTTTTTTTAAAAATGATCATTGATCAGGAAGACTACCGAAAAAATAATTTTTAAAAAAATTATATAAAAAGAACTATAAATAAAGGAACAGATAAAAAATATATATATAATATATTAGACATCATAAATTAAAAAAAATCCATAAATAACTGACTACTTAAAAATAGCATTAAATGGGAGAATGCAATCCGTAAAAGATGATAAAATTAAAAAAAAAATTAAAAAAAAAGTCCTAATAGGACTCATAGATGATTGTTGCATAATAAATGGCAAAAACTTTACTTTTCTGCCATTACTACTAATGTATCATTACTTGTAATATATTTTTAGGCTTAACTCGTAGACACTTAAATTTGTTCTCATTTTTCAATTAGATACCTATAACAAGTTCCTAATAGACACCTCAACTGCTAAGATTTGATCTATTAAGCACTTTTATCATACTTGACACTCTCCGCAGTCTTTTTTCATGTCAATTGTACTTTTTTTTTATTTTCAATTTTTAGGACCTCAACAATTTATTTTTGGCTGAAAAATTAAAAGAACAGTATTTTTTTTTCATAAAAGTAGGTTCTCAAAATTCTCCGTTAACCATGTGCGAAAAAAAATTATTGCAATTTTAAATAAAAAATTATTGCACATGGTTAAATGAGAATTTTGAGAACCTACTTTTATGAAGAAAAAAAAAATTTTGGACATCAATAATTTATTTTTGGCTGAAAAATTAAAAAAACAGTACAATTAACATGAAAAAAGACTATGCAGAGTGCCAAGTAGGATAAAAGTGTTTAATGGGATCAAATCTTAGCAGTGAGGTAGGTGTCTATTAGGAACTTGTCTTAGTTTAGATGTCTAGGTGAAAAATGAGGACAAATTAGGTGTCTGTTTATGAGGTAAGTCATATTTTTAGTACATGTATAAGCTGTAATAAATAATATAAGATATACATATGGATTTCCTTATAAATTCTACCAAAGGACTTAATTTGCAAGATTTTAAAATTCACAACCTCTCAGTCCCTCAAAATTTGAGTTACCTTTGGCTTCATCATGTAATTGGGCCTAATTCACTAAACATCCTCATATGCAATTCCCTTGGTAGCTTTTTAGGCAAAGAAAAACTACTCAAATAATGAGTCTAGGAATTTTCACAGACTTAGTCTTTCATCTATACTTATCATAGCTAATTAAATTGTTAAAACCCTGCTTCTTGAAAATCCTATGCATGGCTAGTTTAATTGGGAGTATTTGGTATCTCATTTTTCATCATTTTGTCTCTATATTGCAAAGGAACATTAAGAGAATCATGAGGGACCTCCTCTTTTTTGACCAAATTCAGTTCACTCAAGTAAGACATCTTATCGTCTAATACTATAAAATATAGAACTAGTCTTAGGATGATCAAAATTTAAGGCCACTTGTCCTATATCATGTCAAATTGAATCCCAAGTAGAATCGCCAAGATGATGGAAAACAAATTTAGTTGTCATTAAAACTTGGAAATATTGTTCTATCTGTATATAGATATTATCTCTGTCTCAATTTATTTGACACTTTTCCTTTAAGTTAGTGTCAAAAGAAATGATATATTCCTACATTTAACAACAATTCAATTTTTAAAATATCCATTTTAACCTTAATGAGATGATTTATATTCATACAAATATTTATGACTTAAATCTGGTAAGTCAACCAACAGATCATATAAATAAATTGGGATGGAGGCAGCATTGTTTCATCATTTTAGGAAAAACCAAAATTCAGGCATATTAGTCCAAGTGTAAGTGCACATAATCACTCACCAATCAATTATCAAGGGTGAACAAATCATTGTTCAATATAACCACAAAAGTCTAATCTTCTTCTTCTAGTTTTAATTAAGGAGCTTTGCTGGTCACATATATGTTAAAAGGGATTATATTAGTCATTTTCCACACAAAGAAAGCAAGAAAAAAACAGAGAGTGAAATAGTGAGAGAATTGATCATACATCTACTTATGTATTGAAGAAGGGTGAGTTGCTCATAATCTGCTTGGCCAGTGCCGTTGGTTTGAACGTGTATTCACCACTTTTGCATTTCCTAAAACATTGAGGCACCACTACTCGGTTGAAGTGAATCATTTTATGCTGAGAGAATAGTTCCATAACGTCAACTACTCAAGGAAAATAATTTTCTTAGTCATAAACTCTAAACTCAATCTATTCTATCTTCATCTTTTTCCTCTTGTTTCACTATTTTTCAGATTTTATTTTTAACCACAAATAATAAATATTTAGTAATAATTGAGTCAATGTCATCATACTCAAAGTCGCTAAAGCTTCTATGAATATTTTTATACAGTGATGCTAATAAATTCTCATATTTATTATTGTGCTAAATATATTATAGAGACAATTATAATACTGCCATTAAATATTTTATTTGTTATAGTATAATGAGATGACTATAGTTATATAAATATTTACAATTTATTATAGATCGTAAATTTTAAAAGAAGAATTTTTCTTTTTAAAATTGGTACCAAATAAAATAGAAGAAAGTAAATTTTAGAACTTTGGCCAAATATGCCATCAAACATGCCAAATTGTGTGGGGGGGAATGTGTTGGGAGGGTCTGTTTGGGTCCTACTGCGCATGCTCATGTCCATAAAGTTTGATTTTATTCAAGGGACTAGGAACATGATGGACTTTGACTTGATTATTATAAACCAAGTGCTTCAATTTTTGTTCTTTACTTGAGCAAATAAAACAGTACAAGTGGTGGAACTTGTCATATCATAAACATTTAGGGGTTTTATTTTGAATTTATGCTAAAAGTAAATAGTATATAACTATCTAGCTAGTAGTAATTATAGAAATAAATTGAATTTGTTAAGTTAGAGAATCAGTAATTAGTTGTAAATGTAATTTTTTAAGTTAGAGAGTAAAGTAAGTAACCTATTATATCAAACCAAAGTCATTAAATAGTAAAAATATTTTTTTTTACATCCAACGTCTATATATTTTTCTTGTTTTTAAAATAAGTATTTTTTCTGTTAATGTATGTAACTCACTTTTTTTTCTAGTCAACCTGAAAAAGAATGATATAATATATATATATAGTAACAATTTTTTTTATAAAAGTATTTATTTTATCTTTTATGAAATAATTTATTATTACATAAATATCTGTGACTTATTTTAAATGATAAGTTTGAAGTAGTTAAATTTGGTAACATGAGAAGGGGCGGAGGTGGGAACATATGGGGTCTGCCTCTCTTCAAAGTAAAGAGTGGTGGTGGGTAATGATATAAAATTTTCAAAAGTGGCCACCGTCACTCTTTTTAGGTTTATTTCTCTCATTGTGTTCCTTTCTTTTGTGCTGATTGGAGTGCAAAAGCCAAATTTTGCGTTTTATAATCTTACCAACAACTATTTTGACTTACATTCATAATCATTCAATCTTTTGCTATTTTCCCCCATTCAATATGACAACGCCTTTTGAATTATGCCTTCTCTAGCTGTGTTGATATTTGCTTGTAAATATTCAAATTTTTGCTACTCATCATTTCACATTTTAGTACTCTTTGCGTGATTTAAATATGAGGGTGATTAATACATGTGTTTAATTATGTAGGAGTTTAATGGGATTAAGATGAAAATAAGTTATTGGAAGCAAAAATAACAAAGTTGGAGAAAACACGTGTGATTGAAAGGTGGATTTCTTTAATTTTAAGTTTATGAATTTTCCTATTGATGTTTGATTTGATTATATATTCAATCACATCTTTAATTATTTAATGGGATCCTTACATAGATAGCTGATCAGATTTGTTTTCTATTTTTTCTAGATAGTAGATATAGATTATATATTAATTATACACTTATTACCCAATGAATTACGCATATATGATATATTATACCTTCATTAGTTATCTTTAGTTTAAACAATTGGAGAAGCGTCTATTTGAATTAATTCTTCTTTTTTTTAAAAAAAAAATTATTCAATCAGCAATTATATATTTCTAACAATTTTTAATTGAACTTGAAAACTATTTTTCTTAATTGCAATTTAATTGAATAGAGCAAGTCTTGAACCTAAGATGTGTCACACCCCTATTTTTTGTAGGTGTTTTAAAAAAATAGAGTTTTTTCAATTAAAGTAAAAAGAGATTATTTTATTATTTAAAGTGGTAGCTTGGAATTGAGTTTTGGTGTTCCAAGTCACCTTTTTTAATCCCTAATCAAAAGAAAATTGACTCTTTATTTTTAAAATTTTTTTTGGTCTGCGAAATAAAAATTCGGGTAAGAAATTCTATTGATCGAGGAGAAGGTGTTAGGCACCCCTGAGTCCCATGGTTCTAGCATGGTTACTTTATTGATTTATGTATAGCTTAAGCTAATTTTGAAAACATTATATTTCCTTGGTTTTACAAAATTTTATTTACTTACCTTCTTCAATTTATTTGAAATTCATTTTAAAAACTATCATATTTTATTGGTTCGTGGTGTATTGATAGCAACTTTCCAATCCTATCGCGAATTAATTATCACTTTGTTGTTTTCAAAAGAAAGTTTATTTAATAAAGTTTGAGTCCTAATGTTTGTCTATTATTATTTATCAATCTAATCATGCTCTTAAATACAAGGTCCAAAAATTTTATTTATTTATTTATTTTAGTCATTATGACTTATGAAAAATATAATTTAAAAATTCAATATTAATCACATGGGTCAATATAAACTTGCTAATAGTATTTTAAAAAAAAACTCATTACTCAAATGAGATGCAAAGAATGTTACAAATTTTGTTTATGTTTTTCTTTTTTAAGAAAAGTGAATACAATTTATTAGAAACACAAAATATATTTTCATACAAATTTTGTACATGCAACACTAGTATGAACATGTTAAGAATTATGACTAATCTTTTATTTTCTTTATTTTATTCATTAAAATGAAAAGAAAAACATATTTTAATTTAAACAAATATTTTACATAATGATTCAGTCATTGATTATTTTCGTCATTTATGTTTATTAAATCGTAAATACACACAACACTACAAAAAAATTGACTATGAAAATAAGAGTAGACTTGGACAATGGATTTATTCAACATGAAATAAACTATCTAAGAATTTTACATTAAATTTAATAATATAAAATATCTAAGCAAAAACTTGATAGGAAAGATTTGAACACAATGTCAAAGAATATTAATGGGTCAAACATATACAAAATTTGACAACTTTAATAGATTGTAATCATATTAAATTGGACAAGAGAGATAAGTGTTGCCTCTTGTGAAGAATAATTTACAAAGAGTAGACTACAATAGGAACCACGAATCCGAAATTCCAAAAGCAAACCTTAAACTCAACTTTTATTTTCTCTAATTGTGTTTTCTGAGAGTTTTTTTTTTGTGTGTGTGTGTGTGTTTCTTGTGCAAATTTTTTGCTAAGATTTTTCCTAAATGTGTATAAGATGTGTGTGTAAAAGAAGAAAGTAGTAGATGATTTTTTTTCTTGTTTTACCGTGTGTGTGTTGTCTTGTATGTTTTTTTTTTGTGTGTATGTGCTCCCTCTTTGTGTGTAGTATATAGAGGGAATATGTGAGAGTGGAAAAGTGAGAGTAGTGTGGGGGCATTGTGGGGTAGTTTGGGTGAGTGAGTGAGGAGTTGGAATTAATGGGTAGTTATTTTTTTTAAGTTTATTTATTTTATTTTGTTTTGTTTTTATTTTGAAAGAAAAAATATATAAAAATATTAGAAAACTATTTTAAATTAATAATTTATAGAAAGTTAACTAGTGAATTTTGCAACTTTTCCTTTAACACTTGACGCAAGATTTTGAGAACAGCGACTTAACACAAGTACGATGGGGTGACGCGATGGATCATAACTTTACGAGGAAAAGTTTTGTCTTGAAGAGGGAAAAAAGAAAAGAAAGAAATAAATAAAAGCATCAAAGAAATATATATATGAACGTATGTAGTGATTTTAAGGAATCATAATATGCGTTTCGACCTATACATTTTGATTCATCCAAATAGTCTAAATCTCATAAAACAATGTTGTGCCTTTCAACTTGGAGTAGAATTCTCTTTCCTTTTTCCTTAACGTTGCCTTATGGTGCCATGGGGTTTTCACCTATAAGACTCTCTCATTTTGTAATAGGATACATCTGTGAAACCATACTTTGAAACTCCTTGAAGAGTAATTGAGAGGTCGTATTGGGACACGTGAGAAAAGCTTCTAGAAAGAGTTACAACTTTGGAACCATTAAAGTATGTCTCAGCTTTGAACACTCAAGAGCATATATATATATACACACACACACACACACACTACGTATCCTTTTAGGAATCAGGTCGCACATAGTTAGATCGAGGTTTTTTTTTGCGGTTTCGAAGAGGGAAATTTTCGAAAAGGTAGGTGGTGTTCGAATAGAGGATGACAAACCTTCGTCATCTCTTCTTGGAAACGCTAATCACACAAATGTCAAACCAAGAGTATCAGATATAATATCTTTTGACCGAATCTGCATTAACCATTATGTCGGCTATCTTTTCCTCCGTATCTGCCAATTGCAAAACTCCTTTTGGTAACACTTGTTTAATGATACCACTGGCCGAAACAGATTGCCGTCAATCGTTTTTCATCTATTAATACTAATTGCTCCAACCTTTTCTTAACCCATTGTGTATCATCAATTTTTACTTCAACAATGATTCAAAGCAAAGGGATTTCAACTTCTGAAGGTATGACAGCCTCAGTTCCATAGAGTAATAAGTAAGGAGTTGCACCGATTGATGTACGAGTGGTCGTGCGATATCCCAAAAGAGCAAAAGGTAATTTCTCATGTCACTGTTTGGATCCTTGGACCATTTTCCTAAGGATCTTCTTGATATTCTTATTTGTTGCTTCTACAGTTCCATTTGCTTTAAGTCTATAAAGGGTTGAATGGTGATGGGCAATTTTAAATTGTTCGCAGACCTCCTTCATTTGGTGGCTATTAAGATTCGCCACATTGTTTGTGACAATGGTCTTCGACATACCAAAACGACATATGACATTGGAATGGACAAAGTTCACCACTGCTTTCTTGGTGACTGCTTTAAAAGTAACAACTTCTACCCACTTGGTGAAGTAGTCAATGGCAACTAAAATAAATCGATACCCGTTAGAAGCTTTTGGCTTGATTGTCCTAATAATGTTTATGCCCCAAGCAACAAAAGGCCAAGGAGCAGACATAAAGTGTAACTCTGAAAGGGGTGAGTGAATCAAGTCACTGTGGATTTGACACTGATGACACTTTCGAACAAAACAAAAGCAATCTTTTTCCATGGTCAACCAGTAGTATCCTACCCGAATAATCTTCTTTGCTAAGACATAAACATTCATGTGTGGGACGCATACCCTTGAATGTACTTTAGTCATGATCATTTCTTCTTCTTGAGAACTCACACATCTTAATAAATTCAAGTCTAGGGTTCTTTTATATAAGACTTCCCCACTTAGAACGAAAACACTGGCAAGTCGCCTAATAGTCTTCTTTTGATCTTTATTGACATGCAATGTATATTCTCTTTCTTTTAAGAACTGTTTGATGTCATGATACCATGGTTCACCATCTGGCTCTACTTCAATTGTATTACAATAATCATGCTTATCCCTGATTTGAATCTAGGGGATTGATATAAATGTTGCCTGGGTATGGAAGCATTGAGGCTAAGGTGGCTAAAGCATCAGCCAACTCATTGTGGGACCTGGGGATATATCTGAACTCAATGGACTTGAACCTTTTGCTAAGATTCTCTAAACAGTGCTTATATTGAATGAGCTTAATGTCCCGAGTTTCCTATTTGCCTTGAGCCTGTCGAATGGCAAGTTGGAGTCCCCCAAAACCACTAGCTCGTGCATATCAAAATTTATTTCCATATTTAAACCCATAATGCAAGCTTAGTATTACGTTGTATTATTGGTACGAAAGAACCGAAGGCGTGCAGTGGCGGGATAATGGTGTCCAGTTGGTGAAATAAGGACTGCTCCAATTCCTACTCCATTGATGTTGGCAACTCCATCAAAATATAACTTCCATATTTGGCTATCACCTAACCCTTCTTCCTTAGAAACTTTAATCTCTTCATCCGGGAAGTAGGTGTCTAATGGATGGTATTCATTATTAACTGGATTTTCTGCTAGATGGCCAGCCAATGCTTGTGCTTTCATGGTGGTGCGAGTAACGTACACTATGTCAAACTCCGTAAGTAAGATCTGCCACTTTTCTAGTCTACCCGTTGGCATCGATTTTTTAAAAATATATTTCAAAGGGTCTATTCAAGATATGAGATAGGTTGTGTATGACAAAAGATAGTGCTTCAATTTTTGAGCCACCCAGATTAAAGCGCAATATGTCCTCTCTAAGAAATTGTATTTTGCCTCATACTTTGTGAACTTCTTGCTCAAATAATAAATTGCTTGCTCCTTTTTGCATATGGCATCATGCTGTCCTAGAACACAACCGAAGGTATTATCCATCACTGAGAGATATAAGAATAAAGGCCTGCCAGGATTCGGAGGGACCAGAAGACTCATGACTTCAGTCTTATTCTTCAGAAGAATAGACTTTATCTTGGAAGGATCCAGTTCAATGCCCCTTCGACTAAGTATGAAACCTAGAAGCTTTCCTGAAGGCACTGCAAATGCACATTTAGTTGGATTGAGCTTAAGGTTGTACTTTCGTAATCTTTTGAAGAATTTCCTTAAGTCACGTACATGATCCACTTGTATTCTAGATTGAATGATGACATCATCGACATATACCTCAACTTCCTTGTGCATCATATCGTGGAATATGGTGTTCACAGCTCTCATATAAGTTACCTCTGCATTTTTAAGACCAAATGGCATGACCCTATAACAGTAGGTCCCCCAGGGGTAGTGAAAGCAATCTTTTCTGCATCATTTTCATCCATGAAGATTTGGTGATATCTAGCATAACAGTCCACAAAAGATTGAATCTCATGTTTGGCACAATTATCAGCTAGCATGTGAATGCTGGGTAATGAAAAGTTGTCTTTTGGACTCGCTTTGTTTAAATCCCTATAGTCAACGCAAACTCTGGTCTTCCCATCTTTCTTTGGCACTGGCACAACGTTAGCCAACCATATAGTGTATTGGACAACTCTAATCACATTCGCATCTAATTATTTCATAATTTTCTCTTTAATTTTATCATTCACGTCTGTCTTGAACTTTCTTTGCTTTTGTTGGATGGGTGAGAAATCAGGATATGTGGGAAGTTTGTGAACTACTAGATCAATAGTCAAACTTGGCATGTCATCGTAGGACCAAGAAAAGATATCTCTATATTCAAATAGAATTTGAATTAGTTCATCTAGGGTATTTTATTCGACATGAATACTTATTTTTGTCTCTCGAGTTTCTTGTCGAGTTCCCAAATTGATTACGTGAGTTTCGTTTAAATTGGGCTTAGGTTTATTCTCAAATTGGTCCAATCCCTTTTTATTTCTTCATGTGCTCCATCTTCATCATATTCTTCAAGATCTTGATTCATTGTTTCGAGATTAGAAAATTTTTCAGGATCTAGACATAAACTCCATATCATGTCATGTTATTAAAGTTGGTATTAACGTAACTGAAATGAAATAAAACTAAAATCAGAAAAGCGAAGAGACATGATAGCATTTTACTAGGGAAACTAAAACTTCATTAAACTGGATTGAAATGATAAAGTACTAACATGGAATAAGAACAACTACAACATTTAAATTACAACCTAAAAATAGTCCAAATGTAGGAAAAGCTGCAAAATAAACTACCAAAACTCCTTCCTGGTGGGGAGAGAAATGACTTCCTAATTGTTGAGTTAGACATTGGGGCTGAAGAATTGCACATTTGCATGACTGGGGCCTTCGTCCATATGAGCCATGTTCACTTAATAAAATATCTCCTTAAGACATTGATAGATTTCATCCACATCGTTTTGGGAAAATGGGTTTGGACCCTCATCGCATTGAGATTTAGTGAAAGACTCAACAATATGAGCAATCGGCCTTGGCAAACTCCAAGCCTTTTTTCGTGCTCCTTTACCCATTTTCTGTCAACTTTAGTTGGTTAAAACCAAATCCAAATGTTTCCTGATTGCCCATTGGATTGATAGGATCTACCCTTCCTTGAAACGACAATCCCAGTCCCTTTCCAAGCTCATAACTATTTTGCATCATTTGTGTTTCCACCATGAATAAGTAGAGGAGAGATGAGGTTTTGGTATAGGCTTCCCTTCCATAAGCTGATTGACCGCCACTATCTCGAGGGCCTAATAATTGAGGAATTCATATTCTTTTTTGGCCTCGATGCATGGTGTGGAAGGGTCTCGATACATCGGGAGGTTATCTTCATCATGGACAATGATTTCTTGTTTGTCATGTTCAAATTTGACCATCTGATGCAAAGTAGATGGTACAGCTCTGGCCACGTGGATCCACGGCCTTCCCAAGAGTAAGTTGTAAGATGTGTTCATGTCTATTACTTGAAAAGTAATTCCAAACTCCACCAGCCCAATTGTCATGGTCAAGTAAATTTCACCAATTGTGTCTCGTTTTGCTCCACCAAATACTCATACACATACATTGTTAGTGCGAATTCTATCAATGTTAATCTTCAAACTTTGTAATGTGGAAAGAGGGAAAATATCGACAACTTATCCCCCATCAACCAGGACCCTCTTCACATAATGTTCTTCACATTTTACAATTAGATGCAGAGCCTTGTTGTGCCCAGACCCTTCCAAAGGCAATTCATCATCCGTCAATGTGATTCTATTTACCTTAAATATCCTACTGGCTATCTTTTCCATGTGACTTACCATGGTATTTTTGGATACGTACGCCTCATTCAGAATTTTAAATAATACTTGGCGATGCTCCTTGGAATATAGGAGTAATAATAACAAGGAGATTTGGGTAGGGTTTTTCTTAACTGATCGATAATAGAATAATCTTGAGCCTTTATCTTTTTCAAGAACTCCTCAGCCTCTTCTTCAGTGATAGGCTTTTTCATTGGCTACTGGCCTTCTTTTGCGTGCTTGGCTCCTCTTAGTTCCTCTGAAGCATAACACCGTCTAGAACGAGTCATACTATCTACTTCATTAATCTCTTCGGCGATCTCTTTCCCCTGTATGTCACAATGGTTTTGTTGTAGTTCCATGGGACAGTTTTCATGCTTGTGATCGGGAGTACTTTTGCAAATTTTATTACAACTGGTTCCTCTATCTTTCGTAAACCATCTTTGCTTAAATAGGCACTAGGAAATCCTCAAGGAACATATAGTTTTGGCCTATTTGATAGTACTCCTCCTTTTATAGCTCCAGGAACATACAATACTGGTTTTCTTAAGCTCTTAGGAGTTGAATTTGCACCTTTCACAATCAATGGTCCCCTTTTTTCTACCTTGTAAGACCATGTGTAACTCTTCCTTTGAGGGCCTACCTTTAATGCTCTCTCTGTCTATTGGTTCACCTTCCATATGAGTGCTTATCATTCCAACGACATGCTCGTTGTTGTGAGTAGGAAGTGGATTGTTGGTGACATTCGGTGCTTCCTCATTATGTATCACAATTACTTTATTGTTGATTAGCTTCTCGATGACCTCGTTAAGGTCCAACAATTTTCGGTGCATTGACTAGGGGCATTGGAGTGATACTCACATATAACAGTTCGGTCAAAGTCTCTCATGTTTGGGTTGACCTAATAAGGAATGATAGGTTTAACCTGTCTTAATTGCATTAATTTCAGCAGCAGGCTAGTGTATGATTCTCCAATTGGGGGGGAAAGTTTCCTTTCGACCTTGTTCTTTTGCATAATCTGCCCTTGGACATGGATTATAAGGTGCTTGGAAGCTCTGTGTTAGGGCCGAGAGCCTTGTAAGGTAGGTGCCCGCCATTGTCGGTGTTGAGAAGGTTCGGCATATGCTTGAGTGTTGAAAACTACATATTGGGGTGGATAATAGTGTTGAGGTACAACCGGTTGTCCTTGTTCGACTTGCACATGAGGGTAGTTTGTCCTCTTTTGCGCACCTTTTGATCCTAACACCATCATGGACCCTTCTTCCTTGTTCTTTCGGTTCCCAAAACCACTTGATCCACTTTGTATTGCTTATGTGGTGTCTTTGATAGCTGCTTGACTCATAATTTTTCCCAACTTTATGCCATTCTCTACCATTTCTCCAATCTTGATTGCTTCAGCGAAGGGTTTCCCCATTGCGGCAAGCAAGTAGTGAAAGTAGTTAGGTTCTTGAGCCTGGAGAAAATATCAATTAACTCTTGATCTTTCATTGGTGGCTTGATTCTAGCCACCTGTTCTCTTCATTTTATAGCATATTCCCTGAAACTTTCAGTTGATTTCTGTTTCAAGTTAGCGAGGGAATTGCGATTTGGGATGATGTCAATATTATGCTGAAATTGTTGAAAAATATCCTGAGCCATGTCATCTCAAACATGCCAAGGAGAAATATCTTGATCAATGAACCATTTTGAGGCCAAACTCGTTAGGCTCTCCGCAAAGTAGGCAATAAGGAGTTCTTCTCTTCCTCCCGCTCCCCTTAGTTGATTACAATACTTCTTTAAGTGAGCCACAGGGTCACCATGGCCGCTATACTTGTCGAATTTCGGGAGTTTAAACCCAATAAGAAAGTGAATACACAAGTCCTTGAAAGAGACACTTTTATGTCCTCCTAATCCTTGTATGTTTTTTAAGTTCTGTTCCAGACTTCTCCTCTTCTTAGCCATTTCTTCATGTTCTTCATTCTTGGTTTTTTTCTCAACTTCTATAGGGGAAATATACTGATGAGTTTGTTGGTAAGCATCTGGAATTTTAATAGTCATTTCAGGGGCATATCCTTGACCAAGATAGACCTTGGACGACGGATCATCATTGAATTTCGGGGCCAATTTTAGCTGAGGGACTGTATTGGTTTGTACTGTTGGCATGAAAAGCAGATTACTTATCATGGGTGTATTCAAAGGGCGCACAGTGGAAGTCTCAGCATCATTGGATGTGTTAGTATATGGGTCAAACCCAGGAGGGTAAAGTGGATCACTCGTCGGGGATGGCATAGCCGTATTTAGATACTCTTGTATTGAAGGTAGTGGGGCTTGCCCGCTCATCCAAGCTTGGTCCATATCAGCCATTTACTGCTTTAGTATCCTTACTTCCTTCACTGACACTGATTCTTGTTGAACTAACTAATTTTGGATATTGTCATTATCCGACTCTGTTCTGTCTTTGCAGGTCATCTTTTGTTTCCCCTTTGACCTTGTGTTGTATAGATGAGATGCCAGTTTAACCACATATCAACCACCTTAAAGCTTTCTCTCTTTAACAAAACAACACGTGTTAGGGTTTAGAACTTTGCAGATATCAATCACACATTGTATGTTATGCTCCCTAAATTATTTCTATAGTGGATTCCAGAGGGCTTTCATGCTTCATCCCGGCCTTTAGATGAATTTGTTTTTCTTTAGAGATATTTCGATCGAATCCATTAAGGGTTGCCTATGTATCATGTTGAACATGAATCAGATCATTACGTAGTTCATAAAAAATTGTTGCTTTTTAAAAAAAATAAAAGAAAAGAAAGCACAATTTTAATTAACTAGAAAAACATCTTTTCATTCATCTCCAATAGGTTCTGAATACAAATAACCCAAAATAAAACTGAGACTTGAAGTTGCAACAGACTCAACAAAATAAAAAAAAAAAAGGAAGATAACAATAGTGAAAATGCTTTCTTGGAATGTCTTGGATTTCAGTCACTCCTCAGGTCCGAATAAATTCTGAATAATTTCATAGGTATGTGGTGCCAATTTCTGCGCTTTTCATACTAAGGTCTCATCATCTCGATGAAGATAACTGTCATATACATCAATTAGGACCTCGGCGAGCTGAAGCACGCGTCCTTTGGCCTCCTCCATGTTTTCATGACAGTTCTGCAGCCAGTTTCGAGTGGCATGGATCTTGTGGTTCATGTTGTCTACTTGTGCCTCAAGCTCTTCTACTTGGTTAAGAAGTCCATTCCTCTCTTCAATCCATTGGTTCCTCTTTGTCTCGACCTATACCTGGTAAGCCGTGAAACGTCTTGCTATGTTTTTCTCCCGCTCCATAGAGGCTTTCACCTGAGCTTGCAACCTAGATTGGAGTTGTACCATTAAGGCCTATTCCCTTTTGAATTCCTCTTCTTGTTGCTCCATGGCAGCTGTGGTAATACTCAGAACCTCACGCAAAGACTAGATGGTGGCTTGGTGCTCCTTTTCTACCCTCTTTTGAATCGATCTTACTTGAGCCTCCAGTGTTGCCTCGTGTTATGCCAGCTCTTCTCGAACATTCTTCAAAGCATTATTCAAGCCATCAAGAGTGGACCGATAACTCCTCTCAACTTCGAGGCGAGCCTGCTTAATTGTGACCTCAGTTTCAGCTACATAATCTATGACTCCTCTTGCTGATCTTTCGGGCATGGCCTTAAGCGGGGGCTGATCATAAAACCATACCAAATATGAGTGGTCCACCTCACCTTTATTACGATCTTCCACTCTGCCTTTTGGGAGCCCGAGAGTATGCGCCCTCCCCAAATCTTGAATATCTCTGACTCCTCGAGAGGAATATTGGATGGAACTTATACACAAACTCTCGCATATCTTCACTTCGGGGAAGAAACTATCGTCGGCCCAACTGTCTCATGACCTTGAGTGGTGCATAGGGTTGGACACCACGATGGCCTATCAAGAAAATGAACGATCGAAAGGAGGACATGTATATTACCTCTTCTGACGGGAACTAGTGACAATTCCATACAATCTTATCGGTGGTTAGCTCGTTAAGATATCTTTTCCAAGCTTCGATGCCCTCGGGGAAAACCTGATCTTTAACCCTTTCTTTATGACCATCGATGTAATCACTCCATTCTACTTTGAAGTCTATTGTATGGGGGTGATATTAGATGTGCTCGAGCATCCACATTTGTAACAAGATATTACATCCCTCAAAATAGTCTTCACCATTTTTGCACCTTGTCAAGGCGTGGTAAATGTCAGCTAGAACCATTGGAACAAAGGTAATATTAGGTCTCTTCTCGAAAGCTGGTAGGACAATGGCTTAATTTATGTCAAATTTTCCCCTCCTTCTGGGGAATACCATCGTTCCTAAGAAGGCCACTATAAATACCTCACAATTGTGCCTCTCCCAAGTCTGGTGGCTCCCCTTGTTACAAAGTTGTTTTCCATAGAAATCAAATCCATCTTGTCGGTCATATATTTTGTAGAGGAAATCTAAATGAACCCAACTCTACTCTAGACAGTCCATCTCCACTTGTTTGATGTGCAATAGTTCTAAGAATTTTCTTGCACCAATATGCTTGGGCATCATAGGTTCTCTTTGTAAATGTCCTTGCCCGTACCCATAAATGTTCTTATTTCTTCTAAAGTTGGGGTAAGTCCGAAATCAGCAAAACGAAAGACATTATTTAATGGATCCCAAAAAGAGACTAAAGCTTCTATCATATCCCTTCTCGGCTCAACATACAAGAGGCTTCGCAAGTATCCTAGACGCTTAAATACCTCTCCTTTTTCATAATTTTCCATATTCTCATACTATGCCTTCAGATATACCGGAGCCTTGTCTAACACCATAAACTGGGGTGGCTGGTCATCTCTAGGTCTCTTATCACCTCTCCCTATTAAGCTCATTTTGTCCCTATATGATGATGACAAATTAAAATTTATCTTGGTTTTCATTTGATAAAAATTGACACTTGAGACATTAAGCCAAATTATTATTGCATTTTTTGAAAAAGAGAGAAACAGAGGATAAACTCGTCGAGAAAACGAAATGGACATGACTTTTTAAGGCATTTTTTTTTTTTTAAAAAAAATTTAGAGTTTACACTGTGTTTGAACTAAACAAAATTGATGAATTTTTTTTATTATTATTAAAAAAAAAAGACCTAGGTCTGACAAACTTTATAAGAATCAGTTTAATGAAAAACACCAAACTAGTATAAAAAAAATCTATTTTTCATTCTAAACTCTATCATAAAAAATTTTAATCAGTGTTATTTTTTAAAAAAAAAAATCTTTTTTTTACAGCAACAACAACAACAACATATCCAGTGGAATCCCACAAGTGGGGTCTGGAGAAGGTAAGATGTACGCAGACCTTACCATCACTACAAAAATAAAATTGAAACTTCTTAATTTTCTTAAAGGAGAAAAGATCTTTGAGAGTGTTTTGTTTTCTTTTTTTTTTCTAAGAAAGAGTGATTTGAAAAGATAAAAAACACAAAAATGTCTTGTTTTCAATTAATTCATCCAAATGCCGGTCAACATTTGATATAGCCCTTTTGATGATGCAACAAGTAGCATAGAAAATGTGTATAATAGTCTCATAATTGGGCACCTGTCTTAGACGGACTCGACCCCAATGTTGAGCCCCACTAAGTCAAATGTTCATGATGCAAGCAAAGTACACCCTAAGACTGGTTCAGCTAGGTTTTAAACTCTAATGTACTTGGTGTCTAGACCGATTGTAAAACGAGTGGACAACTCGAGTTTAAGAGGGAACAACTTACTGGTAGCAAGGCTTTCCGGCCTCACTATCTGGAACTTTCTATCCTAAAATTTGTGTAACTAAATTCCTTCCCAGGAGCGTAATCGCGTCTCTGATGCCTCAAAGAAAGGTTTGGGAGTGTACATCGCATCTCTGAAAAAAAGTATCTTTCAGAAGACTCAGATAGGTGCGTGAGGGAGGATAGTTGTATTACAGTTTAAACAATATCAATGCGTAAATAAGCGGGCAAACATCAAATTATATCAATGAATACAACATTTCAAATAATAAATCCATATACAAGTCAACATTGATAAGCTCGAATTCTGGTTGTCCCCAGCAGAGTCGCCACCTGTCAAACCCCTATTTTTCTCCCGCGTGGTGTTTTAAAAAATAGAGTTTTTCCAATTAAAGTGACATTTTGAAAAAAGATTATTTTATTATTTAGAATCTCCACTTGAAATTGAGTTTTGGTGTTCCAAGTCACCTTTTTTTATCCCTAATCAAAAGGAAGTTGACTTTTTATTTTTTATTTTTTTGGCCTGCGAACTAAAAATTCGGGTAAGGAAATCTAATTGATCAAGGGGAAGGTGTTAGGCACCCTTCGAGTCCCATGGTTCTAGCATGGTTGCTTTGTTGATTTATGTATGGCTTAAGCTAATTTTGAAGACATTATATGTCTTGGTTTTGTAAAATTTTATTTACTTACCTTCTTCAAATTATTTGAAATTCATTTTAAAAACTATCATATTTTATTGGTTCGTCGTGTATAGATAGCAACACCTTCCAATCTTGCCACAAATTAATTATCACGTTGTAGTTTTCAAAAGAAAGTTTATTTAATAAAGTTTGAGTCCTAATGTTTGCCTATCATTATTTATCAACCTAATCATGCTCCTAAATACATGGTCCAAAAATTTTATTTATTTATTTATTTTAGTCATTGTGACTTATGAAAAGTATAATTTAAAAATTCAATATTAATTACATGGGTCAACATAAACTTGCTAATAGTATTCTAAAAAAATCATTACTCAAATGAGATGCAAAGAAAATTACAAATTTTGTTTACATTTGAAAGAAAAAGTGAACACAATTTTATTAGAAATACAAAATATATTTTCATACAAATTTTGTACATGCAACACTAGTATGAACATGCTAAGAATTATGACTAATCTTTTTTTTTCTTTATTTTAGTCATTAAAATGAAAAGAAAAACATATAGTAATTGAAACAAATATTTTATATAATGATTCAGTCATTGATTATTTTCATCATTTATGTTTATTAAATCGTAAATACACACAATACTAACAAAAAAACAATTGACTATGAAAATAGGAGTAGACTTGGACAATGGATTTACTCAACATGAAATAAACTATCTAACAATTTTACATTAAATTTAACAATATAAATTATCTAAACAAAAAGTTGATAGGAAAGATTAGAACACAATGTCAAAGAATATTAATGAGTCAAACATATACGAAATTTGACAATTTTAATGGATTGTAATCATATTAAATTGGACAAGAGAGATAAATGTTTCCTCTTGTGAAGAACAATTTACAAAGAGTAGACTACAATATGAACCACCAACCCGAAATTCCAAAAGCTAACTTTAAACTCAACTTTTATTTTCTCTAGTTGTGTTTTTGGAGAGTTTTTTTTTGTGTGTGTTTCTTATGCAAATATTTTGCTAAGGTTTTTCCTAAATGTGTATAAGATGTATGTGTAAAAGAAGAAAGTAATAGATGATTTTTTTTTTCTTGTTTTGCCATGTGTTGTGTTGTATGTTTTTTCTTTGTGCTCCCTCGTAGTATATAGAGGGAATATGTGAGAGTGGAAAAGCGGGAGTAGTGTGGGGACATTGTGGGGTAGTTTAGGCGAATGAGAGAGGAGTTGGAATGGATGGATAGTTATTTTTTTAAGTTTATTTATTTTATTTTGTTTTGTTTTTATTTTGAAAGAAAATATATATAAAAATATTAGAAAACTATTTTAAATTAATAAGATATAGAAAGTTAACTAGTTAAAATTAAAATATAATTAAGAAAGCAATAACAATACTAGATTATATATTAGAATCAAAATTAAAAGAAAAAAACATATATTTTTATAAATTTTCTCTTCTGTAGAACAAAACTTACATTAAAATGTAACTCTATTTTTGTTATTTTCAAATTATTCTAAATAAGATAAAAACAAAAAATATCTAATTTAGATTCAAAATAAATATTTAAATATTAAAAAGTAAATAACTTAAGTTTGGTAAAAAATAAGTGCTAACAAGATGAATAAATTCACGATTGAGATAGACATCATCTTGTTTAATTAGTCTTTACAATAATTATATAATGCATTCTCGTTAAATTTTAGTTACATATAAATGTAGGCATTAGGATAATTTGGATAGGCGATTAGTAATCAAAAGATTGACATGGGTAAAATTAATCATGTTAATTAATTAATAACTCAAGAATTTATTTAATTGAAGAACTCAACAGAATGGGTAGTCCAGGCATAACTTTGGAACCTTCTCTCTAACACCCTGTTTGAAGGGTTGTTTTGTATGGTATGTTTAAATAAAATACTTATTTTGATTATTATTTAAATTTTATTATATCATATCGTTTAAATTCATCATTAGATAACGATGAAAAGACTCATTTTGTGTAACAATTGATTTGGTGTTATCACGTCTTCACCCTAATATTTTCTTCTCATTTTGTCTTTATTTATTATTTAATAATCATATATTGTCTTTTACTCTACTTTTTCATAGTATTTCTACTCCATACCCCACTTTTCTTGTAAGTTTATCATTCAATTCATGAATAAGTGATATTATGTAATGACGAAGAACGATTAAATCTATTGAAACACTGCATTCAATAAAATAATATAGTGCAATACAATACAACACAATATAATATAACACAATTTATTATGAAACAATATGTAACAATCATCCAAATAAAGTGTAAGTGAATTTACAAACCTATGTTTGCCTACTTGTTTCCTTTAAGCGTTTATTTTGCACTTTCTTTTATGATAATAAAAATAATAAAATCAATTTCAATAGATAATTTTGTATGATGATGTCCAATCTCATCAAAATATTTCAACCAGGTAAAACAAAATGACTTGGTTTCATTTGGCATGAAGTTAAAAAAATAAAGAAGATTTTTTCAATTTCGTAGTTCTAAATTAAAGTTATGTCAAACGTACAAAAATATCTATTCATCTTATGGTCTTAAACATGTCACGTAGAAAAATAAAATTAAAATATTGCAAAAAAATTAAACTTTTTTTTAAATAAAGTAAAAAAAGAAGATCATTTTTTTTTTAACCAAGAAAGTAGTATTGATCAATTATGTATATTCGTGTGCGCATTTAAAAGCAGCAAATGTGTAATAAGAAATTAGTGATAAAGAAAAATATAGCAAATGAACAAAGTAAAAAAATTGTCCAATTGGCTCGAACACCATACCACTCGTGCCCGCTCATTTAGCCATGCTCCTTCCCACAAATATTATTATTACTAAATTATAATTAAAACAATATAATAGTATTTTTTTTTTTTTTTAAAAAAAAGACCTGAAAGTTTGGGGGTACCCCACGTAGTGAGGTTGTGATAATGCAATTGAGAAGTCACAATCAAGCAGATCACAGGACCAAACGCCATCTAGTTTGATCATTTTAGCTTCTGTTATAATAAATAAATATTGCAATACTCTCAACCGTTGTCCAATATTATAAACTTGTTTTTTTTTTTTCAATTATATGCTCCCAATTATTCGTGTTTACAGCCCACAGCCACTGGCTTAGTTTTTTTTTTTTCTTTTCCCCTTTGGGTGGTAGGGAGTTATTTTCCTACAGCTAGATTTCCTGTTCTCTTAGCTTTGACACTTACATCTTCAATAATGTATCAACTTAAAATATACATAGTTAATACTACAAGTCTTTCAAAAATGTCAAAATGAATAAGAAATGGTTCAAAAATAGTGAATCAAATTTGTCCAGCAGTAGAAATGATTTTAAGATATTTTTCTTCCATCTATCGGATAAAAATGCTCTTAAACTATTAGAAATAATTCAAATATGCCCATTATTCTAGATATTAGAAAGAAAAAAAAATTCCTTTTAACTTATTTGAAGTAACTCACATATATCTTTTAATTCAAATTATACATGCCAATAATTATTTTTTTTACTATACGTTGACAATCAATTAGTTTCCTTTTGATTTGTATTATTATTACTTCTTTTGAAAAGATTTTGTTTGCTCGCATGAATGGTTGTCTTACTTAATGGAAGTACTTGCTTTAAATAAATAAAATAAATCAACTATTATGGGAAGGAGGACAAATTTAGATCATTTCTAAAACATTAAAGGTATTTTTGTCCCAATAAGTGAAATGATCGAGGATATTACTGATATGTTAAGGGCACTTTTGATTCAATAAGTGGAAGAAGAACATTTCTCAACTATTTCTAAAGCGTTTAGGCATTTAGCCAACCATTTTTGTCCTTTTATTTTTGTACTTAATTATCCAGTTGATGGATCACAATTTTTGTGATAGCTAGCTTGTTTTTATCTGCTAAGAGAAACACATGGAATTATCATAACACTTGTTTAACTTGAACAATAGAATCAAAAAAGAACTGTTTAAGCTTACTAGATAGCATTTGGATAAATACAAAGAGAGCACACGTTTAGTAGAATAGTATAATTCTTTCATAATTATGCCAAAAGTGCCATTTTGAGAGTGAATTTGGAAGAGTGAGTAGTAAAAAGAATATGAATTGTGTCAAAAGGTGACAGCAGCAAATGATGAAAGTTAAGGGAGAAAGAGTAAAGTATGTCAAAACAGAATAACCACCTTCTTCTTCCCGCTTTCTTTCCCTGTTTTCTTCACTTATTCCTCCCTTTTTCTACTACTTCAGAATCAAAATTTATAACTTGATTCAACAGCAATAAGAATTACTCATATAAATTGATAGAGTTAATATGAGGTGGTGTTTTTTGATTATTGGTACTATGACCCACAATAGAGGCCCATTTGTTTGGACAAGTGTAATGTATGATAGTTTGATGCAAAAATGGCCAAAGTAGTAGACCAATACCAATATTTTCCACTGTGTCTTTGTCCCCCTCCTTCATTAACAACCTCCTCCTTCTTCTTCTTCTCTTCTCTTGCAGTTTTTCCTCTCCCTCTTTACTCACTATCTCCATGGACAAACATCACTCTCAGATGCCTCTTGCCAAGTGTTCACGATATAATGAATGGTTTGTGTTTAATACTAACTTTTCTTATTTGCCTTTCCTATATCTTGTGGATCCTTCAAAATACACTAAAGTTAGCAAAAAAGACTTGATGACATACTTGCAAGAATCATCATGTTTGTGGTATTGCTAATCATCCATTTCATCTTGTGTAGGGTGTTTCGAGACGTTCCCAGTGATATAATGATAGTAGTAGATGGTGGCACCTTTTCATTGCATAAGGTAATTCTCTATTCTCTTTGTAGCCCTTCAGATTTTGTGGAGTAATGAAAAATAAGGTAGAAAAGACTTATTTTTTATGGGGAGGTGATTAATATTATTCGTTTTCGTGAATACACTGATTTAAAGTTCATTGACTACAGTGTAAAGCTCCTAACATTGAAACATATGATGCAGTTTCCTCTTGTATCGAGGAGTGGAAGAATTCGAAAGCTTGTAGCAGGGCACAGGGATTCTGATATATCAATGATTGAACTACTGAGCCTACCAGGTGGAGCTGAATCATTTGAGCTAGCTGCCAAATTTTGCTATGGTGTTAACTTTGAGATTACAGCTGCAAATGTTGCTCAGCTTTGTTGTGTATCTGATTATCTTGAGATGACTGAAGAGTATTCGAAAAATAATCTTAGTTCCCGAGCTGAAGAGTATCTCGAGGTTGTTGTAAGCAAGAATCTTGAAATGTGTGTTGAAGTCCTTAAACAATGTGAAAGCCTACTCCCTTTGGCTGATGAGCTGAAAATAGTTATCCGATGCATTGATGCTATAGCCTCTAAAGCTTGTGTGGAGCAAATTGCTTCAAGTTTCTCGCGCTTGGAATATAGTAGTTCTGGTAGACTCCATATGAGTCGCCACGCCAAGTGTGAAGGAGACTGGTGGATAGAGGATTTGTCAGTTCTTCGTATTGACTTGTACCAACGAGTCATAACAGCAATGAAATGCCGTGGTGTTAGGCCCGAAAGTATTGCAGCTTCACTAGTTAACTATGCACAAAAGGAGTTGACAAAGAAGTCCACTTCCTGGAATCAGTCAAGCCAACCCAAAGTTGGCGTGGCTTCAGGTTCAAATGACCAGGAAAAAGTTGTGGTCGAGACAATTGTTAGCCTTATGCCTGTTGAGAAATTGGTTGTTCCCATAACCTTTCTTTTTGGGCTGCTGAGAAGTGCTGTGATGCTTGATTGCACAGTTGCTTGTAGACTTGATCTTGAGAGGCGGATAGGATCTCAATTAGACATAGCTACACTCGATGATCTTCTCATTCCTTCTTTTCATAATGCTGATGACACATTATTTGATGTTGACACAGTGCATAGGATTTTGGTTAGTTTTTCTCAACAGGAGGATAGTGATGAAGATATGGATGATGTCTCAGTGTTCGAGTCTGATAGCCCTTCTTCTCCATCCCAAACTGCATTATTCAAAGTTGCAAAACTGGTCGACAATTACCTAGCTGAAATTGCACCTGATGCAAACCTAAAGCTGAACAAGTTCATAGCGATTGCTGAGAGCATACCAGCACATTCTCGTACCATTCATGATGGGCTTTATCGAGCAACCGATGTCTACCTCAAAGTATGTACAACCAATTGCTTGAAATGTGCTTCTGAGAAAACTTTATTGGTTTGAGTAATAGTTTTAAAATTTTATGTCAGGAGCAGATTTATGGTTCTTTTTTTCTTTGAAAACTACTTGTTTATAGTGATTTAAATGAATATGGTTCCAAATTACAATATGGTATTGTTTCTTACTAATCTGTCTGCTAATGACATAAAATGAATACACATTTTTATGAAGAGGATTAAGTAATTTACACAGAGTTCATGATGTTTCTTTTTACAGAATCCTCTAACCTTATAAGTTCATATTACTAACCGAGTCGTACAGCTTCCTTAGGCAGCTCCTTAAGTTATTATTTTTACTAATTATCAAATGTTCATCTATGGAAATTCCAGGCTCATCAGACCTTATCAGATTCAGACAGGAGGAGACTATGCAAGCTGATTGATTTTCAGAAACTCTCACAAGAAGCTGGAGCACACGCTGCACAAAATGAACGCCTCCCACTCCAATCAATTGTACAGGTTCTTTACTTTGAGCAAATGAGGCTTCGAAATGCATTATTTTGTTCTTATCCTGATGATGATCATAAGCCAATGCACCAATCTTGGAGGATCAATAGTGGTGCTGTAAGTGCAGCTATGTCTCCCAGGGATAATTATGCTTCTCTAAGACGAGAAAATAGGGAACTAAAACTTGAACTAGCACGAATGAGGATGAGATTGAATGACCTGGAGAAAGATCATGTTTGCATGAAGAAAAATATGGAAAAATCTAACTCGCGGAGATTCATGAATTCCTTCACGAAAAAGATTGGGAAGTTGAACATCTTTGGACACAGTTCTTCTAGGGAGTCTAGTTCTCCCTCAAAGAGGTCACAGGTTACAGATTCTAAGCTAACTGAAAGAACATGACAGGCAAACTTCCCATTACATAAAGTTACTTGGTAAGGTTTTGGTTGCCCCTAGTGCAAATAGTACTTGTAATTTTTGGTCTCTATTTTCTGTCCACAGATCTTGTATATGATCTTTAGAGATATGCTTTTAGCAAGTGAGATTTTTCCTTTTTAATCAAGTAATGTAAGTTTTGAGTTTCGATAAATCTGATCTCCAGAAGGATGTTTAAGTTATACACATTGATATATCTCATCTACATAAATTGGACAATTGTCTAACACCTTATAGAAAAACCAAACTCCACATTTCTAACATAGCCATATGTCTAACACACTTGATTTTATTTTCATTATCTTTCTGTTCTTTTGGTTTTCTTGCTTTTCTCACTGTCAGCAATTCATTTTAATATCTCCAAATAAATGAACTGAATGCATGAAAGTTTATTCATTTGCTAGATGTATCGCTATCAGGTTTTACAAATGGTTCATTTTACTCTTTTCCTCTCCTGAAAGATAAACAAAAACAAGTTCCTTGATGACATCTACCTTTCGTCTGAATCATATTTTTGCTTCCTCATTAGGCAAATTGTTTCATAATTTTCCTACCTTTTGTTCCTTTCTTCAAATATATTTTCAGAGATATTCTTAGAATCTTAATGGTAATATTCTGCTCATCAAATTAACTTGGAAGTAAGTCTTTCATTGTTTTAGTAACAATTGGCATGCCAAAAGTCACCCTTAGATTGAGCTTCCCTCGTTCACTATCTGGTTTTCTCAGACAAGATTTCAGCTCGACTTGGTTGGAAGATATTGTATACTGACAACAGTGGTTGACTACTCGTGATGCTGGAGAATAGCTACTTCTGCTGCAGTAATATCTTTTAGAGTGCATAAATGTACTGTCAATGGATGAATCATCAATAGACTGTTGAGAGAAGTTACCAGGTCCATCTCTGTTCTCCTTAAAATCGTCGTCCTCGTAACTTGTGACATACCAAGGAGAATTCTGAAGCCTGCTGGGGTGCTTACCATGTCTAAGGTGCTTTGGAGTCATTCCTGCTGTTGACTTGGGGGGCAAGTTTCTATGAGGAAAGTGATTCTTTCGAGGATTATTCATGGACTTAATTCCCTCTAACGACGAACTCCAATCAGAGAGACTACGCTTTACATGATTCTTCTGGAACTGCTTTTCCTTAAGATTTGAGTTCTGAACATTAAGAGGACGATTATTATGATTCTTGATGAATTGGTTTTCCCTAAGAAGTGTGGTTTGACTAGTACTTATAGAAGTAAAATCGTGGGAATCATAACCGTTGACTGTGGGAATTGCTCGTGGCATATGTTGATTCTGCTGCCTTTTGGCCTTCAAAAGATCATATATCGTCTTTTTAGGAACAATGTAGAACACTTTGCCTGGAAGCAAAACTGCTTCAGGGCGAACCACGATCCAGGGAAATTTGAAAACATCAGGACGGGCAATGCAGTGTCTTGGATACTTCTTGAGTACTTCTGCAGCAATAATTGGCTCTGTATGAGTCTCAACACGCCTACCAGGATGTACTAACTTTAGCAAACCTTCCTGTCTTGTTGATATACCCATTTTGCCAGTTTACTTCTGGACTTTCTGAAAAGCTTATGCAAAAAATAACCAAAGGGGAGGGAACTTCATTCCCCAAATTAGCAATCTTATATTAAATTGCTAGTGTTCGGAACCTGACAAAAGGGTGGAGGGAAACACAAGAATTGTACATAGGAAAAACTGATGGCCTTGTTGATCAACAGTACTCAATAGGTACTTGTAATTGATAATATTATCTAAGAATGACTAAACTTTGGTGGCATCTAAGATCCATTTTTGTCTCCTTTGATTCTGCATAATCTGTGACATAGAATGATGTCTTCAAAGTTCATGGGCCAGTTAGTTATCTTGTTATTATCTACTTTATGCAACTCTATAACACACACTGGCTACTTAGTAAACATCTCCTTTTCTCTCTCAAAAAAAAAAAAAAACTCTTTTAACTTCTTTTAGAAATAAACTCTGATTTAACCTTCTGCCCCGTGTTTGATTAAGTGAGGAAAATGTTTAAAAAAGGCATGGGGAAAACAGAAGTTGCAGATTGAGTGTTTGTAACAACAATGTCTAAAACAACAAAGCATAAACCATATAATACCAAAATAAGTATTATAGAGATTTCTTTTGCTTTTATAGGAAGGAAATGTTTTGATTCAAGGGAAAAAGTACAATTATTATATGTTTAAACTCATTTCTATTGGAAGCAGGAATAGCACAAATTCCTAGAGAAGATACATTAGCAAGTAGCAACTATAGAGCAGGCAGAGATAAGGAAAAATGAATGAATGAGCAAGAGGGACACTAGCAAGTCCCACTTAACACAGCAAGACAGAGAATAAGGTAGACTTGGTTCAGTCCCAACAACTAATAATCCTTCCTGCCTTGAACAGGATTTTTATCTATTAAAGATTAAAGAGGAAGGAAATTGGATTGGGTTACCCACGTGGGTCAACTTAGATTCATATTAATATATAAATAATAAATAGCTATTATATTTATTTATTTTGTCATATCATATATCATTTATATATATATATATATATATATATATACTAGATAATTTATGGCCAGTTAACTGGCCCAATATGTCCTATTATTTTTTCTATTTAAAATAAATTGTTATAAAATATATTATATAGTAATTTGATTTATTTTTTGTTGACATTAATTATTAGAACAATCACTTTTATACTGTGAAATTTTTGTAATCTATCATTTAATTTATTCTTTACCATTACACAATGACATAAATTTATCAGGAATAGAAGTTAATTTACTTATTATATAATAACAACAATTCATTGTGCGTGACTATTTCAAAGATCAATATTTTAGATTTATTGCTCAAGTAGAAACTAAAACCAAGTAACACAAACATGAAGTTTGACATATAATATATCTTAACTGATAACAAAAAATTATTTGCGTACATATAATATTTATTTATTCTTTTTTTCATATAAAATAATATCTACACTTCTAAAAAAAAAATGAAATTAGCTATTAACTTCATTGCTACCCCATCGCTAATTGTTAGTAGCTAATATAAATTCGTCACTCTATGGGTTTAGCGACAAATCTTACTGTTTAGCCACAAATTTATGTGGCACTAAATTTAAAATTTTTAGCAGTGATCGTTACTAAGTACTTCTATCATTTACATCAATGCAATTAAAAAGCAACATACAACTCAAATTATAAGTGTATTTTTGAACTTCTCTATTTAGAATTAAATTTTTAATTCTCTTATAAAATTTTCTACATGCATAATATATATAGTTATGTGTCAATTAATTCTTTGACCTATATATTTTTATTTTATTTCAATTTTTTTTTGCATTTGTCATTTTTATCATTTTTTGTTAGTATATGTTTAAATTTATTTATTTTTCTAATTGCTAATAACTAATGAGTTATGTGTTCCAAATAACATATTTAGTGTAATAATTCACTTGTATTTAAAATTATTTTTTATTAAAAATAAGCTAATAATTAAGTAAGACTTTCTTATAGTTTAGATGAGCATTTAATAAAGTGTGTCAAGTTTAATGAAAGTTTTAACTGTTAACTCATAACAAAATAGAGCAGTTAAGTTTTTGAAATTACTTATAAGAAGTAATAATAAAAACTAAAAAAATTGCATAACCATTTGAAAAAATAATTCGACCCATAAATTAAGATGTACATTTAATCTGTATTTTTTACTTTTTCATTATATGAGAGTTTAGAATTTTTTGAAACTTGATTTTTCTGGAAATATCATACACACTTTATATAATGCAATAATTACTTTAAGCTTTCTTTTTTATTAATTTCATAAAAATGTTCTTGATTGTCTTAGTCATACCTTTCTATATAATAAATATAATAGAAATAATAATCATTAAAAAACTTTCTAAAAAGAGTTAATATATGAAATTTGTGTAGGATATTGAAATTTGTGTAGGATATTTAACTATGTAGAGTGTGAATTTAGAGGACAAACATAATGCAAAATATATAATATTTTAATAAATTAGGATAAAATGAAAGATATAATCCTTAATTCTTTATGCTTCATCTTTTTATTGAAAGATGCTTCTAGTGGCTAAAAGAGAAAATAATGTTTGACTATCAAGAAATTAACATGGTTATATTTATTGTAAACTAATTAGTTTTTCGTATATATTTGAGATTATTCCTTTTTAATATTACTCAAAATTTGAATATTAAACTTTTTACCTTTAAATTTTCTCTATTAGATAGTCTATCATATTTGTATTAAAAAATTATCCTACATAGAAATAAAAAATTAATAACTTTTAATCTTTCAATGAATATATTATCAAATTATTAATTTCTTGTTAGTCAAACATAGTTTTCTCTTTTAATCACTAAATTTGATATTTTCTTTAAATTAAATAAAAATAATTGGTATGTTATTTTTAAAACTATTTTAATAATCAAGACACGAACTTTAGTAGTGGTCATATAATGTAACTTAATATCAAAAATATATTTACGCAATAATCCTTAAAATATTTAGGAACAAACAATAAAAATGAACTATTCAAACACATTTTATTTTGAATTAGCTCTAAATTTTATTTCTTAAACATGTCCAAATAAACTTAGCATTTATTATTATTTGTGAGAAGTTAACCAATTAGAAATTCTTCACTCTAGCATAATTAAAAAAATATCCTTATGGGTCCACAATAAAAGTAAGAAAGGATTTATTAAAAGTTTTATTTTGATCATTAATTATTCAATTATTATTTTTGTCCTCAAGTAAAGTTAAATTTACCAAAATACTATTGATCATCCTTTTTCTATTTTGAAGAAGAAAAGATGTTTCTAGATAATTTTGAAATAACCAAACTACCCTTGGTAGTCCTCCTCTTCATATTTCTATATAATAGTAGTCATGGTATCTTGAGAAACCAAATCTTCAAGGCACCAATCTCACAAGCACTCTCCTAAATCTAGGGCGCCACATGATTCAAGAAGGATTACGTTGGGGAGATAAGATTCTGTTCGAAGGTGAATATCATTGCATCCTGGGATATTGGGAATGGACAGAAGATGTCCTTAGCAAAAAGAGGTCGAGCTTGAACGATGCTAGCCTCCGAGATGCTGTCATTGCTTCTCTTTTTACTTATGATCGGAACTCCAATATCATGCAAGCCTTTTGTGAGGCTTGGTGTCCCCAAGCAAATACACTACTTATGTCTCTTGGAGAAGCATCTATATCCCTTTGAGATTTATATATCCTTGGCGGCTTATCAATCAGTGGGTGTCCTTATGAAGAAGTGATACCTAATGCCAAAGAGCTTACATGTCATGATGCCAAGAAGGATACATTTCTTCCTCAAACCTATGAGTATTTATTTGCCACCTTTCATCACCTTAAAGTGAAGGCGGGTGATAGTGTGGGTCTCTCTCTTAGTAACTGGATATAATTTTAGTGTAAACAAGACATCAAATATGAGCTAGCTCCCCCAAGAAAAGAAAAGAAGGTTCGACGCGTAGTATCTACGTATAACTCCACAGGTGAGATATCAATGGAGATGAACACATGGTTAAGCTTTCCAGAGATGACATTTTCTATGCTTGGAGCTGAACACCAAAATATGGGACCTATTTGGCAACATTTTTGTCATGTTGGTTATGTGTCTTTGTATTCCTTCTGAAGAGGGAAACCTTTTTTGGCCTGAAACTTTTAAGATGGCAAGCTTGACGGCGAATGGTCGAAGGGTTAGCCTTGCGGTCCTAGTCTTAGCAAGCATCTATCATGGCTTAAACAAGATTTCAAATTCTTCACAGTTTGATCATATTAAAGTTTCTTCCCCCATTTATTATGTTTATGTTTGGCTTGCTCATTATCTTAAGACACATTATCCTCTTATCAGTGGACCTTCTCTCCCACGGATGGTGACATATTCTGGCGAAGGTGCTGCAAAATATTTTGACAAGGATGAGGCACGAAAGCATATCCATCGAGGTGAAAGCCTTGTGTGGAATGCAACCATGCTTAACAGGCCTCACCCAACTTATTATGTGGATGATAACAGAGCTTCAGAGTTGGATTCATCTTATTTTAAGAGTCTTCGCTTTAATTATCTTGCCTTGAGGAAGGGAGACTTCTTCTTTATCGAGCCATACAGTCCCCACTGATTTAGTCATCAATTTGGGTTCCATCTAGATACTCCTGGATACCTTAAACTGGATATTCGTGCTGAATCTCTTGATGAGGGACTTAGGTATTAGAGAATCTGTGTCTCGCGTACCACTATGTCAAGGGCGACATTTCCACCTGCGGTTGCTTCTGCGAAAAGACTTTACTCTACTCCATATCTGTCTTGGTGGGAAAAATCCCATGGGAAGTTTCTAGAGGATCATTTGGGACCTTTGGTGAAAAAGGATGGGCCAAACTTCGCCACTCCTTTAAAGGACAAACGTCTAGACACCGTAGAAGAGCTCTTACAAATTGATGCCCCACTCACCCCACGACCTCAAAGTAAGAGGCTCAAGTCCTCTAAGGGATCTAAGAAAGAAGTAACCCATGCTCCTAAGCCTATGAACAGATGCCCCTTAATTCTTTCATCTATAAAGCAAGCCTCTCAAGAGACAAGCAAAAGCAGCAACCGGGATCAATGTTGGAAGAGAAAAAAACATGAACCGATTGCGCTTTGGGTTGTTGAGTTGGAGATTATGGAAGAATAAGGCATCCATGATCTTCCAAAAACATTAGTTATTCAGAGCAAAGAGGTTTTCTTTTTGACCTCAATTTTTTCCTTTTTCATTAGAAAAATTCATGGTTAAGTAATTTGCTAATTTTCTTTCCTCCCTTTTTATGTAGGTAAATGTTGTTGAGAACCCAAAGGAACCACAACAAGAGGTGCCGCAAATTAGTGTTGAATTTTTCGCAACATCAAAACTCGAGGCAGAGTCAACTTTAGCTATAGGGCAAGAGCAGAGAATTGCAATCACTTCTCATGATCAAACTTTAAAAGGGTTGACCCTTGATTCGAGTAGCACTCTTCCACTCCTTTCAAAGCGAGGTGGGGCCAAGTCTATTTTTGAAGGGAAAAACGTTGTTTCAACTCATAAAAGAAGTATATCTTGGGCCTTTGGGAAGAGATTTGTAGCAAACTCTCTAGACTCAATCTCATCCTATAAAGAAGATATTTATGAGATTCTCTAAGAGATGAGTGAGACGCGTCTCATAGAACTTTCACCCTTGAAGCATTTGGTGGATTCTTTGTTTGAGCTTGCTACCTCCTATGATCAAGAACGCTCCAATTTATAAGGTGCATAAGGACAAGAAGATAGAATTGCTTTCTAAGGCCAAGGAGGGTCTTGAGTCACTCAGACCAGAGGAGGGCGAGAAGACTAAACATGTTTCTTCTAAAAGGAAGTCACTAAAGAAGGTCAAGAAGAAGTTAGCAACTCTAGAGACAGAGCGAGAGGAACTTGAGGCTTCCATAGACGCCGCCAAGAGGGAGGTTGAGAAGGTCCGACCCAAGATCCTAGTTGCGAAGAATGAGGTTTCCTCTTATGACAACATGGACTTCTTGACGACTGATGATTCGGCTCGCTTGGAGCATAAGAAAGGGGGCTTAGAGGCTAGTCGTCAAGATTTGATAAACTACAAACTATGCTTAGATTAGGCTCCCTCCTTTTTTTTTTACTTCTTTTCTTTACTTTCTCAAGATTTAGATTGATATGTTAGACAGTTTTATAGCAATAGATCTTTTCTATTTTTTTGTCTCACATCTTGCATTTGTGGTTTTGACTTGAAGTCTTTCACATATTTTCTTTTGCCGCAAGCCTTAGTAATTCAAACTTAATTCGTGTTTGACACGCTAGTAAGAATGAATTCGTGCATTCGCATTTGCAAATTTTATGCAACTTGATACTATAACTCACTGAATGGATAAATTTCAAGGATATCCACACAAAACGTGAGAACTTGAGGACCATCACTTACATACTCGCTTAATTTGAGAACCAACATGTCGACTTGGGGAACATGAGAACTTCAACTTGCAAACTTGATCAAATTTGAAAACCTCAAGCATGCCATCGAAGAAGCTTGCATTCCATGGGGCTTTTCCCTCCATAATGAATCAAGTAGGGATATATAATTTTTTAACACTCATGCAACTGAACCTGGAATGTAATTCCAAGCGCCTATGTACCTCAATGAAGAGGATCAAGTCACAACGTAGTTCTAGGGGACTATTTTTTTTAGGGGTGCCGTACACAGTTTATACTCTTGCGAGCCAGGAGTATCGTGCATTTTGGTACCCAAATTTCAAGGAGCATAATTTTCCTCAAGGGTAGTACCTTTTAAGGAATTTTGCATTTATGGGGATGATCCTTATGCTATCTGCATTGACAAGCTTGTAAGCACCATTTGAGTATACTTCTTGCACTACATATGGTCCATTCCACTTTGAGGTGAATTTTTTCCAAGACTTATGTTAAGTGATAATGGGCCTTCTTATTGCGAGAACTTGGTCTCCAACTTGAAAACACCTCGAGTGAACCTTTTTATTGAAAGCACGAGAAAAACGAGCTTGATAACATTCAAGATTTTGTTGGGCTTCTAACCTCTTTTCATCAAGTGTTTCTAACTTGGCAAGACGCAGTCGAGCATTTTCCTCCTCAGTGAGCCCTTCTTGGATAGCCAGTCTCAAGGACGGTATTTGACGCTCAAGTGGCAAGACTGCTTCAACTCCAAAAGCAAGCAAATATGGGGTTGCTTGAGTTGGTGTGCGATATGTCGTCCTATATGCTTACAAGGCTTCTTCCTTTCTTTCATGCCAGTATCGTTTGGACTTAAAGACCACTTTATTCAAAAGATCGCATAGAGTCTTATTGAATGCTTTGGCCAGACCATTGGTGGCGGCATGATATGCAGAAGATTTCAGTTGCTTAAAGCCAAAGAGATCGCATATTTTATTCATCAACTTGTTATCAAATGGCTTGCCATTATCCGTTATTATGTATCATGGAATGCCAAATCGATAGATAATGTTTACTCGAATAAAGTTTGCAACATTCTCCTTCTTGACTTCCTTAAGAGCTACAACTTCGGCCCATTTCGAGAAATAATCTATCACAACCAAGATGTATAAGTGTCCACCAGAAGATTTTGGCAGTGGTCCAAAAATATCCAGTCCCCAAGCATCGAATGGCCAAGATGCAATAGTAGGGTGTAAAACTTCAGGCGGTTGATGTATGAAGTTTGCATGGAATTGACAAGCTTTGCACCTTTGAGCGTAATCCAAGCAATCTTTTACTATAGTTGGCCAATATACCCATTCTTTTTATGTGAAAGCTGAGCTTTGGCCTAGGCTGATATGATCCACACACTCCTGAATGTGCCTCTTGCAAAGCTTGAGTCACTTCTTCTTCCCCTAAACACCATAAGAACATTCCCTCAAATGATATCCTATACAATGTGTCCTTGTAGTAGAGAAAACGAGGTGCCCGACAACGAATGTCAATTCTTCTTTTAGTATCTTCTAGAAGTATCCCATAACATAAGTAGTCGATGATAGCTTATCGCCAGTCCTCTTTATTAGCTTCAAAAACTGCGACAACATGATCAAGCTTATTCTCCATATGCTCGTCTTCATTTAACGATTGTACTACCCATTTTTGGCAGATAGTAACTTGAGTCTAATCAGGAAGAGTCAAAGTTGAGGCTAGAACAACCAAGGCATCGACCGTTTTATTTTCCTTCCTTGGCACATGTTGGAGGGTTACCTCTCCAAGCCATCCTATCAACTTCTGGGCATAACAGTGATATGAGCGCAGCTTAGGCTTCCTGACCTCATAGGTTACCAAGAGTTGTTTAATCACCAATTGAGAATCACCAAAAACTTGCAACTGCAATTGCTTCATGTCAATGGCCACTTCGAGTCTGAGTATTAGTGTTTGATATTCTGCAACATTGTTGGAGTAACGCTGTTTCAATGTGAAGGAGAATGGCAAGACCTATCCTTGCGAAGTAACAAACACTACGCCTTCACCAGCTCCACCACATGCGCAGCCCCATCGTAGTACATTTTCCATGGGGGTTGGATCTCGATTGCCATTGCATCTTCATCAGAAAGCTGATCAGTTAATTCCTAATCGTTTGGTATCGGATGGTCCGTCAAAAAGTCTGTTAATGCTTGTCCCTTCACAATGTTTTGAGGGATGTACACAATCTTAAATTGTTTGGACCGAAGGTACCACATTGCTAGTCGGTCACTAAGGACTAGTTTCGACATAACAAATTTAATGGGATTTTCTCTAGAAATAAGATGGATAGTATGAGCTTGAAAATAGTGCTTCATCTTTTGAATCTAGAAGACTAGCGCCAAACATAGCTTCTCGATTGGTGAATAATTCAGCTCATTTGGTGTCATCATTCTGCTCAAGTAATAAAGGACATTTCCTTTGCTTTCGTTATTCTCT
This sequence comes from Solanum rostratum, assembly GCA_029948455.1. Classification (NCBI taxonomy): domain Eukaryota; kingdom Viridiplantae; phylum Streptophyta; class Magnoliopsida; order Solanales; family Solanaceae; genus Solanum; species Solanum rostratum. The sequence continues at coordinate 22,493,369 of CM057048.1, forward strand.
TGGGCAAGTAAGGCTCCCACGAACCTTTCTTGCGCCACAATATAAAGTATCATTGGCTTTCCATGTATAGGTTTTGCTAAGACCTGAGGTTTCGCCAGATATGCTTTGATACTTTCAAAGGCTTTGCTACACGTTTGATCCCACTTGAAAGGGACACCTTTCTTCATGAGATGACTAAATGGTTGGCATCTTCCAGCTAGATTCGAGATGAACCTCCTCTAGTAGGCTAATTTTCCCTGGAGACTTTTCAACTCATGAACATTTTGAGGCACGATCATTTTCAAAATTGCATCAACTTTGGCTTAATCATCAATCCCTCGATGTCGCACGATGAAGCCAAGAAACTTTCCAGAAGCAACCCCAAAGGCACACTTTAGTGGATTCATCCTCAGTTGATATCTTCGAAGCAACTCAAACACCATTCTCAAGTCTTTCAAATGGTCGCTCCTTCTTTTTGACTTCACCATCAAGTCATCAACATAACACTCAATATTTTTTGGAGTATATTATCAAATATATTTTTGCATAGCCCTTTGATATGTGGCACCAACATTCTTCAAACCAAAAGGCATCACCTTGTAGCAATAAATGCCTTTAGGTGTACAAAATGCTGTGAGTTCTTCATCCTTTGGTGACATGCAAATTTGGTTATACCAAGAAGAACCATCCATGAATGACATTGCCTCATAACCAGTTGTAGCATCGGTCATTAGCTCTGGAATGAGTAGCGGGAATTCATCTTTAGGGCATGTATTGTTGAGATCTCTAAAGTCAATGCAAACTCAAATTTGGCCATTCTTCTTCCTCACGTGAATAATGCTTGAAATACACGTGGGGTATTTAACTTCACGAATAAATCCCGCCTCAATGAGTTTATTAACTTCTTTCTCGATTAATGGAACCAAGTCCGGCTTAAAGCGTCTTTGAGCCTGCTTGACAGGACGAGCACTGTGCCTGACTACTAATTGATGGACCATAATCTTGGGATTCAAACTAGGCATTTCTTTATATCACCAAGCAAAGACATCCCTGTATTCTTTGAGTATATCCATATAAGCCATTTCTTCATTAGCTTTTAGGAAAGCACTCAAGTAAGTTGGTCTTGGATCTTCATCAGTGCCAAGGTTAACTTCTTTTAAGGGATTGATCGTGGTCTTCATTCCCTCTTCAAATTCTGGTGGAGTATCTCCAGCGTCCTCCTCTTCCTGCGGATCATTATCATTAATAGATATATGATGGCACAAAGCAATACCTCCGAACTCTTTATCAATTCTCAATTGACACAAGGCATCATTCTCAATCTGAGTTGTAAACTATAGTGTGAGCCTTTGCCTTTAGTACCTCTTTACATGAATCTACGAGTTCCACTCGTCGCTTTATCTTGGAAGGAATTATTCTTTTGAAATCCTTTTGGATCATAGGTGAAGCAAGCATCGTTACTCTTAGGTGACTTCCTTGACGCTTATTACTCTTTTCCTTTAATGGGCCTAACCTCTCGAACACAGATCTTCTTGCAGTGGGTTTTCCAAGTCGATCGAAGACAGAAAGTCATTTATTAGAAGAAGCACACTCATCTTCTATAGTGATATAATTATTGCTTGCCCTTCTTATGGAGATGCGTACCGGTAGTAGTTGGCTATAGCCTAAACCTTCACGTGCTTGCCTAGTTGTGGCCTCCGATGGGAGTTTCCCTAGCCTAGACGGCTCATCAAGATTGTACCCAACCTTTGCAAGTAACTTGTAAGCATTTGAATCAAAGCCTTCTGTACATTTTGTGGGGAGTGATGTATCTTATGGCGGATTTTGAGCCACAAAATTTCCCAATAGCTTTGTAGATAATTTTATTGCATCGATCCGTTTGATAGGAAGAGTCAACCCTCCTAGTACATTCCCTTGTAAATCAGATGATTGACCCTCCTTTTTCTTCACCTTTGGGACATAATGGAGTGTAGGAGGTGGCTTTGTTTTTGAGGGCATGCTCTTCCCCTTATTTGGACACGCATTAGGATCCCCAATATCAACCTTGGCCCTTTCAATTGTCGCATTAGTTGCTTCGCCTTTAAGCCTATCAGACTTGGTTGGTTTGACACCCTTAAACCTTTCCCCTTTCACGATATAACTCTTCTAATAAAACATTGCATCGGCAAAATGTGACTCCACTTCAGTGAAAGGATTATTGTCAACAACTATTTTCCTTTCAATTCCATCTTCGAGGTACTTCAGACACTGATAGTAAGAAGATGAGACAATTTTTTTCTCATGCACCCAAGGTCTTCCTAGTAATATATTATATGAAGTCTTTGCATAAATCACATGCATCCATGCACTTGATCGCAAATCGTCCATATGAATATCTTGCTTAATCAAGCCTATGGACCTCTTCCCCCGTTGATTGAATCCTTGTATTAACAAACGGCTTTCGCTAAGCTCTTCAGTTGTGATGCCAAGATATTTCAATATGTGGATGGGTAGAATGTTGACCCCAGACCCTTCGTCTATCAAAATTCTATTTATCCTCTTCTCTAGCACATGGCCCACCATATACAAAGTACAATTTTGTAGAGTTTCACCAAATAGAAGATCATCGGCTGTAAATGTGATCTTTGTGTCACACGCATGTACTTCTTGAAAAGAGGGTTCCACAGACTTTTCAGAAGATAGTGGAGATTCCTTTGATGGAATTTCATGCCCCACTTCATCTTTGTTAGCAGGGGATACCTTCGATGAAGTTCTATTCGTTGTTTCTCCTGGTCAGCACTAAAACATGATGCCTCAACATTGTCTTGAATGGTCTCCACACAGAATCAACTTAGTAAGAATTCCCCTAAGGTCACAAGATGTTGCGATTTCTGATGGTTATGCATTTCCACCTTTGGTCCCCTTGGACGCCTGACCGACTTCTGCTTCTTCACTCTCTTTACTATCCTTTTTCTGATTGACTATTCAAGTGATTCCTTTCGTGGCCTTGTCTTGTTTTGTCTCCGCCTAGTCATAAGAATCCAACCTTCATCATCATTTGTAACGATTTGGGATTTTTATTTCTCTAATGGCCCTTCTTCTTCAGGTGTACATACTTGAACTGGGTCAAGCGAGCCGAACATAATAGAGATTTGATTAGAGATTTCCTTTCCATCATCAAGGACAATCTTCTTTTCATTAACCAATTGCATAATCCAGTCTTTGAAGACAAAACACTTTTTGAGAGGGTGACTTACGAGTCTATGATACTTGCAATAATTTGGGTCATCAGTCTTCCCAGCTTCACCGGGTCGTTTCATCTCTAGCAACTCAATGAGCTTCAGCTCAACCAATTCCTCAAAAATTTCAGGAACATCAGAATCCAGAAAATGGTATTCCTTTTCTTGCATCTCTCTCAAGGATAGCTTTCGGTTTGAACGCTCTTGAAAAATTGTCTTTACGCTTTGTTTTCAACTCTCCTTCGTAGTAAACTTCACAAGCGGCATATTAACATTCATGGATTCTTTGTTGTCATTCCTGGGCACAAATTTTCTTCATTTTTTTGGTTCTTGTTTGTCCTTTCCTTTGCGAGGATCATGAACAAGCATTCCATCTTTTCTGGCAGAAGACATGCTCAACTCCATATCATGAGCATGAGTTTCTAGATCTTCAAAAGACTTAGGTTTGATCTTTTGTAGGATGTATAGAAGCCCCCAGTGCATCCCTTGGATACACATTTCTATAGCAGAAGGTTCACTAAGTTTGTCTTTACAATTTAGGCTCGCATTCCTCCATCGATTTATGAAGTCGATGACAGGTTCATCCTTTCTTTGGCGAGTATTTGTGAGTTCCACCATGCTCACCGTGCACCTTAAGCTATAGAAGCGATCTAGTTGCTCCCAAATGTCAATGGAATGAGGATCAAGGTCTGTGTACCAGTCAAAGGCATTTCCTTTCAAAGAGCAGATGAATTGCTTGACGAGATGGTCTCCATAGGTTCCCGCATTATTACATGTCTCCACAAAGTGTGCAACGTGCTGCTTTGGATTTCCTTTCCCTTCGAATTGCTGAAACTTAGGGGATTGATAACCGGCAGACATTTTGAGGCTATCAATCCTTGCAGTGTAAGGCTTAGTATACATATAGAAAGACCTTGTGGAGATCTTATACTTGTCTTTAATGGTCCCTTTAATGAACTCATTTAATTGATCAAGTGAGTTCATTCCTTCGACAGAAACTGGCAGCTCCTTGATAGTCGGTCCTTGTTTCACAGGATTTTCAGCCTCTTGAATCTCAATACCCTTTCCGAGTGCATGGCTGGATTCCCCATGTAGTAAACTGTCTACTCTGTCCATCAACTTATCGATGCGAGTCTCTTGGTATTGCATATGCTTGGTCAATCCTTCAAAGTAGCTTTAGGGTTGAAGATCCAAAACCAGGAGTTGGTGCGGACGACACTCGCAGTGTTTGTTGTCCCAGCAAAGTAGCTTTGCTTCTTGTAACGGCTCCTATGCTCCCAAAAGTGACACTCAAGATTCCCTCTACTTCAGCAGAGAACTTGGAATCAGCAGCCTTAGAGGACGTTGATTGGGAGATCTTCTTGGAAGCCATTTCAATGTTCTTTGATTCTCGAAAAGTTGAGATAAGAGGTAGAGATGGTCCCACCGGGTGTGCTAGAATTTGTAGAGGATAAAATTCGCGTCGGAAAAATGATAATCAAGAATGAAAATATCGCAACAATCATAGTATTTGATTTCAATATGCGAGTATGACAATCTCTATGAATCCTCTGATTCACTTTTTCAAGTGTAAATTCAAGGGCTCTTGAGCTTGTTCTTGAATTCGATCTTGAATCTTGATCTTGATCTTGATCTTGATCTTGAAACTTGAATTTATTCCTGAGCTTGTTCTTGAGTTCAAGAGCTTTTAAGCTTGTTCTTGAACTTGAATGCTTGAATGTTTGAATTCTTGAATTTGTAGAGAAATTTGTGGCGTTTGATCCACGAGCTCTCTGTGGCTTTTTTTGTTAGACTTCTTGATGCCTATTTCGAATTATGAAGACCCCTATATATAGTTGTAGAATAGAGGAGTCATGATGGAATCGGGCTTTCTCTCGGCCAATCAGATTTAAGTGAGATGTCATATTGGGCTTTAATGAAATGGGCCTGTCATTTTGACACATGACATGATCCTATTGGCTTCTTTGTTTGACTTGGCATGCCACGTCAATTGACACGTGGCACCAAGTACCTCTTGGATGAGAGGATATTGGGCCTAATAATATGGGTTATCTTTTGTAGCCCAAATAATTGAATTTGGGATTTTAATTAAATCCGTACTTTATGGAACTTAATTAAAAAAAACAAATAACATTAATATACAATATTTGTTTGGACTAATATATTTTGATTTTAATATAACTTGAATCATTTTATAAAATTTATATTTTAATAAGTTTTATATGATTACATAGTTAAATAATCAATTTTAAAGTATTCAAATGAGCTTTAAATTATGTAATAAAGATATAATGGAAAATAAAAAATCATTCAAAGGAATGAAATTATTTGCAGTAATTTGCCTTGGTGGAATGACTTTTATCAAATTACCCTTTAATTGTTGAATGACTTTTTAAGTCTTCAAAGAAATGCTATACACGTATGCTATAACATTTTATAGAAAATGCAGCCTATACATTTGACTCTACAATTGCTATCATTATTATACACTTTTAAGTAACATAAAGTTTCACCGAATTTATCTAATTATGGAAGTAAATCAAATGTTCTGAAAAGAAACTGTTATATATTGCAATCCCCAACAATTCATATTTCTTCATCCCACATGTGTATTCCTTTTCTTTTAGTGGTAAAACTATGTAGTTGAATTTGGTTTAAACAATATAACACTCTTATATATGGTCTTCTTCTTCTTCTTCTTTCTTTTTTACATTGAGTTCTTATTGTGCATGTTCTTTCAAGTATTTATTTTCTGTTTAGCGTTTTGATTGTTTATTTATTACATATATTATGTTCAATTCTTTAATTGATTTATAGGTCTTTGATTTTTCATATGCAAATGAATTACTAAAAATCTATTTCAAAAACTTATAATGTAATCTTTAAATTACAGGGATAAACAAGATGTGATGCGATAAATGGGTTGTGATACTTTTTCGGGCTGTGATCAAAACTTGTGTTGTATCAACTAATGAGGTTCTGTGATATATCTTTCTAACATGTTCTTTTTCATGTGAAGACTCTTAGGTGAAGAGTTAACTACTTTACGAAATAAATTCTAATAATGTATTCTAATAGTTATCATAGTATCATAATAGCCTGTGTAATAACAAACTTTTATAATGTAAATTTTGATTTTTGTATAATTCTTAAACAATTGGAGTCAATTTGGCTGGATTATACTACACTCAAAATGGAAGTCCCTAAAATCATTCCTTTCTTGATAATTTTTAATGAATATTTCGTACCAAATGTAATTCTTTTTACTAATAGTATAGTATAATTGCCAAATAGTACTGTCATATGAAAAACATTTATAATTGAATGATTGTATTTTTTACTTTTATATTATAAAAAATAGTATTAGTAGCGTATGTATATCTGGTGACTCGTAGATTCAAGGATGTTAGAGCTATGACTCATGGGACAAAATATTTATATTTTCTGAACTACTCGGTTTACAAAACTATTTTTGTCTTCCATATTCATATTAATTGAAAAATCATCTCTTTTATCTCAACCAAATTTAAAAATAAAGAGAAAAACCAAGTGTCACTACTAGAAAGTTGATCTACTGCCACGCTTAATAGGCATCGGTTATACAACCATACCAATAGATGATCTACCTCTATAGTTATAACCGTAGTAAAATATATTTGGTGCTGATAGGAAGATTATTAAAATAAACGGTGGTATTATTTGGTGCTGATAGGAAGATTATTAAAATAGACTGTGGTATTATACCTTAAATCATAGTTATATATTTTTATTGCAATAGTTATTTTAGTAGCAATAGAGTACTTACGGCAACGATTTTTTAGACAATCCCGGGAAATTTTTATTTTTTTCAAAATAATTTATTATATTTTCCTCCACTAACTTTTATAACCCGTGAAGCTGTTTACTTATTATTTCCCAAAAATAACTTTCACTCTCTATTATTCCCACTAACTTAGAACATACAAGAACTAGGCTAAGCGAGTTTCTTGAAGATCAAAGCTGTGATTTCTCTCTGTTTGTTTTTAATTTTTAAGATCATTTGAGGTTTGTTCTTCACTACATCTAGCTAGATTTGTTGAAGGAGCTGAAAGTGTTCAAGGCGGGTCAGCATCTTAGACAACAATTTGAACCTCCATTGGTAAGATTTGTTTATTTCTCTAGCTATTTCTTGATTTCTATGTCCCCACAATCTCTAATTTGTAGTGCATGTACTATTTTTCAAAATCAGAAATTCCAATAAACTTCCAGTGGCACAATATTTGATTTCTCTGCCTATTTCTTGATTTCTAAGTCCCCACAATCTCTAGTTTGTAGTGCATGTACTATATTTTTCAAAATCTGAAATTCCATTAAAGGGTTTTGAACATCTTTCAGGAAAGCTCTCTTTGGATCGGTAAAGCTCCCCTTGTCGGAAAGCTTGTTCGCATCTCTAGTGGTCAATGCTGATACCAAGGTCTTCTACAATGTGAAGCTTCAGTGGTCTTTTGCATATAAGGTACTAGTTTTAAGTTCTCTTTGTTTGTCGTCCAATATTTCAAAGTTTTCATATAGTTTTTTTTTAAAAAAACAAAAGTTTGATATTTTAGTTTGTATCAGTGTCATTTGTTCTAATTTAGATCATACTTGTGTTGTTTGTTCTAGTGGGCACATCTATGTTATTTGTTCTAATTTAGGTTGGCCATAAAATCAGTTGGTTTTAATTTTACAAGTCAAATTCTTATTTTTAGTTATCTGTTGTATGTATTCATTTTTATTTTGCTTGCTATTGATTTATAAGATTATGATTGTTTTTAATAAGATATTCATCTTTTGTTATTGTGCTTTCACATTTTATCTTCTCATTTATGATTGAGATATTAGTGGAACACCCATTTGTGTTTTGGGAGAGTAGCATAAGTTGGAGTCTTGCTTGTAAGTGTTATATCTTAGTGAAATGGAATGTATGTTCCTGTTCTTTTCTGTTCTTGTAATTGGACAGACTGCATTTATAAAATGCTTTCAGAATGTTGGAATCTTATGTGATTGCAAGAGACCGATTTCTTGTTCAAAATGGAAAAGTATTTCCTGGCGTCAAAAGAATACATATGGCACCATTTAGTGATGAATATTTGTATATGGAAATAGCGAATAAGGTACACAGTAGATCATATCACCTTTTTTTCTTGATCTCGGAGTTTATTCTGTTCTAAAAAATTCTCCTTTCTTCTCTGGCGCCCCTTCCAACCGAGAGAAAGAAAACCATGGTTCCTTCTCTTTAGGGAATGAAGGTTGATGAGTACTATGTTTCAGCCATGTTAATGGTTTTGAATGGTTTAAGATGTTTGTTGAGCATAGCAGTAGTTGTTGTGGTAGAAAGTATTCGTTTGTAACTGTGGTGTTTCCAGTGAAGAATCTGAAAATTTTCTTCAATGCATTGTAGACCTCCAGTAACAGTTCTACTTCTTGCATTTTGCCCATAAAAAGCACTGATATTTTGTTCATCTTTGGCTCTTTAGAGAAGAAGACCTCAATTGCTAACATAATAATCTATGGACTTCTGTGTGTAGGTAGATATTAGGAGAACAAGAGAAACAAATTGAATGCCATCTAAAATCAGTGCGGTTAATAGAACTTTTGGTATTAAAGCTTCAAAATCATTATGGATGTCAATTACCTTTTTTAACAAGAATCAATTATCCAGATATTTGGCAAAGTTTATTGACAAAGGTCTTTTTGTCCAAAACCAGTATCCATTTTACTGGTAGCATTTACCACTAACTTTTACAAATGTCTGCTAGTTTGGATATTGGCTTTCTTTTTGCTTTATACACTCTATTTATCAAGTTATCTATAAATCAGATATTAATGGATTTCATATTTTGCCGATAACAAAAGATGAATATCTCATTAAGTATAATGTGTGTAAACATTGCTTGTGCTTTTAAGTGTTATATCCTAGTGAAATTGAAGAACTTCTGTCTAATTATTCTTGTCATTTCCCTTTTATGTTTTGGTGCTATTATATTTTGATCTGACTGATTTTATGAGATAGTATTAGTCAAATGATATCTATCTTTGCCTGAAACTCAATGAGAAGAATTAAGCGCATTTGTTTCCATCCTACTGTCTGTAAACACATCTGTCGGCAGTTCGATACTTGTGGCTGCTGTCAGGATTCTTATTCATTTGCTTAATCTTTGTTTCATGTTTTTGAGAAATCCCTACAGTGCACTTTCTCAAGCTTTGAAGAGCTTGGGGCATATGTCTTATATTGTTGTTAGTAGTCAAATTTTTCTCTGCCTATTCCTGCTCAATAGCTTTAATATGTTATGGGTCTAAAGTCTAAACTACATAGGTCTTCTTGTGCATCCCCCCACCTCATCATTTTGAATCATTTTTATCTTGAACTATTTTAGGCATATTATCAATCATCCTTGGTGCATTACTTACTCATTTATGTTCTGATTAATTTATTGGCTATAATATTTTGGTCACGTACATAGGATATTAAATGGATACTGGAGATAAAAGTTGGATGGATCTCCAAAGATCTACTAATGAATATATTCATGGAGTTAATGATTTTCTTGATAAGACATTTGAACAAGCTTCCCAAGAAAATGAAATATTGTGTCCTTACAAGAAGTGCTTTAATCGTAATTGACATTGTCGAAATGTAGTCGAGGATCGCTTGATTTGTCATGGATTTGTTCGTAGATACATCAAATGATTTTTTCATGGAGAAGGTTTTTCCTCAAGAAATATGCCACAACCAACCAATGATAATGAAACTTCAAACATGCATGATGATTTTGGTAAACTACTTCATGATACTTTTCAAAATGTAAAAGATCACCTAAGACATGAAGGAGTTCAAGAGGGACCATTTGAAGATGCGAAAAAATTCTTTGAAATAGTAGAGAATGGAAAATAAATTGAGTGATGTAGCCTTTTCAGACTTGATAAAAGAGGCATTTCCATTTGCTCAGATACCTGAGTCTTTTTACAAGGCAAAAAAGGTGATAGAAGATTTGGGTCTTCATTATGAGAAATTTAATGCATGCGCTAATGATTGCATGTTATTTTGGAAAGACAATGCAAAGTTAGATAATTGCTCTATGTGCAGATCTTCTAGATAAAAGAATATTCGAAATGACTTAACAAATAAGGTCACTAAAATCCTGGTGAAGGTTTTGAGGTACTTTCCTTTAAAAGCCTAGGATTCAGAGAATATTCATGTGTTTTGAAACATTTATAGCTATGAAATGGCATGATATTGAGCGACCCAAAGATGGAAATTTAAGACATTCTGCTGATAGAGATGCTTGGTAGGATTTTGATTCCCTTTATCCTGACTTTGCTAATGATGCTCGTAATGTTAGATTTGGTCTTTCAAGCAACAAATTCAATCCATTTCGAAATATGAGCATTTCCCACAGCATATGGCCGGTTATGTTAACAAATTACAATTTATCACCATGGATTTGCATGAAGTCAGAGCACATAATGTTGTCAATGATTACTCTAGGTCCATCGTCTCCAGGAAATTATATTGATATATACTTACAACCACCGATTGAGGAGTTAAATGAACTATGGGAAGTGGGAGTAAAAACATATGATGTTGTAGATAACCAAACATATATGTTGCGTGCAACTTTACTGTGGACAGTTAGTGATTTTCTAGCATTGGCAAATATTTCGGGATGGAGCACCAAGGGGATATGGGCATGCCCCACTTGCAATTATAATACTTGTTCCCAATATCTCAAACATAGTCGTAAGATGTGTTACATGGGTCATCGTACAATTTTTACATCTTGATCATGTTTTTAGAAGAGATAAGAAATTATTTGATGGTAAAGAGAAGCATAAATCTGCACCTATGCCCTTATTGGGTGTACAAGTGCTTGAAGAACTTTGTGATTTCAATAATGTGTTTGGGAAGGGCCCAAAAAAAACGAAGAATGATGGTCCATGGAAAAAATCCATATTTTTTGAATTGCCATACTGGGCAACCAATAAATTGAGACACAATTTCGATGTAATGCACATAGAGAAGAATATTTGTGATAGTTTGCTTGGGACTTTATTGGATATATTTGGAAAGTCCAAAGATCATAAATTCGTGCTATGACTTGCGTGATATGGAAATACGCAGAGAGCTTCAACTAATGGAAGATTGTGATACTGGAAACATTTATCTAGCTAAAGATTGTTTCTCTGTGAATCTAGAAGAGAAACAACTATTTTGCACTATTTTAAAGGATGCCAAATTGCCAAAAGGGTGTGCTTCTAATATATCAATCGTGTGCAAATGGAAGAGATGAAAGTATCAGGATATAAAAGCCATGATGCTTATTTCATACTGCATTACTTGATCCAGATTGCAGTTGGGAAAATGTTACCCAAGAATGTGTCTTTAGTCTTGATTAGGTTGGGGACCTTTTTTAAAAGCATATGTAATAAGGTCATAAGAGAAGTGATCTTGATAAGATGAAGGCTAAAATCATTGATATACAATGTGAGCTTGAAAAGATTTTTCCTCCATCCTATTTTGATATAATGTCAAATTTGCCTATTCATCTGGTAGATGAAATTAAGCTTAGGGGGCGACTCATTTGCATTGGATGTATTCTTTTGAAAGATATATGTGTGAATACAAGGGGCATGTTCGTAATCAAAAAAATCCTGAAGGACCAATAGTATAGGGTTGTAAAGGTGTAAAGTGTTTGACCTTTTGTTTGAGATACCTACCTGATGGGGTGAAGACAAGATTTAGTAAGTACCAAACTGAGGATGATGAGGATATTCAAATAGTGGAAGATGATGTTTCCCCTTTATTTCCTAAGACAGGTCATCCAATCGGAAGTAAGAACAAAAGGAAAGACAAGACTTTTAATATGGAGCATGTTGAGTGGTCTGAAGCATATCCATACACTTTGTTTAATACCAGTGATGAAAAAGTTGACGCATTAATCAAGTAACTGTTGAAACTTCATTTATATGTTATGATTAATGTGTTTGAATTTCATTAATAAGTACATATTGATTAAATTGAGATACATGCTTGAAGGGAACATAAGAGTTTAGTTGATAATCGTACCAGAGGAAGTGCCTAGGTAAAAGCACAGATCCATAGTAGAGAATTCATTGATTGGTTTAGGGACAAAGTTAAAAATATTGAAGTGTCAAATCATTTAAGATGGCTTGCCAAAGAGCCTAATTTTGTGGCTAAAGCATATACTGGATATTTCATTAATGGATATCATTTTCATACGAAGACATGGGATGCTCCTTGAAAAACTCAAAATAGTGGAGTGACTTTGTTAGCAACAACAGATTGGTTTGCTAGTGCTAGGGATCAAAATCCTGTCGATAGAAAGGTTACCTATTATGGAATTATTCAGGACATCATTGAGATTGATTATTGGAGTTGTTTTAGTGTTGTACTTTTCAAATGTGATTGGTTTCATAATGAAATTGATGAATATGGCTTGACTTGGGTATACTTCAATAAGAAAATGTTGTACGGATGATCCTTTTGTGCTAGCATCTCAAGTACATCAAGTTTTTTATGTGAAAGACCAAATTAAGAAAAATTTTTATTATGCAAGAAATAAAGTTCCCGTAGATTTGTATGATTTGGAGGAAGAGAACTGTCCTAATATCGAAGAAACATTTTGGAGGGAAACTAATGATGATATTGTTACTTCTGAAAGATTACTCGATGTAGATGTTAGATGGTCGAGAGAAGATCTCCCAGTTGATATCATTAATGCACCTTCCATCTCACATCATTCACAAGATGCACCTTGGGAAGAATCGGAAGAGGAAGATCACTTCGATGATACTGATTGGGATTGGATGGAGGTCGATGATTGATAAAGGGTCTACTGAACTAGTTCAAATACATTCTCTTCTTCATTTTTTGTAGGGGTATTTCTGAATTGTGCTCTGAATCATATCGTAAGGATTGTGAAAAGGAAGATTCTTAAATAGGATATCTGAGGTATTTAGCACTTATGGACTGATCTGCATTTCTTTTTTAGATTTCTTTTGGGCTTGACCGTCTGATTGGTGGTGCATAAGTGATGTTACGCTTTGATCTTGAAGAGTCAGCTTGATGGGGTGACCGAGTGGTGGCTATATAAATAAAGGTAGATTTTAAACTAGTTCAAATACTACAAGTTAAGAAATCAATTTCAGCTTGAGTCCCTTGCTTGTTATTCATATTTGCCTAGCTAGAACTTCTTTGTTGAATGATAGAAAAAATATTCTTTGTTAGATTTTAACTTATCACTCTTTTTTTATGCAGGTTTTGATAGTCACGAGTCAATAAGAGTCTTCAAAATGAAATGGAAAAGCAAAAAATAAGGCATATGTTAAACCTAGATCGTTATCACTCTTGACAAATAAAAAGTGATGGTTATTGACAACAAAAGAAATAGTTGAAGCTATAGAGTCAGAGAAAGGACAACTGCTGAAATTAATTGAAAAACAACCAGTAACTCCACAGTCTAAAGTAAATGGACAATCTGTCGGGGCACAAACTTTCGAGATCATCCTTTTAAGCAGCAGCCTGTTGAGGATCGAGCGGAAAGGAATTCTGTCAGTCCTCCAACGGATGAACAACCTGAAGAACAAGGTAACATATAAGCTTAGGAACTTGCTTATTTCATTAATGATTTCTAAGTTCTTACATTTTCCTGTAGCTGAAGGCGTTCCCACTAAAAATACGAGAGGTAGAACAATGATGCCTAAAGTACATAGTCGACAAGAGCGTAAATTTGATCCTACTGAATACTTTAAATCAAGTGGTTGATCCTACTGAAGATGACGTTACGGAGCTAAGTAGCTTCCTAGGCATATTGGCAAGAAATGCGACCCTTTATCCATTTAATATATTTGATTGGAGGGACATGGACACTAAAAAAGATTTATGGGATTATACCAAGGTTTGGAATTTCCAATATTTAATTATTCTTGACGCAATTTTACTTCTCTTTGATAACTTGATGATACCAAATTGTAGGAGAAATACAATATTCCTGATGCTGCAAAAAGCTTGGGCTATGGTAACAATTTGAGATGCTTGGAGAAGTCATAGAGCTGAGTTGAAGAGAACTTATTATGACCCATATGACAATGATGAAGTTCGAATGTCAAAAAATCCTGGCCATATTCCAAAATATCAGTTTAGAGAACTCCTCAAATATTGGAAGTCTGAGAAAATCCTGGTAAAATGCAGTTCGGAATTTGAAATTTTCAGCTCATTCCTTTCCTGATATCTTCTGTGATATTGTTGCTGTTGCAATATTTTATTTTTTCATTAATGCTGAACCAAATACTTTCTTTTTCAATACATTATATGGAATTCATATCACTTAACTAACAGTACTGATTCATTTATTTGCAGAAGATGTCGGAAACAAATACTAAGAATCGAAAAAAGCTGTTGAATTCACACACTACTAGCAAAAAGAGTTTTGCTGTAATCCATAATAGATTGGTGTGTTTTCTTATTTAATATCTAGTATTAATCCATCATTTAAGCAATTTCTTATATCAATGTTCTTGTGACTAGGAAAAAGATAAGGAAACTGTATCATCTAAGGAGCTCTTTGTGGTCATTAGAACGAGGAATCCTAATCGTGTGTACAAGGCCCCCTATGAAAACACTGCTAGTAAAATTGTATGAATACTGTATATTAATAGACTTATAATGAGATGGATAATTTATTTAGAATTATATACAAGACTCTAATTGTTGGATATGCTTTGTTAGGCTGAAATGGAGGAACTTGAAGCACAAACGAGTGCAAATGGCCAGTCTATTGATTCATTTTCAGCCATCGTGGGTCCTGAACACTCTGTATGTCTAAGACTTTATGGAGCGAGGGTTACAAAGACAATTTTGAACAAAATAGTTGGCCATTCTGAACCAACTTTAAATGCGATGGTGTAGTGAAAAAAATGGAAGAAAGGATCCAAAAAATGGAGAAACAAATGGAGGAACAAAAGAGAACTATGAGACAAGAAGTTATTGCCGATGTAATCGCACAACTACAACATGCAGGATCAATTGACCCTAACATACTAGCAGTATTGTTTGTTCCATCACAAAGAGAAACTGCTTCTGCACAAGCGGCTGAACAAGGTTAGTGTTACTAATTTTTTATTTTGACTGTTCCTTCTTCTTTTTCTTATTCTTCTTCTTCTTGGAACATTATTTCTTTATCAGTTGCAACTCTATGTTCTTCTTGTTTACATTTCTATTGCAACCCCTGATGTCGTTGCTAAGAGATTCCTTGATGCTAATGTCAGCTTTTAAGTTTCTTTGCCATGTGACCAATACATACACATAACTTGACTTTTGTTTATCTGTAAGAGGAATATGGCACTAGCGATATATATATCTTGGGGCTGATTGTTAGCCATATTCCATGCTATGTATTTACACCTTGTTCATATGATTCTATTGATACAGATTATTTTGGATACCTGTTGTGCTTAGCTGTTGGGTTGTATATGGTTATCCTAGATGCTTGTAAGTTGTTCTGGACTGTTATGTACTTATTTATGGCTAGACGTGATCGATATTGCTTCTGTTGATACATATACCTACTTGGATACTTATCTTTATTAGCTCTTTATTAGACTTATCTAATTTAATTTTTCATAAATTTCTGATTGTTGGAAGTTTTTTATTTGGACTTCAATTAGAATTAGCCGTTTGCGACTTTATTGGAAGTTAGTTAAATACTAACCAAAGTTCAAACCATACATGTTTTCATAAAATTTTAATCATTCTCATAGATTTATAAAACTTTATATGCCATACTTATTTGCCCTTATGCCATTATTTATTAAATATTAATTTTGATTAATTATAACAATTAGGTTTAGCTACGGCAGTTTGCTCCTTTTGTTCCATATTCCGGATGACTGTTGTCTTCCTCCTGTTGTGCGCACGTGGTGTTCCTTCTTAATTAATATCACCTATTAATCCTCCAACGGTTAGGCTGTTTAATTCTCTTCCTCGCTCTCGCTGTAAAAACCATATTAACTATTGTTTCATCATCATCATACCTCTTCCACATTGATGAGGATGAAAAACTCCCTTAGTAACAGTCTCTTCACTGAATTCGGCAGTAGTAGTATCCTGATTTTCATATTCTTGGCTGATTCTCTCTATCCCTCACTTTGTTGACTAAATTTTATAGCAATTTGTCGTTGCTTTATCTTGAGTTACTTTGTTTTTCTTGTTTATTTTTGCGTGCAAACTGGTGGTACTTCTTCCGATCGTGGTTATGTGGAAGCCAATAGTAATATTCTGATATTCATATTCTCGGCTGATTCTCTCTATGCCTCACTTTGTTAACTTAAGAGTTATGTTAGAACATTTTAGTTTCAGTTCGCAGTAGAGACTTCTCTTTTCTTATAAAACAATATGAACAGTGACAACTAGGAGTAATGATCAGGAACAAGGTTGAATCTTTATTGATCACACACACCAACAAGAAAAAAAAGAAATTGTACAATCCTGTACACATTAAACAGGACAAATATACAATGTTGTGCATAAAATACAAAGTACCTTCAAACTGGTGGTACTTCTTCCGCAGCCCAACTTCCTCCCAAGTCTCTTGTTCTTTAGTACTTACTCTTTTTAATTCTGATAAAACTTGAATCTTTATAGGAAACCCGTGGAATACTTTTTGGGTCATTCTTGATGAATCCTGATCTAACTTACCTTTCTCGTGTCCTATGATTATTGTTGCAACTTTCTACTATATAATAGGAAGGACACAACAAATATCCAGATATAACTTAAAGTTATTTTACACTATTTTAGTTTCAGTTTACACTAGGGGATTCTCTTCTCTTATGAAAAAAATATGAGCAGTGACAACTAGGAGTAATGATCAGAAGAAGGTTGAATATTTATTGATCACACACACCAACACTAAACAAGTAATTAGATCCCTGTATGAATAAGCCAAATAGAGCCACAACCAATTGTACATAACGCTTTTTGCCTTAAAGCCATGGATTCCACCTTCCACGGCGCCACTTCAGAACATCAAGAGTATTTGTACTCCTGCTTATTCCAAACAGTAGCTACATTTTTCATAGTTGGAACATGTGATGATTGTCATACTTGACTTCAGTAGCCTACTTTGAACTGTTGTAGCCATATCTTTGTATAGTGTTCGATTGGTTGAAGGACAATAAATTAAGAAGGAAAGGCTGAGAGAATGGAGCATGGTTAGGTAAAATGATGAGTCTTTTGTTATGTCCTTTCCTTTACGATAAATTGACCTCCAAATTTTGTAGAGTAGGAAAATAAGCAGGTAGCACTATAGTTTATTACACATGTAAAGAACCTAGCTGTGCAGTCCTTCAAAATTGTACTTCTCATTTCATTCAAGTATTTGAACTTTGAACAAGACAAACTCAAATCTTTATCTACTGCTACAAGATGGGTGATTCATCAGAATGGATTTCTTGCTTTAGGGACGTCAAAAGTTGGTAACAGTCTCCCACTTTTTATTTACATTCTTTAAATTTATGTGATATTTAGACTATTTGAAGTTAAAGTTGATCGCTTTTTAAATGAAAACTCAAGAATTAATATATGTTTGGAACATATCATAACTCGTGTATGACGTAAAGGGTACTAACTCGATAAAAATAAATCACTTATACATCACAAATATATATTATGTTAGTACATTGTAGCTACCACAGAAATTCAATGACAAGCATCGAAGACGTAGAGAACCGATGCGTACCCATTAGTAAGTTGAAGAAATATGCAACATAATGGGTTATTGTTGTAGAGCTACCAAGCTGATGAGGATTAGAAAGTTAGTTAAATAACTAATCCTAATTAGTTAGTGAGCAGTTAGTAGTTAAGTAAGGTGGTTAGGAGGTAGTTACAAATTGTAGTATAAATATATGTACTGCTATTATTTCTCATTAACAGAAAATAGAAATAAGATGCAGAGTACTACTTCAGAACTTCTCCTGTCTATATCTTCTTCTCTACTTCATCTTCTTTACTGCCTCCTTTAGACTACATTAGATGTAATTGAGCTTCCACAATGGAAGCTAACATGGTATCAGAGCGGTAATCGATCTGGAGAAGTAGAAGATTAGTTTCTGGAAAGTAGATCTGGAAGGGATCGAAGTGCATGGCAGAAATTTCTTTGCAGAAGTTGAGATCTGGAAGAAATCGAGTTGTGTAGAAAAGTCAGTGAAGAAAAGTAGATCGGAGAAGAGAATTGATCTAGACTGAGCTAGATCAAGCAGATTCAGTTGAAGAAGATGGCAATTGAAGAACCTCCAGTAGCTGCAGGTCAATCAAATGCCAGAATTCCAAACAGAGGTGACTTAGATCACAATCACCCACTCTACCTTCATCCAAACGACACACCAGGTAGCTCCTTAGTTTCAATTCAGTTGAGTGGTTCTGAGAACTATGCTCTATGGAGTCGGTCTATGTCTTTAGGATTACTAGGAAAGAGCAAGCTAGGTTTTGTAGATGGGAGACATTCAAAAGAAAAATTCGATGTATCACTGCATGAACAATGGGAGAAAGTAAATGCAGTGGTTCTGTCGTGGATAATGAATTCAGTAAGAAAAGAGCTATTGAGTAGCATTATATATGCCTCAAATGCACACAAAGTCTGGTTGGACTTGAAGGAGAGATTTGATGTAGTGAATGGATCGAGAATTTTCTTCCTGCATAGAGAAATAGTGACTTTGACACAAGGTGCTCTTACTGTATCAGATTATTTTTCGAAAATGAGGAATCTATGGGATGAGTTTGATGCAATAATGCCATGTCCAGGGTGTAATTGTTCTGAATCAAGGAATTATGCACAACATCATGGATATCAAAGGCTCTTGCAGTTCCTTATGGGGTTAAATGAGTCCTATGCTCACTGTAGGAGTCAGATTCTCATGATGTCCCCAATTCCTACCCTAAATAAAGCCTATTCTATGGTGGTTGATCATGAAAGCCAAAGGTCTTTAGCAAGTTCATCAGCTGTGATCAGTGAGTCTCTAGAAGCTTCAGCATTCTTTAGTCAGAAAATAGGGACTAACTTCAACAATAAAGGAGCTGGTAATACAACTTCAGGAGGCAACAATGCAATGGGAAGTTCGAATGTCAGTTGCAACTATTCTGGAAAATCAACAAATAACTACAAAGGTCAGAGGAGAGGAACTGTTATATGTGAATACTGTGGTTATACTGGTCATACAAAGGAAAGGTGTTACAAATTGATAGGTTATCCACCAGATTGGTCTAAGACAAGGAAGAAGGGAACAAATCAGATTGCAAATCAAGTGAGTCACTACACTGAAGAGATTCAAGACAAGAGTTACATAAGTAGTAATGATCCCCATCAACTTGGTGCATCTCAGTCTCAATCAGCTCCATACTTTACTCAACAACAATATCAGCAGATTATCCACATGCTAAACAAAGGTAGTGAAGAAAATAGCACTATCTCAGCAGCTAATGCAGGTATTATATCTCAATCATCTAATACAAATCAGTCTAAGTGGATAGTAGACTCAGGTGCAACAAATCATATGATATGCACTCCTTGTTCCTTGCATGATGTCAAGAGAATTTCTGAAAGTGAAAGGAACAATGTACATCTTCCAACAGGTGGTAAAGCACAAGTTACTCACAGTGGAAGTACACTGATTTTGCAGAGTCATTCTATTTCCAATGTCTTGTTTATTCCAGAATTCAAGTGTAACCTATTGTCTGTTTCAAAATTAACCAAGGAATTACAGTGCTCAGTGAATTTCTTTCCTGACTTCTGTATATTCCAGGATCTCTCCACTGGCAAAGTGAAGGGGATTGGTAAAGAGGATCAAGGCCTCTATATACTGGAAGAAAACAAGTCCTCTTCAAATACTATGTGCAAGGTTGCTACTGCAGTGTCTCAGGTGTCTGACTACAGCAAACTATGGCACAGGAGACTAGGTCATGCTCCTATTGAAACTCTTAGAAGACATGAATTCCTTAGACACTTAAATAATGACAATCAGATATGTACTGTTTGTCCTCTAGCAAAACATACTAAACTCCCATTTCCTACCAGCTTTACTAGATCCAGTTGTCCCTTTGAAAAAATGCATTGTGATATCTGGGGTCCATATAGAGTTCCCACTCACAATAACAAAAGGTTTTTTGTTACCATAGTGGATGACTATACAAGGTTCACCTGGTTGTTCCTTATACAGTTCAAGTCTGAAGTCATTGTAATCCTACAACACTTTCTTGCAAGAGTAAAAAATGTATTCTCTACATCTATCAAAATTCTTAGAACTGATAATGGATGTGAGTTTTTTAGTAATGAATGTCAAAATTTCTTCACTACTAATGGCATCATTCATCAGTCTTCTTGTGTATATACTCCCCAACAAAATGGAGTTGTGGAAAGGAAACATAGAACTATACTTCAAGTTGCCAGAGCCCTCAGGTTTCAGGCAGGAATACCACTAAAATTTTGGGGAGAATGTGTTTCTACAGCTGTATATCTTATAAACAGAACCCCCTCCAAAGTGCTACACTTCAAAACACCCTTTGAACTCTTGTATCAACATTCACCTTCTCTGACTCACCTTAGAGTGTTTGGATGCCTTACCTATGCATCCAACACAAGAACTACAGATAAATTCATCAACAGGGCAATACCTAGTGTATTCATGGGGTACTCTCTTACTCAAAAGGGATACATTCTGTATGATATTCACTCTCATTCATTCTTTGTAAGTAGGAATGTAGTTTTTCAGGAATATATCTTCCCTTTCCTGGATGTTAAATCCATTGGTACACATGTGTTTCCTGTTCTTAGTCTACCTCACATTGATATGTCTGTTGAGTCTCAGTATACTGAATCTCAACCACACTCATGTTCTCAAAATGACTCACAACCATTTATCTGCACTCAACCTGATCCTGAGTCTGCAGAGCAGGTGTCTATCTCTTATTCCAATCCTATACAGTCTCCACATTCCTCTATGCAGTCAGAATTACCTAGAAGATCATCTAGAACAACACATCCTCCTATTTGGTTGAAAGATTATGCTACCAATTCCTGTTCATACCCTTTATCTTCTCATGTCACTTACTCAAATCTTACTGAGTCCTACCAAATAGCTTTAGCTGCTTATTCATCCTCCACTGAACCATCCACTTTCAAACAAGCTTCTCTAGATTCAGCTTGGGTTCAAGCCATGAAGCTAGAGATTGCTGCCTTAGAAGAAAACAATACATGGTCTATTGTTGATCTTCCTGCAGGAAAGACTCCCATTGGCTGCAAGTGGGTGTACAAGATTAAGTACAAGGCATCAGGTGAAATTGAGAGGTATAAAGCCAGGCTAGTGGCTAAAGGCTACAGTCAACAACCTGGCTTAGACTATTCAGAAACTTTCTCTCCAGTAGCTAAGATGGTTACTGTCAGGTCTCTTGTTGCTATTGCTGCCTCAAACAAGTGGCTCATATACCAGATGGATGTTCATAATGCTTTCCTAAATGGTGATCTCCTAGAAGAAGTATATATGCATATTCCTGAAGGGTTTGCTAGACAGGGGGAGAGTAAGAAGGTCTGCAAACTTCATAAATCTTTGTATGGTTTGAAGCAAGCTCCCAGACAATGGAACAAGAAGCTGACAGATGCACTTGTACATATGGGATTCATCCAAAGTCACTATGATTATTCATTGTTTACAAGAACTGTTGACAAAAGAAAGGTGATTATTCTAGTATATGTGGATGATCTACTGATCACTGGAGACTGTCAAGAGCTGATCAATGATACCAGGAAAGAGTTGCAGAAAAGGTTCAAAATGAAGGACCTGGGAGAGTTAAAATTCTTCCTAGGAATTGAAGTTGCTAGATCACAGGAAGGGATGGTGATGTGTCAAAGAAAATATGCCCTTGAATTAGTGTCAGAGGCAGGTCTGAGTGGAGCAAAACCAGCATCAACTCCATTTGAAGCAAACCAACAGTTAACATCAGCAAAATATGATAAGTATGTGTCCAACACAGAGGCTAATGAAGATCAACTCATAAAAGATCCTGCTACATATCAAAGACTAGTAGGAAGGTTACTGTATCTAACCATGACCAGGCCAGACATAGCATTTGCAGTTCAGGTGCTTAGCCAGTTTATGCACAGCCCAAAAAAGTCACACATGGATGCAGCACTAAGGGTAGTAAGATATATTAAAGGTACTCCTGGTCTTGGACTCTTTATGCCAGCCAGTCAAACAAATCAGTTGCAGGCTTACTCAGATTCAGATTGGGGTGCATGTCTGGAAACAAGAAGGTCTGTAACAGGTTATATGGTACAATTTGGTGGAGCTTTAGTATCATGGAAGGCAAAGAAGCAGGAGACTATATCCAGAAGCTCAGCAGAAGCAGAATTTAGGAGCATGGCTGCATGTACAGCTGAAGTTGTTTGGCTATTGGGATTGTTCAAAGAACTGGGGGTTCAAATACAACAACCAGTACAGCTATTATGTGATAGTAAGGCAGCAATGCAAATTGCTGCAAATCCCATCTTTCATGAAAGAACCAAACATATTGACATTGATTGTCATTTTGTGAGGGAGAAGATCAACCAGGGAGTCATCAGAACAGACTATATATCCTCAAAAGAGCAACCTGCTGATATACTGACAAAGGGACTGGGAAAAGCTACACATGAACACTTACTAAGCAAACTAGGATTGAAAGACCTCTTCAAGCCATCAGCTTGAGGGGGAGTGTTGTAGAGCTACCAAGCTGATGAGGATTAGAAAGTTAGTTAAATAACTAATCCTAATTAGTTAGTGAGCAGTTAGTAGTTAAGTAAGGTGGTTAGGAGGTAGTTACAAATTGTAGTATAAATATATGTACTGCTATTATTTCTCATTAACAGAAAATAGAAATAAGATGCAGAGTACTACTTCAGAACTTCTCCTGTCTATATCTTCTTCTCTACTTCATCTTCTTTACTGCCTCCTTTAGACTACATTAGATGTAATTGAGCTTCCACAATGGAAGCTAACAGTTATCAAAGTGTTAGTGCTTCGAATAGGCTTAACAAAACAGTATAAAAATGAAAACGACGAGGGTATTTTGCTGGCAATTAATATTTATTAATTCTATTTTAATAGTGTGTTATATTCATTAGTTAATATGATGCCTTATTTTGAGACTCTTATGCTTATACATCTTGACACAGGAAACCAAAATACAAACAACTCTTTTCAACCAAGACGTTCACACATGGAAAAATATTTGGAATTGACTCAAAGCTACTACATTATAAATGGAAAGTTCAATGATACCAAACCAAACTACTTATCAGTTCATAAGGACCTTGAATTAACATTCACTAACAACACAAAGGTCTGAGAGGACAAAAGACAATTTAAAACTCAACAATTCTCAAATGATTTTATCACATTACAATCCTATAAATGTTTGTTATGTCTTACACATATAGAATTAATTTATATTTAATAATACATATTTCCTGTAGATGTGGTGTGCATTCTAATTAAACTTAAGGCACTAAATGGAGAAGGACAAAGCATAAGGAGATAAGTAATTGTTACAGACGAAATGTAAATTTACAAACCATCCTTGGAATATACTGTTGCGCATGAAAAAGGTCAAATCATAATGATCGCA
This sequence comes from Solanum rostratum, assembly GCA_029948455.1. Taxonomy (NCBI): domain Eukaryota; kingdom Viridiplantae; phylum Streptophyta; class Magnoliopsida; order Solanales; family Solanaceae; genus Solanum; species Solanum rostratum. Next base: position 22,517,258 of record CM057048.1, read on the forward strand.
AAATCATGACTTTGTGGGGAGACTTTGCTGAAATAGATGGAGAATTATTAGAGAGTCTTGAATGTGAGTGCTTGCCTTTTGTGATGTCAAATGCTCTCTTAATCAAAGTATACATCCCCTAAAATTATATATTTCAATATTCTTCAGAGTAATTAAAGATGTAATTGAATTTATTAATCTTTCTACAATAGGAGATTATGTACTTTCCACGACTCCTATTAGTAATTTGATAATTACAGCGTTTGAAAAGGCGAACGATCTCCAACAATGATAAACAACTCATCTTACCTCGCATTTACCGATAGCCTCTCCCACATGGTTGATATTAGATGTTTTCCTTAATTTTATAATTTATAAATTACAACCATCAGAATATGAAGATACATAATATTGACATAACTTTAATGCAAAGCAAACAAACGTAAACAACCCGCCAAGTAAAAATAAGTGATATTTTGAACAGATCACTTATCATTGTGAAGGTACTTACCTCGGCATAGTATAAATATCAATGACTGCTCAATTTATATTGTTAACACATATTGAGTTGATTGTGCCAATTTACGTATAGGACATGTACTATAAGTTCAATGCTAAGGTTACTGCCATTGACAATAAGAATGACCCATGGTATCATGCTTGCAAAAAATGCTACAGGCAAGTAAATGTTCTAAAAAGTGCAACAACTTGTGCCTAGTGTAGGAGTGAAGATATTGGTTATGAGGAGAGGTACAATACACAAATTTCAAAATATTACATCATACACTAATGAGCTAATGATAAAATCATCAAATATGCTTTATTTATACGTATCAAACAAATTAAGAATTACTGATTAAATGTTCAAATGTGCCTTAAACAGAGAAGCAAAAGGACCAGGAAAGAAAAATATGCCACTGTAATTGATAAGAGGAATAAGAAGGTTGCAGAGATACATGAAGTTCAAAAACACAAGAGCCCACATGAAGATGACACCCCGATAATTCATCTACGAAGAAGGACGAGGAAGCCTACAAAAGATAATGTTGAGACAATACTAATGAAACATAAAATCAAAATGGAAGAGAATTAATATATAGTTTCTCTACGAGTTACTTATGTTTAACTAACAATCTTTATGATCTTACTAATATCAATACTTATAAGTTACTATTCGCGGTGACAACTTCACGAAACCTGCCTTTTATATTTACTTACTTTCTAATACATGAATGCATTTGATACTCATTCTCTAAACATTAAATATGTCCAAGGTGTATCTCAACCAAACACATCAACAACACTCTTGTGCCGAAATGAAACTTCGTTTGATTGAAAACAAAGCATTGCAGCCTGCACCATAGGTATTTATTAGTACTATATTGAGAGATTAAAATTAGAGAACAATAGGTACTTATTGTCTCTATATGAATAATTTATTGAAAAATTTAAACTAGAGAACAACAAAGAGCTATTGTCTCTATATGGATAATTTAACATTATAGGAACTAACAAATGTTACTAATGCTTCCACTATGTGTTAGATCAAATACATACACACTTTGGAATAAGGCAAGATAAGTGTTGCACCAACAATCTTAAATTTCACTCCAACAATTCAAAAAATGACACACAGTCAATATCGAGGTATATATAATATGTTGTCTATTCATCGTACTTTCATATTAAACCTTATACTTGTGGTCACATAATTTGACAGGTGATAAAGGCAAATCCATTGCTTCCACATGAAAGGCAGATCCCCATATCAAAACAACAACACAATATACATGTAGGATCTTAGACAGTTCTTTGATGTTTATAACTACAATATCCATTGATGGCTAAATACGATACTCACTCGATCTTACCCTAATAACTGATGCAACCTGTTGTCTTGTAATATCCAATTTAATAGGTTATAAAGACAAAAACAGGGCTTCTACCAGTAAAGGTGATCATCATGACAACTAGCAAATAACTAATATAAGCAACACAAGTAAAAACTTACAAAATTCAGTAAAATCCAACATACATGTGGTCTCCCTGGCGGGTTAACACATTTGCATACAAAAGTATTATATCATTTGTCTTCATAGATAAAATATTATTCCGATTATCGAGAAAATACAATTGCATAGCGCATTGCGGAAGGTTAAAAAATATATAGCAGCAACCAAAACAACAAGAGATCTAGAAGGTGAACAACCACGATCAAAGAAGCAATCAAAAGTAAATTGGCTATTTAGAGCTTTATCCGAAGAGTCCGAAACTGGAGGTACATATAAAAAATCTACTCATATGCTACACATTTTTTTTTAATGAAAAACAAAGATAAGTACTCTTCAATTATTAATATTACATTCGATGCGTATAATGAAATACACTTCTGACATATAACTACAATTATATTTATCTCTATAGGACCTACTGCTTACAACTTATCATTATCATATCCGCATGAGTTGAAAAGGGTCCCAGAATGGGTTTGAGCATGAACCTCCAACATTCTGTTATGCGAGTGGATATATAAAATTGGCAACCAATGAAGCTCCGCTGGAACTACAGGAACTATTTATGGGTACTGCAGAAGAAGCTAGAGCGTTTCGTAAAAATATCCATGCTTATAATAGCATCTTTGCTTTTACATCTTTTGGTATTAATGTGGATAAGAAAATAACATCTGCAAGGAAAGGAGTGTACACTTTCAAGGCACAATGTTAAATTATCGCAATCTTCCAGCATTGATACCACGTGATAACAATCTCTGTTACTTTCAACTATACTTCTTTGATATAGAAAACGAGTTGACCAATAGCATATCAAAAGTAAAAGATGGAATTCTATCGGACAGAATCGTAACAAAGATCAAACAAATAATGGAGAAAAATCCCTATGCGTAAATCTTTCGCCAACTAAAAGACCATTCCAGTTTCCATAATTCCTAACTTTGAATTATTGCGAATGCCTCTTTGGATCTATGAGTTTACAACACACCCTCAGTGCATTAGGTAGCAGCAATTTGGATAGATGGAAACAATCCAAATATAGCTTTTGAGCGAGAGATTATTATCATGAACATTCGGGTTACAAGCATATAGTCAAACATTATTATGGTTATTATGATCCCTTACCATGTCCTTTGATCTTTCAAAGAGGTGAATCTGAATGACACCAAGGAATAAGAAAACAAAACAAGAGACAATATCACACAACAACTGGCCACAAACCAACTCGAACCAATAATATTTCGACTTTCAGATGCAATTTTCGCCAATGAGAACCAAGGTAACATGTCTCAACTTCTACAATATTATAGTAATCTTAGTTATTACCAAATATTAATTACCTCCCCCACTTGACTTTGCATTTTCTGGAACCACAACTTTATCTCTATACTCTCGCCTTAATTTTGGGTAATTACGTGGTATATTCTGATTACATTTACTTACCAACACTAACCTTCAAATGCTAAAATGCAACGCACATCCTACCGCCGGATAAGGCTAAAGTTGTATCACTAAAATAGGACTTTCAGCGGAATCTATATTGTATTTAGTTACATGAGTATTTTGAACCAAGTACCTTTACAAAACCCACAATAGGAAGGCTACATCATGCTATGCTATCATTTTTATTTCAATTTGAGGTGTTTTAAACAAAGGTTTTTACAATAGTGTCCATCAAATAAATTATTTACTACACTATTTTCAGGTTTCAAAATAACTACTATCAACAATGTTAAAATAACTACAAATTGACAAGATAAGCCTACTTCATCGAGGATACATCGTTTGTACTAATTAGTAGTGCACTATACATCCATTATAAAGACATAGCACCCATACTACAATAAAAACAACATCACGGAATAGGATATGGCTAAAAAAATTACGTATAGTACAATCTCCATATATGTCAATATTGTAACTACCACATAATTTAAATTATTTTAGTATGATTTGTAACACTTGTAGATGTCTGCCGCCAGACAAAAGGAGTTGTTTCCTACAGGGAGTACTATTGCTATAAGCTCAAGCACAAGAAGCAGAGAGGTATATATTATTTCTATGCGAAAGACTTCTGCAACAGTTTTTGGTTGACATGTACATAAAACTAGAAACAACAAGGCTTTTTTTTTTTTTAATTAATAGACCTTACCCAAGGATCTCACCCCTCGTGGCGGTCAGGGGTTGAGCCGCACACCCCCAAGCCTTATCATAAAATATAAAAACGACAAAAAATATAAAGGAGGGGGACATAAACCTAACCTCCGATCTATGGTAGGCCACTAATCTTCCAACCTACTAAGGTCAGTCGACTAGTTCCCATTCTAACATCAAAAAGCAACCTAGATTATACCTATGAGAGTACTACTCTCACTACATATACTCTACGGAAGCATAAAAAGGGAGACTCTCCCCTTACAAACGAAAAAAGGGAAAATATAGACCTTCTACTAATCCTAAACATCACCCACTCAACCAGAGATTAGTAGAAAGACCAGGAGCCTTCCCGGGGATCCCAAAATATTAACTTAAGGTGGTTTCTTTATCCTCTTCAACTTTCTTCTTCTGAAAGTGACCATCTCTTCTTTGTCTAAATAGAAGTATGCTTTGGCTTCCTTTGGCATCTGCTGAATATTGAAGTATAATTGAGGGCTGGTGAGGTTATGACTATGCTTAGCAAGCGCATCAACCACAAAATTTGCTTCCCGGAGAGTATGAATGCATCTGAAATCTTCCAGTTGAGACCTGAAATGATGAAACCTGGCCAGGCCATGAATAATATCAATGCTAGGAGGGTTGGACTGTTGATCAGTGATCCATCTCTGCAGTAGTTCAAAGTCCACCTCTAAAATGACTTTTCTGAAACCTAGATGCGTGCACCATTCAATCCCAAAAAGTGCAGCCTCCAATTTTGCCCTGTTGTTGGTACCTTCTCCAATGGGGTTAGCATAGGCAAATAGAAAGAGACCCGCATTATTCCTTATAATACCCCCATTCCCCAGTCTGCCTGGATTAGAAAGAGAACTGCCATCAGAGTTGAGCTTCACCCACTGATCAGGTGGTCTAACCCACCTGACAGGGGTGATTTTAATATCATGTACACACATGTTAGCAGCCCTTATAATATCTTTCTAGTTAGAAGGCCATTCTATGTATGGATAAGCTGTTTTTAACATGTAATAGACATCCTTAGTCACCATGTACTTCACTCTTGCCAGATTGGACTTTTTGCCTCCATACTTACAAGCACACCTGTTTTTCCAGATGTTCCAGCATATAAAAATGGGCACAGCCTGGTAAATGAGCTTCTGGACATCATTATGATACCTCATCTCCCACCATTTCATGCAGACATTCTTCAAAGGAAGACAAACAGTAGTCATGCCACAAGAAGCATAAAAAAACTTCCACACATTGTGAGCAAAGTCACCTGTGGTGAAAATGTGATCCAAAGTGTCCAGCCCAGGTCTGTAACAGCAGTAACAATTACTGGGAGCACAACCAAACCTGATCAGAGTATCATTTGTAGGTAGCTTACCCTTTAATGTTCTCCACACAATAAAGGAGCACTTAAAAGGAATAGTCTTGTTCCAGGTGTACATGTTGGTCCTGGTTATCATTTTCTTGTCTCTAATCAGGTTCCAGGCTGAGGAGATAGTGAATTCACCATTAGGATTGAGGCTCCAAATAGCTCTGTCAAGGACTCCAGCTACAATCTGTAGCTTAAGGCTTAGAATCTTGTCAATAACTTGAGTGGGAGCAATGTTGGAAATCAGCTCCTGATTCCACTGGCCATCTTGAGTAAACTGAGACACTTTAGTGTTATTAAACCTATTTCTAGCCTCCCTGAGGTGAGCCAAGGGTCCAATCCCTAGCCAATCATCCCACCAATAATAGCAATTACCAGAGTAAATCTTCTATTGGATGTGGGGTTCAAGGTCATGCTTGTACTGTATCATGAGCTTCCAGGCCCTTGAGTCTCCAGTGCCCCTTTTTTTACTCACTGGGTTAGACCTCTGGCAGTACTTAGCTTTGAGGAAATCCCCCCACAGAGTTCTCTTAGTTAACAAGGCTTGAATATTTCAGAAATGAACAATCAAATTTTAGAGGAGAGGTGTATCAATGTATTGTTGATAGTGTGAGTGAGGATAAATACGGGGGGGGGGGGATATAATTGGTCACAAAATACTACTTCCATCATTTTTTATTGGGGCCTACGAGATATGCCAAGATGGTATATGGATGCAATGGCTTTGGTTCAACATTTTCATAGACCCGATTTGGTCATAACAATGACATGTAATCTCGATTGGGTTGAGATCCTATGAGAATTGTACACCGGTCAAACCCCTCAAAATAGACCAGACTTGATGACGAGAATATTTTTAGCTAAGTTGCAGGACCTAAAAGGCCAAACTTTCAAGAAAGAAATATTTTGAATCATAGAGGCTCATGTATTCATGGTAGAATTCCAGAAATGAGGACTGCCACACATACACCTCCTACTTATATTAAAAGAAGGCCACAAGATTAAATCAGTGGATTATTACGATAAGGTTATCTCTGTAGAGATTCCAAACAAATGTCAATATCCCCTCTTGCATGAATTAGTACTCAGGCATATGATGCATGGTTCATGTGGCATCCACCGTCCAACAAACCTGTGTATGCAAAATGGACAATGCAAATATCATTATGCATGGCCTTACAACAAGAAATCAATTCAAGTAGAGGATGGATATCCTATTTACAAAAGATGAAAAGACGGTGCAACAACGACTATTCATGGAATGAAGATGAATACTTAGTGGGTCGTACCTTATAGCCCATATTTGCTTACAAGATACAATTGCCATATAAATGTTGAGGTCTCAGGATAAATGTGTCTCTTATGTTGAGTTTGATGATGGACAAAGAGTTATTGATAAGATTTAATCTATTCAAGATGCGCAGTGGGTTTTACCGAAGCACCATGGAGAATTTATGAATCCAACATGACTGCAATGCAACCTCCCATCAGGCTAGGGGGATTGACGATACTATATTGGTTTCATAGCCCCCCCAACAGATCGAACAACAGATCTTTCCACTAATGGGTTTCATTCTCCCATCCAGAGGATCAAAAGCGCGATAGAGAAAGATAGATTCACAGTGGGGTGACCTGCCTAAGTTCCCTAAGTTAGTTAGCAAATACGAGTTGCCTCACTTTGATGACTTCGTTGAGGAGATGTCAATCAACTACATCTATCAGGAAAACATACAGGTACATACATTTGGGTGTTTAAAAAAACCTTCAATATAATACATAAAATGCTGAGAATATGAATTCTAACTACATAATAAATCATAGTGTTTTACTAGAAGAAACAAAATTTGAAAAATATCATCTCCAAGAATGGTGTCAACCAAACAATGTTGACTGTGTATTTTAGAATGTGCTCAGTCGATACAGAAGCACAAACATACCTTTATAGGGAGTTCCCTAAGCATGTTGTTTGGAATAACAAGGGAAAGACTTAGACAAAAAGAATAACATAATCTACAGTTGGTCGCATTGTGATCTATTGTTAAAATATAACAACTTTTGATGCTTGAAACTTGGAATATTTTGTATTCTCAAAGTGATATTAGTAGATTTGATGTATCTTTATATTTGTTTTGCAGGATTACAGGGTTGACACAATTTTTGGGCTAAGTATTCAGATTTTGCAGAAGTTGAGGTTTCACAAGACCTTTTACGGGTCGTGAAAAATTCCACAGGCCGTAGATTTGGTTTCGTACACAATTTCACTGAAGGGTGATTTTGTAAAGTTGAGTCTATGAACATACAAATGATGTGTAGAAGATTTTACGAGTCGTAGACTTGGTATCGTGTCTTGAGGATCATAAAGTGGGGAGTTGCTTAAAAGTTAATAGACGAAACCCTTTATGGTTGTACTACTTCATACGACCCGTAGATGGGTGTCGTAGAAGTCAACCCCAGAATTCAAGATGAAGACCACGAAGCCTCGACTACGGGCCATAGAACTTTATATGGCTTGTAGAAGTGCCTGTAGAGCCTGCCCATCGAGTTCTCCTATTTCATTTTGGTTTTGTTTATTAAAGACTAGAAATAGGTTTTTAGGTTGTTTTTCATGAGGAACATTATAAAATAGTAGAGAATAGTAGAGAGCTTGAGAGAAACACTTGTGAAACATTATTTTGTGTCTTTAATTTAATCTTGTGATTCTTCATGAAGAGCTTGGATTTATTGTTCTTAATTATCTTGTGTAAGTGCTCAATTATGTTATTCAAATTCATGATTCTTGCATCTACACTGATCATGTGTAGCTAAATTCACAACTAGGGTTCTAGGAACCATGAAGAACTAACAAGGTAAAACCGGATAATACATAATTGTTGAAAAGTGTGCATGCATGTATTAATTAATTCTCTTTAGTTTGAATGCTTTTTAACGGTGGCCAATGTTAGAACTCGCTTAGTGTTACTGACTAGATCAAGGTAGTAATGAATAGAAAAAGAGATAAATAATCAGGATTCGATTGATGTTTCTCGTCTAATCAACCAAACTGGGCCAAGGGGAGGTTGTACTGGAAAAATAGGTAAGGGCTAATAGTGTCACCGTGCGGAGATTGATCAAATCACGTAGTGAAATTTGCCTCCCGCCTGGATTAAAGGGTTTGGTTAATTTAACTTACCGTTCTACATACTACACACTGGAAATGAATTCGATTATCTGGTAATTTTAAGTTAGGGAATCATGGGGAACACAATACCCTAGTTACTCTTCATACTGATTTCACACTTGTCTTAGTTTAGGATTACATTTCATAGTTGTTACAAATCCCCTCCCCCCTTTGGGAAGATAAGCCGGTTAATCTACCTGAATTGTTTTAAATTCTTCTAAGTCTACCATATTCCCTGTGGGTTCGACCCTAACCTCGGTTAGATTATATATCTTGACAACAACCGCTATAGCCTTCAAAAAGAAGGTGTAACTTGGGCGATATCATGATTTTGGCGCTGTTGCCGTAGTTCGAGAATTAATCCTTATTTCCCTAAGTTTACATTTTTCATTGTATTTGTTCTATTTTAAGGTGCAGGTGTAGTGTACGCCCAACACGTGAAGTCGAAGCTTCCCCTTGACTCCATTTGACCCAACGATCTAGAGAAGAACTAGAAGGATGGCCCAAGATAACGCAAACAACATGATTAATGCAGCCTTAAATTCAAACCAGAACGAGAATGAGAATGACAACAACCCAGCTCCTCTTAAGGACATTGATCCACAAACACATGACTTTAATGCCAAAGCTTATCAGTGGAATCAATATCAGCTAAATCCTGTGGCTATGGATGTGAGTGGAGCCATTGTGTTACCACCACTACCGGATGACACAAAGTTTGTGGTCTCGAGTGGGTTGCTTCAGATGCTGCAAAATCATGGATTGTTCACGAGCCTACCATCAGAGGATCCGCATAGTCATTTACATAATGTTGTGTTTGTCTGTAAGAGTGAGTGGGGACACAAAATCTATCTATAGACATTATTGGGCTTCATGTCATCCCATTATGTCTGACAAGCAATAAAGCGCTATGGCTATCCGAGCTCTTGCAGAGTTCGATCACTAGTTGGGCTGAGTTGTAGAAGGCCTTTTTGGAGAGGTTCTTCCCAAGATCAAAGAAGCTCAAGTTGAAGGATCAAACCAACAACTTTGAGAAACTTCCTGGTGACTCAATCAGTACTACATGGGACCAGTTCACAAAGTGTCTGAGAAGTGTCCCTGACCACTAAATTGTTGATGATGCCTTGGTGGAGATCTTTTACCGTTCCCTGAACGAGAATAGCCAAGCATGTGCTAACACCATCATCGGGGGCATGTTTTTATATCAACCATTTGCAAGGTTTTTTGAGAAGCTGGAAAAGATGGTTAAGACGAATCGTGCATGGGGGCCGATGTAATGCCTGGTAAAATTACCAAAATACCCCTAGAGGGAGGGTATGTGTGTAACACATCTTCCAATGCTCATATGGTAAATCAAAGGCCAAATTTGTGATCAACACAAAAAATTGAGTGGGAAAATGGTCTCGGTCAATTTTAGAGCGACCCGATCAAAAGAAAATTTTTCGATCCGAAGCGCAAAATAGTGTTAGTGCGCGGTAGGAGCGCGTCGCGCCTCCATCGCGGACTAGCACTTATATTTTTCTGAAAATTTTCAATGGGATTAAGAAAACTCGTTCGAAAACATTTTCTAAGAATACACTGTGTGCGACCAGTCCGTATCGCGGACTGGGTCTTCTCTGAGTTGAAAATTTCTAAATTATTACATGGGGCATTCCGAACAATTCCCAACTCCTCCTAAACTCCATACATGATCTAATAAGGTCATTTTGACATAAAAAGGGTCTAAAACCCCAATTCTAAGCCCTATTCCAATATTCTAACAAGGCTAAGGCTTGAGGAAAGAGGAGATGAGCTTGAGTTTGAGAGAAATCGAGAAGAAATCTTGACGTGATGGATTGATAGCTTCATCCAAGGTGTAACGCCCGGTAAAATTACCAAAATACCCCTAGAGGAGAGATGTGCGCTTAATGCGTATTCTGATGCTCAGATGGAAAATTCGACGCCGAATTCATGATCATCACGCCAAATTGAGTGAGGGAAGGGTGTCGACCGATTTTTAGAGCGACCGAGTCAAAAGATATTTTTTCGTTCCGAAACGAGAAATAGTTAGAGTTCGGACTGAGCCGCGTCACGAACCCATCGCAAAGGGTGACTTATGTTTTTCTTAAATTTTTTGACAGGGAAGAATAACTCGTTCAGGAACACTTTTGCCAAAAATGAGCTATAAGCGACCAGTCCGTGTTGTGGACTGGGTTAATTCGCGGTTGAAAAATTTCTAAAATTTCGAGGGGCATTCTAGTCCATTCTTAGCATCTTCTAAAACCCACGTACGATTGATATAAATCGTTTTCATGAAAAAAGGGTCTAAAACCCCATTTTAAATCCTCTTCCTAACAACGCTAATACGCTAGGTCTTGAGGAGAGTAGAGGAGAGTCGAGATTGAGGAATCAAGAGGAAGTCCTAAGGGAATTGTGTTGATAGCAATCATCCCAGGTATGTAAGGCTAACCTAAAGCATGAAATTGTTCTTCCATGTTCCCCCTTTGAGTAAATGAGTCTATGGTTGAAGAGGATGAGTTATATGTAAAAATCCTTGAGTATTTTACTAAGATTCTTCTTAATTCATGCATTTTTCTTAAATTGATGATCATCATAAACTTGGTTTACTGCATAAGTTGTTTTCATGAATGATTTTACAAAATTCTATGTCTATTTTACTAAAGAATGCAAGAATGAGTTTGAGGGGAAAGAGTCTAGAGACTTAATGATGATGATGTTTGTGTCTTGGTATCAGAGCACAAAATTCAAGTGTCTTAGGGAGTCTATGAAGCCATGTCTAGTAGAGTCTTGTTTATGGGTGTGTTGTCGACCACATTTCATAAGCAAGAGGCTATAGGACATTAGGATTTTTTACACTTTTCTTCTCATCCAAATTCATGTCATAGAATTAAACTCTATGAAAGCTCTCTTCTAATTCGTGCTCTATGCGTGCAGAGTTGATATCATGCCTCCCAAAAGAGCTTTCAGAGGAAGGGGATGTCTTGCCAGACAAGTTTTTAATCCACTTGAGCCTCAAGTAACCGAGGAGCCTGTGGATCAAGCTGTTCCTGTGGAGCGACCCCCTAAAGATGAGGTCTCTAATGCTGAGCTACGCCAGACTATTCAAGCTCTAGCCCAGGCTGTTGCAGCACCTGTTGTGAGACAAGGGGCAGGTATACCGGATTCTCATGACACCTCTAGAGTTCGAGAATATTTTAGGATGAATTTGCTTGAGTTCACGGGGTCTGCATCCACTGAAGACCCTAAGAACTACGTGGAGGAACTTGAGAAGGTGTTCCAAGTGATGCATGTGGCTGATGCTGATAGGGTTGAGCTGGATGCTTACCAACTCAAGGGTGTGGCCAGACTGTGGTTCGACCAGTGGAAGAAAGGTAGAAGGGATGATGCTCCATGTTTGACTTGGGCAGTGTTCGAGGAAGCCTTCTTAGGGCTTCTTCCCAAGAGAGAGAAGAGAAGCTAAGGTGAGAGAGTTCCTGAATCTGTAACAAGGCTTTATGACCGTGCAAGAGTATGGTTTGAAGTTCAAGCAACTATCCCGCTATGCTCCGCACATAGTTGCTGACATGATGGGAATGATGGGGATGTATGATGATGGGTTGAATAAAAGACCTAAGAGAGATAAGAGAGGAGCCATGCTTGTGAGTGATATAGACATCGGGCGACTGATGACATTTTTGCAACATGCTAATGAGGAGAGAAAACATGACAAGGAAGAGTTCAAGCATAAGAAAGCTAAGACATCCAGCCATGAGGTTGGAAGGAAAGGCAATGGAAACTGATTTCCAGCGCCATCATCTACCAGTGTACCTGTGCCTAGAGCCAGGTATGATCAAATGTTTCAGAATATTGGAACCCATGGATCCCAGTCACAAGCTAATGGGGCTCAAGGTTCGCAGGGTAAGCCACTGTGTGATAGGTGTGGCAAAATGCACTTGGGAAGATGTCATGATGGGAATGATATGTGCTATAGATGTGGCTAAGCCGGTCACTACAAAAGGGATTGTCCAAAGCGAGCTGGCTAGGCTCAGTCTACTATACTAGCCCCACCAGTTAAAGGAAACCAAAGGGCCACTACATCTAGCGCAGGTGGAGCAATAAACCGCCTGTATGCCATGGGTAGTCGCCAAGATCATGAGAACTTCCCAGATGTTGTGATGGGTATGATTCGAGTCTTTACTTTTGATTGTTATGTTTTGATGAATCCGTGTGCCACATTGTCATTTGTATCTCCTTATGTGGCCAGTAGATTTGATAGAACCCCTGAGAGTTTTCTTGAACCCTTTGATATTTTTACTCTAGTGGGTGAGTCTATTCAAGCTGAGAGAATCTATAGAGCTTATGTAGTGTCCATCTATCATAGGGATACTCTTGTTGATTTGGTTGAGTTGGAGATGGTTGATTTTGATGTGATTCTTGGCACGGATTGGCGTCACGCCTGTTATGCCTCTGTTGATTGTAGATCCTGAACCGTTAAGTTCCAATTTTCTAATGAACCAGTTCTAGAGTGGGCGGGTGATTCTGTTGCATCTAGAGGAAAGTTTATCTCATATCTTAGAGTTAGAAAAATGATTTCCAAAGGTTCTATCTATCACCTCATGCGAGTTAAATTTGATGATGTTGAGTCTCCAATTCTTGAGTCAGTCTCGATTGTTAATGAGTTTCTGGAAGTATTTCTTGATGATTTGCCTAGAGTCCCTCCTGATAGTGAGATTGACTTTGGGATTGATGTTCTTCCCGATACCCAGCATATTTCGATTCCACCTTATGAAATGGCCCCCGCCGAGTTGGAAGAGTTGAAAAGCAATTGAAAGAATTTCTAGAGAAGGGCTTCATTAGGCCAAGTATTTCACCTTGGGGTGCTCCTGTCCTATTTGTGCGAAAGAAAGATGGGTCCCTTAGAATGTGTATTGACTATAGGCAACTAAACAAGGTCATGATAAAGAATAAATATCCTCTCCCAAGGATAATGATTCATTTGACCAGCTTCAGGGCACCTCTTGTTTCTCCAAGATAGACCTTAGATCTGGATACCATCAGTTGAAGGTGAGGGAATGTGATATTCCAAAGACAACCTTTAGGACTAGATATAGACATTTTGAGTTCTTGGTCATGTACTTTGGGTTGAGGAACGCACCTATAGCCTTTATGGACTTGATGAATAGAGTATTCAGATAATGTCTTGATATGTTTGTGATTGTTTTCATCGACGACATTTTGGTATATGCGAGAAGCGAGAAGGAGCATGCTAATAATCTTAGAGTTGTCCTCCAAACTCTTAGAGACCATGAGTTGTATGCAAAATTTTCAAAGTATGAGTTATGGCTTAAGTCAACGGCTATTCTATATTCGAGCGGATGCCCAAAAGATTGAAGTGGTTAAGAACTGGCCCCGACCGACCACTCCGACTGACATTAGAAGTTTCTTGGGGTTGGCATACTACTACCGCAGATTTGTGGAGGGATCTTCTTCCCTATCTGCGCCATTGACTAAATTGACTCAGAAAAAATGTAAAGTTTCAGTGGTCCAAGAAATGTGAGAAGGTTTTCCAAGAGTTGAAAACGAGGTTGACTACTGCACCACTCCTAACCTTACCCAATGGGACAGAGGATTTTATAATTTTTTGCAATGCTTTGAGGGTTGGGTTGGGATGTGTTCACTGACCAAAAGAGCTTGCAGTATGTCTTTAGTCAAAAAGTGCTTAACCTGCGACAAAGGAGGTGGTTGGAGTTGTTCAAGGATTATGACATGAGCATTCACTACCATCCAGGTAAAGCTAACATTGTTGTTGATACTCTTAGCAGGTTGTCAATGGGTAGCATAACCCATGTGGAGGAAGGAAAAGAGTTAGCCAAGGAAGTGCGTTGATTGGCTCGATTGGGAGTTCAACTTAAGGATAATAATGAAGGAGGAGTTAATGTTCAGAATGGGTCTGCTTCATCCTTAGTGGCAAAGGTGAAAGAAAAGCAAGAGCAAGATCCTGTCATACTCCAATTGAAGGAGGCTGTCCCCAAACAAAAAACCATGGTCTTCTCCAAAGAGGGAGATGGAGTATTGAGATACCAAAGTAGGCTGTGTGTTCCAGATGTTGATGACATATGAGACAAAATCATGGTGGAAGCCCATAGCACTAGATATTCCATTAATCCTATCTCTACCAAGATGTACCACGACTTGAGAAAAGTCTATTAATGGAATGGAATGAATAGGGATATGGCTGGGTTCATTTCAAAATGCCCAAATTTCCAACAAGAGAAGGTTGAGTATCAAAGGCCATGTGGGTTGGCTCAGAACTTTGAGATTCTGGAATGAAAGTGGGAGATGATTAATATGGACTTTATTACTGCTTTACCAAGTCTCGAAAGCAACATGATTCGATGTGGGTGATTGTGGATAGGATGATTAAATCGACTCACTTCTTGGTAGTTATGACAACAAACACTGTGGAGGAGTACGCAAAGTTATACATTCAGGAGATTATGAGGTTACATGGGGTTCCTTTGTCCATCATCTTGGACAGAGGAGCTCAATTTACCTCTCAATTTTGGAGATCGTTCAAAAAAGGATTAGGTACTAAGGTGAACCTGAGCACAACCTTTCATCCACAGATAGATGGTCATGCAGAGCATACAATTCAAACACTAGAGGATATGTTGAGAGCTTGTGTTCTTGATCTCAAGGGGAACTGGGATGATCACCTACTATTGATTGAGTTCGCATATAACAATAGTTATCATGCAAGCATTCTAATAACTCCCTACGAAGCCTTGTATGGGAGGAGATGTAGATCACCTATTGGGTGGTTTGAGGTTGGAGAAGTGAAGTTGATTGGGCTTGATCTTGTCCAGCAATCGATGGCGAAGGTCAAGGTTATTAGAAGGAGGTTAAGGACTGCCCAGAGTCACCAAAAATCATATACTGACGTGAGGAGAAGAGACTTGGAGTTCGAGTTAGATGATTCGGTGTATTTGAAAGTGTCACCTATGAAGGGTGTCCTAAGATTTGGGAAGAAAAAGAAGTTGAGTCCACGCTATGTTAGACCATATCAGATTGCAAAGAGGGTTGATAAGGTTGTTTATGAGTTAGAGTTGTCTTCCGAGTTAGATGGAGTCCATCCGGTGTTCCATGTGTCGATGTTGAAGAAATTCTTAGGAGACCCTACCTTGGTGATCCCTTTTGATAGCATTGGAGTGAATGATAGCCTATCTTATGAAGAGGTTTTGGTTCAAATCCTTGATCGTCAGATTCGTAAGTAGAGAAACAAAGAGAGCCTCAGTCAAAGTCCTTTGGAGAAATCAATCCATTGAGGAAGCCACATGGGAAGCTGAGGAGGAGATAAAGGACAAATATCCACACCTATTTGTGCCAAATTATGAGAGTGTTGAAGGTAAATTTCTTACCCTTCGCTGAATTGATGTATATATTCTTAATGTAACTTTCTATTTTTAAGTCGAGAGTTTAATCGATTGAGTTGAGTGTTGAGATGAGTTTTGAGTCTACTCGTGCCTTGATATCCACATATACTCATCATTCGAGGATGAATGATCCCAAGAGAGAGATGTTGTAATGCTCGGTAAAATTACCAAAATACCCCTAGAGGGAGGGTATGCGTGTAATGCATCTTCCAATGATCGTATGGAAAATATGAGGCTGGATTTGTGATCAGCATAAAAACTTAAGTGAAAAATGGTCTTGGTAAATTTTTAGAGCGATCCGATCAAAAGAAAAAAATTTCAACCCGAAACGCAAAACAATGTTGGTGCACGACAAGAGCCCGTCGCGCCTCCATCACGGACCAGAACTTATATTTTTCTGAATATTTTTTACGGGATTGAGAAAAATTGTTCAGAAACTTTTTCTAAAAATACACTGTGCACGACCAGTCTTTGTTGCGGACTGGGTCTTCTCTGAGTTGAAAATTTCTAAATTATTACGAGGAGCATTTCGGTCAATTCCCAAGCCCCCCTAAACTCCATACATAATCTAATAAGGCCATTTTGACATAAAAAGGGTCTAAAACCCCCATTGTAAGTCCTATTCCAATATTCTAACAAGGCTAGGGCTTGAGAAAAGAGGAGAAAAGCTTGAGCTTAAGAGAAATCGAGAAGAAATCTTGATGTGATGGGTTGATAGCTTCATCCCAGGTATGTAAGGCTAAACTAAAAGCATGAGATTGTTCTCTCATGTGCCCCATAGATGGTCATAGATGAATTTATGCTTCAAGAGCCTACATACACGAACACTTTATGTTTTTTCTTAAAATGTTACTTGAAATTATATGTTTTCTATGTGGATGATCATCATACTATTTGTTTTCTTGAATTGAACATTTTTCATGAGATTTGCATAACCCTACATAACTAATTTGAAAAGCATGCATAATGAACTTGATAATTGAGTCTAGAATCTTGAGTTGAGATTGCTGATAGTGATGAGAGAATGATGATGAGTTGATAGAACTTGATTGCCTTATGAGTCTCTAAAAATGAACTCTACCTATGTGTCTATTCTATTGATTCCTTATGATTGTTCTACTCTTGAGTTATTGACGAGATTGATTGATGAAAAGGTTAAAGTCCCTATAAGTTGAATGGTGATGCGGTTCGAGTCCCTATGAGATACCGATCGTTGACGGGGTTCGAGTCCATATGAGATTGGTTAAGATGGAGGTTTTACGAGCATTTAGTTATGGAGGAGTATCGAACACCAAAATGGGTAAGAGTGAGTCCCACTCGAACTCATTAACCATGTCAGCAAACGTAGGTGAGGCATAGAACCATCATATATATTATGGTTCCCTCGAGAGTAATAGTCCCTGAAAGCAATAGTGGACCTGTTGAGTATTGACTCCATATTGGGTGAGCTGATATGGTTTTGGAGTGTTCCCTACCTGGCAAGTTTGGAATGACTGTGGCAATATCAGTGAGATTGTTGTACATTCACTGGCCCATAAGTGATTGTTGTCGGATAAGAGAAACTCCCATAAATTTTCTACCTTGAATACTCCGAGTCGAGATGAGATGAGATGAGATGAGATGAGAGGAAGTGAGCTCCTCGGAGATGAGATGAGAGGAGGTGAGCTCCTCTGAGATGAGATGAGATGAGAGGAGGTGAGCTCCTTTGAGATGAGTCTGAGATGATTGATGAATTTGAGTTGTTGATAAGTCACTTGTCTACTCTTTATTCTTGCATAGATAGACATTTGATGACTTGATGTTATTTGATGATTACTTGGAGTTGATGTTGTTTCCATATTATTCTACCTGTTTCAATTTCACTTAGCTATTTTACATACCAGTACATTCCAAGTACTGATGTCCCCTTTGGACTGCATCATTTTATGATGCAGAGGCAGGTACTAGAGATCATCAACGGGCGCTCTGTTGAAGATCTGAGACTCACAGCTGATTTGGTGAGCCTCCCCTACTCTGGAGGATCCACTACATTCATTTTATCATGCTTTAGAGTTAGATTGGACTATTCCTTTTATTTTGATTTGGGTAATCATGGGTCTGTCATTGGCACCATATGATTAGTGATAGAAGCTTCATAGACGATGGTTGAGCGTTGATGTTGGGATTGTGAGCTAGTTCTTTCTACTAGCTTTCATTATTTTATATATATTCTGTGAGACTTTAGATGAGATGTTTCCATTACTTACTTTCATTTTCCGCTGTATAGTAGAGTTAATTTGATTGAATGATGTGATGAGGCTAAGTGGTTCGCTTGGGGACTTGCAATAGTTTCTAGATGCCGGCCACACCAAGGGTACCCTTCCGGGGCATGACAACCGAGAGACAGGTCCTCTACCAATAGCTCGTGTGCTGTCAGTATAATTTGAAGCAAGCTAAAATAAATGAGGAGATAATGCAAGAGCTTGCCTGGATTAGTACAACATGGAGG
This sequence comes from Solanum rostratum, assembly GCA_029948455.1. Lineage (NCBI taxonomy): Eukaryota > Viridiplantae > Streptophyta > Magnoliopsida > Solanales > Solanaceae > Solanum > Solanum rostratum. The sequence continues at coordinate 22,535,832 of CM057048.1, forward strand.
TGATAATGAAGCAAAATTAGGAATGCATTACTGTAGTTGTTCATCAGCCTTCGCGAGCACCCATGTACGAGGAGCCGTATTATGAGGACACTTGCTTGCTGATCAGATGAGGGGTTTCATGATCAATGCCCAAGGGTCCAATCAAGAATATTGGCACCAAGGTCAAGGAAACCAAGGTCGGGACTTTAACAGATATAGCACTTTCAGAGACAATCATGGAGGTTACTACAATAGAAACAGGTGCCAAGATGGAGATGCTGATTGGGGTCACAGAGATGGCTATAGAAATAGTCCTTACGTGCCACCACACAATCATGATACCGATGCTAGTAGTTCAGAGTTAAGGAGATATTTAAAGAAGGCTGACATACAGGATGAGACCTTGAGGGGGATGAAGTCTGACATCTCCAGCATAAATCAGAAGATCAAGTCTTATTCTGTTGCTATCAAACAGTTAGAGCAATCGTTTAGTCGTGTCAACTCAACTCAACCAACGTCAAAGGGGTACACTACCTAGCAACACAGTTCAGAATCCAAAGAGTGAAGGGTAGTTTATGGTGGTTACTACTTGTGGTGGTAAGAGTACCATTGATCCTCCTTTGCCGGTTGATGATGATGATGTTCGAGAGGAGACAGTTAAGGTCAAAGATGCTGATACCAGAGATGATCATGCTAAACATAGGGTGTGTGATGCTACAAATGTGCCACGGAAGCTGAAACCTATTGCTAGACCTCCTCATCCCTTCCCTCAAAGAATCAAAAAGAAGGAGGAGGAGGGTGAGTTCAAGCACTTTGAAACAACTCTCCATCAACATTCCTCTCATTGAGGCATTAGAGAAGATGCCAGGGTATGAAATTTTATGAAGGACTTGGATAAAAAGAAATGAGTTGTGAGTCAGGAGCTCTCCTAAGAGTTTCAACATTGCAGTGCAATTGCAACAAGGTCCTTGGTGCAAAAGCGAGAAGATCCCAATGCTTTCACCATCCCTGCACTATTGGAGATGTGGAGTTCGCAAGAGCATTGTGTGACCTTGGTGCTAGCAGAAATCTAATGCCCCTTGTGGTCTTCAAGAAGCTAGGATTAGGAGCCCCTACTCCGGCGAACATTCAATTGTTGATGGTTGATCGCATAGTGAAGAAGCCTTTGAAGATACTTTATGACGTATTCGTCAAAGTTGAGAAACACATATTCCCTACATACTTTGTGATACTAGATTTCGAAGTCGACTTCGAAGTCTCAATCATCTTGAGAAGGCCCTTCATAGCCACTGGTTGAGCACTAGTGGATAGTGGAAGCTGGCCAACTCAAGTTTAGATTGAATGACAAAAATATTGTCTTCAACATCTATTAGTCAACGAAGAGGCCAGACGGATGACTTGAAGAAGGATATTTGGGCACTAGGTGATGTCTGAGTAACCAAGTTGTCCAAGTCGTGCCGCTACAATAAATCAAGCGCTACTTGGGGGCAATTTAAGGTAGAGACTAGCGTTTAGACACCCATGTTTGTTCTTTCTGACCCCTGTGCTTTATATTCCATTTTAGTGCATTGAGAACAATGCAACTCTTTTTTGATAGGGTGTGGGTAGTTATAGGCCTCAGTGAAGTCTGAGTAACCTTGGCCTATTACTATCCCAAATTTGGAATCCTAGGGGTTTTCTTGCTTGTGTTCTTTTCCCCCAAGGATATTTAATTTCTCTTGAACTGACATGTTTAGGATATGTAGGTAGTATTGGTAGCATGTAGTACTGATATCCATGACATATGTTGGTTTTTGTGGTTTTGTGTGAAAAATGATGCCCACCAAAATTTTGTTAGTTAGTCTTGATAGCAACCATGCATGTTTAATTATTACAATGCTTATTCTAATAAGTGAGGATAAATTGAGATGAAATGAATGATTTGAGAGTCTTTGTTGATAGTGTAATCAGTGACATGTGAGTGTGAGTTTTCTTTGCTAAATTCATATATTGTGTTCCAATTCAGAACTTGCCATGTTACTCTGACTTAGACTGTAGGTTAGTTGGTTAGGAAAGGATCTTAGGCCGTTGTTCATCATAGTCAACTTAGCCTAAGTAACCAACCAAATGTGTGAAATATTGATTGATCCTAATGTTTGAGCTATACATGTACCTTTTTCTTTGTAAAAACCTAAGTTCCCTAGCCTTATTAGATGTAAAATCCTGAAATTGGCCTTGGTACTTCCTTGAACATTGTGTACCTTGACTAAAGAATAAAGCTTAAGTTGAGGGTAGCTACCAAAAGTGGCCCTGGTTCCTAGGTTGGATATTGTGCACCTCGACTCAAGTCAAAAGCCTAAGTTGAGGGTGACTAGTGTAAGGGTATACACAAAATGAAGGGAAGCTAGTGATACATAAAAAAAGGGGGTAAAAATATGTTCTTGGTGCAAGAAAGATGAGTCATGCCTAATCAATAAGGTAAAAAGAAAAATGAAGTGAAAATACAAGGCAAAAAAAAGTGAAAAAATGAGAATAAAGCACCCAGAAAAGCTTGAAGTAGGAAAAAGGGAGAATGAGGTTAAGAAATAACAATGTTAGTAGGGAAAAAGTGTAGAAAAATACAGTTTCAAGGAGGGAGTTTAGTCACTATGTTCCCAAAACATCATACCAAAGCCACTTGAGCCTAAATTACAAGCCAATAAAGTCCTAAAGTGATTCTAGTCCAAGTAGTCAAGGGCCATAGTCATGAGTATAGGAGCAACCATATGGTATTGAGCATTGTATTTGAATGTCTTTTATAAGAGTGAGTGATTTTGCATAGTCCCAAGCACTAAATCTGAAAATATCATCATGAGAGGGATATGGGACTTCTTTCTGTGAGGGCACTTGCATTGCATTATTGACATTGTACTAACTCAGTGATTGCTGCCTGATGATAATTACCTTGCTTGTCATAGTTGTGTTGTCACATATGTTGATCTATATTGGTTTGCTTAATAGCTATTTGATATGATTTTAAAGTGGTGTGGGTATCTGTGCTTGAGATTGATAGGATGTATGCCATTAAATTGAGGTCTGTGTGTTACTGTGCTGCTTATGTAGATTGAGTCTGTCGCTTGAGGACAAGCAACAATTGTAAGTTGAGAATGTTGATGAGCTGTCAAAATACAACACTTTTGATACTTAAAACTTGGAATGTTTTGTGTTCTCAAAGCGATGTTAGTAGATTTGATGTGCTTTTATGTTTATTTTGCAGGATTACTAGTTTGGCACAATTTTTTGGCTAAGTGTGCAGATTTTGCAGAAGTTGAGGTTTCACGAGACTTTTTACGGGCCTTTAAAAATTCCACAAGCCTTAGATTTGGTTTCATACACAATTCCAGTGAAGGGTGATTTTCTGAAGTTGATTTTACGAACATGTAGATGAATTGTAGAGTTGGTGTCGTACCCTGAGGATCAGAAAGTGGGGACTTGCCGAAAAGTTAGCAGATGAAATCCTTTACAGGAGAACTTGATAGACCCATAGATAGGTGTCGTAGAAGTCAACCCCAGAATTTAAGATGAAGTCCACGAAGCCCTGACTATGGGCCGTAAAAGTGCCTATAGAGCCTGCCGACCCAGTTTTCCCATTTCGTTTTGGTTTTTATATTTTAAAAATTATAAATAGGTTTTTTAGGTTATTTTTCACGAGGAACGTTACACAGAGAGCTTGAGAGAAGCACTTGTGAAACATTATTTTATGTCTTTAATTCAATTTTGTGATTCTTGGTGAAGAGCTTGGATTTATTATTCTTAATTCTCTTGTGTAAGTTCTCAATTATGTTATTCAAATTCACGATTCTTGCATTTACACTGATCATGAGTAGAAAAATCCATAACTAGGGTTGTGGGAACCATGAAGAACTAACAAGGTAAAACCGGATAATTTGTAATTCTTGAATAGTGTGCATGCATGTATTAACTAATTATCTTCAGTTTGAATGATTTTTAATGATGACCAAGTTAGAATTCGCCTAGTGTTACCGATTGGATCAAGGTAGTAATGAATAGGAAAAGAGATTAATTGACAGGATTCGATAGATGTTTCTCGTCTAATCAACCAAACTGGGCCAAGAAGAGGTTGTACTAGAACAATAGGTAAGAGTTAGTAGTGTCACACTACGGGGATGGACGAAATCATGTAGTGAAATTCGCCTCTCACTTGGATTAAAGGGTTTGGTAAACTAAACTTACCATTCTGCATGTTGCACACCGGAAAAGAATTTGATTATCTGATCATACCAAATTAGTCAATCATGGGGAACACATTACCCTAGTTATTCTTCATTCTGATTTCACACTTGTCTTAGTTTAGGATTACTTTTCATACTTATTACAAATCCCCCCCCCCCCCCGGGGAGATAAGTAGATTAATCCACCTGAATTACTTTAAAATTTTCTAAGTCTACCAAATTCCCTGTGGGTTCGATCCTAACCTTGGTTAGATTATATATCTTGACAACAACCATTTTAGCCTTCAAAAAGGAGGTGTAGCTTGGGTGACATCACATTGCAGTGGGTAAGGCAGATGTACTCTAGATTTATACATGTTATTTGCCATTAAAATTAGTACTAACCATTTATAATCTATAGTAAATCCCAGAGAAGGGGAAAGGTATTATGAGCGGTTAATACTAAACCATGTAAGAGGATCATTCTCATTCCAGGACTTATGCACTATCCATGAAAAATAATGTGAGATATTCAAATAAGCTGCCAAAGAAAGAGGGTTACCAGAGTCTGACAACATCATATCAAAATGTTTAGGAGAAGTTGTTCTTTTCAAAATGCCATCAACTCTTTGAAGTTTGTGTTCCACCATTCTATTTCATTATAACCCTATGAATGTTAGAAAACTCTGGGATATTTATTATGAGGATATGTCTAAAGACTTCAACAAGGTGCATGGTAGCTCACACAATGAGATACTGCAATGGGCCCTAAATAGTATTGATAATTGTTTGGGAAGTATAGGCAAGAGCATAGCCATATATGACCTTCCATGCCAAGATCAACACTTCTTTGAAGTTGGGCCATAGAAAATGTAGAGAAATTGACAAAGAAATGTCTATGAAAATACCTATGGAAGATTTTGACGCACAATCAAAATTAAATCCTGAAAAAGACTGGATTTTTAAAAAAATAATCCAAAGAGCCAATTCTGAAAAAGCTAAAATATTCTTTGTCGATGGACCTGAGGTTACTAAGAAAACATACTTATACCGTGCAGTACTTGCCAATGTTAGATCAAGAGGTATGATAGCTTTGGCAATAGAAACTAGTGGCGTAGCAGCTTCAATTTTACCAGGAGGATGCATAGCTCACTCGAGATTTGAGATAACCCTACAAACAAATGAGTCAACTATGACAAATATTTCCAAACAAAGCGGTGCTCCCAAAATGATTAGAAAAGCAAAAGTGATTATATGGGATGAAGTGTCAATGGCCAAGATACAAACAATAGAAATAGCAGACAAGAGCGTTAGAGACATAATGGACAGTGATAAAAAAATTGGTGGGAAAGTCATGGTATTTGGAGGAGATTTACATTAGGTGTTACTAGTAGTTCCAAAATCTATGAGAGCAGAAACTGTTGATGCAAGTTTGGTGAAGTTATATCTCTGGCCTTTGATGGAAAAGACCCAGTTAACTAAAAATATGAGAGCAATGCACGTACCCAGGACTAGTTTATTAATAAAAGGAAAGAGACACCTTTTTATTTCTTCTTCCTTCTCCAGTTCCAGTAAAGTACAATTAAAGATTCTTGTATAAATTTCTTCTTCGAAAAGTGTAGGAACAACTCTATAACAAGGTATGATTCATAAACTATAATATTTTAGTGTAGTTCGTGTTTATATAATGGTGATTGCACCAATGGACTCGTGAAACGATATTCAATGATCTATGAACTATGTGTTCGATTAAATTTTTCATTGGCATCAGAGCAAAGTATTTATTTGTTTCTAGTTTTAATGAGAAAACAATGTTGGACTAATTTACTACTAGTTATACGGGTTTATTTTGTATGTGTTGTTTTACGGTGAAATACTATCTATAGTTTGAAATGATTATGAAAAAAGTAAAACCACATGAATGGTGGCTAGTGTAAAGAAAGTTTTTCCCGTCGAAGCATCTTTTGTCTTGTTTATGTAACAAGAAATACAACGTTAGTTGATAGTAGCAAGGAATAATTTTTTGACCATTTACTGAAAAACATTTTGTAAGAAAAGATAAGCCAATTTTTTTGTATAGTTTTTAATTGCTGGCTGCTTGGTGGTAACTTGAAAAATGAAATCTATCATTAGTTTATAGGTTTTTGTCATTGTGGGTTTGTTATTTATATTTTGTTGAACTGTTGAAAATTTAAGATGACATCTTAAATGAATAAGATATCTCCTAGTTGTTTCTTTAACTAATCAAAAATATATTAATAATAAGAAGAAAAGGCAACTCATGTTTTATTTAAAAACAATGGTATATGAGATAGCCAACTATTTCTAGAAACAAGGATTGGTAGATGTCTAATATGAAATTTTTTTGAGTTCTATTTTAAAAAGGGAAAGAATTACATAGAGTGAAATAATCAATAGGTTTTTTGACAAATTAATGGCTTTGCGTAAGAATTACTGGCTACTGCAATTTTTTTGCTACAATTTTTCTTATTAGCAGACAACATTGTTTTGTCCAGTTTATTCCTTCTATATTTTGAATTATAGGCATCTAATTATCATAAACTTTTTGAACAGATCGTAAAAGATTTTCTTTATTAAACCCCTTCAAGATTCTTATATATAAATTAGCATATTATCATTTCACTACGTAGTTAGTCCTAATCATTTTTTGTATGTGTAACAGAAAATCATGATACTGGTAAGGACGTCCAGAAGATTCTTTACAAAGCAATAGAAGGATAGGGTGAAAACTATGATTGACAATTTAGTTAATCTCTTGTCAGAATCCAATGTTTAAGATGATGATCTTACGATATTTGTGAAACACATAGTGAGAATTAATAAGTTAATTCAAGAAGTTGTGTGGGTAAGGAATTTATTAAACGTGAAAAAGAAATATATAACTTTATGGTCTGTATTCCGATGATTTTCAAAGAAAGTTACATGAAGAATCTTTGGATAAGTTACATCTTAAAAAGTCAAGATCTTACGAGTTGTTGGTCTAAGATTTTATGGATAAATACATTGATTTAAAAGTTAAGGAAAATGTGTGTCATTCTCATTGGCTACCTATAAGATATAAATTGCCTACACATTTACTTACAATTTTTTGTCTTAGCTATTCTTGTTCACAAAGAAATTTTACTGTGATAATGTGTATTATATTTGTATAGTGATTAATTATATGTGACATGATTTATATGTTAATTATTATTAAGTCTTCTTATATGTGCTATAGAATTTATGCATATTTAATCTTGAATTCGTGTTATTTAAGATAAGTGATTCTTAGATGATTGATTGCACTAAATTAATGTAACCCCCCTGACCTAGGGGCCTAGTAATCACACGAGGAATGAGATACCCGAGGACACCTCACCCAAGCCATCTTAAATATCTTAAGCATTCATAGGCATTAAACATAAAGTGATGCGAAAGTAAAATGGGGAAGGTTCTATGGGCCTTTTTAAGATAGTGAAGCAACGTTGAAAAGCATGAATAACTAGCATATTTTATCCATAAATCATACCAATTACTACACCGACGAACAGAACCGGTAACGGTCAATTTCCATCCCATAGAAAAGACTCCATAATAGAACAACATAGAATAAAAAGGCCTCAAAAGGGCCACATACACCTCACCTCAAAAATAAAATACAAATTAGAAAGGAAAATGGTAGAGTCCCGAACTAAGAGCTCACCACAAAAACGTGCTAATCTCGAATGCCAAATACTAGCCATGAGCTGGTGGAGGAGTGTCTATCCCTACATGGTTAAATTTTACAGGCAAAATATACCTTAGTACATTGGAATGCACATTGAAATTGTAATGCCATCATTCACAGATAAAACATGTACATTTACGTGAGGTAATAAGGTACAAAAATATGAGCTTAACCATGCACAAGGAATATTGCTCAATATGAATAAGAGTCAATGCATGAGAAATTACATATAATGGAATCCTATCACAGAATCATAAACTTATGGGAGCACACATATAAGACCATGTGAGCTACTACATGGAAACCAATATAACCCCCTCCGTTGGCACGGGGAGACCACATTCCAAGTTGAACTCTGTCAACTTTGTATACATCTTAATAACATAAATGTCCTACATGGACCCGCTAGCCTAGCCTACAAGGGTTTTTGTGGTGGAACATAGTTAATGTGACAAAGGGTTGCTTCTAAGGTCCCCTTATCGAACCCCACCTCAATGTCACATTCGTTGCTAAGTCATCCCACAGAATCTTTAAGACATAACTTAGAATCATAAGTAGCGATCATAGGTGTAGCTCAAACATAGGGACCACCAAGTAAGTATTGTCCTTTCATCTTGGTGACCTTTCTTAAATATCTTAGGGAAATTCTCAACATGCTTATATTTTTGACAAGTCATACTTCAAAACTTAAAATTTAATGCCTAATAATCATCATAAATCACACAAGACCTTACTTGAAAACTAGGTGGGCTAGGATTTTATAATAGAACAATCATAAATCACATAAATCATGAAAATATACTCCTTTAAAGACATGTAAAATGACTCACATATCAACATCAACAAAACCCATCGTTTGGGTCATCATCGATAACTCAAATACATGCATATACTTGGTAAAGTATCATAAGACATCATTAAAAGCAATAAATAATATAATGTAACATAAAATCATCATAAGCATGTATATTAACTGGAAGAAACTTAAAGAAAAGGTAAAGTACTTTAAAGAGGACTTTATGAGTAAAATGATACCCATAAATCAAATCATTAACAAGCTGGGGGAGAAACAAACTTGAAGCCTTGAAAAGAACCTTGGAAACCCTAGCTTTTGCCTTTCCTTCTTGAGAGTGTTCTTGCCTTAGAGATTTTTAGGAATTGGAAGAATAAAGAGAATGAGAGTTTCTTACGGTTTAGGATCTGATTAAGGTCCTTAACTTCACCAAAATGACTTAGTTTAGGAATAGAAATTGCACAATTGATAAAGTTTCCTTTTATTAAAACTGCCAGATTGATTCTACGAAAGTCCATTTACAGACTATGGAATGAACAATGGACCGTAGGTCCAGTCTATTTTGTTAACTTTTTCAAAAATCCCTGAAACTGATTTGTTAAACTCAAAACTACAAAACCGCCTTACGGGCCATCGTTTGGTCTACGGCTAGTGGTTTGACTCGTATAGTCTTTCCACACTTAGCCATTTTTCTCATTTTCTTGGACCCTATCCACGAAGGGGTTCTACGACCTGTATATTCTTTCATTGGACATGTTGTTAACTCGTAGAACACTTCTAAAAAAACTCATAATTTCTTTCATGTTTGATAGTTGATATTGGCCAAGTTACACCTCCTTTTAGCGGATAAAGCGGTTGCTGTCAAGAAATAGAACCTAACCAAGGTTAGGGTCAAACCCACAGAGAATATGTAGACTCAAGAGAATTCAATGATTGCAATTCGAATGGTTAACCAACTTACTTTCCCAAACGGGGAGGGGGGGTTGCAATATTCAATGTAAAAATAAACTAACTACTACAAGAGAGAAATCAATATGGAGAGAAATTAGGGTATTGCGTTCCCCATGATTCTCTAACTCAGTATCATTGGATAACCTAATTCTTTTCTAGTGTATTGCATGCAGGACAGTAAGTTAAGTTCACTAAGATATTTGGTCAAAGGTGAGAGCTGAATTTCACTATGTGACTTGGCCCATCCCATAGTGTGCATTACTAATCCTTACCTATTAGTCCCAGTACAACCTTTCCTTGGCCCAGTTTGGTTGATTAGACGAGAATACATCAATCGAATCTTGTTAATTAATCTCTTTTCCTATTTATTACTACCTTGGTCAAGTCAGTAACACTAGGCGGGTTCTAATGTCGGCCACCACTAGAAAACATGCGAAACAAAAAGAGTTAATTAATACATGCGTGCACACTTATCAAGAATTATGAATTATCTGGTCTTACTTTATTAGTTCTTCATAGTTCCCACAACCCCAGTTGTGGATTTAGCTACTCATGATTTGTGTAGATGCAAGGATTATGGATTGAGAAAATATAATTGAACACTTACACAATAGAATTAAGATCAAGAAAATCCAACTTCAATAAGAATCACAAGCTTCAAGATGAAATTAAAGTATAAGTTTTCTCAAAGACTCTCCAAAGTGATCTCACTATTTTATCTCTCTAATTACTGAGTTCTCTGAGTACTACGCGAAAACTTCTGAAAATTAACCAAAAAAACCTATTTATAGTAAGTAAAGTACAAGTTCTAGCTGAAATAGGAATACTGGCGACATGCCATACGAAAGGGGTTTATGGGCCGTATTGTATTCCACGACCCGTATTCGAGGTCATACAAAGCTGCTGAAAATTTGAACTTCAAATCTATGAAACCCCTCTATGACTCGTAAAGTAGTTTACGACCCCTAAGGGGGTTTCATATGATGAATCTCCAGAAAGTCCCAATCTCTAATCCTCAGGGCACGGACCATCTTTTGAGACTCGTAAATCATTTCATAACCTATCTACATGTTTGTAAAATCAACTTCAAAAAATAAGCCCCTCACTGGAATTATTCATGAAACTACTTCACGACCCGTAGAATTGTCTACGGCCCATAAAGGGTCTCGTACTACATCAAAAATCAGCAACATCTGTATTTCTTCTCAAAATCAAGGCCAAACTTGTAATCCTGCAAACATAACACAAAAACACATAAAACCAACAAACATCGCATTGAGAACCCACAAAATTCCAAGTTTTAAGCATCAAAAGTGTTGTATTTTGACTGCACATCAACACCCTCAACTTAAAATTATTGCTTGTCCTCAAGGTCAAGACTCAATCTACATAGATCACATAAATCTCAAACTCAGATACCCAGACTACCTTTTCAAAACAGGATCAGATAGCCATCTAGCAAACCAATACGGACTAGTGCATGTGACAACACAACTATGACAAGTGAGATACTATCAACGATCCACAATCACTGAACAAGTCTAATGCCAACAATGTAATACGAGTGCCCTCACAAAAAGAAGTCCCATATCCGACACTCAATAACGATTTCATGTATAACCATGGGACTATGCAAAATTGCTCACTCTTCCAAATGATATTCATCATAGTCTTTCCCTTATAATCATGACTAAGACCTTCAACCACTTAGACTAGGATCACTTTAGGGCTTTCTGGGCTTGTGACGTAGGCTCAGGGGGCTTTGGTATGGTAGTTTGGGAACATAGTGACTAAAGACCCTCCTTGACACTGCGTTTATCTAAACTTTTGCCCTAGCAACTTTGTTAATTTCATCTCATTCTCCCTTTCTCATATTTCAAGCTTTTCTAGGTGCTTTCTTTTCAATTTTTTTTAACTTTGTGCCTTGCTTTTCCACTTCATTTTTCTTTTTAACTCACAACTAAGGCATCACTTATTTTTTTTCTTACACCCAGTATATAATTTTTTCCTTTTTTCTATGTCACTAACTCCCCTCCTAATTTTTGTGTTTCACCCTTACACCAGTCACCCTTAATTTAGGCTTTTGGCCTGAGTTGAGGTGCACAATACCTCAAAACCAGGGCCACTTTTGGTAGCCAGCCTCAACTTAGGGTTTTTGCCTCAGTCAAGGTACAAAATGTTCAAGGAAGGACCAGGGCCGATTTCAAGATCTTACAACTAATAGGCCGATTTCAAGATCTTACAACTAATAAGGCTAGGTTAATCAGGTGTTTTCAAAGAGTAGGTACATGTTAGGCTCAAACATTAGGAACAAGGGATATATCACAGTCTTGGTTGGTCATTTAGGCTAAGTGGACTATTAAGAACAAAGGTCTAAGATCCTTTCCTAATCTAGTTAATCTACAGCCCCACTTAGAGTAACAGGGCAATTTCGAATTAGCATACAATACATGAATCTAACAATTTAAACTCACACTTTCACGGCTTTGACCACATTATCAACAAAAGACTCTCAGATCATGTTTTTCATCTCAACTTATCCTCACTTTTCAGAACAAACATTGTCACACACCTACGCATGCATGGTTGTTATCTAACTATGAATCAAAATTTTTGGTGGGTATCTTCTATCAAACAAAATACCAAAACACGCTATATGCCACAAGTATTAGTACTATATGCTAACATACTATCTAAATATCCTAAATATGAAGGTTCAACAAAAAACTATCCACTGGGAAAAAGAAGACAAACAAGAAAACCCTGGGATGAAGAATTGGGGTTGTTATGGACCCAAGCTACTCAGACTTCACTGAGGCCCATAACTACCAACACTCCATAGGAAAAGATGTGCATTATCTTCGATGCACACAATCAAAGCAAAATAAAACATAAAGGGATCAAAAATCATACTTAGGCGCCTAAGCGCCAGTGTGTGGCTTAGTCTAACCACCCTCCTCCTATGGGATAGTCTCCTTAGCAGTAGCACTCTGTCCGTAGGGGCCATCTCCCCTCACCTGCTCTACCTCTCTAGCTCGTCGCATCTCTGCCTCTCATCTCGACTCTCTCAAGACAAGCTCGAGCTCCTCTTACTCAATCAACCCCACATGAAATTGTGTGGCTTCAGGATCATCACCTAGGAGAGGCCTCTTCCCATGGGAAGTCTGCATAAGCTCTTTAGGAGCAAAAAGATCTACCACTGGCACCAGAGAAATAGTCTCTGGTAGTGTAATTGGTATTGCCAGTGTTGTTGTCATGTCGGCTTGGAGTCGCTGGATCTCCTTCTGAAGGGTCGTCAAGTTTGATGGTCGGGCCGTGCTTAGGTACTACTGTACCTTTGCCTCAAAGGCTTCAATGTGGGCATCCACAGCATATAGATGGTCCCAAATAGTAGCGGTCATGAATGCCTGCATGCGAACCTCTGAGTATGCAATGGCCTGGCGGACCTGTGGCCTAATCTGCTGAACAAGATTAGTCAAATGTGACTCAACATGAGATAACCTCTATGCCATGGCTTGTATAGATATGGAGGACACGTAGACCATGCCTGCGGGAGTAGATAGTGATAATGTGTCCTGTGTAACAGGAATAGAAGAAGTGGGCCCCCTCTCCTCATCTCCTCTAGCTGCGAGGGCCTAAGTGGGCCCCCTCTCCTTATCTACTCTAGCTGCGGGGGCCTATCCTCAGTAGTAGCAGCAGTGGCGGTAGTCTGTGAACCCTTGAATGGTGGTGCTGGGGTGAACATCTCAGGTATAGGAGTAGGTTCTGCTTCCCAGAGTGCAACCAGGTTCTCTTCAGCCTTGATCAGGTTGGGATCCAATGTACACTGGGCCTTAATAAACTAGTCTAGCTGGTGCAACCTCTATAGCCTTGAATCTAGACAAAGTCTGTATATCAAGCAAGTGAATGGGATGGAGGTAGACCTCTGTAGGGCGGCCTCGTGAATTTGCTTTGCTAAAAGCCGGTCCCAATCAATATCATAGCCAGCTAAGATGCTGGCAACAAATACCACATGATCTAGTGTAAATGTATTATTAGCAAGAGTAGGCCGGATGCGTGAATGAACAACCGCCTACTAAAACTTGGCGGGGAAACTAAGTGAAGCCTTGAGATTAGGCTCCGAGTGTGTGGATGATGTCGCCAAGTTGCACCTCCTCTTTAGAGGATAAAGCGGCCACTGTCAAGAAATAGGAACTAAACAAGGTTAGGGTCGAATCTACAAGGAATACATAGACTCAAGACAAATTCACCAACATGTAATTCGAGTAGTTAATCAACTCAATTCTCCGGGGGGAGGGGGGTTTGCAAAAATCAATGCAAAAAATAAACTAACTATCATGAGAGAAAGGTTAATAAAGGAGAGCAACTAAGGTGTTGTGTTCCCCATGATTCCCTAACTCAGTATCATCAGATAACCTAATTCTTGTCTAGTGTATAGCATGCAGGACAGTAGTTTATGTTCACCAAGCCCTTTGGTCAAAGTTGAGAGGTGAATTTCACTATGCGATTTGGCCCATCTCCATAGTGTGCAGTACTAACCATTACCTATAAGTCCCAGTACAACCTCTCCTTGGCCCAGTTTGGTTGATTAGATGAGAACATATCAACTGAATCCTGTTAATTAATCTCTTTTCCTATTCATTACTACCTTGGTCCAGTCAGTAACACTAGGTGGGTTTTAATGTTGGCCACCATCAGAAAACATGAAAAATAAAGAGATTTAATTATTACACGCATATACACCTTCCAAGAATCGCTAATTGTCCAATTTTACTTTGTCAGTTCTTCATGGTTCCCACAACTGTAGTTGTGAATTTAACTACTCATGCTTTGTGTAGATGAAGAGATTATGAATTTAGAAGACATAATTAAACACTTACACAGCTAAATTAAGAGAAAGCAAATCCAATGTCAATGAAAATCACAAGCTTGAAGATTGAACTAAACCACAAGTGTTTTCAAAGACTCTCTCTCAATTTTCTCTCTAAGAATATTGAGTTCTATGAGCAATAACCTAAAACTAAGCTAAACTTATGTGAGCTGGTGAGAACTTCTGAAAAATAACTGAAAAGACCTATTTATAATAATATTAAAATTCAAATCCTAAAAAACTTAGGAGAATTGGTTGGTATACTCTATGACAGCACCTTATGACCCGTATTGAAGTTCATGGTCTGTAATTGAGGTCTCATACATTGTCGCTGGAAAACTGTACTTCTCCTTTTCGACACCTCTTTACGACTCGTAAAATGGTTTATGACCCGTAAAGGGGGTTTTGTCTGATGAACTTCAGAAAGTCTTCATTCTTTGACCCTTAGGGCACGAAACCTCTTCTACGACTCGTGCATTACTTTATGGCTCATCTGCATATTCGTAGAAGTAACTTCAAAAACTTGGCCCCTCATAGGAATTCCTCAAGAACCTACCTTACGTCTTGTAGAATGGTCTACGGCCTGTAAGGTGTCTCATATAACAACAAATCTGCAACAACTTTGTAACTTTCCCCAGAATCATTGGCCAACCTATAATCCTGTAAATATAGACATAAAAATACATAAAACAACTAAAGTCGCATAGAGAACATGCAAAATCCTAAGTTTTAAGTATTAAAAGTGTTGTATTTTGGCAGCACATTAGCACCCTTAACTTAAAATTGTTGCTTGTCCTCAAGCGAAAGACTCTATCTATATAGATAATATAGTCACACACAAACCTCAACTCAATGACATACATCATATACATCTCAGACTCAGATACCCACACCAACTCTTCAAAATGGAATTAGATAGCTATTTAGCAAACTAATGCAAACTAGTGCATGTGACAACACAACTATGACACGCAAGGCATTATCAATAGTCCACAATCACTGAACAAGTCTAATGCTAATAATGCAATGCAAGTTCCCTCACATAAAGAAGTCCCATACCTGACACTCAATGATATTTCCATGTTTTAGCATTGGGACTATGCAAACTCACTCACTCTCACAACAGATATTCATGCATAATGACTAATACCATAGGGTTCCCCTAATACTCATGACTCAAACTTTCATCTAATTGGGCTAGGATCACTCTAGGACTTTCTAGCTTGTACCGTAGGCACAGGGGCTTTGGTACTATATTGTGGGAAAATAGTGACTAAAGGCCCTCCTTGAAACTTCATTTGTCTACGCTTTTACCCTACCAACTCTATTATTTTTACCTTATTCTCAATTTTTCCTCTTTCAAGCTTTTCTGGATGCTTTCTTTTCATTTTTCAACTTTTTGCCTTGTTTTTACACTTTATTTTGCTTAGTAGATTTAAGGCATCTTTCATTTTTCTTGCACCTAGTACGTGATTTTTCTCCTTTTTCTTTGTATTCCTAACTCACCTCCCTTATTTTTGTGCTTTACCCTTTCACTAGCCACACTTAACTTAGGCTTTTGGCCTGTGTTGAGGTGCACACTATCCATCCTCAGAACCAGGGCCACTTTTGGTAGCCACCCTTAACTTAGGACTTTTGCCTCAGTCAAGGTACACAATATTCAAGGAAGGACCAGGGCCGAATTCAGGATTTTTCACTAGATAAGGCTGGGTTAATCAGCTGTTTTGAAAGAATAGGCACATGTTAGGCTCAAACATTAGGAACAAGGGATATATCATTGATTTGGTTGGTCATTTTTAGCCTAAAGTGGACTATTTAAGAACAATGGCCTGAGATCCTTTCCTAATCCAAGGAATCTACAATCTAACTTAGAGTAACAGGCAACATCTGAATTAGCACAAAATAAATGAATTTAGCAAATAAAGCTTACACTCACATGACACTGCATACATTATCAACAAAAGACTCTCAGATCATGCTTCTTATCTCAATTTACCCTTACTTATCAGAATGAATATTTTCAAACACCTAAATATGCATGGTTACCACCTAACTACTAATCAAAATTTTTGGTGTGTACCATTTTTTCAAACAAAACACAAAAACATGTTATATGCCACAAGTATTGGTACTAATATCTTATACATATTATCTAAACATCCTAAATATGCCGGTTCAACGGAAATTAAATATCCACAGGAAAAAAGAACATAGGTAAGAAAACCCCGGGATAAAAAATTGGGGTAGTTATGCACCACAAGCTACTCAGACTTTACCGAGGCCCATAACTACCCACACCCTATCGAAAAAGATGTGCATTATCCCAAATGCAAAAAATTAAAACAAAATAAAACATGAGAGGTCAAAAATACATACCTGGTCGCCTAAGAGCTAGGGTGTGGCTGATTCTGGACACCCTCCTCCTGCAGGGTGGTCTGCTCAACAGTAACACTCTGTTTAGAGGGGCCAACACCCCTCACCTGCTCCGTCGCTCGAACTTTTCTCATCTCCTGATCATTTCTTGATCTCCTCAAGGAAAGCTCAAGCTCCTCCTCCTATGTCTTCCTCGCACATACATGTCTCTCATCTAGCTCCATATCCATGTAAGGTCCCTTACCAAGGAAAGAATGGATAGGCTCCTCGGGAGCGAATAAATCAATTATCAGCACTGGAGGTAGTGTCGCTGGTAGTGCAATCGGTGCCACAAGAGCTGATGGATCTCCGTCTACATAGCTGACAAATCTGTAGGCTGGGCCTCACCCAATCTCTTCCATGCCCTATTCTCGAAGGTGTCAATGCAGGCATCCACGATAGAAATACAGTCCTGAATAGTCGCAATAGTGAATGCCTGATTCCGACCCTTTGAATCTACAATAGCCTGGCGGACCTATATCTTAATCTGCTGAATAAGCTGAGTCAACTGTGTCTCAGCCTGTGCTAACCTCTATACCATGCCTTGTATAGAAGTGGCTAACACATAGATCATGCCCGTGGTGGGAGGCTGTTAAGTAGTGGCCTCTGGTGCAAGAATAGTAATAGTGGGGCACCTCTCCTCAACTGCCTTGAGTTGTGGAGGCCTCTCCTTAGTAGCGGCAGTAGTAGTGGTGGCAGTCTCAGATCCCTCAGGTGGTGGCATTGGGGTAAACATCTCGAGCATAGGTGGAGGCTGTGCCCGCCAGAGTGCCACCAGGTTCCGTCAGCCTTGATCATGCTAGGATCCAATGTATGTTGGGCCTTAATCATCTGGTCTAATTGATGTAGTATCTCCACCCTCGACTCTAGACAGATCCTGTAAATCAAGTGCGGGAACAAGATGAAGGTAGACCTTTTTAGTGTAGCCTTATAAATCTGCTCAGCAATAAGGCGGGTCCAATCAATCTCATAGCCAGCTAAGATGTTGGCAACCAAAACTGCATGCTCCAACGTCAGAGTATTATCAGCAAATGTCATCTAGATGCGTGAACGAACAACTACCCACCAAATTTTGGCAGGGAAACTAAGTGAAACCTTGACTATGGACTTCAAGCGAGTGGCGACCCAAGCAAGTTTCGGACCCTACTTTGTAATATATTTGGCCACCCATCTCATCAATGTGGCTTTTCCCTCAAGATTCTTCATAACTAGTGGGTCCCTCTTCTTTCCCACCCTATAGTTGAACTTTACAGTGGATTTGGGGGCACAAGACTCAGGACCAAATAACATATGACGGATGGTATTTTCTAATATATCCACCCACTGGCCCCTGACCCTCATCTCTGTCAGTCTAGGCTGAGTGAGGGGATTCTTCCCCTTAGGAAGAGTAAGCTGGATGGTGGTTGCGCATGATCCATAGAACTCCCTCACCATAGTGGGGAGTATCGTCCAAGAGAATCGGACAACCACTGGAGCCTGTGTCAAATAGTCGTGTCCTGGAGGCCAGGCACACTATCAAGTCTGTCAGTAATAACTCTAGGCTCCTTATAAATGGAGCACGCTGGCTTACCCTGCTCTCCTGGCTGTGTGCCATCTGTGTGGATCTCCCCCATGCCCTTGATTCACCATCAGCTAGTGAGGGCATCCGGTGTAGATGATGATGATGGTGCAATAGAAAACTCTGCCGCTGATCTATCCTCAAAGCCTCCTTTAGAA
Organism: Solanum rostratum; assembly: GCA_029948455.1. Lineage (NCBI taxonomy): Eukaryota > Viridiplantae > Streptophyta > Magnoliopsida > Solanales > Solanaceae > Solanum > Solanum rostratum. Next base: position 22,554,470 of record CM057048.1, read on the forward strand.
CTGGATTCCTCTCTCAATGGAGTCATTTGTGGTAAGCTACTTCAGTCACTGCCTCCTTCTTTAGACTGGGAAGTGCGAGCAACCGGAGCTTGAGTACGCCTAACTCTGGTCTGTGGTACAGCTGCTTCTAAGTTCGGTGTAACATCGAGAACCTCTAGTGAATGAGTGGTCTGATCATCATCGGTGGGATCATCCTTGAGCTGCCTCCTTATAGCCTCGATCTCACATGTTTTCCTTTTGGGGACATAGTACCTGAAAATAGACATGTACGCACCATGGTTAGCCCTACAAATTGAGAATTGGAATGCAAAAATCACCTGAGTATAGTTGCAAAAGGGTTATACAAAATCACCTTTATGGGTCGTAGTGCATACTACGAACCATAAAGAGCCTTTATGAACCAGTGGTTCAAAACACATTGGTTACTGGAAAGGTCTACGAGACCAAGTACAACTCGTAAAGTGGTTTAGGAGTCGTAGATTGGGTTATAGAAAATTCCAATGAGTAATTAAATTCAGGCAAGGATCTATGAGACCTATTTACGAGTTGTAAAGTGATCTACAACTCGTAGTAGGTCTCATTTGATGGATACTCAGAAGCATCAAGTTTCTAGAATTATGCAGGAGGGGAAATTGCGACTCGTAGATTTCTCTATGGGTTGTAAAGGCCACTCATGAACCAAAAAAACTTAGTCACCTGAGTTTCTAAATTCATCACATAGACCCCAAAAGACTTTTTCAACACATAGATTATCGACATCAAAGCAAGGACACACACCCATATGATCTTAATGCTACAACCCTACCCCCAACAAGTTTTTCAATACATACACACCCCCATCGACTGTGATTTAGCATGAATTACCATATGGTTCCGACCATTCCTAATTGATTTCAACAAGATCATGTAACTATGTCATCACCCCCTAATTCCACAAGTACAAATCATTCAATATTATTCAATAACCTATGATGGGTGGCTTAATAGACACACATAATAAACCCAACGCATTTCATACAAAACAAAAATGCCTGATTCTGGACTTAGATAATAATCATACATGGGCAACCTAATTACAACTAGCATAATTCAAATTCAAGACAAGGATTTTGTGTCTAAACACCATGCCCCACAAGACTTTTAACTCAATCTTTCAAACAAGACAAATTATAGGTCATAATTTAATCGAGAACATACCAAGGCTTGAGATAAAGTCAAAGAAGATTGAAGGAGGCGACTAGACGCAAAACCCAAGGGTCGTCGAACTTCTTGTTGGAAAAGGTTTGTAGATGGCCAAAAGTGATCGGAAAAATGAGGAGGTAAGGTGGCTTGGGTTGATCAGTAATTTTAGGTCAAAAGTGGGGTCAAATAATTTTGACCCCTGTATTTATATGTTGACCGGGTCAGTCTAAAAATTAATGGGCCTGGTTCTATGAAACCCCAATTACGGGTTGTAGATGGTTCTATGACTCATAAACCATGGTTTCATAGAACCCTCAATACTTAGCAAAATTTCAAGAAACTTACCTGGGGTCCATGAGCCCCATTCACGACTCATAGTTGGATCTACGAATTGTAAAGTTAGCTCGTGGACTAGAGTGCATATTTTGCTGCATACTGAAACTCTCTACGAGGTGTACGGGTCATAAAGTGTTTTACGACCCATAATCCCAATCGTAGAGCCACAACTTGATGCTCTTTCTCAGCTAAAATGACAAACTTAGTCCAGTACCTACGTACTCTTTAGAAAATACACTTTTACCTTATATGCAATCAAACTATTGTCCATAATTATAATCAAATCAAAAGAAATAAACTAATTTAAGTCCAAAAACTGAAAGTAAACCTATAACTATGATATTTTATCAAAAACCTTGGGTTGCCTCCCAAGTTGCGCCTGATTTATCGTCGCAGCATGACTTGGACAAATTGGTTACTCAAACTTCACCGATTGCCTAGACTTCACTCTTCAAATCATCAGGATGCTTCATAGGCTGATAGATATCAAAGATAACTTCTTCGTCATTCAATCTAACCATGAGTTGACCATCTTTCATATCCACTAGAGTTCGTCCAGTGTCTAGGAAAGGTCTCCCCAAGATGATTGGGACATTGAAGTCGACTTCACAATCTAAGATCATAAAGTCTGCCGGGAATATGAACTTCTCAACTTTTACCATCACATCATATAGTATCCCCACAGGCTACTTCACAATGCGATCTGCCATCAGCAACCACATATTAGTAGGAGTGGGGCCCCCCAATCCAATCTTCTTGAAGACCGCAAGGGGCACAGATTGATACTGACACCTAAATCACATAGTGCCCATGCGAGCTCCATATCTCCAATGGTGCAGGGTCTGGTGAATGCACCTGGATCTTCTTTTTTTAAACCAAGGACTTCGTAGTGACAACACTACAATGTTGAAGCTTTTGAGAAAGCTCCTAACTCACAGTGTGTGTTTTGGTGACCAAGTCCTTTATGTAATTCACATAGCCTGACATCTTTTCCAAATCCTCGATGAGGGGGATGTTGATAGAAAGTTGCTTTAGCATAGAGAGAAAATGCTTGAATTTGCCTTCCTTCTCCCTCTTTTTGATTCTCTGAGGGAAAGGGGGATGAGGCCTAGGGATGGGCTTAAACCTTTGTGGCGCTTTAGCTACTTCATTCACCCCATCCTTGCGATGAACATCTTCTTCATCTGCATCCTTGGCTATAACCATCTCCTCACGAATATCTTCCTCTTCAACCAGCATAGGAGGATCAATGGTGCTTTTACCACCCCGAGTAGTAACTGCCATACATTAGGATTTTGCATAGTATACTAGGGAATGTACCCCTTTGACGCTGATTCAACTGAGTCAACACTTGACCGAACTGTTGTTCCTGCTGTTTGATAGCCACAGGGTAAATCTCTATCTTTTGATTGATACTAGAGATCTCTGTTTCCATGCCCCTTAGGGTCTCATCCTGTGTCTCAGCCTTCTTCAACAGGCAATCAAACATCTCCTCAATTTCGGAATCACTTGCACCTGCGTCACGGTTGTGTGGTGGTACTTAAGGACCATTCCTGAAGCCTTCTCTACGACCCCCATCTACATCTGGACCCCTATTTCTATCATAGTAACCACTACAGTTGTCTCTGTAAGCTCCTTTTCTACCAAAGTTCTGATAATGGTTTCCTTGACCTTGGCGCCAATAGTCCTAATTAGACCCTTGGGTGTTGGTTCGGAAACCTCCCGTCTGATCATTAACAAAGAATGTCTCCTTCTCAAAGTATGGCTCGTCGTAAATTGGTGCATGTGGTGGTTGATAAACCACCGTATTTACTCTCTCTCTGTTCTGCTTCATCATCACCTCCATGCCTGTGCGAATATGAGCATGTTGCATGATCTCCTCATTAATTTTGGCTTGCTCTGGACCCACACTGACTGCACATGAACTCTTCATGAAAGCTTTATCTCTCTACCTCCATGCACGATTCATCTTGACCACTCTTTCCAAGTGCTCAATAATCCTTGCAAATGCTTGATCTAGAAACATGCCCCCCATGATAGTCAGCACAAACTTGACTATTCTAATCAAGAACACGGTAGAGATCTCCACGAAGGCGTCATCAACTATCTTGTAGTCAGGAACACTCCTCAGACATTTTGTAAACCACTCCCAAGTAGTGCTTATGGAATCACCAGGAAGTTGCTCGAAGTTGTCGATATGGTTTTTTAACTTGAGCTTCTTCGGTCTAGGGAAGTACCTCTCCAAAAAAGCCTTTTGCAAGTCTACCCAACTGGCAATTAAACTCTGGGGGAGCTTAGATAGTCATAATGCAACATTGCCCGTGAGAGATAATAGGAAGACACGAAGTCCCACAGCATCATAGACAAATATTGTTTTCCCATCACACTCTTACATACAAATGCCACATTTTGTAAGTGGCTATGTGGATCCTCTGTTGGTAAGCCCGCAAATAGCCCACGGTTCTACAACATCTAAAGTAACCCACTCAAGGCTGTGAACTTTGCATCTGCCGGTAGTAGTAGCAATACAATAATTCCAGTCACCTCCATTGCCATGGGATTCAACCAGTACTAATTCCACTAGTAAGCATTGGTGTTGAAGTCCTGAGGCTATGGAATATCCCCCAAAGGTGATGGGTTCTCATTCCTATCATCACCGTTACTGTTCCGATCAGAGCTGCATTGGCCGCGTTGTTGGCGTTATCTTGGGCCATCCTTCTTATCGTTCGGTAAGTCTCTGATCAAATGGAGTTAAGGAATTGCCTTGGCTTTAATTGTTGGGCATATACTATTCGTACACCCTACAAATAAACAAAAACAACAAACAAAAGTAAAATAAAGGGAACTAAGGATTAACACTCGAAATTCTAATTAATTTACTAAGTCTAGCCGTAATCCCCGGCAATGATGCCAAAATCTTGATGTCGCGCAAGTTACACCTCATTTTTAGAAGATAAAGCGGTCTATGTGAAGAAGTAGAACCTAAACAAGGCTAGAGTAGAACCCACAGGGAATACGTAGACTCAAGGCAAATTCATCAACATATAATCCGAGTAGTGAATCAACTTAATTCCCCAAAGGGTGAGGGGGGTTAAAATATCAATGAGAAAAATAAACTAACTAACTATCATGAGATAAAGATCAATAAAGGAGAGCAACTAGGGTATTGTGTTCCCCATTGTTCCCCAACACAGTATCACCGGATAACCTAATTGTTGTCTAGTGTATAGCATGTAGGACGGTAGTTTAAGTTCACCAAGCCCTTTAGTCAAAGGTGAGAGGCGAATTTCACTATGCGACTTGGCCCATCTGCATAGTGTGCATTACTAACCATTACCTATAAGTCCTAGTACAACCTCCCCTTGGCTCAGTTTGGTTAATTAGACGAGAACACATCAACCGAATCTTGTTAATTAATCTTTTTTCCTATTCATTACTACCTTGGTTCAGTCAGTAACACTAGGCAGTATCTAATGTTGGCCACCATCAAAAAATATGTGAAACAAAGAGAGTTAATGAATACATGCATATACACCTTCCAAGAATCGTGAATTATCGAGTGTTACTTTGTTAGTTCTTCATGGTTCCCACAACCCTAGTTGTGGATTTAGCTACTCATGCATTATGTAGAAAAAGAAATTATGAATTTAGAATACATAATTAAACACTTAACAACTAAATTAAGAGCAAGAGAATCCAATGTCTATAAAAATCACAAGCTTGAAGATTGAATTAAACCACAAGTGTTCTCCAAGACTCTCCGAAGTAATCTCATTGTTTTCTCTCTCTAATTACTGAGTTTTCTGAGTACTACGCGAAAACATCTGAAAAATAACCTAAAAACCTATTTATAATAAGTAAATTACAAGTCCTAACTGAAATAGGATAACTGGTTGGCACGCCATACGAAAGGGATTTACGGGTCGTATTGCATTCCACGACCCATCATTGCGGTCTTGTACAAAGCTGCTAGAAATTTGGGCTTCAAATCTACAACACCCCTCTACGACTCGTATAGTAGTTTACGACCTTTAAAGGGGTTTCATCTGATGAATCTTCATAAAGTCCCAATTTCTGATCCTCAAGGCACGAACCATCTTCTACAACTCGTAAATCATTCCACAACCCATCTGCATGTTTCCAGAATCAACTTCAAAAAATAAGCCCCTCACTGGAATTGTTCAAGAAACCACTTCATGACTCGTTGAATGGTCTACGGCCCGTAAAGGGTCTCGTACTACATGAAAACGAGCAATTTCTACATTTCTTCCCAAAATCAAGGCCAAACTTATAATCCTGCAAACACAACATAAAAATACATAAAATCAACTAACATCGCATTGAAAACACACAAAATTCCAAGTTTAAAGTATCAAAAGTGTTGTATTTTGATAGCACATAAATAGTCCCTCCTACGATCCTATCAACAGATTGTCATCCTTTTTACGAGATGTCATTGGGTCCGTAGTTTACCCCATACTTGTAATTTCTTTTCCTTTCCTGAGGTTCATGCTTAAGGACCAAACGGGCCGTAACTCCTTTGACAAACCGTAAGTCACCCTTATGAACTTGACTTCAGGTCATTTTAATTCAACCTTTTCTTCAATCTTATGCTCTTAAATTGGGGGTCGTTAAAATTAATGACGTATTAAAATTCAGATGAAGATTGAGAACTTAGTGAACTTTTGAATCTAAACCTAGTGCGAAATGAATACTGACATAGTTAATTATTTAATAATTACTATGTATCTGAATTTAGGCTAAAACAATGTAAATAGTTGTCTCATTTTACTTTATACTTATTTATATCTGTATGTCAACTACTGCAAAGAACATTATTGTCAAGCATACAAAAGTGATAAGCTTAACAGTGATAATTATAAAACCAAGCATATCCTGAAAAAGCAAGAAACTCTTAAAGTTCTAAATGTGTTTATAACACTTCTCGAATTTTTATACCCTCCAACATGTGAAAGTCTAAAAAATGCCTAAGAATAGTCAATAAGGAGAAAAACAATTTTGCTTCAGAAAAAAATGTTTCTATGGCTAAGCTTAAGTGTTATAATTTTAATAACAAGGGATACTTTGCTTATGATTGTCGTGAGCCTAAAAAGGTATATGACCTTATAAACAATTTACATAGTGATATAAATGTTTCTTGTTCTATTTTTTTAACTGAATCAATTCTTATATGGATTATAGATTCGGGAGCCACCGAACATATAGTGATAAAAAGAGATACTTTTATAGATTATCGATGAAGCCATGAGGATCTAAATGGGTATATATAGGAAACAACTCCAAAAATAAGGTCAAAGGGATTGGTGTCACGACCCAACATGGGCAATAAGTGGCACTCACACTTACCCTCCTAGGTGGATGAACCAACGGAATCAGAAGCTCAAGTTATAAGGGAAGAAATAACAAAATCATTAAGCTTAGTACATAGCATTCATCAAGGACATCTAGTCTCAAAATACTAAATCTAAGAGTATCAACACTAACACAGATAATTTAAATAGTTTATGTTAAAAAACTAAGGGCATCATTCTATAACTGATAGAATGCAACACAAGCTAGAGGTTAGTGCACGCTGAAATGAAATCTGATATATCAACGAACGGCTAGAGCGGAGGGCGAGCGAAAGTCGATGCAACACTTGCTGCACTCTTCAAAAGCAAACAAAAGAAAAATACAAGTAGGGACTAATACAAGGCAACATATACTGAGTAGATATCATCAGCCGACTCAAAATAGAAACCAATATACACAAAATAATAGCAAAAAATCAACTATAACACTTAACAAGTGGCAAGCAACAAGCACATAATCAGTCAACAATATCAAGAACAAACATGAGAACTCAGGCCTCCATACTATGCTTCTTTTAGAAAATGTGTTCTTTGAGATTGAGCATATTAAGTCATTTTAATATTATTTTTCTTTAAAATTATCGTGTCAAAACGTGACACTGAATCCAAATATATCATGCCAGAACATGATATCCAATCTCATATTATATTATCCTGGAATAGGGCATCCGATCTCATAATATCGACCTGATCCAAATATATTTAATTCATCATTCTTTATTATTACATTCTACTTACTTAACAAATCTTATAAAGCCTGTCTTTATTCAAGGCATAAATTTAATAGGGCATGCTCAAAATTATGAATTTCATGATCTTGGGATTGCATATCAATCACAATACATATCAATCATCTAGACCACAACAATTAAATGCATAGAAAACTTTACAACATCACTCGATGAATATAAATTAGCATTAAGAGTCTCTTTAGCATATAGAGTAAACCATAACCTACCTCAATTAAAGAACCGAAATCAAGAAAACTAATTCACCAATGCCTTTCCCACTTTAATAATAATTTCAGGAGCCACTGAACATATAACGATCAAAAGAGATTCTTTTACAGGTTATTGATGAATCTCACGAGGATTTAAATGGGTGTATGTAGAAAATAACTTAAAAGAGGATGTAAAAGGGATGGGTACCTGCAATCTTTAAATGTGAGGTGGCCAAACGTTGCTACTACATGATTTTTTGTTCGCCCTATCAATTCGTCATAATATAGTCTCCATCAGAATTTGATTGGAATGGATTTTAATTTCTTATTTCATGAACATGATTTGGATATGTACTTGGGTAAGAAAAAATATGAATTTAATTATTTTTATGATCAATTCTTTGTACTAGATATTTCTCAAAGTCCTAATAATGATAATATTAGTTTTTCCTTATTTACATCTTCTAATTAAGAGAATGATATAAATACATGGCATGCGAGACTCGACCAAATTGGGCAGCAAACATTAATCACTTAGCCAAAGAAGGTTTGCTTGGCACAATAGGAAAAATAGAATTGTCTACTTGTGAATCCTCCCTAGTCAGAAAAACTATTGGACAATCATTTGGGAAAGACACAAGAGATGATACTTCATTGCAATTAATTCATTCTGACATTTGTGGTAGAATGAGTGTAAGAGCTAGACATGGTGTTATTTATTTAATCACTTTTATTGATAATTTTACTCAATTTGGTTATGCGTACTTGATTTCTCACAAATTTGAATCTTTGAGTTACTTCATTAAGTTTATGAACTTAGTTGAGAATCAATTGGATAGAAAAATAAAAGCTCTAAGAACCGATTGAGGAGGGAGTACTTTTCTAATGAGTTCAAACAATTATGTGATAAAAAGAACTCAAAGACAACTATACTCCACAACAAAATGGTGTTACAGAACTATAAAAATAGAACTTTGTGAGAAATGGTTAGGTCCATAACGGTACAAGCAAAATTGCCAATCACCTATAGGGGTGATTCTTTGCTCACTGCTACATTTGTACTTAAGCATGTCCCTTTAAAATTAGTTATGACTACTCCATATGCGTTATGGACAAAATGAAAGTCTGGTTTGAGCTTTTTGAAGCCTTGGGATTGTGTTTCTTTTATTCATAATCCTTCTTCACAATATGGAAAATTAGGTCCAAGGGGAAGAAAGGGTATCTTTAAAGGATACTTTGTAATATCTAAGGGTTATGTGTTCATAGGTTAACAAAATAGTGGCACTGTGACTGAAATTGAGTCGTATGATGTTACATTCATAGAGTATGATTTTCCTAAGAAGGGAGAGATTGGTCATGACTTATCTTTTTATGAAACTAGGGACCAGTCTATTTTCGCTGTCAAAGATCAAATGGATTTAAGCAGGAGTCATTTTTAGTGATATTGAATCAGTTCTTACTTTCATAGATACACGATTAGTGTCAAACTCTATTGATATTGTTGTTTCGAGTGGGAATAACTTATCAATTGATAAATTAATTTATCAATCTCAACCTCGATGAACAAGTCATCTACAAATTTCTCATTGTTGATTTGAGATTGAAGGGAAAGCATTTATAGTTACTTCAGTTGATAAAGAACCAAGAAATATGAATGAGGCTATTATATGCCCTGTTAAAGAAAAATGGTTAAAAGCAATGGAGGAGGATATGGATCCAATGAAATCTAACCAAGAGTGAAAATTAACTTATCTACCTATAGGCCAAAGAATTATTAGAAGTTAATGGGTTCTTGGAATCAAGCGTAAGGTAGATAGTATTATTGAAAGATCCAAAACTTGTCTAGTAGCTAAGAGGTACATACAACAGGAAGGAATCAATTATAAAGAAATAATTTTACCTGTTGTTTGGTTTACTTCAATAATATAATTTTGTCTATAGTAGCTATGTAGGATCTTGATTTACATCAAATGGATGTGAAAACTGCATTTCTCAACGGAGAGTTAGAAGATGAAATCTATATGGAACAACCTATAGGTTTCATGAAAAATGTAACCCCCTCCCCCCAAAATTCTTTCCACCTAGTTTGCGTAGATGCACAAAGAAAACTATGAAAATGACTGAAACAAAGTTGTTGGAAAAGGAACCACGAGGGTTATCTACAGCCCGTAGATGAGGTCTCGTAGGTCCCTTAGTGACTTGGTGAAATTTTCTGAGTCTGAGACTCATGTACAAGACAACATCCGTCCATAAAATAATCCACAGCCCATAGATTAGGTCTCGTAAGTTGGTGATCCAAGAATCAATTTTTCAGTATCTTAAGTTACGAGTTATCAAACGGCCCACAGAATTATTTACGGCCCATAAAAGAGGTTTTGTGGATTCTATGACAAATTCTAATAACTCAAATATTTGTATCCCTGATCTACAAGAGGTCATCTACAGCCTGGAAAAAGTTCTACAACTATGGATGTCGTCTCGTAGAACCTGTCAGTAGTTTTTAAGAAGGGTATTTTGTCTATCCTATCCCTTTTTAACCCAATCCTCGGACATTCTAGACTTAATTAAAGTCTTAAAACAAAATCCTAAGCGTATTTTCACCTTTAATTCACGCTTAAGAATTCTTGAGAGCATCAGAGGAAAGAAGAGAGCGAGGTTTCTAGTTCAAGCGCGAGGATCGATTGATGTTTGATTGTTTCTTCTATTTCAAGGTATATAAGGCTTCTTAAAGTGTTAAAGTACATTTGTTCACATGCACTTTCCCCTTATTGAGTCGAAATTGAGAAATGGAATTAAGTCTTGGAAATTCTATAACCTAAATATCAAATTTCTATAATTACTTCAAGTCATCATGATTATAAACTAAATAATTGATGCATTACACTATTATTGATATGAGATTGACGTTTGAGTTTGATTATCCGAGTTGAGTAAATTGATCATAATTAAGCATGAGGACCATATAGTACCACAATTGCATGTTCATTGATGCATTTTACGTGCATTCCATAATGAGTCTAATTCAGTGAGTCTGAATCATCATTTGAGTCTGATTGATTTCCTTGATCTACTGAGTTGATGAGAAACTGAGATGAGTTGAGTTGAGATAACCCGATGAGATTGAGATTTGAGTTGATTGGTTGAGTATTATTGGGATTTGAATTGATTGATGAATTAAGCTTGTTTTAGTTTTGGGAGGAGTATCGAGCATCAATCTGGGAGCGAGTAACTAATTACTCTAACATAAATAACTACATTACCAACGTAGGATGGTCGTGCAGTACGTTCTAGCGACTCATTTCCTAAAAGATGAACACTTACTATAGATCCATGAGAGCGTTGATCCTCCTTTACCTTGGCAAGTTTAGGATGGGTGTGGTAATGATGTCGCCTTCATTGTGACTCACCAAACTAAAGGTGATGGGATCGGATGTTGGTTAAGAGAAACTCCTAAGCAAACACTGATTGAGCATGATATTTTCAAATTGAGTTACTACTACGGAGTCTATTTTCAAAAGCATGATTTTCTAATTAAAACTTGCATTCCTGTTGAGTTGAGTTATAAGTTTCTTGAGTTGAGGTGAGTGAGTTGATCTTTACCTTCTTGAGCTATTTTACATGCTAGTATATTCCATGTACTGACATCCATTTGGAGCTGTATCATTTTATGATGCAGATACAGGTGATAGAGGACTTCAACCCGCGCATCGCGAGGTACAGTTCAATGCATTTGTAGAGTTTGTGAGCCCTCCTTGCTTTCCAGAGGAGACCTTTCATTTTCTTACCTTTATTGAGTATTTTATTTCTTTGATTAGGGTATCTATGGCCTATTATGGTACCATCTCGATTGTTGAAAAGAGGCTTCATAGACATAGAGTAGAGGATTTGATGATTATTTGTAATTCCAAACTTATTCATTGGAAATAATATTTTAATAGAATTATATCAATCCACATGATGTCTTTTCATTTGAAAATTTTCTTTCGCTATTGACTTGATGTGATGATGATGTCAGGTGGTTCTCTTGGGGAATCAACTATGGTTCTTCGAGTTCCAGCCACGCCAAGGGTACCTTCCTGGGGCATGACAAACTTGGTATCAGAGCACAGATTAAGTGTCCATGGGAGTCTATGAAGTCGTATCTAGTAGAATCTTGTTTATGGGTATACTGTGCACCACACTTTATAAACAGGAGGCTATAAGACATTAGAAATTATTACACTTTCTTGTATTCTGAGTTCGTGCGATAGAGTTAAAACTCTACAAAGCTCCTTTCTAACTCATACCCTCCTAAGCATACCACCACTTAAAGAAGTGCCTAAGTCAACAATACTGAGAACCCAACCCCAACGGTTCCTGCTTAGATAGAAATGAGGGGTCGAGGTCAACCATCTAGAGCCACTGGATTTCCACAATCACCTACTTCTCCACCTGCTCCTACCACATATGTTGACTTCAGAGGAGCTATCACCATGCTCATTCAACTGGTAGCTGCTAAGAGTGGGAACCAAGTTCACAGACTCCTTATTCTAGCTCCTAGGAGCCAACTGCTGCCACAAGACCTAGAGATATTCTAAGGATGAACCCACCAACCTTTACTGGGTCAAAGGTTGAGCGACACCCTCAAAGCTTCATTGGTGAGATATGGAAGGTGTTGAAAGATATGCATGCAACTGAGACTGGGGGAGTTGAGCTTACTTCCTATCAGATCAAGGATGTGGCTAGTATTTTGTACAATCAGTGGGAGGAGAGTCAAAGTAAGGATCATAAGCTTGCTTTTTGGGATGAGTTCGAGAGTGCCTTCCTCGATCACTTATATCCCCAAGAGTTGAGAGAGGTCAAGATTGAGGAGTTCGTGAATCTGAAATAGGAGGGACTGACTGTTAAAGAGTATAGCCTGAAATTCATCCAGTTATCCAGGTATGCCCCGAAATATTCCAAGATATGAGGGAGAGGATAAGGAAGTTCGTATCTAGGTTGGGTAGACATGTGAAGAAAGAGCGCAAAGCGGCATTGCTGATCCCAGTTAAGGATATCTCTAGAATTATGGTCTATGCCCAGCAAACTTGGAAGGATAAGAAGAGAGATAGAGAGGAGCACCTGAGTAGGAAGGCCAAGTTAGTAGGGCCTGAGCCCAATCACACTAAGCAGAGTATGAGAGATAAGTCTTACTTCTAGAAGAGGTCCACTAGCTATGCACCATCCTCAACCAGTGCACCAGCCCCGAATACCAAGTATGATCAAAAGTCCCAAGGTCAGACAAACTTCAGAACACAGGGTTCACAGTCTCAGGCAAGTATGACCCTTAGCTTGAAAGGGAAGACATCTTGTGGGAAATATGGTAGGATGCACTTGGTAGAATGTAGAGATAGAGGGAACGGTTGCTACAGGTGTGGCCATCCATGCCATTTTCAGATGTGGGGCAACAAGGCCTAGTCTTCAGCCATAGCACCAGCAGCGAGGGGTAACCAGAGGGGTGTTGCACCAGGGAAAGGCGGTGGGACAAACTGTCTATATGTGATAGGGAACCGACAGGACCAAGAGGTTGCACCAAATGTTGTAACGAGTATGCTTTGAGTCTTTACCTTTCACTGTTATGCTTTAGTTGATCCGGGTGCGACTTTTATTTGTGACGCCATATGTAGTGGGTAGATTTGAGATCCTTCCTTAGTAGCCATTTTTTGTTTCTACTCATGTTGGTGAGTCCATTCGAGTCAAGAGAATCTGTAGAGATTGTGTGGTGTCCATCTATCATAAGGATACTCTTGCTGATCTAATCGAGTTAGAAATAGTTGATTTTGATGTGATCCTTGGCATGAACTAGCTTTACACCTGTTATGCCTCTATTTATTGCAGAACTCGGGCTGTCAGATTTCAGTTTTTGAATGATCCGGTTATTGACTAGAAAGGAGATTCTATTGCGCCAAAGGGTAGGTTTATTTCCCACATCAAGGCCGGAAGACTAATCTCTAAGGGATGTATCTATTGCCTCGTGCGAGTCATGTTTGATGATGTTGAGCCCCCTACTCTTGAGTCTGTCCTGATTGTGATCAAGTTCCCTGATGTATTTCTTGATGATCTTCCTGGAGTCCATCCTGATTGGGAGATCGACATCAAAATTGATATTCTCCCTGATACCTAGACTATTTCTATTCTGCCATATAGAATGGCCCTTGCAGAGTTGAAAGAGTTGAAGGAACAGTTGAGAGGTTTGCTAGAGAAAGGATTCATAAGGCCGAGTATCTCTCCATGAGGTGCTCTAGTCTTGTTCGTACGAAAGAAGAATAGTTTCCTTAGAATGTGTATTGACTACCACCAGTTGAATATGGTGACAGTCAAGAATAAGTACCCCCTTTCGAGGATCAATGAATTGTTTGACCAACTTCAGGGTACCACTATTTTCTCCAAGATAGACCTCAGTTCAGGCTATCACTAGCTAAAAGTAAAAGAATGTGACATCCCAAAGATGGTTTTTCTAACCCGATATAGTCATTTCAAGTTTTTGGTGATGTCCTTTGGGTTGACAAATGCACCTGCAGACTTCATGGACCTGATGAACATGGTATTCAGATAGTATCTTAACATGTTTGTGATTGTGTTTATTGATGATATTTTGGTGTATTCGAAAGATGAGGAGGAGCATGATAATCACCTTAGAATCACTTTACAGACGCTCAGGGATAATGAGTATATGCAAAGTTTTTGAAGTGTGAGTTTTGGTTCAAATCTGTGGCATCTTAGGATATGTAGTTTTAGGCGACGACATTCGAGTGGATACTCAAAAGATTGAGGCAGTTAAGAACTAGCCTAGACCGACCTCACCGACCGGCATAATAAGTTTTTTGGGGTCAGCTGGCTTCTAACGCAGATTTGTTAAAGGAGTTTCTTCCATATTTGCAACATTGACCAGACTAACACAGAAAAGGGTCAAGTTTCAATGGTTCAATGAGTGTGAGAGGAGTTTCCAAGAGCTAAAGACAAGGTTGACCACTGCCCCAGTGTTGACCTTGCCTAATGGAATGGATCGATTTGTCATATACTCTAACGCTTTGAGAGTGGGATTGGGATGTGTCTTCATGCAAAGATGTAAAGTTGTTCTCTATGTTTCTAGAAAGCTTAAAGTGCATGAAAAGAATTATCTCACTCATGATTTGGAGTTTGCAGGAATGGGGTTTTCTCTCAAACTATGGCGCCACTACCTATATGGAGCACATGTTGATATTCTCACAGGCCATAAGAGTCTACAATATGTCTTCACCCAGAAGGAGCTTAATCTGAGGAAGAGGAGATAGCTTGAGCTAATCAAAGGACTATGACATGAGCATCCTCTACCATCTAAGTAAAGCTAATGTAGTGATTGATACTCTTAGCAGGTTGTCTATAGGAAACACTACCCATACGGAGGAGAAGAAGAAGGTGTTGGCGAAGGAGGTTTACAGAATGGCACGATTGGGAGTTCAACTAGATGAATCGGATGCAGGTCGAGTACTTACGCATAATGGGTCTGCATCATCTCTAGTAGTGAAGGTGAAGGAGAAGCAAGATCAAGACTGTATTTTACTATAGTTGAAGGCAGATGTGCACAAGCAGAAAGTGATGGCTTTCTCAAAAGGAGGAGATGGAGTCTTAAGGTACCAAGGCAAATTATATGTTCCAAATGTTGATGGTGTTCGAGAGAGGATCATGGTAGAGGCCCAGAATTCTAGATATTTCATCCATCTAAGATCAACTAAGATGTACCATGATTCAAGGGAAGTATACTGGCAGAGTGGAATAAAGAAAGACATTGCTGAGTTCATTTCTAGGTGCTCGAATTGATAACAAGTTAAAGTTGAGCACCAAAGGCTATGTGGTGTAGCTTAGAATTTTGAGATTCCAGAATGGACATGGGAGATGATTAACATGGACTTCATCACAGGTTTATCGAGGTCTCGCAGATAGCACAATTTGATTTAGGTAATAGTTGACAGAATGATAAAATCTACGCACTTCTTGGCGGTAAAGATGACTTACACTGCAGAGGATTATGCTCAGTTATACATAAGAGAAATTATTAGATTGCATGGAGTCCCCTTGTCTATTATCTCAGATAGAGGAGCCCAATTTACTGCTTAGTTTTGAAGGTCTTTCTAGAAAGCCTTAGGTTCAAGGGTGAACCTTAGCACTACTTTCCATGCATAGATCGATGGTAAGGCAGAGCGTATAATTCAGACCTTGGATGATATTTTGAGAGCTGCATTATTAACTTCAAAAGTAATTAGGATGAACATTTGCCTCTAATTGAGTTTTCCTGCAACGACAGCTTCCCTTCGAGTACTCAGATGGTTTCATATGAGACACTCTATGGGAGGAGATGTAGATCACCGATTGGATGGTTCGAGGTAGGTGAAGCAGAATTGATTCGACCAGACTTGGTCCACCAAGCCATGGAGAATGTGAAGATCATCCGGGAAAGATTAAACACTGCACAAAGTCGAAAACAATCATACACTGATGCTAGGAGAAGAAATATAGAGTTTGAGGTCGATGATTGGGTATATTTGACAATGTCACCTTGAAGGGTGTGATGCAATTTGGGAAGAAGAGGAAGTTGATTCCAAGGTATATTGGTCCTTATTAAATCATAAAGAGAGTGGGCAATGTGGCGTATGAGTTAGAACTGCAACTAAAGTTAGCGGTCATCCACCCAGTCTTCTATATGTCACGACCTAAGTCTACACCCTTGATATGGCCAACACCCAGAACCAGTTCTGTTCCCGAGAAAACCACTAGGCTTCGCTACTTTACTTAGTGGAAGACTTGAATAGTAAATGATACGCTCAGATATAATGTGCTAAAATGATGCAACAGTCTGAACAACTAAACAAAGGAAGTATCGCAACAATAACTGGAAAATAAGAAATGAAACTCACAACATCCAGTCTGTGGTACCTCTAACAAAAGTAATCTAGAACAACTACTGTGATAGGCCCATGGTAACCAAAACTGAAACGAAATGCTAAAACATGAATAAAGACTCCAAAGCCTCTGACTAGTAAGAGGCCTCACCGATGGCTGAATGAAATGTTGGTCCTCAATGGAGCGTCTACTGAGGGACTTCATCACCTGCGTCTGCATCATAAAATAATGCAGGTCCAAGGGATGTAAGTACATAGAATGTACAAGCATGTAAAATAGCCAAAATCGGGAACTTAGGATAGGGTAATACACTCAAAAGTAACTAAAACATGTCCAAAACTAGAGTAATATAAGTAATAAATAAAGTGCATGCTGAAAGTAAAAACATATGCCGAAACTCTGTATGCAAGAGTTAGTTTACTTTAGCTTGGGGAGTTTCTTTAACCGACAACCATCATTATAGGCTTTGTGATGATACAACATTTTGCCAACTCTGCCAGATCCATCCCATACTTTGCCAGGGTAAGAGATGAAACTAGGGAAGTGGATCCATCCCAAACCTGGGCCATCTCAGTGACAATGAGGAGTTGAACTTTTGGTACAATCCTATCCTAGTTCAAGTTATTATTACCCTCAGTCATATTGGTGCTCAATACTATTCCAAAAATAATTTTTATAATGTTCTAAACTTTAAGAGTAAGAGCTCTCAAAAAGCCTTTTTAATCTTTTGGGACTTAGCCAGTTTTAGCTTTTCTCAAACTTTTCTCAACTTGTCTCTTTTTTTGACTGAAAGTTGTACCAATGCAAAGTGTCTCAAGAACATAATTTTTATTACTCAGCTATCTTGTAAACACAAAAGCTTTAAGTACTTCTTAAACTCAACACAAGACTATGGACATAATAGTTTTTCATGAATTATATAGAGTTCTTACAAATGCAACAATAACTAGTAACATTGTCTCAATAGCTTATTTCAGTAGTGAAATCAGTAAGACCATGATTTTTATCAAGAAAAATACATGAACAATTTTTCAATGAAATTAACTAGTAATGGAGGAATCTTGATCTATATTTATAAACTTGATCTTGGATAGAGACTGGTAGTTAAAGATACTAAAATAAACGTAGGATAACTTTTGGAGGGCCTTACGTACCTGGGGAATTAGTTTCTTGAAGAATTTGAAGAAGGTGCTAGAAACCTTAGCTTTTGCCCTTTTAAAACTACGTTCTGAGTTTGGAGAGGCTTTGAGTGTTAATGATTTGAAGAATCGCGTTTTAGGGGTTTAATTAGGTGAACACTAATAAGTTTAGGCTTGACGGGTGAGAAAAGATGAAAATTTTCCTCTTTAAAATCACTGATCGAGTCAGCTACGAGTCCATCTACGGCTCATAGAAGTTTCTACGGACTGTAGAAACCCATCCATGAGTTTTTGGACAATATTTGGGGTCATTGATCGATTTTACAAGGCTATTTTACATCCCGTAGAAGTTTTTACGACCTGTAGTTGGGTTCGTAAGTTTTGGGACTCAAAAATAGACTTGAAAATGTTTTTCTATGAGTTGACAGTACGGGTCGTATTCCAATCCACGACCCATATGTCAGGGTCGTAGAAACAACTCTGCACTGACAGTCTGTAGTAAAATGGTCATAACTATTGACCCCAAACTCCAATGAGGTGAAATCAGTTGAATTGGAAAAGATAATTCAAAGAGATTTCATTGGGTACGTCATAGGCCACCTAATACTTTGTGTGATAAAAGTTATGGTCATTTAGAGTTGATGCTTGAATAATCCGAAGTGAAAAACTTAACCGATAGAGAGATTTTGAACTCAACTAAGAACTAGGGGTCTCTCATGACTTGAATTCACTTCCAACACACTTCCCACCTATATTAATGATCCTTAAAGTAAGTACAAATAAGGAATTACTATGTTTAGTCTTATATATTTGTGACAACGAGTTTCCAGACCTTTAGAGTAGAATTATGAGGTGTTATAATATCTCCCTCCTTGGGATCATTCACCCTCGAATGAAGGTGAAACTGGGGAATACAAGAATATTTGCTACTCATGAACTAGTTTATCAAGAAGAAGCAATCCAAATATCTTATTACTCATATTAAGGGATGTATCTCAACTCAATAATTGGAATAAGGAATATTACCTTCATGCTCATCATTGGAAGACACGAATACGTGAGGACATTTAGCTTTCATATCTGCCTCAGCTTCCCAAGTGGCTTCCTCGACGAACTGGTTCCTCTATAATACTTTAACAGAAGCAATTTCCTTGGTCCACAATATGCGAACTTGACAGTCCAGTATCTAAACTGGGATCTCTTCTTATGACAAGTTGTCTTTGATACCAATAATCTCCATAGGCACAACCAGTGCGGGATCTCCAAAAAACTTCTTAATCATAGAAACGAGGAATACTGGATGAATAGCAGCTAACTCTGGTGGCAATTCAAATTCATATGCCATATTACCAATCCTCCTAATAATCTGGTATAGGCCAATATATCAAAGACTGAGCTTCCCCTTTTTCTCGAATCTCATAACTCCCTTCATCGGTGAGACCTTTATGTACACCCAATCACCGACCTTAAATTCCAAATCTCTTCTAACATTAATATTAGATTTATGTTGGCTTTGAGATATCTTTAGTCCCTCTTAAATAATTTTCACCTTCTCCATAGCCTAATGGACTAAATCAGGTCCTATCAATCCTGCCTCACCAACTTCAAACCACCCAATAGGCGACCTACACCTCCTCCCGTAAAGGGCCTCATATGGTGCCATTTGTATGCCAGCTTGGAAATTTTTGTTATTGTGAAATTCAATCAAGGGTAAGCGATCATCCCAGTTACCTTTAAAGTCTATAACACATTCCCTCAACATATCCTCAAGAGCCTATATGGTCCGCTTCACTTGCCTGTTTGTCTAGGATGGAAGTTTGTACTAAGATTCACCTTCGTACCAAGCCCTTTCTGAAAGGACTTCAAAAATTATGTTGTGAACTGGGATCCTCTGTTTAAAATAATGGAGAGGGGAACCCCATGCAAACTAACAATCTCCTTAATGTAAAGTCTGGCATAGTCCTCAACTATATTAGTTATCTTGACAGGTAGAAAGTGAGCTGACTTGGTCATTCTATCTATTATTACCCATATTGTATCATGTTGTCAATGAAATTGGGGTAAGCCTATCAGAAGTCCATGTTAATCATCTCCCACTTCCACTCTGATATCTCAATATTTTAGGCCACACCACAAGGCTTTTGGGGCCTTACCTTAACTTACGGGCAATTCGGGCTCCTGGACACGAACTGTGCAATGTCCTTTATGCCACCCTACCAATAAACCTCTTATAAATCTCTATACATTTTTGTTGCACCTGGGTGAATAGAGTATCGGACATTATGAGCCACAGCTAGAATCCTGTCTCTAAGGCCATCAACACTTGGTACACATAGTCTGCATTGGTATCTCAAGACTCCATATCCCCTTTTTGCAAAACCTAATACCTTTTATTTCTGAACATCTTCTTTCAACTGAATGAGGATAGGATCCTGGTCTTGCTTTTCTTTCACCTCCACTACTAAGGATGACTTTGCCCCATTTTCAATAATTGCACCACCTTCATCAGAATCTTCAATGTGTACTCCCAAGTGTGCCAGTTCGTGCACTTCATTATCCAGTTCTTTCTTTCCTTCCTCAATGTATGTAGTGCTCCCTATGGTTAACCTGTTAAAAGTATCAACAACTACATTAGCTTTACTTGGGTGATCGAGGATGCTCATGTCATAGTTCTTCAACAGCTCCAACCATCTCCTTTGTCTCAAGTTCAACTTCTTTTGACTGAGCTTGCAATAAATACATCCACATGCTCACCGTAAAGATAATGTCTCTAGATTTTGGGAGCAAACACCACAATAGCAAGCTAAAGATCATGAGTTGGGTAATTCTTCTTATGAGTCTTATGCTGTCTGGAGGGCATATGCTATCACCTTGCTTCTTTGCATCAATACACATCCCAAGCCAACTCTAGAAGCATCATAGTATACACCGAAGCCATCAGCTCCCCTGGGTAGGAATAAGACCGGAGATATAGTCAGCCTAGTTTTCGACTCTTGGAAACTCTTCTTAGAAGCTTCAAACCATACAAACTTAACCTTTTTCTTAGTTAGCTTATTCAAGGGAGCTGAGATAGAAGAAAACCCCTCTAAAACGTAGTAACCTACCAAACCCAAGAAACTCCTTATCTCTATTGGGGTTGTGGGCCTTGGCCAATTCTTTACCGCCTCAATCTTTTGAGAATCAACTTGAATGCCCTCACCAAAAACAATATGACCCAGAAAATGTCACATATGCTAACCAAAACTCGCATTTGAAAGTTTTGGCATACAATTGTTGGTCCTTAAGGGTTTGAAGGATAATTCTAAGATGGTTGGCATGCTTCTCCTAGTTGTGAGAGTAGATGAGGATGTCATCTATGAACACAATGACTGACATATCTAAGTACGGCATCAACACCCTATTCATAAGGTCAATGAAAGTTGTTGGGGCATTAGTTAGTCCAAATGACATGACTAAGAACTCATAATGACCATAGAGGGTTTTGGAGGCTGTCTTAGGGATGTCACTTTCTCAAACTTTGAGCTGATGGTATCTAGATCTGAGGTCTATTTTGGAGAAACAAGTAGCACCCTAGAGTTTGTCAAACAGGTCATAAATTCTAGGAAGAGGATACTTATTCTTTATGGTGACCTTGTTTAACTAGTGGTAATCTATCCAAATTCTAAGAGAATCATAGCTTTTACGCATGAAGAGAACTAGAACACCCCAAGGTGAGATGCTCGATCTGATGAAACCCTTATCTAAGAGGTCTTTTAGCTGTATTTTCAACTCTTTTAACTCTGAAGGAGCCATATGGTACAGAGGAATAGATATAGGCTGAGTATCTGAGAGGGTATCTATCCCAAAGTCTATCTCCCTATCGGGAGGGACTCTAAGTAGATCATCAGGAAAGACTTCTGGGAACTCATTCACGATTGGAACAGCCTGGAGAGATGGCATCTCAGCACTAGAATCTTTGACTCTAATTAGATGGTATATGCACCCTTTGGAAATGAACTTTCTGGCTTTGAGATATGAGACGAATTGACCCTTAGGAAAAACTAAGCTACCCCTCCACTCTAAGACTGACTCATTAGGAAACTAAAACTTGACCACCCTAGTTTTGCAGTTTATGGAGGCATAACAAGCACGAAGTCAGTCCATGCGTAGAATGACGTCAAAATCTACAATGTTTAACTCAACCAGATCAGCTGAGGTATCTTTGTGGTAAACTGGTAAATTGACACTAGACAACCCCTATAAACATTCTAGGCTAGAATAGGTTTACTAATAGGAGTGTAAACACTGAAAGGATCAAGAAGACATTCTAGACTGATTTCAAACTTTATGGTCATATAGGGAGTCACCAATGATAATGTGGCACCTTGGTCTAACAATGCATAGACATCATAAGTAAATACGTTGAGCATACCAGTAACCAAATCTGGTGAGTTCTCCTGCTCCCGTTTGGTGGTCATTGCATATAGGCAGTTTGTGCACCCGCCTATCCTTGTTATGGCGTCTCTCTGAACTGGCTAACCCTTTGGTGCTAAAGAAACTGACTGAGATTTGTTGTCTCTAATGTTCAGCCTCCCCATAGGAAAATCCTTCAAAAGGTGCACCACCTAATTACATCTAAAACAATCATTTGTGCCCACAAGGCACTCTCCTAGATGAGACCTGCCACATTTACCACAAACTAGATATGAGTCAATCCTTGAGCTACACTCCCCTGTGATTTGATGCCCTGAACTCTGTGGCTCTGTGATCCCTGCTCATTCCTGACCCTCGATGCAGGTGCACTCACAAACGAAGGTGCTGGTGTAGATGTCTTAAGCTGAAAGAATGAATGACTGGCACTTACAGCCCTTTTCTTACCTGTCTCTTGGCCTGATGTCTTGGCCCTCTTGTTTCTGAACTCCTCCCTATTCTGTATGTTCTCCTGCTCCACTTACTGCATATAAGTCATTAAGCGAGCTATGTCCATATCCCCAATTAACATAGCATTTCTGCCCTCTCTCTTAGTCATCAGAGAGAGCCTTGATACAAATAGATCCATCCTAGTACGCACGTCTGCTACGACATTCAGAGCATGATGGAACAATTGAGTGAATTTGAGGCTATATTCCGGCACACCCATAGCTTCCTACTTCAGATTCAGAAACTCCCTCAACTTAGCCTGTCTCAACTTTCTAGGAAAGTACTGTCCCAGAAAGGCGTCCTCTAACACTGCCCAACTCAAAGCTGGTGCCCCTTTTGCTCTACCTCCCTTGCACTGATCAAACTAGAGTCTAGCTACTCCCTTCAGCTGGTAGGCAGACAACTCAACTCGATCTGCATCACCTGTGTGCATAACTAAAATACTTTTTGGAGCTCCTCAATGAAGTTCTCAAGATCCTCCTTCACATCAGACCCTATGAACTCAGGTGGGTTTATCCTCATAAATTCATGAACCCTGGTGGTATCTGAACCATCGTGTCTACAATCTCATTGTCAACCTCCTTGTGTGGTAACTTCTTATGCTAAAGTCTGGATGGCCTGGGGAGCTAAGCATTAGAGATGTCCACTTGCGGTGGCTTTTCAACAGGAATAGTTCGACCTTTAGGTGCCTTAGGGATTGGTGGGTTAGGCTCGTTTGCATTCTACCCGGTTGGGCGTCCTCTACCCCTGGTTGGTCTAACGGCTCTATGTTGAGGCATGATCTGAAAAACAAGGCGCAAACACATGAATTAGAATGGACTAACAAAGGAAAACTCTGAAGCACGAAATGGGATAATAATTGATAGTGACACTTCCTAATGCCCTATAGCCTCTTTATTCAGGATGTGGTGCGTTTCACACCAATAACACGGAATCTACTAGACATGGTTCCATAGTCACCCTTAGACACTTGAACTCTGTGCTGTAATACCCTTTTTTCACACCCTGAGTCTACACCATGGACGTGGACGGCACCCAAAACCATTTCTAGTCCCAAACGAATCACTTGTCCTGGCTAATTTACTCAGTGGAAGACTTAAACAATAAATGATCGGCTTAGATATAATGTGCTATGAAGAATTCAATAGTCTGAACAACTAAACAAAGGAAGTATCCCGATAATAACTTGGAAGTAAGAATCGAAACTCATGACATCCAGTCTATGGAACATCTAATTAAAGTAATCTAGAACAACTACCGCGACAGGCCCACGGTAGCCATAACTGAAAAGAAATTCTAAAATAGGAATAAAGACTCCAAAGCCTCTGACGGTAAGAGGCCTCACCTCCGTTGAGGGACTCTGTCACCTGTGTCTACATCATAAAATGATACAAGTCCAAAGAACGTCAGTACGTGGAATGTCCGAGCATGTAAAATAGTCAAAATTTGGGAACTTAGGATAGGGCACTATACTCAAAAGTAGCTAAATCATGTCCCAAAATAGAATAGCATAAGTAATAAAGAAAGTGCTTCAGTATGCAAGACTTAGTTTACTTTAGCTTGGGGCGTTTTTTTAACCGACAACCATCACTATGAGAGTCATGATGATACAACATCTTTCCCACACTTCCAGAGCCATCCCATACTTTTCTATGATAAGGGACGAAACTAGGGAAGTGGATCCATCCCAAAACTGGGCCATCTCAATGGTAATGAGACATTGTACTTTTAGTACAATCCTATCCTACGTCAGTTACATATTTTATGAGTTCAAGTTATTATTACTCTCACTCATATCGGTGCTCATCACTACTCGGAAAATAACTTTATAACTTTAAGAGTAAGAGTTCTCAAAATGTCTTTTTAATCTTTTGGGACTTAGCCCAACTTTAGCTTTTCTCAAAATTTTCTCAACTTGTCTCTTCTCTTTGACTGAAAGTTGTATCACTGCAAGATGTCTCAAAAATATAATTTTTATTACTTGGCTATCTTGCAAATACAGAAGCTTTAAGTACTTCTTAAACTCAACTCAAGACTGTGGACATAATAGCTTTTCATGAAATGTATAGAGTTCTTACAAATGCAATAATAACTAGAAACCTTGTCTTAATAGCTTATCTCAGTAGTGAAATCAGTAAAGACCATGATGTTTATCAAGAAAAATACATGAACAAGTTTCTCAATGAAATTAACTAGTAATGGAGGAATCTTGATCTCAACTTATAAACTTGATCTTGGGTAGAGACTGGTAGTTAATGATACTAAAATAAATGTAGGATAACTTTTAGAAGGCCTTACATACCTGGGAAATTAGTTTCTTGAACAATTTGAAGAAGGTGATTGAAATCCCTAGCCTTTTCCCTTTTAAACTATGTTTTGAGTTTGGAGAGGGTTTGAGCGTTGATGATCTGAAGAATCACATTCTAGGAGTTTAATTAGGTGAAAACTGACAAAGTTAGGGTTAAAGGGTGTGAAATATGAAGATATCCCTCTTTAAAATCTCTAATAGAGTCGGATATGAGTCCATCTACGGCCCGTAGGAACCCACCCGTAAGTTTTTGGACAAATTTTGGGGTCACTGGATCGTCTCTACGAACCCATTTTACAGCCTATAGAAGTTTTTACGACCCGTAGTTGGGTCTGTAAGTTCTTGGACTCAAAAATGATTTTTCAGAAGTTTTTCTACGAGTTGACAGTACGGGTAATATTTGAATGCATGACCCGTATGTCAGAGTCGTAGAAACAACTTTATACTGACAACCTGTAGTGAAATGGTCATAAATTTAGACTCCAAACTCCAAATGAGGTGAATTTTGTTGTGTTAGAAAGATAATTCAAAGATATTTCATTTGGCAGATCATAGGCCACCTAATTCTTTGTATGCTAAGAGTTATGATTATTTAAATTTGACTCTTGCATTATTCAAAGTGAAAAACTTAACTAGTAGGGAGGTTTTGAACTTAACTAAGCATTAGGGGTCTCTTATGACTTGAATTCACTTCCAACACACTTCCCACTTATTCTAATGATCCTTAAAATGTAAGTACAAGTAAGGCATTACTAGGTTCAGTCTTATGTCTTTGCAACGACAAATTTCAGATCCTAAGAGTAGAATTATGAGATGTTATATCATATTTCCATGCATAAAAAGTGTTTGGGAGACCCACAATTAGTTGTGTCTATTGAGAGTATTGGAGTGAAAGACAACTTGAGCTATGAGGAGATTCCTGTCCAAATCCTTAATCGCCAGGTTCGCTAGTTAATAACCAAAGAGATTGCATCTGTCAGAGTGATGTGGAAAAACCAATTTGCAGAGGAAGCTACTTGGGAGGCGGAGGAGGATATGAAGGTCAAGTTCCCTCACTTATTCCTGCCTGCTAAAGATGAGAGACTTGATGGTAAAGATTTCCTTCTAAATTCTTAAATTCCTATTCCTTGAGTTCCCCTTCGATTCTAAGTTTGATAGACGATAGGGCTCTAAAGTCTGAGTGAGGATTGGTTTGATGTGTTAACTATTACGTTGTTTTACTTATTGATTATCTTGACTAATTGATTGCATGAGTGAGATGAGAGCTAGTTGATTTTTAGAGTCCATAGGGAGATTCGTGCCTTGATGTCGCCCAAGTTACACCTCATTTTTAGAGGATAAAGCGATCGTTGTCAAGATATAGAACCTAACAAAGGTTAGGGTCGAACCTACAACAAATACTTATATTCAAGAGAATTCACTGATCGCAATTCGAATAGTTAACCGACTTACTTCCCTGAAGGGGGGAAGTATTGCAATAATCGATAAAAAAATACAAATAAAATGACTAACACAAGAGAGGAGTCAACATGGAGAGAAACTAGGGTATTGTGTTACCATGATTCCCCAACTCAGTATCACCCGCTAACCTAATTCTTTTTAGTGTATAGCATGCTGGACAGTAAGTTATGTTCACCAAGCCCTTTTGTCAAAGGCGAGCGGTGAATGTCACTATATGACTTGGCCCGTCTCCATAGTGTGCATTACTAACCCTTACCTATTAGTCCTAGTACAACCTCCTCTTGGCCTAGTTTGAATGATTAGACGAGAACACATCAATCGATCCTATTAATTAATCTCTTTTCCTATTCATTACTACCTTGGTCCAGTTAGTAACACTAAGCGAGTTCTAATATTGGCTACCATTAGAAAACATCCAAAATGAAAAGAGTTAATTAATACATTCATATAGACCTTTCAAGAATTATGAATTATCCGATTTTACTTTGTTTGTTATTCATGGTTCCGCCAACCCTAGTTGTGGATTTAGCTACTCATGCTTTGTGTGGATGAAAGAATTATGGATTGAGAAAACATAACTGAACACTTACATAATAGAATGAAGAACAAGCAAATCAAACTTCAATGAGAATCACAAGCTTAAAGATGAATTCAAACACAAGTGTTCTCAAAGACTCTCAAAATTAATCTCACAATTTTCTCTATTTTACTACAATACTAGATGAAAACTTAGCAAAAACTATTGGCTCTTTTGAAAAATAACCTTAAAAATCTATTTATAATAAGTAAATACAAGTCCTAACTGAAATAGGATAACTGGTCAGCACGCCATACGAAAGGGGTTTACGGGTCGTATTGCATTTCACGGCCCATAATCGGGGTTTCGTACTCGGCTGCTGAAAATTTGAACTTCAACTCTACGACACCCCTCTATGACTCATAAAGTGATTTACGACCCGTAAAAGGGGTTCCGTTTGATGAACTTCAGGACGTCCAAATCTCTAATCCTCAGGGCACAAACCATCATCTACAACTCGTAAAACCTTCTACGACTCATCTGCATGTGCATAGAATAAACTTTAGAAAATAACCCCTCACTGAAATTATTCACGAAACCACCCTACGGCCCGTAAAGGGTCTCGTATAACAGCAAAAATCAGCAACTTCTACACTTTTTCCCACAATCAAGGCCAACTTGTAATGCTGCAAATATAAACACAAAAACACATAAAACCAACTAACATCGCATTGAGAACACATAAAATTCCAAGTTTTAAACATCAAAAGTGTTGTATTTTGACAGCACATCATGCCTTGACTAAGTTCCTATATTTCTCTTTATTCAAGGATGAATAATCCCAAGGGGAAGATAATGTAACAAATCCCCCTAATTATTTCTACGTAGTTTGAATAAATGCACAGAGAAAACTGAGAAAATGACTGAAAAAAAGTTGCTGGAAAAGGAACCACGAGAGCTATCTACGACCTATAGAGTGATATATGGTCCATAGATGAGCCCTCGTAGATCCCCGGGTGACTTGGTGAAATTTTCTTAAGTCTTAGGCCCATGTATGAGACAACATAGGACTATATAATCATCTGTGACATATAGATTAAGTTTCATGAGTTAGTGATCTAAGAATAAACTTTTCAGTATCTTGAATTACGAGTTATCAAACAGCCCATAGAAATATTTACGCCCTGTAGAAGAGGTTTCATGGATTCTATGACAAATTTTAGTAACTCAAACTTTTGGACCCCTTATCTATGAGAGGTCATCTACGGCCTGTGGACGTCGTCTCCTGTCGGCAGTTTTTAAGAAGGGTATTTTTGTCTATTCCTATCCTTTTTAACCCACTCCTTGGACATTTTGGACTTAATTAAAGTCTTTAAACAAAACCCTAAGCTTATTTTCACCCTTCATTTACGCTTAGGAATTCTTGAGAGCACCAGAGTAAGGACAAGAGCGAGGGTTTCTAGTTCAAGAGTGAGGATCAATTGAATTTTGATTGTTTCATCTGTTACCAGGTATGTAAGGCTTCTTAAAGTGTTGAACTACGTTCATTCATACGTACTTTCCTCTCATTGAGTCAAAATTAAGAAATAAAATTGAGTCTTGGAAATTTTATAACCTAAATATCGAATTTTCTGCAATTACTTTAAGTCCTCATGATTACAAGATTGAGAGATAAACTTTATGCATTAACATCATAAACTATAAATTTCATAATTCTATAAAATTCTATGTATGGACTAAGTTGAAGTTTGAGTTTGATTATCCGAGTTGAGTAAATTGAGCATAATTGAGCATGAGAAACATATAGTACCATAATTGCAAGTCCATTGATGCATTTTGTGTGCATTCCATAATGAGTCTAATTGAGTGAGTCTAAATCATCATTTGAGTCTGATTGATTTCCTTAATCCACTGAGTTGATGAGAAACTGAGATGAGTAGAGTTGAGATAACCCGATCAGATTGAGATTTGAGTTGATTGGTTGAGTATTATTGGTATTTGAGTTGATTGATGAATTGAGCATGTTTTAGTCTTGGGAGGAATATCGAGCACCAATCTGGGAGCGAGTAACTAATTACTCTAACCCAAATAACTATGTTTCCAACGTAGGATAGTCGTGCCATACGTTTTGGCGACTCTTGTCCCAAAAGATGGACATTTACTATGGATCCATGAGAGAGTTAATTGTCCTTCACCTTGGCAAGTTTAGGATAGGCATAGCAATGATGTCGCCTTCATTGTGCATCACTAAACTAAAAGTGGTGGGATTGGATGTCGGTTAAGAGAAACTTCTAAGAAAACACTGATTGAGCATAATATTTTCAAATTGAGTTACTACTACTGAGTCTATTTTCAAAAGCATGATTTCAACTTAAAACTTGCATTCCTGTTATGAGTTTTTTGAGTTGAGGTGAGTGAGTTGAGTTTTACCTTCTTGAGGTATTTTACATACCAATATATTCCATGAATTGAAGTCCATTTGGACCCGCATCATTTTATGATACAGATACAGGTGATAGAGGACTTCATCCCGTGCATCGTTGAGGTCCAGTTCAGTGAATTTCCAAGTTGGTGAGCACTCCTTATTTTCCGGAGGATCCCTTTCATTTTCTTACCTTTATTGAGTATTTTATTTCTTTGATTGGGGTATCTATGACCTGTTATGGTACAATCTAGATGGTTGAGAAGAAGCTTCACAGACATTGAGTAGAGGATTTGTTGAGTATTTGTGTTTCCAAATTTATTCATTGGATACTTTGTTTTAATAGAGTTATACCTATTCATATGATGTCTTTTCATTTGATATGTTCTTCCACTGTTAAGTTGATGTGATGATGAGGCTAGGTGGTTCTCTTGGGGAATCAACAATGGTTCTGCCAGTGCCGGCCATGCCAAGGGTACCCTCTTGGGGCATGACAAAAAAGGCAAAGAAAATTAAGTACATTGACTTCAAAAATACATGTACCGAATGCTCATACGGGAAAGTTGACTCCTGGGTCCGGAACCTGGGGGATTGCTTCGAGAAATCCTTTCTCGATTTATGACCTCAAACAATCTTCTAAACGATGGTACTTACGTGTTTCGAATTAGATCATATCGTATGAATTTGTTATGATTTAGAAGACCATTATGTATATATCAAAAGATTATAAATTTGTGATCTTATCATTGTATGTAGATGACATACTAATAGTTACAGATGACATTGATCTTGTACAAGAAACAAAAGAGTGGCTATCGTCTACTTTTGAGATGAAAGATATGGGTGATACAACATATATTCTTGGAGTTAAGATTTCAGGAGATCATTCAAATAGATTGCTATCTCTGTCACAAAAACCTTATATTAAGAAAGTTCTTGAATGTTTTTAATATTCGAGATTTCAAGCCCATAAACACCTTAATTTCTAAACTTGAAGCTTTGAACCGAATAATGTGCCCTAAGATTCCACACGAGAAGGAACAAATGAGAAAAGTTCTTTATGCTAATGCAGTCCAAAGTCTTATGTATACTATGATATGTACTAGGTCGGATATTTGTTTTGATGTTGGTTTAGTTAGAAAATATCAATCCGGCCCAGGTCTGCAACATTGGAAAGCAATTCAAAGAATATTAAGGTATATCAAAGGCAAAGTCTACTATTCCTTATGTTATCAAGGAAATGATGTGCAACTCAAAGGCTACAGAGACACCGATTGGGAAGGAGATTTAGATGGGAGAAAATCTACCTCTGAATATGCATTCTTGCTTATAATGGTGTCATATCATGGAGTAGCAAGAAGCAATCATGCATAGGCTTGTCTACTATGGAAGCTGACTTTGTAGCACTTTTATCTGCTATTAAGAAGCTATTTGGGCTAAGCATTTTTTGGTTCACTTAGGTGTGTATAACAACGTTGTTGAGCCTGTCACAATTAATTATGATAGTCAGGCTCCAACAGCCTGTACAAAAGATCCAAAGTACCGTGGAAAGACGAAATATATTGACATAAAGTATAATTTTGTATGAGACATGGTAGCACAAAAAGAAGTGAACATGAAATACATATCTTTACATCAAATGATAGTGAATCCCTTAACGAAACTCATAGCATGTGATGCTTATGAAAGACATGTGAAGTCATTGGGTTACATAGATGTTGATGTATTGATACTCTTGATTTTTCCCAAACATGTTCATTTAGATCATTGAAGTTAATGTTGATTTAATGCCTAATTTTTCATTCTTGTTGGTTCATATACATATATCATTTTTTATGTAGTGTACATAAGATTTTGAGGATTAAAAGTATGTCAAACATACAAAAATTGGCCTATTTACATAGGAAATCACATTTATTGTCTAAGTGACAAGTAGGGATGAAATAGTTATAAACTAATTATTGTTAGAAATGATAATAATAGAGAGCCGAGTTTGTAATTCGAATGTCATTTATTAGTTTGTATTTAATCATATGTGATTAAAATGAGTTTGTTTCTAACGCCATATGTGAGTTTTAAAAAATAAAATTATGAGTAGATTTAGGGACTCAAATTTAGACATAAGTCGTCTGACTTATCATCTGCACAGTATTTAATTGATAAAAGACATATGCTCCATGGGAAAGGAATCAGTACTATGATACATGTTTCATGCCATGTATGCATATAGTGACCCATAAGGGCGATACAAGTTTAGACTCTACTTGCTATCGTGTGAAGCCCTGAAAATCATAAGTAATTTTCATGTTGTACCCTCATGACTTAAATCAGTTTCTTGAGATTCAATTTGGTATTTGCTATCTTCATTTGTTGCCGAGAGATCATGTTTATTCAGTTTGGTGGAATATTTCTAAAAAAGCGTAGCACGTTGAGATGGAGAGATTCATGAGATGAAGAAGATCATTGGATATTACCACATCAATTGTGTTCATTGACGTCCTATATATTGGTTTACAAGACAAGTACATAATGATGAACTCAAAATTAAGAAAAATAGATAATGAGAGATATGAATGTGATAAATGATCTAGGGTAATGCATACTATAATCTACTCTTCTAAGTTTAATTGATTGAGATGTTGTATATTCCTAACATATATATAGCAATGAAGCTCTCGAAGTATGCTTTGGTCACACGATCTAGTCGTAATGTATGAAAGTTACAGAATAGGAATAAGAGTTGACTCAATACGTGTGAGTGGGACATGAAGGAAATTGAAATGGGTCACCCATGTGGATCGGCCCATATCCATATTAGTATATAAATAATAGATAATTATTATATATATTTATTTATTAATAGAAGTGAAGAGACAACTATTTGAAAAGTTATGTCCTTTTAGGTTTGTAAAAAGTTTTTTTCTTTGTGGAGAGAAGAAGTAACTTTGATAGAAAAAAATAGAACTTTTTTTTCTTCTTCCTTCTCCAATTCTTGCAAAGTTCCATTGAAGATTCTTGTGTAGATTTCTTCTTCGAAAAGCATCTATAATGAGGTACGATTCATAGATTGTGATATTTCAGTGTAGTTCGTGTTTATATACATGTAATTGCACCAATTGACTGATGAAACAATATTCAATGATCATGCGAACTATGAGTTTGATTAAATTCTTCAAAAGAGAGTAGCAAACCTGCTAATCAAGAACTCGAAGGGTCCAAGCGCTGTTTGTAGTATCCATACTCATGTGTGATATAGTCAAACTCTCAATTATTCAAGAATATCTCAATTGAAAGAAATGACTTTGCTAGTTACTGGCAGTTACATAGCAAGTTGCTTTGCATGTTTTCTTTTTTTCTAAAGTCAAATAGAAACACCCCCAACGTAACAGCTATTCATATTGTTATCTTTCTATCTGTTGCAGCTGCTCAATATAGAGAATGATTTTGTTTTGGGAAGAGGATCAACTAAAGTGGACCAACGGAGCACTGTTAAATCGATAGTGTCTGATCCTTTTGTTGACTCTCAAAACTCTTACACCCATTATGTGCCTTTTTGGGGTTTATTTTTTTCATATCTTCATTTTACATCATTACTTTGGCTTTCTTTGAAAACATTAGTACTACTTGAGCATGAGTCTTAACTCTTCAGATTAAAGGGATCACAGACCATGTCTTTTTTGCTTCCTATCCTTATTTTTTGAGGATGTTAAACATACATTCTGGAGGATCTTTACGCTTTTTGGATGTTTCAAAACATAGGCAGTAGGCATGAAAGGAAATGGAAATATCATAATAAATCAACATCCAAACAGGGAATTCAATTTGCAGAAACGAAAAATCTTTAGAAGTACCATTCAGAAGAAGACCATATGAAGTCTGAGAAAGGGTGTTCATCACTACAACGGACAGTTTTTTTACTATCCCCATAATTTATCTAAGACTCAGATGACAAAGAGCCTTCCCCACCCCAACCTTTTTTTGGCTTTTCTTTTCGACACTATGTATTCCCCACGAACTCCATCTTCAAGCTGCTGACTGTTTGGTATAGAAGCGGATGCCAAAAGCCACACCCAAAATAATCAAGGGAACAAAAAACTGGAGGAGCTTGACAACGAACTCTGATGTTTTGTCCTGGTTGTAATGAGGCTGCTTGGGAGGAGTATAAGTTGTCCTGGAGGGGATGGTTGCTGAATCAATATCACCTACATAGTACTCATCCAACATCGCTCGAGCACTGCTGCTGTGGCCAACATCCTCAAAATCATCAGTCGCATCCTTTCCTGCACAAAGGAATCAGGGACTCACTCACCACTGTCTTCAAAAGGACTATAATTCTATATATCACGTTTGTCTTATAATTGGTAAGATGACAAAATACAGAAGGGATCGATATTTGTCTTTACAACTCTGATTTTATTACCGTATAGATCACAATATTTAAGATTTGAGAAATTAATCCGACGTCAAATCAATAAAGCTTCATGGACGCCAAGAAAGCTCTAACAAATTTACGGTAAAATAAAGGAAAATGAAGTCATTTCTTGCATGCTAAAGAATACTCCTTCTATCACTTATTTTAAACCACAAGTTTCAAAAGTTTTCTTTCTTAAATTCTCTGCCAAGTCAAACCACATCATATAAGATGGAAGGGAAGGATTAAAAGAGAAGAAAAATCATAAAAAAACAAAGCTTTTTTTCCTCAAATTTCCTACACCTTTTTGCTTGACTTAATTTGGAGGAAAGTATGTCCTACTTATCCCTCAGCTACTCAGCTAAAACAAGAGAAGAAAATACGTTCCCTTTTCCTTCCCCAGAAGCCAAAAGCATCAAAGTACTAGTTGCAGGAAAGAAACTGTCAAAATGTATTACCAGTTGCAGATGTCAGAACTTCATCACCTCCAGGGTGATCATCCAAGAATTTTGTCACATCATATACCTGTAAAATAGTAAACAGATATTTTGAAGGAATAGAAGAAACAGGGGAAAAGGAATATTAAAAGTAAGGTACCATGGAATACAAGGTGAAATTGATGCCAGCTACTCAAAGTAATGCAACATTTTGTTGCTCAACAAAAAATAATTATCAACGACAAAGTACAGAGTTCACAAGACCCCTGAATCACTTCCAAAAACTAAAAAGGAAAAAAAAAAGACAGAGAGAGGGTATAACCAATGGCATCGGGTTGACAGACAAAGGAAGTCCTCAACAAGTAGATGGAGTTGCTAAAGGCACTACCTTCTTCACCAGAAGTGGGTCCACTGTCATTCCAAGGAAACCCACTTCACAATGCCTGCTATATAACTAGCTTCAGTAAAAAGCAAACTAGTATCGATGCATTGTCAAAGCTTTGGCGGCAGAGTTACCCAATAATCGTACAGGTGAGAGATAGTAGGTATCCAGAGAATGTTGAGGTTGCTCACAAATTGACCCGGACACCATCATGATTAGAAACAAAAGAAAAGGAAAGCTTGTGAATAAAATAAAAGAATTTTGAGTGACAAACATAGAGCATGTTCCCCTAAAAGATAAAAGAGTCATTCAAAAGCAAATGAGTGATGTCTTGCCCAAAAAAACATGCTTAATAGTATGTCAATCATTTCAAAAGGTGGTAATATTGCATCATGGTTTACAAAATTTCAATAGTACTCCTCATTATCGCAAAATGGTCCAATGAATATCTAGTATCTAGCGAACTCTAAGCATTTCAGCCAACCAAAAGATTAAAAAACAAGGGCACAATTGGGAAACTACTTGGTCTTTTGCAATTGCAATCAGGGGCAGATAGTGAAAGTCAAGAAGAATCTGACTTAAAATGCTCCCAGGCACATCTCCCCAAAATCTCTCTCTCCTAATGGAGGAGGGCGAACCCCCTACCGGTGACTCCCTGTCGCCGAAATTCACCATCTCTTCCCTCTCTTTCTCTTCCCAACCCTCTTCCATCCATCTCTCTCCTCCTTACCCCCTTCCTAATATTCTATCCTAGACCTCATCCTTTTCCTCAGACCTTTTCTTTAGCCTTCCAATACCATGGGGGAGAATAGAATCTATTTTGCAATTGGTTTTAAGTCGTACAACATCACAAAGCTCACAGCAAGATCGGACAATTGGTTCGAATGGGTGGATAGAAGTCGAAACCTGATGCATAGACCACTCTCAACAAGAAGACTATGGAATGGGTCGTATTCACATTGCGTGAAGCTTCAAGGGGCAATGGAACACATACAAGAAGATGGAAACTAAACGAGCAGTTTGCAGACTACTTTTGTGCTAGAAAGTATAACAACTTCAAAAGATTCATTAGCATTGTTACGGTGCATGGGGGGAATAGATCAGTCATCATTTTGCCGGAATGCGAATTAAATAGGAGATGGAAGGATGTAGCATTAAAGATAGCAAACTTCATTAAAGATGCTAAGAGGCCTGTCACTACAGAAAGACCCAGAAGGACAGATCCCAAAATCTTATATGCCGAGGCGGTACGGACCAGCAAGTGGCAATCCAAAGATGCCTCGAAATCTGCCATACATCGCATCCAAGCTGCCATTTTCATCAAGAATGGAAACACAGAGCAGGAGGAAGGTCTTCTCTCCAGATGCATCATTGGAAGCTTCAACCCAGAGCAAAAAGAGAAACCCACTCTCTCAAAGATTCGGAAATGGGTTGTCAATACCTGGAAAAAGTCTTTTGGGGTGAATGTTTACGAAATGGAGGGTCACTCCTCCCTTTTCGAATTTCCAAATAGGAATATGGCGGAGCACATCATGCATGGTACTTGGACTTGGAAGCAGACAGAGATTCCCCTGGAGTGGTGGTCGCCATATGCCGGGTGTTGGACAAAGCGGGGAACCTCGACTTGGATAAAGGAAATAGGGCTTCCACTGCATCTTTGGACAGAAAAGACCTTCAAGGCCATCGGAGATCAGTGCAGAGGCTGGCTGGAAACAGAGGAGGAGACTATACTTAAGATCCACTTAAAATGGGCAAGATTGAAGATAAAAGGGGACGGTGGGACAGTCCCGAAAGAGGTAACAATTGTGTACAATGAGCTCACCTATTTCATTTCGATATGGTCAGAAACTCAGGCGAAAGTGGTGGAGGAAGCGGCGACAACGATGGAAGCGGAGAAATCGATGGACAAGGACCGTCGAGCAAAAGGCAGTAGTGGCGTCACTACTGAGAAAGGCCTGACGAAGCACGCGGAGGTGTATTCAAATAGGACAGCTGGAATGGGCCATGGTACAAGTCAAAACACTTTCCTTTTTTTAAAAAGGATGGGCCGGGTCTGGGCTCTGTTAAAGAAACAATTAAAAAGAGGCAACTAAAGGACCCAGACCCAATTTGTGATGAGGCCCAACTTCTTGGATTTAAACAGCTAGCGGAGCCGAATATAATGGTTAGCCGACCCAATGCTAACAGAGGTCGAAGCAAACATCTCTATGATAACCTTTTTCGACAGTGTGACGGAGAAACAGATGGAGAGCAAGCGGCGGAGCCACACCACAAACACACAACAGAACTCTCAGCACCCAAAAACATAATGATGTGCATATGGATGCAGAGACGAACAACAAAGGGGGAAATACTATCACAAACAATTATGCTGAGCACAACATGCAATTAGTGGCTCGGGATGAGGAAGAGACCTGGAGCATCAAAGAAGCTGAACCTTTAAACTGTCAATTAATCGAAGAGGAAAGCGATGGGGAGATGGATGCGACATTATGGGTCCACCGGAATATTATCAAGATGAGCAAGGTTTTTGAGGCGCAGTTTGAAGGGTGTGAGAAGGAAGCCCTGGCACTTTTTAAGAAGATTGATAATAGAAGACAGGCTGTCAAGGTAATTACAGAAAAAGAGAAAGGGGATAATAATAAAATCAAAGGCATACAGGAACTCAAAAGACTGATGACATAGCTGAAATTCCAGAATAAAGGCACTAGAAACAGGGGAAGGGGAAAGACTCTAGAGTCCGAATGAATATCTCTTTAGTTTCATGGAACATTAGGGGATTAAATTGCAAGGAGAAGCAGAGAACCATCAATAGTGCTATTAGAGAATGGAAGGCTAATGTAGTATGTTTACAAGAAACAAAATTAGAAGGCAACTACGGGGAAGTAATTAAACAAGTGTGGGGTATCAGAGGGGTCAAGTATGAGATGCTGGAAGCTAGTGGCACTAGGGGGGAGAGAGGGGGCGGGGGGGTATTTTGATGTTGTAGGATAGCAGAAACTGGGAAGGGAGGGTAGTGGAAATAGGTTCCTTCAGTTTGACTTGCTATTTCAAATCTACTGCTAATGATTTCTCATGGCATATGACTGCGGTGTATGCACCCACTTGCAATAAGGAAAGGCAGGAAGTATGGTGGGAATTAGGGGCTGTTAGGGGGCTATTTCCAGGACCTTAGGTGGTAGGGGGGATTTCAATATTGTCAGATATGCTTGTGAAAAGAGGAACTGTTTAAGGACCTCTGGGTACATGAATGAATTTGAAGATTTCATAGAGGACATGGAACTCATTGATCCTCCTCTTGAAGGGGGAAGCTACACTTGGCTAGGGGGACACAATATGGAAACAGCCTCGAGAATAGATAGAATCATGTACTCTAATGAATGGGGAGAACATTTCAGCAATGTGAACCAAAAGTTATTGCCTAGAGTTTATTCTGATCATGTACCAATAGCATTGGAAAGTGGCAACTGAAACCACACAAAAATCTTATTTCAAGTTTGAAAGTTGGTGGCTGGAAACAGAAGGCTTTGAGGAAAGGGTTAAAAATTGGTGGACCTCTTTTGAGTTTGAGGGGAGGCCTGACTTTATCCTTGCCTCTAAACTAAAAGCAATGAAGACCAAACTAAAAGAATGGAGTGTAAGCTGAGCTTTTGGGAACCTGGAGAAGAGGAAAAAAGAATTGCTTAGCAAAATACAACAATTTGACCTCATTCAGCATCTCAGCTTTAACCAATGAAGAGACTCTCAATAAGGCAGAGGTGGTATAAGAATTTGAAGAATATGCAAAGAGGGAAGAGATAGCTTGGAGGCAGAGATCCAGGACTTTGTAAATAAAGCAAGGGGACAAAAACACCAAATTTTTTTCAGAGAATGGCAAATGCACATAAGAGGATCAACCACATTGACAAACTAGTGGTGGAAGATCAGGAACCGGAGGAACCTGCTGATATAAAGAAAGAGATAGTTTATTTTTACAGGGATTTATACATGAAAAATGAAAGTTGGAGGCCTTCTTTCAGCATGAATCAGTGCCCTTCAATTAATGCAGAGGAGAAACAACAGCTTCAGAAGCCTTTTGGAGAAGAGGAAGTATGGTTGGGACTCAAGGCATATGTTGTGGACAAAGCTCCACGTCCAGATGGATACACTATGGGTTTCTTTATCAAATGTTGGGAAATAGTGAAAGGAGATTTGATGGCAACACTACAAAACTTCCACTCCAATGAGTTCTTTGAGAAGATTTTATATGCAACATACATTGCTCTCATTCCAAAAAAGAATGGTGCTAAGGAATTGACAGATTTCAGGCCAATCAGTCTAGTTGGGAGTGTGTACAAACTGATAGCCAAAATTCTCACAGAAAGATTGAAGAAGGTGATGCATAAATAGGTAGACACCTAACAAATAGCTTTACTAAGGGGAAGGCAGACCACTGATGTAGTTCTGATAGCAAATGAGCGTCTGGACTCAAGGATAAAGGAAAAGATCCCCAGAATCATGTGCAAACTGGACATAGAGAAAGCTTATGATCATGTTAACTGGAATTTTCTGTTTGAGATATCGAGGATGGGATTTGGTCAAAATGGATTAGTTGGATTAAATTTTGTGTCAGCACTGTCAGATTCTCTGTTTTGATAAATATATCACCTGAGGGTTTCTTTCCATCAACCAGAGGCTTGAGACAAGGTGATCCCCTCTCACCTTTCTTGTTCATTCCAGTGATGGAGGGACTTAACCACATGTTGAAACTGCACATAGAAGATGGATAAAGGGCTTTAATGTAGCAAAGGTTGGGACTCAGAGGCTGGAAGTCACTCATCTACAATATGCAGATGACACGCTCATTTTTTGTGATGCAGAAGAAAGCCAGCTGAAGATTTTGAGGGTAATTCTGGTCCCTTTTTAAGCTACCTCAGGTCTAAACATTAACCGGAGGAAAAGCCACATATTTTCAGGTAATGAGGTAGATGGAATGCTAAGCTTGACAAGAATCTTGGGAGGAGAAGTAGGACAACTGCCCACAATTTATTTGGGGATGCCTCTAGGAGCAAACAGCAGATCCAAGGAAGTCTGGAGTGGAGTGATAGAGAGATGTGAAAGAAGATTATCAAGATGGAAAGCACAATACTTGTCCAGAGGGGGAAGACTTAGTTCTAATCAACTTAGTACTAGATGCCTTACCAACTTATCTAATGTCAATTTTCCCTCTGTCAGCCCAGATAAAAGGTAGAATTAATGCCTTAAGGAGGAACTTTTTGTGGAATGGAGAGAAGGAAAGCAAGGGCTACAATCTGGTAAATTGGAAGGTTGTACTACTCTCAAAGAAGCAAGGTGGATTAGGCATCAAAAACTTGAGAAAACATAATAGAAGTCTAATGATGAAATGGCTCTGGAGGTTCACTAGAGAGAAATGGGGTTAGTCTATGGAGATCTATCAGGCTTTTGTGGTCAAGCTTCCTTAGGAAATCTAGCTTCAATGTAAATGATGACAAAAAGGTCCTATTCAGGGAAGATAGCTGGCTAGGAAATGGCTGTCTCAAACAACTTTTTCCAAGCATATACTTACGGAATCAGCAACAAAAGGCTACAATTCAGGAAGTCTAGAACAACAATGGGTGGATGTTGACCTTTAGAAGGATGATGAATGACTGGGAGATAGATAGATTAGCTGAGTTCTATGGAACCATACAACATTTTGGAGGACTGAAAGTAGGAGAGGAGACTCTAAGGTGGACACCTGACATAAAGGAAACTTCACAGTCAACTCAACTTACAAGAATATGATACTCATGAACAGTTAGCTTAATTTTTTACCTTGGAAGCTCATCTGGAAAGTTAAAATTCCTTACAAGGTGGTGGTATTCACTTGGCTAGTAGTAAGAGAAGTTGCACTTACACAGGAGAACCTGATGAAGAGAGGGGTACACTTGTGCCCAAGATGTTTTTTTTGTGAACAACAAGCAGAGACAATCAACCATCTGTTCCTTCACTGCAAGGTGACTAGGCAATTGTGGAACCTATTCACTAGTCTCAGAGGCATAGCCTAGACTATGCCAGGCAAAGCAGAGCAGGCTATAGTGAGCTAGAACTATGAAGGCAAGGGCTGCGCAAACAAGATCAGATGGAGAATTGTCCCAGCAGTAATTTGGTGGACAATATGGAAGGAGAGAAATATGAGATGTTTTGAGAACACTAGTAGTCCTTTACATAGGGTGAAAATGAACTGTATTATCTATTTTTGTTATAGGTGCAGTTCCAAATATGTTAATGACCCTATAGCTATAGTAGATATCTTAGGTTCTCTGTAAGTAGAAGCAAGTTGTTTTGAGACAACATCTGTTGATAGTTTACGATGTATATCTGGTTTCCAGCCTTTAATGCTGATAATTAATATACAAACTTGTTACCTTTGTCAAAAGAAAAAGAGTGACTAACCTATTCCATTATCATAGCATGGTGAGGTTCCCTCTGAAATGAGGCATGTAAGGGAGCCACTACGAAAAAGTTCCCGGAGTTACGAAGGAAGCTTCGAGCTCATATTGGTCATGGGTAAACAGTAAGTCATGACCAGCACAATAAGGCAACATGCATTATGGTGAAAAGGCAATGGTTATAAGAATATTATGCACTCGCTTCTTTACATTGTTAAAACTAGAGCTGTTAAGCATTTGTTTATCTACAAGCTTCTTTAAGCTCCCAACCAAAATACTTCAGGTCTAAATAATTAGTGAAAACTATTATTTCAATGATTAAGCATATGTCATGGTATAAAGTTCTTTTACTGACAAGCCCTTTTCTCTTTTCTGGTGTATAATTTAACTTCTATATAACGCTATAAAATTATGTGCACAATCATTTCATTCAAAAACTAATTACTAATAGTGTCTGCGCTAAACATGATTTGGTAATCTAGAAAATATGACTACTATAACCAGTCAAACTATGTTGTGTAAAAAGGTTTTGCATCTTCGATGGATATATGGAAAATCCTTTTCAATGGGATAATTTTCCATCACTAGATACCAGCATGATAACAGCTGAATAATTAGCAGCAAATGAAAATTACGTTTTTAACTTTTCAGGAATGACAAAAGTTTAAACTTCTTTTGCTGACAGACTTTGTTTTAGTAGTCAAATTTTCATTAGCAAACACCAAGGCAGTATCAAACGTATGTACAAGATGTCTACGTGATTCAAACAAAAGCTTAGTTGTCTCCAAGGTCCAACGGCACATCACACAATGCACTCTTTTTTTGCTCACTGTATTATGATGCTGGATCTGTCTAGATAATGTTCAGAATTCATCACCGACTTAATGTCTAAGATATTTCAAAAAGAATCTAGAATAGTCAAAGAGTTGTAAGGAAATGAAGGAAGATCTCTAGAATGAGTGTTCTTGAGAAAAAAGACTAGAAATATTCTAGAAAGGGTAGCTCTAGAAATACATTGTTGAAGGAACTAATTTTACAAAGAAGAATGATTGAGATTACAAAAGTCTTGAAAATGAGCTTTTGTGGATCTCACAGCAGAATATGACAATCGTCAATACTTTTTTGAGAAAGACAATTAGTCATTACTTCTCAAACATAAAATCTTTATCTGACGAAATATCAAAGTTAGATCTGGAGAATGATATTGCAGAGACAAGAATGAGGAGAATCATTGTTCATAGTCTAAGGCCGAAGTATAAAAGCATAATTACCGTCACACGAGGGTGGGACACAGAACCAACTTTATCTGTGTTGGAAAATTTGTTAGCAAATGTGGAAGATCTGGAGAAGTCACAATCAAGTCTCTCTATAAAAGATGAAGAAAAGACACTCTTCAGCAAATGGCAAATCTGTTGAAAAAGAACCAAGGAGAAAAACTCATGTCCAGGGGGAGACCGTAAGAATCAATATCTAAGAAGTCCGCCACATAACAAGCAGGCAAACCAAGGTTTCAACAAATGGCAAACGGAGAAGTACAATAATTGTGGAAAAAAAGGCTGCTACGCTAGAGATTGTTAATACAAGAAAGTTGAAGGTAAAATAGCTGCTTCAACTCAAAACAAGCAAGATGAACAAGAAACTTGGCATTTCGAGACCTCATATGCAATTGAAGAAAGCAATCAAGAGGAAGAACCTTGACCTGACACTCTTACTTTGAAGAAGAGCCTGCACTTA
This sequence comes from Solanum rostratum, assembly GCA_029948455.1. Lineage (NCBI taxonomy): Eukaryota > Viridiplantae > Streptophyta > Magnoliopsida > Solanales > Solanaceae > Solanum > Solanum rostratum. The sequence goes on from CM057048.1 coordinate 22,597,339, forward strand.
CAATTGTAAGTGAGAAGCTGGTTGATTATAAACATGATCGGACCGTTGATTCATGATGCTCCAATCACATAGTGATGAGAAAAGCTTATCAACATGAGTGAATGTAAAGGTGATTGAGTAGTGGTGACCACAAATTAGTTCAGAAATGCCAATAACATATATTTCCAATAGTGTTCGCACCTCATCACAGATCAAGACAAGTGGATCTTCAACATGTCTACCGTGTCCAGGTATGAAGAGAAACTTATTATTTGTGTCGCAATTAGTAAATTTAGGAAACTATCTATTCCATGGGCCAAATAATGTAAAAGTATATCGAAAGTTGAAGGTCACAAGCATACTAATCTTCAAGGAAAGAAAGAATAGAGTCAATCTATGTCATGTCCGCCAAAACAACTTATGTGATATTAGATGAAGCACAAACCTGGTGACACAAAGAAGTCTCCAAACATTGTTACCTTTGTCATAAAAACAAAAGAAGTCTCCAAAACAGATTTTAAGAGAATTGGAGCAAGAGCTACAATATAAACTTGAAGAAGGACAAGCTAGTAAAGCAGAATCAGAATAAGAGGTATGTAAAAAACACAAATCACATACAGAAGAGATATTTTCAAAGGTAGAAAATAAGAGCCCATGAAAACCAGAGTACGTGAAACCCCAGAAGAGTTGCAAGGAGTATAAAAAGTTCTGCAACCTCAACTAAGACGGTTGACACGACTGAAATGCCAAATGTATAAATACTACAATAGTTGAGGTGGTCAATATCAAATAGACTACTACATTTGAAGAAGCTTCAAAGAGTAAGGACCGAAGTAATCTGATATTCGCGAAGGGCATAGACATCGTGATGCTTGCAGATTTTCAGGAATAGCTCTCAACAGATGCAAAGAACAAATTAAGTTGGTGTAGAGGGGGAGCGTCAAGGATTTATCATCAACTTAATTAGTATCTAAGATATTTCATAGAGAATCTAGAATAGTCAAAGAGTTGTAAATAAATGAAGGAAGATCCCTAGAATGAGTGTTCAAGAGAGAAAAAGCTTTAAATATTCTAGAAAGGATAATTTCAGAAATAAGTAGTTGAATGAACATTCTAGAATAGTAAATAGTGCTCAAGTAAAGAGTGTTGCTGAAGCAAGCAACAAGTGACTGATCAAGTGAGAAATGTGAGAGAGTAACAAAGAGAGTTGCTAGATTGTGAGTGGAAGAAATATTAAGTGGAAGAATTGTAAGACCGAAACGGGTCTTTACTTTGCAATAATAAAATTCAAGTGGTGAGCAACCAATTGATCGCATTCCAGCAGTAGTGAATGAAGAATCTGGCCAACTGTTTAAGAAGCTTTTGAAGAGGAAGTCAGACCTTCAGTGCTGCGATGTTCGATATCAAATATTTATCACTGATGTCTCAACGTCCATGACTAAAACTTTCAACACTGGATTGTCTCCACGCAATTCCTGATAGAAAGAAGCCTACAAATGGGTTCTCGGCATAGATATGCAGCTATTCACATTGAGGGAATCAAGAAAACTACCCATTAATTCATGAAAACAAATAATGCAAGCCCTCAGCCCACAAAACAATCTGACATCAGAATGAGATCATATCCCAATCGCATTGCATCCACATAAAAATAAAAAATAAGATCGTCAAATAGAAGATGGTGAAAAACAGAAAGCATAAAAATACAATCTTCAACATCAAGATTGAATCTTTTTTCCCTTTGTAAGTTCAGAGTAAGATCTAGAGAATGAAAGCACAATTTAATTACATGAAATCGCAGAGATCAGGAAATTATACCTTTCCACTAATAACCAACCAACAATCCTTGGCGGTGTTGTGCTGGGAGACCTCAGCCAAAGTGTAGACCTTAGCCATTTATGAACAGACAAGAAAAGATCAATTTTTGGCTCTTCAAGACCTGTAAAAAGGCTTGAAGAGAGAAAAGGCCAACAAGGAGTATGGGAGGGAGAAGGTGGTTATGGAAAATAATTAAAAGAGAGGTTAAAATTAAAGGGAATGTCGGAATGGTGTGAGTGAAAAAAGATGGGCCATCCAATGCCAAACCAAATAAATATGAGAAGTCAGTTATAAAATACCACAACCAAAACGAGTTTGAATTTCAGACGAAGTAATATCCTCATGGGTGAGTCGTTTATGTGTGAGATATAAATTATAATAATTTAGAAATGAAATATAGGATAATTTTATCTCATATTTGGTTGGACGTATAAGGTAATTCTTAGATTATTTATCCCACTATTTTTGTCATAGTGATAGATTATCACATATATATGGTGAGATAGCTTATTCCAGACTAATTTATTTCGAGATTAATTTTCCTGGGATAATACGTTGTCAACCAAATGACCCGTCAATCTTTAAGGTTCTATTTGGAAAGTTACTTCGGAAATAAAATTGGTATAATTCAATTTAATAATTATGATGATCTATTTATTTGTCATACTATAATTGCAGTGTAATTACAAGGGTAATGTTATAAGGTTATATAAAATTTAAAATTTTAAAATCTATATTAGTAATATAAGGGTCTTTATAAATTAAATATTTAAGGTATATACAACAACAACATTCTAGTGGAATCCCATAAATGGAGTTGGGAGAGGGTAGAAAGTACACACACATTATCATTACCTCATAAAAGTAGAGAGGTTGTTTCCTAAGAACCCTTGTCTCAAAAATCCATAAACAGAATAAACTAGATATGGCAATAAGGGGAAGGAAAAGAAGAGGAATAAAAAGAGTGACTACTAATGAAAAGCACATGATAGTATGTAAATATGATAAATTAAACATATATAAGACAAATAATGACAATTTAAGATATATGTCTCTATAAATTAAATATTTAATATATATATATATATATATATATATATATATATATATATATATATATATACTAGATAATTTAAGGCCCGTAATACGGGCCCAATATAAGTTCGCATTTTTTTTAGTAAACTTTAATATATTATTTTATCATTGTTTCAAATATTAATACAATATAAATGCATCATTTACAACCAAACATAGGCAAGCTAATTGTATCTTTGAAAAAAATAATTAATCTTCATATATTTTCACAAGTGGTATTTATTTTCCACAACTGTTATCTTCTATTTTCAAAATAATTGTATGCATAGAGGAAATATTTTCACAAGTGGTATTTATGCATAGAGGAAATAGGGAAGTGTTTAGATTATGAATTAGCATATTTCATGTTCGAGGAAATATGGAAGTGTTTAGATTATGAATTAGCAAATTTATCTTTGAAAAAAATAATTAATCTTCATATATTTTCACAAGTGGTATTTATTTTCCACAACTGTTATCTTCTATTTGTAATATTTGCACTAAAAGCTTTGCTTATGCGATAATATATACAAATCTTTGATCAACTCAAGTATAATTTATTTGTGGTTAGGTTTGTCAATAATTTGTGATTCATTTTATTATTGTCTTCAATAAGTAGAAATAGTTTTATTTATGTTGATGACAATATTGAAAGTATTTATTAAAAAAGTTCATTTCTAATTTCACAAAAATAAAAGAATCATGAAAGCAACTTTATTTCTATATATAATACTAACAATTACCTTAATGTCAAATTCTAAATTAAATTATTAAAGAAAAAATAATATTGAACTCTAAATATCATGTAGTAACCCACAAAATAATCAATAGACTTATTTTTTCTTTTGTAGGTTGATTTTTCCTTTATTTATTCTTTAATTTTTTTTTTATATTTCTCAACATGGTCCTTTTCTATTGACATTTTCTTTTGTTGTTATTCTTTATTTTTTAACTCTTCATTTTTCTTTATTTTTTAATTTAATATTCCTTAAATTTGAATAGTAACATATTTTTTCTTCAATTTTTCTCTGTTAAATAGTTTATCATATTTGATGTTAAGAAAATATCCTATATAAAAATGAAAAACTAATAACTTTAATATTTCAATGAATACATTATCAAATTATTAATTTGTCGATAGTCAAACATTGTTTTCTCTTTCGGTCACTAAATTTGGTATTTTCTTTAATTAAATAAAAATTATTGATACATCATTTTTAAGACTGTTTTAATTATCAAGATACGAACTTTAGTAATGATCATATTATGTAACTTAATACCAAAAATATGTTTACGCAGTAATCCTTCAAAATATTTTTAGGAGCAAAAAATCAACTATTCAAAGTTCAAGATTTTTTTTCTAAAACATGTCCAAACAAGCTTAATATTTATTATTATTTGCTAGAATTTAACTAATAGAAACTCTTCATTTTGGTACAATTACAAAAATATTCTTATGGGCTCATAACAAAAGTAAGGACATGTATAGTTTCTTCTAGATTTTTATTTTGACAATTAATTATACAATTATTATTTTTGTCCTTCAATAAAGTTAAAATTACTAAAATGTCGTTGATCGTCATTCTCATGGGTTTTCTATAAAATAGAAATAAATAGATAGAAATAATATATAATAATAGATAGAAAAGAAATATAGAAAAAGAAAGATGCTTCTAGATTTTTATTTGTAATATTAAACCATTTAACTATCTTTTTGCCCTTGAATGTAGTGATATTTTCAAAATTGCCATTGGTCGTCCTCCATTGGCATTTCTATATAGTATAAATATAAATATATATTAATTAATTAATATATGTTTTTAACTAATGTTATAAAAATAATTGATTTATATTTTCAAATTAGTATATTTTAATTAAGTTAACCATCAAAACTAAAAGTAAAGGATTTCTATAAATATCATAATACTCATATGCAAATTTCAACATAACGTACATAAATATGATTTAAAAGAAAAGAAAAACATAAGTCTATAACCTCAATGAACAATGAACTCTATTTTAATTTAAAAATTAGAATATCAACAAAATTATTGTAATACCATGTAAATTGGAAGGTCAAATTATGGTAGATCAGTGCAAACTTGCCTTCTGGGTGTCGAGGATTACGAAACCAATCTATGGCTCGTAAATTCATCTACAGGTCACAGACAGGGTCTTGTAGATGACCTTAACATCTAACGCGCAATTTAGCACTTTTCAACTGGTCAAATAAATTATCAAGCCTTAGTAGTGGATTTTTATTGTTATGTTTGTTCTATTGTATGTAGTCAATACATAACCTAAGAGTTCTATCCTTCTTCTTTACAAATAAAACAGGGGCTCCGCAAGGAGAAACACTAGGACAAATAAAAACCTTCTTAAGAAGTTCTTATAACTAATTTTTCAACTTCTTTAGTTCTCTGGAGCCATCCTATGAGGAGTGACTCGATTGGAAGTTCAACTTCCTTTTTGGAGGTAACACAGTAAGATTTTTTGGAAGACTTCTGGAAAATCACACAGGATAGGTATATCTTAAGATTAGGATTCTCCGAATGTGTATCAATTATGTGAGAAAGATATGCATCACAACCTTGCTGAATCATCTTTCTTGCCAAGGCCACATAAATAATACTAGATGTCAACGATCTTTTACCTTGTACAATGATATGAGAAAATGCATGATCTTTAAAAGTCACATGCTTTGGCCTACAATCTACTACTGCATGATGCATATAAAGTTAATCCATCCCAATAATAATATCAAAATCTTGGGAGGGTGTTTCAATCAAATCAGTTGGGAAGACTAGGTTTTCGATTATGAAGGGACAAACTCGGTAAATTCAATTACAAACTACTTAGTAGCTCAAGAGAATTTCAACTAGCATGTCATTGTTAAGCCTCACAAACTTCACATTTTCATAAAGAACAAGCGATGAACAAATATAAAAATGTGCATAATCAGAATCAAACAATGTAAATACACATAAGCCAAGAAAATGAAATTTACCGACAACCACGTCTTGGCCGTCTTGATCATCCCTATGTTTCATAGAATAAGCTCTTGCAGTAGCCCTTGACCCACTAGATTGATTTGCTCACTAGCTCCTACCACTTGCTTTTTGGTCTTGCATCTCTATTGCTTTGAGGAGGATTGGTACAAGGCTTTTGAACTGAGCTTTTAGTGCACAAGGAAGGGACTTGTTTAGGACAATCCTTCACTTTATGATCAATGTTGTTGTAGTTAAACATGCACCAGAAGCCCTCTTGAAAGTACCATAATGATTCTTCCCACATTGTTCACACATAGGAACATGAGCCCTGCCTTGGCCATAATTTGGAGTGCTAGTTGTAAAAAAAATGGGATCTGCTTTGCTTGGGTTGAGCTGACTTGTTAATACCACTAGCCATAGAATCATCAAATCTTCTCCTCTTGGATGGACCTCCAAAATCTGATATGAGCTTTTGGAGTTTATTTCCATGTCTACTAGTTTCTTTCTTATCAAATCTTTCCCAAGTAAAGGCAGCAAAAACTAATTTACAAAAGTTCTCGTGTTGTAAAATTGCCACATTCTTTCTGATGGAATCATTCAAACCGTTTTCAAATCTCATGCAGTTATCTTTCTCCTCTTTAATAATATCTCCAACATAATGAGAAATCCTTAGAAACGTTGTTGATATTCAGCAATAGACTTGCCTCGTTGTCTCAAGTTTTAAAACTTTTTTTTCTAGGCATCACAGTAGGTAGGTGGAACATACTTCATATGAAATTCCTTAACAAAATCATCTCAAGGAAAAATTGGAGGTTTTACCTTGGAATTTGGAATACTTACCCACCAATCATAAGCATACTTTTATAATAATGAAATATCATACTTGAATTTGGCAACAACTGAACATTCCAATTGCTCAAACAATTTGATTCAACCCATTTTTCTCATTTTCTCAAAGTTTATTCCATTGGGATCATGCATTGCTTCAGCCATATGATGGAAGAATTCAACCATCTGTTGGAAAGCACGATTCATAACCTGAGTACTATGGCTCATATGAGGATGTGGACTCGGTCTCATACCCTGTTGGTTTCCCACTTTAGACCCACTAGTGCAGGGGATATATGGATCTGAGATATGTTTGCCAACCCCTTCTAGTGCATCAAATTTGGAATAAGAGTTTTTCCAATCCTTTTCGTGCAGCTTTCAATAGGCCATAATTTAATTCCTTCAAAAGGAAAGATCACATTGCATTAGGGACATGTACATCATACAAATGCACTCTACAAGTAATAAAATAATATTAATAATGTAAATGAGCAAATAACATAATTTGGACCTTTTACAAAATAGACAAGTATACAAGTAATTCACATCAAAAGTCCTTGAATAACAAACCTAGTGTCAGGACCCGCCACTATTTTTGCACGGAGGAGAAAAATCCGAAGCCTTCTGGTAATTTACGGAAGATTCTAGATTCGTGTAGATTATTCTGGTAGTGTGTAGTCTTCTCTAGAATTATATAGAAGTGTGTGGAGAATTCTAGAGAAAGGACTAAGTTGTAAATATGGAGGACTTACTTATAAATATGGAGGACTTACCATGCAAATATTATTTACATCTTGGCCCTTTAGGAGTAGTATAAATAGAGGGGACCATTTTCATTTGCAAACCATCCAAGCATCCAAGAATGAAGTGTAAAACATTCTTCCAAAGTTATAAAAAGTCTTCCTTTATAAAGCTCTCTTTCTCTGGTCTTAGTTGAAGGCTTACTAATTTTTGCAAGATCGTGAAAGGTTCGTGAGCAAATTGACTAGTGCCGCACGAAAGTCTTAGCGAGAGTTCTAAGTACCAACTCTATAGGAGGACGCCACTTTTGTATAATTTGGTCTCATACAATACTTGGTAAAATATTAAGAGTTCAATATACAATATATTAATCATAATTTAATAGTGAATTCAAAATAGTTATATGCATAGGATTTTATCTTTTTGGTAGTTTATTTGATCTCGGATTCCAATTCATGGCATAAGTGCTTTTCATAATAATTTAAACCAAAATCTTACGAGATTTTCATAAATTACCCATACTACTACAACTCATGCTATAAATTATTACCAATATTAAAATACAAGAAATTTTTTTTTACTAGTTTCTGCTTCTTACAACCACCTCAAAATAACTAGTAATTTAGTAAAGAAAAATCCAACTTCACCAGCTCCAAACCAACTAAAAATGACAAAACTTTAAGTTACAAACAATGGTTCTATGATTTACACTTGCCTTCAAAATTTTCATATACATATGCAACAGGAGGATCATGTACATGTCTCAAAACTACTATCATATATATTTATATGCAAATATGATCTTTTCTAAACATCCCAAAATTTATCTCCAATGGCTATCCTCAAGCATCATCTCGAACATTTCCTATGACATAACAACTATCGCTACACATAAAGCTTAGTGGTACAAAAACTACACGTTCGAACCTTTAGATTTTTCAATTTCACAAGTCTTGGGAAGCATAATTACAAGATAATAAATAAATCAAGTGAATAAATATATCAAAAGTATCAAGTATGTTATTTAACGATATAAGTATCAAAAACTTGTAGAGTTGTATTTGCCAGAAGTTTAATAACAAGTTTCATCCAAGTTGTACATCACGCGGCCACATCAAACATAATCAAGTATCAAGAAAGATTGAAGCCCTGTGTCAAGAAGGGTGAAAATCCAATAATCAAGAGAACTACAAACCATATTAAGAGTGGCTTTCTAGTTCGTGTTTAAAATGGAAAACTTCCATACTTAAGACGAACCAAAAATCCAAAGTCAAGATGGCAAATGATCCGAACAAGAGGCATGTCAATAGTGACAAAGTCACAGCCACAAGAAGGACAAAGAGTACAAGAATGTCAAGTGGTCGAGCAATTCGTACAAATGGGCGAATTAAGCAAGTGTCTTGCAAGTCTCAAAAGATATCTACACATCAATATAAAATGACAAGAATGTAGCTAAGATACTAAGATAACTTTCAAATGTACCAGCAAGCATCAAGAGCAGAAAGAAAAGCTTTTACAGGAACCTTAACCTTTTAGCACATAACTGATCCTACCGAGTTCAAGTCGTGGATCGCACGACATCCCTTTCTTCAAACAATTTTCTTAAGACTGCACAAGAGTGTAAGAACCTTAGTTATTCAATTCAAATATTCATTTAATATTAAAAACTTTCAACAAGTAAAAACTAACAAAATAGATACCAAAAGTGAGCCTCGTTTGTGCAAATCATCACACCCATCTACGCAGCTTGACTGCCTTGCATTGTAACTAAATTTTTTGAATTGATAAATGGAAAAACTAGACTTTTTAGTCTACATGGAAGCTATAGAGATATGCATTTAGGTTTCAAAAAATCAAGAATAACTACAAAATACCTTTTTTACAAGAATCTATAATCAAAACACTAATAAGCACACACAAGGGATTTCTAAGTCAAGAATTTGGACAGAACGTGTCCCAAATTGCGTCAACTATTTGGAATCTCTAACCATAAAATTAGGTTCAATATCAACAAAACAATTGTAGATACACACACCGGGGTTACAAAGATGAAAAAGAAATCACCAAATATATTTCGTGCAACAAGATATGCTTAAAATATGAAAAACTTTAGATAAGAGATTTCTAAGTCAAAAAAGTTGGCCAAAACTTCCCTTGTGTTGCGACCCCTTTTTCAATTCCATAAAATCAAATTCAAATTTTTAGATGAGCATAAGAGTTGTAGGTATATGTTTTAGATTTCCAAAACATATTCAATAACTACAAACAAAGATCTATACACGGAGATATTCAAAAATTAGTAATAGTTACACAGTATCAAAGTAGGTTTGATTACTCATCACGTGTTTGGTGAGCTTTCGGTTCTTTGATCCGAGGAACTAGTTTTTCTAGATATTTTTGTGAAGTATAGTTATAGGAGAGTTTATAAAGCCCTTTTAATTTAAATAATTGACTTCCTAAAAAAACGGGTGTATTAAGCTAAAATACCAAAATACCCAAGGTGGCTCCCCAAAAAGGTGGCTGCTGAAACTTCTCTTGTTCTTTTTTCTAGAAAACTTCACCCTTCGATATGCATATGTATAAAAATTTCATAGAGATTTTACTAAACTACCCTAAGACCAATCTTTTATAATATTGTTACAATTCGGGGGAAATTGAGTTTTCTTACGTCAAAATGTTGAAGTTAAGGAATTGTGAAGTAGTCGTCGATCCTAACTCAAGAAATAACCTCTTAAAGCGCAAATGCTTGATTATGTAATTGAGGGTGTTACGATCTATATGGGATCTATTGTGAGGTTTTTACCAACCATTGAGGGTTGTAGCATATTTTCAGCCAAAGAGACTTGATTTGAAGAACATGAGGTGGATTGAGCTACTAAAGGACTATGATTTGGCTATTCTATACCATCCTAGAAAGACCAATATGATGGCTGATGCATTGAGCAGAAAATCTTTTACCATAGGGAGTCTTGTAGCTATTCGTGTTAGGAGCGACCTTTGGCTAGGTATGTTTAGAGGTTAGCTAATGGGTTGGTGAGATTACAACTTTTGGATAAGGTTTGTGTACTTTGTTTCATTGATTCCATTCTTCGTTGATAGATTAGATTCGTGCGCAGTAGTTTAAGGATGAGAAGTTGTGTCTTATTAGAGAAAATGTGCCTTGATTTTGATGTTGTTTTAAGGATTACAAGCTAGATTTGTGTGCTCATAGTGGGTGCTTTAACTAGGTTGATTCTTGAGAAGGCCTATTATACCTGTTATTCTATTCACCCATGGGCAGCGAAGATATATCATGACCTAAGTAAACATTATTGGTGGTATGGCATGAAGAGGGATATCTCCCAATTTATGTCTAAGCGTTTAACATGTCAGCAAGTTATGTGCGAGCACTAGAAGCTGAGTGGTGATTTTTAGAGATTGTCCATTCCTATAAAGAAGTAGGAATGAATTACTCTGGAATATAGGGTTGGTTTTGGCCACTACCATTGGTGTTTATGACTCTATTTAGGTTGTTATTGATTAATTGACTAAGTCTGCTCATTTATTAAGGTTAAGTATACGACGGAGAAATTGGCACATCTTTATATCTCCAGATAGTTAGACTTCATGGGTTGCCTAATTCTATAGTTTTTGATAGGGGCTCATTGTTCACTTCACACTTATAGAATGCATTACAAAATAGATTGAGTGCTTAATTAGGTATGAGTACAACATTTCACCCTTAAATGGACAGACAATCCGAGTGGACTATTTAGGTGTTAGATAACATGCTTTAACTGTATGTGATTGATTTAGGTGCTCGATAGGATCAACATTTGTCGTTGATGGAGTTCTCCAAAAATGCAACTACCATTCTAGCATTTAAATAGCTCCTTTTGAGGCCTTGTTTGGATGGAGATGTAGATCATCTATTGGATGGTTTGACTCAGTAGTAGTGGACACTCTAGAAACTAATTTTCTTAAAGATGTCATAGTACAGGTGTGTTTGATCTAGACTCAGTTGTTGATAGCCTAGAATCACTAAAAGAGTTATGTTAATAGGAGAGTTTGACCTTAAGAGGTCATGGATAATGATCATGTATGACTGAGTATCACCCATGAAGGGTGCAATGAGATTCATAAAAGAGGACAAGCTTATTAGCTCAAGGTATATCAAGCCATTTATGAGATAGCCTTACCACTTTGGTTGTCAGCCGTACACCCCGTGTTCTATGTTTCTATGCTTCAACGATGCATATTAGGCGAGTTTCATATGATCGACTTCTACTCAGTGGGGTTAAGCCCAGATTTGACTTATGAGAAAGATCTAGTAGCTATTCTAGAAAGATAGGTCCATAAAGTTATTAGGACCAAGGAGATTGTTTCTATAAAAGTTTAGTGGTGGCATTGACCTATGGGAGAGGTAACTTCGGAGACCAAGACTAATACACGGGCCATTGTCCTTAATTTTTTGAGGCTTTAGGTATTTTCTTTGCATTATGTTTAAGAATGCACAAAAGTTTTAGTAATGAATGATGTAATGCCCCCAACGGTCATTTTTTTTTTTTTAAAGAAATTATCATTTTATCCATCATGATCCGGTTCCGGTAATGATGGCGTCTATTAAATCCCACCTATTGGCAAGCCAATTACCCAACCCCAGGGTACCTGTCCTAGATCTCTAGTCAGAACCATAACAAAAACAACGACATAAATCAACACAACCTACCCAGAACCTGGAAGTCAACTATACAGAGCTACATTAGACACAAGCACACCTATACATATATAATAAATATCATAATATACATAGCTAGGAGTGCTCCTACAAATACAACTCACTACACTGTACAAGCCCAAATTCTAGATACAAAAGATGGCTATAAAAATGGAATGAGACTGCGAAGTAGCTAGAATGATTGGTGCTTACCAAGTGTCTCCTGAATGCTCACGAGTCCCCCAAGAATCAATGCCCGCGGCTAGAACCTGGACTTGCACCATGGGAAGGTGTAGAAGTATAGCGGGTGGATACCAGATAATGGCACTCAATAGGGATCATCGATCGACTGAGTGAAATATAATACATATGGAGAGCTCAAATTTAGAAAACTGCAACAAATCTAGTAAAGAGAAACTCAGATCAAGGAATAAGCATATCTAGAAAATCACCAAAGCTCACTAAACAAACCAAGTGATATGTAATGACACTGACTGACGAATAGTGTATGCTCATACCACAATTGTCACTGAACTGAGACATAGTGTTGTATGTGGGTGAAAGACTCTAATATCTATTCTTGTATGCCAATTGGGTCCCCATAGACCCAGAAGGTACACCCGCACACAACCCAACTCCCAAACCCAACGAAACCCAACTCTCAATATCACAAGGTCAAGGGTCAAGCTGTAAATGGTCTAAATCCCTAGTATCTAAGATTGTATGCCCTCTGAGCTCCCATAATCCTAGAGGGTACACCTATGTACAATTTGGGTGTGAATATTTGTGTTGATCCATGGGTAATCAACTGGGTCCTTGACCCGAAGTACCATATCTCAATTGGGTCCTCGACGCAAAGTATCATATCGTGTCAGACCGTGACACTCAACCTTCGTGCCTCAATATACATATATAATGGTAGGACACATCCCTCGCGGGAGAAAGAATCCCCTAACACAATTAATAGGGTCTCAAACCCAAATAGTACTAATGTGTTGTCGAAATACAACACTTTTGATGCTTAAAACTTGAAATTTTTTGTGTTCTCAATGCGATGTTAGTAGGTTTGATATATTTTTATGTTTGTTTCACAGAATTTCAGGGTTGGCACTATTTTTTAGCAAAGTGTCCAGAAGTTGCTACAATTGAAGTTCCACGAGACACTTTATGGGCCGTAGAGGATTCTATATGCCGTAAAGACGATTTCAAGTCAAATTCCAGTGAAGGGTGTATTTCTGAAGTTAAGTCTATAAACATGCAGACGAGCCGTAGAAGACTTTACGAGACATAGACTTGGTATCGTGCCCTGAGGATCGGAAGGTGGGGATTTGCTGAAATTCCATCAGACGAAACCCCTATGGGCTGTAGAGGGGTGTCGTAGAAGACAACCCCAGAATTGAAGCAACAGTCCAAGAAGCTCGATTACGGGCCGTAAAATATTACACGGCCCGTAAAGACCCTCATGGAGCCTTTAATTCATTTTATTTTCTATTTTAAACACTATGAATAGATTTTTTAGGTTATTTTTCATAGAGAACAAAAAGAGAAATAGAGAAATATTAGAGAGTTGGAGAAACACTTGTAAAACCTTATTTCATATTTTAATTTCAATCTTGTGATTCTCATTAAAGATTTTCGATTTCTTGTGCTTAATTCCCTTGTGTAAGTGCTCAATTATGTTATTCAAATTCATAAGTCTTGCATTTACACTGATCATGAGTAGCTAAATCCACAACTAGGGTTGTGGGAACCATGATGAACTAACAAAGTAAAACCAGATAATTCATAATTCTTGAAAGGTGTGCATGCATATACTAATTAATTCTCTTCATATTGAATACCTTATAATGGTGGCTAACATTAGAACCCGCCTAGTATTACTGACTGGATCAAGGTAGTAACAAATAGGAAAAGAGATTAATTAACAGGATTCGATTGATGTTTCTTATCTAATCAATCGAATTGGGTACAGGGGAGGTTGTACAGGAACAACAGGTAAGAGTTGGTAATGTCACGCTGCGGGGATGGACCAAATCACATAGGGAAATTCACCTCTTTCCTAGGCCAAAGGGTTTGGTGAACTTAACTTACCGTTCTCCATACTACACACTGGAAAAGAATTTGGTTATTTGGTAATACTTAGTTAGAAAATCAAGGGGAACATGATAACCTAGTTACTCTTCATATTGGTTTAACATTTTTCATAGTTTAGGATTACTTTTTATAATTGTTATAAACCCCTTCTTTAGGGAGATAAGTTGGTTAATCAATCCGAATTGCATTGAATTCTTCTAAGTCTACCATATTCCCTGTGGGTTCAACCCTAACCTTGGTTAGGTTATATGTCTTGACAACAACCGCTATATCCTCAAAAAGGAGGTGTAGCTTAGGCGAGATCAAGATTTTGGCGTTGTTGCCCAGGAATATGGCTAGACTTGTCTAATTCAGGTAATTTGGGAATTAATCCTTATTGCCCTCATTTTATGTTTTTTGTTTGTTTTTGTTTTCTTTCAGGGTACAAGTGTAGTGTATGCCCAATATGCGAAGTCGAGGCATACCCTTTACTCCGTTTGACCTAGAGATCTAGAGAAGACTTTGAAGGATGGCCCAAGATAATGCAAATAATACGGCAAATGCAGCTCTGAACCAGAATGAGAATGAGAATATAAATAATGACAATCCACCTCCTCTTGAGGACATTGCTCCAAAGCCACAAGACTTCAATGCCGAAGCTTATTAGTGGAACTAGCATTGGCTGAACCCTATAGCTATGGAGGTTAATGGAGCTATTGTGTTACCACCATTACCGGCTGACACAAAGTTCGTTATTTCGAGTGGGTTGCTTCAGATGCTACAGAACTGTGGGTCATTCACGGGCCTACAATAAGAGGATCCACATAGCTATCTACACAATATTGCATTTGTCTGTAAGAGTGTAATGGGAACACATAATCTGTCTATAGATGTTGTGGAACTTTATTTTTCCCATTATCTCGGATAGGCAATGCAGCGCTATGGCTTCTAAGCTACTACAAAATTCGATCACCAGTTGGGATGAGTTGCAGAGGGCCTTTTTGGAGAGGTACTTCCCAAGATTGAAGAAGCTCAAGTTGAAAAATCAAATCAACAACTTTGAGAAACTTCCTGGTAAATCAATCAGTACTACTTGGGAGCAGTTCACAAATTGCTTGAGGAGTGTCCCAGACCACAAAGTTGTTGATGATGCCTTGGTGGAGATCTTCTACCATTCCCTGGACAAGAATAGTCATACCTGTGCTAATACCATCATGGGGGCATGTCCTTATATCAACCATTTGCAAGGATCGCTGAAAGGATGGAAAAGGTGGTCAAGACAAATCGTGTATGGGGGCAAAAAGACAAATCATCTACCAAAAGTTTGTGTACTATTAGTATTGGTTTGGAGCAATCTAAAATAAATGAAGAGATAATGCAAGAGCTTTCCCGAATCTATACAGGTATGGAGGTAATGATGAAGCAGAATTAAGAACGAGTTAGTGTAGTTGTTTATTAGCCTGTGCGAGCACCTATGTATGATGATCCCTAGTATGATGAGGACACTTCTTTCATTGCTGATTAGACGAGGGGTTTCTCGGACCAACGCCCAAAGGTACAATGAAGACTATTGGCGCCAAGGTCAAGGAAACCAAGGTCAGAATTATAATCGAGATGGTAGTTTCAGAGACAACCATAGAGGTTACTATAACAAGAATCGAGGCCAAGATAGAGATGTAGAATGGGGCCATAGAGATAGCTACAGAAATGGTCCCTATGTGCCACCATACAACCGAGATACCAGTGCTAGTAGTTCTAGAGTTGAGGAGATGTTTGACAGCCTGTTGAAGAAAGCAGAGATACAGGATGAGACTCTGAGGGATGAAATCTGACATCTCCAGCATAAGTCAGAAAATCGAGTCTCATTCTGTTGCTATCAAACAGCTTGAGCAATAGTTTGGTCAAGTGTCAACTCAACTCAACCAGCGTCAGAGAGGTACACTATGTAGCAACATAGTTCAGGACCTAAAGAATGAGGGGCAGTGCATGGTGGTTACTACTCATGGTGGCAAGAGCAGCATTGATCCTCCCATGCTAGTAGATGAGGATGATCGAGAGGAGACAGTTGAGGTCAAGGATGTGGACACCAGAGTTGATTGTGTCAAGGATGGGTTGAGTGATGTTGTAGAGACGCCACAAAAGCTAAAGTCTATTCCTAGGCCTCCTCCTCCCTTCCCGTAGAGAATTAAAAAGGAGGAGGAGGGTAAGTTCAAGCACTTTCTCTCCATGCTGAAACAATTCTCCATCAGCATCCCTCTCATTGAGGCATTATAGAAGATGTCAGGGCATGCGAAGTTTATGAAGGACATGCTTACGAAGAAGCGTCCTAAGAGTCAGGAGCTCTCCCAAGAGCTTCAACATTGCAGTGCAATTTCCACGAGGTCCTTGGTGTAAAAGTGAGAAGATCCTAGCACGTTTACCATACCCTGCACTATTGGAGATGTAGAGTTCGCAAAGGCGTTGTGTAACCTCGGTGCCAGCATAAATCTAATGCCCCTTGCGGTCTTTAAGAAGCTAGGACTGGGAGCCCCTACTCTGATGAGCATGCGGTTGTTGATGGCTGACCACACGGTGAAGAAGCCTGTGGGGATACTTTATAATGTGCTTGTCAAAGTTGAAAAATTCATATTCCCCACAGACTTTGTGATCCTAGATTTCGAAGTCGACTTCGAAGTACCGATCATCTTGGAAAGGCCATTCCCAGCCACTGGTCGAGCACTAGTGACATGGAAGCTGGCCAACTCAGGTTTAGATTGAATAATGAAGAAGTTGTCTTCAATATCTGTCTGTCAATTAAGAGGCCAGGCTATCTGAAGAAGGATGTTTTGGGTACTTGGTGAAGTCTAAGTAACCAAGTTATCCAAGTCGTGCCATGACAATAAATCAGGCGCTGCTTGGGAGGCAACCTAAGGTACACACTGGTGCTTAGGGGCCCAGTATGTCTTTTTGACCCAGTACTTTATTTAGCATTTTTTTGTGTGCATTGAGGATAATGCACCTCTTTTTCAATGGAAGTCTGGGTAGTTATAAGCCTCAGTGAAGTCAGAGTAGCCTTGGCCCATAACTATCCAAATTTTGAATCTGAAGGGTTTTCTTGCCTGTGTTCTTTTCCTCCATGGATATTTAATTTATATTGAACCAACATATTTAGGATATGTAGGTAGTATTAGTAGCATATAGTACTGAGATCTATGGCATATATGTTTTTAACGTGTCTTTGTTTTTTTGTTGTGAAAAAGGACACCTACCAAATTTTTGTTGGTTAGTCTAGATAGTAACCATACATGTTTAAATGTATTAGCAGTGCTTGTTCTGATAAGTGAGGATAAAATTGAGATGAAAAGCGTGATCAGAGAGTCTGTAGATCATAGAGATCAATTTCTAGTCTCATATTGATAATTTAATCGGTGTTATATGCGTGTGTGCTTACTTTGCTAATTTCATGTATGTGTTTCAATTCAGAACTTGCTCTATTACTTTGACTTAGACTGTAGGCTAGTTGGTTAGGAAAGGATCTTAGGTCGTTGTTCCTAACAGTCCACTTAGCCTAAATAACCAACCAAATGTATGAAATATCCCTTGATCCTAATGTTTGAGCCTTACATGTACCTTTTCTTTGTAAAAACCTAAGTAACCTAGCCTTATTAGATGTAAAATCCTGATATTAGCCTTGATCCTTCCTTGAACATTGTGCACCTTGACTGAGGCTAAAATCCTAAGTTGACGGTGTCTACGAAAAATGGCCCTCGTTCCTAGGTTGGATATTGTGCACCTCAACTCAGGCCAAAAGCTTAAGTTGAGGGTGGTTGGTGTAAGGGTAAAACACAAAATGAGGGGGAAAAGTTAGTGATATATGGTAAGGAGGAAAAATGTGTACTAATAAAGATGAGTGATGCCTTAGCAATGAATTAAAAATAAAAATAATATGCAAATACAAGGAAAAAGGTTGCAAAATGAAAATAAAGCACTTAACAAAGCTTGAAATAGGAGAAAGGGAGATTGATATAAAAAATAATAGTGTTGGTAGGGCAAAAGTGTAGAAAATGCAGCGTCAAGGAGGGCCTTTAGTCACTATGTTCCCAAAATATCATACCAGAGCCTCTTGAGCCTACGTTACAAGCCAGTAAAGTGCTAAAGTGATCCTCATCCAAGTAGTCAAAGGTCGTAGTCATGAGTATAGGGGCAAGCATATGGTATTTTGCATGATATTTGAAAGTCTTTTGTGAGAGTGAGTGATTTTGCATAGTCCAAAGGTTATACCTGAAAACATCATCATGAGTAGGATATGAGACTTCTTTCTGTGAGGGCCCTTGCATTGCGTTATTAACATTAGACTAGTTCAGTGATTGTGGCTTGTTGATAACTACCTCGCTTGTCATAGTTGCATTGTCACCTGCATTGATTTGTGCTGGTTTGCTGGATAGCTATCTGATGTGTTTGAAAAAGGTGTGGGTATCTGTGTTTGAGTTTGATGTGTTGTATACCATTAGATTGAGGTCTGTGTGTTACTATGCTACTTATGTAGATTGAGTATGTCGCTTGAGGACAAGCAACAATTTTAAGTTGAAGGTGTTGATGTGCTGTCAAAATACAATATTTTTTATGCTTAAAACTTGAAATTTTGTGTGTTCTCAATGTGATGTTAGTTGATTTGATGTGTTTTTATGTTTTTTTGTAGGATTTCAGGGTTGGCACTATTTTTGGGCAAAGTGTGCAGATGTTGCTACAGTTGAAGTTCCACGAGACACTTTACGGGCCATAGAGGATTCTACGAGCCGTAAAAAAGGTTTCATGTACAATTGCAAAAACTTCATCGGGTTATTTTCTAATGTTGCACCAACAATTGCAAAAACTTCATCGGGACATTCCTGGGCCATCTAATGTTCATTTTATGTAAAACAATAGTGTGGCCGCATGGATTTTGACATTGTAGATCCAACGTTGTGGTCAGAATTCCCAACGAAGCACTTTACAAAAAATTGAGGGACCCACTTCTTTCTGGCTAATTTTAGCTAAAAGAACTAAGGGGGTCAAAATGCAGCCTGGGTTGATTTAGACTATTCTCGACGTTCCAGAGCTGACTATGCCATCAGATTCCCATCCTGAGCATGTTTAGCTAGGTTTTTACAGAAAAATGCTTTTTAGCTTTAGATTGAACTCATTTTGCAACTTTTGACACAAATTCATACCGAGACCGCCAACCCATGGACCAAATACCCTCCTAGCCTAAATCGACCGTTTGGAACTAATGAAACCGTTAGAATCCCATTTCAAGACCATCTGCTGGGGTTTTATCAGAAATCTCATTATATAGTTATGACTTCTCATTAACTCGCAAACTCACATAATTCACAACTAATTCAACCCATGACCATCCTAATAGTCTGACATGTCACAAAAGGTCCGAGACACTATACATAAGCTCAAATTAGCAACATAACCACAAAAATACAGAAATGACCCAGAGGGTCATTACAACATCCCCCACTTATAAGAATTTCATCCGCAAAAGTAAAATAAAGGCATACTTGATAGCTCAAATACGTCAGGGTACATCTCCCGCATCTATGCCTCCATCTCCTAAGTAGCCTCCTCAAGCGACAACCGAACGGTGACACCACTGTACCTTAACCATTGGTATAGCCCTAGAGCGCAACTATTTGGTATCCCTTGCTAGAATGGCCACCGACTCCTCAACAATTCTCATATGGTCATCCAACTCAACTAAATTATACTGTAGCACATATGACTCTTCTGGAATGTACCAGTGCAACATTAACATATGGAATACAAGATGTATGGTAGAGTAAGTTGGAGGTAGGGCCAACTCATAAGCAACCAACCCAACCCGTCTTAGGATCTTAAAAGGACCAATGCACCAGGGGGTAAACTTACCTCATCTACCAAACTGCACGAGCCCTTTTAGGGGAGGCACTCTTAAGAATACTCAATCTCCAACCTCAAACTACAAGAATCGGTGCCTACAATCAGCATAACTCTGTTGCCGACTCTAAACTGTCCTCAGTCTATCCTGAATAACTTGGACCCTGTCTAAGGTATCTTGTAATAAATTTGTACTGTATGGACTTGGCTCTGTTAACTCAAAACACCCGATTAGAGTATGACATCGTCGGCCATACAATACCTCAAACGGGGTCATCTGAATGCTGGCGTGATAACTGTTATTATATGTGAACTGAGCTAATGGCAGAAATTGATCTCACGGCCCCCCAAACTCTAACGCACAAGCCCATAACATATCTTCCAAGACTTGTATAGTGCACTCTGACTACCCATCGATTTGGGGTTGAAATGTTGTGGTCAAATCAACTCGGGTGCCCAACTCGCTAAAAAGCTCTCCAAAAGTTGAAGGTAAACTATGACCTTCAATCAGATATAATAGATACAAGCACCTCATGGAACCGAGCTACCTCCTGAATGTAAATACGGGCTAACCACTCAGCATTGAATATAGAACAAATCGGAAGGAAGTGGGAAGACTTAGTCAACTGATCAACTATAACCCAAATGCTATCATAACCCTGGATGTACAAGGAAGCCCCACAACGAAGTGTATAGTCACACGTACCACTTTCACTCAGGAATTGGTAACCGCTGAAGTGTCCCATTGGGTCACTAGTGCTCAGTTTTTTACCTATTGATAACAAGGCAATACAACACATAATTGACAATATCCCTCTTCATACCATACCACCAATAATGCTGTCTCAGATCTCGATACATCTTAGTTATACCTAGATGAATAGAATATCGGGAATCAGGTTCTTCCCGCAGGATCAACTATATATAGTCCCCCACTCTAGGAACGCATAACTGAACATCAAATATGAGGACCCCATTTGAATTTACTATAGTCTAACCACCAACCCCCAATAAAACCCTGTCTCAGAGACCCACTAATGACTCATCCTAGAACTATTGGGCCCAGATCAGATTAATTAGTGAAGATTGAGCCCCA
Organism: Solanum rostratum; assembly: GCA_029948455.1. Lineage (NCBI taxonomy): Eukaryota > Viridiplantae > Streptophyta > Magnoliopsida > Solanales > Solanaceae > Solanum > Solanum rostratum. Next base: position 22,618,517 of record CM057048.1, read on the forward strand.
ATAAAGGCCACTACTCGGCTGGAGTAAAAAATATCTAATCAAGCTAACCTGTTAGCTAGGGTCCGGATATCCAAAGCTAAAGGTCGCTCCTCTGCAATCAAGTGTGCTAGACTTCCCATACTCACTACCTTCCGACTCAAGGCATTCACTACCATGTTTGCCTTGCTGACTGGTATCAAATGGAAAGGTCATAGTAAGCCAACAACTCTATCTACCGTCTCTGGCAGGAATTCAAGTCCTGCTGAGTCATAATGTACTGTAGGCTCCGGTGGTCTGTATAAATATCACAATGCATACCATACAAATAATGCCTCCAGATGTTGAGTGCAAACACCAGCGCTGCCAACTCTAAGTCATGTGTGGGGTAGTTATGCTCTTGGGCTCGTAACTGGCAAGAAGCATATGCAATAACCCGACCTCGTTGCATCAATACACAACCTAACCCAATATGGGAGATGTCATAATATCATATAAAGATCTCTCCCTCAATAGGGAAGGTCAGAATAGGAGAGTTGGTCAGCAACTCTTTCAACTTTAGAAAGCTGGCCTCACACTTGTCGGAACACACAAATGGCACACCCTGGCAAGCCAACTGACTCAATGGAGCGACAATGGTGGAGAAACCCTAAAAAAATCATCTAAAATACCATGCTAACCTAACAAAGCTCTGAATATCTGACACTGAAGTAGGCCTAGGCAAGCCATGGATTGCCTCAATCCTAGGTGAATCCACCCTAATACCCTCGTTGGACACCACGTGCCCCAAGAATGTCACAGACTTAAGTTAGAACTCACACTTAGAAAACCTAGTACAACCTATGATCCTTGAGTATTTGTAGCACAATATGGAGGTGCTGAGCATGTTGCTCTCAACTCTGTGAATATACGAGAATACAAAAAAGTCTAAGTACGGCCAAATTACTTGATTCATCAAGTCCATAAATGTTGCAGGGGCATCAGTCAGCTCAAATGGCATGACTAAGAACTTATAATTCCTATAACAGGTTCAAAAGACAGTCTTTTGAATATCCTTTGCTCGAATCCTCAACTGGTGGTACTTTGATCTCTAATTCAATCTTACCAAATACTACTTTCCCCTGCAACTGATCATACAAATCATTAATATGCGATAGAGGATAACAATTCTTTACCATCCCCTTATTCAACTACCGATAATCAATACACATCCAAAGAGTCCCGTCCTTCTTTATCACAAACAGGATAGGGGCTCCGCAGGGAGAAATGCTTGGTCATATGAATCCCAGATGTAGCAAACCTGAAGTTGTGTACTGAGCTCCTTAAGCTCTATCGGAACCAATTGATATGGAGGAATAAATATGGGCTTAGTGCCTAACTCAACATCTATTGTAAAATTGACCTCTTGCTCAGGAAGCAACCCAGACAAATCTTCAGGAAATATATCAAGAAACTCACAGACAAACAATACTGACCCTACAATAGGGGTTTCAACTTTCACATCATGGACACGGGCTAAATAAGCCAAACACCCTACATCTTTCAATATCTGAGTCTGAATATATGATATAATACCTATCAGTACCTGACTCACGAAACCCTTCATATCACTAGAGACATCCCTGGTATCGCCAAGGTGATAGTCTTAGCATAACAATCTAACACAACATGATGTGGGGCCAACCAATTCATACTTAGAATAATATCAAAATCTAGGATATTCAGTAATATCAGATCAACCCAAGTATCTAAACCCTGAAGAGTAACTGTACAACCTCTTCATACCTAATCTACTATAAATGAATCCCCCACTAGGGTTGATACCCAAACTCAAGAGGGAAGAGGCTCGGAAGTCATACCCAAGTAGGGATCTCATTATATACCGACACATAGGAGAACATAGAACCTGGATCAAACAAGGCTGAAGCTGGCTGTTGTCATATAATAATCATACCTATGATGGCCTCGTCAGAAGCCTCGGCCTCAACCCATGCTGGAGAAGCATAAAAGTAGCCCTGGCGACCTCCCCCTCAAACATCACCTCTTCCCCCAGCTCCACCGCCCCTGGTGGGAGCTCTAGAACATTACTGAAAGCTCTGCTAGTCCCCACAATCTATATATTGATCATCCCTACGACCTTGATCCTGACCCCTACCCTTGCCACCTAGTAAAGGAGCTGACCTGGGGGCCTGTGGGGCGGTAAGTGATGCTCTGTGCACTAGATAGTCTCTAAGCCAATGGTCTGGTGCCCCGCACATGAAATAGCCTTGTCTCAGTGATCACGATCATACTACCCTGATCCAGATTCCCTGGAAGCCCGTCTACCTGTGAAGGGTGACTCAACTGGCCCTAATGAAGTAGAGTCTCTCTCCTTCAGTCTACGCCCGGTAAGATAAGAGGAACCACCCCGACTGGAAGTACCTGGCCCTTAATGGCCACCCTTAGAAGTCTGCAGTGATGCTTGGACTGGTCGACTAGTCTAACCTTGTTGACCCTTCCTCAGAGGCCTATCACTCAGCACTCAAAACCCCGATCGGGAACCGCTAAACTCATCCTCACGTCTTATCCGCTTATCATTGCCCCCTTGCGCCTTGCGACTAAACTACTCAAAAGAATGAGCATGATCAATAATATCCAAAAATGACCAACCTGAAGTTACTAGTGCATGCGTGCCCATCCTCAACTAGGGCCTCAATCCTCGCAAAAAGTCATGATTCCACTCCACCTCGGTGGGCAAGATAGTTGTAGCATACCAAGAGAGCTCTTGGAATCTAACCTGATATTTTGACACGGTCATTTTCCCCAGCTCAAGTTGCACAAACTAATCCCGATCCCCATCCCTGAAACTCCTAGGCATAAATCTAGTCATAAAGGCCTCTATAAATAATGCCTAAGTCACTAGTGTGGCATTTGCTGGTTTGGTGTCTCTATAGGGGTGCCGCTACTATCAGGCGGTCCCATAAAGCTAATAACCAATGAACTCCACACCTCAAGACTGCAATAGTCGCAAAGCCTATAATTATTCCACATACTGCAGAAACTCATGTGCTTCCTCTCTTGTAGTTCTTGAAAATCTCATCGAGGCCAACCTCATAAACTACCCAAGTAGTCGCTAGTCCTGAAATGGTATGGCTTCCTCCAGCTGGGCTAGAACCTTCGAAGTTGTAGGCTTTGCTGGTGCCTGTATTGGAGGAGTTGGAGTTGCCGCCAAACCCTTTGGTAGTGCTCCAAGCACTGCTAGGAACTATCAAATGGCCGCCTGCACCTCTAGCGCAACTGCAAAGGCGACTAGGGGAGCTTGTGCCTCTAACTATAGTGGAGCTGGGACATCCCATCTCTGCCCGACGAGCTCGAGAGACTACTCCTTGTCTGAGAATGATGGTGCAGCCCTACCCCGGCCTCAAGTCTGCACTCTGCACGCCATGCCATATTAGCAAAAAAATGAATATAGTCAAATTCTCAAAAATCGAAGGACCATTGATAATATCGCACAATAAGAATCAATAACACAAGAAGTTCCCTAAATATCTCGCAGCCTCGGGAGATATGCCACGAAAGCCTCCTTATCTATCCACAGGACACTAATAGATGGTAGCTTTGTATAATTGAGACCTATAAACCTTAGGCTCTGATACCATCTTTTATGACCCGGTTCTGATCATGATGGCGCCTTTTAAATTTCACTACAAGCAAGCCCATTACCCAACCCCAGGGTGCCTAAACCTAGATCTCTAATCTCAACCAAAATAGAAACAACAACATAAATTAACACAACCTACCCAGAACCTGAAAGTCAACTGTATAGAGCTATAATAAACATATGTATGCACCCATACATATATAATAAATATCATAATATACATAGCTAGGAGTGCTCCCACAAATACAAGTCACTACACTTTACAAGGCCAAAGTCTTGATAACAAAGACGATCATCAAAGGGGAAGGAAATGACGAAGTAGCTAGAATGGTTGGTGCTCATCAAGTGTCTCCTAAACGCTCATAGTTCCCTAATAATCAACGCTCGCGGAAAGAATGTTACACTCGATAAAATTACAAAAATACCCCTAGACGAGAGATGCTTGCATAACGCACCTTCCCAAAATCCAATGATAAATCCGAGGTCAGAAATGCAATCAGCATAAGAAGTTGTGTTGGAAAATGACCTTGTTTGATTTTTAGAGCAACCAGATCGAAAGATATTTTTTTATGTGAAAACACAATTCCAAAAAGAGTGTGCGACATGTTGGCATTAAGGACCTGCTGCAGATTTACACTTAACTGGAGTTCTAATACTTTCTATGGGATTAGAAAATGAATCGAAATGTTTTTTGAAAAAAATGCACAGGTACGCGAAAGGTTTGCGTTGCGGACCCGATCCCCCAACCTGTTCACCAAAGTTCAAAATTTTAAATCTTCTGAGGGGCATTTCAGACATTTCCCTAAACCTTTTAAACTTAATTTACGACAAATATAGGTCATTTTTTGTCTAAAATGGGTTTTTAAACCCATTCTAAAGTCTCTTACGCTAAAGTTGAGTTAGAGTGAGGACAAGAAAAGCTATGGTGTAGAGGTTGAGATCAATTTCTTGTGAAGATTAGTGTCGTCCTTCATTCCAGGTATGTAAGAATGACCTAAAGCGTAGAAATTTTCTCCCATGTGCCCCATGATTGAGATAGAATGAGTTATGATAACATCGTTCACATGAATTGCATATTCTTTGAAAACTACTGTAATATTTAACTTGTTTGCTTGCACTCTATAGTTGATGAATTTCTATAAACTTGTTTCTTGAACTAACAAATGATACTGATTCCTGTGTTGAACATAAACCCTAGGTGTCATTAACTAAAACTTGCAAGAATGAACTTAGAGGATGAGTCCAGAGCCTTGACGATAAGAATATGCATGTGACTGTGATTGTGATCCTAATAGGAGAGCACTGATGACGATGTTGATGGAACTTGATATTTCTGGAGTCTTAAAGATCATAATAGAAATCCTAAAATAATGATCCTAATCCAAAAATTAATGGTTGATATAACGAATTGAGTTCACAATGTCTTATGAGACTAGTTAGATGAGTAATCCAGATAAATGATATCTTATAAGCATGTTAAGTCCTAGAGGAGTATTGAGCACCGAATAGAGTAAGATTAAATAAGAACTCAAACTCAATAACTACTTTGCCAGCGTAGAAAGTATTGAACCGTAAATTTGGATGTTTCCTTTGTCCCAAAAGAGGACTTAATGTTATTTGTTGTGGATCCTCCGATGTGTTGTCTGGATGAATGTGTCAACGACATCACTTTGTTATATCATCACCGGCTCATAGGTGATGATTATCGATTAGAGAAACTCCCAAATAGATCATGGCGGTTTCCTAATGTGATAACTGAGTTCCTTACCTTTTGACTTGAGTCTCTTGAGTTGAGTTGATGACTGAGATAAGTTAATGTTTGAGTTGAGTATCTTTTATGATGTCCTTTCCTTTCTAGCTATTTTACATACTCGTATATTCCACGTATAGATGTCCATTTAGGCCTGCATATTTTTATAATGCAGAGACAAGTACTAGAGATTATCAATAAACGCTCTGTTGAAGGGTTATTCTTCCTACAACTGATTGGTGAACCCCCCTGCATTCGGGGGATACCATTTTATATTTCTTATGCTTTGAGTTCATTTCATTTTATTTTGTGGTAGCCATGGACTATTATGGCACCATTCTAGACTCTAGAAGTAGAGGGTTAATAGACTAAAAGATGATGACATTGATATTGAGATACTTCTTTCCTTGAATTGAGTTTGCTTTAAATCTACTATTATGGCACAGTTGTAGAGTCTGACTTTGTTGGCCTATGGCCCTTATTTATTGAGTTAGAACTAAACTGAGTAGCCCATCATTATGTCTCCTTTATTCTAATGTCTTTTGCTAATTTAAATGATTGAATGACTATCATGTGGCCAAGTGGTTCGCTTGGGGATTAGCAATAGTCTCTGAGTGCTGGCCACACCTATGGTACCCTCCCGAAGCATGACAAACTTGGTATGAGAGCACAGAGTTCAAGTATCCTAGGGAGTCTATGAAGTCATATCTAGTAGATTCTTATTTATGGGTGTGTTGTGCACCACACTTTATAAGTAGAAGGTTATAGGATATTAGGAATGATTACACTTCTTTGGTATTCTGAGTTTGTGTGATAGACTTTAACTCTATTAAAATATCCATCTCATTCATGTGTTACGCATTTGCAGATCATGCCTCCTAAATGTATTGCTACCCAATGAGATGCCTCAGCCTCTAACACTGAGAATCCCCCACCAGAGATCCCTACTTAGACAGGCATGAGAGGACGGGGTTGACCTACTAGAGCTACTAGAGTTCCACATGTACCTATTGCTCAGCCAATACCCACTTTAGAAGCAGACATTAGGGAAACCATTACTATGCTCACCTAGTTGGTGGCCTCCTAGAATAGTAGTCGAGGTCCACAAGCTCCTAATTCTAGCTCCCAAGAGCCCACAACTGCAGACAGGCTCATGGATTTCTTGAGGATAAATGCGCCAGTCTATACAGGATCGAAGGTTGAGGAAGACCCATAGAACTTCATTGATGAGATGTGGAAAGTCCTAAAGGCTATGCATGCGACTAAGGTTAAAGGAGTTGAACTTGCCTCTTATCAGCTTAAGGATATGGCGAACGTCTAGTTTACCCAATGGGAAGATGGTCAAGGTGAGGATGCTGAGCCTACTGAGTGAAGTGAATTTGAAAGTGCTTTCCTCGATCACATCTTTCCCCAAATGTTTAGGGAGGCAAAGATTGAAGAGTTTGTGAACCTAAAGCAAGAGGGGTTGACTGTCAAAGAGTATAGTCTCAAGTTCATTCAGCTATCTAGGTATTCTCCAGAGATGGTCTAGGATATGAGGGCCAGGATGAGAAATTTCGTTAGTCAAGCACGTGAAAAAGGAGTTCAAAGCGACACTATTGATCCCAGACATTGATATCTCTAGGATTATGGTTTATGCACAACAACTGAAGGAGGATGAGAAGAGGGACAAGGAAGAGAATTTGAGAGCCAGTATAGGTAGAATAAGGGAGATAAGTCCTACTTCCAGAAGTGGTCTTCTGGTTATACACCATCCTCAATGAGTACACCCGTCCAATATAGCAGGTATGAAATCTCATTGTTACCAAAATTTCAAAGCTCAGGGTTCTCAATGCCAAGCTAGTGTGACTCAAGGTTAGAATGGAAATCCACCTTGTGGCAAGTGCGACAAACTCCACCTAGGTAAGTGTCGTGAGGGCACAAATGCACTGATAAAAGTAACAAAGCATAGTCCTCCACAACACCCTAGTCGGTATTTATCATAAGGGTACCACTACAGGTACACGCAGCGGAACAAACTGCCTAGATGTGATGGGTCATCAACAGGATCGGGAAGTTACACCAGATGTTGTCACCGGTATGCTTTGAGTCTTTACCTTTGATTGTTATACATTACTTGATCCGGGTACTACTCTATCTTTTGTGACTCCTTATGTGGTTAATAGATTAGGGATTTTTCTAGAGTGCTTCCTTGAACCCTTTGCTATTTCCACTCCTACCGGTGAGTTTATCCTAGCTAAGAGGGTCTACAAAGATTATATAGTATCCATCTATTATAGGGATACTCTGGCTGACTTGATAGAGGTGGAGATAGTTGACTTTAATGTGATTCTTGGCATGGATTGGCTTCATGCTTGTTATGCCTCCATTGATTGTTGGACCCATATTGTCAAATTCCAATTTCCAAATGAATCAGTCCTAGAGTGGAAAGGAAATTTCGTTATGCCTAAGGGCAAGTTTATTTCCTACCTTAGAGCCAGAATCTATTCTCGAAAGGTTGTATCTACCACCTCATGCAAATTAGGACTGATGATATAAAGCTTCCACCCTTTGAGTTAGTCCCAATAGTGAATGAGTTTTCTGAAGTGTTCTCTAAGGATCTGCCTAGTGTCCCTTCTGATAGGGAGATTGGCTTTGGCATTAATGTTTTCCTCGATACCTAACCTATCTCAATTCCACCTTATTGGATGGACCCCGCTGAGTTGAAAGAATTAAAAGAGCAACTGAGAGATTTGTTAGAGAAGGGATTTATTTGACCGAGTGTTTCTCCTTGGGGTGCTCCTGTACTATTCACGCAAAAGATTGATGGGTCTCTCTAGATGTGTATCAATTATAACCAACTGAACAAGGTCACAATAAAGAGTAAATATCCTCTTCCCAAGATAGATAATCTGTTTAACAAACTTTAGGGTGCCTCTTGCTTCTCAAAGATAAACTTCAAATCTTGTTACTTTCAGTTGAAGGTAAGGGAAGTGATATCCCAAAGACAACCTTTAGGACTAGATTTGGCCATTTTGAGATATTGGTCATGTCCTTTGGGTTGACTAATGCACTTGCAGCCTTCATGGACTTGATGAATAGAGTATTCAGATGGTATCTCAATATGTTCGTGATTGTATTTGTCAATTATATTCTGGTGTGTTCTAGAGATGAAGAGAAGCATGCCAATCACCTCAAAATAGTTTTGTAGTTTCTCAAAATAGGCTATATTGTCTCGGGTGATAGTATTCGAGTAGACACTCACAAGATTGAAGCGGTTAAGAATTGGCCCAGATCGATCTCTCTGACTGACATAAGAAGTTTCTTAGGGTTGGCAGGCTACTACTGCAGATTTGTTGAAGGATTTTCTTCCATATCCTCACCATTATCTAAATTGACTCAGAAGAAGGTCAAGTTTCAGTGGCCGGGATGAATGTGAGAAGAGTTTTGAAGAGTTGAAAACAAGGTTGACTACTGGACCAGTGTTGACCATACCTAATGGAACAAAGGATTTTGTGATATATTGTTGTGTCTAGATTTTGATTAGGTTGTGTGCTGATGCAAGGGGGAAAAGTGATAGCCTATGCTTCCAGACAACTTAAGATTCATGAGAGGAACTATCCAACTCATGATCTTGAGTTGGAAGCAGTGGTATTTGCACTTAAGATTTGGCGCCACTATTTGTATAGAGTGCATGTGGATATGTTTACTGACTGTAAAAGTCAAAAGTATGTTTTCAGCCAGAAGGAGCTCAACCTATGGCAGAGGAATGGTTGGAGTTGCTCAAGGACTATGACATGAGCATTCTCTACCACCCAAGTAAACTTAACATTGTTGCTGACGCTCTTAGCAAGTTATCTATGGGTAGCATTGCCCATGTGGATGAAGGAAAGAAAGAATTGGCTTAGAAAGTGCATAGATTGGGCGGATTGGGAGTACAACTTGCAGAGAATGATGAAGGTGGAATTAATGTTCAGAATGGGTCTACGTCATTTCTAGTGGCAGAGGTAAAAGAGAATCAAGATCAAGATCTTGTCCTACTTCAGATGAAGGAAGTTGTCCATAAACAGAAGGTGATGGTTTTCTCCAAAGGGGGATATGATGTGCTGAGATACCAGAGTAGATTATATGTTCCGACTGTTGATGGTGTTCGAGATAGATTCATGGCCAAAGCTCGCAGCTCTAGGTATTTTGTTCATCCTGGCGCTACCAAAATGTACCGTGACTTGAGAGAAGTCTATTGGTGAAGTGGAATGAAGAGGGATATTGTTGAGTTTGTTTTAAGAGTCCAAATCATCAACAGGTCATAGTTGAGCATCAAAGGCCATGTGGATTGGCTCAGAACTTTGAGATTTCCGAATGGAAGTGAGAGATAATTAATATGGACTTTGTCACTTGATTTCCAAGGTCCTGAAAGCAGTATAATTCGATATGGGTGATTATGGATAGGATGACAAAATCAGCTCATAACCTAGCAGTTAAAACCACTGACACTGTAGAAGAGTATGCCAATTGTGCATCCGGGAGATTGCGAGGTTGCATGGAGTTCCCTTGTCTATTATATAAGATAGAGGGCTCAATTCACCTCCTAATTTTAGAGATCTTTTCAAAGGGGATTTGGTGCTAGAGTGAATCTAAGCACTGCTTTTCATCCCTAGATAGATGGCCAAGAACCGCTTACCATTCAGACCTTGGAGGACATGTTAAGAGCTTGTGTCCTTGACTTTAAGAGTAATTGGGATGATTACCTACCATTGATTGAGTTTGCTTATAACAATAGTTATCATGCAAGTATTTAGATGGCTCCTTACAAAGCTTTATATGGGAGGAGATGTAGATCACCTGTTAGGTAGTTTAAAGTTGGTGAAGCAGAATTGATTGGACATGACCTTGTTCACCAATCCAGGAAGAAGGTGAAGGTTATTAGAAAAAGGTTGAAGACTGCACAAAACCTCCAGAAGTCCTACACTTACGTGAGAAGAAGAGATTTAGAGTTTGAGAAGAATGATTGGGTGTATTTGAAGGTGTCATAAATGAAAGGTGTCATGCAGTTTGGTAAGAAGGAAAAGCTAAGTCCTCACTATATTGGTCCATAATAGATTGTGAAGAGGGTTGGAATGTTGTGTATGATTCAGAGTTTCCTTCTAAGTTGTGATTCACCCGGTCTTTCATGTTTCAATGCTGAAGAAATGCTTAAGGAATCCTTCATTGGTAGTTCCCATTGAGAGCACCGGACTGAAGGATAGCTTGTCATATGAAGAGGTTCCAGTTCAGATCCTGGATCATCAGGTTCACAAATTGAGGACCAAAGAGATTGCCTCCGTCAAAGTCCTATGGAGGAATCAATTTGTTGAGGACGCCACCTGGGAAGCTGAGGAATATATGAAAGCCAATATCCAAATCTATTCATGCTCAATGATGAGAAGTCTTAGGTAATGTCCTCACCCTTGATGTGCATTATGTTGTTTATCCTAGAGTTGATGTTTGATTGTCTAGAGAGTCAGACTGATTGAGTGATTGATGAAATGAGAGTCTATCTTTATCCTTTCTTCATTCGAGGAGAGTGATTCCAAGTGAGAGATAATGTTACACTCGATAAAATTACAAAAATACCCCTAGATGAGAGATGCACGTGTAACACGTCTTCCCAAACTTTGATGGAAAATCCAAGGCCAGAAATACGATCAACATGAAAAATTGTGTAGGATAACGATCTTGGTTAATTTTTAGAGCAACCGGATCGAAAGATAATTTTTCAATGCACAAATGCAACTCTAGAAAGAGTGCATGATATATCGGTGTCGCATACTAGTCACAGATTTGCACTTAACTAGAGTTCTAATATTTTTTTTGGAATTAGAAAATCGAGCAAAAAATTCTTGGAAAAAATTGCACAGGTATGCGACAGGTCCGTGTCGCGGACGGTCCCCCGACATGTTTCACCGAAGTTCAAAATTTTAAATCTTTTGAGGAATATTCCAGATATTTTCTCACCCCTTCTAAACTTAATCACGATCAATATAGGTCGTTATTAGTCTGAAAAAGGTTTATAAACTCATTCTAAAGTCTCTTACGCTAAAATTGAGTTAGAGTTTTTGAGAGAAGAAGAGAAGAAAAGCTACGGTTCCAGAGGTTGAGGTCAACTTCTTGTAAAGATTAGTGTCGTCCTTCATTCCAGGTATGTAAGTCCAACCTAAAGCATGAGATTGTTCTCTCATATGCCCCATGATTCCGATGGAATGAGTTATGAAAACATTGTTCATATGAATTGCATATCCTTTGAAAACTTCTATAACATTTAACTTGTTTGCTTGCATTGTATACTTTATGAATTTCTATAAACTTGTTTCTCAAACTAACAAATGATATTGAATTCTTGTGTTGAACATAAGCCCTAGGTGTCATTTACTAAAACTTGCAAGAATGTACTTAGGGGATGAGTCTAAAGCCTTGATAATATGAATATGCATGTGACTGTGATTGTGATTCTAATATGAGAGCACTGATGATGATGTTGATGGAACTTGATGTTCCTGGAGTATTAAATATCATGAAATAAATCCTAAAATAATGATCCTCATCGAAAAGTTGATGGTTGATGTAATGAATTGAGTTAACAATGTCTAATGAGTGTAGTCAGATGATTGATGTCTTATGAGCATGTTGAGTCCTATGAGGAGTTTTGAGCACCAAATTGAGTAAGAGTAAATAATAATTCAAATTCAAAAAATGGCCAGTGTAGGAGAGGATCAAACCATAAAATCGGATGTTTTCTTTGTCCCAAAAGAGGACTTGATGTTATTTATTGTGGATTCACTAATGTGATGTCCTTTACCCCAACAAGGTACTGGATAGATGTGGCAATGATATCTCTTCGTTGTATCATCACCGACTCATATGTGATAGTTGTCCGTTACAGAAACTCCCAAATAGGTTATGATGGTACCCTAATGTGATAACTGAATTCCTTACCTTTTGAGTTGAGTTGATGACTGAGATGAGTTTATGTTTGAGTTGAGTGTCTTTTATGATGTCCTTTTCTTTTCAACTATTTTACATACTCGTACATTTGATGTATTGATGTCCATATGGGCCTGCATCTTTTTATGATATAGAGACAGGTACTAGAGATCATCAACAGGCGCTCCGTTGAAGGTCTATTCTTCCTACAACTGATTGGTGAGCCCTCCCCTGCATTCGGAGGATACCATTTTATATTTCTTATGCTTTGACTTAGTTTCATTTTCAGTTGTGGTAGCCATGTCCTGTCATTGCACCATTCTAGACTCTAGAGGTAGAGGCTTCATAGACTAGAAGACGGTGACATAGATGTTGAGGTCCTTCCTTCCTTGAATTGACTTTTCTTTAAATCTACTATTATGTTACAGTTATTGAGTTTGACTTTGTTGGCCTATGACCCTTATTTATGAGTTAGAAGTAAATTGAGTTGTCCATCATCAAGTCTCTTTTATTCTAATGTCTTTCGCTAATTTAAATGATTGAATGACTGTCATGAGGCCAAGTGTTTTGCTTGGGGACTAGCAATAGTCTCCGAGTGCCGGTCATTCTTAGGGTATGCCCCTGGGGTGTGACATAGAACCTGGACCTGCACCATGTGAAGATGCAGAAATGTAGGGGGTGAGTACCAAAAAAAGGCACCCAGTATACATCATCAACCAACGAAGTGAAATATTATACATATACGAAGCTCAAATATAGAGAGCTGGAGCGAATATAGTAAAGCAAAACTCAGATCAAGGAATAAGCATATCTGGAAAATCACCAAACCCCACTGAACCAACACAAGTGATTTGTAATTAGGGATGGTACTTTCAACCCATATAAGGTTAAAGGAGTCCATTTAACCCATATTTATCTTAATGGATCACTCGTATTTTCTAAATGGGTAAATATGAGCTAATTTATTTTAAGAGCTCATACAAATATGTTCAAAATGGGTAACATATGGGTATCCATATAAACCCATAGATCACCTATTCATAATAAAAAAATTAATTGCATTAAAAGAAAATTTTGTGTGCGTGATTTTGTTTTAAATTTTTCTTGGAAAAATTGGGGGGCGAGAGTAGGGGTAAGGGAATAGAGGTAGGGTGGAAATAGGGGGTGACGAAAAAATTTAATTTTCTTTTTTAAGAAAAAATTTGAGGATGGTGGTAGGGATTCTTGGGGGGAGGGGGAGTAGGATTGAAGTAGGGAGGTAAGGTGAATTATTTTTTATTGAAATTTTCTTTAAAAAATATGAGGTTGGTGGTTGGGGGTCGGGAATCCGATGGGGGTAGGGGGTGGGAGAAAAAAAATTAATTTTTTAAATTTTTCATTAAAAAAAATTGAGAGTGGGAATGAGGGGTTGGGCATTGGGGGGTTAAAAACATTAACTCTTTTTTTTTTTTTTGAATTTTTAAATTTTTCTTTAGAAAATATTTGGGAGGGCGTAGGGGTAGGTACCGAGGTAGGGTGGAAATGGAGGGTCGGGTTGTGAAAACATTTAACTTTCTTTTTTTATTTTAAAAAAATATTTGGGGGTAGGGGGTTTGGTAAGGCTTGGGGATGAAAAAAATTAAATGGTGATAGGGTGGGGTGTAGAGGACGGGTAAGGGGTGAATAGTGTGGGCGAATTTTTCTTGATGTTTTCTAATTTAAAAATTAGGGGTTATAGAGGTGAGGGTAGGGTAGGGATGAGGGTTGGGGGTGGGGTGGGAGTGGATGGTGATAGAGTATGGAAGTAGAAAGAATTTATTTTTTTTATGAAAAAATATTTTTTTAAAAAATAATTATTTGGGAGTAGCATTGGGCGATAGGGGTTGAGCCTTAACAATATAGCTTTAATTTAATTTATTTTTTTGCATTAAGAGATTAAAGTGGGTTAGAATCATTCTTACCCAAACAATATTTGATGAAATTCATATTTACCCATATTTTATATAGATCGATTATGATCCAATCTATTTTGCCTCAATCCATCCAAATCCGATCCAATTCGCCCATTTGCCACCTCTATATGCAATGATACTGACTAATGAATTGCATAGGCCCATACCACAACTATCACTGAAATGAGACATAGCATTGAACGCAAGTGGAAGACCCTAATAGCTATGCATATACGACAACTGGGTTCCCATAAATCCAGAAGGTACACCTGCACACAACCAAGCTACTCGAACTCAATGGAACCCAACTCTCAATATCACAATGTCAAGGGTCAAGCTATACATGATTGTAAAGCCCTAGTATCTAAGCTTGTATTCCCCAGAGCCCCAATGAGCCCATAGGGTACAGTTATGCACGATCGGGGTCTGAATAGGTGTGTGGATCCACAAGTAATCAGCTGGGTCCTTGACTCGAAGTACCACATCTCAATCGGGTCCTCGACCCAAAGTATCATATCATGTCAGGCCGTGACACTCAACCCTGGTGCCTCAATATGCATATATAATGGTACGCATCCCCCATGGAAGAAAGAATCCTCCTAACACAATCGACAAGTTCTCAGACCCACAATGTAACCGATGGGGTCCTCGACCCAAATTACCAAAAAGTGCTCGGCCTTCGGAATCGGTATTTAGGACTTAGAATGCACGTATATGGACATCAGGGCTCGAACCGGGGTGGTTCACTCAAGACTCGAACTCTCGGACGTGTCAACCGGGTCTCACAGCCTAGGGAGTGTCATCCAGCATTGGAGCCTAAGAATAGTCATCCACTTAGCTAGTCTACCTGAATCTGAACCTCTAAAGTCATCCCATGCCTCAAGATAAGAATCGCACAACCCCCACTAATCATAACCATCACAGCTCTCAAATAATAATAGCTAATCCAAGTCTCAGGTAAGAAGAACCAAAGCACAATAGCTAACAACGATATACAAGAGCGCATGTTCCCCCGATAAGTGTAAACCAGGCCTAATAGGGCCAAATATGCCACAATCGAGCCACATATAGATAATGAAAGAAAAACATGGCAACTATAGCTATATCACATGTATCAACAACAACTAAGCCTAACAGAGTCATATCTATATTAGGAATATGTCACAACACGGCATATAATCAATGAACAACCTCATAGCTAGCATATCCTAGTAGCATCAGGCTACAAGCTATGAACTTATATAGAAAAGAGTTAGAAATAATACATACTTTCCGCATGGCACCTGCCTGTACACAACCTTTACTAGGCCTCCTTATAATCGATAATACTAGCCAATACCAAAACTATAGCTAAAATAGACATCAACATAGAGGTACTACCCCACAACATCATATACTACACATACAAAGTTAGATACCATACATATATCACAGCTCAACCTATAGCTAGCACCCTTTTACACATTTTAGCTCAACATGTATATGTTCTAACTCAGTCTAAGGTTTAGGAAAGCCTAGCCTACCTGGTAGATGATTCCTTGCGTTCTGAGTCAGTCCACCTAAGCTTTCCCCCTGAAGCTTCCTAGTACTACTTATCTGTCAAAAATATAGTTCACAAGATTAACACGGTCACACTGGCTATAACATCTTGAAAAACCAGTGAAATGATGTCAATTGAGTCTAAAGTATGGAAAATATGGCCCACACATTAAATTTCAAACCAATTCTCAGAAAATAATTCCCACTTCACCTCGAGTATTCAACCAAAATTTTAGCCCAAAACGGCCCCCAGAAGGCCGAGAAACTGCTAAAAAATGAGATTATATTCTTTATCGAAAAACATTTCTTCCAAAACTTTCTCAGACAAATTTTACAAAAATAACTAAATTTATTAGAATAAAAGCATA
Source organism: Solanum rostratum (assembly GCA_029948455.1). Classification (NCBI taxonomy): domain Eukaryota; kingdom Viridiplantae; phylum Streptophyta; class Magnoliopsida; order Solanales; family Solanaceae; genus Solanum; species Solanum rostratum. The sequence continues at coordinate 22,634,660 of CM057048.1, forward strand.
CCACAATGTTCCTCTTGAAAAGTAGAACAACTGAGACTCAAATTTCACTTAATTCTGTTAAGAATTTGCCGAGATATTGCAATAATAAGTTTCACACTATTTGAGAACATAACCAGTTAAAACAACATTTTTACCTCGAAATATGCAACAAAACCATAGTACAACACCTCTATAGTGTTCCTTGTAAAATCAAGTCACGTAGCCTTTCGAATCATAAAAAATAAAGCTTTAGATCAAGAATTACGTGTGAAGAAGGTGGGGGGAGGGTACAGGGCTATTCGCGAGGTTGACACATGTATATATAGGCCACCGCCTTAGCCTCCACATACGTGGACTATGCTCCATGAATGTGGAGCTTAAAGGATGCCCTTTATCTGTGAACACAGGCATGACTCCGTGAATGCGGTCCTCTGCCCGCTTTCCCTTTTGCAATTGTGCCCAGCCCCTCCGCGAACGTGGAGAGTTATTTTGCTGGTGCTACATCAACAATAGCAAAAACTTCTCTGGGGTATTCCTGAGCCATCCGATATCTGTTTTACGCAAACAAATAGTGCAATCACATGGATTCTAACACTTCAAATCCAATGATGTGGTTGGCATTCCCAATGGAGTACTTTACAGAAAAATGAGGGTCCCACTTCTTTTCTGCTAATTTTGGCTAAAAGAATTGAGGGGGTCAAAATGCAACTGGAAGCCCCTGTCTATCGATCAAGGGTCAATTTAGACTATTCTCAATGTTATAGAGTTGACCACTCGATTAGATTCCCATTTCGAGCATGTTTAGTTAGGTTTTACAGAAACACAATTTTTAGCTTCAAGTTGAACTTGTTTTGTAACTTTTGACCCAAATTCATATCAGGACCCCCAACCCACGGATCAACCACCCTCCTACCCTAAATTGACCATTTTAAAACTGATAAAATTGTTAGAATCCCATTTCGAGGCCTTTTGCTAGGGTTTTATTCGTAATCTTATTTTTACAATTATAACTTCTCGTCAACTTACAAACTCACATAATTCACAATCAATTCAATCCATAACCATCTCAAAAGTCCCGACAGATCACAAAAGGTCCGAGATCACTATACATAAGCTCAAATTAGCAACACAACCATAAAAATACAGAAATGACCCATAGGGTCATTATATTATCCCTCTTGATCATTACCTTGAGTCTTGTTTGATCAGTTGTGGAAATTAATTTTTGGAAATTCTGTGAGTTGAGATTTTTGGTAAGTTTTGAATTTTAAAGGCTTAAGTTGCTAAATTTTAATTTTTGAAGTCTTTTGAAGTTTTGAGTCTCAAAATAGGATTTCATCGACTCCATCTATTTTGAAATGTGAAAATTGATCTAGGAGAATTATTGAAATCAGATTTTGTGTTACATAGACGATTTGAGGTCTTAAGTTGAAGTTTGAGTTAAATTTTTATGAAGGTTTGACTTTGATTAACATTTTGAGTTTAGATGCTTGAATTACATTTTCATCGATTTTGTTGGATTTGGGAGGTGATTTTAGCATTAGAATGAACTTTGGTATAATATTTAGATGTCTTAAGAGTGTTTTAGTATTTTTGATGCTTTTAGTTTTTCCAACTACGACTAATTGGATTCTAGGTCAAGGAGACCTCAGATTTGATCTTTGATAATTCTATTGAGTCTGAAACGCTAAATTTAGTGGGGTTGCATATATAATCTGTATTTACAAAGTTTCAAAAAAACATTAAGAGTTGATTTCGAGCTTTGATGTTGTTGAAACATGTTTATAGTGTTTTGGTGTTCGAGTACCGCTTAAGCGGCACCTTGTCGGTTAAGACACCTTCATAAAAGTGGGATCTCATCGTTAAAGTGAAGGGTCCCTAAGGGTCCGCTTTAGTGGACTAGACCTCGCAAAAGCAAGGGTCCGCTATAGCATCTCCTAGCCGAAATAGTGAGACCCACTTTTTTGTTTATTGTAGCTTAAGTGACCTCTTGGTTGCTTTTGTGATATCTGAGACTTGTTTTTGGAACTGTTTTTGGGTAATAACCCTTATTTGACTTTTTTTAACTTGGGAAGATCGTGAGAAGAGATGTTTGAAGTGATTTACAAGCGTAATTCATTAGGTAAGTGATTTTAACTTTGAACCTTCATTACTCATTCATTACTTCATAATTTCAACCTCCAAATCCTTACTTTGAATTTTAAATTTTAAGAGTTTTTCATGAACATGAATTTTTGATAAATTATAAATTATAAATTGATTTTAATCTTGTTTTTGGAGTAATTTCACTAGTAAATTCTAAATGTTTTAAGCATCATGTTTTGTGTTATTCCTAGTTTTTACCCATAATTTTTCGGGAAGGGATTCTTAAATAATTTTGGGTCCTGTTTCTACAATTGATGATGTTGGTGTTGTTAGTCTTAAAATTTGATTGTCAATTATTATGTGAATTGATTGTGATATTTCAGGTAAAGCAATTGTTTGTTTTATTGAGATAAGTAGATTCTAAACCTTTGTTGAGATTATTAAACCTTGTATTTTCCTCTTACATGTTTGGGAGTATTGGGGAATTGGTATGGGATATAATATTTATGAAATGACCTAATAACCCAAGAATAGGGGTGATAAAATGGCTATTTGAATGTCTATGGTAACATTGATTGTTAATGAGAGGCATGACTATTGATGCTGGTTTAATCGTTGAGAAAATTAAATGATATTGATAAATACATTGTGATGAATTTTGAATGATATTATTTATGAAATTATGGAAGAATCTTGATTATGATTTGAACCAGTTGTTGAATGATATTGACTACTTTGTTGATGATTTTTTTTAATAAAAAATGAACCGACTATTAAAGAATTTGAATGATAATGCTGAACGTATCATTGAAGGACTTAACGATGATGATTGTGATATTGAAATGATAACTTAATTGATTGGCTTGAATGCCACATATATACCTTGTGTGATCTCACGACATACATTTATGTATTATTTGAAAGTGCATATTTGTCTTTATTGAAAGATTGATTGAGTTCTACTTTTTTTATGAAAGCCGATGGAAAATGGTTGTTTAGATTGAGTAAGCTAATGGGTCATGGAGCAGGGGTCTTTATCTACTATTGTTGATTGTTGAGTTATCTTTTGGAAGCCAAGGTCTCTCCTGGTGAGTATAGTGATTGTCGAGGTCTTTTTCGACTGCCAAGATCTTTTCTAGAATGTACATTGATTGCCGAGGTTTTTTTTACAGTGTTCAAGGTCTCTTCCAGCCGATAAATGGTCCATGAGTGGTTTCTATGAACTTCGGTCTAAATTCATCACCCAGTGTGCGTCATAGGACAGACATGTATCATGATTACTTGACATTATATTACATAGGATTGCCCCCTATTTTACACAATACATGTCACACCTTGAGAGGGTACCATAGGTTTGGCCAGCACTCAGAAACTATTGCTTTCTCTAAGAGAACCACTTGGTCTCATCACTCATTCATTTATCAGTGAAAAACTTAATAAAATCAAGAGAAATATTGTGTGCTCTTAAAATCAACATCAATAGAAATAATAATTTTCAGGAACAACCTCAACATAAAAATCCAGACATAGTTTTTGTATAAAAGGGAAATAGTTTAGTATATACTTAGAAAGGGGACATCTCCAATCTACTCCATCTATGTCTATGAATCCTCTAATACTATTAAGACTGTGCCAATGACATGTCCATGGCTACCACAAAAGAATTAAAGCACTCAACTCAAAGAAAATGAATAAACGAAATAGTTCCTCCGAGTGCAAGGAAGTCTCACCAAAACTTTGAGAAAGCTTAAAACCTTCAAGGTTTGCCTGCTGAGGATTTTTAACACCCATATATGCATCATGAAAAGACGTAGCACCAAATGAAGTTAGTATGTGAAATGTACGGTATGTAAAATGGTTATACATTAAGGACTTACATCAAGATACTCAACTCAGAACTCATCTTAGCATCGATATTATATGTAAGGTTGAAAATAACAATGCTTTCATCATTTGAAAGTATGAGTATGCAACATCATGAAAATAATATATTTACTCATTAGGGAGTTTCTTTAACCAACAACCATCACTTATGAGTTTGTGATGATATAATGAAGCGATGTCATTGCCACATCCATCTAGTACCATGTCAGGGTAAAAGACATCACATCAATATTTCTTAATATCAAAGTCCTCTTTTGAGACAAGAGAGACATGGCCTCTATCCTACATTCACAATGTAGTTTATGGGGTTTGAGCTAATTATATTTTTATCCAATTCGGTGCTCAATAATACTCCAAAAACCTATGCTCATATCATCATCTCATCTTGTCTCATTTGACTTTAATTTTATAAACATCAAACTTGTCGTAGATCATCACCATCATCATCATCATCGTCTTTCATCAATCTTTATACTTTAAAACATCATTTACATCATCATCAAAATAATCTATCTTTATTATTTTAAAAGTATGAATTCACTAACTTTAAAAGTGAAATTACAAAAATACCCTTATAAATCTAAGCACCCTATTTCTAATTATAAATTCAAAAAATACACAGGGTATTCACACCCAAAAGATGCTGCACTTAGCATCAACCTCCAAAGAGATGCCAATATTTCTAACATTGCTTACGTAAAGAACCTTCATGCACGTGTTTTTTGGAAACCACAAAGACATATTTGGTCCTTAGATTTCCTCTTTGCCATCCTTTCTAAATGTTTTTCCCTTCACATTTCTTCTCTTTATATTTTGGCGTTTTTAATTTCAAGTTTTAGTGATTGTTCTCCTATGTTCTCCAGATGGGATATTTTCGAATTAGTTGATTTTGGTATTTTGGCATTTAAATTTATTTTTAGGTAATTTTTTTTTTGTTGCATAAATTAGATACACGGAAAAAGGCAAGCAGATGAGAAAAAAAGATATATATATATATCATATCTTGAGATATTATCCTTTGCTAGAGAAATTATTGGGTAATTTTTTTCTCTATCCTATTTTACATTGATTATTCCTTGATAAGGGTATATCAAAAATATTCTCTCTCTCCCTCTAATGTATATACATGGTTAAATTCTAAAATAAAAATAGAATAAAAATTTACAAGACTGAACAGGAATAAAATTATCTCTTAAATGAAAAAGAGAATAAAAATTTACAAGACTGAACACAAATAAAATTATCTCTTAAATGAAAATATAATAATACAATCGAAGACAAATAAAGGAATTAAGAAAATATGCATGTAGAGTGAATCTATGTACATAGTCGAAAAAACTAGTGGTAAGAAGAGATTTTGTTTTATGCATTTATTATGTGGGCAATTTGAAAAGAAATCTCATGAGTAAAAAAGAAATGTACTTATCTTAAATTTATGTGGGTACATTTTGCTATATTTTGTTTTAACAAGATGTAATATATTTGATTTCTACCCATGAAGTTATAAACACGAGTAAATTCACGTATTTTTGCAAGTAATAGGATGAATCTTTTACATTTTCAAACTCATAACTTTAAGTTGAGATCAATTATTAATTGACTTGATGATAAGACAAAACATTTTTCATATAGCTCTTTTATTGCAACTTATTTTATATCGATTTAAAGTTAGAATAAACAATTATTTTGACGATCAATTAACTTAGTAGATATATCTATAATTTGATAATGCTTTTACCTTACTGTACTCTAGATGCTTCATGAATTAAAAACTTAATGTATCAAGTATGCCAACTTGGTGAATTTTTTTTTTATTTACAATGACAATAAGGAAGCCCCATTTCTGTTGGACCATTCTAGTTTATTACAATTTTTTTAATTTGGAGATGAAGCATTAATAGACCAACAGGAATCGAACATGTCAAGATTTTAGTACAGTTCTACTAAAACATTAATAGTCTTGCAAGTATTTCAAACTCTATAAATACAAAGATGATAGCATTCTGAAGAAGCCTTGAGAAATAAAACCTCAAGATTTCAAGAGAAGATGAAGTTTGATGAGTGTATGTGATCATCGAATAGGTTTTCTTAAATGGGACGTAAAAATTGATGGCAATGCTTGAAAAATAATGTTTGGAGAACTATGGATGAAATATCATTAAGGACAATTATTGCAAATGATGCTATTAAACAAGGGACTCACAATAGCTTACGATGAGCCATTTTTGAATGATGCATAAAATTGATAACGAATATCAGATATATTTATTTTTGAACAATTAAGATACATAATTGTATTTGATGTGAAGGAATTGTTGGTTAAAATGAAGTTTGTGATTGATATTTCATCCATGCCTTTTTACGTAGAAATAATATCACTTGGGGTTCCATGTTGATTCTCTATGCATAAAAAACATTATAGAGAAGTGTTGGCAAAATATGTTTCTTAATATAAAAATAGGAGACAAAGTTCTTTACTACATATTTCATATGCACGTGAAATGCTATCTTATGAATTTGTGAATGTTAAATTACTATTTTACTGTTTTATCAAATTTCAATTTAATTTAGTGCACTGGCAATTTGGAGATTGCAATGTTAACCAACAATTTGGCAATCATGGCCTCTTCCTTTTTCACAAGCATCACCTCTGCTGCCTCCTACACCAACGTAAATACACACAAGTTGAGCACGTGGGTCCGATATGGGTGGTCTCAATCGTCTCCGCCAGAAATACACATTGGACAACTTCATTGAAGTTCTCACTATGTATCTGCATACACATTACCAATGCTGTTGAAAAAATGTGACCCCCTATAATTAAAGGTTGTAAAATCCGGTCCTTTATGCGCACAACTCCATCAAAAATGACTTTTATTTTCTTTTTATAAAACTTCAATATTTGTTAATAAAGTTTTGGCTCAAGTGTAAAAATGGAGATGGAGAAGAGGCCAAATTATAGAATTTTGATCTTTTTTGAATTACAATTTGCTGAATTAACATAATTTAGCTTTTCAAATTATTACCAACACTTGTTAAATTATTAGATTTGTGTTTTTTCTGTACCACTTTTGCTGAACTTTTGATTTGTTCATCCTTCCACCACCACAGCTCTCTTTCCTCCTTTGGGTAAATATACAAGCTCTTCGTTTGTCAAGGATTTGAAGTTTATCTTTACGTGTACTTTGTGTTGGCCATTAATATGTAGTACTATCAAGTAGTACTTGTGAACAATTTTTGTTTAAATATTATATTTGTGATTGTAAATATTGTGTTTGTAATTGTTGGTTTCACAATGAAGTAAAACAAGTATGAAAAAGAAAGAAACATAATAACTTTAAATTTTTTGAGAAAACCACAACATAAATCCTAGAATAGAAATCATATAGAGATAAATTGTCTGATTTGGTAAAAGGACGAGCCAAGTGGTAAGTTATGAAAAGGTTGGATAATTTCTGTGAAAGCCAAGTACATTCAGTTTTCTAACAATTCATATGTAAGATGTGGTATCCTATACAAAGATGAAGTAAAATCTCATTCACATAGTCCCTGAGAACTACATGATGTAGATACTTCATGGGAGTTGACTTGGAATGCCAAAATAGAATTTTGCCATCTGTCACTGAACTACTGCAGTCAGCTAGCATAAATCAAATTTCAGTTTATTTAAATTGTCTAGCTTTATATCAACAATTGAACTTTGTAGTTCAAAGCTGACCCTATTAAGCATGTTACAGGATAATTTTGTAATTCCAAAATTGAAACATGTTGCTGTGAAAAGTGGACTTCATGAATAGATACTCAAGGTAGTATAGCAAAATTACTCGATAAGTTTAGTAAGGTAGTCAATTAATAAGGCATAATTGAGTATAATTTACAAACTTATATTTGATGAGCCAAATTGATGCGGTAGAGTATCGTGAAATGATGTTTAACTTATATCACTATTGCAGATCCAATAGATTGAAGAAATAAAGTATGCACAAAATTTTACAGATAAATAATGCCAAATAGAGTATGAAAACTATTTTACAACTATATTATGACAAATATGGTATGAATATTATTTCAACGTGAATTGAATTTCAAGACTAAACAAACAAGTGCAATAATCTAGTCTTGCTTAAAACATAATTTAACTAAATGCTCAATTTTCATTAAACTCATTTAAAACATGCATTGCCTTATGTTAAATAAATTCCTTATTTTATATATTAGAAAGCATTTATCTCAACATCAACTTATGCGTGGGACATCATGATCATTGACTCAATTAGAATTCATGCAAAGAATGCATGAATATGCATCATAGTTATCTACTCAACTCATGAACATCATTAGTACACAATTAAAAGTAAGAAAATTGAAAATGACACTTATGAACTCAAAGCTCAACTCAAGAATTAGGGAAAAACTCAACTCGAACTCAATTACGATGAATTTATATTGAGCAATTGGAAGAACTCAGTCCAATAGTGTCAATAGCCTTACATACCTGAAATCCGTAGGTTACAGTTAAAACTCGAAGAACATTGGTTTGAATGCTTGAACTATAGCCCTTAGTCTACTCTCGAATCCATTCTCTCAAATAATCTAAGTGTTAAAAAGCAAAAAATGATCCTGGGATACTAATAAGGGGATCAAAGTAACCCCAAAATGTTAGGGTTTTAACTAGAAAGGGATGGGAAAAGACAAAATAGTCCCCTATTAAAATTGTCAGACTGAACCATGAGACCCAATCTACAGGTCATCGTCCTATCTACGGGCCATAGATGGCCCTTCAGAAAAGTCTGGAATTCTTTAGGGCATGGTCTACGACCAAGCATCTATGGGTCGTAGACCCATTGAAGGGTCATGGATAGGCTTCATCCTATTGAAGGGTCAAGATCTAAAGACTATGTTTCTAGACTAGGGAACCATGAGACTTATTCTAACAACTTGTTTGGATGGTGGTTTCCGTGGTTTCATAATGTATGGTACTGTATGGTATGGTATGGTATCGTACAGTACAATACCATACAATGTTTGGATAGACTGTATGGGTTGCTACTGTTTAATGATAATTTGTTGTTTGATTTGATTGTATGGTACTGTATCGTAACTTATAAATTTACAAAAATGTCCTTAATTAGTATAAATATTAAATTTATCAATATTTTTTTATAATTTTTTTTTAAAAAAAAATACATAGAATCAAGTAGGGAAACATACAAGCTAATATATCTTAAACCATACAAACAACGTAAGAAAAAGAAAAAGTAAGAACTTTTTTTTAAAAAAAAAACTCAAAAAATAGGTTAAAACGTGAAAGAAAAAATGGAGGTGAAAAAAAAGTTTCAAAAGTCGATGCGGAGAAAAATAAGTAATAGAAAAACAATACATATATTAAGGTAAAGTTTAATAAAGAATAAAGGATAAATTAGAACTATTTAGATTTGAATAAGGGTATAATTGGAAAAAAAATAAGGAAACCATGGGATACCACCAAATTGGTGGTTTCAAAAAGTGTGGGGTTTCATGGTTACAGAACCATGAAACTAAACCATACCATACCATATAATTAATGAAACAATCAAAACAAACATCGTTCTCTTAGTAACCATACCATACCATATCATGAAAAACTACCATCCAAACAAGTTGTAAGGGTCCTAGACCTTGCTCGTGGATCAGTCAACACTTAGAAGAAGAATTTCATAAGATTTCATGACTTGGGTTTGATAAACCCTTTTTTACAACTAGTAGTAGGAATTATGGGTCGTAGACCCACACGTAGACTCAACTTGACTCAATTTTTCACCAAGTGTTAAGATGATCTACGAGACCTCTATATGTGGTCCGTAAATTAATTTATGGGCCATAGATGCAACTTGTAGATGCCCATCTAATGCAGAACCAGACTCAATCCTTGGACTTCCTGGATTTATCTGAGTTAGAATAATTTAAGAGAGTGTAACAATATCTTCCCATGGAATTATTCATCCCTAAATAAAGATGAATTTGGAAGACATCAAGTAAGAATATTATCAAGACATCAAATACTCAAACATCACTAAGACAATCAAATACCAAACTCAAGAATACACATCGACTCAAAGTAGGAAAAAAGAATGTTACCTTGAACGTCTTCATTATTAGAAGGCGCGAATAGATAAGAGTAGTTTGACTTTATATCCTCTTCAGCTTCACGTGTAGCTTCTTTAACAAACTGATTTCTCCACAAGAGTTTGACTGACGCGACCTCTTTAGTTCTAAGCTTGCGAACCTAATGATCAAGGATTTGGACAGAAATCTCATCATAGGGAAAACTATCCTTTTCTCCAACACTCTCAACAGGAATGACCAATGAGGGATCTCCCAAACACTTCTTCAACATCAAAATATGAAACACAAGATGAATAGCCACTAACTCTAGGGGCAACTCTAACTCATAAGCCAAACTTCCCACTCTCTTCATAATCTGGTAAGGACCAATGTGGCGAGGAGTCAACTTACCCTTCTTCCTAGATCTCATTACCCCCTTCATAGGTAAAACCTTCAAATATATCCAATTATTCACCTCAAACTTTAAATCTCTTAACCTAACATTAGTGAAGGGCTTTTGGCGATTATGAGTAGTCCTTAACTTCTCTTGGATAATTTTCACCTTCCCATGGCTTATTGAACTATGTTTGGTTCAATCAACTCAACTTTCCCAACTTTAAACCAACCAATTGGTAATCTGCATCTCCTCTATAAAAGGCCTCATAAGGGCCATCTGTATACTCGAGTGAAAATTGTTGTTATAAGTAAACTCAATAAGAGGAAAGTAGTCATACCAATCACCTTTGAAATTGATGACATAGGCTCTCAACATGTCCTCCAAAGTCTAAATTGTGTGCGTTGCCTGGCCATCTATCTAAGGATGGAACGTTATGCTAAGTTTACCGTTGAACCTAACACTTTCAGAAAGACTTCCAAAACCGAGTAGTAAATTGGGAAAGGAACTCCATGAAGTTTGATAACTTCTCAAATGTACAATTAAGCATACTCCTCTACAGTGTTAGTAGTCTTAACTGGTAAGAAATAAGCTGATTTGGTCATCCTATCCACAATGATCCAAGTTGAATCATGTTGTTTGCGCGATCTTGATAAGCCTGTAATAAAGTCCATGTTAATCATCTCCCAGTTTCATTCTAAGATCTCTATATTTTGAGACACACCACATGGCCTTTTATTCTCAACCTTGACTTGTTAGCAATTTGGGTATTTTGAGACATAGTTTGGAATATCCCTCTTTATACCACTCCACCAAGGGATATCTCTCTTGTCATGATACATCTTAGTAAAACCTGGATGGATAGAATATCTAGAATTATGAGCCTCTACCATGATATTTTCTTAAATACCATCAACACTCGGAGCACATAATTTGCCTTGATAACTCAAAACACCATCTCTCCCTTTAGTGAAAATCATCACCTTCTGCTTATGCACATCTTCTTTTAAAGCAGGATATGACCTTTGTCTTGTTTTTCTTTCACTTCAGCTACAAAAGATGATTCTGCCCTATTTTGCAAAATCACACCACCTTCACTAGAGTCAACAAGTTGAACTCTTAATTGTGCAAGTCCATGCACATTCTTTGCTAACTTCTCCCCTCTCTTTTTCAACATGGGAAGTACTCCCTATAGATAACTTGTTAAGAGCATCAGCAACCACATTAGCTTTACTTAGGTGGTAAAGAATGCTCATATCATAATTCTTGAGAAATTCAAGTCATCTTTTCTGCCTCACATACTATAAATTCTTATGAACAGTGAACACATCAACATACACTCCATACAAATAATGACGCCAAATCTTAATAGCAAACACTACGACTGCCAACTCAAGGTCGTGAGTTGGGTAATTTCTTTCATGAGCCGTAGCAAACTCAAGGTCATGACTTGAATAATTTCCTTCATGAACAATAAGCTTCCTGGAAGCACAAGCAATAAATTTACCCCTCTGCATCAATACACAACCCAATCTAACTCTAGAAGCATCACAATAGATTATAAAACCATCTATTTTCTCAAGTAGAGACAATACTAGTGCAGTAGTTAATCTCGTTTTCAAATCTTAGAAGCTCTTCACACATGCATCTAACTATCAAAACTTAGCCTTTTCGGAGTCAACATAGTCAATGGGAATGACATGTGTGAAAATCCTTCCACAAATCTTCTGTAGTAATTAGACAAATTCAAGAAACTTCTTATGTTAGTAGGGAGGTAGGTCTGGGCAAGTTCTTTACTACCTCAATCTTCTAAGTATCAACTTTAATACTATCACCTGATATAATATAGTCTAAGAATGCGACAGATGCAATCTATAACTCACATTTCGAGAACTTTGCATATAACTCCCTATCTTTGAGAATTTGAAGAACAATTATAAGATGATTGGCATGCTTATCCTCACTTTTGGAGTAGACCAATATGTTATTAATAAAAACAATCACGAACATGTCTAGGCATGAATTAAGTACATGGTTCATGAGATCCATTAAAGCCACAAGAGCATTGGTCAAGTCAAAAAGCATAACAAGTAACTCAAAATGACCATAATGGGTTCAAAAGGTTGTTTTCGAGATGTGACATTCTCTCACTTTCAACTGATCAAAGCCAGATGTAAGGTCTATCTTAGAGAAGCAAGTGGAACCTTGGAGTTGGTCAAACAAATGATCTATCTTGAGAATAAGATACTTATTCCTTATGATGGCTTTGTTATACTGACGGTAATCGATACACATCCTAAAGAAACCCTCTCTTTTGCACGAACAGGACATAAGCACTTCAAAGTGAGTCACTCATCCTAATGAATCCCTTATCTAAGAGATCTTTCAGTTGTTACTTCAACTCTTTTAACTCAGTAGGAGCCATTCTATATAGCAAAATAGAGATAGGCTTCATATTAGAAATAACATCAATCCCAAAGTTGATCTCTCTGTCAGGAAGAACTCCACGCAAATCCTTAGGAAAGACTTCAAGGAACTCATTCACAACAGGAACTGACTCAAGGGATGGAGTCTCATTGTTTATATCTTTGACTAAGACTATATAATAGATACATCCTTTGGAAATCAATCATCTGGCCTTAAGATAAGAAATAACTTTATCCTTAGGCACTACCATACTATCCTTCTACTCATTAATCGGTATATTCAAAAGCTGAAACTCGACAATCAGGGTTCTACAATCAACTAAGGCATAACAAACATAAAGCCAGTCCATGCCAAGAATAATATCAAATTCAACCATGTCTAACTCAACTAAGTCACCATTAGTTACCCATGGTATCTTTGTGATAGATGGATACAGTACAATCTTTATAGACTCTCTCAGCTTGGATAGACTCACCAATAAGAGTAGAGATACGAACGAGATCAAGAAGACACTTAGGAAGGATCGTAAACTTATTGAGCAAGTAAAGAGTCACAAAAGACAACGTCGCAGCTCGATCAAGTAATTTAAATACATCAAAAGAAAAGACTCAAGGAATATCAGTAACAACATTAGGTGAGTTCCCTTGGTCTATGAGACTACCCATATCATACAGATGGTTTATTCCCCCACCCGTATGTCACGATCCACGCCCGGGGCCTAGTTGTAATACAACGAATGAGGTATCCAAAGGCACCTCATCCAAGCCTCTTACCATTCACAGGTATTTGAACATAATAAAGCAAATTTAAAATATAAAATGGGATTAAGGGGCATTCAACGTAAAACCCGTAAAAGAGAATTAACATAAGGTTTCATACAATTCATCCAAACATACCATTTAGATAAAAGACTTGGCTTGGGATAAGGCATGTTCAAAGCTTACCCTCAAGTATATGTAGCAAAAGTGAATACAACATAGAAAGTAAAAGTGTCAAAAGTATAAGCTTGAATAAAAGTGGATGTTGTCCCCAAACTAGAGGACTCACCAAAACTACTAGTTTTCAATTGCCAAAGGTCTAGCCATATGCCGGAGGAGTAAAAATGATGGTCCCTACATGGTGATATCATGTAGGAAAAATATGCATTAGTGATTTGGAATATACTAAGTATGTGAGATGCAATGCAACATATGAAATTGTGATGTCATCATACATGTAATTGTAATGTCATCAAACGTAATATGCATAGTTACAATAAAAGAGTAAAGCTCAACATGTAATAATTGATCAATGCATCATGTGAAACATGCTTTGAAATAACATAAATTATATATATAATTATATATATATATATATATATATATATATGTATGTATATATGTATATATACATACATATATACATATATATATATATATGTATATATGTGTGTATATATATATATGTATATATATAATACTATGTTGGGGATCGTAAATCACATTTAAGAGCATGCGAGCTACTACATGAAATCCAACATAACCCCTACGTTGGCATGGGGAATCTACTTTCTAGGTAGAACTCCATCAACTTATGCATGATATCTTAACTTTAACTTTTCTATTATGCATTTACTAGCCTTATCCTACAAGGGCTCATATAGTGGCACATAGTTAATAAAATAAGAGGTTGATACTAAGATTTTCTTACCGAACTCCACCTTAATGCCCCATTTGATGCTAAGTAAAGTCCCATGAAATACTTTATAATATTATCATAATCATGCATTCATAAACTTGAGAACATAAATATTATCATAATTGGAGTAACTCATTAACTTAGAAATCCATTCAAGTGAGAATTGTCCTTTCACATGAGGATCCGTATTTGGTGAGAATTACCTTTTCATCATCTTAAACAACAAAAAAGGGAATCATGAAGACTTTATAAATTTTCATTAACTTACATGAACATTACTTAGAAGGCCCTTATCATTCATAATATACTTCATCTTAGAATTTATCTTTAAACTTAGTGGGCTCGTGCAAGTAAACTTGCAAACAAGAAAATTTAAGAGTATTAAGCAATAACATGATGTAATTTATCAAATAAATAATCATTATAAAACATAGATATCATAGTATCAATATACCTCGTGTAATTGAAAATATATAATAACTTTATCATTTAAAAATAACTCATGAAACCCATGAATTCCTATAACTCGAAGAAAAGGTAAAATAGGAAATTATTAGACTTTTCGGATGGAAGAGATCCACAAATCAAATCCACGTCTCGGATGGAAAAGCCTCAGAAAAGATGTGGAGCTTGAAGGAAGAGGCTTGATGAAAACCTAGCTTTTCTTCTTCTTTGCCTTGGGAGAACCTTTACCTTAAAAAAATTGAGAGGATTTGGATAGGAATGAATGAGAGTGTTTGGTAGGGTTAGGGACCTATATGGGTAGATTTAGGCTCTAAAACGATGTAATATTAGGCTTAGGATATGGGGAAAGGTCAAAAATACCCTTCATTACAGTATGTCAGACCCAAATTATGACTACCATCTATGGGTCATAGAATGGACCATGAGTTGTAAGTAGGGGGCCCCATCTTGGTTACATTTTGAATCCTCAGAAATAGTCTCTAAAACTCAATCCACGAGCTCATTTTATGACACGTAGATTGGTTTATGGGTTGTAGACCCTTTAATAAAATATCTCAACACTTAGAAAATTTTCAAATTCAGGACCCCAAACTATGGCCCTTTTTACTACCCATAAAAGCAACCATGACTCATCCTGTTTGTTCATAGTTCATGACTCAGAAACCCAACTCAGACCATCTCAAACCTTTTTCTATAAATAGCCATTTATGATTTGTAGTTCCATTTATGGACCGTAAACACCCCTAGATGATTGCCCCCTTATTGAGCTAAAATTTCCACCCTGCATACCCAATCTATGAGCCTTGTGTACGACTCATGGTATGAACCACGAGCCACAAATAAGGCTCGTACATTGGCCTAAAATTTTCAATTCAACAATTTTCTGTATTTTTCGACTTTCATAGTTACGAGGCTATCAGGACCCAAGCCTAGGGCCTAGGCATAACACAACAAATAGGGAACTCGAAAGGACCCCAATCAAGCCTCTTAAGCATACATGGCACATCCTTGGTTGCGGAAGTATAATTAAACAATAAGCACATAAATCTAGGGGAAATGAGACTTTGGACTCAAGCTATGCGGATGTTACAAGGAAGTAAGTTAGATTGGGCATATAGTAAATAATATCTAAGGGGTAGGTAAGTATGACTCACGCAATGGAGAGAAATAAGGACTTAGGACTTCCATCTCAACAAATACAACAATCATCGAACATAGAAAGGAGTAAGGGACTAAGGGAAATCTTTCATAAATATGTAAGCATAATAGGAGTCGAGCTCACAATATACATATCCAACAACACATCTAACAAAAAGTGAAACGGGGGCCAAAACATCTCTCTAGATCACCCTCGAAAGATAAATATTCATAAATAGATAAATCTTAATAAAGCATGAAGGTAAGTGGATATGTCCTTGGAATGGAGGACTCACCAATAACAATGTTCAACTGAACTACCTAGCCATATGGAGGGGGACGATGAGTAGAAGCTCCAGTCCCTATATGGTTAGATCATGTAGGAAAAAGTATGCGTTAGTACTTGAAATCTCCTAAGTATACGGGGTGCAATGCAGCAAGAAACGTAAGTCAGAATTAAACAATATGCATAATCTTAATCAACAAATATAGGCTCAATATGACATGAATGATAACTGCTTAGTTAACCATGCATGAATAATCATCAAATCACATAACACAATATTCGTAGTGGGAAGGGATCGTAATCGACTTGTAAGATTAAGCGAGCTACTACTTGAAATCTCGATGTTCACTTCACACGGACAAGGAGTGGTCTACTTTTTCAAGGTAAACCAAACACTCACCTTATGGAAACTTCCCCATTATGAAAAGTGATTTAGAAACACCTTACGAGAACACCATCCTTTTTGGATAATATATGATAAGAGCCATATGGGAACACCACCCTTTTCAGAGATCAAATAGCATGTACTTTATGGGAACCTCACCTTTTTTGGACATGCAACAAGAGCTATATGGATCCATAAGCTAATTCACAAATCTATGGTGGCAATATAGTTAAGGGACAATGGTTATCTACCAAGGTCCTTCCGGTGCTAGGTCACAATTCCCAAGGAATACTCAAATCATACTCATAATTATAATATGCAAAGCCTCATAATATCATAATTTCATCATAGAGTATCTCTTCAAAACGAAAGCTTCATAATATCAAGATAGGGCTTCATATCATTCATATATTTTACAATGTTCTCATTTCTCATAGCATGCATAATAGCCTTTCAAAATTCATAACATTCATAATTTACATGCCTTGCCATAAGACCTTCATCAACACAAGAAACTCGGTACACAACTTTAGTTAAACATGGTGGGTTATGCATAGATGCTCAAAATTATGCAAAAATTAAGATTTAGGATATGAAGAGAGTAAACAAGGTCCTTTTGAAATCATTCAAAGTAACCCGCCATAACAAAGTAAAGCTTAGTTAAGGCTTCCCTAACCCTCATAAAAATCCATAAATTTCACATGGCATTTCAATACAATATAGTGTACAAAGGTATAATACCATAAATTACTTCATAATATCATCATATAAAAGAGTTCATAAAACTTTCATAAATTTTCATGACTTGAAAATAGACGAGGAAGAGGAATGGTTGAGCTTTGTGGAAGAAAGGTCTCCACAAATCAAAACTCACATACCTTGGTGTGATTTAATGGATGAAATCTGATTTATAAGTGAGGAAACCGAAACCCTAGCTTGGACTCTTCTATTGAAGGCCTTAAAGAATTTGGGAGTTTTTGATAATGAAAGAGAATAGGATAGTTTATGGTTGTATAAGGCTGATTGGCTTAATTGGGGGCTAAAATGACCTAGCTTTAGAATTAGAATATTAGGAAACGTCAATTTTCCCCTTCTAAGGATCTGCTGGACAGTACCACGAGACCCCAATTAGGGGTCGTGACAATGGGTCTCATCTAGTAATATTTTGGACCCTTAGAAACTTTATTTGAAATTCAAGCCGTTCATTTTGGACCCTTAGAAACTTTATTTGAAATTCAAGCCACGACACAACTTATGGCCCATAAATCAATGTACAAGCCATGCTGGTAACTCATACTCCAAACTTCAGAAAACCATTTTTCTACCAAGTCTACCCTCTATTTCACGAGCACAATTTAAAGCCTGTGGAACAACTTACGTCTCGTAGTCACCTTCGTTGAAGCCACTAGTACTTAGAAAATTCCAGAATTCATCTCTTAGGAGCTTTTACACCTTCCAACATGTGGGGTCTTACAGAGGCCTTACACCGTACCTGAAGTAGAATCTCTCTTATTACCTCTATTCTCTGATGATGTAGAAGAAAATTAAGCTCTACTACCTCTATCACCCTATCAGCTCATAGGGCACTCATTCTGAAAGTGACTAGTCTGTTTGTATCTACAGTAAGCATTTGTGCCCTTATGACACTCGCCTAAATAGAGATTCCCATATCGACCAACTGATGGCTTTTCTTTGGAACCTTAAGCCACACTTCTTTGGGACTAAGAACCCTAACCTCATAATTTTTGGTGACTCTATGACTCCTAATCATACCTTTTTGAGGTCAAAATGCACTCACTAGTAAGGTCCATAACTAGAAGATCTCTTCTGAAAGAAAGATGCATTGCCCTTCCTATGCTTTTGCCCATTCTTCTACTCAACAGACAACCTTCTTGCTTAAGTACTCCTTTTAGTCCTTTTTCTTGTCTTCCTTAATCTGCTGAGCATACACCATAAGTCTAGAAATATCCATGTAGAAATTAATAAAGATGTGTTACATTCTTTCTTCACATGTTTTCCCAAGCCAAAGACAAATTTCCTTATCATAGACCTCATATCTAGTACCATCCCTGAAGCATACTTAGACAAATGGATGAACTTCAAGTTATACTCCCTCACTATCATCCCCTCTTGCTTGAGGTTTAGCTCCTGGGGAAAGATGTGATCAAGAAAGGCTTTTTAAAACTTATCATAAACTGTAGGTTCAGTGTCCTCGCGATGATTTTCCTTCCATTAGTCATACCACACATTTACAACATCCTTGAGATGATAAGAAACCGATTCAACACCTTCAATCTCAATAGCATGCATCGTCTTTAAAATATTCCACATATCATAAATGATATTTGAGGATCTTCATCAACCTTTGAAACCTATAAAAACTAGTGGATTCATCCTTAGAAAATCTCAAATCTTAGTGGCAGTAAGTTACTTTTGTGAACTAGATCTAGGAGCTGATGAACTTTGGCTACCATTATGAGTTGTCACTAACTAAGTGAGAATTGCAGTAGCTCCTCTAAAATTAGCCTCGGAAGCAGGAGCAAGCTGGGTAGTGGGTACTCATGTAAGTCTAGTAGGGTCTGCAATATTTTTCTAAGGGACTTACCAGGTCCCATTTTCACTCACATTCCCAGCCTCAACTGCACGTGCCCTTATCCTAGTCTGAACTCCAGTAGTAGCAGGGATGTTAACTGGTGGTACCTTAATAGTTTAGGCCGGTAAACTATCATGACCCAGACCTAGGGCCTAGGAGTGACATGCCGAATGGGAACCCAGATTCCCAAATAATCCTCATAGCATCCATATACACATCATCAATTTAGAAATGCATAATTAAATGACAAACACATAATTCTAAGGGAAACAGGGATTTGGTCTCAAGCAATAGGGTTGTCATAGGGAAAGGGATTTGCATGAAGTCACATAACACACATAAACTAAGGGGTAGGTAAGCATGACTTATGCTATAGGTATAGAAGGGACTTAGGACTTTCAACATTTTCACATCTCATCATAATCACATCATAGCATCAACCTCATGAGATAGACATAAACATAGCCTCGTTAAGTAAGAAGCATCACTTATAACAAGCCCGTACATAGAGTTTATGTGATATCCAACAATGCCTATATATCATAGAATAGGACAGGGGCCAAGACATGTCCCAAGCTCACCCTCAAAGTAAAGTCATAAGAAAATATAACATAATAGGTAGATAGAAGGTGGGTCTTGTCCTTGAGTAAATAACTCACCACTAGGAAGCTCATAATCTAATCTAACCGTTGAGAGGTGGATGAAGATAGTATTTGTTCCCTACATGGTTAGATCATGTAGGAAAAAGTATGCATTTGTACGTTTGAATGTACTAAGTATGCAGGCATGTAAATGCTTATGAACGTATAAACCTGCAATTCAATGTTAGATGACAAGGGCACATATATATAGAAGAAAATATATAAGAAAGAATAATATATCAATATACCATGAAATCCATGATACTTGAATACCATAATACTTCAACATACAGGGATGTGACCGTAACCAACAATAAGATCAAGTGAGCTACTACTTGGAATTCCAAAGTTCATCCTATAACGGAGAAAAAGGGAGATCTACTTGCCAAAATTAGACCATGCTTCTCCATACGAGCCTCCCATTTTAGAGAAAGTAACTTTACCTTATGGGCCTCCCATTTTGTTTAGGATTTTACATGAGCATAACATAATCATCCACAAAGGGCATAAACATAAATCTATGTTTGACATATAGTTATGAGAAAGTAGGATTTATATAAAAACCTTTATGGATAGTCCCCCTCCTCAATCTCATTAGGTGCTAAGTCATTATTCCATAAGAATACATACATATATATATATATATATATATATATATATATATATATATATATATATATATATATATATATATATATATATATATATATATATATATATATATATATATATATACGTGCTTAAAATAGGACAATAAGTCTTTCTATTTATCATCATATATACTTGGGCTTAAAAATCAAATCATACATCAATACACGAATACATGCATAGGAGTAGTTGTTTCATACTTGTACATGTTAAAAACCATATCATAGACATTATGTGATCACATGTCATATCATAACCATACTTTCTTGGAATCATAGTCATAACCTGTAAGACCTCGCCTATGGGGAGTATGAAAGGTGCAAGAAAGTAAGCTTTGGAAAATCTGGACTGTCAGCTTTTACGAGGGGGTTTACAGGTCATAAGATGAAGTACAACCCGTATATGGGTTCATAGAATCAGGGCAGACTTGATGAAAATTGGGATCTTTCAAGAGTGTAATCTATGACTTATGAGACGACCCGTAAAACCTTCTAAAAGTCGTAGATTGTGTCATAGAATCTGAATTAGAGAAGGGGGCCTATGCAAGTTGCAAAAGTCCGTAAGACGAAACCCTAGTATATGGCCCGTAGATTGTTCTATGACCCGTAAATGGGGTCTCGAGACCTATCCATGCAGATTTTAAAGAGGGGCGAAATTGACCTTTTTCTATTTTCCCTAAGTCTAAGCAACGTCGTTTAAGGTCTCAAATGACCCTTTTCCAGCCTTATACACCCTTCACACCCTCACTTAAACTCATTTCTCAAAAACTCTCTCAAGCACTTCAAGGCATTCAAGTAAAGGGTGCAAGCTAGGGTTTCGAAGCTTCAATCTCCAAATCTGGTTTCCTCCATCATTATCACACCAAGATATGTGGGTTTGATTGTGGGAACCTTTCTTCCCACAAGTCCAACCAATCTTCTTTCTAACTACATGAAATTTATGAATTTTTATGGGTATTTTATGAACTCTAGCATATAATGTTATTATTATGCATTGTACACATGATTTCTATTTGAGTTCTTCAAATAATGATATTATCATGCTTAAACAACCTTAAGGTTTGACAATGTGAGGGACTTTATGATATTGAGTTATGGACTGTATGATGCTATATAAAGTTGTAAACGAACTTGTGGATTTTAGTTAAATTTCATCATATACAAAATGAGAGTTTTACTATAATGATGGTGGGTTGATTTGAAGGACTTCGAAATGAATTGATTTTAGTCCTCTCTTGTCTTATACTCTTGAACTACATGATTTTAAGCCTATGTACATATACCCACTATATTTGACTAAGTTTACATGATAATATTTCTATGTGGATGAATGATTATTGGATTAATTACAAGACAAGCATATTATGCTAAATTATAGGCTCCTAAGCATGTATTGAACTCATGAAAAAATTCCTGTGAATTGTAAGTAAACTTTTGAGCCTTATACTACGTCCTACCCTCCTGTGAGTGTATAATGACTACATGAAAGGGTCAAGCATGATAACTATGCTACCCTCATGTACCAACTAAAACTCACTAGAAGGGGTCAAGTATATTACAATCTCTACCCTCATGTGAAATGCAATGCCTACTAGAAAGGGTCAAGTTTATGCAATGTTTTTACTCTCTAGTATAAGGTATATGCCCATGTATAGGGGTCCAATATGTGAATGAGCTACTCATGCCATGTTAACATGTCCCTTTTTACAAGTCATTCAAGTTATGATTAAACTAGACCTAGTACCGAAAGAGGCTTAAGGTTGGGACTCGACCCAAGGGGTCCTTATATAAAGACTTGGTCTCTTTACTATATAGTTTATATTATTTTACCCTAAATGGGCTTTACTAGTGTATCCGACTAGGACAAGTTACCCACTTTGTGGGGTCATGCTTGGTTTACCTTGGAAAGTAGACCACTCCTTTATTCGACGTAGAGTGAACATAGGGATTTCAAGTAGTAGCTCACGTGGTCTTATATGTCGGTTAGGGTCTCCTGCCACATATGTATGATATGTTATGCAAGTTTGACTATTCCCATGAATGTTTTAAATTAAGCATTGATCATACATATCATATTGAGCCTATGTTTAATGATTATGTGGATGCATATCGAATATCGTGGCTTATGCCCTTTGTTGCAATGCACCCCGTATACTTAGTACATTCCAAGCACTAATGAATACTCTTTGCCTGTATGATCTAACCATGTAGGGACTGGAGCTCCTATTCATCCTCTTACTCCAAGTGGCTAGTCGGATCCTCTGAAGATTGCTATTGGTGAGCCCTCCACTTCGGGGACAACATCCACTTACTTTTATTTTTTTGTTCAGATATGTCTATTTTGGATTTCTATCTTTTGAGGGAGAACTCGGGAGATGTCTTGGCCTTTGTTCGACTCATACTAGAGGTGTGGTTAGATATGGATGTCTATCTACCGAGCTTGACTCATATTATATTTTTATAACTAAGAAAGACTCACATTAGTCCCTTTTCACTTCTATGTTTTTTTGTATGTTGTGGATGTGATGGACGTTTTAGGTCCCTAAATGCGGCCATAGCACGAGTCATACTTACCCACCCCTTAGACTTACTTGCTATGTGATTCATTCTTATCCTCTTCCCTACAATATTCCCATAGCGTGAGTCATACTTACCCGCCCCTTAGACTTACTTGCTATATGATTCATGCTTATCCTCTTTCCTACAACATCCCCATAGTGTGAGTCCAAAGACCTGTGTCCCTTAGAAATTATATGCTATATATTTGTTTTTCTTTATGCTTCCGTGAAACCAAGGATGTGTTATGCATGCTTAAGAGGCTTGTTTGGGATCTCTTCGGGTTCTCATTCATCGTGTCACGTCTAGGCCCTAGGCTTGGGATGTGAAAAGCTTGGTATCAGAGCACTAGCTTTGTTTTTGGTCCTCCAATATCCAACACACCACATTAAGTAGAGACTTGTTCATAGTTGTGAAGCGCACCAAAACTATGAATAGGAGGCTATGAAGCATTTTAGTAAATGGTTCACTTCTTCTTAATTTGTGTCGTGCTTTAGAATTTAAGTTAAGGTCTCCTTTCCCTAATGGGTGTTATTTTTTCCTTTTAGATCATGCCGCTAAGGAAAATGTCACCAAGATCTCTCAAACCCGAGAGGGTCCGGCCCATCCAATTCCTTGAGCTCCTCAAGAAGAAGAGGTCACGCACACCGAATATCGAAATATCATTTCTATGTTGGCACAAGTCGTGACCACACAATTGAACCAAGGAACCCAAGCTCCTCATGCCCCACCTCGGCTTCAACAGTGAGGGATTTCATAAGGATGAACCCTCCAGAGTTCCATGGCTCAAAAACAGAAGAGGACTGCCACGAATTCATTGATGAGATATATAAAGTGCTTTCTATTATGGGGGTGAGTTCGGAGGATAAGGAGGAACTTGTAGTCTATCAACTCAAGGGTGTTGCACAAATTTGGTTTACCCAATGGAAGGTGGGATTGATGATCCCATCCCATGGGAGGAATTTAAAGCTGTCTTTCTCAATCGATTCTTCCCTATCAAATTGAGAGAGGCAAAGATGATGGAGTTCATGAATCTCAAGAAAGGCTCCATGAGCGTGAGGGAGTATTCCCTTAAGTTCAATAAGCTCTCAAAATATATTCCTCACTTGGTTGCCGACTCTAGGGCAGGAATGAACAAGTCTGTGTTAGGGGTGTCTGACTTGGTAAATGAAGAGTGTTGCACCTCTATGCTTGTGGGTGATTATGGACTTATCTCAGCTTATGACGTATGATGAGCAACTTGAAGGGGAGAAGCTTAGGTAGAGGAGGAGTGGATAGTCCAAGAAGGCTCAGTATGATGTTGGTATTCAAGGTGCTAAGGGGGCCTTTCCAACAAGGTCATAAATTCCAAGGCCAAGGATCCTCTAATTCTAAAAAAAATGATTTTCTAATGATAAGGTGCCTAACCCTAAGGCTCAAGGTGGCAACGGTGTGATGACTTTTCCAAGGTGCCCAAAATGTGGAAGAAATCACGGTGACAAATGCTTGAGGGATTCGAATGCTTGCTATGGTTGTGGAAAGGTAGGCCACAAGGTTGTTGATGGTCCCTAAGCTCAATTCAAGGGTAAAGATGGTCGTCCCCATGGATAACGTGGTCATGTTGATCAAGGGGGACAAATAGGACAACCAGGGGGTGCTCTATCTCATAATCGGTTTTTTGCCCTTCAACGGAGGCAAGGAGTGGAAAAGGTGATCGATGTTATTACCGGTATATCAAAGGTTTATGATTATGAGGTGTATGCTTTATTGGATCCAGGTGTGACTCTCTCTTTCATTACTCCTTTTGTTGCTAACAAGCTTCATGTGTGTCCCAAATTATTATGTGAAACCATTGAAGTGTCTACCCCCGTTGGTGAGTCCATTATTGCTAGGAGAGTCTATAGAGTTTGTGCCGTGTCTATATTGCATAAATTATTACCTTGTGACTTTGTTGAACTTGACATGGTAAATTTTGACATTATTCTTGGGATGGATTGGTTACATGCATATCATGCTTTCATTGATTGTAGAACCTGCAAGGTTAAGTTCCAAACTCCAAATGAGTCCGTCTTTGTTTGGGAAGGTCATAATTCAGTGGTTAAGGATAGGTTCATTTCTTGTCTTAAGGCCCAAAAATTGATTTCAAAGGTTGTATTTACCATCTTGTTAGTGTTCTCGATATTGAGTCTAAAGTCCCTCCTATCAAGTCGGTTCCGATTGTCAATGAGTTTCTTAATATCTTCCTCGATGAACTTCCTAATGTCCCTCCCGAAAGGGAGATAGAGTTTGATATAGACCTCCTCCCCAATACTCAACCTACTTCTATTCCTCCTTACCACATGACCCCGCGGAGTTAAAGGGGTTGAAGGACTAATTGAGGGATTTATTACAGAATGGTTTTATAAGGCCTAGCAAGTCACCTTCATTATTCCCAAGTGAGGGTAAGGGAAAGTGATATTTCCAAGATAGCTTCTCAGAATTGATATGGGCATTTTGAATTTATAGTAATGTCATTTAGTATTTATGGATCTCATGAATAGGGTCTTTAAACTATACCTTGCCATGTTTATGGTGGTCTTCATAGATAACATATTCATTTACTCTCGAAGTGAAGAAGAGCATGTGAATCATTTAAGGGTAGTGTTGCAAATTTTGAGGGACGAGAGGTTGTTTGCTAAATTTGATGAATGTGAACTTTGGTTGAAGGAGGTTGCATTCCTAGGGCATGAGGTGTCGGGTGACAGAATTAAAGTGGACCCTAAGAAGACAGAAGTGATAAGAAATTGGCCTAGGCCCTTCAATCCAATAGATATTAGGAGTTTTTTGGGCTTAGCTTGGTACTACCGAAGATTTTGTGAATGGTTTCTCTCAGTTGCTTCCCCTTTGACAAAATTGACACAAAAAAAGGAGAAATTTGTTTGGACCGATGAATGTGAAACGATTTTTCAAAACTTTGAAAGACAAGCTTATATCTGCTTCTATATTTTCTCTACCGAAAGGGTTAGACGGGTTTGTGGTTTATTGCGATGCTTCAAGGGTTGGTTTAGGGTGTGTATTAATGCAAAGTGGCAAGGTCATAGCATATGCTTCTCGACAACTAGTGATTCATGAACATAATTATCCTACCCATGATCATGAATTAGCGGTCGTGGTTTTGGCTTTGAAAATATGGTGTCATTATTTGTATGGGTTTTATGTAGACGTATTCACCGACCACAAGAGTCTCTAATATGTGTTCACACAAAGAAATCTTAATTTAAGACAAAGAAGGTGGTTAGAACTACTTAAGGGTTATGACATGAGTGTGCACTATCATCCCAGCAAGGCTAATGTTGTGGTCGATGCTCTAAGTAGAGTGTCCATGGAAAGTGTAGCTCATATTGATGATATCAATCAGGAAGTGGCTAGAGAAGTTCACTGGTTAGCTAGGTTGGGAGTTAGGTTGAATGAAGTTGAAAATGGAGGTGTGGTGGTTATTGATGGTTCCAAATTATCTTTGTTTGAAGAGATCAAGTCCTAACAAGACCTTGACTCTGCCTTGCTAGAATTGAAAGCTTTGGTGAAGGATGGTAAAGTGAAGGTTTTCTCCTAAGAAGGAGATGGTATCCTTAGATACCAAGGTAGGTTATGCATGCCTAATGTTGATGGGTTAAGGGATTTGATTTTGCAAGAGGCGCACAATTCTCTTACTCTATTTATCCTGGTACTACAAAAATGTATAGAGACTTGAGGGAGGTGTATTGGTGGGGTAGTATGAAGAGGGATATTGCCAATTCGTTGCTCGTCACAATTTCCAACAAGTCAAAGTTGAACACTAAAGGCCAGGTGGCCTAGCCCAAGACATAGAAATCCCAACTTGGAAATGGGAGGAGATCAACATGGATTTTGTGATTGGTTTGCCAAAGTCTAGAAAGCACTTTGATTCTATTTGGGTTATGGTTGATAGAATGACAAAGTTGGCTCACTTTCTATCGATTAAAACAACTTATGGTTCCGAAGATTATGCCAAGCTATATATTCATGAGTTGGTTAAGTTGCATGGAGTACTATTGTCTATTCTTTCATATCGTTGCGCTCAATTCACTTCTCACTTTTGGAGATCCTTCCAAAAAGGTGTTGGTGACAAAGTCAAGCTTAGCATGGCTTTTCATCCTCAAATGGATTGTCAAGATGAAAGGACAATTCAAACTCTTGAGGATATGATTAGGGCTTGTATTGTGGAGTTCAATGGTACTTGGGATGAACATCTTCCACTCATTGAGTTTGCTTACAACAACAACTATCACTTTATCATTGGACTGGCTCCTTTGAAGCTTTATATGGTAGGCGATGTAGGTCCCCAATTTGGTGGTTTGATGTAGGGGAATAATTTCTTATTAGGACTGGATTTTGTCATGGAGGCTTTGGAAAAAGTGAGGTTGATTGGAGAAAGATTGAAGATGAATCAAAGTAGGCAAAAGTCTTACTCCGACACAAAAAGGAGAGATCTTGAGTTTGGTCTCGGTGATTGGGTGTATTTGAAGGTCTCACTCATGAAGGGTGTGGTCTGATTTAGCAAAAAGAGAAAATTGAGCCCAAAGCTTGTAGGGCCTTATAGAATTGTGAGGAGAACTGGTAAGGTTTCCCATTAATTAGAGTTGCCTATGGAGATGAGTATGGTTCATTCGGTCATTAATGTGTCCATGTTGAGGAAGTTTGTAGGTGCCCAAGTGCTATAGTGCCCTTAGATGTTGTGGGTGTTGTAGAAGATAACTTGACCTATGAGGAAGTCCTAATGGAGATACTAGATAGGTAGGTGAAGAGGTTGAGAAACAAAGATGCGGCATCCGTTAAAGTCCTTTGAAGGAATCAACAAGTCGAGAGTGCCACATGGGAGGCCAAAGCCTATATGAAGAGCAATATCCTTATCTCTTTCAATCTGATCAAGTTTGAGGTAATACGATTCTCCTATCTTAGGAACTCCATTCTGTGCATACCATTCTAATGACACTTATGCATGTTTACGTGATTTTGAGGTTGCATTGTAAGTGCTATTTGAAACATGATTTAAAGATTTTAAATGGTGCATGTGTTGCAATTTGCATATAGTGTATTTGGCATATAGTGGATGGACCCGTTCCTTAGAGCTTGCTTTGGTACATTGGGCACGAATATTCTCAAGGGGGAGATATTGTAAGACCTCGCCTATGGTGAGTATGAAAGGTGCAAGAAAGTAAGTATGAAAGGTGCAAGACTATCCGCTTTTACGAGGGGGCTTATGGTTCGTAAGATGAAGTACAAAATGTATGTAGGTTCGTAGAACCTGGGCAGATTTGATGAAAATTGGGATCTTTTAGGAGTTCAATCCACGACTTATCAGATGACCCGTAAAACCTTCTATGAGTCGTGGATTGTGTGATAGAATAAAAATCAGAGATGGGGGTCTCTGAAAGTCACAAAAAGCCATCAAACAAAAGCCCTGTCTACAACCCATAAAATGTTCTACAAACCCATAAATAGGGTCTCGTAGACCTGCCTGGACAGATTTTAAAAAGGGGTAACATTGACTTTTTAAATTTTTCCTAAGTCCAAGCTACATCGTTTAAGGTCTCAAATGACCTCTTTCCAGCCTTATACACCCTTCACACCCTCACTTCAACTCATTTCTCAAAAACCCTAGTCTCAAAAACTCTCTCAAGCTCTTCAAGGCATTCAATTAAAGGGTCCAAGCTAGGGTTTCAAATCTTTCATCTCCAAATCAGGTTTCCCCCACCATTATCACACCAAGGTATGTGGGTTTGATTGTGAGAAGTTTTCTTCTGACAAGTCAACCAAACTTCTTTCCAACAACATGAAATTTATGGATTTTTATAGGTTTTTTATGAACTCTTGCATATAGTGTTATTGTTATGCATTGTACACATGATTTATATTTGAGTTCTTGAAGTAATGATTTTATCATGCTTAAATATCCTTGGGGTTTGACAATGTGATAGATTTTATGATATTAAGTTATGTACTCTATGATGCTATGGAAAGCTATGAAAGAACTTATGGGTTTTAGTGGGGTTTCATGATATCCAAAATGAAGGTTTTACTATAATGACGGTGGGTTGATTTGAAGGACTTCAAAATGAATTGATTTTATTCCTCTCTTGTCTTATACTCTTGAATTTCATGATTTTAAGCGTATGTACATATACCCACTATGTTTGACTAAGTTTACATGACAAGATTTCTATGTGGATGAATGATTATTGCATGAATTACAAGACAAGCATGTTATGCTAAATTATGGGCTCCTAAGCATGTATTGAACTCATGAAAAAGTTCATATGAATTGTAAATAAAATGTTGAGCCCTTATACTACATCCTACCCTCTTGTGAGTGTATAATTTCTACATGAAGGGGTCAAGCATGATAAGTATTTTACCCTCATGTACTAACTAAAACTCAATAGAAGGGGTCAAGCATATTACAGTCTCTATCCTCACGTGAAATGCAATGCCTACTAGAAGAGGTCAAGTTTATGCAATGTTTTTACCCTCTAGTATAAGGCATATGCCCACATGTAGGGGTCAAGTAGGTGAATGAGCTACTCATGACATGTTAACATGTATCTTTTTACAAGTCATTCAAGTTATGATTGAACTAGACCTGGACCGAAAAAGACTTCAGGTGGGGGCTCGACCCAAGGGGTCCTTAAATAAAGACTTGGTCTATTAACTATGTTCCACCATAGATTTATATTATTTTTCCTAAATGGGCTTTACTAGTGGATCCAACTAGGACAAGTTACCTATTTGCGGGGTCATTCTTGGTTTACCTTGGCAAGTAGACCACTCCTTTATTTGACGTGGAGTAAATATTAGGATTTCAAGTAGTAGCTCGCTTGGTCTTATATGTCGGTTAGGGTCTCCTCGCACATATGTATGATATGTTATGCAAGTTTGTCTGTTCCCATGATTGTTTTAAATTAAGCATTGATCATACATATCATATTGAGCTTATGTCTAATGATTATGAGTATGCATCTCAAATATTGTGGCTTATGTCCTTTGCTGCATAGCACCCCGCATACTTAGTACATTTCAAGTACTTATGAATACTCTTTGCATGCATGATCTAACCATGTAAGGATCGAAGCTCCTATCATCCTCTTCCTCCATGTGGCTAGTCGGATCCTTTGAAGACTGCTATTGGTGATCCCTTCACTTTGGGGTCAACATCCACTTACTTTCATGCTTTTGTTAAGACATGTCCATTTTAGATTTCTATCTTATAGGGTTAACCGGGGAGATGTCTTGGCCTTCATTCCACTCATACTAGAGGTATTGTTAGACATGGATATCTATGTATCGAGCTTGACTCATATTATGTTTTTGTAATTATGAAAGACTCCCCTTAGTCCCTTTTCCCTTCTATGTTTTTTTGTATGTTGTGGATGTGATGGAAGTCCTAAGTCCCTAAATGCCCCCATTGCGTGAGTCATACTTACCCGCCCCTTAGACTTACTTGCTATGTGATTCATGCTCATCCTCTTCCCTACAACATCTCCATAGCGTGAGTCATACTTACCCGCCCCTTAGACTTACTTGCTATGTGATTTCATGCTTATCCTCTTTCCTACCACATCCCCATAGCATGAGTCCAAAGCCTGGGTCCCTTAGAAATTATGTGCTATGTGTTTGTTGCTCTTTATGCTTCCACGAAACTAATAATGTGTTATGCATGCTTAAGAGGCTTATTTGGGATCCCTCCGGGTTCTCATTCTCCGTGTCACGTCTAATGAAAGAGCTTCAATCTGATAGGTTGTGGGTCACCAGAAAATTGTTTCAATAAGAGATATAACTATTTAAAGTTGACCCTAATATCGGTTTATGTGAAAAGCCTAGCCAATGGAATTCCTTTGAACTTGGCTTTATGTAGGAGACCCATGAAGACCCTAAACCTCATATATAAGCTTGAGTTGAAGGCTTGAAGGTGAATTTAGATTGGTCTTGAGGGTTCTATAGAGATCCTCCGATTAGAGGTTGAAAAGACGATTTGGAAAGCGTTTCATAGAGTGAATGAGAGACTAAGCATTAAGGAACACATGTAGGAGATACGAAAAGCATGGAAATGATTTGGGAGATTAAAGGACTAGCCCTAATTGAATGGACCTTGAAAGGTAACCTAGGAATCTACATGATGGCACTTCATGAGCCGTACAAAGCTCCACTGATCGTACAACTGTCCGTGAAAATATCCCCTTTGACACTTGGAAATATTTGGCCAAGGGTGTTTTCGCCAAAGGCTTCATAGTCCATGAACTCTCCATGGTTTATGGTAGAGTCCGTGAAAATTACCCAAGTTTTGAGACAATGATTTGACACTTAGCCAAAATTCCATAGGACTCCTTCACAAAAATATCACCACGAGTCGTGGTACCTTGTATGGACTGTACAAGTGCTTATGGTAGCCTCCTTAGCCAAATATAGAGGGAATTTCAAGGTATGAACCCAGGCCCACCTCCATGACTTGTGGGCCCCTCCACAACTCAAGAAGGTGTCCTTGGAGGGACACCTTGGATTAAAACATTGAGAATCGATATTCCAAGCATCGTTAAGACTTGTCCAAAATCCAGGTCCTTACATAAACATCTAGTCCTCACCTCAGGTGGTGAAGGAATCAGGATTTATAGTACCTCGGTTTTAGTGGTTTCCTATGACTAATGGTATGTTTTGGATGTATTATTAGTAATGCGTAAATTCACCAATTTGAAGAAAAATTTATAGAGTTAAAATCTTCCAGACAAACTTAAAATATGAAAGAAGTGAAATTATTTCTAATGTCTCATAGACTCCTGATTAAAAGTGTGGTGCACGATATACTAATAAGCAAGAATCTACTAGACATAGCTTTATAGACACCCTAGGAATCTTGAACTTTGTGCTCTGATACCAAGTTTTTCATGCCTCGAGAGGGTACCCTAGGCATGGTCAGCACTCGAAAACCATTACTGGTCTCCAAAAGAATCACTTGATCTCATCACTCATTCATTCATCAGTGGAAGACTTAATAAAATCTAGAAAAATACTCATATGTGCTCTTAACATCAATATCAATATAAAGAATGATTTTTAGGAACAACCTTAACAAAAAAATCTAGATGTAGTTTTGTATAAAAGGAAGATAGTTTATGACAAACTTAGAAAGGCGATATCTCCAATCTACTCCATCTATGTCTATAAAGCCCATGATACTACTAAGACAGTGCCAATGACATATACACGACTACCACAAAAGAAGTCATATACTCAACTCAATGAAAATGAATAAACTAAATGGATCATTCAAGTGCATGGAGGTCTCACCAAAACTCTATGAGTTCCCAAAATCATCAACAAGTCACCACCTGAGGATTTCTAATACCTATATCTGCATCATTAAAAGATGCAGTGCAAAATGATGTTAGTATGTGAAATGTATGATATGTAAAATATCTAGAACGAAAGGACATACATTAAGATACTCAACTCAAAACTCAACTTAACATTAATATGATATGCAAGATTAAAAATAACAATACTTTCTTAAAAGTATTAATATGTGACATCATGAAAATAATATGTTTACTCCTTCGGGAGTTTCTCCAATTGACAACCATCACTTATGAGCTAGTAATGATAAAATGAAGTAAAATGAAGTGATATCATCACTGCATCCATCCAATACCTTGTAAGGATAAAGGACATCACATCAATCGACTCGAACATCAAAGTCCTTTTTTGAGACAAGAGAGGCGTAGACTCTATCCTACATTGGTTATGCAGTTTATGAGGTTTGAGTTGATTATACTCTTATCCGATTTAGTGTTCAATACTACTTTCAAAACAAGTGCTCATATCATCATCTCATCTAGTCTCATTAGAATTTTAAAAACATCAAACTCATCTCCAAACATTATCATCATCTTTCATCAATTTTTATACTTTAAAATATCATTTACATCATCATTAAAATATTTTGATTAAAATATCATTTAAGCCAATGCTCAATTTTTATAAAAATCATTTAAAATATACATTGCCTCAAGTGAAAATAATTCTTTATTTTATGCATGAAAAATCATTTATCTCGACATCAACTTATGCATGGGGACTTCATGATCATAGACTCAATTAGGGTTCATGTGAATGAATGTGTATGTGTGTGTATATATATATATATATATATATATATATATATATATATATATATATATATATATATATCAATCATCTACTCTACTCATGGACGCCATCAATACACAATTAGAAATAAGAAAACTCAAGATCACAATTATGAACTCAAAACCTAACTCAAGAATTAGGGCAAAACTCAACTTAAACTCAATTACGATGAATTTAGATAGTTGGTGATGAGTGGGTAATTTGCATTCATTTATAGCTCTTTTTCTTATGACTTTGTATATGTTGATTACTCCAAATAAAGAGGCTAATTATACTTTAAATTGTGCATGTTTCATAGCAAACCATGGCCTTTTACCCTGAGATGGCTGACTTGTAAAGCCACCACGTCTGGTTGCACTACATGAAGTATCCTGGCCTGTCTAAGTAGGCCTAGATCTGTCTACACTATCAACTGGGGATGGTTACATGGACTGCTCGGCC
The DNA here is from genome assembly GCA_029948455.1 of Solanum rostratum. Classification (NCBI taxonomy): domain Eukaryota; kingdom Viridiplantae; phylum Streptophyta; class Magnoliopsida; order Solanales; family Solanaceae; genus Solanum; species Solanum rostratum. Next base: position 22,668,514 of record CM057048.1, read on the forward strand.
CAGTTGGCCCTGCTTCTAGAACTCCCTATTTCATGGCAGAGGTTTACTAAACTAACAGTGCTGATGAAACCTTTTCCCGCCCCTATGTATCATGCTTGATGCATTCTCTCATACGAGCGTGTTTTACTATACTTTGAAATGTACCTCCCGCCAGAACCAAGGAAGTTGTAGTCTCTTGATGATACCCTGCCAATCCCTTGGAAAATAGTCGAATCCTCTCAAATTCATTAGGGATTTTGGACAAGCCATTTCTAGACAATGTATGAAATTGTCGTGGTTTGAAATCGACATAAAATCCTACTAAAGTCTAGCAAACTCATCACGGTGACTATCCCAAAGGCTATATGGTATGAATCTCTCAAAGATACCTTTGTGAACTGCTCCCATGTCATGATTGGAGATCTAACAGGTCGGTGGGCCAAAACTGATATCTACCACTCCTTACCTAGGTCGGTGAACTGGTAAGAGGTATACGCAACTCCATGTGACTCAAGGATGGACGAATTACACAGTCAATCCTGACACTTTGATAAGAAATCATAAGCTCTACCACAAGGAGTACCGTCAAATCTTGGGGGATTTAGTTGTACAAACCGCTCAACGCTCTTATGCTCAACTGTGGACATAGAAAGACTAGAGGGAGATGGGGTCACCAAAAATTTGGGTGGTGCAATAAAAGGAGCCATAGCCAATCCCTGAAGCTGAAAACTAGAACTCAGCTGCAATGTTTGAGGCGGAACCATAGAAATCATAGGAGGATCCTTTGGAATTGAGGAAGGACCCACATGAATCATAGTTTGCTCTGATGAAGCTATAGAAGGGCCAAACGATGTTGTAGAAATCGGTACATCAAAAGTAGCTGGGGTTGGAGGTGCTCCGTTCAATCTAGCCAATACCCTTAAGAGTAGCTCCTAAACTGAGGGTGCAACATCTGGGGCTGAAGATTGTGGAACAGAGTCTGTAGGTCCCTCTGGCTTATAGTCAGGCTCTGGAAAAGTCGATATGGTCTATCCTCTAGGCAGAGTTTCCACCTAGCAAGTCCTTGGCCCCTAGCCCTATCACGAGTCCTACCTCTATCTTGAGTGAGAGCCACATCAGCTGACTCGGGCTCTCCCGCTGATCATCGAGATCTAGTGATTGGCATCTGCGCTGAAGGAGTGGATTAGATACCTGCAAAATATACGATATAAAGAAACATACAAATAGAAGCAACATATGAAAGCTTTTTCATATTAAGTGCCCCGTAGCCTCCAAAGAAGGCATATCGATCTGAGAGACTCTATTAGATACCCTACTCTTGACTCAAGAGCCCAACGAACCTAGGGATCTAATAGCAAACTTGTCACGACCCAAAGTTAGATCGCATTACAGAAAATAAAATAAAGCAGAAACATCCACAACATTTAATCCAAATCCCAAAACCTGGAGTCATGAGTATAAGAGTATCTAAAGTAGTACAAAAGAGTAAATATAATTTTCTAAAATGAAAATGCAACAGTGTCTGATAAAGTCTAATACAAAATCTAAAATGGAAACAACAATAAAAAAATCTCAAATATCCACGACGGCTTAAAGTTTGAGCCTCATCGCTAAAATCTGTATAGATAGAGTAAGCTCTGCTAGAGTGAATCAACTACCCTGTATGGGTCCCTGTGCTCGATCTGCAGGGAGGAAACAAAGTAGGGGTGAGTACACCAAAATATACCTAGTAGGTTAAATTGACCGGGTAAGAGAAATCAAATAAGTATGCAATAACTAAGAATACTACCACTTGAAAAGAAAGAGTTAGGGCACAATATAAACATATATACTAATAAAACAGTATAACAAGGGCAATAAATGATTCAATGCACATGTAGTGTATGGATGTGATGATAATAAGGTAGAATCATGGCAAACTCTAGTGTCGATGTATACATCTACCGAGTTGAAGCTATTAGGTAGAACCCATTGGGGTCTCAGCAGACCATATACAAAATCCCTCAAGTATCATGACAATCGCTGGTGCCAATGACACCTTGAACTCTGGCGCCGGCAGAAGAGGTCTTTAGTATCACGATGGACTCTAGCACCGATGATACCTCGGCAGACTCTAGCACTGAGAGGGAGATATCAGGTAATACATCTTTCTCAGGGCCAATGCAATCTAGATGAAATGCATGCCAAATCACAATATCAAGATGTATATCAATAGTAGTACGCCTCAGGGGACTCTGGCACCAAGAGGGAGATATCAAGTAATACATCGGGCCACTGCAATATAGATGAAATGAATGCCAAATAAAAATATCAAGATGTATATCAATAGTAGTATGCCTCGACAAACTCTGACACCGACAAATAGATCTCAAGTAATAAGACTGTCATAATATTCTCGTTGCCTTAGTGGTACAAATGCAACATGAGATATATACATGCTATTGCAACAATATCAGTACATATATGCAATCTAATATGATAATGATCTGCAAAATCGCGATAACATCACAAGGCTACGTCAAGTGCATCAACTAGTACCACAAGGCCATCCACAAGTCTCATATCATCACCCTCTCGTCAATAATAACAATGCAAAAGAAACAGGACTCTTCAAGTCCATAAACACGCTCATATCTCTCAACAGTATCACTATTATCATCAATTTACCACATAATTATTCAAAATGATATGAAAAGTCTCATATTATGAGATTAACATCTAACATATCTCAATTCTCAATATTTCAATTTATCAATATAATCACAATTACTCAAATTTTGGCATAACCAGTATCATATTCTCATCACAATTCTAGCATATCGATTCGATTTCTCATAATTAGCACATGAACATATCAAATAACTCAAATCTAGTAAAAAAAACTTAGCCAAACCTATCTCAATGTCAAAACTGCACTCGACAAGCTTTCAATTAACTCAATCCTCCAAACAATTTTCAAATCAATAAATCGCTATCAAAAATAGATACTATTCATCAAGAGATGAATTTTGATACCCATATATGTTGAGCTAACATTCACAGAGAGCTCCGTTAGGCTTGGTTGTGGGTATCACGAATTCGTGCTAACTTTGGTTGTGGGCCCGTGAATGCAGAGGAGAGGACTTGGCAAAGCTCTGTAAAAGTGGTTGTGAATTTGTCAACACGAAGAAGGGCGGGGATAGATCAGCTATTACTCCGCGAACATGGAGCATTACTGCAAATATGGAGAGGACCAAGATATATGCCTTCGTGAACGCAGATGCTCTTCCGTGAACGCGGAGAAGGAACCTGAATGCACTAGAAATTCTTTATACCAACAAAAGTCAGCCAACATCAAATCTCAATCCGGCCTTTCAAAATTCATCCAAACTTAGAATTTCACAAACCAAACATGTATCCATATCAGAAAAGGCAATCCGGACATAAAGAAATAACAAGAATTCGATTTTGCGGTCACTCATAAAACCAAAACAGCCCTCGGCAACTCTCTAAAAATTATGATGAATCATATCTAGCGTTAATTTCACCATCTAGAACTACTATAACTGTCGAAATTTTGATACAAGCTTCCGACATCCGAATGTTGAGCAAAGTCATACTTTGGCTGTGAAAATGACTAAAAATGCAACTTTATGTCTAAAAATCTCATTTTAACTCCGAATTCAGTTCTGTGATTTCTCTTATACCAGTTAAATTCCTAATCTGACACCCATAACTCAAAATGACATAAAAAATTTACTTTTTCAACAACTTAAGCTTCCAAAAATAGATAGTTAAAAACCTTATTTTAACTCCCATTCCCACCCTCTTTTAGGAACCAATATATTTTTATCATTGTCGACTATGTGTCCAAATAGGTAGAGGCAATAGCTTTGCCTACCAATGACTCTAAGGTGGTGAGCAAGCTCTTAAGAAAGCACATTTTCACTAAGTCTAGCACTCCAAGAGCCATAATTAGTGACGGAGGGGCACACTTCATCAATCAGACAATAAAGAATTTGTTGGCCAAATATGGTGTTAGACATAAGGTGGCCGCCACTTACCACCCACAAATGAGCAGACTGGTTGAAGTGTCTAACAGATGAGTAAAGTAGATCCTTCGAAAGACTGTGAATGCTAAAAGAAAGGATCGGGTACACAAACTAGATAAGGCATTGTCGGAATACATGACTGTATATAAGACTCATATTGGAACCTCTCTATATTAGATGGTGTTTGGTAAGGCTTTCCACCTGCCTTTCGAGCTAGAACATCAAGCACACTAGGCAATAAAGAAGCTAAATCTAGACCTAGAGCTAGAAGGTGTAAGCGTACGGAGTAGTTGCAAGAGTTAGAGGAATTCAGGCTATAAGCGTACGAAAATGCCAAATTATTCAAGGAAAAGACTAAAATATGGCATGATCGGCACATTGTCAGATGTATATTCGAGTCTGGACAAAAGGTACTTCTCTTTAACTCCCATTTGAAACTGTTTTCATGTAAGCTTAGGTCCAAATAGAGTGGGTCATTTGAAGTGGTGAGTATGACACCACATGGTGCAGTTGAACTATGGAACGAAACCAATATGTCCATATTCTTTTTAAATTGTCAGAAGGTGAAGCACCACTATGGTGATGATGTTGAAGGAGAGGAAGAGGTCATTGAGTTGGCCGACAAGTGATATTTGATGTTGCATCGTGTTGTGATGTTCAATCAGGTGCTACACGGGAGACAACCCATGGTGAGGCACCTTGAATTTTGTGTTGTTAATTTTAATTTTTAATTCGTAATTCTAGTAGTAGTTGAAAAACATTTCGGTCATGAATCGAAAGGGTCCGCAATAGGTCTGTGTGTTCCCTTCAGGTTCATTTTTGTCAGTTTTTAATTTTCATCATTTTTGTTGAGTATTTTGATATTTTATGTGGCCCAATTAACATGTTTTGGTATTGTAGCACTTGCCCACGGGTTTGGAATTTTTTTCAAGATTCGACAGTCGAAAAATAAATTTCTTTTAGAACTTCGATGAAGTTAAACTAGAAGAGTCCATGACATGTCTGCATCGCAGAATCGTTCTAGTTCAGTACATTGGAGTCCAAATAATTTCTCGCATTTTAAATATTATCCAAGATAGGTCTACGACATGTAACGACCTTGTTGGCCATTTTTGAGTTTATCTATGAAAATTATTGTTTTGTCCTTTTGTAAGTTGCTTTGGACTTATTTGGAATTATCTATATTGTTGGAACTAAAATCCTAAGTTTTAAAAGTTAAAAATATGAGTTTTGGTATTTTTGGAAGCTTAAGTTGTTGAAAAAGTGAGTTTTTATGCCATTTTGAGTTTTGGGTGTCAGATTGTGCTTTAAATTGGTATAAGAGAAATCACAGAACTGAATTCGGAGTTAAAGTGAGGTTTTTAGACATAAAGTTACATTTTTAGTCATTTTCAGAGCCAAAGTTTGAGTTTTCTCAACGTTCGAATGTCGGAAGCTTGTATCAAAATTTCGACAGTTCTAGTAGTTCCAAACCATGAAACTAATGTTAGATATGATCTCATCATAATTTTTAGAGTTGCCGAGGGCTGTTTTGGTTTTATGAGTGACCGCAAAATCGAATTCTTGTTATTTCGTTTTTTCCCCGGATCGCCTTTTCTGATATTGATACATGTTTGGTTTGTGAAATTCTAAGTTTGAATTTGATCGTATTGAGATTTGATGTTGGCTGACTTTTGCTGGTATAAAGAATTTCTCATTCAGGTTCCTTCTCCGCATTCACGGAAGAGCATCTGCATTCGCGAAGGCATATATCTTGGTCCTCTCTGTATTCGTATGTAATGCTCTGTGTTTGCGGAGTAATAGCTGATCTATCCCCGCCCTTCTTCGTGTTCGCGGATTCACAACCGTGTTCGCAGAGTAATAGCTGAATGTGGTTGTGAATCCGCGAACACGAAGAAGGGCGGGGATAGATTAGCTATTACTCCGCGAACACGGAGCATTACGTGCGAATATGGAGAGGACCAAGAGATATGCCTTCGCGAACGCAGATGCTCTTCCGTGAACGTGGAGAAGGAACCTAAATGCACTAGAAATTCTTTATGCCAGCAAAAGTCAGCCAACATCAAATCTCAATACGACCTTTCGAAATTCATCCAAACTTAGAATTTCACAAACCAAACATGTATCCATATTAGAAAAGGCAATTCGGACATAAAGAAATAACAAGAATTTGATTTTGTGGTCACTCATAAAACCAAAAAAGCCCTCGGCAACTCTAAAAGTACAAGATGTAGAGCTAGATTGCCTCTAAGAAAAGCTCTCAACAGCCATTAATGGTGATTTTGGGGATGGAGTAAAAATGCAGTCCCAAATCAATATAAAAGTAACTCATAAATACTCCTCTTTCATCTTTGGGTTTAAAAATAGCCTAAGGTTTATTTTTGGGTTTAAATATATCCCACATATGAAGAACTGTCACTGTGAAGAAGAAGAAATTTTAATAAATAAAAAAAAATCACGTAATAAAAAAATAAAAATTCCAAGAAGAAATCATGGCCAACATGAAGAAATTTCAAGGGAAGAAATTTGGAGAAACAAAAACAAGAAGAAATTGAAGAATTTTGAGAAGAAGAAATAGGGATTTATAATATTTGGGCATTTGGGGAAGAAGATGACTATTAAAGGATATTTTAGGAATCCTTCATGCTCCAAAATGGAGTGAATTTCACGCACATGACCTGGTATGCCACTTAGGATGCCAGGTCAGAAAAAAGGGTTTAAAGTGTAGGTTTTGAGTGGGTACAAGGGTTTAGTTGACAAAGTTCTAAGTATAAGGTTCTAGGTGACAAACGGGACCAAGTATAGGGGCCTATTAGGTCATTCTGCCAAATTATTTGGACTCCAATGTACTGAACTAGAACGATTCTGCGATGCAGATATGTCGTGGACTCTTCTAGTTTAACTTCATCGAGGTTCTAAAAGAAATTTATTTTTCGACCGTCGAACCCTGGAAAAATTTCCAAACCCCTGGGCAAGTTCTACAATACCAAAACATGTTAACTTGGCCACGTAAAATATGAAAATACTCAACAAAAATGAAAAAAATCAAAAACTGACAAAAATGAACCTGAAGGGAACACACAGACCTATTGCGGACCCTTTCGATTCATGACCCAAATGTTTTTCAACTACTACTAGAACTATGAATCAAAAATTAAAATTAACAACAGAAAATTCAAGGTGCCTCACCATGGGTTCTCCCGTGTAGCGCCTAATTGAACGTCACAGCACGATGCAACATCAAATATCACTTGTCGGCCAACTCAATGACCTCTTCCTCCCCTTCAACATCATCACCATAGTGGTGCTTTACCTTCTGACAATTTACAAAGAATATGGACGTATTGGTTTCGTTCCATAGTTCAACTGCACCATGTGGTTTCATACTCACCACTTCAAATGGCCTACTCTATTTGGACCTCAGCTTACTTGGAAACAGTTTCAAACGGGAGTTAAAGAGAAGTACCTTTTGTCCAGACTCGAATATACATCTGACAATGTGCCGATCATGCCATATTTTAGTCTTTTCCTTGAATAATTTGGCATTTTCGTACGCTTATAGCCTGAATTCCTCTAACTCTTGCAACTACTCCATACGCTTACGCCTGCTAGCTCTAGTTCTAGATTTAGCTTCTTTATCGCCTAGTGTGCTTGATGTTCTAGCTCGAAAGGCAGGTGGCAAGCCTTACCAAATACCATCTAATATAGAGAGGTTCCAATATGAGTCTTATATACGGTCATGTATTCCGACAATGCCTCATCCAGTTTGAGTACCCAATCCTTTCTTTTAGCATTCACAATTTTTCAAAGGATCTACTTTACTTGTCTGTTGGACACTTCAACCAGTCTGCTCATTTGTAGATGGTAAGTGGTGGACACCTTATGTCTAACACCATATTTGGCCAACAAATTCTTTATTGTCTGATTGATGAAGTGTGCCCCTCCGTCACTAATTATGGCTCTAGGAGTGCTAGACTTAGTGAAAATGTACTTTCTTAAGAACTTGTTCACCACCTTAGAGTCATTGGTAGGCAAAGCTATTGTCTCTACCTATTTGGACACATAGTCAACAATGATAAGAATATACTGGTTCCTAAAAGAGGGTGGGAATGGACCTATGAAGTCCATCCCCCACTCATTGAAGATCTATGCATCAAGGATATTATGTAAAGGCATCTCATGCCTTCTTGAGATGGTTTTCGTTCTCTGGAAGGCATCACATTTCTTCACAATAATTGTAGCATCCTTAAAAAAAGTACGCCAAAAGAAACTAGATTGTGGTACTTAATGAGTTGTTCTTTCGCCTCTATGATGCCCTCCATATAGGGAAGCATGGTACATTTCTAACACTTGGCGAGTCTCAATTTTCGGCACGCATCTTTGCACCATCCTGTCTGACCCTTTCTTGAATAGAGAGGGCTCATCCCAGACATTAAATCTCGCCTCATGTGTTAGCTTCTTCTTTTATTGGGTAGATGACTCTAGTGGGAACACCCCACTCACCATGAAGTTGACAATGTCTGCATACCATGGCAACTCTGATACCTACAATGAGGAGTTTCTCATCTAGAAACCTTTCCCTGATCCTCCCTTGCTCCATAATATGAGTGTCACTGTCCAATTTGGACAAATGGTCTACAATCTGATTCTCACACCCCTTGCGATCCTAAATTTCTATGGCAAATTCTTACAAGATCAGGATCCACCAAATAAGACTAGGCTTGGCATCCTTCTTATTATATAGGTATCTAAGGGTTGTGTGATCTGTAAATACAATCACCTTGGTACTCACAAGATATAATCAAAATTTATCCAATGCATACACCAATGTCAGCATCTCCTTTTCTATGACTGGAAGCATGGAAGATTTTTTCCTTCCCTTATCCCAACACTGCTCCCACTGTTGTATCACTTGCATTACACATCAACTCAAATGGGAGCACTAATTGGGAGCCATCAGTATCGGTGCTTCTACCAACCTCTTTTTTAATGTCTCAAAAGGTTGCATACTTAAGCATAAAAGTTAAATTTTATCTCTTTCTCCAACAATGCACACATAGGCCCAGCACAATCCCATCCTTTACTAGGAAATAACACTTTTCCCAATTAAGGATGAGATTTTTCTCTTCACATATAACCAACATCTTGTCCATATTCTACAAACATACCTCAAATGATTCATCAAATACTGAGAAATCATCCATAAAGACATTGGTAAAGTCCTCCACCATATCATGGAATATAGCCATTATTCACCTTTAGAAAGTGGTAGGTGCATTGCACAATCCAAAGGGAATTCTCTTAAATACATAGATTCCATATGGACAGGTGAAGGTCATCTTTTCTTGATCTTCTAGGGCTATTATTGTGACCTGATTGTACCCTGAGTATCCATCTAGGAAGCAATATTATTCCTGCCCCACCAATCTATCAAGCATCTGATCAATGAAGGGTACTGGTAGGGATCCATCCTTGTCGCATTATTTAATCTATGGTAGTCTATGCAGATTTTCCACTCAGTGACTGTCCTGGTGCGGATGAGCTCATTTTTGTAATTGGTCACCAATGTCATCCCACCTTTTGTTTGGACATATTGAACTGGGCTCACCCACTTGCTATCAGATATTGGGTAGATGATCCCAATATTTAGGCACTTGATGATTTCACTTCACCACCTCTTTAATCAATAGATTTTACCTACGATATGGCTGGGCAACTGGTTTGTGTCATTCCTCCGTGAAAATCCTATGCATGTACAGGTCAGGGCTTATACCATGAAGATCTGCTATTTTCTAGCCCATGGCTCTTTACACTTCTTTAACAATACTATAGCTACTTCAAACTGTGTTGCAAACAAAAGAAGACAAGATTACAGATAAAATATTATTTACTCCAAGAATAACATACCTGAGGTAGGATGGGAGCGGCTTAAGTTTTAACTTGGGATCTTCCTCTATGGAAGGTTTGGGTAGTGCACCCAACATTCTATCCAAAGTGTCTACTAATTTCTTCAGCATGCTAACATTTGGGCTTCTAACATACTTACTATCTCTTTGGCTTCCATGTCTCCCTCTAGCTCTTGATTTAATAGAACTTTGGACGGGGGATCCCTTGCTTCCACTTGGTGAACTGCTAATTTTTCATAGATCACCGTAATAGCTGATAGTTCCTTATACATAGTAGGCAGCTTCAAAGCGTGATAGACGTCAAAAACCTCCACCTTATCATAAGCTCACATTGTTAGCTGCCCTGCTACTATATCAATCAAATCCTCTCTTATTGCTAAGACAGGGTTCCCTAGTATGAATGAGACCTCTGGATCCGACTTAAAGTCTAGGAAGATAAAGTCCACTAGGAATATGAGTAATCCCACTTGGACTAAAACATCTTCAGTTATCCCATCCAATCTGGCTACAAAATGATCTGCCAATTAGAGGAATATAGTTGTCGGTTTTGAATCTCCAAGACCTAACTTCTTAAGCGTGGATCTGTGCATCAAGTTAATGCTCGCATCCAAATCACAAGCCTCTGGCATTCAAACATCGTCCAATAGTGACTTGGACTATAAAACTCCCAAGATCCTTCAATTTGGTGGGGAGCTTTGCTTTGTTAAGTGTCACGCCCCAAAGAGAGGGGAGGTGCGACTGGCACCTGATACTGTTATTGATCGGGTAAGCCACAAAACATATTAGTTAACTAACTAGGGACCAGAAGAAATTCGGGCAACATGATGTTTGAAAGACTAAGCCTGGACATATTAGGTCATGACCTTATCAACAGTAAATCATGTACATTAAGATAGGTAAACCAAAACGATAGAGTACTAGTTAGCCAACAAAGCTACAACAATACACATACAGGAACACACTATATATACCTGCCAATCTGATGACTGGAGACTGAAAGGCACAAAAGAACCAACCCACAATAACATGTCCACAATAGCCTCTAAGAGAACCACTAACACTGCCGAGACATGGCCCCGACTATACCCAACTATACAAAAAAAAGTAAGCATCATGTGAAAGCTCCAAGAAGAGGTGGAGCTTACCAACTCACAGCTAAACGGGGCTCCTAGTGGAGGGGTAGATCAGAACCCCTACCTGAACCTGCACGCATGAGATAAAATGCAGTGTCCCCAAGCAAAGGGATGCAGTACGAATAAACATGTACTGGTATGTAAGGCGGGAAGTAAAATCATAGATAACTGTAGTAAGAAGGTTAATAGAATTACCACTTGTAACCAAAACTCAAGTAGCCTTAATGGACCATAAGCAACCTCCTAGTGATCGAATATGCATGGTATGCTCGAGTATTGCATGTCGTGAATACATATAATATAGATGCAAATGCATGACATACCCAACCAAATGCTAGCACTGGTAGTCCTTTTCGATAGCTAACCAGCATCATATCTGCCAACCTGTGGCCATCTATACCATATACATATATTTATATAATCATTTGGGAAAATAGGCCCCATACCTTCAATTATAGCTCAGAGTCCATGCATAATGTGCAATGTATGATATGAATTTTAAATGCACATAGTAGGCCATAACATAAATTTAGCCAATCTTGGCTCATCGGTACACTTATTCTCATAGCATCATAATCATTGTCATTTAGCCAATCTTGGCTCATTGGTACACTTATTCTCATAACATCATAATCGTTGTCATAGCAAATACACATGACTCGTGGGATGTTTTATATCTTTTTAACAAGTTTGGGAACTTAACCCAACATTTAGAGTGAAGCCTTAACTTTGAAAATGTTCATAAAGGTGCTTTACACAATGCTTATATTTAGTCCCATGTCAATTATAAAAGAAAGTATTTAAACAGGATCAAGTGCCTTAGTCATTTAAATAGGAGCATTTCACTGGAGAATATTGGAAACCAATGTGTTACCTGTTAAATGCTTCAATTATATTTTTTTTTTATAAAAGAAGGATTGATTATGAATACAACATTCCCTTCGTAGTCTACATATATTTTGATGGCATTATACCAAGAAGAGAAACACCTCGAACATATGAATAGGTAGTCGGGAAAACCCACAAAATAAAATATAGATATTGAATGTTCAGTTTAAGCGAACAAATGGAATTTCAGCCTAATACCATCATGAAAATAACTCAACTGTAATCCTAGTGCTTTTCATAGAAGGTCTTTCTAGAAACAGAATAGTAAGATATCGCATTTGACGTTATGGGAAACTTCCCAGATTTCATGCTAAAAGGAGGGACGGAGCTTATCCTTAACATAACTCTCCAACGATCGCCCAATTGCTCAAAGTTCCTTCATTAGAGTTGTTCCTTACGTCTTAAGATTCGCAACCACTATATATACACAACTTGTAACCACCTATAAATAGTCTATAAATTAACATTGATCGGCAGATTTTCCATATAGCATTTACGCGGTAGACGTTCATAAAACTTCATAAAAATGATCGTAAAAGAGCCCCAAGATTATTATCTGAACACACCAGCTGCAACCTAGAATAACCAACAAGAATACCATTTTTTCCAGCCCAAAAACAGCTCCAAACACAGCTAATAGGAGGGGAAAACAATTGCAAGCGTAAGATACGTATTTCTAGGGACACGGACAAATTTTAACGGTAAAAATTCAAAAAACTTACTCAATTTCCTTTGGTACCTTGAGGAAACTTTTGCTTCAGTTTATACATTGCTTGGGGACGAAATGGCATTCACTTGAGCTTTAAAAAGCTCAAGTTAGCCGGCATTAAGGTGGGTCGACCCGACCCGACCCATGACCCAGTTTCCTGCTCGAGAAGTCTCGATAAAATGGTCATAACATTTTATTCGGAGGTCGATTTGATGTACGAGTTTTTTGTTTTGAAAACTAGACTCATAGATCTTCAATTTGATAGGTCATGAACCTTATAACTCTTTATATTTTGTGAGATATGCCTGATATATTTGATACAAATTTAAGAAGGATTTCTTAAAGAAATTTACAGTAATTTTGGCCAACCTTTATCTTGCAACTTTCTTGATTCTAAAACTTAATGTATGACCTTTGTGATCTTAAAATAACTTTTAAAAATCCATTATTAAAAAATTATACACTGTTAGTCCCATCTGAAATGTGAAACCTAATTTAAAACTTCCAAAAAAGGTGAGGTGTCACTTGAGCCATTTATTTAATCCCGAATATGTATTTAGAGGATTCCCTTGACTTAAAACATTAAGTCTTTGATATTACCTCTTATTGTCATCCTTATTATCCCTAGGTACTAGCAAAAATCACATATGCCTTATATAATGCCACACTATTTGTATGATGGAAAATGAGAAACACGGGATCTCACATTAAGGATCCTTGAACTACACTCCTCAGTGAGTGCCACTGTCTCATACTCTGCTAAACATCAATCAATGGCAAGTCAATATGTGGCTACTTTAGTAGCCCGATGAACTTCTCAAAGCACTACTCATCTTTCTTCTTTTTGAATTTCTAAGGGAATGGAGGAGGAGGCTTTGTCCTTGGTTTAGCCTCCACATTCTGAGTGTTGGGTTCACCAGCCTTAGCCTCTTTCATTGCACCTTAGTTGTCCCTACTTTCCTTTTTTGTGATCAACTTAGTAATTGGCCTATCACTCCTGGTGCTCACTCCATTTACTTGCTTGGGTTTGGGGTTTATGTTACCCGATAACCCTTCTTGTGGGTGAGAGTTCTATGCAGTTGCTAGTTTTCCAAGCTATTTCTCTGGGTTTTGAGTGGAAAGATGGTTCTGGTGAACCTCTACTACCAGTTTGGCCTGATCTACCAGTATATATTTTAATATATCTTCTGCACTCATCCCTGTTGGCTTTGTTGACTGTTGATTTTCCTATCCTTGCTGATTATACTAATGCCTCATTTCCTTAATGTTTGTACTGAGGTGGCCCCTAGTGTTGTTAATTCCTACCCCAAGAGAAATTTGGATAGTTCCTTCAAATTGGGTTGTGCATGTTTTCATAACTTGGTGTCCTCCACCTCTAGGTGCATTGGCCACAAAGTTCACAGATTTCAGATTAGCAATACAATAGTTAGACAAATGCTCATTGGAGCCACACACCTCACACATAGTAGGTTGTCGTTGGACCATATTCACTGGAGCTTGCTATTATCACAATGCTAGGCTATTGAAGTAGGTGTTCAACATATTCTGCATTGCTGACACCTGAGCCAATAGGGCTATCATAGTACCCATCTCTAACATACCTGCTTGTTTCTGCACCACAACTCTAGTCTTCCTACTGTTCCACTCAAGATTACCTTGTGAAATTCGATTGAGCTAGGTATACAACTCATCATACATCTTCTCTGGTGCTTGGCCATCTGTAGAAAAATCAAGTAAAATCTAGGTGTTGGGTTCCAATCCTTCAATGAAGGTATGGACCAACACATCGTTAGCTTGGTGGCATGGGGGGGGGGGGGGGAGGGGGAATTACTCAACAAGGATTTGAACTTGTACAAGTTCTCTCCTGACTTTTTTTTTAAAGGTAGGATTTCACTCCTAAACTTTGTTGTCTTCCCAAACAGGAAAAAATCTAATAAAAAACTTCTTTGCCAGGTCATCCCAAGAAGTGATAGAGTTAGGTGGCTCAGATCTTAACCACCTGTTTGCTTCCCTAAGTAGGGAGAAGGGAAACAAAGTCAACCGCACATAGTCCAGTGATGCTAGCAATGGTGCATAAGTGTCACTGATCTCCAAGAAATTTTGCAGATGCACTTGGGGATCCTCATGTAGCAACCTAGTGAATTGACCATTAGTGTGCAAAAGTTGCACCATGTTTTGTTCAATTCAAATCTCCCACCAGTAGGCGGTCTCTAGATGATGTTAGGTGACACTCGTGGTCCATGGGATCGCTACATCTCTAACTGGTCTAGTCGTCATTGGTGCAGGAGCCTAGTCTATCACCTTTTTTCATTCCTCATTTTCTGCCAGGATGATTGGTGGTACTCGGTATAATAATCCTACCCTTCACCTGCACTGATGAAAGTAAGTCTCTGGTTCTGTCAGTTAGTCAAATTGGAGCCTTGCAACAAAACACGGCTAAGATCAAGTTGTCAACACTAGAACAATCAATAAATAACTTTGAAAAATAAACAATTGCCAAATTTAAAGTCTCCAGCAAAGGTGCCAAAAACTTATTGCTTCCTAAGCACATGCAAGTGTATGCGGTCAAAACAAGTAATATAGTAGCTCTTTTAGAGCTGGGATATCAAACCAAAGGATTTTAATGACATGTTAGTTATTCTCAAGATACTAAAATCAATTGTGTGTGTTGAGCAAGAGAGAAAATTTGTTAGCTAATTCTACTGATTAACCTAAACAATTAATCTAATAAATATTCAATTCTTCAACCAAAACTTTATCAGTAAAACTAAACTTTCTAGACTGCAACCTTTTGAGACATATGTTATATTTTATATCACTTTGGTTTCCAATGGGTCTTTTAATTACTGTTGAATTTACAATCATGGTCTTCCGACCTCTAATTGTGTATTCTTATTGACAGCCTAACTACATTGTTTAGAGGGGATAGACATGAACCAATGAAAATGCATTAAACTTGTCTCTCTCTTTTATTAACCAAGCAAGGTATATATGTAGGTGTCACGAGTCTCTTATATAAGAATCATCCTAGAACCCTAGAGCAAACAAGCTCCCTGTGCTCTGTATTCTATTCCATATTCATCTTCCAAATTCAAGGTAGACAACATGTTTATTTCAACATTGGTCATACATTGAAATGGTTATAAAGAAATTCATGAGTAATTAATATGAAAACCCATCAATAAATCAAAGAAGAAATAGTCTATAACATAGTCAGTGGTTATAGTCCCAAAATTAGGAAAATTAGCCACTCATTGTTTGAATCACAAAAACAAATAGTTAAAAGAGCATCTAATGAATATAATTAAATGAAGAAAATGAGTAAGTTTAACCTTAAAAATAGTATTATTCATCCTTGCCTTCTATTCCAGCTAAAGAATGACAATAATGTTCTAAAAATAATATATAAAGCCTAAAAATTCTCATTTGACATTTTCCTACTTAAACTCAAAGTCCGTGACGCAGACTGACTTGATTTATGTGTATTTACCACTTTTCGATAATCTTTTAACTATCCTCATCCTAGTTCACGATGTGGACTGGGTGCACAACAATACATTTTGCATTTTTTCTGTCAGCCATTTTTGTACTGTCATCAAGCACTTCCGCGATGCGGATGTGTTCCCTTATAGAGTATTTTGGCTCTTCTTTGCTCTATTTCTCCTGCTGTATTTCCCCTTATTTTATGGTTATGGATTTGGACCTCCATTTTTTGCCTTGAGTCCTGCAAAACACACTCAAAAGTGCTTTTAGCCAAGGTTAGCTAGAAATAACAAAATCACAATGAAAAGCACCTAGACTCTATGAATTTATCCTAAAACTTAGCTATAAATATGGGTAAATTTGGCTGTTAGGCGTATAAATACGCCTAAGATCACTAAGTTCTCAAGGGGTTAGGACCACAGACCCTTATACTATTTGCCTGACCTTTAACGAATCGTAGACCCAATCGTACAACTCAGCCTCACATCCTTCAACTTGGGTCACTTATTTTATTTGTTTTTTTTTATAATATTCTAGGATCTAATAAAATTATATTTCTATTTATTATCGCTATATATAACATATAACTTAAAAAAAAAAAATATTGACAAGATTTCTCTCAAGTCAATTTGGATCACATATCAACTCAATTTTTAATGGTTTGAAATGGGTTGGATTAAAATAGATTGAATTAATAAATGGACGGGTTATTAATCCATCCAAAGCTAAATGGGTTAGGCGGGTTGTGTTTATTTTTGCCACCCCTATAAATACTATACTTTTATTTTAAGAATTTTAATTTTTTTTAAAAAGAATTGTACTGAGTAATATAACATAAACACAGTAATTTGTTCCTTTTTATATTTTTTTCAATTAATTTACACAACACACATATTAAAATATTATTCCTTCTCCATTCTTACCATGACCTTTTCCCGTAGTTTCCCCAACTCTTCATAGTTTCAAATCTTACCAAATACCAAACAAATTTGAAGAAGTATTCTTAATTACAAAAAACTTAATTAAACTATCTACTAAAGATTATTAAGGCTTTTTAAATTCTTAGATAATATTAATTGTAAATTAATAAAAATAATTAAATCATTTTTTTCTTTTTGGATGATGTTATTTGTAAAGTATATATGTATGTGTTCTTTCCGTGATAATTTGATATTTGAAAATACATTTTTATTAAATTATAGGAGTATGAGTTTCCAAATATAGATTGTTACAACCTCAATGTACTTTTCAAAAAGCATCAAACGGTTACTTTTAAAATTAAGCTAAGCTGATTTTTAAAGTTCACCAAAAGGGCTCTCAATTGAGCTCTTTTCCCGCTGATTTGTGCTTTTTAGTCCATTAAAATGTATTGACTGGCTATGCTTCTTAATTAGTCCTTGAGATATTGATTTTCCTTGATGAGGAAGACAACAAAAGGAGATTGATTTGAAAGCTAAGCTATTGAATATATAAATTAAAGATAGATAAAGCAAAAAGGCCTAAAAACAATCATATTAGAGAATGCTGGAATTCCAAGCATGAAGCATCCTATGCATTATGATCATAAATAGGAAAAAGTTAGACTAGCAAATTCAAAAGTTGGAAGAAAAATGATTGAAACATTTCGTTATTTCCCTAAATTTCAGCCTGGAATGTAGAAAAAAAGAATTGAATATAACGTAAACTCTACTTGTAAATAGTAATTTTTGAGAGTTTAGGTTGTATATACTAATACTTGATAGCAAATAACGGTAAATACTTATGTGTCGACCTAATTAAAATAAAAATCAACAAATCAAAAGGAAAATGCACCTCACCTGACCATAGTTAAGTGTTAAAAAATGTTACAACAAAAACATTTATTTGGTGTAAATAAATACCCGTAGCAAATCTTTATTGCAATAATATTATTATTAAGGGTCAATAGATTAAATAAAAGGTAATTTAAATCATTTTAATAATTAGGGAGAGTTTTTATGGGATAGAGTGTGGAGTAATACTAAGAAGCAACAATTATCATTTTAGGAGTGCATGACATTATACACTCTGTTTCACGTAGTGTTTCTCATTTTGTTTCTTTGTATAAAAAGACACGCTTATCAATGGAGACAAAGTCATCATCATTCATCATTGCTCTCTACTATTACTCACTTTAAAAAAGGAATTACTCACATATATGTAATTGATTCCCTAACAGTAATGTTTGTTTTGACTACTCTAATAACTCCTCACACCGTCAACCGGAGCTTGGACAACAAACATAATTTTATGGTTTTAAAAATGACAAATTTGACTTTTGATGCTATGTAACCTAACTCAAATCCTAAAGCTATCCCTATGTCCGTTAACGCTTTTCCAAGCAGTGTGAAAAATCACATCTTCTCATTTACTCAACTCTCTCAACAAAGGAGTTGCTGTCTCTTCTTTTTTTTTCCTACTAACGTCTTCTCTTTTGTTCCTCCAGTGCAACTGCTTACAAGATTTAACTAGTTTTTGGAAAATTCTTTAATATTTAAGACGTTTATCTCTAGCATCTTGCTCTGCTTCAATGGAGCTGCCGCTGCATTGGTGTTACTATTCTTGGTTCCTTCTATCTTCTACCTTTATCACACTTGCTTTCTCTGATCCTGAAGGTACGTTGTAGAGGCAGATGCAAGATTTAAACTTATTGTTATTCCTGAATTTATGTCTTTGACTATCCTCATCCATTTAATCTCTTGATTTTTATTTCTTTTATCTTCTCGTCTCTCCCTTGGTAGTTATGTTTGCATGTATGTGTATGTTCGGCAGACAGCAAGCGTACATTAAAAAGAAAATGGAAAGGTTTAAGATGAAATGTTGTGAAATATGCAGGATACTTGAGTTTGTCTTGTGGTGGAAATACTACCTATGTTGATTCCTCCAACATTACATGGACATCAGATGGTGCCTATATTTCAGCTGGTAACATCACCACTGTTAATTTTCTTGATGGTTCCTCCTCATCTACTCTCCCAGTTAGGTTCTTTCCTGATTCTCCACTTAGAAAATGTTACAAGATTCCAGTGAAGAATGTATCATCCCTGGTCCTTGTCAGGACACAGTTTGTGTATAAGAATTATGATGGACATAATAAGCCACCTGCATTCACTGTTTCTCTTGGGAGGGCTATTACAACCACTGTTAATCTTACTAATACCGATCCATGGATCGAAGAGTTCATATGGCCAGTTGATAAAGACATTCTGTCTTTATGTTTTCACTCTCTTCAAGATGGTGGATTTCCAGTCATTTCATCCCTTGAACTTAGGCCACTTCCTCAAGGAGCTTACAGCAATGCCTTGGGAGATTTTCCCAATAAGTTACTGAGGAAATGTTACCGTATCAACTGTGGTTATAATTGGTCCCTAAGGTCAGAACTCTCACTCGTCGGTTATGCTATGCATTACTTATCAATTGTTTATTCCTTAAATTTGATGTTTTTCATGCTATGAAAAAGGTACCCGATTGATCAGTATGATAGAATTTGGGATGCTGATGAGGATTTCAGCCCATTTCATGTGTCGTCTGGTTTTGATATTCAAGCCAATTTCAATATGTCAGTTCTGAAAGAGAGCCCTCCTGTGGCTGTTCTTCAAACCGGAAGAGTTTTGGCACGGTGGAATGACATGACATATAACTTTCCTATTGATCACCAAGGAGATTACCACATTGTTCTCTACTTCGCTGGGATTCTGCCTGTCTCCCCTTCATTTGATGTATTGATAAATGGGGATATTGTTCAATCAAACTACACAGTTAATCGATGGGAAGTCAACAGTCTGTTCTTTACAATGAAAGGAATTGAGGGCTTGAACATCACATTGAAAACCGTTCACTACTATCCATTTATCAATGCTCTTGAAGTTTATGAGATCCTAGACATTCCCTTAGAAACTTCTTCTACAACAGGTTCTCAAACAGTTTTACTGATTTTTTAGACCTTTGAAGGAGTCTACTAGAACCAATTGCACCAACTTTGGACATTTTCTATTCTTGCAGTTTCAGCCCTCCAGGTTATTCAGCAGTCAACTGGTCTGGATCTTGATTGGGAAGATGATCCATGCTCTCCTAAATCCTGGGAACATATAGAATGTGAAGCAAATCTGGTAACTTCATTGTATGTCAAAGCTTACCCTAGAATTACATTTTCCTTTTCTTTTCTTTTTCTTAGTCTTATTTTTGCAAGGAGCAGAACATAATAAGTTAAGACTTTATATAGGGAGCTTTTTGATGTAAACTTGAGGTCAATCAGCCCAACATTTGGTGACCTACTGGATCTCAAATCACTGTAAGAGTCATTAATCTTAACAACTTATCACTTTTAGTTGCCACTGTTTGGCTATCTTGACTTACTTATTTGTGGTTCTTGTTGCAGGGATTTGCATAATACTTCACTTGCTGGAGAGATACAAAACATCGGCAGCCTGCAACATCTTAAGAAGCTGTAATACTTGATCTCGAGGAATTACCATGTTAAGTTAATGTACTTTAGAGAGCATTGTCTAAAATAAGTTGTGGGCTCAACTTTGTAGGAACTTGAGCTTTAATCAACTTACAGCTTTTGGTTCAGAGTTAGAAGACTTGATAAACCTTCAAGTTTTGTAAGTCTCACTACTTGCATTCCAACAGTGACTACCTTCATTCTTACTAGCTAGGCCTGTTCAACAGCCTTTATAATTAAAGGGGAGTTTTCAAAAATACCAAGTTTTTGGATAAAAATTACATGCTCCTACCGAATCATTGAAAAATACCATATAAAATACCAACTTTATTTACAAATTTAGGAGAGAGAGTGTTTTGAGTGTGATTATTGTGGTGTGTGGTATGATATAATAGTGTTGGAAAATGAAAAAGAGTGTGTTTTTTTTGGTATTTTGATAAATAAATTTTAAAGTGTAATTTTGGGGGTGAAAGTTGTTATTTGTGTAAAAATTTCATAATTAAATGTGTTTTCTGTTGAAGGGACTTGCAAAACAATAGTTTTCAGGGAACAGTGCCCGATACTGTTGGAGAACTCAAGTACCTCCACTTGCTGTGAGTGAAGAAAATATATACTGGCATTTTTAACTTCTTAAAATACTTCACCTGACGTATTATTCTAATTTACCTCTCTGCAACATTAAGGAACCTGGAGAACAATAAGCTGCAAGGCCCCCTGCCACAATCCCTGAACAGAGAGAGCTTACAAGTCCTGTATGAAATTGGAAAGTCTTTTTTTCTTTTTTCTATCTCATGTCAGTTTCTCAACTTATTTTTTCCCCCTATTTTGCAGATCATCTGGAAATCTGTGTCTTTCCTTCTCTATGTCTTTATGCAATGAATTCTCAAGAAATCCTACAATTGAGACACCACAAGTCACTGTCTTTGCACCCACAAAACAAAAGCGCCATAATCAATTAGCAGTTGTACTTGGTGCAGTTGGAGGAGCTGTATTTGCTCTATTCTTTGTCGTAATATCAGTTTTCTTGTACATGAGGCGAAGAAAAACTGGAGACACATATGCATCAAGTATGAAAAAAAATCAAATTTTTTCTTTAACATTTCGGAATATTGATCTATCTACTTCTAAACATGCACTTTCTTCTAATAATAGGAACTGCAGCAGAAATGAAAAACTGGAATTCTGCAAAAGTATTTTCATACAAAGAAATCAAATCTGCTACAAACAACTTCAAAGAGGTTATTGGCCGTGGTAGTTTTGGATCTGTTTATCTTGGGAAGCTTCCTGATGGTAAACAAGTTGCTGTTAAAGTTCGATTTGATAAAACTCAACTAGGTGCTGATTCTTTTATTAATGAGGTTCGTCACTATACCCATGTTAGTTCAGTTCCAATCTACAAACAAAAAAGAGATTCAAGAGCTCTATTTATTATCTGTAGGTATCCCTTCTATCACAAATCAGTCATTCAAGTCTTGTGTCGTTAGAAGGATTCTGCCACGAGTCAAAACAACAATTTCTAGTTTATGAGTATTTACCTGGAGGATCACTCGCAGATAACCTCTATGGTACGTTACGCATGATATCTCACCCATATTCACACTCTAAATCGATCATTCTTCCATCACGTATTGTTTTCTAACTCTTAATAACTGTCTCAGGAGCAATGAGCAAGAAATTGACACTAAGCTGGGTGCGCAGATTGAAAATTGCAGTTGATGCTGCAAAAGGTATGTGCAAAGTGTGACGTGATCATTACTAACTCTTGTTCAGTTGGAGAACTAACATGAATAACAAATTTCTACTGTCCAGAAAGAAATAACATCGTTTGCCTATGTTTTCTTTGAGTTAATTTCTTGGATGATCACTCAACTTATGGGAATATCCTACTAAACTCATTTTTGTGGATAATGTTCCCTCCCCAGATACTCAAAAGTTTTTTGAAGCAGCATAAAATTTTAAATAGTTTATAATGGTTGATTATTACTCGTAAAGGTTTGGATTACTTGCACAATGGAAGTGAGCCAAGAATCATACACCGTGATGTGAAGAGCAGCAATATACTTCTGGATGCAGACATGAATGCTAAGGTATCTGATTTTGGTCTTTCGAAGCAAGTAACTCAATCAGATGCAACTCATGTTAGCACAGTTGTCAAAGGCACTGCTGGCTATCTTGACCCTGAGTAAGCTTCAATTCATTTATTAATCAGCTTAATATTTGGTCTTTCCTATCCAAATTCCTAAATCTCTTTCTATATGTCCACAGATACTATTCCACTCGACAGCTCACAGAAAAGAGTGACATATACAGTTTTGGAGTCGTTCTTCTTGAACTTATTTGTGGTCGAGAACCACTTAGCCATTCAGGGTCTCCAGATTCCTTCAATTTAGTTCTATGGGTAAAATCAAGTCATAATGTTTTACACAGTACCGCAAAGCATGTCATTGACTTCCAATAATACTAATATGTTGTAAAATGATGGTGAAAATTTCAGGCAAAGCCGTACTTGCAGGCTGGTGCATTTGAAATAGTAGATGAGAGCATAAAAGGAACATTTGACGCAGAAAGCATGAGAAAAGCGGCTTTAATCGCCTCAAGGTCAGTGGAGAGGGATGCATTGCGAAGGCCAAGTATTGCTGAAGTATTAGCTGAGCTCAAAGATGCATACAGCATTCAACTTTCCTATTTAGCATCTGAAGGACTAGCCAATTAATAAATTAGACCTTCACTACTGCAGATCACAATTTGCAAAATATGAGGTTTCTCTAATTGAATCAAATGTTACTGTAACTTTATGCCAACTTTTAAATTTGTGCTCGGAAATGTTCTAAATTATTGATATATATCAACATTTAAAGGTCTTCTTTCCCCTTGGAAAAAAGTGCCTCGTCTTTAGGAATTGAACATTCTTATTTTGAATAAAGAATAATGGCCGTGGCAAATTATTAATAAATTATACATTAGTTTATCAGTTTAGAATATACCTGATGGATTTGAATCAATTTGATTTGGAAGATATGGTACAGTCATGGATAATTTTCAACAAGTAATAAAAATATCCGTCCAGGCTTTGAATCAGTACTCGCCTCCACATTCTTCACGACTTGTGGACCAATCATCATAAAAGTAATGAGTTGGCCTAACCAGAAAACTGACGTCGTAAATATAGGAATAATGCTGTACAAGTAGCCACTGCATAGGGGAATACAGTCCACATTCCCTGCACAGACATAGGAAACCAGAATAGGATTCATTCATTCTTTGGTAATAAATGCAAAAATTGGAGAGCAAAAGAATTTTGTTGTACCACTACAGTAGCAACGGTTGCAACTGCAAGTACTGGACGCTCTCTTAGTAAAAATCCAATGGTCAACTGCATTTTGGAGTAAAAGAAAAGGAGATAAGAAGGCATGAACAGCAGGCACACTTCAAACTGGAAACCTGCTTCAAACACGAGACTAATAACCTGAATTGGAAGAGTTATCAAGCCTCCACAACAGACACCGGCAAAGAAACAGTCTGGTGATATATCCTGCAAGATGTATATGCAGAGAAATGGTTGAAACAGTTACAACTACATGTTTACCACAGGAGGATGAATTGAGTTGCTAACCATTTCTACATGGGGTAATAGCTGCAACAATAGGGATGACAATGGCGCAGGACGAGGCGAGGGTGGGGGGGTCGGGTTGAGCTCAACCCGCAAATTTTTTAAACCGCCCCACCCGTCCCGCATGAAGATTTTTTTCATTTTCAACCAGCCCCACCCCACATAGATCCACCCTGCTTAAACCCGCCTCTCCTAAATTTTAAGTTCTTTTATTTTTAAATTGAATTTAATATGAAAAATAAACAATAGTAAACAACAAACAACATATCCAATGGAATCCCACAAGTGGGGTTTGGGGAGGGTAAAATGAATGCAGACCTTACCACTACTTTATAAAGACAGAGAGAATGTTTCCGAAAACCCTCGCCTCAAAAATCATTCCCCATAAGCAGAAGATATTAGATATGGAAAAAAAAGGGGAAAGAAAAGGGAAAAAAAGAAAACGACTAATAATAATAGTATGTAAATATGATAAAAGTAACAAATATAAGACAGATAATGACAACACAGGATATAAAGACACGACTACTCCTACTACCTACTATATCACAAGGATATACATCAACCTATCCCTACTAGCCTATTAGCCTTCTACTTTAATACGCAACCTCCACTACTTTCTATCTAAGGTCATATCCTCGATAAGATGAAGTTTCGTCATATCTTGTCTTGATCACCTCCTCCCAATACTGCTTCGGTCTACCTCAATCCCTCCGTATAACCCCTAAATCCAACCTCTCGCACCTTCTAACAGGAGCACATGTCCAAACCATCGCAATCTCGCTTCCCTCATCTTGTCAGCCACAGGGGCCATCTTTAACTTCTTCCCGATGGTCTCATTCTTAATCTTATCACTCTTGGTATGTCCACAATCCATCTCAACATCCTCATCTTTGTGACTTGCATCTTTTTAACATGTGAGTTTTTCATTAGCCAACACTCCACCCCATATAGCAGAGATGGTCTAACCACCAATCTGTAGAACTTGCTTTTAAGTTTAGGTGGTATCTTTTTATCACAGAATTCACTAGAGACAAGCCTCCATTTCGTCCATGCTGCCCTACTACTCTGGATGATGGACCTAAGATACTTAAAATGTTCTCTCTTTCGAATAGGTTGAGTGGCAAACGTCACTTCAATGTCTACTCATCTCTCACAATATTGAATTTACACTACAAGTATTTTATTTTGGTCCCACTTAGTTTGAACCCTTTGGATTCCAAAGTATGTCTCTAAACGTTCAAACTATCATTAACTTTAGTCCAAGTCTCATCAATCAGTACTATGTCATTTGCAAATAGCATACACCATGGCACCTCTTCCTGGATAGACCGTGTCAACTCATCCATTACTAAGGCAAAAAGAAAAGAGCTCAACACAGATCCTTGATAAAGTCTCATCTCAACCGGAAAATACTATGAGTCTCCTCCCACCATTCTTATCGGAGTTTTGGCTCTGTCATACATATCCTTTATCATCCTTAATATACACCATTTAGAACACCTTTACCCTCTAGACATCTCCATAACACATCCCTCGAAACTTTATCATAGACCTTCTCAAAGTCAATGAACACCATATGAATGCCCCTCTTTCTCTCCCAATATTTCTCCATTAATCTCTAAACAAGATAGATTGCTTCTATAATTGACCGCCTTAGCATAAATCCGAACTGATTCTCTGAAATAGATACTCCTGTTCTCACCCTCATCTCCACTCTCTCCAAGACCTTCATAGTGTGGGTTAACAACTTGATATTCCTGCAGTTGTTACAATTTTGAGTATCACCCTTGTTTTTGTACAATGGAACTATTGTACTCCTTTTCCATTCATCGGGCATCTTAGAAGTCTTCATAATAGCATTAAACAACCTAGTCAATCACTCAATACCATCCTTGACCATGCTCTTCCAAAAATCCACTGGAATCTCATTGGGCCCAATTGTTCTCCCTCGGCTCAACCTACTAATAGGACGTTTAACTTTCTCAGTTTTGAAACGTCTATAATAACCAAAATCTCGATGACTATTGGAGTGCGCCAAATCACCCAACTCAATTTCTCTGTCCCTTTTTTCGTTTAAGAGTTTATGAAAGTAAGCTTGCCACCTTAGCTTAATGGAAGTCTTATCCACCAACACCTCACCCTCATCATCTTAAGGCACTTTACTTGATCCAAGTCGTGAGTTTTTTTCTCTCTCCTTAGCAAGCCTATACAATCTCTTGTCCCCGCCTTTTTCACGTAACTCAACTTACAAACGCTCAAACGCTGCTATCTTATCACTCATCACTACCGTCTTCGCTTCTGTCTTCGCCATCTTATACCTTAAGCCTTAGTTTTTCATCATCATCCCTACATTCCAACCACTTCGTATAAACAATCTTCTTAGCTTTCACTTTGCCTTGAACTTCTCTACTCCACCACCAATCACCTTAACGTCTACCAAAGGTCCCTCTCGAAACCCTTAGTATCTTAGTGGCTACTTTTCTAATGTAACCAACTGTAGTGTCCCACATGGTGTTCACATCTCCGCTACTACTCCAAGCCCCCAAATTACCTAACTTTTCCCCCATCACCTGAGAAAGGACAGGAGTCAAGCCACCTCATCTAATCCTTGGTGGACATAAATAGCCTTCGTCCTCTTACCTTTCTTAATCTCTAAGTCCATCACTAGAAGCCTATGTTGAATGGGAACATAGGCTTCTAGTGATGAACTTACCATCTGAACAACAAATTAACTATTTTTAGTTGACAATTGCTTCTTAATCTTTAATTAAAAGCCTCTAATTAATATTTTCACAACTAACAATTTACTGGACATGTCTAGTTTAATTTTTAGAAAAAAATAAAATCAAAGTCAATGTTTAATATAAAAAGTTTATATCTTTGATTTTTTACTAATTACTAGGATTTGATTTTCTTCGAATTCCTATTTGGTTCTTTAAACCCGCAACCCGCCCTGCCCTGCCCCCTGTACCCGCCCCGCTTCACCCCGCCCCATTGCCATCCCTACGCAATATAGATCATCAAACGAAACTTGAGATGGACCATTACTATTGTTCCATTTTGTAGGAGAAAAATGAACGAATATCTAAGGATACAACTAGAAATAAAATGCTATTAATGAATAAACCTAGATGGTTAAGCAATGGTCAAGAAGAGCAAATTGAGGACAAAAATTTGATAGATGCTACTATATCACCCTTCCCCTAATTGCAACGATTAGGAAAATTTTGAGTAGCTAGAGCATGAGCTGCAGGAAAAGCCCAGATTTAAGGTGGAAAATTTTTTTGGTTAGAGAATAACATGCCCAATCAAGGTTCCACTTACGACTCTTATTTTATAATCAATATTATTGGGATGAACGTGCTAAATAGAGCATTTGACAGGCCAATTTCAGAATACTTAAGAAAGATAGGACCACTTGTTTCAGTTCTGTATGATCAGTTTAGATCAGAAAAGCACCCCAATGTGCTAGAGTACATATGCCTAGTGGTAGGTTCCAGCAGGTCTATCCCCTCTTCAATGGCATGTTTATAAAATGATACAAAAATGTATTAGAACTTCTGAAAAGTCGTGCAGGAAACTGGTTGCGTTGCATTGTATTCTCAGAGATTGAATTTCCAGTCAGATTAGGTTTAGAAATAGCAAAAGGAAAGTTGTAACTGAGGGTCGCTGGGTCTGTCCATCTTATGTTTTATAGCAGGACTTTTAGAATATATATATCAATCGTATCAACGATGAAATGAAATTATCGAGCTTCTAAGCATTGTTATTGACGATCCCTACATATCTGACGCCTTTTGTTCTGTAGGTAAGTGTATCATACCACAAAACTTGTAGCACCCAAAACAGAGAACAAGCAAGTAGGTAGAAGGCGGTCAAGCATAGCTAACCCTCAGCAAGTTAAGAAGGAAATCTGAAAAAGATCACTCACAAGAGCCCCTGCAAGGAAAGCGGTGGGATTTCTCACTCCAAGAGAAAACCGTTCCACTGCATCAGCATAAGAAAATCCACCAATAAGCAATTAAGGAAATTAAGAGAACAAGAAGATTATATTAATATTACGAGTATTTTCCAGAAATATGATACCATAACAAGAAACATCAGCTGTTTTGGAATGTGAGGAGTAGTTTAGACATTTATGCATATAGATATAAGAATTAAGATGGACCAGAAGCATGCAAACTCTTAAAATAGAGGATAAATCTTGAGGTAGAGAACTAATTTCGATCTGATATTTCCAGAAAATAGAGAATCTTAACAAATAATTAAATCATACTCCTCCAGAACCAACATAGATATGTGATAGTACTGATGCTACATTATGATCATAGAAATGAGTGTGCGCATATCCAATGGAGTGAGTTAAAAAGTATGAGGTTTCAGGTTCAAATCCTAATAGAACCAACACCACTAGGTGATTTTTTCCCATCTATCCAAGCCTTGGTGGACAGAGTTACCCGATACCTGTGCTGATGCAAGGTAGTAGGTACCTGTGGAATTTAGTCAAGGTTCGCAAAAGCAAGCCAGTATACTAGAGTTATTAAAAAAAAGTGAGCATATCAGTGGAAACTAAGGCTTCACAATAATCAAAAATTTTCACAATGCAAGAGACATCGAAGTAAATTCAGCATCTTTGTTGTAACTCACCAAAACCAATGAGATTCCCATATTTTTGTACAGCGTTTGTAATATCTCTTGCCTTCTGATTTCCAATCCCTAACTACAACCAAATTGGCTCTGAATTTCCAAAATCAAGTTTATATATTTTTATGTAAGACAAGGAGACTGAATATTTAACACGAATGAAATGCTAGTAGCCAAATCGAACCTTTGAGCAAACATCATCAGATGCACCAGATTGCTTAAAAAGCTTCCCAAGGTAAAAAGGTATCATATCGCTGATACAAACACCCCTATTCAGAATCCACAATAAAATTAACATTGTGAGAATAACTGTTTCTACATAATCAATTTTTACCGGTACTGAAGGTGCATAAAATCTTTAAATACAACAGAAGAAAAAGAAGGTTGGGCATTCTGCAGAATCTTGAAAGATTGGTATGCATGTGCATTCATCAAAATTACTCAGAGGACACAGTTTCAACTTTCAACTAACCAGTACACCCAGAGAATAGTGGAAGTTATATATGGAGCATTTCTGTAAAAGGAGCTCACTAGTGATTGCCACGTCCCATCTAGAACAAGCATCCGTGCTAAAGAGATTCCAACCTACACCATTCATCAATGAATTTGAATATAATAGTGAACATCATGAAGAAGGATAACAAGTCAACTTAGTGCCTATCTAAAGACACAATATGAAAGCATAGTTCTAGCTTTCATCTTTTTTTCAGACAGGGTTCTAGATTTTTAACTTCTGTAAAATTTAAAGCTTCTTTACAACTCTTTTGCCCACTTGGCCTCTCACTTTTTCCTCACATCACTAAAGAATAACTGTAAAGTCACTAATTTAGCAAGGAATGCCAAATCAAGAGAAGAAAAACAATGACAGAAAACTATACTATCTGCAACATGATCATGAATCAGAAGACTTGTTAGCATGGGAGTTCATGAACAGAAGTACCAGCATAGGATACGGACCCATAAATTCAAAGCCTCCTCACTGATAAAAAGTCCAAAACCAGCTGCCATCAGAAGCCAAAAGTAGACCCATCTGAATGAGAAGTAGAAGGCTTAATATCACATCCCAAGTACAGCTAATAGATGACAGATCCAGGATATCAATTATATTAAGCATCTACCATAATGGTAGAATGAAGTATAATAAACATAAGGTTGGTCTTGTTTTCTGCTCAGATCATGGTGAAACCCATGATAAGTGAGAAGTCGCAAGGATAATTAGCTGCATACCCTGGAGCATATTCTGGCAGCATGACTCTACAGCCGAAAGCTTTGAAAGAAAAACCAGGAGCAGGTGTAGAAATTGTGGAAGATGATGATCCACCAACCAGATATTGAATCCCAAAATTTGATCCTTGATTAGGCTGCTTAAGGCCTATGGATAAGAGTGTAATCGTAGCAGCTACACCTAGTGCAATTGCCAGTTTTGCCAAAAACGAACTTCCTGGGCGGACAGTTTTATCTTCCAGACTACCACTTAAATCATCAGAAGCCTTGTGCACCATCTCCTCAGCATCCTCCGATTGTCCGGCTTCATAATTTTTCGCACTCACAAGCTGAGATCTTTTGATCCTACACTTTGAATAGATAAGTTTCCATCACTTATACAAGGCCCGTTACAGTGGATAGATAAGTTCAGTACACTGAACGTGTTGATTAGCTGTTTATACTTAAATTCCAGTTTGGGGTTATATAGGAAAGACCTCTTAGAATTTCTATGTGGTACATAAATAGATATAATCAAATTACAAATAGCATTAGATAGACATCTCCGTATACATTCAATTCACACAATGTACAAGTGTCTATGAAGTTGTATATGTTAGCACAAGTTGGAAGCGAACATAATAGGGGCTTACGATTCTACTCTTAAGAATTTAAAGAGTATAGATCAAATGCCCCTAGGACTTTGGTCGAGCAGTAAGTGCAGCATGCAACGTGTTAGGCACACATCAGAGGTTTGACTTGCCACATACAAGTCTGATGATTAAGTAGAAAAGGATAGAGGGACAAGCTCATTAATTATCCATCGAATTTCAAACCATGAGCTGTTGAGCATCGATCCTAAAGGAGAAATCAACATGCAATCGAAACTGAGAATGAAGAGAGAAGAAGAGAGAAGGAGAAAGAGAATGCTGTAATGCTGAAATGCTCTTGTATTGTATATTCCAATGTGTATCTGTACAGTATTTATACAAGATTAGGCAATTAGTTAAAGTGTAACTAACTAACTAACCACGTGTAACTAATTAACTAATCACGTGATTTATTTCTAATTTAAGTATGGCTAATCACAACTAACTATGAACTAATTGCAACTAACTGCTGCAACTAATCCTTTACACCCCCCCTCAAGCTAGGATGTATGAAGATGTTCTTCATTCCTAGCTTGGACATGAGATGATTATGAGGGCCACATGAAAGAGATTTAGTGAACATATCAGCAGGTTGGTTGCATGATGACAGATGCATAGTGGCAATAAGACCATCCCGAATTCTTTCACGGATGAAATGGCAATCGATGTCGATATGTTTAGTGCGTTCATGGAATACGGGATTTGCTGCAATTTGAAGAGCAGACGTACTATCAGAATAAAGAGGCACAGGAGTAGTAATAGAGACTCCAAGTTCTTGAAATAGGCCAACAATCCAAACAATTTCTGCAACAGTGGATGCCATAGCCCTATACTCAACTTCAGCAGAACTTCTTGAAACAGTTGCTTGTTTCTTGGATTTCCATGAAATTGGAGAGTTCCCAAACTGAATGAGGTAACCAGTAACAGACTTTCTAGTATTTACACACGACCCCCAATCAGCATCACAAAATACCTGGAGATTGTTAGAGGTAGATGAGGTCATGAAAATACCAAGTCCAGGAGATGACTTGATATATCTTACTATACGTAGAGCTGCTTCCATGTGTGATGTTTTTGGTGAATGCATGAATTGACTAAGACACTGTATAGCAAAGGAAAGGTCAGGCCTAGTAGTTGTTAGATACAATAATTTTCCTATCAACTTTTGATAAGAAGAAGGGTCTTGCATAGGAGGATCATGCTGTGAGGATGAAGTATGAGTGTCAAATTCAACAGTAGTAAATTTTTTATTAGGTTCCATAGGAGTAGATACAGGCTTGGCTCCTGCCAAGCCTACTTCAGAAATAATCTCCAAAGCATACTTCCTTTGATGTATGAGAATCCCATCCTTGTGTCTTGCAAATTCTAAACCAAGAAAATATCTGAGCTCACCTAGATCTTTGATCTTGAAAGACTGTTGTAACACAGCTTTGGTATCAGTTATCATAGAAACATTGTTTCCTGTAATTAACAGATCATCCACATAGACAAGAATTATGACCAGTCCATCATTATGTCTTTTAGTGAATAAGGAGTAATCTCTGGAACTTTGTGTAAAGCCATAGGACAGCAGTGCAGTGGTAAGTTTGATGTTCCACTGCCTTGATGCCTGTTTCAGACCATATAATGACTTCAACAACCTACCAACCTACAAACCTTATGATTAGTAGATCTGTCATAAAAACCAGCAGGAATACACATATATACTTCTTCAGTCAAGTCTCCTTGTAGAAATGCATTATAAACATCCATCTGATAAATTGGCCATTGTTTTGCAGCTGCAATGCTAAGAACACATCTAATGGTTGCCATTTTGACTACAGGAGAGAAGGTTTCTTGGTAATCCAAGCCTTCCTTTTGGTTATAACCTTTAGCAACTAGTCTTGCCTTAAATCTTTCCACTGATCCATCTGCATTGTATTTGATTTTATAAACCCACCTACATCCTATGGCCTTCTTGTTGGGAGGTAACTCCACCAGTTCCCAAGTGTTGTTATCCTCCGGAGCTTGAATTTCAGTTTTCATAGCATCCACCCATCTAGAGTCTTTGGCTGCTTCTATGTAGCATGTTGGTTCAATTTCAGTTGAAATATTGGACAAAAAACTTTGATATTGTGGTTTAAGACAATCATAATCCAGTACAGAACCAATAGGATATAAGCAATTGTTGGAACCAGCTTGTGTGACATAGTCTTTATGCCAAATAGGAGGCCTGGATTGTCTAATAGATCTTCTGATAATAGGAAGAGAAGAAGAATGGTTCTGACTTTCAGGAGGAAAAGGAGTTGAAGTTGAACTTGGAGTTGCTGAAGTAGTTGATGAAGATTCAGAAACTTGAATAGGCCTTCCACTTAGTTCATCATAGTCAAAGATATGTGTAGTATGTTGTGAATCTTGTACATCAGTAGTACTATTTTTAAAAGGAAATACCTGTTCCATGAACATGACATCTCTACTAGTGAAGAATATTCTATTCTCTAAATCATACAGCCTATATCCCTTTTGAGTAGTGCCATAACCTACCAACACAGCTCTTACTGCTCTTGGGCTGAATTTATCATGTTTGGTAAGATTGGTTGCAAAACATAAGCAACCAATAATTCTCATGTGATCCAGTGATGGAGGCTTATCATATAGTTTTTCATAAGGTGACACATTCTGCAGAACAGTAGAAGGGATTCTATTTAAGACATACACAGCAGCTAGTATACACAGACCCCAAAATCTATCTGGAAATGAAGCCTGAAACTTGATAGCTCTGGCAGTCTCAAGTATATGTCTGTGTCTCCTTTCAACTATACCATTTTGCTGTGGTGTATAAGGACAAGAACTCTCATGTATGATGCCTTTAAGTTTGAAGAATGTGCTGCAACTAGTATTAAAAAATTCAGACCCATTGTCTGACCTTACTCTTTGAATTTTTCTGCCAAACTGATTTTCAATTTCTAAACAAAAATATTTCAAGATCTCAGTAACATCAGACTTTAGTCTTATCAAATAAGTCCATGTCCATCTTGAAAAATCATCAACAATAGTCAAAAAATATCTCATTCCATCAAAAGTTTCTGTTCTATAAGGACCCCAAACATCCATATGAACAAGTTGAAATGCATAAGAAGCTCTACTATTACTATGTGGAAATGGTAATCTTGCTTGTCCAGCAAGTGGACAAATCTCACAATTACTCAATACAAACTTACTGCCAAGATCCTGAAATTTATGAATCTTCCTCAATACACCCAATGGGACATGACATAATCTCTGGTGCCATATGGTTGCATCAGCTTCTTGTTGAACTGCTAAGCATTTTTGTCCTGCTGCACTTGTGTTTTTGCTTTCCAGATGAGAGCTTATTGTATATAGACCATTTTCTTCTTCACCAATCTCCCTCACCCTCCCAGATGAGAGATCCTGAAAAACACAGCATTGTGGAAAGAAGGTAACACAACAGTTCAACTCTTTTGTCACTTGTGAAACTGACATAAGATTGAACTTAAAACTCGGCACACACAATACTCTGTTAAGAATATCACCTCCTTCTAAGTGACAATTCCCAACATGTGAAACTTGTGCATTATCTCCTGTAGGCAGCTGCACCTTTCCTGCATTTTCTATTAAACCTTCATGATGTAAATACTTAGGGTCTCCTATCATATGGTTAGTAGCCCCTGTGTCCACTATCCATTTAATAAATTCTTGTTCATTTAGAAAGGTTTTACCTCTGCCTGCCATATTAGCCATAGCATGTGTTTCATTGACACTGGTTTGACTAAGCATTTTGATTAATTGTTGGTGCTGAGTAGGAGTGAGCATAGGCATAGCAATGTTTGCCTGTGTTGCATCATCTGCCGCCTGCTGAACTAATACTTTGTCCCTTACTCCTTTTGCATCATATGTAGCATTCCCTGCAACTACCATTTCCTTTTTACCTCTATAATCAGATGGGTAACCATTCAATTTGTAACAATCTCCTTTTGTATGCCCTGTTTTATAACAAAAATCACACTTCATTAGCTTGTAACAATCAGCTCTCATATGACCTTTCATGCGACAGAAGTCACAAAAGGCACCAGGATTATAATTCTTCCTTTGCTTTTGGCCTCCATTCCCAGGTCTTGAAGTGAACATAGCTACTGGATTTGTCCCCTCAGACATCATAATGCTCGATCCAGCCACCATTTTTTGACTCTCATCTTGATAAATCATAGCATATACTTGATTAATACTAGGTATCTTTTGCATCAACAAAATCTGGCTTCTAGCTTGACTGTAACTATCATTAAGCCCCATTAGAAATTGTAAAACTCTTTGATACTGTAAATGCTCGAAAAATTCCTTAGATTTAGGACAATTACAAGACGGTGGTGGCATGATAGAATCGTATTCATCCCACAAGTCTTTGAGTTTAGAATAGTATACCGAAACTGACGACACTCCTTGAATCAGTGTGAAGATCTCCTTATGCAGCTGAAATATGCGCGAACTGTTCACCTTGTTGAATCTCTCTTTCAAATCTCTCCAAATTGCTTGTGCATTTGAACAGAAAAGCACTCCTCCGTGTAGATCTCGACTTACATTGCACAAAATCCACGATACTACAATCGCATTGCAACGATCCCACAGCTTACCTAAATTTCCTGAGAATTGCTCTCTTGTTACTGTTCCGTCAACAAATCCAGCCTTGTTTTTCCCTAAAAATGCCAGCTCCATTGCTTTGCTCCACAAGGTGTAGTTGTCAGATCCGGTTAGCATGATCCCTACATTGAGGGATCCCGGTGCATCTGACGGATGTAAGTATAACGGATGTAGATGATCTATGCTCACACTCCCCTGCGAGTTCCCCTGTGAGTTTTCCGGCTGAATTCCCGACCTATGCCCAATTTCCTCCATTGATACTTGAAGAATTTTAGCTCAATTGCTCTGATACCATGTTGAGCATCGATCCTAAAGGAGAAATCAACATGCAATCGAAACTGAGAATGAAGAGAGAAGAAGAGAGAAGGAGAAAGAGAATGCTGTAATGCTGAAATGCTCTTGTATTGTATATTCCAATGTGTATCTGTACAGTATTTATACAAGATTAGGCAATTAGTTAAAGTGTAACTAACTAACTAACCACGTGTAACTAATTAACTAATCACGTGATTTATTTCTAATTTAAGTATGGCTAATCACAACTAACTATGAACTAATTGCAACTAACTGCTGCAACTAATCCTTTACATGAGCCCCTAGAGGTTCTCTCGGTTAAACAAAAAAGAGTACAGTTAAGCAGAATCCATAGATGTTTTCAACATCTTTATGCTGGTGAACAAAGACTTGGACGATATACTGATGAATTTATAATGATTTTTATGCTACTGAATTAGTATGTCCAATTTGACAAAAAAATGCCGCACCGCATATTACAAATAAAGTTTTTTAGAGACAAAAAAAAAAAAATTGCTCCACCGTAACCACCTACCCTATCTTACCTTACCTTCCTTCCCTTTGTAGTAGTGACAAAAAAAAATCAAATAACCCTTCATTAAATCCAAATTAGTCGGGTTTCATCCAGAATTTTTAAACTATTAACAACTACATACCCTATATAGTCCTGTAAGTGGGTCTGAGGAAGGCGGGATATACGCAAACATTACACCTTTCTTTTGTGGGTAAGAGAGGTCGTTTCTGAGACCCTCAACACAGAAAATTGGTACAAGTTGGAAAGAAATGCAAGAGTAATAAAAGGAATGATAAAAATATTGAATAGAGAAAGGTAGTGACAGTAAAAATAACCAAATTACTCAAATTTTCAAACTAATGAGGATGTTGACTAAATGAAAGAATTGTACATCATCAATAGTTAAACCATATTCACACATACATCAACCATTCCCGAGAAGTTAGGAGTTGAGTATAATGTTGACGTTGCAGCATCTGGATATAAGAAGCAGGAGACTTACCAAGAGGATGAGGAGGTGTACTGTGGCGGTGCTCTCCGACGGATATAAGAAAAACCAGGGAGGTGGTTAAACTTTCGCGGAGTTGCAGATTGAGATGAAGAGAGTGAAAGAGGGAGCAATATTTGGTTATTAGATAGAGCCACCATTATATTGTAATGGTTCAGTTTGAGCCGCTCTTCTCTGGCCTAGTTGTTTGTTTACTGGAAGGAAATATGGTTGGTTATTGCCTTATTGGTCAGGTAGGAGTATATGCTCCTGGGGATACTAAAATCTTCAAGCTGCCACGTGTCGGATTCGATTAGATATTTGTTGGACCCATTGTTTTTTTTTTTTTTTTTGGACCCATTGAATTCATAGCTGTATTCCTTGCGTTTGAGATTTTTGGGAAACCAATTTAGACGGTACAGAGTATGCTTCACATAATTTTCCTATAAACTACAATTACCCGGAAAAGAAAAGGTTACTCCCTCCATTTATACCTTTTTTTTTTAATCCATTTCAAAAAAATAAAAATAAATAGATAAACCTCCATTTCTTTTTTTTAATGATAATTTAGTTTCATATTTTCACATCACATATTTATATCATTGCATTATTTATATTTTTAAAGTCATTTTTAAGTTTTATTTTTGAATTTCTTTAATCATGTTTTATTGTTTTAAACTATTGATGTATCCAGGGGGTGCTCAATGAATCAAGGCTTATGTCTCACCCCGTGTTAAATAATATATTACCTCGTACCTTCACTTTTTAAAATACTATCATTTTCAACTAAATACATTTTCATAACTACAAATAAAATGCTCGCTCCTCTTTTTTACCAAATGGTATAATTAAACAAAATTTTATCTCCAACTCTACCTATAAAAAATTAAAATAGAGCTAAAAATGTTTGGTTTGTTTGTCAAATGTCCACTATAAATATTACCATTAGGATCTAGGAAAGCCAGTAATTTTCTAATGACTGACTTAATTAATCAATCGAGTCAAGTCATACCAAATTGATATTAGGTTTCTTTTAATAAAATCTTAAATTATTTTTATAAATTTATATCCAATCAAATAATTATTTTATGAGATTTTGAACTTTGTAAACCTAATTAACCAAAAAGTAATCGCAGAGATCTAAATCTAAAGAGGAGAAAAAGCTCAAATGGATCGTTTAACCGTACTAAACAAAAAAAGAATGAATTATATAATTTATGACACATAATTTTATGCATTATGTATGAATTACCCAATGTTCTTCGTTAAATATCGTTATTTAAGAATTTTTTAAATTAAAAAATATATAGCACATGTTATATTTGCTCTATGCAAACCTTCCTATAATTTCTCAAGAATATATCCGTGCTACATAAATTGAATCATATGAAATAATATATATATTATTTGAAAATAATGTAAAAGGTATTTTTAATTATAATAATTAAAAATTTAAAAATATTTTAAAATTATATAAGAAATTTGTTGACTTTCCTAATTTATATATGCCACATAAATTGTACTCGAGCTAGTCTAGTAGCATATATTATTTTAAAATGATGTAAAAATACTATAAATCACAATAATAAATAACTTAAAATATTTTTAATTTTTTTTTTTTATAAAAAACTCAATTGACTTTTGAAATTTCAATTATGTCATACGACAAAGAGAGCAATATATATTAGGATCATATATGTTAAAGAAGCTTAAAAACTTTGATAAAACGTAGGGCTAGCAAATTTTGGAGACGCGACCTCATAGATGCAAAGTAAATTTACAACCATCGCCTCCATAAAGCAAAAGCCCATGAATTAAAGTTGTTATTTCTACGTTAGTACTCTAGTTCTATGTGTGTTGAATAGAATTATGACATAAAGTAGGGTTGTGTAATATGCTTTAACTAGGGGTGGGTTGGGTTTTTGCGGTTCGGTTTTTCCCTAAAACCAAAGACCGAACGGAAGGTGATTTGGCGGTTCGGTTCGG
This sequence comes from Solanum rostratum, assembly GCA_029948455.1. Classification (NCBI taxonomy): domain Eukaryota; kingdom Viridiplantae; phylum Streptophyta; class Magnoliopsida; order Solanales; family Solanaceae; genus Solanum; species Solanum rostratum. Next base: position 22,707,131 of record CM057048.1, read on the forward strand.
TTCGGTTTTGCCCCAAAATTAAAAAAGTAAACCATTGGTTTTTCGGTTTGGTTTTTTTCGGTTCGGTTTTCGGTTTTTTTCGGTTTTTCGGTTTTTAAAAATAATTTTTTAAAGTAAAATAATATGTTGGGTAGAGACGTATCATCGTATAGATATGCTAAACAATTGGTAAAGAGTAAAGTTTGGATTAGTACAAGTATCACAATATAAGAACTACAATTATCACCAAGAAAATTGCAAACATATGTTCTAGAAAAACAAGTATCAAATACTCTTTGGAAGGTTCAAGTCAATTGATGTTGAAGTGTATAGTTAAAAGAAAAGACATAATTTATATAATTAACTTATCTACCTAATAAATATTTATGAGCGTACACACATAATATATTTTTTAAATATCAGTCAAAATATATAAAAAGATTAAAATAATATTTTATCATTTGTTCGGATGGTCTATTGGAGCAAATTATGATTCAACCATTATCTAAATAAAATATTCTTGCAAATTTTACAGAATATTGATATATTCATTTACCTATAAATCACATTCATATATTAATTTTACTAGAATGACAAGGTAAATAAATATCATAAAATTACAGTGCTAAATTAAGTTATATCGAGAAATTTAAAGGCGATTTTATGCATTTTCCCTTGGTAGAATTCCATAGACATCAAAGTTTGTCTCTATTTTTCATTTTGATATTGCAACTTATTCTTTGTTTGGATGATTATTATGTGTTATTTTGTATTATTTCAATGAATATAATATTTTGATGGATTATATCATTCGTTGTTGTTATATAATGTGGGCATATTCATAATTTGAATGATAAATATATAAGAAATTGTTGGATATGGGATGGAGCTATTATGAAAAGGTGGGATAAATAATAACACAAAATTATTAAATAGTAATAAGTAAAGACAAAATAAGAAAAAATATTAAAGCAACGATGCAATCACACCAAATAGATTGTTGAACAAAATATATCTTTTCGTCTTACTTAATGATAACTTTAAATGATATGATGTAGTAGAATTTAAGTAAAGCAAAACAAATCGGTTTTTGACGGTTCGGTTCGGTTTTAGAAGACCAAAACCGAAACCGAAACCGCACAAAATCGGTTTGGTTCGGTTTTTTGTGTTCGGTTTCGATTTTTTACGGTGCGGTTTTTTTTTTGGTATTTTTCGATCGGTTTCGATTCGGTTTTCGGTTTTTGGTTTTACGGACCCACCCCTAGCTTTAACTAATGCAGGCCCTTCCTGATGGCCCCGTAATATTCATATCCTTGGTCGGCAACTACCTCCCTTAATGGATTTTGTGCGACTCAAAGTATCTAACGTGTAGGATGGAACAAGGAGAAGTGCACGAATACCTGATTTTGTGTTTGCGATTCAACTAATATCCATTTTTATATTTGTTTTTTTACAAGTTTACCTACTTTTGTAAATGATGACTGCGGTTAAAAATTCGCATTATATTTGAAGTGCATCAAATCTGTTTGAATTTGATTTTTCAAAAAAAATTGTTCATCAAATTTCAACATATCATCATTTTAATCTAATCCAAATAAGTTCAAAAAATAAGTGTCATATATCATAAAGAGAAAACTTCAATCATCAATATCACACCATTGTAGTTTGACCTAATATAATCTCCCAACAGTTTCCTCACCCTACTATTGTTTTGATCCACTTTGGCAGAAGGATGAGGATTTTTATGGTTAATGATCTCTTGATTTTCAACGTCATCCTCCAGAAGAGGACGGTTGGGTTGAGTGAATCATAAAGTGCAACATGTACACCATCCTCATTCTGACCATAGGACTACCCGACATTCATTCTGCAACTTCCTTCTTAAGCAGGCGCAAAGAGTCTTTCAACTCTCAGATGTATCGAACAATTTTTGTGCCATGCATCAGAGTTAGAAACTACTACTTCTTGTTGTGATCAAACAGAAAACGAGAATGGAAAAAAAAAATAATAAAAGTCTGAATTAATACACGAGATTCTATTGAAGCTACTCAGTATCAACGGCGTCAAAATTTGACTAGTGCAAAACAAACAATAATTTTAAAGTTTAGCATATTAGCAAAAATAATGCATGTATTAATTTGATGTATTGGTAGTACCTTGTTTGGTACATTTTTCATGACATATATAACTAATGTAAGTATTAGTTATACACTCAATTGTGTATTATGGTATATATTACTAATACCATCAATTACAAGGTATTAGTAATGGAAGGCCTTTAATGCCTGCATTAGAATGGTTAAAGACCCAATTGCCTCTCAAAACTTTTTATTTACATTTTTTTATCATATTTGTGGAGGATATCTTTTTAAATAAATAATTTTTTAAAAAAGTATGCAATGCATATTATTTTTAATACACTAAACCAAACAATGCACAAGAAATATCTCATCATTATTAATACAAACATTACTAATACACTCAATTTAATATTAATTTTGTACACACCCTACCAAACGACCTCTCATACGTTTAGCTAGTCAAAGTAGTATAGACAGATTGTTGTCTATACGGATTGGTGTGAGTAATGTATCAATAAATTTTCCTCCATATTATTTAGAAAAATAAATCTTTAATATTAGTGTGGTGGAAATCACAAAAATGAAGAAAAACTATAAATTTATTGAAGTTTAACTGTTATGATCCACACTCGGGTGTGATGACAATTGCTTTAACCCACTAGGACAAGTCAGTTTAAGACTATGAAAAAACAGGTAATAGAGAAAATAATGCAAAATTAAATGAAAGTAAGATCTCAAAAAAGATAAATAACGACCATAAAGAAAAAAATTCTAAAATACCCCCAGAAATCGGTGTCACATGTACAATCATCTAACGTAAACAACAATCTGAAAGAATAATACAAATATTGAGGCTTTTGCATCTCTCATAGAATAAGAACTTATGAGAGTCCACCGAAGCGACTAGCAGCTACCTCTCAATCTTCCACAAACTACCTCAAACTGAAGTTAGGAAGAAAGGCAATCAACAAGGCCCGAGCTCACAACCGACACAAATGTAGAAGTAAGGAGTGAGTACCAAATAACATGATACCCAACAAGTAGTTCTATTCATCCTAAGTAAAGCTATACAGAACTCGAGTACTCTATCACACTCCTCCCTAACCTCCATAACTACAACCTGCATAAAAATAAACAACCCAACCTAACACATAGGATTCGAAATAGAAAAGAACCAAGAAGAGAGCTCAACAAATCAAGATAGTCAATCAAGTAAATTTAAAATTTAATATGTAATTACGTTACCTAAAGAATTTGAAAATCACCGATAAAAATTATTTAAAAAACCAACTTGAATTTCAATTTAAAATCTTCAATTTATTGTTGTAATGTCCCTCCAGGTTATTTTAGTGGTTCCACGAATATTTTATCAGTTTGAGCATTTGCATAGTTACCGCGAGCTATTTGTGGCTTATTAACACTAATTGTTCGGTTGTTGGGTGAATCATTTGATAATTATACAACTTTCCGAGTTAAATGAGATATTAAAATCGTAAAATAAATTTTCAGGTAAAAACCTAATAAATGACCTCGAAGTGAAATTCTGATGGTTCTATCAGCTCTGAAACGGTCGAATTAGGCTAGGACAATATTTAGTGCAACCATATCGAGTTTTACAAATATAGCCTCTAGAATATGTCAATAGTTGACTTTAGTCAATGTCCTTGAGAAACGTGCCCTAGATGAAAATTCTAATTGCACCATTGGATTTGAAACATCGAGTTTGGTCTAGGGGGACCTTTTGTTTAATTCTCGAGGCTTTTGGGTGTACTTTGTGTAACGCCCGGTAAAATTATCAAAATACCCCTAAAGAAGAGGTATGTGCATAACGCATCTTCCGATCAACACAAAAAATAGAGTAGAAAAATGGTCTCGGACAATTTTTAGAGCGACCAGATCAAAAGATAATCTTTCGACCCGAAAACGAAAATAGTGACGGTGCGCGACGGAGGAGTGTCGCGCCTCTGTAGTAGAGTCACACTTACGTTTTTCCAAAATTTTTCAACGAAATTGGGAAAACTCATTGAGAAACTGTTTGGAGAAAATATATTGTGCGCGACCAGTCCGCGTAGTGGACTGGGCTATTTCGAGGCTAAAAATTTTCTAAATTTTGTGAGGGGGCATTCCGGTTAATTCCCAACCCCTCCTAAACTCCATAAATGATCTAATTAGGTCGTTTAGACGTTAAAAGGATCTAAAACCCCATTCTAAGTCCTTTCTAAAACAATTGGAAAAGAATAGGGCTTGAGGAAAGAGGAGAAGGGCTTGAGATTGAGGAATTCAAGAGGAATTTTTGAAGGTGATTGTTGATAGCTTCATCCCAGGTATGTAAGGCTAAACTAGAAGCATGAGATTATCCTCTCATGCGCCCCATAGATGGTCATAGATGAGTTGAAAGTCTATTGAGTTTACATGCATAATTCATGATGGTATTTATTGAAAATCTTATTAAATTCATATATTTTTCTATATTGATGATCATTCTAAACTTGTTTTCTTGAATTGAATATTTTTATGAGAAATTGCATAACCCTACATGACTATTTTGAAAGCATACATGAATGAACTTAAAAATCGAGTCTAGAGCCTTGGTTGGATGATGTCGATTGTGATTGTGATGAGAGGATGATGATGAGTTGATAGAGCTCGATAGTCTTGTGAGTCACCATAAATGAACTCCACCAATTTATCTATTCAATTGTTCCCTTACGATTGTTCTAAATCTTGAGTTGTTGATTGAAATGTTCCTTGATGGGAGGGTTAAAGCGCCTATGAGATTGATTGATGAAAGGGTTAAATCCCCTCTGAGATTGATTGATGATAGAGTTAAAAGTCCCTATGATTTGATTGGTTTGATCGGATTGATTGTCTTATGAGCATTGAGTCATGGGATGAGTATCGAGCACCGAAAGAGTAAAAGTCAGTCCGACTTTCACCCGTCTAACTACGTCGCCAAACTTAGGTGAGGATTAGAACCATTACACTGCATTGTGGTTCCCTCTTGATTAGAAGTCCCTGAAAGCAATAGAGGACTTAGTTGATTGTGTGTCCCTCTGGGATTCGATTCGTTCCCTACCTGGCAAGTTTGGAACGGCTGTGGTAACATCAGCATGACTGTTGTACATTCACTAGCTCATAAGTGATTGTTGTCAGATAAGACAAACTCCCAGAAAGTTCCTACCTTGGGTATTCTGAGTCGAGATGAGATGAGATGTGATGAGATGAGTTCCTTGAGATGAATCTGACTTGATTGATGAGGTCGATTGGTTGATGGGTCACTTGTCTACTCTTGATTCTTTCATAGATAGACAATCGACATTTGATTTGATGATTGTTATGAGTTGATGATTGTTTCATATTATTATACCAATTTCTGTTTCATTTAATTATTTTACATACCATACATTCCACGTACTGACGCCACTCGGTGCTCGTTTTATGATGCAGATACAGGGATCAGGAATCGTCAACAGGCCCATCGTTTAAGATCCAGAACGTTCAGCTGATTGGTGAGCTCTCCTACTCTGGCGGGTTCACTACCTTTATTATATCATGCTTTTGAGTTAGACTAGACTAGTCTTATATTTTGATTTCGGTAGTCATGAGTCTGCTATTGGCATCACTTGATTAGTGACAGAGGCTTCATAGATGATAGCCGAATGTTGATGTTGAGATTGTAAGCTAGTTCTTTCTACTAGTCTTCTGTTATCATCTATATTATTTGAGGCATTAGATGAGACGAGCCCATTTACTTGCTTTTACTTCCGCTGATTTATAGAGTTGTCTGATTGAATGGATGTGATGAGGCCAAGTGATTCGCTTGGAGACTAGCAATAGTCTTTGGGTACCGACCACGTCTTGGGTATCCTCCCGGAGCGTGACAAACTTGGTATCAGAGCATAGAGTTCAAGTATCCTAGGGAGTCTATGAAGTCGTGTCTAGTAAAGTCCTTATTAATGGTGTGAAGAGCTCCACATCCATAATTTGGAGGTTATAAGACATTTAGGAATTGTTTCACCTTTTTCATGTTGCATATCGTGCGATAGAGTTATACTCTATGAAAAGTTCTTCTCTAATTCATGCTCTACGTATTCCAAAGTTGTGATCATGCCTCCCAGAAGAGCCGTTAGAGGTAGGGGACGTCCCGCCAGGCAAAATGTTAACCCACCTGAGCCTTAAGGACATAAGGAGCCTGCAGACCAAGCTTTCCCAATTGAGCATCCTCCGCAAGATGAGGTATCCAATGCATGATCTACGCTAGGGTATTCAAACTCTAGCCCAGGTTGTCACATCACCTGCTGCAAGACAAGGAGTGGGTAGATAGGATTCCCATGACAGCTCTAGAGTCTGGGATTTTTTAGGATGAATCCACCTGAGTTCACAGGGTCCGCATTCACTGAGGATCCTGAGAACTATGTGGAGGAGCTTCAGGAGGTGTTCCAAGTGATGCACGTGGCTGATATGGACAGAGTTAAACTAGCTACTTACCAACTAAAGGGTGTGACCAAACTGTGGTTCGACCAATGGAAGAAAGGTAGAGGAGATGATACTTAATTGTTGACTTGGGCAGGATTCGAGGAAGCCTTCTTGGGACGTTTTTTTTCCAAAGGAATGCAGAGAGGCCAAGGTAAGAGAGTTCCTAAATCTAAAACAGGGCTTTATGACTGTCCAAGAGTATGGGTTGAAGTTCATGCAACTATCTCGCTATGCTCCGGACATGGCTGCGGATAGAGTGGAAGGATGGTAATGTATGTGGATGGGCTAAACAGAGAGCCAAAGAGAGATGGGATAGGATAAATGCTCGTGAGTGATATGGATATTGGGAGATTGATGACGTTTGTGCAATAGGCTGATGAGGAGAGGCAACAGGATAAGGAAGAGTTCAGACGTAGGAGAGCAAAGACATCCAGCCATGAGGTTGAAAGGAAAGGAAATGGTAACCGATTTTCAGCACCATCATCTGCTAGTGCACTTGTGCCTAGAGGTAGAAATGATTAGAGGTCTCAGAATGTTGGGACCATGGATCTTAGTCACAAACTAGTGTGGCTCAAGGTTCATAGGGTGAACCATCATATGGTAAGTGTGGTAAAATGCACTTGGGGAGATGTCGTGAGGGGAATGATGTATGCTATAAATGTGGCCAAGCGGGTCACTACCAGAAGGACTGTCCAAAGTGGGCTGATCGGGCTCAGTCTTCTACACCAGCCCCGCTGGCTAGAGGAAACCAGAGGGGTGCTATGTCAGGCGCAAGCGGAGCTACAAACCATTTGTATGTCATGGGTAGTTGCCAAGATCAGGAGAACTCCGTGATGGGTATGATTCGAGTCTTTACTTTTGATTGTTATGTTTTGATGGATCCTGGTGCCACATTGTCATTTGTAACTCCTTATGTGGCCAGTTGATTTGATAGGACCCCTGAGAGTCTTCTTGGACCCTTTGATGTTTCTACTCCGGTGGGTGAGTCTATTTGAGCAGAGAGAATCTATAGAGCTTGTGTTGTGTCCATCCATCATAGGGATACCCTTATTAATTTGGTTGAGTTGGACATGGTTGATTTTGATTTGATCCTTGGCATGGATTGGCTTCACGCCTGTTATGCCTCCGTTGATTGTAGATATCAAACCGTTAAGTTTCGATTTTCGAATGAATCGATTCTTGAGTGGAAGGGTGATTCTGTTGCACCCAAGGGAAACTTTATCTCATACCTTAGGACTAGAAAGATGATTTCCAAAGGTTGTATCCATCACCTCATTTCTTAAGTCAGTGGCTTTCCCAGGCCACGTAGTTTCTGCTGATGATATTCGAGTGGATGCTCAAAAGATCGAAGCGGCTAAGAACTGGCCCAAACTGACCTCTCCGACTGACATAAGAAGTTTCTTGGGGTTGGTAGGCTACCACCGCATATTTGTTGATGGATTTTCTTCTTTATTTGCACCATTGACTAAATTGACTCAGAAATAAGTCAAGTTTCAGTGGTCCGAAGAATGTGAGGAGAGTTTCCAAGAGTTGAAGATGAGACTGACTACTGCACCAATTCTAACCTTGCCTGATGGGACAGAGGACTTTGTAATTTATTGTGATGCTTCAAGGGTTAGATTAGGATGTGTGTTGATGTAGAGGGGGAAAGTAATAGCCTATGCTTTCACGCAACTCAAGGTTCATGAGAAGACTATTCAACCCATGATCTCGAGTTGGCAGCAACGGTGTTTGCACTTAAAATATGGCACCACTACTTGTATGGAGTGCATATGGATGTGTTCACTGACCACAAGAGCTTGCAGTATGTCTTCAGTCAAAAAGAGCTTAACCTGCGACAGAGGAGATTGTTAGAGTTGCTCAAGGATTATGACATAAGCATTTTCTACCACCCAGGTAAAGCTAACATTGTTGTTGATGCTCTTAGCAGGTTATCGGGTAGCATAACCCATGTTGAGGAGGGAAAGAAGGAGTTGGCTAAAGAAGTGCATCGATTGGCTCGATTGACAGTTCAACTTGAGGAGAATAATGAGGGAGGATTTAATGTTCAGAATGGGCCTGCTTTATCTTAGTGGCCGAGGTAAAAGAAAAACAAGAGCAAGATCCTGTCATACTCCAATTAAAGGAGGTTGTCCGTAAACAGAAAGTGATGGTTTCTCCAAAGGGGGAGATCGAGTGTTGAGATACCATAGTAGGTTTTATGTTCAAGATATTGATGATATTCGAGACAGAATCATGGCTGAGGGCCTGAGGCCCGTAGCACTAGATATTCCATCCATCTTGGCTCCACCAAGATGTACCACATCTTGAGTGAAGTCTGTTGGTGTAGTGGAATGAAAAAGGATATTGCTAAGTTCGTTTCAAAGTGTCCGAATTGTTAGCAAGTGAAAGTTGAGCATCAAAGGCTAGGTGGATTGGCTCAGAATTTTGAGATTCTTGAATGGACGTGGGAGATGATTAATATGGACTTTATTACTGGTCTACCAAGGTCTCGAAAGCAACATGATTTGATATGGGTGATTGTAGACAAAATGACTAAATCATCTCATTTCTTACCAGTTGAGACAACCAATACTGCAGATGAGTACGCCAAGTTGTACATCCAGGATATTGTGAGGTTGCATGGAGTTCGCTTGTCCATCATCTCGGACAGAGGAGCTTAATTCACCTCCCAGTTTTGGAGATCATTCCAGAAAGGATTGGGTAATAAAGTGAACTTGAGTATAACCTTTCATCCACAGATAAATGGTTGGGCAGAGCACACAATTCAGACATTAGAGGATATGTTGAGAGCCTGTGTTCTTGATTTCAAGGGAAATTAGGATGATCACCTACCATTTATTGAATTTGCATATAACAATAGTTATCATGCAAGCATTCAAATGGCTCCCAATGAAGCTTTGTATAGAAAGAGATGTAGATCACTAATTGGGTGGTTCGAGGTTGGAGAAGCGGAATTGATTGGGCCTGATCTTGTCCACCAATCGATGGAGATGGTTAAGGTCATTAGAGAGAGATTGAAGACTTCCCAGAGTCACCAGAAATCTTATACTGATGTGAGGAGAAGAGATTTGGAGTTGAAGTAAATGATTGGGTGTACTTGAAAGTGTCACCTATGAAGGGTGTCGTAAGATTCGAGAAGAAGGAAAAGTTGAGTCCATGCTATGTGGGACCATATCAGATTGTGAAGAGGATTAAAAAGGTTGTTTATGCGTTCAAGTTACCTTCTGAGTTAGATGGAATTCATCCGGTATTCCATGTGTTGATGTTGGAAAAGTGCTTTGGAGATTCTACCTTGGTTATCCCTATTGATAACATTGGAGTGAAGGATAGCTTGTCCTACGAAGAGGTTCCGGTCCAAATCCCTGATCATCGGATTTGTAAGTTGAGAAACAAAGAGACAACCTCAATCAAAGTCTTGTGGAGAAATCAATTCGTTGAGGAAGCCACATGGGAAGCTGAGGAAGAGATGAAGGCCAAATATCCGAACCTATTCGTGCCAAATGATGAGAACATCGAAGGTAAATTTCTTTCCCTTGACAAAATTGATTGATCTATTCTTGAGTTGATTTTCTCTTCTTGAGTTCAAATAGAATTGATTGAGATTTATGAGAAGTTGAGAGTTTGATAGGTTGAGTTGAATGTTGAGATGAGTCTTGAGTCATTTCGTGCCTTGATACCCACCTTTACTCATCATTCGAGGACAAATGATCCCAAGAGGGAGATGATGTAACGCTCGGTAAAATTCTCAAAATACCCCTACAGGAGAGGTATGCGCGTAACACATCTTTCGATGCTTGTGTGACCAATCCGAGGCTGAGTTTGCGATCAACACGAAAAATTAAGTGGAGAAATGGTCTCAGTTGATTTTTAGAGCGACTGGATAAAAATATAATCTTTTGACCCGAAAACAAAAATAGTGACTATGCGCGACGGAGGCGCGTTGCACCTCTCTAGTGGAGCCACACTTATGTTTTTCCAAAATTTTTCGACGAGATTGGGAATACTCATTAAGAAAGTTTTTGGAGAAAATACACTGGGCACGACCAGTTCGCGTCACGAACTAGGCTATTCCGAGGCTGAAAAATTTCAAAATTTTGCGAGGGGTATACCGGTCAATTTCCAATCCCTCCAAAACTCCATAAATGATCTAATTATGCCATTGACGTTAAAAGGGTCTAAAATCCCATTCTAAAATAATTGGACAAGACTAGGGCTTAAGAAAAGAGGAGAAAGGCTTGAGATTGACCAATTCAAGAGGAATTTTTGAAGATGATGGTTGATAGCTTCATCCCATGTATGTAAGGCTAAACTAGAAGCATGAGATTGTCCTCTCATATGCCCCATAGATGGCCATAGATAAGTTTAAAGTCTATTGAGTCTTCATGCATAATTCAAGATTATTTTTATTAAAAATCTTGTTAAATTCATATATTTTTCTATGTTGATGATCATCATAAACTTGTTTTCCTAAATTGAATATTTTCATGAGAAATTGCATAACCCTACATGACTTTTTTGAAAGCATATGCGAATGAGCTTAAGAATTGAGTCTAGAGCCTTGGTTGGATGATGTCAATTGTGATTGTGATTAGAGAATGATGATGAGTTGATAGAACTCGATAGTCTTGTGAGTCACCATAAATGAAGTCCATTGATTTGTCTATTTGATTGTTCCTTTACAATTATTCTAAATCCTGAGTCGTTGATTGAAATGTTCTTTGATGGGAGTGTTAAAGCCCCTATGAGATTGATTGATGATAGGGTGGAAGCCCCTATGAAATTGATTGATGATAGGGTTAAAAGTCCATATGATTTGATTGGTTTTATTGGATTGATTATCTTATGAGCATTGAGTCATGGGAGGAGTATCGAGCACCAAAAGAGTAAGACTTAGTCCAACTTGCACTCGCCAAACTACGTCGCCAAACGTAGGTGAGAATTAGAACCATCACATTATATTGTGGTTCCCTCTTGATTAGAAGTCCCTGAAAGCAATAGAGGACTTAGTTGATTATGTTTCCCTTTGGGATTTGATTTGTTCCCTACCTAGGAAGTTTGGAACGTCAGTGGCAATATCTGCTTGATTGTTGTACATTTACGTGCTCATAAGTGATGGTTGCCAAATGAGAGAAACTCCCAGAAAGTCCTACCTTGAGTATTCTGAATCGAGATGAGATGTGATGAGATGAATCTGACTTTATTGATGAGGTTGATTGGTTGATGGGTCACTTTTCTACTCTTGGTTCTTGCATAGATAGACAATTGATGTTTGATTTGATTTGATAATTGTTTAGAGTCGATGATTGAATTATTCTACCAGTTTCTATTTCATTCAGCTATTTTACATATCGTATATTCCACGTACTAATGCCACTCGGCATTGCATTATTTTATGATGTAGACACAAGGATTAGGAATCGTCAATAGGCGCATCGTTGAAGATCCAGGATGTTCAGCTGATTGATGAGCCTCCCCTACTCCGGAGGGTTCACTATCTCTATTTTATCATGCTTTTGAGTTAGACTAGACTAGTCTATTATTTTTGATTTCGGTAGGTATAGGTCTGTCATTAGCACCACTTGATTAGTGATAGAGGCTTCATAGATGATAGTCAAACGTTGATGTTGAAAGTGTGGAGCTAGTTCTTTCTACTAGCCTTCTGTTATTGTCTATATTATTTGAGGCATTAGGTGATATGAGCCCATTTACTTGCTTTTACTTCCATTGATCTATAGAGTTGTCTGATTGAATAGTTGTGATAAGGCCAAGTGATTCGCTTAGAGACTAGCAATAGTCTCTGGGTGTCAGCCACATCTTGGGTCCCTTCCTAGGGCGTCACATTTTTCTCCCTTCAGTAGATTATGATATTAGAAAATGGGACCTACATTGGAATAAATCAACCTCCGACGGGAATTTTGATTACATCATTGAATCCGAAATGCTGTTGTCAATAAGCTTTCATATATGGATTGTGTTTTTCCAACTCTAGATGCGGTCGGAGCATCAAAATTAAGTTTAAGCAGTTGCTAAAAATTAAAAAGTTAAGGATGACGTGGCCCAGCCACGAGTTTTCCACGTGGGAGAGGCAGTGCACAATGCCTATATCCTCTGTTTTGCAAAATAAACGAACAAAACTTCAATCAGTGATAATTTCACTAATTCTTATCCAATTTTAGCGATTCAAAAGTCTAACTTGTGTATTTTTCTGAGAGCAATTTCGTAGAGGTATCGGAAACTGATTTTGGCACGCCATTTAAGGTAAAGCTTGTTGTTTTGTGGCTGTAGTTTGAGTACATTTTTGGAAATTTGACATGAAATTTCTTATCTATTTTGAATCCAATTTTGATAAAATTTGGATCTACTCTGTGTGGTTTCGTGAGGTGCACATCGTGGTTGATGTCGAAATTAATTAATAGAGCTCCGTATGGTACAAAATTGATGTTTTAGCTGTGGTTTATGCTATGATTATTTTGGAAAATTTTGAGTTGTGATATCTTGGTTGTTTCTCATTGGTATTAAGCAAAATTTGGGTCTAAGTTGTACTACTTTTCGAGGGATACATCATGGTATATTTGGATTCTATTGGTTTGACTGTATTTTTGAGAAAATTGATAAAGAAACTGTTGAAATGAATATTTTACCATAAGGAATGTCACATGATTTTTGGGCTATTTCTTGTTGTTTTGAGTCTCATTTTGACATCTTTTTTTGCTATAGACTTAGGGTGATATAATAGTTATTTTACGAGAGTTGGTTATATTTTTGGGTGTGGGCCCTACTTTTCCCCATTTTTAATGCAGTGAACATATCTTCCCTATTTCTTGAGATGTTATAGACAAAACAACTGTATTGATATTGTGACTCATATTTGATAGTTGAGCGACTTTGGAAGGTCATTAGGGAGGAAAAACTCACGTGGACTAATCTGGAGTGCATAGATTTGGCTTTCATGTAGGCAAGGTTTTCCTTACCTCTAGACTAAGCTGAATTACATGTATATTGGGAGCTTGGTTGTGGTTGGAAGTCCTGAGTAAGATATGCATATATGTTGTGAGGCTGATTGTTAGTTGTATTTCCTGCTATATATTTAACTACTATTGTCATGATCTTTTAATACTTGTTTTCCTGGATAGTCATTGTACTTAGCATATGAGGTAACTACGACTATTTTGGAATACTTGTGGTTGTTCTGGACTGTATTAGCTCTAGTCACTATAGTAGCTGAGTTATGGCACTGTTGAACTATTAAAAGGCCTAGTAAAGGCTTGATATGGGCTAATGCCCTGTGACAAGTATATATTCTAACTTAACTCCTATCTTTGAGAATGTGTAGCCTAATGCTACTTAGATTTGCTGGCTATGAGGCTGTTTATTTATTACATGGTTGTATTATAGCCTGGTTCTAGTATAGGTATGACTTTGCTAGGTTGACTGTCCTGGATACTTTATGTTTACTTTGAGCATTTATGATTGATAAGGTTATGGTATACTTGACTTTATTGGGCATGACTCCACGGTGATTTGTGATTCATATACACTCCGATGTACTGCTTATAGTTGTTGTGCGCTGGTTCTTTCTATCTGATGCTGAGTTATCTGTCTTTATCTAAGTGAGGTGGTGGATTGTATGGTTCGATGGGGATGATTCTATTGAGACAAATGGTATGTTTAGGGGAACCAAACCAGAGAGAGATTGATTGGTTCTACGTTCTGAGTGCTAGATGATACACCTTGTAGTTCAAGTCTTTGGTGGTTATATCTGAGTGTTTGAGATATTCGGTGATGCACCTCGTGGTCCTATTCTCTGTCATGTTCGAGTGTCCAAGATTGGGGTGCCAATTTTAAAGGGGTCCAAGCATTTGTCGTTACTTTGGGCCTGAGGCCTTATTGACTACACTTTGGGGGCTAGGCCCCATTGACCGATATTTTGGGTCGTTGCAAGGCCCCGAGATTGACATTCTTAGTTGTAACACATTTGTTATGCGAGGGGGATTCTTTCTCCTGCAGGAGATACGTGCCACCATTACGCATGTATATTTTGGATCAGATGCCACGTACGGGCATAAGGTTGGAGACTTGATTGTCATGGGATTGATGGGGCGAGGCCCATGATTGATTACCCGTGGATCCACACACCTATTCACACCTTGATTGTGCGTAAATGTACCTTTTAGGGCTTATGGGGGTTCAAGGGACATTCAGTCTTAGACGCTAGGGCCTTACACTATGTACATTCAACCTATGATCATGTGATATCGGGAGTTGGGTTCTATTGTGCTTCGGTTGATCAGTTTGTGTGTTGCTGTATATTTTGGGCTTATGGGGGCCTAGTTGGTGAATAAGTATAGATATTAGGGCCTTGCACCCACATACAAAACTTTGCCTCATTTGGGGGCAGTTGTGGTATGAGCCTACACAGTTTTCGTCGGTCAGTATCATTGTTCATCACTTGGGTTGGTTCAGGTTATCATTGTTCATCACTTGGGTTGGTTTAGGTTATCATTGTTCATCACTTGGGTTGATTTAGGTTATCGTTGTTCATCACTTGGGTTGGTTCAGTTATCATTGTTCATATCTATGGCTGGCTCGGTTATGTTTTGAGGGTCACCAAACATGTTTCCTTGATTTGAATTTTGATTTGGCTAGACTTGTTGTAATTCTTTATATTTCACTCTTTTGGATTTACTACGTTTCACTTGGTCGACCAGTGATGCCTACTGGGTGCCTCTTTCTGGTATTCACCCCTAATTTCTGCATCTCCCCATAATGCAGGTCTAAGTTCTAGCTGCCGCCAGGGAGTTTTCGGGAATTCAGCAGTGCTCACGAGACTTTTGGAGAGCACCGGCTACTCCAGCTACTTCGCAGTCCGTTTCCTTTTGATAACAGTCTTTTGCTTTCAGACATTGGTGTGTACCTTGTAGTTATGATTTGTATTTATAAGAGCACTCCTAGTTTGTATATTATTATAGTTATTGACATTATATGGTGATATCCTTGTGTCTATTGTAGCTCTGTACAGTTGTCTTCTAGGTTCTAGGTAGGTTTTGGTTATTTATATTGTTGTGTTGGTTATGGTTTGACTAGAAAGCTAGGGCAGATACCTTGTGGGTTGGGTAATTAACTTTCCTGTAGGTGGGATCTAACAGGCGCCATCATGATCGGGACCGGGTCGTGATGATTGAAAATTCATATTCATGAGAAATTCCAAACAAATATTGAAGTTCAAAAATCCAAATTGAGGGTTGAGATCATGAAATAATTAATGAAAATTAAATATTCTAAGTTGAAATTACTTATTCGATAAATTAACCTTGAAAAATTACTTTAAAATTGTCACACTAGAATTTTCAAAGTTCAAAAAATAGAAAATGGAGAAGAAACTACAAAAATTTATTCTAAAAGACCCCTCTGATGCCGCTTAAGCGTCTCAAGGGTTGCTTTTGCAACACCTACCAAAGAAGCAGTGCCACTTAAGCAATCAAGGTGTCGGTTAAGTAGCTACCGCACTTAAGTGGACCCCATTTAAAATGGGGGTATCGTTTAAGCAATGAGGCCCGCTTTAGTGGTGGTCACTTTAGCAACCAAGACATCATTTAAGTGGGACCTGTAATCCATATCTCAAAAAAATAGTTCAATTAACACATAAGCTCGGAATCAACCTCTGAGATTTGTTCAAAATTCCTTACATAAAAACTATATCTGCTATTCCACTAAATTCGATGTTCTAGACTAAATAGAATTGTTGGAACACATATATGAGGTCTCCTTGATCCAAAATTTATTTAGTCGCAACTAATCTAAGTTAAAGCTTGAAAAGACCAAAACACCATAGAAACTCATGAAAAGTAATTCAAGCTCTTCCTAGGTCTAAAATCGCCTCCTGCACCCAGCACGATCATTGGATATTCATTCCAACTGTCTGAACTCCAAATGTTGACCAAAGTCAGACCTTGATTCAATATAACTTAAACTTTCAATATAAGATCTCATATCCACAAAGAAACTTTGAAACAGAAAACGATAATGCTCCTAGATCAAATTTTATATTCCAGAGCTGATGAAACTTACGAAGCTTTATTTCAAGACTCATCACTCCAATAGGTATCAAATATTACTTTTGAACAAATTAAGCTTTCAAAAACTCAAAACTTCACAATTTTCAACAAAATTTTAAAACCAAACCCATAAACTTATTGAATATGACTTGGAGCAACTATAGGGAGGCATAAAATGATAATTTGTTCTAAAAATTCCAAAAATGACCTTGAGGATTGTTACATTTTCCACCACTAAAAACCATATTTGTCCTTAAACATAAGGTATAAAAATGCCTAAAGCCTCGAAAAAAGATGGGATATTAGGCATGAATGTCTGATGCTGTCTCTCAAGTTTCATCTCAAACTAGACGATGCCTCTACTAGATCTTCACTGAAGTGATCTTCTTGGTCCTAAGATTTCAGATTTTTCTATTCAGAATGGCTACTTGTTCCTTCTCGAATGTCAAGTCTGGACCTAACTTAATCGAGTAAAGAGAAATCATATAGGACTCATTTGGTATATATAGGCAAAACATAGACACATGAAACACTGGATGAACTATAAACTAGGTGGCAAGGCCAATCTATTGACCACTACTCCTACTTGACTTAGAATCTAAAAAAGATTGATGAACCTACAATTGAGCTTGCCCTTCTTTCCAAACCTCATCACACACTTCACGGATGATACATAAAGTCAAATATGATCCATGGAGTCAAATATGATCCCTCTCCATGAACTTTAGAGCTTGAACCCTTAGGCCAATATAACTCTTTTGTCGACTTTGAGCTGTCAACAACCAACTTTGAATTTAATGCACATACTCCATGGCATCCCTGAGAAAATCAATATCCAAAATGTTCATCTCGACATAGTAAAACCAATTAATCGGTGATCTACACCTCCTATTATACAACACCTCAAATGGAGCCATTTGAATGCTGAAATGGTAGTTGTTGTAGGCAAAATCTGCTGATAGAAAATGCTTATCCTATTCGGCACCAAAGTCAATTACACATGTTTGAAGCATGTCTTTTAACACTTAATTTGTCCCCTTGAACTGACCGTAGGTCTGAGGTAGAAAAGCTAAATTGATATCCAACTAAGTAACCAAACCATGTTATAAGGCCCTCTAAAAGTGAGAAGTGAACAATGAACCTCGATCAGAGACAATAAAAATAAGCACCCCATGAACTTAGACTATTTGATCGATGTAAAGTTGAGATAGTTTCTCCGATGTATACTTCGCCTTGACAAGAATAAAATAGTGGACTTATTCAATCTATTCACAACTACCCAAATGGAATCATAACCACCCATGATAGTAAGAAAACCTACCATGAAGTCTACAATGATCTTCTCCTATTTTCATATAGGAAGGAGCATCTTCTGAAACTTACCTTCAGGCTGCTAGTGCTCACACTTAACCTGCTAACAAGTCAAGCACTTAGACATAAATTCTGAGATATCCTTCTTCATACCACATCATCAGTAATGCTGACCCACGTCATAATATATCTTCGCCACCCCCAGATGAGTAGAATATTGTGAACAATGAGACTTTTAGAAAATCAATCTAATTAAGTTCCCCACCTTAGGCACACAGACCTCCAATCTTTAGGATACCATCAAAATCAAGCACCATTTCCTTAGCCTTCCCTCTAGACACCTTATCTCAAACGAGTCATAGTTTTTCAAACTAAAATTATTGCTCATAAAGCTGATCCACTGAAGAAGATTGTGCCTCAATGAAAGCAAGTACACCACCCTCATCCAACAATTGCAATCGAACTAGAACATTATCTGAACTTTGAACTTTCGTAGCCAGAGGTTGCTCCTTAACTCGAATGGCATCTACACTACTTATGCCAGAAGTATTCCTACTCAAGGCATAGGCACCATATTGGCCTTCCTTGGATAATATAAAATAATCAAATCATAATCCTTTAGCAACTCAATCTACCTCATCTATTTCAAATTCAGGTCTCTCTGGCTGAAGATGTATTAAAGACTCCGATGATCAGTGAAGACCTCATAATACACCCCATGTAAGTAATAATGGCATACTCACTGCTAACTCTATGTTGTGGGTAGGTTAGGTCTGCTCACGGGGCTTCAACTTCCTAGAGGCATAGGCAATCACCTTCCCCTTCTTCATCAACCCGCTACCTAACCCAACTCTGAAAGATCACTATACATAGTAAAGTCCACACCCTCCTTAGTTAGAGTTAAAATAGGAGCTGATGTTAATAAGGCCTTGAGATTTTGGAAGCTTACCTCACACTCGTCGAACCAATGGAAGACTACATTCTTCTAAGTCAATATGCTCAACGGAGATGCAATAAAAGAAAAACCTTGAACAAACCATAAATAATACCTAGTTAACCCCATAAAATTGTGATTCCCCTTAGAAGAATTAGGCCTTGTCTATACTTGAACTACCTCAATCTTGGCTAGATCCACCCTAATATCCTTTTTGGACATCATGTGTCCCAAGAATGCCATCAAACAAGACAAAAGTTACACTTGGAGAACTTTGCATATAACTTCTCCTCTCTCAACCTCTGAAATACCATCCTCAAATAGCGAACATGATCGGCCTTAGTCTTGGAATATACTAAGATGTCAATAATGAACACTATCACAAATGAGTTCAAATATAGGCGAAACACCCATTCACCAACTCCATAAATGTCGCGTAGCATTGGTAACCCAAACAACATCACCATAAACTTAAAATGTCCATAACAAATTCGAAAAGTCGTAACAGGAATATCCAATGCTCTAAATCTTAGCTGATGATGACTAGACCCTAAATCAATCTTAAAGAACTTATTCATTCCCTAAAGCTAGTCAAATAAATCAGCACTACAGGAAATAGGGTACTTGTTCTTGACAACCATCTCATTCATTTGCCAATAATCAATGCACATCCTCATTGATCCATCCTTATTCTTCACAAATAAGATCGGAGCACTCCAAGGTAATACTCTCGCGTGAATTTTACTCAAATGTTTTTTGAAGTTGCTTCTTCAATCCTTCAATTTAGATGGATCCATACGATACGAAAGGATAGAAATAGAATTGGTGTGTGGTTCTAAATCAATGGCAAAGTCAATATCTGTATCAGGAGGGACATCTGAGAGATTTGTAGGGAACACATCTACAAATTCCTGAACCATACGAATAGATTCCATAAGAGGTGGCTCAACACTAGTGTCCTAAATAAAATACTAGTGTCCTAAATAAAATCCAAGTAAGATAGACAACCTCCATAGATCAATATTTGAGCTTGGATAAAGGACATGACTTTACCAGGAATAGGAACCACTAGAACCCTTTTATTCAATCTTCAGCTTACTAGGCTTCGCTAAAGTCACCATCATGGAATAACAATCTAGAATGGTCTGATAAAAGATGCTAATTCATCCCCAGGATAACATCAAATTCTACCACCTTTAAGATGATCATATGTACTCAAGGGTCATATTAAGACAAAGAATTAACATTCAATACACTAGATTCACCACTAAAGGCTCACCTACTGGTGTAGAAATATGAATAGGCACTGACATATAATCACATAACAAATAAAATCCAAACCAAAGTAGGAAGACACATAAGAGTAGGTAGAACATGGGTCAAACAACATAGATGTTGATCGATGACGGACTGGGACAACACCTATGATAATTGTCACGACCCAAAATTAGGTGTGACAATACTTGCCTTTAACCCACCAAAGCAAGTTAGCCAAAATGAGAATAATAAATATAATGCAAAAGCTAAAAAGATAATATAGTATAGAAAGGAAATAATAAGCATAAGGCATAAATATCACAGTCTAAAATCAACACAGAACTTGGTCTTGCGTGTACAAGCCTTTAACATATAAAAATTAAAGAAATAATTACAAGTTTAAGTCTTTTCTACTCAAATAGAACAAAAACTAAAGATAATCGAGGTCTGAAGGTGCATCGAGCAGATCTGGCAGCTACCTTTTAAATTGTCTCGAAGCTTAGTCCAATAGGGAATGAAAGATTAAGAGGTACTGAACTCAACACGTACACAAGTGTAGAAGCAAGGGTGAGTACCAAACAACATGGTACCCAACAAATGAATTCTAAACCTAGTAAAATAGTGAAGAACATATGTACTCCTTCCATCCCAACCACATACCTTCAAAACTATAAATATGCACTTGGGAAAACCCAACATACACAATATACATAGTATATACAAAAAATAGGCATGTATCTTCATAATTATACAGTTCACACAATCATAATATCAACGAAATAGGATAAACAGCAACAACAACATACCTAGTGGAATCCCACAAGTGGGGTATGGAGAGGGTATAATGTATGCAGACCTTACAATTACCTCATAGAAGTAAAGAGGCTGTTTCCTGAGAATCCTCGTCATAAAAATCCATAAGTAGAATAAGCTAGATATGTAAACAGAAAAGGAAGAAAAAGAGAAAGTGAATAGAAAGAGCGATTAATAACGAAAAACACATGATAGCAAGTAAATTCGAGACAATTAACATATATAAGGCAGATAAAGACAACACTGGACAACTCCTACTGCCCTACTATGTCCCACGACCAGACATCAACCTACTAACTTATTAGCATCCTACTCTAATTCGCGACCTCCACTCCTTCCTATCTAAGGTCATGTCCTCGATGAGATCAAGTTTCACCATATCTTATCTGATCACCTCCCCCCAATACTTCTTCGGTCTACCTCTACCCCTCTGTATAACTCTCGAATCCAGCCTCTCGTACCTCCTAACAGGAGTATCAGTACTCCTTCTCTGCACATGTCCAAACCATTGCAATCTCGTTTTCCTCATCTTGTCAGCTACAGAGGCCACCTCTAACTTCTCCCAAATGGTCTCAACAAAATAGGATCAACAAAAAATTTATCCATAACATATAAGCATCAACAAGAACTCAATTAATCTTACAATATCACAATAAGTGAGCTGTAATATGATGCCAATGCAATGTTAGGTAGTCGTGATGTATGTATGTCCTATGATACACATATATTGATCAACTCAAGCCATAATCTATGGGCGTCTCGCTTAGACCATGTATACGCCAGAAATGACCTTGGTAAAATAATCAAGATAGAATATTAGATCGACTGTCGAAAATGATCTTGGCAATATCACTCGCTAGAATATTACCTCGAAACGACCGATGGAAACCTTAGCCCCAAATGTCATTATCTCTCCCAATAACCTTAACTGGTAGTGACCTCATTCCTACAAGACAATATCTCTTTCTCATCCCATTTCCACAATTCGACACAAATAAAAACACAAATGATGGATATGTGTAAAAGATATAAAATCACATGATGCCACAATATAGATAGCTCAATAAGATGATATACAATATTACTCAACCAAGACATCAGCATTCCTCAATGATCAATTCACAACACGCATAGCATGTTCCATGTATAAATTATCAACTTAATACACCAAGTAATACTTCATTATCAATGTCTCATATTATTTCATAATACATTTCACGTAATTGCACATTTCAATCAACTTACATTTTAATTTAATCAATCAATTGGGAAATACAAGGTTTAACACACTTAATATAGGTTAGAAATACATTTTCCTTAGCCAACAATGTGAAGATCAATCCAAAATCAAAGCTTTTCCCTTTCAATTATACTTCAAAGCATCACAATCTAATAAAAATGAATTCACAATCACAATTTGAGACTAATGATACTAAAATCACGCAATTCGAGAAAAAAGCAAAACGGTCCAAAACTTTAATGCCAAAAAATGAAAATCTTTACATATCTTTAGGGTTTTAGAAATCTAATGACAAAAATCATTTCTAAAAAGGAGTTGAAATGAATCCACAATCACCATTTTTATTTTGAAACCCAAGTCTATGAAATCTCCATTTTTTCTTAATTAAAATCCCTAATTTGATGATGAAATCATGAATTAATTAGTGAAAATTGAAGAAAAGAGTTGAAAATGACTTATCCAATTGATACCCCCTGAACATCCCTTGAAAAATAGCCAAAGGTTGACCTTGAAAAGTTGAAAATGGAGGAAAAATAAAGAAACTTGATGTTTTAAAAAAATATAGTTTAGGGCCATTTTGTTCTCCGCAGGCATAGGCATCACCTCCCTAATGTGGAGCACAACTTTGCTAAATAGCCACAAATGCGAAGGATGAGCTGTGAATGCAGAGGTGAACTAGGTCCAACACTCCATGGATGCGGAGTTTTCTTTCATGAACATGGAGGTCAGCAAAGTCGACACTCTGCAAATGCGGTAGGAGGGTCGCAAATGTGAAATAGTAGGCCTCAAACACTAGATATCAACGAATACACAATATGAAATTCTTATATTGGTCCTGTTACACACAAATTAGATATGTAATCCTACTAAATTTGATGTTTTAGACACAATAAAATTGTCGAAGCTCCAATCTGAACTCTCGTTGACCTAAAATCTAACAAGTCACAACTAAACTAGTTTAGGCCACTTGAATGCTAAACTGTCAATAGAACACCTAAAAATTATGCCAAAGCTCATTATAGCATTACTATAACCTTTTGGAACCATCAAAATTCCAATTCGAGCACCAAAAACTTAAAAGGTTGACCAAAGTTAAGCTTACGTCAAACTTTAACTACATTTTTATCTTCAGACCTAAAATTCACATAACAAATCCAAATCTGATTTCAATATTTTTCCTAGACCAATTTTCACATTTTGGAACTGATGGAATCAATAAAATTCCATTCTGAGACTCGAATCTCCAAATAACTCAACAATTAAAAATTTAGTCACCCTCCAAGAACTCCAAGGGACGAACACATCGATCAATATAACACTTCTAGAGACTCTGGGCTATCAGTAATTGATTCTGAATCAAACGAACTTTCTCTATGGAATCTCTATGAAATTCCATGATAAGGCTATCCACCATAATAGAAGTAAACCAACCTATGGGTGATCTACATCTCTGGCCATACAATGCCTCAAAGAGGGCCATCTGGATGCTAGAATGAAAATTATTGTTATAAGCAAACTCCTCCAAAGGTAAACGCTAATTCCACCTAGAACCAAAGTTAACCTCGCATGGCTGAAACATATTCTCTAGAACCTGTATAGTCCTCTTAGACTGCCCATCTTTTAGAGGATGAAATACTGTACTCAAGTCTAACCAAGTACCCAAACCATGTTGTAGGGCCTTCCAAAAGTGGGAAGTGAATAAAGAACTTCGATAGGTACACCATAGAGTCTCACAATTTAATTGATTCATAACTGAGCCAACTTCTCCTCCGTGAACCTGACCGGGATCGGGACCAGGACAGGAATGAAGTGCGCAGACTTGGTCAAGCGATCCATAATTGTAATGACCCTCCAGGTCATTTATGCTTTTCTTGCTATTTGTTCTTGGTTAGAACCTAGTCATTTATGGCTTGCTGGTGCTAACAAGTCGTTTGCCTGGTCGCTCATTTGAAAAATGTGTAATTTTCATAATATTGGCCAATTTAAAGTTGAAAAAGAGTTTAGCAGTAAAGTTAGAGCAAATGATCTTGGAACAAAATTTTGGCAATTCCATTAGCTCTAGAATTATCAAATTAGGCTAGAAGCATGTTAGTGTTATTTATACCAAGTTTTATAAATTTAGCCTCCAAAATGGGTCAATAGTTGACTTTAGTCAACATCCTTGGTAAACATACCCAAATAGGAATTCTGACAGCATCGTTAGCTATGAAATATTAGGTTTAGTCTAGAATGACCTTGTTTTGTTTTCGAATCTTTAGAGTATGTTTTGAACCTCTTTGTATATTTTAATATTGGAACATGGGATCCACATTGAAACAAAATGACCTTCGGTGGGAATTTTGACTACACCTTGAGTCCAGAACATCATTTTCGATTAGATTTTGTGTATGGTTCATATTTTTCTGACTCCGAATGAGTCCAAAGCATTGAGATTAAGTTTGAGCAATTACTAAAAAATTAAAGGCGGCGCTGAGTGGTCAAACTAAAGAGTGCCACGTGGCAAAGGCAACAAGTTTAAAAAGGAGGAAAAAGTATGTATGTATCCTGGAAATCATCTAAGTCTTGAACAGAGGAGTTGGAAAACTTTGAACATCGATATATCATTCAATTTTGATACGTTTTAAGTGATTCAAAAGGCTAATTTATGAACTTTTCCAAAAGAAACAAGTGAAAGTATCAAAAATTTATTTTGGCGTGTTGTTTGAGATAAAATTTGATGTTTTGCTGTTGTATTATCAATATATTTTTTTTTCAAAAATTAACATGCGATTTCTTGTTTGTTTTGAGTCAGTTTTTGGTGAAATTTGGGTCTATTCTGTGTGTTTTAGTAAGACGCACGCTATTATGTTTGTAAGTTTTTGGAAAATTTGGAATGCGATAACTCGATCATTTTGAATAAGTTTTTAGTGATATTTTAATCTGAATTGAAGAGGTTTTTGATGCGCACGTAGTGGTGTTAATGGATTTTTCTGAAATTACTTGGTTTGAGAGAAAATTAAGGTTAAACTGGTCGTCATATATAGTTCTTATTGAAAAATATTATCAATTTTTGTGTTGTTTTATATTATTTTAGACCTCAGATTTAGCCCGAATTTGAGGAACAAGCTCAGGGAAGTATGAGAATATTATATGGGCTTTGTTGTGAAATTTTACTGTGAGGACACATTTTGGCCCGAAAATTGACCTAAGCCCATTTTGTATGATGTTAATGTCAAAATGACTGCAGTGATGTGATTTCATTTTTGATAGTTTACTAGTATTTTTAGATTGCTAAGAGGAGTACAGTCCTCGTGGATTGGACAGGAGAGCGCGTCATCAACATCCAAGTAGGCTATGGTCTCCCTTTTTCTAGAATAAGTTAGAATATATAAAGTTTGTGTGGATAATATGAATATTATATGGGGAGCTTGTTGGAAATTCCATATGTATTGTGACTTCCGTTTATTTAATTTTGGGGCCAGATGGTATTTGATTGGTATGGTGTTATCTTTCTTGCTTGTGCACTTCGCTTGTGGGCTTGTGGCAAAGTTACGACCCCTATTGAGGTCTGTGACTGGAAATGTGGTATACCTATTTGCATATAGATGTATAAGGGGCCTACTTATGGTTAGTATATCTGTACCTTTGAATATCCGACCATTATTGAGAATACTTGTAATTAGTATGTTGATTATTTGTTATATTCCTAATTATCTGGGCTGACAGAGTATCTATTTGTGATGTTTACGCTACTGCGATTGTTATACCATTTATATGCTATACCGTTGTGGTACTTAATTATTACTATAGCCATGATTCTATTATTGTTAGGATTGACTAACTGGAAAGCAAGTGAAAGGGGTTAAATCTTTATATGTTGAATATGATTACATTAGCTACTAACTCTGAAAATTTTAGCATCGATTTGCCTGCGAGGCTATAACTCCTCCCGACGTAGCTCAGAAAGACCCTATGGTATATTTATTGAATATCATAAAATCTGTGCGTTATTTTGCAAATCCAACTTTGCATTCTTTTTTTGGTGACAAAATTATGTAGGAAAGGGGTTACCTTCGATTTTTAGGTCACCTGCATCAAAAAATAATTTTTCGATGAAATTGTGCAAACCAGTAGGGTGCGTGAAAAGAGCATTTTCATTTTTAAGTCAGAAGTTAGTTTGGTCCCATCCCAATACTTTAATAATGTAAGTGCTAAAAACTTCTCTTAACAACCCCAAATCCTCTCAAAACCTATCTCTAAATATTCTCCATCAAGTTCTCTTAAATTTCTTGGAGAGCAAGCTTCCTCTATTGAAGACAAAGCTTCTCAAAAGAATAATTGAGTTCTTCAATTGTTCTTCTTCAAGTTTTGAGGATCAAACTATGTGGGTTTCTGCATCCATGAGTTCTTCCACCCATGGAGTCCTTAAACCTATGTTACAAATTCTTTTAAGTTTCAATGTTAATTTCTTATGGTTGTTATCTAGTTCTCCAATTAAACATGATTCATGTCAAAGTTCTTCATCTATTACATGAAATTGCATAAATCTATGACCTATTTTATGAGATTTAAGCTATGAAAGTTATGATACTATGATGTTATAATGAAATTGATGATTTCATGATATAAGTTGCATGATTCTATGTCTAAAGTTCATAGATGATATGTATGATTGTGGTGGATTGTTTTAAGAATGATTTAAATTAATGAATTGCACAACTTTCATGCATTGGATCCTTGAGTTAATGATTTAAAGCTTGCATGTATGAATCCACCCGATGTTCATATCAAAGTCTCTAATGATGAATGAATTCCCTACTCCTAGATCCATCCCAGAGATTGATTATAGGGTGGGGTAGACGAGGGACCCGCTAGTGATGAGAGATCCAGAGCGTAGAGCCAGTTTGATGAGATGTGTGGCTGGTTATATTGCTGAGCAAGGTCTAGAACCTACCTGGGTCGCCACACACTCGGAGCCTATTATCAAGGCTTCACTCAGTATCCCCACCAAGTTTTGGTGGGCGGTTATTCGATCATGCATCTGGCCTACTCTTGCTGATAATACATTCATGCCATAGCATGCTGTACTACTTGCCAGAGCTTGATTTTAGGAAGAAATGCAAAAGTTGTTGATTTTTGATGCTAAACAAGACACTTTATATGCTGTAGATCATTCTATGGGTCGTGAAGTGATTTCGTGGACAATTCCAGTGAGGGGCTGATTTTCTGAAGTTGGTTTTACATACATGCAGATGGATCGTGGAATGATTTACGAGTCGTAGACCATGGTTCATGCCCTGAGAATCAGAGATTGAGACTTTCTGAAGATTCATCAAACAAAACCCCCTTTACGGGTCGTAAACTACTTTACGAGTTGTAAACTACTTTATGAGTCGTAGAGGAATGTTGTACACTTGAAGTCCAAATTTCCAGCAACACTATACGAGACCCCGATTACGGGTTGTGGAAAGCTATACGACCTGTAAACCCCTTTCGTGAGGCATGCCAACCAGTTACCCTATTTTGTTTAGGACTTGTATTTTACTTATTATGAATAGGTTTTTAAGTTATTTTTAGAGGTTTTATCTTATAGTACTCAGAGGACTATGTAATGAGAGAGAGAAAATAGTGAGATTACATTGGAGAGATTTTGAGAACACTTGTATTTTAATTTCATCTTTAATCTAGTGATTCTCTTTGAAGTTGGATTTACTTGTTCTCAATTCAATTGTGTAAGTATTTAATTATGTTCTTGCAATTCATGATTCTTGGATTTACACAAAGCATGAGTAGCTAAACCCACAACTAGAGTTGTGGGAACCGTGAGGAACTAATAAGGTAAAACTAGATAGTTCATAATTGTTGGAAAGTGTGCATGTATGTATTGAAAGTGTGCATGTATGTATTAATTAATTCTCTTCATTTTAAATGCTTCTAATGGTGGCCAACATTAGAACCCACCTAGTGTTACTGACTGGACCATGATAGTAATGAAAAGAAAAAGAGATTAATTAACAGGATTTGATTGACGTGTTTTAGTCTAATCAACCAAACTGGGCTAAGAGGAGGTTATATTGGGACTAATAGGTAAGGGTTAGTAATGCACACTATGGAGATTGGCCAAGTCATATAGTGAAATTCACCTCTCACCTTTGACCAAAGAGCTTGGTGAATGTAACTTATTGTCCAGCATACCATACACTAGAAAAGAATTAGGTTATCTGGTGATACTAATTAAGTTAAGGAATCATGGGGAACACAATACCCTAGTTTCTCTCCATATTGATTTCTCTTTTGTGTTAGTTGAGTTTTATTTCCATTGATTATTACAACCCTCTTTAGGGAAGTAAGTTGGTTAACTACTCAAATTGCAGTCATTGAATTTTCTTGAGTCTACATATTCCCTGTGGGCTCAACCTTAACTTTGGTTAGGTTCTATTTCTTCACAACAATCTCTTTATCCTCAAAAAGTATGTGTAACTTGGGCGACATCATTTGTTCACGCTGATCATGCTGCACTTCCCTAACTAATGGCGAAGAAGGATTCAAAGCCAAGGCTTATAAAGAGGCTATTGTTACTGCAAGAATTTGACTTTTAGGTACGAGATAGGAGAGGTTGTGAAAATCAGGTGGATGATCATCTATCTTGAATTGAATCACCTAATTCTCAAGTTTAATATGAGGAAATTTTCGATAATTTTCCAGATGAAGCAGTGATGAAGGTTGATGTGGTTGCAACACCTTTGTATGCTGATTTTGCAAATTACTTAGTCAGTGGTATCATACCAGATTTTGCAAATCCTCACCAAAGGCGGAAGTTCTTGTATGATGTAAAGAAGCACTATTGTGACGAGCCTTATCTTTTCAAAGGTTGTGTGGATAACATGATCAAAAGATGCGTCCCTGATTCAGCTATGCAAGCTATCTTAGAAGAATATCATTCCTCCATAATGGGTGGCCATCATGGATGAATTCAAACCGCATCTAAGGTATTGCAAAGTGGTTATTATTAGCCAACATTGCATAATGATACTTATAAGTTTGCTAAATCCTTCCCGGAATGCAAATTGCAAGGCAACATCTCAAGAAGGCATGAGCTCCCACTAACTCCCTTTTAGAGTTGGAATTGTTTGATGTTTGGGGATGAATTTTATGGGACCTTTCATGAGCTCCTTTAGTAATAGGTATATGTTCCTCACCGTTGATTATGTATCTAAATGGGTTAAACGTGTAGCGTTGCTAATGAGCGACGGTAAAGGAGTAGTTCAATTCCTAAAGAACAATATACTCACCCATTTTGGCACTTCGAGGGCCATTATCACAGATGGTGGGTCTTACTATTGCAATAGAGTGTTTGGACCACTGCTGAGTAAATATGGAGTCAAGAACAAGGTGAAACTCCTTACCGTCCTCAAATAAATGGGTAGGTGGAGGTGTCAAATAGGGAGATTAAAGTTATGCTCGCAAAGAGTGTGGGTCTTATCACAGATGGTGGGTCTCACTATTGCAATAGAGTGTTTGGACCACTGCTGAGTAAATATGGAGTCAAGAACAAGGTGAAACTCCTTACCATCCTCAAATAAATGGGTAGGTGGAGGTGCCAAATAGGGAGATTAAAGTTATGCTCGCAAAGACTGTGAACAGGAATATGAGTGACTGGGCGGCTAAGCTTGATGATGCATTATGGACATCTCTTATAGCCTATAAAGCCCCCATTGGGATGTCTCCTTACCAGCTGGTGTTTGGGAAAGCATGTCACCTACCTATCGAGTTGGAGCATCGAGCCTTATGGGCTCTCAAGAAGCTAGATTTCAACGCCGACGAAGCTTTAGAGGCTAGATTGACTCAACTCCACTTGTTGGATGAATTTAGATTGAAAGTTTATGAGAGCTCTGCATTCTACAAAGAAAGGATGAAAAAATGTCATGATCAAAAGATCTTTAATAGAGAGTCTACTAAAGGAGATCCCGTGATATAGAACTCTACGATGCATTTGTTTCCTAGAAAACTCAGATCAAGATGGTCAGTTCCCTTCAAGGTGGCTGAGGTGCTTCTTCAACGGAGTGGTGGAGGTTGAGAATCATTAGGGTGAACGATTTAAGGCAAATGGGCAGAGGCTAAACAAATACTATGGCAAACCACCAGATGTCCTAGTGGTTCACGCCAGGAAAATCAATGATGCTTAGTTGTATTAGACATCGTCATGCCGCGACGTCCACTGAGGCGCTTCTTGGGAGGAAACCCAAGTGAATAGTAAGAAAAAGGTAATGTGTTTGTTGATGGTTGCAGGTTTGAGTTGAGAAAGGTGAAGTGTGATAAAAGGCAAGGATACATGCATAAAAGGCGCATCTTCCTCCGAAATCGGGGAAAGCAAATTAAACCGACTATTAGATCAAAATTTGGTCTGGGAGGTGCTGCTAATTTTGACGATTCTAAGACCCAGTCAGTGAATTGCCAAACACAGAAGGCGATAGTCAATTAGCCCACCTTTCAGTCCCATATATGATCCTCTATGTGTTGTCTAATTAGGCAAAAATTTGCACAATTGGGTGAATTGCCAAACAGGAACAACGATCTCGAAGTTGTCTACATTTTGGGTGGGCTCGGTGCAGACTTGGCAGACTGCCGAACACATAAGGCGATGCTTCATCCGACCACCTTTTGAGGTCAGTTAAAGAGTTAAAACATTGCAGAATTAGGTGATGAGACTGCTAAAAGGGCGTACTGCTGAGAACATTCGTCGACAACAAGCCAGACCGCCTTTCCAAAGTGGAGTTATTCTCAATGCCTGGTAAAAAGATGGTCTCACATCCAAATGGTGGACCGCTGAATACAGTGTACAACAGTGAATAGTGATACCGAAGACGAAGAGTGTTTCCCTCTTTTTCTTAAATGAGCATTAATGCTCACTCTTCACCTTTCACCCTCTCTCTCTTCTTCAGTCGCACTCACTCTTCTCATCTTACACTTGCATGCCATTTTCTTCTCTTTTCTTTTCTTTTTTCTTACTGGATGCGGTGTGTCCAACCTCACCATCATATTATGCCACACCAATTAGCGCATATAGAGTTCTAGGTATACTTTTTGCCTTTCTATTTATGGTGTTCGTTGTGAAATCGACATGAATACCCTATGATTATGTGTTGGCCGAGTTGAAACTGTTGAGGGATTGTTGATTTCTTATTGAATTTTTGTTGGGTCTTACATATTTAGGGGATAAACGTGCAATAGCCATGTGCAATAGCCATGATAGAGGGTTTAGGTTTGCACAACCATTGCTTTTCCTATGATAGATTGAGTGATGCCATTCTTAAGGGTAAGTCATTGTTTGGGATAATTTAAACATTGTCATGCTTATCTGAATGATTGTTGGACATCATTTGGTCATCTTGGTTGTTTTGAGGATGGGGTGTTGTAAGGTGAAAGTGGTCAATTTGGCCGTCGATAACTACACGGCGATGCAAGAAGCACCCCCACTCATCACAGTTGTAACATGCCTTCTTACTTGTGATCTCTGTGATATTAGGCAATGGGACCCGTGATCGCCAAAGCAATTTGGTGATTCGCCGATCCATCTGAAACATCACCTAATTTGTCAGTACCTTCACCTGTTGGACTATGTCATTTTTTGGCAAAGGCCAATTAGATCGCTCTTCCAACTTGGTGATGCGCCAAAAGTGACAGGCGGTCTAACACACTTTGGATGTTCAATGTTTCGTTTGAAATTGTTACCTATTTCCTATCGTTACCAATTGCAAGTATTGTTTTACAGGTCAATTTCAATCAAAGCCTCTAACAAGGAAGGGTATGATGTGATTTGGGAAGAAAATGGGCATGTTGTGCCCACAAACCCTTGGACCTTTAGGACCCCTGGGATATAGGAAAAATAATTTGCCATCAAAGAATCAACAAGAAATGTAACCTCCGAGGCTAGTTCGAAGGTAATATTCTAAAAAATAGGTGCAAAGCCATGGAGGACCCTCCTACAACAGCAACTAGGAAGGCTAGAGAGAAGACTTTGGCCAACCAATTAAAAGCCAGGAGGGTAAAGAACAAAGCTAGCAGGAAAATAAAGTTCGTTAGGATACAAGCCTACATCCTTGCAGGAATACCATCACATCCAGGAAACCTGGCGTAGATGAGCTCCCTTCAATCCCAACTCTGATGCATCACGACAAACATCAGGGGGTTCTTTAACTCATTCACCCATGCTTCAGGTTTTGTATTTGTTTTTTCACATTGAGGATAATGTTTATTTTGTACGGTTATGTCAATTATTTTTGAGTTGTGCTGTTGTGTTTCCTTTAAAGTTGGGAGTTGGTATTCTGATGGTTGAGGTACAATTTAATTGGAAATAAAATTTTAAATTGGGTTGTAATAGAGTAGTGTTTATTTTGGTTATTTCTTTTGTTTTTCTTGTTGAATGAATGAACGATTACAAATTTTGGCAAACCCCGTGCATAGATGACAAGCATGCAAATATTATATTGTGTCTCTAGTTCTTAGCAATCCGAGCACTGATGATCCATATCTTTGATTCAGATAGTGCCATGGATGAGGAGCATGTACTCACTCATTAGTTCCTTCTTGATAAATCAATCCTCAAATGGATTTGAGAAATCTTGAGTTGACTATGAGAGCAATTGAGCTTGGATATACAATGATTGAAAAATTACAAATGTGTTGCCATTGTTTGAATGGAAAGCTATTTTGCCAATGCGTGGTTAGTGATCTTTTTGAAATGCTTGTATTGGATCATTTAGAACCTTCCGGGTTTTTCTTGAGAAGTGAATTGGTTAATTCTAGATTAGGAGAGGAACTTAAGCCTTCTTTGGTTCATAAGCCTAATTTGACTATAGTGACATCCTTGGCAGTGAATTGAATCCTTAATGAACCCCTTTTGAGCCTTAATCCCTTTTTTGAGAACCTTGTAACCTTGACTCATATTTGTGAAAGACAAGTCCTTTTTGTTCCCTACCAATCCCTCCTCAAACTTGAAGGTAAAGCAGTAGCCAAAGGCTAAGTTGGGGGTGGTTAGTGGGAAGAAGGAAGTGTATCCCATGAAAGAGTCTAAAATGAAGGGTAAGAATAAAAGAAACACATCAAAAATGGAAAAAAATGATAGCAAAAAGTTTGAAAATTGAGGACCCTCCAAAAATAAGAGAGCAAGAAAATCTTGCTGCGAAAGAAAAGACAAAAGGGAAACACTTAGTGTGAATGAATCATAAGCAAAAGAGATATCAAGAATGAAATGAATGAAAAGGGGACCAAAAAGACCTTTATGGTTGAAAAGAACATATAGAGTTAAAAAGAGATGGGTCACTATTGGCCATATGCTATCTTACCGAACCTTTACCCTGCATTACAGTCCAAGCAAAGTCCTATGGGATCCTAGTCCGGAAGAAAGTCAGGTGAACTACGATTGAGAATAAGGGCAAGCCTATGAGTTGAAGCTTACATGCTATTTCTCATTTGGGAAAGAAAGAGTTGAAGAGATCCTCTATAAATCAATGGAATAATCTTGAGTGTTCAGGATCTTCTTTGGCGTGAGGACAAATGGTGATGCTTTTGAGCAGTGACTAGCAGCTACATGAGCAACTGTGAGCATAGCCATGTTTTGGTTACTCCTTAGTCATCTTTTGAGGCTTCAAGGTCATGTAAGTGTTTGTGAAAGTTTGAGAAAGGATGAAAATGTATGTGTTGCTCCCTGTAGCCCTATTAGCAAGCTCTGACTTGGATAGATTGATGTTTGATTTGCTTGAGTCAAGCAAAGGCTTAAGTTGGATGTGTTGATGAGTCCAAATTTTGGACTCATTTTGGGGTTAAATTGCAAATAAATATTTCCCTTAGTATACTAATAATACCAATTACTCACAAATATGACAGGAAATAGAGCAAAAAGTGTGCAAAAGGGTAAGTCTTTGGTGGAGTCTTGAAAAGTGAGCAAACGTGCTGAAATGCGGTGAAAAGTAAAATCGCTAACATGCTCGGCGATCCGCCGACCGCTCAAGGAGATCTCCAAACTATACAACAACAAAGGTTCTAGGTCAAGTCAAGAGTGCGATTAGGATCAATGTCGTAGAGCCTACTTGGTATACGTCGAAACACATAAGTGATTGCCTACAGTTGCAGCACCTAATGCCCCAAAACACTAACAAAAAGGTGGTATGAAGGATATTTTAGCGCATCGACCAATTGGAAAAGTGAAGCAAAGAGTCATCGCCTAATGCTGCAGTTGTAGAAGCCTTATAAATATGCACAAGAAAGTGGTCAAGTACACATTCGGCACATTATTGGAGTGCTCGGTGATGGTCGGCCTTAACCGCCTAATAGCATTTCATAGCATAAACTTTCACACTTTTTGCATAGAGTATATAAGAAATTTTAGAAAGGACATTGTACATCATCTGTTCATTCCATATCAGAACAATTACATTATAGTAGTAGTACATAGAACCTTCTTCTTAGAGTACAAGGGAGGCTAGGGTTTTAGAAGATTTTTGGCATCAAATTGGAGAGGATTAACTGGTGATAACCATTGATTTGTACTCAATCTTGTTACCCATGACTTCTGCTACAATGTATAGTAATTATCTTTAATTTCTAGTATGTGTGGCTAAAAACCCCATGTTGGGGGTGTGCTTTTGATATGGGTTTTTAATTTACTTGCTGGGTTTGTGAGGTCTTGACTTATCTGTAGTTGATTTGGGTGAATTTATATCTATTCCTAAGATTAATGTATAAATCTCAATGTTGCAAACTCGGGGTTTTTTTTCTTACATCTCTAATTATTCCGTAGCTAGAATTATTAGAGTGTGGAATAGATTTAATGGTCAAAAACTTTATGCGATGTTAGTTTATATCCACATCTATGGATTCAATGGCCAAAGTAGTAGGTGTTTTGCTCGACTTCTTGGGCCAAGCATGTCCTCGGTGGTCTGCGTGAGATATCTTCAATGATTCATGCGAAACACCCATATATCATAGGTGATTTGGGTTACAAGCAACCTAGCCTATTCACTCAATATCAACTTATGTAGTCAAGCATCTAGACCATTTGTTAGATTATTGCCCATATTTGCACATACCCAACATCTTCCCTTGATAGTTGTTTAATTCAACAATTAAAACTTGTTAGCTGAATTTTATTTTAATTATTGCGACCCCCCCAAATCCTACAATTACTTGGTCCAATGAGTCACTTACGCCTTAAACAACAATTCCCTGTGGGATCGGCCCCAACCTCTAAAGTTGGGTTGTTATGCTGATAACTATCGCACATTTTGCCTTTGAGTAGTCAGGTTGAGCGACATCACCATGTAGGGAACAGAGCTCCTATTCATCCTCCTCCACATGGCTTGCTTGGATTCGTGAAGATTTCCATAGTCGTTAGTGCTCCATTTTGGGGATAATATCCGATTTCGTTCTTATGTTAAGCCACTAGTTCTGTACTTTCTATTTTGAGGGTGAGCCTTGGATTTATCTTGGGCCCCGTCCTATTCATGTAATAGAGGTGATGTTGGATATCATTCTACGCTATGCTATGTACCTATTATGAGACATTGAGATTTTATGTAGACTTCTCCTTCAGATCCTATTCCCTTTGTGTTACTATTTGTTATTGATGTTGATAGAAGATGATGAAAGTCCTAAATCCCTTATTCCCATAACTTGATTCATACCTACCCTCCCCTTAATACTTGCTTGCTATGTGATTCATGCAAATCCTATCTCCCTATCTATCCCCATAGCGTGAGTCCAAAGCCCCTAAGCCCTTAGAATTATTTATTGATGCTTGTTTTATATTTTGAAACCAAGGATGTGCAAATGATATGCTAAGAGGCTTGTTTGAGTTGCCTTCAGATTTCCCATTTGCCACATCACGTCTGGGCCCTAGGCTTTGGTCGTGACAGAGGCCACTAATGGTTAATATGTTATTTTGTTGGTTGTTTGGGATGATACGGTGATGCTTTGACCTGTTGAGGATCCCTGGGGGAACTGATATGTGATTTTCTATCATACGTAGACCATTTTCTATACTTTTGCTTACTAGTAACTGATAGGGCTATTGTTGATGTGCTGAGCACGCTTGTGATTGTTGTATTCATATCTATTATATTCATGCCTTGTTATTATTGGGCCGTAGTATAGGTTTAGCCTAGTGATGCCCTAGATCCACGCTGGTTAGGATCGGTAAACAGCTATATTGATGTCCAATCCAGAGTATTGGTTGAGGTCCAGTTAAGGGTTTTCTTCCCTATATGAAGGCATGTGTATTTAGTGGGACTGTGTGTAGGCGAGGATGTGTTGTTCTCTCTTTACCACTGATTAAGGGTGATATTCCAGTTTGCATAGTACTAGGTTCGAGTCCTAATAGTGTTAGGTTCAAGCCCTAATAGGTATTTTGCACTAGTCCAGGTTGTCCTTGTATGATACATCCATAGTTTAAGGTCCAGGCTCTGTATCTCTTGGTCTATTCTTCTCATACATTTGTGATTTGAGGTTTGGGCTTTGTATGTTTTACTATTAGCATTGTATGTGATGGGATCACACTTACGATTTAAGGTCCGGGCTCTACAACATGTGCCACATGGGGTCACACCCATCGTTCGAGGTCCAAGCTTTGGGATATGTACTTCATGAGGCCATATTAGCGGTTCAAGGTTCGGGCTTTGTGTTCCCCTCCTGCCGTCAGAGTTGGGTTACTAGTTCAAATGTAGATGAGCATTTGGGATCGACTAGTATATACTTGGTTACTTAGTGTGCGGGTGTACCCATTGGACTTATAAGGGTTCGACGGGCATATAGGGCTAGGTTACATAATATCTTACAGTCACGTACCTACCAGTCCTACATGGTTTTAGTTAGTACTACTCAGTTCATCTTGGTATCAATATTACGACATTTCAGTTAGATGGTTTTATCATGGTTGTCGTTATGTCTACATGATTAGATTAGGTGCTTAGTTCAGACTTGACATTCGCCGCCTTACACCAATTCACCTGTCATTGTGCGTTGGTGTACCTACTAGGCTTATAGGGGCTCGGTTGGCATACAAGCTTAGCCGGTAGAGCCTTACACTTACGTACATCAATCTACTATTATCCAGATTTAGGTTACATTCATTAGTACACGTACATGCTTTTCTTGGTTTTGGCAGATTTGAGTTACTTTGAACCTATTGATAGATATTACTTGGTTGTGGTAGACAACTGCATTAGAATCATATTCTAGTGTATTCCTGCTTTATTTACTATTTTTACTCAGTTAGCCTATGATACCTACTAGATATTGTATCCTTGGTACTTACCCCTACACTTCTACATCTGTTTCATGGTGCAGGCAGCCCGAGCCACCAACAGTGATTTTGCTTGTGCTAGCTATATTTGGGGACTAGTGGTGAGCATTAGAAATCCGTGGATTCTTTTAGTCTCCTATATATGGCTATTTTTTGTGATTTGAGACTCGCCTGGATATTATTTTGGGCCTATATATGTATATAGAGATGTATTATGGCTAGTGTGTTGTATCTTGTCTACGGTAATCCTGTACAAGTGACTTTCAGGTCCTAGGAGGAAATTGTTTGTTGATTTTATGTTGATGGATGCCTAGTATTATCTTGTGTTTATGTTAATTTGGTTAACTATTTTGTTATGCTTCTTACTAGATTTTCTGGGATAGGGTTAGGCTAGCTTATCGAGGGTAAAGTAGGCACCTTCATGACCTACAAGATCGGGTCGTGTCAATTAGGATCAGAGCCCTAGGTTTACTAGTCTTACCTGTATAGAGCTATCGGCTAGTGGAGTCATACAGATGGGTGTGGAGACAGACGTGACTTATCTTTGGGAGGCCACGAGATGTACTAAGAATCTCCTCTTGATTGTATTGTTTCATGCAGTAGTTTTGTTAGTATTCTAGAATCTCATCGGCTTATTCTTTAACAAATATGGCTCATAGTGGCCGACCTCAAGGTAGAGGCAGGGGTGTGGGACAAGATCCATATAGAGATATGTCTCTAGATATGATAGAGAAGCTCTTAAATGTCTATATTCCCCCTAAGCTAGTCAAGCCAGAGTTGGCACAACCCTCAGAATCGGCTAGATATGAGGATAGCTATAGCAAGACCTAGTATGGGTCTAGGGAGCATCATGATATGTCATAGTAGAGGTTCCAGTTGAGCCAGTCTAGTCACCCTATTTAGGCCTTACTTTAGACTCTAGAGAATGATCGATGGTCTCAGGGTACCTTTAGTTAGATTGGCCACCATGTCATCGGGCAAAAAATAAGAGATAGGGTTGCAGTAGTGTTAGGGCAGTATGAGTTATTTTACTCATCCAGATAGGGTTCCAAGACATCAATGGCAGAAACTATAGGTGGAGTAGTTATTATTCTTCTGGCCTATCTTCCCAGCGATGCTATGACTATGGGGAGCATGATCATTAGTCTAAAGATTGCCCCCGATAGGGGACAACATATCGTGCTCTAGAGAAGAAATCTGCCAGGGACACCTCCATGCAACTTTAGATCTATCAGAGGATGAGGAATTAGATGACACTTTCAGAGGTATGATTACTTTATTTTAGCACTCCATTATGTATTTTGACTCTAGTAGGAGACTTCTTTTCTTTTGTATTTGTGGATTGTTGTGGTACTGGGGTTATAATATCTATTATGGCAAAGTAGTATTGTATTGGTTCTTGATTCTCTTTCCCAATTGACCTTTCATTTTGGCTTGTGTATTACGCTTTATTTGGATATTTATGCCATGCCACTAGTATTGTTAGGTAGAGTGAGGTTGTTACCGAGAGTAGGTGTTATGAAAGGAGCTGTTCCGTAGGCATACCTAGTGAAAGTTGTGGTTGATTTTCCCTATTAGTAGGGGTAAGCATTCCAGATGGTCAAGTTATTGGGTTCACTTGTGTCTTTGTATTGCTTATCGGGTAGTTTCAGTATGAATTTCATTCTATTTGGAGATTATAATAATTTTGGCTATTCTTGGCTTGATTAATTAGTAATAGATGCTAAGGAAGGAACTAAGGAAATTACTGCCGATTTTGAAATTAGTTGAGTTTTGTTGCTATGCCAAAGTGCTATTTTAGTGATGTTTGTTCCATGCGGCTGCCAGCGGGTCTAGCAAAGCATGTATCCCATACGTCTTTGTCTTGTTGTGGCTAAGACTAAATTGTCCTTGAATTTCGTGAATGAAGGTTTTTGTAATAGTGGATGTTGTAATGATCCTCCAGATCATTTTTTCTTTTTTGGGTATATAATCTCAGTTATAACCTACCTATAATGACTCCGAGTAATTTGATACTCACTGGCGCTGACATTTTGTTTGCCTAATTGCTCATTTGAAAGACATGCAATTTTTTGTAATATTGGGTGATTTAAAGTTAAAAGTGGGTTTAGCAATAAAGTCGGAGCAAACAATCTCAGAACGAAATTATGATAGTTCCATTATCTCTAGAACGGGTGAAGCAGGCTAGAAGCCTGTTGGTGTTATTTATACCTACTTTTGCAAATTTAGCCTCCAAAAAGGGTCCATAGTTGACTTTAGTTAACATCTTTTGTAAATGTGCCCAAATGGGAATTCTGACAGTATGATTATCTCTGAAACATTGAGTTTGGTCTTGAACGATCTTTCTTTTTATTCTCGAAGCTTCTGGATGCATATCGACCCTCTCGGTAGATTTCAATATTGGAAGTGAGTTCCACATTCAAACAAAACAACCTCTAGTGGGAATTGTGACTACACCGTTGAGTTTGGAATGCTATTTTTGATCAGATTTCATATATGGTTTATGTTTTTCTAACTCCAAATGAAGCCAGAACATCAGAACTAAGTTTGAGCTGTTATTGAAAAATTAAAGGCGATGGTGATGTGGACGAACTAGAGAGTGCTACGTGGTAGAGTGGAAAATGTTTTTTTAAAAAGCAAAAAGTATGTATTTATCTCAAAAATCGTGTAAGTCATGAACTGAGGAATTGGAAAACTTCGAACATTGATATATCTCTCAATTTTGATCCATTTTAAGTGATACAAAAGGGTAATATATATATTTTCTCTGAGGAACGTCGTGGAAATATCAAAAAATTATTTTGGTGTGTCATTTGAGGTAAAATTTGATGTTTTATTGTTGTATAATGAATATGTTTTCAGAAAATTCAACATGCAATTTCTCACCCATTTTAAGTTGGAATTTGGTGAAATTTGGGTTTATTTGGTGTGAAAATGTGATTTTTGTTGCTGTTATATTTGTGATATTTTCAAAAATTGAGAATGCGATAACTCGGTCATTTCGGATCGATTTTTAGTGATATTTTAGTCTAAATTGAAAAGTTTTTTTGAAACGCAAACAATAGTATTAAAGGAATTTTCTGAAATTACTCAGTTTGAGAGAAAATTGAGGTCAAACTGGCTGTCATATATAGTTCGTATTGAAAAAATATTTTTTTTTATATATTTTATATCATTTAGACCTTGGATTGAGCTTTAATTTTAAGTACATGCTCAGGGAAGTATGGAATATTATATTAACTTTGTTTTATAATTTCGCCGTGGCCAAACTTTTTAGTCTGAAAATTGATGTAAGCTTAGTTTTTATGAATATAATTTCAAAATGATTGTATTTACATTGTCATTTCATTTTTGATAGTTAATAGTATTTTGAGATCACTAAGAGAAGTACAATCCTCATGGATTGGACAAGAGCACGTGTGATCGACACCCAGGTAGTCTATGATCTACCTTCTTCTAGACTGAGTTAGAAAATGTCAATTTCATATGGATAATATGAATATTATGTGGGGAGCTTGTTAGACATTCCATGTGTACTGCGATTTCTATTTATCTAATTTTGGGGCTGGTGGGTATTTGATTGGTAGGGTGTTTTGCTTGTGGCTTAGTTATGGTACCTTCTGAGGACCGTGACTGGGAATATGGTGTATACCCATATACATATGGATGTATAGGGGGCCTAGTTGTGGTTACTATATTTAGTATTTGCTGTAACTTTGAATAACGGACGGTTGTAGAGAATACTTATGATTAGCATGTTGATTACCTTTTATAGTCCAGATTATCTAGGATGGTTGACCATCTGTTGTGATATTGAAGCTATTGACGATTTTTTCACCAGTTATCTTCTATATTGTGGTGGTACTCTGATTGTTACTATACTTATGATTGTATAGTTATTGGGTTGACTGATTAGAAAGTAAGGGAAAGGAGTTAAAATCCCTACCTGTTGAATAGGATTAAATTAGCTATTGTGTGACGTTTTAGCATCAGTTAACCTCAGAAGCAAATTATGGTTAATCTATTATTTTTGGGTCGTTTGGGTTGATAAGGTTATGGTTTGACATGTTGAGGATCTCTTGGGCGAATTGATATGCGATTTTCTATTGTACATGGACTATTTGCTATACTTTTATTTACTAGGAACAGATAGGGCTATTGTTGATGTGTTGAGCATGATTGTGACCGTTGTATTCATATCTACTCTATTTATGCCTTGTTGTTGTTATTATTGGGCTTTAATATAGGCTAGGCTAGTGATGTCCTAAATACATGTTAGTCAGGATCAGTAGACAACTATATTGGTGTCCAGTCCAGGGTATTCTAGGGTTTTTACCTTATATGATGGCATGTCTATTAAGTGGGACTGTGTGTAAGCAAGGGTATGTTGTTCGTCACGCCCCAAAGAGAGGGGAGGCGTGACTGGCACCCGATACCGTTATTGGTCGGGTAAGCCACTAAACATGCTAGAGAACTAACTAGGGATCAGAAGAAAATCGAGCAGCATAACCTCTGAAAGACTAAGCCTGGACATTTTAGGTCATGACCTGGTCAACAGTAAATCACGTACATCCAGACAAGCAAACCCAAACGATAAAGTACTAGCTAGCCGACAAGGCTTCCACTACAGAGGTACAGACACACACCATATATACATGCCAATCTTATGACTGGAGACTGAAAGACACAAAAGGACCAATCCACAAAAACATGTCCACAATAGCCTCTATGAGAATCACTAACACTGTCGAGATAGGGCCCCGACATACCCAACTGTATAACAAAAAGTAAACATCCTGTGAATGCTCCAGGAAGAGGTGGAGCTTACCAACTCATAGCTGAATGGGCTCCTAGTGGAGGGGTAAATCAGAACCCCTACCTGAACTTGCACGCACGAAATAAAATGCAGCGTCCCCAGGCAAAGGGACGTCAGTACGAATAAACATGTACTGGTATGTAAGGCAGGAAGTAAAATCATAATAACCGTAGTAAAAAAGTTAATAGAAATACCACCTGTAACCAAAACTCAAGTAGCCTTAATGGCCAATAAGCCATCTTCTAGTGATAAAAAAATGCATGGTATGCTCGAGTATCGCATGTCGTGAATACATATATATAGATGCAAATGCATGACATACCCAACCAAATGCTAGCACTAGTGGTCCTTTTCGGTAGCTAACCTGCATCATATCTGCCAACCTGTGGCCATCTATACCATATACATATATAGTTGGGCAAATAGGCCCCATACCTTCGATTATAGCTCGAAGTCCATGCATAACATGCAATGTATGATATGAATGTTGAATGCACATAGTAAGCCATAGCAAGAACTTAGCCAATCTTGGCTCATCCGTACATTTATTCTCATAGCATCATAATCATTGTCATTCAGCCAATCTTGGCTCGTTGGTACACTTATTCTCATAGCATCATAATCATTTTCATTGTATATACATATGGCTCATGGGATCATACATGTCTTTTAAACAAGTTTGGGAATTTAAGCCAACATTTAGAGTGAAGCCTTAACTTTGAAAATGTTCATAAAGGTGCTTTACATAATGATTATATTTGGTCCCATGTTAATTAGTAAAAGAATGTATTTAAACAGGATCAAGTGCCTTACTAGTTTAGACAGGAGCATTTCACTTGAGAATATTCGAAACCAGCGCGTTACTTGTTAAATTCTTCAATTGTATTTTTGTATGGAAGAAGGACTGACTCTGAATACTAAATTCCTTTTGCATTCTTCATTTATTTTAATGGCACTACACAAAGAAGAGAAACTCTTCGAACATATGAATAGGTGGCCGGGAACTGACAAAATGATATATATAAATTGAATGTCCAGTTTAAGAGAATGAATGAAATTTCAACCTAATACCATCGTGAATATAACTTTGTTGCAATCCCAATGCCTTTCACAGAAGTTCTTTCTAGCAACAGAATAGTAAGAGATCATACTTGACATTTTGGAAAACTTTCCGGATTTCGTGCTAAAAGGAGGGACGAAGCTTAGCCTTAACATACCTCTCCGACGAACGTCCAATTGCCAAAAGTTCCTTCACGAAAGTTGTTTCTTACATCCTAAGCTTCGCAACGACTATATATACACATCTTAAAGACACCTAGAAACAGTAAAAAATTCAGCATTAATGACCAGATTCGGCAAGGAGCATTTACACGAGGAGATGCCTGTAAAACTTCATAAAAATCACCGTAAAAGAGCTCCAAAATTATTACCTAAACACACCAGCTGCAAACCAACAATACCAGAAACAACACCACTTTTCTCACATCCCAAAAACAGCTACAAACACAGCTAATACTTGAGAAAAACAATTACAAAGCGTAAGGCACGTATTTCTAGGCACACGGACAAATTGTAACGGTAAAAATGAGAAAAAACTTACTCAATCCCTTTGGAACCTTGAGGGGAGTTTTCCTTCAGTTTATAAGCTGTTGGGGACGAAATGAAAGTGATTTGAGCTTTAAAAAGCTCAAATTAGCCGACATTAAGTTGGGTCAACCCGACCCGACCCAGGACCCAGTTTCCAGCTCGGACAGTCTCGGTAAAACGGTCATAACTCTTTATTCTGAGGTCGGTTTGATGCGCGATTTTGTGCGTTGCAAACTAGACTCATAGATCTTCAATATGATGGGTATGGACCTTCTAACTTCTTATAATTTGGTAGATATGACCTGGTACATTTAACCCAAATTTAAGAAGGATTTCATAAAGAAACTTACGGTAACTTTGGCCAACCTTTATCTTGCAACTTTCTTGATTCCAAAACTTAATGTATGACCTTTGTGCTATTAAAATAGCTTAAAGAAATCCATCTTTATCAAATTATAAACTTTTAG
Organism: Solanum rostratum; assembly: GCA_029948455.1. Taxonomy (NCBI): domain Eukaryota; kingdom Viridiplantae; phylum Streptophyta; class Magnoliopsida; order Solanales; family Solanaceae; genus Solanum; species Solanum rostratum. The sequence goes on from CM057048.1 coordinate 22,751,427, forward strand.
TCCCATCCGAAAAGTGAAACCTAATTTAGACCTTCCAAAAGGGCGAGGTGCGACTCAGGTCATTTCTTTAATCCCGAACGTGCATTTAGGGTATTTCCTTTGGCTTAAAACTTTAGGTCCTTGATACTACCAATTATTGGCAGCCTTATTGTCCCAACATTCTAGCAAAAAGCACATGTGACTTATACAACGCCACGCTATTTATATAATGGAAGACGAGAAATACGGGGTCTCACAGTCTCCCCCCTTAAGAACATTCATCCGCGAATGTGTCAAGACAACCCTTTGGTTGAATTACCATCTACTAAAAATGTTATTTTTTGGATACATCTATTATCCTTACAAACCATAAATCAACTTCCAAAAACTCCAATTACTAAGCTTGTATAGCTACCTCGCGGCAAAATATACAAGTTGCACCTCCAAATCTTTTAAAACTTACGTTACTAAATAAATAATAATTGCCAGTTTTGGAACACCACCCACCTTAGGTTATAAATAGCTAGGGTGATTCCTCATCATTTCTTTCTTTGGCTTCCCAAGTTATTTCCTCAATATATATTTTTTCTTCCACAATAATCGAAGGCCACTTTTTATTTCGAAGCTTTCTTATTAGTCAATCTAAAACAGCCACTGGTATCTCATCATAAGTGAATTCTTCAGCAATGGGGGTATCCTTAATGTGAGTAATACACGAAGGATCCCTAATGTACTTCCGCAACATAGATACATGAGACACTGGATGGAATTCCCTTAATTCTAAAGGAAAATTAAGCTCGTATGTTACCTTGCTAATTTCTCTAATAACCTTATACGATCCAACGTATCTAGGAATGCGCTTTTCTGTCTTTCCAATACGCATGATTCCCTTCATAGGTGATACTTTTAAGAATACCCAATCTTCTATATCAAACTCTAAGTCTCGTCGTCGAACATCTGCATAAGACTTCTGCTAATTCTGGGCCATTTGCAATCGTTCTCTAATAAGTTTCACCTTATCCATCGCTTGCTGAACTAGATTAGGGTCTAGCAACTTTTCCTCCCCAACTGCAAACTAATCAAATGGTATAGTTTGGTTTTGTACAGTGCTGGGTTCGAGTCCTAGTAGTGCTGGGTTTGAGTCTTGATAGGTATTTTGGACTAGTCCAGGTCAGCCTTGCAAGATATATCCACAGTTCGAGGTCCAGACTCTATATCCCTTGCTCTATTCTTCTCGTGCATCCGTAGTTCAAGGTATGAGATTTGTACGTTCTACTAATGGCATTGTATGTTGGGGAGTCGGATCCTTAGTTAGAGGTTTAGGCTCTACGACATGTGTTTCATGGGGTCGCACCTGGGGTCCAAGGTTTGGGCTTTATGTTCCCTTTATACCTTTAGAGTTGGGTTACTCGTACAGATACAATTGAGTGTTTTGGAGTCGATTGATATATACTTGGCTACGTGGTGTGCAGTTATACCCTTTGGGGTTATGGGGGTCTGACGGGCATATAAGGTTAAGTTAGATAGTATCTTACACTCATGTACCTACCTGTCCTACATGGTTTTGGTTAGTACTGCTCAGTTCTGGTTGGAATCAGTATTGCGACATTTTAGCTAGATGGGTTTACCAGAATTGTGGTTATGTGTACATGATTGGGTTTGGAGCTCAGTTTAGACTTGATGATCATAGCCTTACACCTATTCACCCTTCATTGTGTGTGGGTGTACCAACCGGGCTTATAGTGTCCCAATTGGCATACAGATTTAGTCAATAGGGCCTTACACCTACGTACATCACTCTACTATTATCCAAATTTAAGTTACCTCCGTTGGTACAAATATGCTTTTCCCGGCTTCGCAGATTTGAGTTACTTTGCACCTATACATATACATTACTTGGTTGTGGTAGACAGTTGCGATAGAATCATATTACGGTTTATTTTTGCTTTATTTGATGTTTTACTTAGTCGACCTATGATGCCTATTAGGTACCAAATCTATGGTACTCACCCCTATACTTCTGCATCTGTTTTGTGTTGCAGGTCCTAGCTCGAGCCATTTGCAACAATTCTTCCTCTGACAGCTATACTTGGAGTCTAGTGGTCAACATTGGATGTCCGGGAATCCTTTCAATCTCCTGTATTTGTGGCTGTCTTTTGAATTTCGACACTTGTGTCCTGTATTATATTGGGCTTGTATATTCATATAGAGTCGTATTGTGGCTAGTGTATTTTATATTATCTATAGTAGTCCTATACAAGTGACTTCCAAGTCGTGGGAGGGGATAGTTTTTTGTTTTTATGTTGATGGATGCCTAGTATTAGCTTGTGCTTATGTGAATTTACTTAAACTATTTTGTGATGCTCGTTATTAGCTATTTTGAGATAGGGTTAGGCTTGCCTATCGAGGGTAAATTATACGTCATCATGACCTTCAAGGTTGGGTCGTGACAGTTGGTATAAGAGCACTAGGTTCGCTTGTCTCATCTGTATAGAGCTACCACCTAGTAGAGTCCTGCAGAATGGTGTGCAGATGTATGTGACTTATATTTAGGAGGCTATAGGATGTGCTAAGTATCTCCTTCTGATTGTATCATTTTCATGCAATTGTGATATTGGTCTTCTGGAATCTGATTGGCTCATTCTTTTCCAGATACTGCTCGTAGAGGTCCACCTTTGGTTAAAGAAAGGGTTTGGCACCAGCTCTAGGTAGAGATATGGCTCTAAAGATGGTAGAGGAGCACTTAGATGCCCGTATTCCCCCTCATTCACTCAGGCTAGAGTTAGCACATCCCCCAACCACCCCTATTATGATCACTTGCAGTCCAAGTGATCATTGAATAATGGCTCATAGCCGTGGGGGCGAATAACTGACACTAGCCCTAGGGTCAGCTCCAGTCCCACAAGCACAACCCATACAATGTCCATCTCCCGCCCTAGTCTAGTATGTATCTCTAGCACCTCCCGTTCCTCAGCCAGAGGGTGTTGTACCTCTTTAGGATCTGAGCTTGTTGGGATGCTTTCTAACATTAGACCCTCCAAGGTTTCCAAAAGTAGTTTGAAAGGATACCTACACGTTCTTGATAATATTTCAAGAAAGGTTGTAGACTCTGAGGTTGTTAGAGTCTAGAGGCAAAGATTTTACAACTTATCAGCTTGATGGGCTAGCTACGACAGTAGTAGTGTGTTTATATAAGTGCTAGGCCAGCTGGGCCACCATATTTATCATGGATAGAGTTCTCAAAGGCATTTCTAGCTAGGTTTGTCCCTAGGAGTCCTAAGGAAAGCCTCAGGGAGCAGTTCTCTATATTAGAGCAGAGGCCTATGGCTATGTCCAAGTATGAGGACAAGTTTCAAAAGCTCTCTAGATATGCCATGATGATATTTCCAATTGAGGAGGAGAGAATTAAATGTTTTATCATGAGGCTAAGGTCACACTTGAGGATTAGGAAATAATCATTAGTTACAATGGGCTGTTCTATTCTTGATATTGTTGACCACACCCTTACTATTAAGAAACTCTATCGTGAGGTCCAGAGGATTATCAAGGATCTTGAGGTACCTTTAGTCAAAGTGGCCCCTCATATCACTGAGCAAAGAGTAAAAGATAGGGCTGCGGTAGTTTCAGGGCAGGCTGAGTTATTTTACTCAGCCAATCAGTGTTCTAAGTCTTTAGAGGCAGACACTACTGGTCATAGTGGTCGTTATTCTTTTGGATGGTCTTCCTATGGAATCTATGACAGTGGGGATCATGATCATTAGTTTGGAGACTGCCCTTAGTGGGGGATAGTGTACCATGCTCCACAAGTATCTCGCTTCGCTCCAGCGCCAACACCTTTGGCAGGAGATAAAATCGAGTATCAAGACCACAGAGAAAATTCATAGAGTTTAGACATGACAAGTTGGGTAGTGGAGGCTACTCTAGAGGAAGAGTCCATCTGGGCCGCTTCCATACAACTCTAAAGTGATTAGAGGTCGAGGCATCAAATGATACTTTCATAGGTATAGTTAATTATATTAGCACTCCATTATGCATTTCGACTCCAATAGGAGACCTTTTATCTTTTGTAGTAGTGGATTATTGTGGTACTAGGGTTATATTTGCTATTGTGGCAGAGTAGTATGTATTGGTGCTTGATTCGCTAGCCCTGTTAACCTTTCATTTTGGCTTGCCTATTTTTCTTGATTTGGATATTTGTGCTTTGCCACAATTATTATTAACTAGAGTGAGGTTGCTATCGAGAGTAGGTGTAATGATAATAGTTTTCTGTAGGTATTCCTAGTGAAAGTTGTGGTTGATTTTTCCTATTAGTAGGGGTAAGCATTCCAGATGGTTAGGTTATTGGGTTTGCTTATGGCTTTGTGTTGCTTATCAGGTAGTTTTAGTGTTAACTTGATTCACTTTGGGATTTTGATAATTCCAGTTATTCTTGGCTTGATTAAGGAGTACTTGATGCAAAGGAAGGAAATGAGAAAAATCCTGGAAATTCTGAAATAATTTGAGTTCTATTGCTAGGCCAGTGGGTCTAGCAAAGCATGCAGGCCTCACATCTTTGCCTTGTTGTGCCTGTGGCTGTAGTTGTCCTTCAATTTTGCGGATGAAAGTTTTTGTAGTAGTTGATGTTGTAATGACTCTCCAGGTCATTTCTTTTCTTTTAGGTATTTCATCTTGGTTAGAACCTACCTATAGTGATCCCGAGTAATTTGTGACTCGCTAGCCCTAACAGTTCGATTTCCTGATCACACGTTTGAAAGATGTGCAATTTTTGTAATATCAACTAATTTAATGTTAAAAATGAGTTTAGCAGTAAAGTCAGAGCAAAAAACTTCAAAACAAAATTCTGACAGTTCCATCAGCTTTGGAATGGCCAAATTAGGATAGGAGTATGTTGGTGTTATTTGTACCGCGTTTTTGCAAATTTAGCCTCTAGAATGGGTCAATAGTTGACTTTAGTCAATATCCTTGGTAAACATGCCCAAGTGGGAATTCCAGCAAGGTTAGCTCCAGAATATTGAGTTTGGTCTAGAATGACCTTTTGTTCGATTCACAAAGCTTCTAGGTATGTTTTGACCCTCTCGATAGATTTCAATATTGGGAAGTGAAACCCACATTGGAACAAGATGACCTTCAGTGGGAATTTTGACTACACTGTTGAGTTCAGAGTGCCATTTCCGATCATATTTCATGTATAATTTATATTTTTCTGCATTTGAACAAGGTCAAAGCATCAAAATTAAGATTGAGCAGTTGCTAAAAAATTAGAGGCGGCGGTGATGTCGCCTAACCAAAGAGTGTCACATGACAGAGGCAGCAAAATTAAAAGAAAAAGAAAAAGTATGTATTTATCCCGAAAATCTAGTAAGTCGTGAACAAAGGAGTTGGAAAACTTCAAATGTTGATATATCTCTCAACTTTGTTCCGTTACAAGTAATTAAAAAGGCTAGTTTGTGAATTTATTTGACAAGAACATCATGGAAGTATTGGAAATTCATTTTGGTGCGTTGCTTAAGGTAAAATTTGATGTTTTGTTGCTTTTATAATTAATATGTTTTTTTGGAAAATTGGACATGTGATTTCTTATTCATTTTGAGTTGAATTTTGGTTAAATTAGGGTCGATTCTATGTGTTTTTAACAGACACAATTGTGGTAATGTCAGAATTAATTGATATAACTCCGTTTGGTGTGAAAATATCATTTTTCCAGCTATTATGTTTGTGATTTTTTGGAAATTTGGACTCCGATAACTCGGTCGTTTTGAATCGATTTTAGTGATATTTTGGTCTAAATTGAAGAGCCTTTTTAGATGTACACAGTGGTGTTAATAGATTTTCTTTGAAATTGCTCGATTTTAGAAAAGTGAGGTAAAATTGGTTGTCATATATAGATCGTACCGAAATGAAATATTTTGCATTTTGGGTTGTTTATATCACTTTACACCTCGATGGAGCCCAAATTTCAAGTATAGGCTCAAGGAAGTATGGAGAATATTATATGGACTTTGTCTTGAAATTTCACTATGGACCTATTTTTTGGCCCAAAAATGACCTATGCTCATTTTCTATTATTTTAATGTCAAAATGTTTGTATTGACATTGTGAATTCATTTTTTTTAACAGTTAATTAATATTTTAAGATCGCTAAGAGAGGTACGATCCCCGTAAATTAGATAGAAGAGCGCATGATCGGTATCCAGTTAGGCCACAACCTCTCTTCTTCTAGATGGAATTAGAATATGTAGATTCGAAGTGGATAATATGAATATCTTACTGGGAGCTTGTTGGACATTCTATGTGTACTGCTACTTCTGTTTATCTGATTTTGAGGCCAACAGGTATTTGATTCATACAGTGTTACCTTTTTTGCTTGTGGAACTTCGCTTGTGGTTGAGTTATAGTACTTGCTGAGGACTGTGACTGGAAAGGTGGTGTATACCTATATGCATATGGATATATAGGGGGCCTATTTGTGGTTAGTGTATCAAGTATCTACTTTACCTTTGAATACCTGACGGTTGTTGATAATAGTTGTAATTAGTATGTTGATTACCTCTTACATTCCAGATTATCTGAACTGACAAAGTATCTGTTATCATGCTGAAGCTACTGAGGGTTGTTATACTAGTTATCTGTTATACTGTGATGCTACTCTGATTGTTACCATACTCATGTTTTTGGGATTGACTGATTGGAAAGCAAGGGAAAGGGGTTAAAATCCCTATATGCTGAATATGATTACATTAGCTACTATTTGTGACTCTTTTAGCATCGGTTCACTTGTAAGGCCACCTGTGATTAGTCTGTTATTTTGTTGCTTGTTTGGGCTGATAAGGTGATAATTTGACCTATTGAGGATCCTTTAGGGGGACTAATATGTGATTTTCTATCGTACATGGTCTATTTGCTTTACTTTTTCTTAATGTGAACTAACAAGGCTATTGTTGACGTGCTGGGCACGCTTGTGATTCTTGTACTCATATCTAGTGTATTTACGCCTTCTTGTTGTTATTATTGGGCCTTAAATAGGTGTAGGTTGGTGATGCCCTAAACCCACGCTGGTTAGGATCGATAGATAGCAATATTGATGTCTAGTCCTGGGTATTGCTTAAGGTTTAGTCCAGAATTTTTTCCCTTATGTGATGGTATGTCTTTTATGTAAGACTATGTGTAGGTGAGGATATGCTATTCTCTGTTTACCTCAGGTTAAAAAGTATGGTTAAAGTTTGAACAATGCTAGGTTCAAGTCCCAATAATGTTAGGTTTGAGTATAACAGATATTTCGGACTAGTGTAGGTCTGCCTAAAAGGCCAAATCCCTAATTTGAGGTCCGGGCTCTATATCCCTTGTTCTATTCTTCTCATATATCCACAGTTTGAGGTCTGCACTCTATACGTTCTACTATTGCTATTGTATATGATAGGGTGACATTTGCGGTTCATGGTCCGGGCTCTACAACATGTGCTTCATGGGGTCACACTCGCAGTTCGAGGTCCAAGCTCTGCGACATGCACTTCACGGGGCCATATCCGTGGTTCTTGGTACGGGTTCTGTGTTTCCCTCCTACCTTTAGAGTAGGGTTACTTGTTTAGATACCGTTAAATGTTTGGGATCGATTGATATATACTTGGCCACTTGGTGCTCGGGTGTACCTGTTAGGCTTTTGGGGGGGAGGGGTCTAATGGGCGTATAGGTTAGGTTAGATAGTATCTTACATTGGCGTACTTGCCTATGCTCCATGATTTATGTTAATACTGCTCGATTCTGCTTGGTACCAGTATTGCGAGATTTTAGCTATATGGTTCTATCAGAGTTGTGGTTATGTGTACATGATTGGGTTAGGAGCTTAAATTAGACTTGACATCTGTAGCCTTACACCTATTTACCCTTCATTGTGCGTGGGTGTAATGACTAGGCTTATTGGGGCTCGGTTGGCATATAGGCTTAGTATGTAGATCCTTACAATTATTTACATCACTCTACTATTGTTGTCCTGATTTAGGTTACATCTGTTGGTACATTTATGCCTTTCCTAGTTTTGGCAGATTTGTGTTACTTTGAACTTATAGCTATACATTACTTGGTTGTGGTAGACAGCTGCGCTAGAATAATATTTTGATTTACTCCGTCTTTATTTAATGTTTTTAGTTAGTCACCCTCTAATACCTACTGGGTACCATGTCCTTGGTACTCACACCTACACTTCTACATCTATTTCATGGTGCAAGTCCTAGCCCAAGCCAGTAACAACGATTCTTCACGTGATAGCTATATTTGGAGACTAGTTATGAGTTTGGATGTCCATAGATCCTTTCGGTCTCCTTTTATATTTATGGCTATCTTTTGTGATTTGAGACTTTCCTTGTATATTATTTTGGGCATATATATGTATATAGAGTTGTAGTACTGTTAGTGTGTTGTATATTGTCTACAGTTGTCCTGTACAAGTGACTTTAAGGTCCTTGGAGGGGATAGTTGTTTTGTTATGCTAATCGATGCCTAGTATTAGCTTGTGCTTATGTTAATTCGGTTAAACTATTTTGTTATGCCAATTACTTGATGTTCTAGGATGTGGTTAGGCTTGCCTATAAAGCATTAGGTAGGCGCCATTATGACCTACAAGGTCGGGTCATGATATTAATAACCTACATAGAGTAATACCCGCCCATGGTAGTGGGTAAACCAACTACGGAATCCATCGTGATTCGCTCCCCTTGCCAAGTGGGAATGGGCATCCTCTGGAACTCTCCCCCTGGCCTCTAATGCTGATGCTTGATATGTTGGCAGGTCAAAGACTTACACAAAATAAGTTATGTTCCTCTTCATGCCACACCATGAGTAATGTTAGCTAAAATCATGGTACATCTTCGCCACTCTAGGGTGAATGGAATATCCAGCTCAATGAGCCTCCTCAAGTCTCAACCTAATCAAGTCACCAACCTTAGGTACGTAAATATAACTCTCAATTATAAAAACCCACCCCATCAGTATCAAGGTATTGCCTCCATGGCCTCACCCCTAGATACCTTGTCTCGAATGAGACTCAACTTCTCATCCTCAAACTATCGCTCACAGATCTGATCCATCAAGGAATATCGGGCCTCTAGGAATGCAAGCACCCCAGCTTTATCGAAAAACTATAATCTCACTAACCCCTTGGCCAATCACTGAATATTGCTAGCCAAGGGTCACTCCTCAAGTCGAATTGTTGCAAGACTATCCATACTAGAAATCATTGTACTCAAAGCATCGGCCATAATATTAGCCTTTCCTGGATGGTATAGAATGGCGAAGTCATAATTTTTTAGAAGATCAATCCATCTCCTCTACCTCAGATTTAGGTCCTTCTGGCCAAAGATATACTGTAATCTACGGTGATCAGTAAAAATCTAACTATGAACCCCATACCAGATAGTGCCACCACAACTTCAAGATAAAGTCAAAACTGCTAACTCCATATCATGGGTAGGATAATTCTTTTCATGAGTCTTCAATTGCCTTGTGGCATAGCCAATCACCTTCCCCTTCTGCATCAACATACCTCCAAATCTAACACCCCAATCACAATTTACAGTGGAATCAACACGCTTATTAGGCAAGGTAAAAACTGGCACGGTAGTCAACAAATCCTTGAGCTTCTAGAAGCTCTCTTAACACTACTCCGACTATAAAAATGTTGCATTCCTTTGAGTAAATCTAGTCAATGGAACTTCTATGTGGAAAAGCCTAGCACAAAGCACCAATAATACCTAGCTAAACCCTCAAAGCTATAGATCTCTGTAGTTGGAGTAGGTCTAGTCCACCCTCCAACAGCCTTAATCCTTGTTCGATCAACCTTGATGCCCTACTTAGACACCACATGCCCGAGGAATACTATCGAACTGAGCAAAAAAACACACTTGGATTACTTAGCATACAACCTTTCCTCCTTGAGCGTCTAAATCACAATCCTCAAATGTCTAACATGATTGGCCTCAGTCTTAGAATAGACCAAGATATTATCAATAAATACAATCATGAAAGAATCCAAATAAGGCCAAAATACTCTATTCATCAGCTTTATAAATGTAGTAGGTTCATCAATCAACCCGCATGACATGAAAAGAAACTCATAGTGACCATACCTCGTTCAGAAGGCAGTCTTAGGAATATCGTATAATCCTCTGTCTTAGGAATATCATATGGTCTAATCCTCAGCTGGTGATACTCGTACCTCAAATCTATCTTAGAAAACATTGCAGCACCCAAAAGATGGTCAAACAAATAATTAATCTTGGGAAGAGGGTACTTGTTATTGCTAGTCACCTTGTTCAACTATCTGTACTCAATACACATTCTCATCTCCCTATCCTTCTTCTTCATAAACAAAGCTAGAGAACCCTATGGAGACATACTAGGCCTAATGAACCTCTTACTTAATAAATCCTGAAGTTGATCCTTTAGCTCCTTCAATTCAGTAGGAGCCATACAATAGGGAGGAATAGAAATGTGCTTAGTGCTCCGCCCAATACGAACCACATTTTTACTTCAAGAAATGAAAAACAAGAATCCCTGTTTGATTCACTGGTAAACCTTGGATAAAAAATAGGCCTATTTCAATGTAGGAACAAGAAAACTTAGAGAGCACAGTACAACAAAGAGTTGTATGCTATGTTTGGGAAGGATGAATCGCTCCCCAAAAGAAATCTACTGATTTTGTCCCAATAGGTTGGACCGTAGGTGCGATGATTTACTTTACTGGAGAGGTCTCTGGTTCAAGTCCAGGATGACCTAGCTGCACCAGGGAAAAGAATAGAAGAAGCATCTAACTACTTCATGTTTACCTATCTCGATAATATTTTATCTGAGGAGAACACTATTAGCTAGAAAATAAATATGTATTAAAATTAATTCCTTTTGGACCCACACCCAAGTTCCATAGCTTTTGGTTCTCTATCCCGATCATGATTTTCCTACCTCCAGAGGGAAAAGTACTTCCTTTTTTGGCCGGTTGTGGGCGAGGAGGGATTCGAACCCCCAACATCGTGGTTCGTAGCCACGTGCTATAATCCTCTGAGCTACAAGCCCACCCCGTCTCCATTGGATCTGTTCTCGAGAGTACCCTAAAAACAAGAACCTTTCCTCTCCCCAGCCATTTCGAGTTAAGAAGATGTGAATATACTTTTGTTTTTTTTTCATGCCTCCTACTACAAAATCATAAGCATCTAGATTATTTTATATTAATATTAACGACGGGATCCATTATCGCTTTTTGATGTCCACTAAAATCTAATGTAGGTGCAAATTCTCCCAATTTTTGGCCTACCATACTACCTGTTATATAAATAGGCAAATGCTCTTTTCCATATGGATAGCAATAGTATAACCAATGATTGTGGGTATAATGGTAGATGCCTGGGACCAGGTTATTATTATTTCTTTTTTTGCTTTTGTGTTAAGCTTATCAATTTTTTTAATAAATGATATCTTGTAATAATTATAATTAAATTAAGAAGTTGAATTCTAGTTAGATAATATTTATTATTAATAGGATTTAAAGAATTTGAAATTATTAATATAGATATAAGAATCTATATATCTAAATCTAACTGAGTACGTATAATAAGAATAAGTGCAAAGAATGTAGAACTGTAGAACTAAATAAATAGACTTATTCATCTCCTACATGAGAAAAATATGTATGATAATAAACTTTAATGTTTTTCTTTATTTCTTTGTCTTTTGTTCTTATCTTCTAATTTTCTAAAAATAGATAAAGAGTTATCAATGGCAAAATCAGTGTCCCTGTTAGGAGGGACTCCTGGGAGATCAATAGGAAAATCATCCATAAACTCACGAACTACAGGAATAGACTCAATAGAGGGCATAAAATTACTAGTATCACAAATAAAGGACAAATAGGATAAACAATCTCTATCAATCAACTTTTTTGCCTTGATATAAGAGATAGCCTTGCTAGGATAAGACCCACAAGAACACTCAACCCTCAATCCACCAGGCAAAGCTAAGGTAACTGTCTTGGCAAAACAATCAAGAATAACATGATACAAAGACAACAAATCCATACCTAGAATAACATCAAAATCACTATATTAAGAATGATCATGTCCACCCAAGTATCATAACTCGCCAAAGATACAAGATAGGATTGGTACACCCGATCAACCACTAAAGTCTCTCCTACCAGGGTAGAAATATGTAACGGCACATGCATATGATCATATAACAAGTCAAACCAAGAAAGAGAAGTATGTAGACACATATGAATAAGTAGATCTAGGATCAAATAACACTGATGCAGGTCGATGACAAACTGGGATAATACCTAAAATAACCATATTTGAGGCTTTATCCTCGGGTCTCCTTGGGAATGTATAATGATGAGCTCCCCAACCTCTACTGTTTGAGTCAAAGTACCACTCACCCCTCTACCTCCACTACCACCACCTCTATCAAACTACACTCTACCACAACCTCTAGCCTGCAGGGGTAAACCTGTAGATGGAGGTGTTGAATCCCTAACTAGAGCTATTGGAATAAGTGCGAAGTGACTCTAAATAATTTTGGAATAGGAACTGATGAATCATATGACTGGGATCCCCAAACCTAAAGTAAGTTCTTGGAGTAGTTTGTCACTGTGAAGAACCAGGAGCAATGATGTAACCACCTCGACTCATAGATCTTGAAACTCTGGCTGAACTAGGACTACCCTCTAAAGATGACAAGGATGCATCAACTCCTTGACACTAAAATGAATCATCCCTACCATGAAAAACTCAATCTTCAGATGATGCATCAGAGAACTGACCTAACGGAGGCCTCTTAGGGTCCCCAAACTCCTCTCGCTCTAACAACCTTGCCTCCTTTGCAGCACTCACCATAGATTAGACAAAAACTATCTCTCTAGCCACAAAAAATACCGATCAACTGAAAAATAGTTCAAACCTCTCACAAACCTACAAACCTTCATTGTCTCATCCCGAATAATGGTTGTAGCATGTCTGGCTAGCTGGCAGAAATGAACCCCATACTCTGTGACTATTATCCCACCTTGTATCAAGATCTTAAAGCTTAGACAACTCTCCTCCCTCACACTCCAAAGGACAAAGCAGTCAGAGAAAGCTCTAGAGAAGGCCTCCCAAATTACTAGAGAAGACTCAATCGTTAAAGATCCTACATATATCCTCCACCACTCCCTAGCCAGCCCACGAAGCTGAAGAGTGACATAATGAACACCATGGGACTTATTTAGTCGAATAGTCTCTAGCAACTCTCTCTATATAGTCAAAAACATATAAGCATCATTGGTCTTCCTACCCTAAAACTTTGGTGAATCCATCTTCATGAACTTCTCATATCGGTGCTGCTCATCCTCACACAGTCGAATCTATGGGTGGTTGCCCTACCTGAGTTGGCACACCTAGGGCCTAATGCTAGTCTGGAACTTAAACTCTAACTCTAGTCTGTGAACAATTTAGTGTGCCTGTGACACCACTAGTTTGAGTCATTCTCTCAAGCACTCCTAACACCCTCAACAATGGAATTTGAAGCAATGGTGTATTTGCATACTTAGGAGGAATCTGATCTCCTCTAAACCTCCGATTCAGGCTCATAGGGAAGGAATCCTCTCATGAGCACGAGCTGGTGCTGCTCCTCTAGCTCAGCCTAGGCCTCTACCTTGGCCTCTAACTCTACCTCTACCTCTACCTCGAGCTAGGTCTCAGTAATAATATCATAGGCTTCTTCACGTCCTTCTTTAGAAGATGATGCTCTTGTCCTGGCCATTTGTAAAAAATAACACATGACTCTTAACACTAACATAAGAACCCACACATGACTAAATTGAAAATAGTCTTTGTAGCCTCTCAAAGACAAGTAACAGATGTCTTTGTAGAGATCCTCATGACTGTAATAGACTAGGCTTGTACAACATGTGAAACCTATGAACCTGGCGCTTTGATACCAAATTATCATGATCCAAAATTAGGTGTGATGGAACTTACCTTTAGACCACCAAAGCAAGTCATCCTAATCGAGAATAATAAAGATAATGCAGAAGCTAAAAAGATAATACAGTGTAAAATGGAAATAATAAGCATAAGACATGAATATCATAGTCGAAAACTAACCCAAAACTTGGTGTATCATGTACAAGCCTCTACCATAAAAAATTTAAGGGAATAAGTACAAGTATCAAGTCTTTTCTTCTCAAATAGAACAAATACCAAAGATAATCGAGGTTTGAAGGTACACCAAGGAGAACTGGGAGCTACCTTTCTAATTGTCTTGAAGCTTAGTCTAATAGTGTGTGACAGATCATGTCACGACCTGAGCCTAGGGCCTAGAAGAGACAGGATAATGGGAACTTGAGAGTCCCCAAACAAGCCTCATAGCATCATTACCCACATCATCGGTTCAGAAGCGCATAATAATAATCATAAAGTGATACTAAGAAATAGAGGTAGATGACTCAAGATATGGGAATCATTGGCACACAATCTAACACATAAGTGTAACAGACGTAAATTCAGGACTCAAGCTATAGGGATGGGAACATAGGACTTTCCATCACACACTCAACAAATCAACAAACAATTTCTAAGGGGTGAGATCATATCACTCATGCTATGGGAGTAGGGACTTGGAAACTCATTATCATGTCATCATATAAATTATCATCATAACATAGGACATATGCATACTCTCCATAGGCCACACACATAAAAAGTTTGTACATAGAGTTTACATGACGTCCAATAATGCCTCTAATTCATAGATAGGACGGGGGCCAAGACATCTCCCAAGCTCACCCTCAAAGTAAAAGACATAAGATAATATAACATAGCTTAGGTAGATAGAAGGTAGGTCTTGTCCTTGGAATAAAGGAGTCACCACAAGAAAATCTCACAAATCAAATCTAGCCATGAAGAGGTGGATGAGGATAGTCTCTAGTCCCCACATGGTTAGATCATGTAGGCAAAAAGTATGTGTTACTATGTTTGAATGTACAATGTATGCGGACATTTAATGCTTATGAACATGATAACCTACAAATCAATATTAAATGACAAGGGCACACACATATATATAAAAAGTATATAAGAAATAATATCATAACAATATTTCTTAAATCCATGATATATGAATGCCATAATACTTAAACATACAGGGATGTGATCTCAACTAACATATAAGACCAAGCGAGCTATTACTTGGACTTCCAATGTTCACCCTATATCGGAGGAAAGGGTGATCTACTCTCCAAAGGTAGACTATACTCCACCTTACGAACCCTGCCCATTTTAGAGAAGTAACCTCACCTTATGGGACCGACCCATTTTGGAGAGGAATTTTCATAAGCATAATTATCTACAAAGGGGTATAAACATGAACCTATATTTGGCACATAGTTATGAGAAGACTTTGTATAAAGATTCCTTAGGTTGAGCCCCCACCTCCAATCCCATTTGGTGCTAAGTCATCATCCCACAAGAATACACATACATATATGTGCTTCAAAATAGGGTCATAAGTCTTTTAAAATCACAATCATGTGTACTTAGGCTCAAAAGATAAATCATACTTCATAATCATGCATCCTTGGGCTAAAAAGTCAAATCATACATAAATCCATGATTTCATACATAGGAATAACTCATTCATACTTGTAAATGATGGTGTGTACACACCCATAATTGTTTATTAGCCATATTATAGACATTATGTGTTCGCATGTCATATAATAACCATACTTGCTTGAAATCACAATCATAATCATAATTGGGTCATAATCCATATCACGAATCTCATGAAAATACTTATGAAGAATGAAGGAATAGCTTGGGAAATTAGAATTCACAATTAAAAAAACATAATAGGAAGAAATTATATGAAATCAATGAAGAAATCAATAATGAAAATATACTTGAATTTACCCATGCATAAGTTAATAAATTAAAGGGACATGTATTTTTATATTCTCATAAAATTTATGAAAATCATCATAACAAGACTAAATTCATCATAAAATCAATAATTGAGTTCATCCCGTAGCTCAATCTAAATAGAATAAAACTAATTTAAGAGACCTATTTGCGAACTATACTTAGAATTCATGAAATTAAAACAATAGGATTTTTGGGTCTTCATGATTGGAGGGGAATCATGAATCAATTCTAGATACCTTTAAGAATTTAGGAAGTTCTAGATGGATTAAACTAGATCTTAGAATTTCACAAAACTCCCTAACTAGAATCCTTTGAAGGAGTGACTTGGAGAGATACTCTTAGGAGTAATAAAACAAACTAAGTGAAAATCTTGAATGAGGTGTTAGAATTAGTATAGGAGTTGTTTAGGAATACGGGACGAGGGGAGGGGGGGAGGGGGCATAAATGTCTTAAAAAGACTTGGGGATGGGCCAAATTATTAAAAATACCTCAATGAAAAGAGCTAATTTTTTTTCGAAAAAAACCACAGATGGCTTCACTAGCCGTGATGATTTTCACAGTTCATGAATGCCCACTGACCCAGCACTGATAGGTTTTATGAAAATGACCATAGCTTCTTTCTCCAAACTTGGAATTAGGCGAAAATTGATGTGTTAGAAAGATAATTCAAAAAGATTTAATTTGGTAGGTTACAGGCTACCCAGTTGTTTTTGTGAAAGGAGATATGACCATTTGAAATTGACCCTTATACCAATTCATATGAAACACTTAGTGAATGGAATTCCTTTGAACTTGGATTGATGTAAGAGCTAGTTATTCACCATAAACCATAGGCACAATCTTATATTGAAGGGTTGAAATTGAATTTAGCTTAATCTTAAAGGTTCCATGGGGATCCTTTGATTAGAGCTTGAAAGGAGGATTCAGAAAGCATTTTGAGTGAGTGAATGAGAGGTTAAGTGTTATGGAGTGCATGGAGTGATATGAATGGAATAGGAATTGATTTTGGAGGGCAAGGGGGTCCTTACACATCTAATCGCATCAGGAGTTCATGAATGGCTTAGCGAAATTTCCCAATTTACCTCCACGGCGTACTTCACGACCCGTGAAGTGCACCATGACTCATGGTGCCTTCTGTGGAGTGCAAAGGGTGCTTGCTCAGAGCAAAGGGACTCACCACGGAGCTCTTCACGTGGCGTGGTGTGCACCACGAACCATAAAAATGGCTCATGGTGTGCATCCGAATAGGAAGCCACTCGTTTAAGGCTAAGGCAGCCTCCACGAGCCCCTACACGGCCCGTGGTGCCTTCCACGACTCATGAAGGGCTCTTTGGAAGTACCCCTGGACAAAAATCCTTGGAAAAACCATGTACAACCTTGCTTCATCCTTATGAAGCCTGAATACTTGTAAAATTTATCGCGAAAATGAAATTTCTAGACTTTATCCGATCTTACAACTTGCGGGGTATTACATATCAAGAAGTACCAAGCTCAATACCTACACAAGTGTAAAAGCAAGGTTAAGTACCTAACAACATGATAACTAGCAAATGAATTCTAAACCTAGTAATGTAATGAAGAACATAAGTAATCCTTTCATCCCAAGCACATACCTCCAAAACTACAAACCTCCACTTAGGAAACTCCAACATACACAATATAAACAATATGTACAAAAAATAGGCATGTCTCTTCACAAGTATATAGTTCACATAGAATCATAATCCCAACAAGATAGGATCAACAAAGAACATTTATCCATAACATATAAGCATCAATAGGAGCTAAACTAATCCAAGTACAATGTTAATGAATGAGGTGCAATATGATGCAAATGCAATGTAAGGTAGTTGTGATGCATGTCTTTCCTATGATACATATCTATTGATCAACTCAGGCTGGAAGCCATGAGAGTCTCACTTAGACCATGTATCTGCCAAAATTGACCTTGACAAAATAATCAAGCTGAAATATTCCCTCGACTGCTAGAAGTGACCTTGGCAATATCACTTGCTAGAATGTTACCTCAACATGATCGATAGAAGCCTTGGCCCCAAATATTAATGTCTCTCACAATAACCTCGACTGATTATGACCTCGGTCCTACAAGTCAATATCTTTCTCATCCTATTTCTACAGTTTGATACAAATAAGCACATAAATGATGGATATGTGTATGAGATATCGAATCACATGATTCCTTAATATATATAACTCAACAAGATGATATACAATATAACTCAACCAAGACATCATTATTCCTCAACAATCAACTCACGATATGCATACCATGTTCCATGTACAAATTACCAACTCAATACATCAAGTAATACTTCATTATCAATCTCTCATATTATTTCTCGACACATTTCATGTAATTGTACATTTCAATCAACTCACATTTCATTTCAATCAATCAATTAGGAAATAAAAGGTTTAACACACTTAACAAAGGTTATAAATACACTTGTCTTAACCAACGATGTGAAGATCTACCAAACATTGGAGCCTTCCCCTTTCGATTATATTCTAAAGCACCACAATCTAATTAATAATGGATTTACAATAACAATTCAAGACTAATGATACCGAAATCATGCAAGTTGGAAAAAAAATCCAAATTTTTAATGTTGAAAACAAAAAGGAAATATAAAAATTTCTACATAAAAACGATCCTTAGGGTTTTAGGAATCTAACGGTGAAAATCATTTCAAAAAGGATGAAATGAATCCACAATCACCATTTCATTTTGAAACCCAAGTCCATGAAATCCCAATTTCCAATAATTAAAATCCCTAATTTGATAGTGAAATCATGAATTAATCAATGGAAATTGAATAAAAGAATTGAAAAGGACTTACCTAATTAATTCTCCTAGAACATTTCTAGAAAAATCATCAAAAATTGAGCTTGAAAAGTTTAAAATAGAGAAAAAAAATAAAGAAATCGGATGTTTTAAAAAGTTCACTGTTCAAGGTTATCTTGTTCTCCAGCAATGCGGGCGCTACCTCCCGAACGTGGATCATAGCCTAGCTAATACTACGTGAAAGTGGAGGATGAGCCACGAATGTAGAGATCAACTTTACCCAACACTTCATGTGCATAGTCTTCTTCTGTGAACGCAAAGGTTAGTAGAGTTGACACTTCACGAATGTGGAGGCCAACAGACCTATATTGTAAGAATGTGGTTGAAGGGCCGCGAATGCGAAATAGTTGGCCTTAGACACCAGATATCAACAAATACACAACACAAAATTCTCGGACTAGACCTTCAAAATTTCTTTGGAACCTAATACTCACAAACCAGATATGCAACCCTACTAGATTCGACGTTCTGGACTCAATAGAATCATCAAAAGTCGAATCTAAGGTCTTCTTGATCTGAAATCTAATAAGTCCAACCAAACTAGTTTAGGCTACTTGAAATGCTAAAAATGCTATCGGAACACCTAAAAATTATGACGAAGCTCATTGTAAAACTAAAATCACCTTCCAAAATCACTGGAACCGTAAAATATCCAATTCAAGAACTAGAACTCAAATGTTGACCAAAGTCGAACTTAGTCAACTTCAACCATATTTCCAACTCCGGACCCAAAATTCATATAACAACTCCAAATCTAATTTTGAAACCTCTTCTAGACAAATTTATACATTTCAAAATTGATGGAATCGACTAAATTCTATTTTGAGACTCGGATATCCAGATAAGTCAAAAATACAAAATTTAGCGACTTAAGCTTTGCAAACTCACCTCTTTAGCAAAAACTCAACATTTTATAAGATATTTCCAACTTACAAAACAATAAAATATGACTTGGAAAAGTTGTTGGGAGGGGTAAAATAATGATTTTATCAAAAAAATGGCGAAAGTGACCTTCAAGGTCATTAAAATAACCGTATCAGAGGATATTACCTTGAGTCTCCCTAAGAATGCATAATACTAAGCTTCTCTTCCTCCCCCCATCTAAGCCACTTCTCTATTGCCCTATTGGAATAGAGCATCACTTACCCCTCTACCTAGACTATGACCACCTCTACTAGGATGATCTTTCCCATGACCTCGGTTTGAGAAGGTAACCCTCTAAATGGAAATGAAGAAATAGGTTGAAGTTCTCCCCAGACCTATGCAAGGCACTTCCATATGAGATAATCTAGATCTCTACAAGTTTAATAGGATCTTCCATGTGCAAATTGCTTTGACGACCTCGAGAAACTGATGTAACTATCAGAACTTATTGGTCTCTACTAAGAACTAGCTGAGCCCTGACAAGAACTATATAATACATGTGGCACCTCCCTCCCTCAGATACAGACAATGATTCATGAACAAGCCCTCGACTCTAGGAAAAACCACTCCCCGCAAAGAACACTCTACCTCTAGATGAGGTACTAGAGAACTGGCCAAAGCTCGAGCCTTCTTGGGGTCCCCAACCCCCTCTCACTCCATCAACCCTACCTTCTTGGTGGTTCCCGTAATAGATTGGAATGAATGCCTCTCATGGGTGGATTTGAACAAAACCATAGGACTAGAGAAGTTCAAACCTCTTATAAATCTATAGACCCTGTTGATGTCATCAAGAATAATAGCTAAGACATGTCTTGAAAACTGATAGAAGCAAGTTTCATACTCAGCAACTGAAAGACTACCTTGTCTTAAACTCTCAAACCTCAACCAACTTATCTCCCTTACACTTTAAAGGATAAAATATTCATAGAAAGCACTAGCAAACATATCCCAAATCATCAATATAGACCCTACTGATAAAGCTATGGAATATACTCTCCACCACTCCCCAGCTAGTCTATGCAACTGAAATGAAGCATAATAGAAACCATAAGTGTAACATCCTATAAATCACTAAGCTAGTATCCGAACAATTCTTCACATGTGTATAAGGTCATACAGGTGTTTCTTAAATGTGCATAGGTATTAAGGCTAATTTACTTGGTACGGAAATAGATTTGGAGATGAATTAAGATCACACGAATTCTCTAGATCAAAGTTGAGCTAAAACATCCATAATAATGGAGCTTTGATATATGATTTTATTAAAATTAGGTGATCCAATAACTTCAAATTGTATAAATATGTTAGAACAAAATCCTAAGTATTTAAAGGATATTAGATGTGGTTTGAGTTCATAATCCTAGTTCAAGGAGTTTCTATCAGTTAAGTTTTCACATATGTTCATATAAGGGTCAACTTTAAATGGTCCTATCTCTAAGCTTATAACGATTTAAGTGGACCATTAACTATCAAATTAAATATCTTCGAGTCTTCTTTCCAAATCAACCAAATTTACACCATTTTGAGTTAGAAATAAAAAGTTATGATGATTATACAAGAAACACTTAAATCTAGCCGAGGTTTGTGATGGTTCTGCGAGACGATGCCTCTATTAACATTTTTGAGCGTATTTTTGTCCTATAAACATTTGGGGAGTTATTTTAATATCCTTAAACATGTTGTAAGTTAGTTTTTTAGAATTAAACCACTCTTCTTCACTCTTTATATGGACTAATAAAAGGGGGATTAATTACATAATATGAAAGAGGTTGGACAAAGTTATGGTTAATGATAACTAGTTGGAGACTATGCCTTAGACCACCGTAACTCACCTCCCCTTTGTTGATTCTGATCACAATCCACTTCTTATAGTGACTAGGTAGTGGCACTTAAGCCCTATTAAATGTTTCAAATTTCTCAATTTTTGGACTGAATTGCAATCCTTCAGGGAGACTGCTAACTCTTGCTGGAAAAGAGAAGTTGTTGGCAATCCTACATGGATGTTTCATCAGGAAATGAAAAGATTGGCCTCCACTCTTAGTACCTAGTCTAGAGTCCAATTTGGTGATGTCCATGCCAAGGTTAAAGAGTATGAGGACAAGACTAAAAGAGTTGAAGAAGACTTGATCAATATGAATTTAGAGAAATATACAACCAATTGTCATGCCATTAATGTTGAGTACATCATATATTTGAAGATGGAAAATTATATTCTTAAGTAGAAATCCCAATTGCACTAGTTTTAGGAGGGTGATGTGAATTCAAGTTACTCTCACACTCTATACAGGAGGACAAGAAGAAAGATTTATATTCACATGATCCAAGATAAGGAAGAGAACTAGCTACAGGGAGAGGATTCTATTGCACAGGTTGCCTGTGACCATTCCAAAAAAATTTCATAGGGGAGGAAGGTTTTATTTAGGAGCATTCTTTATACTGTGTTCCCATAATGGTAATAGATGACCAGAATAGGAAATTACAATCTATGATTATCTTGGAAGAAGTTAAGAAGGTAGTGTTCTCAGTGAATCCAAACTTTATTGCTGGACCTAGTGGAATGAACGGAAAATTATTCCAAGCTTGTCGGGACATTATTAAGTTGGACCTCTTTGCCATCATAATGCTTTTATTTATGGTCAAAGCATCTCTAAATACTTTTTCTATGCTTGTTTGGTTCTACTCCCAAAACTGAACCATCCTAATAAGCTTTCTGAGTTCAGACCAATCAGCTTGAGTAACTTCATCAGTAAAATTATCTCCAAGCTCCTTTGTCGTAAACTTTCCCTTATTCTTCTTAACTTGATCTCTCTTAATCAGTCTGGTTTTTCAAGTAACTTCATCGGTAAAATTATCTCCAAGCTCTTTTGTGTTAGACTTGCCCCCGTTCTTGCTAACCTAGTCTCTCCTAATCAGTCCAGTTTTCTGAAAAATAGAAGCATTTTTGAAAATATTATGCTTGTATAGGTGATTATCCATCTAATAAAAAAGCCTAACATTGAAGGTAATATAGTTATCAAGCTTAACATGGCTAAAACTTATGAAAGGGTATCTTGGTCTTATACTTCCTTGGTTCTCCGAAGGATAGGGTTTGGTGAGAGATTCATTGACATGTCCAAGAGAATCATGTCTACTAATTGATACTCTGTCATTCTTAATGGTTCAAGATTTGGTTTTCTTCCATTCTAGCAGGGGTCTCAAACAAGGGGATCCTTTATCTTCTGCCCTCTTTATTTCAAGGGATGAAGTACTCTCCAAACTAATGAATAGGCTTAATTTAAATCCTCTATATCATGGTTTCTTCCTCGAACAAAAGAGACCTTAGATTAACCATTTAAGTTTTGTTAATGATGTTATTATTTTCACCTCATAGAGGAAAAAAATCTCTACGACTCATTATAGAGACCCTTTCTACCTGTGAAGCTACTTCTGGTCAACTCATCAACGGTAAAAAAAAGCCACTTCATGATCCCTTCCAATGCCTTTCTAGCTACTGTCAAAAGAATCAAGAGTGCAACTGATTTCATGCAAACGAAATCCCCCATCACCTACCTGGGCTGTCCTATCTAAATTTGAAGGCAGAGGATTATTTATTATATAATCTGACATGGTGTCTAAGGTGTTAGCTAGGATAACTAGTTGGCAAACTGAAATGGGAGGAGGGGTTGTAGTAGTGAAACATGTGCTGCGATCTCTTCCTATCCATCTCTTATATGCATTTTATCCCCCCCTCAAACAACTCTAAAACTAGTCCAATCTCTTATGGCAGACTTCTTTAGAGGATGGAAGAATGACAGGAAAAAGTATCATTGGTCTTTTTGGAAAAATCTTAACTATCCTTATAATGAAGGTGGTATGGGGTCAGGCAATTGAATGATGTATCTATTTCTTTCCACTATAAGCAATGGTTGGTGTTTAGGACCAAGAAAACCTTGTGGGGTAATTTTCTCCTTGCTAAATATTGCCAGAAGCTAACCCCATATCTAGGAAATGAGACACAGGCCTGTCATTGACATAGAAGAATATGATGAAGAACAAACAACAAATGGAGCCTCACATCCACTGGCAGATTAGATCAGGTTCCTCCTTATTTTGGTGGGATGATTGTTAGGTGCTAGAGCTATAGTAAATTACAAAACTGAGCCTATAAAAGCTAATAACATTAAAGGTTTTTCTCTATTGATTGATGGGCGGTGGAATGTTGATAAAGTCACCCAAATAGCCCATCTCAACTGGTTCCAGTTATACTTGCTTATCAGTTTCAATATCAGGTTGCTAATGTTGATAAAGCAATTTGGACTTGGAATATTATTAAGAAATAAAGGGACAAAACCAACATTAATAATAATACATAGATAAGTTTATTCCTTTTAAGTATTCTTTCTATCTTTGGAGGACCCTTATGGGAAAGCTTTCTACTAATGAGAGGATTACCGATTTTGGTCAGAATCTCTCTGAGTGTTATTGTCGTTACAGTCTGGGTCAGGATATAATTGACCACATTTTTGTATCAGTTAATTTTGCCAGAAATATTTAGGGTGCCTTTGTTGATTCCCTTGGACTTAGAAAGAATATACTCTCCGTAGAAATTTAGTAATGAGATGGTGGAATTCCAAATACAAGAATGATGCTCACAAGCTAATTTTGCAATCTACACTAGTCTTTACATGTTGGAATTTATGGAAGAACATGTGTGCTTCTAAGTATTATGGGAAAAAGTCTAATCTGACATGAGTAAAGTATGTTATTTTTAAAGATACTTTCAATCTTCTATCCACTGCCTTCCCCTATATTTTTGAGCCCTCCGATTGAAAAGAGTTGGTCCCTATGATTGAACGATGCTTGCATGAGGTTAAGGTTACTATAGTCTATTGGCACAAATCTCCTGTTGGTGTAGTCAAGTTAAACACTGATGGTAGTGCCCTTGATAATCTTGGTAGGCTTGGTATATGAGGTATTTGCAAAAAATTAATTATGTTGATCTTATCTTTGCATTTACTTCCCCTATGGGTGAAGGTACCAACAACCAAGAGGAAATTGAGGCAGCAATTTTTGGATCAACATGGTGCCTTAATTTTAGCTATAGTGAAGTTATCCTAGAGGTTGATTCGGAGCTACTAGACAAATGGATTAAAAGTCTTGCACAACCCACTTGGTCAGCTGATCATTTGATGGTTATGCTTGAAAACATCATCCACCAATTCCATGGGTTCAAATGTAATCATACATATAGGGAGGTCAATGCTATAGTCGATGCACTAGTTATGCTGATTTTTCAACAAAGAAATTAAAAAAATAACTGAGAAAGATTTGAGAAAAGAATATTAAAGTGTTGTCAAAGGGAATTATTTTATTAATAATTCAAGACAAATATTTATAGCTACAATTTCTAATTGAAAATAGAAAAATATTCTACTAAACATATCCTATAAAATTCAGATAAAAACAAACTAGGACTATAGTAAAATAATATAAAAAATCCTAAAACTTAGCTATTGAATATCTGAAAAAGAAATATTTAAAAGAAAATGTAGCTAATTATTTTAATTCTGCAATAGCCTGAGACATATCTTCAACACTCTTCCTTGGATCAGGAATTGTAGATTGCAATCTCCTCTGAAATTGATCTTCACATGTTTCTAGCGATTCACATGGCATCATCAAATGATACAAGTCTTGGATAAGAATCTACAACGCACTAGAACGCCCTTGTTGACTTCATCTTTTGTTTTATAAGGCTTGTGCACATCTTCTATTGGATTAAATAAGAAATTTTTAATTCTAATTTCAACTTGTAAATTTTCTTACTTATATCGCCGAATAATAATACAAATTCATTTTTCATTAGCTGGACAACACTCAATAAACCTTTATCAATATCAGGGATATAAAAGACATATGAAATTATTTTTGTCCTAAACTTGAATTGATTGCAACAGACCCTTTTCCTTTTGCAAGAATACAATCACCATTTCCAATTCTGACTTTTTTAATTTTCCATAGACATAAACTCTTTAAAGAGATTTCTGTCATATGTCATGTGATTTGTACAACCACTATTAATCATCCAAAAAAATCAAATTTTTTAGTTGCATAGTAAGTCGCCATAAATAAGTGGTCTTCTTCTTCGTTGGTGACTTGGGCAACTGTTTCATCTTGCTGAAATTTACTTTTGCAAATCACAGCTTCATGACCAAGTTATTTGCAGATCTTGCACTGTGCATCTGGTCTCTTCCAACATTTATATGGAGGATGTCCAATTTTACCAAGGTGCTGACACGGTGGGTAATTTTTCAAGAATTTACCTTTTCTTTGAGTTTTATGACTAGCTAGTAATGCTTTTTCAACCATGTCCTCTTACCTCATAAACCTCATTTGTTCTTGTGCCTGCAATGTATTTAACAATTCTGTCAAGGTAATCTTGGACAAATATTTTGTATTTTCCAAGGTAGTTATAGATACGTATCTTTCTGGCACTGTAACAAGAATTTTTTCAATTCTTGAATCTTTGAATTTAGTTCCAAGAAAACTTATCTTGCTGACAATGTTAAGAAGTCGATCTAAGTACTCTTTGACAGTCTTAGATTCCTTCATTTTTTGTAATTCGAATTCCCTTATCAAATTCAACACTTTCATGCCCCGTATTTTTTCATCTCATGTATATTCTTCCTTCAGATAATCCCAAATTTCTTTTGCGAATTTGAGAGCCATAACTCTTGTGAAAATTTTTGCAAACAGACCAACAAATAAAGTTTCTTTAGCTTTTGATTTTCTTATTTTCTTTTCTTTTTGGTTTTTGATTTGGGCCACCGTGGGATTATCAGGCAACAGAAGAACATCATAATCTTCTTCCACCACCTCCCATAGATCTAAAGCCTCAAAATAAGTTTTCATTCTTACTGCCCAGAGATGATAATTTTCACCATCAAAAATAGGAAGAGCAATTTTTGAAAAACTATTTTCGAAATTCATCTCACAGGTCCCTCAAGAAAAATGGATCGGAAACCTATTGTTGGTTTTTAACAAA
Source organism: Solanum rostratum (assembly GCA_029948455.1). Lineage (NCBI taxonomy): Eukaryota > Viridiplantae > Streptophyta > Magnoliopsida > Solanales > Solanaceae > Solanum > Solanum rostratum. The sequence goes on from CM057048.1 coordinate 22,778,161, forward strand.
GAAAATAAGAAAATAACTGAGAAAGATTTTGAAAGAAAAAATATTGCAGTGTTGTCAAAGGGAATTGTTTTATTAATAATTCAAGACATACATTTGTAGCTACAATTTCTAACTGAAAATAGAAAAAATATGCTACTAAACTTATCCTATAAAATTCAAATAAAAACAAATTAGGACTCTAATAAAATAATTTCAAAAATCTTAAAACATATCTACTGAATAACTGTAAAAGAAATCTTTTAAATAAAATGTAGCTAATTATTTTAATTCTCTAATAAAATAATTTCAAAAATCTTAAAACATATTTACTGAATAACTGTAAAAGAAATCTTTTAAATAAAATATTTTAATTCTGCAATATCCTGAGATATATCTTCAACAAGCTAAATAAAGCCACAATCTCACCATTCCCCAACTTTAATTTTCAGATCAGTAGCTCCCTAGGGAGGTCAAGGCATATTTTGTTATGGACAAGATGGAAATGGGTACTTTTAGAAGAAAAATGATAAGAATAATTAAAAAAAACACCATGAAGATTTGTCCTTTTAGTCCCTCTCCCAGGGAGTTAGTGAGAAATATTAAAAAAGGTTGTAGTCAACTTGTAGATTTTGTTAGCTAGTTTTCTTTTACTATTATTTTTTAAAGAGAGAGTCTCCTTAATTTATGCTTGCTAGACTTGTTTTGTATTGAGAGGTGTCCTCTGGTAGGTGCGTTTCTCTATTCCTTTTATTAATGTGGATGAGTTAGATAATCTTAGTAGGTTGACCGACTTATGAACCACCATAGGACCGGAGATAAAGTTTATGTCCCCCCTCCTCGTACATTTATTTTTCGTTTGTATTAATGCTGAGGCTTAGGGTGTTGCTCCGCCTGACACACTTAAGGGTCGTTAACGGAAAAAAAAAACATGAACACTAAGAATTTGAAGAACACATCTAGTTAGGCTTTCTTTCAAGTTTCTTCATCAAGATAAGTTCTTCTCCACAGATTTCAAGCTTCTCAACTCAAATTTCATTCCCTATTCATGAATCTTTACAAGAAATATTAATTCTTAACTATAGAGTTGTCAAGAAAATGAATCCATGAATTCAGAAAAGGTTTTCTTGATTGTTCTTCTTCAAGTTAGGGTCCCACAATTCAAGCCTCCGATTTCAAGTGTCAAGCAAGGGTTCTACCTTAAGGTATGTGAGTATTCATCCATGGATCTCTTTCTTCCATGAAACTCAAAAAACTTTCATCTTTTTTCATGAATTTTCAATATAAAAAATTATGAGTTTTGTAATCTACCATTGAATTCCATAAATTATGATTTTATTTCATGAATTATTGATGAAATCATATATGAATGTACTTTAATTGCATGATTTTCATAATTTTCATCATATTCTTCCCAAACATAACCTAGGGGTTCATGATATTGAGTATGTGTACATTCAATTTTAATGATCAACATTAGGATTTTTATTCCAGAATTCATAATTTTCTAATTTTCTCTACTTTTTATTGTTTATTCTTGATTTCATTCTAGAAATTATGGTATTTCACATCATTGATGTTCTTTCACTTATAATTCATGCTTATTATACTACATGGCTTTCTTTTTAGTCAAAGTTACTTAAATATCTTATCATAGCATTTCATATGCATTATTTACATGAATAAAGTATGTTAAATATTTTTAAAAGTGTTTCAAGAAATTATATTTTTGCTTTATTTATATTAGTAGAAGAGTTTTTGAAAAAAAAAATACATTTTTCGTTAATAGTATTATTTTAAAAGATTTTCAAGAAAGTTTATTTTTGTATTGCGTTACTCTAGAAGAGTTTTAAGAAGATATTTTTCTTAATATTTTTATTTTAAAAGCTTTTCAAGAATAATACTCCTTTTTTCTCATTTTATGTGGCACCCTTTGACTTGGCAAGGTGTTTAAGAAAAAAACTAAGACTTCTAAAACTTGTGGTCTGAAATCATTCTTAAATATTTGTGTGGCTGAGATTTATTTCATTGAGGGTAAAAAGGTATTTTAACGGTAAATTATTTCCAGTTACGGTAAGGTGACATTTTGTTTTGAACAGACTAAAAAGGAAAGACTGCTATATAAAATGGGACAAAAGGAGTAATATTATTTTAAAAGGTTTTCAAGAAAGAATTTCATTAATAGTATTATTTTAAAAGGTTATCACGAAAGCATTTTTTTAATTGCATTATTTTAGAAGAGTTTCAAGAAAGTATTTCACTTTAATAGTATTATTTTAAAAGGTTTTTAAGAAAGTATATTTTTGTTTTATTGCATTAGTTTAGAAGAGTTTCAAGAAAGTATAATTTACTTTAATAGTATTAGTTTAAAAGGTTTTCAAGAAAGTATACATCACTTTAATAGTATTATTTTAAAAGGTTTTTAAGAAATTATATTTTTGTTTTATTGCATTAATGAAGAGTTTCAAGAAAGTATATTTTACTTTAATAGAATTATTTTTAAAAATATTTCAAGAAAGTATGTTTTTCTTCTATTACATTCGTTTAGAAGAATTTCAAGAAAGTATATTTTACTCAAATTGCATTATTTTAGAAGATTTTAAGAAATATATATTATTTTTAATTTCATTATTTTATGAGAATTTCAAGAAAATATATTTTTCTTTAATTGCATTGTTTTATAAGTGCGTAAAAAAAGTGTGTTTTACTTCAAGTGTATTATTTCAAGAAAGTGCTAAAGAAAGCATTTTTACATGAAATTTCTTTATATTTATTTTAAAGGTTATGTTCTATAGAAAGTATAGTCACTTGAAAGATTTTCGTGAGTAAAGGATGCTTTGAGATTCAATCGATCAATTTTGTCTGATTGTTATAATTTGATGCTTTCAGATAAGGTGTCTCTAATATTATGCTATATTATCTTGATTTTGAAGAAGTTATTCTTGTGATATTTTATAATGTGGATTGATATATTGTCATGATCCAAAATCAGATCACACCTACAGAGAATAAAGTAAAACCAAAGCAACCACACATTCAATATGAAATTCCCAAAACCTGGAGTCATGACTACAAGAACATCTAAAGCAATATGAATAAGTAAATATAATTGGCTGAAATGAAAGTACACTGTTGTATGATAATATATGATTCAATGTCTGAAATAGAAAACAAGAAAAGAAATCTCAAGATATATACGAGACTCAAAGTCTAAGCCTCACCACTAAGATTTGGGATAGACGGAGAATAACTCTGGTAGAATGAGGTCAACTATCCTATAAGGGTCCCTGTGCACGATCTACAGAGAGGAAACAAAGTAGGGGTGAGTACAATAAAATGTACCCAGTAAGTTTAACTGACTGGGTAAGAGAAATCGAACAAGTATGTAAAAGCGGAGAATCATATCACCGGCAAGGAAGGGGCTTAGTGCACAATATATATATAAGAGTACAATAAGATAATAGTAGTCAATGATACCATGCACACGTAGTGTGAATGCAAAGCATGGGCTGGAATCACTGCGGACTTTGGCACCCGTGTGTACATCTACCCAACTAAAGCTATTAGGTAGAACCTATAGGTGTCTCATCAGACCATATACCAAAAATATCTCAGGTGTCTCAACATCTTATCCTTGCACCTGCCTGTGGTCAAGGGATTTGAAAAGTGAAACATCTCACTCTTGCCTCCTACTTGGGTGAAGGGGTTTTATAACGAGTGGTACATCTCTCCCTTGTTTCCTGCCCGGGTTAAGGGGTTTGAAAAATGGTACATATCAAAGGTGGAACATCCTACCCTTTCCTCTTACCCTAGTCAAGGGGTAGTACAATGTAATAAGGAATAAATTCATGTCAATGATGCAAATCAAAATATATCTAATAACATCATAACAAGAATACCAATACATCACTATGATAAAATCATGGAGAATAATAACAAGTGCCAGAACTAGTATCACAAACGATCATCATGCCTTAGAGCACATATTTATATCCTTTGTCGCCGTATGCCCAAGGAAAGCCACAGACTTCAGCCAAAACTCACACTTCGAGAACTTTGCATACAACTTCTCTTCCCCCAATCTCTGAAGTATAGTCCTCAAGTGTTGTACATGGTCGGACTCACTCTTGGAATAAATCAATATATCATCTATTAACATAATCACAAATATATCCAAGTAGGGTTTGAACACTCGTTTCATCAACTCCATAAAAGCAGTCGGGGCATTAGTCAGCTCAAATGACATAACAACAAACTCATAGTTACCATAATTGGTCCTGAAAGCTGACTTGGGAATATCAGACTTCCGAACTCTCAACTGATGATGGTCAAACCTCAAATCAGTCTTAAAGAATACCGAGGCACCCTGCAACTAGTCAAAAAGATCATTAATGTGAGGCAAATGATACTTATTCTTGATGATCACTTTATTCAGTTGGTGATAATCAATACACATATGTATAGTACCATCTTCTTCTTCACAAATAGGAATGGACCACCCCAGGGAGATACACTCGGATGAACGAATCCCTTATTCAACAAATCCTCCAACTCCTCCTTCAATCCAGTTGGAGCTATACGATAGGGGGTAATAGAAATAGGCTTAGTGCCCAACTCCATAACAATAGGAAAGTCAATATCTCGATCCGAAGGGACACTAGTAATCAGTCAGGAACACATTCATAAACACTTCAGCAACCTTGGTGGTCTCCAATGATGGTGATTCTTGAGAAGTGGCCTGAATATAAGCCAAATTAGACAAGTATCCCTTCTCCATTGTAAAACCCCTTATCTCTATTCTTATATTAACCCACGTTTCAAGCCGCATTCTTCTATATGGGAAGTGCATTAGAGCCCTAAGAGATCTCTAGTACTTAGTCGAGTTCAAAACATCCCTATAACTTGAGTTTCTAGTGTTAGATTATGCAAGGGTCAACTTTAAATAGTAATAACTCATAGAACACAAAGAATTAGATGTTCCATGACCTACCAGATGAAATCTCCATGAATTATCTTTCCAATACAACTAGTTTCACCTTATTTGGAGTTCATAGTAAAATGTTATGGTCATTTTCTTGAACATTACTAGAGTAGAGTAGTATTACGAAACCTATTTAAGGGTCATAATGTGAAGTACGACCCATTTGCTAATTCGTGAAAAAAATCCTGAAAATCTACATTTTTGGTTCCAGACTTTACGAACCCATCTACGGGGCGTAGAACCTTTACAGGCCATAGTTGGGCTCTTGAAAGTGAACTAGAGACCCCGAAATTGGGCCAAAAATTTAAGGGTTCCTACGGGCTGTAGAATGTTCTATCGATCGTAGATGGGCCCGTAGATGACTTTTGACAACTTTTTAGGTAAGGTTATTTTGGTCCTTTCCCATCCTTTTAAAGCCTAAAATTAATGTTTTTACACCTAAGTAAAGCCCTAAACATGTCAGACTAATACTATATGCTAAAACACTCTCTCTAAGTAGAAGCAAGGTTTCAAAAGAGAAAAAGGGCTAGGGTTTGAAGGAAATCTTGTGAATTCTTCCAAGCTAGTTCAAGGTTCAAATCTTCCAGGTTTGTAGGGCTAACCAAATCATGGATTCAGTTCTCCCATTTGCCTCATAACCCGAATTGATGGAGTTGTGAGTAGAATGAGTCTCCCATTAATGTTTCTTGAATGTTTTTCTTAAAACTAATGAATTTATACATAATCTTGCATGAATTGCTGTTTTTATGATTTATTACTTGAACTAGATGATTTTATCTTACTACATGAATCCTAGCTTGATTTCTTATTATTTCACATATTTTACTTACATGAGCATGCATGAGCATAATTTGAGCCTAAAGAGTCTATAGACTCCCTAAAGCTTTAATTCTACATTGTCCTCCTAAATGATTTGAGTTTGAACAATGCATGATTGAGTCCTTATGAGTCAAGAACTAAACCTAAAAATGATGTAACCAAAAAGGTTGATAGTTAATGTGATGAGTTGAGTTGATATATCTCCAATGAGACTAGATGAATGAGTTAACCATAGGGTTGATGTCTTATGAGCATATTGAGTCTTGGGAGGAGTATTGAGCACCAAATTGAGTAAGAGTAAGTCCAACTCGAACTCAATAACTACGTAGCTAGCGTAGGAGAGGATTGAATTGTAAAATTGGATGTTTCCTATTGTCCCAAAATAAGGACTTGATTTTACTAATTATGGATCCATTGATGGGATGTCCTATACCCATGGCAAGGTATTGTATGGATGTGGTAATGACATCACTTCGCTGTATCATCACTGGCTCATAGGTGATGGTAGTCGATTAGAGAAATTCCTGAATAGGCTTTGATAACACTCTGAGTAGATGGGAGTAGATGATAGATGAGTAGTCATTGTCTAAATTACATTATTACTTTAGACTCTTGACATTTTACATACTCACATATTCCACGTACTGACGTCCATTTAGGCCTACATCTTTTCATGATGCAGAGATAGGTACTAGCGGTTATCAACAGGCGCCCTGTTAAGGACCTACTTGCATTCAACTGATTGCTGAGTCATCCCTTGCCTTCGGAAGATATCATGTCTTTTCCTTCTATCTTGAGTTTAGCCTTCTATTTTATTTTAAGGTAGCCATGGATCTGTCATTGGCACCACTTACTTAGATGTTGTAGAGGCTTCATAGAATAGATTGTTGATTTGATGGGTTGTTATCTTTGACTAGTCTCTTTCACACTAGTCTCATTTAGTAGATGGATAGCGTGTTTGGACTTTGGCTCTTTTATTATCGATTTTCATTGCTTTTTATTGAGTATTATTATTCATGGATGTCTTCCGCGCTAGAATGTGATTGAACGAATGTGATAAGGTCAAGTGATTTGCTTGGGATCTAGCAATAGTGTTTGAGTGCTGGCCACGCCAAGGGTACCCTCCCAGGGCATGACAAACATGGTATCAAAGCACAAAGTTCAAGAGTCTAGGGAGTCTATGAAGCCATGTTAGTAGAGCTTTCTTTATGGGTGTGCTGTGCACCATACTTTATAAGCAGGAGGCTATAAGAAGCTAGGAATTATTACACTTCCTTGTATTTTGAGTTCATGCAATGGAGTGAAAAACTCTACAATGCTCTTTTCTAACACCATTACGCACTTGCAGAGCATGCCTCCTAATCGTACCGTCACCCAGGGAAATGCTTCAGCCAGCAATACTGAGAATCCCACTTTAGAGGTTCCTCTTTAGGTGGAGAAAAGAGGTAGAGGTCGATCTGCTAAAGTCGCTGGGACTCCTTAGCCACCCACTACCTCACCTGCACCTACCACAAAGGCTGATTTTAGATGAGCTATCATTATGCTCACCCAACAAGTAGCTACTCAGAGTGCGAACCGGAGTTCACAGACTCCTACTTCTAATTTTTAAGAGCCAACAACTACCACCAGACTGAGAGATTCTCTAAGGATGAACTCACTAGTTTTTACTAGATGAAAGGTTTAGGAAGACCCCAGAACTTTGTTGATGAGATGTGGAAAGTGTTGAAAGCTATGCATACAACTGAGACAAAGGGAGTTGAAATTTCTTCCTATCAACTCAAGGATGTGGCTAATGTTTAGTACAATTAATGGGGAGAAAGCCGAGGTGAGGATGTTGAGCCTGCTATTTAGGATAACTTTGAGGGTTCCTATATTAATCACTTCATTCCATGAGAATTGAGGGAACCGAAGGTGGAGGAGTTCATTAACTTTAGGAAGGGATGACTATCAAAGAATATATCCTTAAGTTCATACAACTATCCAGGTACGCTCTAGAGATGGTCCATGACGTGAGATCTAGAATGAGAAAGTTCGTATTAGGCTTAGGCAAACAAGTGATAAAGGAGTGCAAAGTGACATTATTGATTCTGGACATGGACATCTATAGGCTTATGGTCTATGCGCAACAACATGAGGAGGACAAGAAGAGGGATAGGGAGGAACACTTGAGAAATAAGGCTAAGTTGGCAGCATAAGCAAGGTAAGAGGGACATGTCCTATTTTCAGAAGAGGTCTTCAACTATGCACCATCCTCAATAAATGCACCAGCTTTGAGTAACAGGAATGATAAGATATCTTAAGGCTATCAGAATTTCAGAGCTCAGGGTTCTCAATCATAAGCTAGTGTCACTCAAGTTTTGAACCACCATGCGGAAAGTATGGTAAACTCCATCTAGGTTAGTATCGCAAGGGCATAAATGCTTGTTATAGATGTGGATAGACTCGTCACTTTCAGAATGAGTGCCAAATGAGAAGGAGGGGTGATGGAAGTATCAGTCTTCAGTAGAACCATAGAGAGGTGCTATAACTAATACAGGCAAGGGTACAAACCATCTGTATGTAATGGGAAATCAACAGGATCAGGAAGTTGCACTAGCTGTTGACACGGGTATGCTTCGAGTCTTTGCCTATGATGTGTATGTCTTGCTTGACCCAGGTACCACCTTATCATTTGTAACTCCATATGTGCCTACTAAGTTTGAGATTTTTCCCGAATGCGTTCTTGAGCCCTTCAGTGTTTCTACTTCTACTAGTGAGTCTATTCTAGCTGAAAGGATATATAGAGATTGCACGGTATCTATCTACTATAGAGATACTTTCGCAGACTTAGTTGAGTTAGAGATGATTCACTTTGATGTGATTTTTGGCATGGATTGGCTTCACACATGTTATACCATCGTCAATTATAGAACCCAGACAGTCAAATTCTGATTTCCGCATGAGCCTGTTATAGAGTGGAAGGGTAGTTTTGTTGTGCCCAAGGGTAAGCTTATTTCCTACCTTAAGGCCAAAAAATTAGTTTCTAAAGAATGTATGTATCACCTTGTGCGAGTTAAGGATGATGATGTAGAGTTTCCACCATTTGAGTCAGTTCAAGTTGTCGAGGAGTTCCCTGAGAACTTTCCTGAAGTCCTCCTGATAGGGAAATTGACTTTGGGATTGATGTTCTCCTTAATACTGAGCTTATCTCTATTCCTCCATATAGAATGACTCCCATAGAGTTGAAAGAATTGAAAAAGCAATTATAAGATCTCTTGGACAAGGGATTTATTAGGCCGAGTGTCTCACCATGGGGTGATCCGGTCCTTTTTGTGCGAAAGAAAGATAGTTCCCTTAGGATATGTATATATTATCGCCAGTTGAATAAGGTAACTATTAAGAACAAATATCCCCTTTCAAGGATAGATGACTTGTTTAACCAACTTCAGGGTTCTACTATTTTCTCTAAGATAAAGCTCTGATCAAGCTATTACTAGTTTAAAGTGAGAGAATGTGACATCCCAAAGACAACTTTTTAAACCCAATATGGTCACTCTGAGTTTCTGGTAATGTCCTTCGGATTGACAAATGCTCCTGCCACTTTCTCTAACATGATGAACAGAGTATTTAGACCGTACCAAAATATATTCGTGCTTATGTTCATTGATAATATTTTCGTGTACTCCAGGGATGAGGAAGAGCATGCAGGCCACCTCCGAATTGTTCTTCAGACCCTCGGAGATATGGAGTTGTATGCCAAATTTTCAAAATGTGAGTGCTGGCTCAAATTAATGTCATGTTTGGGCTATGTTGTCTGGGGTGATGGTATTCGAGTGGATATGCAAAAGCTTAAGGCAGTTAAGACCTGTCCTAGACCACCTCTCCAACTGACAAAAAGAGTTTTCTGGGTTTGGCATGTTACTAACGCAGATTCATTGAGAGATTCTCTTTTTTATCCTAGCCATTGACTAAGCTGACTCAAAAGAAGCTAAGTTTCAGTGGTGCGATGAATGTGAGAAGAGTTATCAGGAATTGAAAACCAGATTAACGACTGAACCAATATTGACTCTACTTGAACGGGTGGATAATTTTGTGATCTATTGTGATGCTTCTAGAGTGGGATTGGGATGTGTTCTGATGCAGAAAGGTAAGTTCATAGCCTATGTTTCCAGACAACTCAAGAACCATGAGAGCAACTATCCAACTCATGACTCAGAATTGGTTGCGGTGGTGTTTGCACTCATGATTTGGCGCTACTACTTGTATGGAGCATATGTTGATATATTAACACACCACAAGAGCCTGCAATATGTCTTCACGTAGAAAGAGCTCAACTTGAGGTAGAAGAGATGGCTTGAGTTACTCAAAGACTATGACATGAGCATCCTCTACCATCCAGATAAAGCTAATGTGGTTGCTGATACCCTTAACAGGTTATCCATGGTGAGCACCGCCTATGTGGAGGAAGAGAAAAATGAGTTGGCCAAAGAGGTTCATTGACTGGTACGATTGGGAGTTCAATTACATGAATAGGGCGAAGGAGGAGTTCTTGTGCATAATGGGTCTACATCATCTCTAATATTAGAGGTGAAAGAGAAACAAGATCAAGATCCTATTTTATTATAGTTTAAGGAAGATATGCATAAGCAAAAGGTGATGGTTTTCGCCAAAGGGGGAGATGGAGTATTGAGGTATCAAGGTAGATTGTATGTTCCAGATATTGATGGTGTTCGAGGGAGGATCATGGAAGAGGGCCATAGTGCTAGATATTCCATCTGTCTAGGGTTTACCAAGATGTACCATGACTTAAGAGAAGTCTACTGGTGGAGTGGAATGAAGAAAGACATTGCTGAGATCATTTCTAAGTGGCCAAATTGCCAACAAGTTAAAGTTAAGCGCCAAAGGCCATGTGGAGTAGCTCAGAATTTTGAGATTCCAGAGTGGAAACAGAAAGTGATTAACATGGACTTTGTCATAGTCTTACCGAGGTCCCACAGACAGCATGATTCAATTTTGATGATAGTTGATCGGATGAAAACATCTGCACACTTCTTAGTGGTAAAGACGGCAAACACTGCAGAGGATTATGCCTGGCTATACATAAGGGAGATTTTTAGATTGCATGGGGTTCCTTTGTCCATAATATCATATAGAGGGGCTCAGTTCACTGCCCAATTCTGAAGTCCTTTTAGAAAAGGCTTGGTTTAAAGGTGAACCTTGGTACTGTTTTCCACCCTCTGACTGATGGTTAGCTAGAGCAGATGATACAGACTTTGGAGAATATGTTGAGGGCTTACTTCATTTACTTCAAAGGTAATTGGGATGATGAGTTGCCTCTTCCCACAACAACAACTTTCATCTGAGTATCCAAATGGCTCCTTATGAGGCTCTCTATGGGAGGAGATGTAGATCACCAATTGGATGGTTCGAGGAAGGTGAAGCAAGATTGACTGGACCAGACCTGGTTCACCAAGATATGGAGAAGGTAAAAATCATCCAAGAGAGATTAAGAACCGCCTAGAGTCGCCAGAAGTCCTACACTTATGTTAGAAGAAGGGGCCTAGAGTTCAAAGGGAACAATTGGGTATACTTGAAAGTGTCACCCATGAAGGGTGCAATGAGATTTGGGAAGAAAGGGAAGTTGAGTCCTCGATGCATCGGTCCCTACCAAATTGTGAAGAGAGTCGAAAAGTATCTTATGAGTTAGAGCTACCACTAGAGCTGGTAGCAATCCATCTGGTCTTTCACATTTTTATGCTTAAGAAGTATTTGGGAGATCCGTCCTTTGTTATGCCTGTTCAAAGCATTGGAGTAAAGGATAGTTTGAGTTATGAAGAGATCCCAGTCCAAATCCTTGATCGCAAGGTTCGCAAGTTGAGAACCAAAGAGGTTGCTTCTGCAAAAGTGTTGTGGAAAAGTCAATCCATCAAAGAGGCTACATGGGATGTTGAAGAGGCTATAAAGGCTAGATACCCTCGCCTATTCGTGCGTTCTAATGATGAAATCGATGGTAATAATTCATTTTTACTCCTTGAGTTACTTTTCATTGTAGAGTTGAGTTCTTATCTATGAGTTGATGTTCTTCTTGAGTCTATGTTTGATTATGCAATTCTTTAACTGTATTTGTGCCTGGTGATGATGTTAGAGATAGTTTTCATTCTGAATCTTGAGTTAAAACTGATTTCTGAAGTATAAGTATTCGAGTATCCGAGTATTTGAGTATAATGACCCATAATATCCTTTTAAAATTAGTCCTCTTGTTTTCCTAAAATGTCCTCATAAATTTTAAAAGGGTCTTTTAGACTATTGAATAAACTTCTCTTACCTAGTTAAAGGGTAATTTGAGATAGTTGCATTAGTTGATGGGCTAAAGTGATAATTTAATTAACCACCCTCTGCCCAGTGCTTTTAATTTTCCTTCGTCGTCATCCTTCTACCACTGCTTTGGTTCTTTGTTTGGTCAGGCATATTACTATGTTTTGCGCCTTCGAGTGCGTATATATACATATTTCTTTTGTATTAATATTGGTGAAATTGAGACTTAATCCTAGGCTTAAAATTTTGGGAGTTAACTATGGAACTGGTAAGGTTTTGGGGTTAGGCTGGACATATAGTAATATGAGTATTGTTAGTTTTTAAATCCTATTTTGTTAATTTATTTGACTAGATCATGGTGCTATAGACTCTATTTGAAAGGGAAAGGCTCAAGTGTTTGATTGATCATGATTTGACTAAGGCAAGTGGACTTTCAAAACTTTGTAATTCTCATAGAATTCTCAAATTATTCTTTCTTCTATGTGTGATTTGTGAAATAATTTGATATTATAAAAAATGAGGTGATTAAATATAAATGTGAGTTAGTGTGATGTTATAACACTTGAATTGAAAATGTGGTAAAGTGATGAGAATTCTATTTTTGAGATATATTGTTGTGGTTGGTAATTATTAGTGGATTTGTTTGTGGGCTTCATCTAATGTTCATTCAAACTATGTCACAAATATTTGCATTAGTTTTGGATATTGATATGAGTGAGATGGTAAAAGTTGGGGTCGAGGTCCTTACCGGTCGAGATGTGATGTCAAGGACTTTGTCGGCGAGATTGTGATGTTGAGATCCTTACTAGTGATATTGTGATGTCGAGGTCTTTGCCAACGATGATATTACGGCGAGGTTTACCGGCGATGTTGTGATGTTGAGGTATTTACAGTGATGTTATGATGTCGGGGTCATTGTCGGTGATTATTACATAAGAATTGTACCTTATACTTGCATATTCTTGTGTGTCATGATGTTATTCCTGTGATTAACTGTGTTATCACTTGTAAGTTGTGGCTTGTGATTTAATAACTGTGATATTGTGGAAACAGTCTCTATTGTGTATTATGTGTTGATAGGTTGGGCTGATTTTCTGTGCAGGTTATAATTGTGGAGGTCGGTTGGGATAAAAGGAGTTGTGTTTTCTATTGGACTTACTTTGTCCTGTTAGTTGAATTGCCGTGTTGTATTAGTACTTACCCCTTGCTTCTACACTTGTGTAGGTTTTGAGCCTGGACAGCGAGTAGTAAATTTCCATTGATCATCCGAGGCTTCCCAGGAGATTTAGAGAGGTAGCTGTTGTCATCTGGATGACTCCCTTATTCCTATTTCTTTTATGTTTTGTTCTATTCGAGAAGAAAGACAGTTCAGACTTGTAATTCTTTTGATTTTAGTATTGTTAATGGCTCGCACACATGGCATCCAAATCCTTGGGTAGTGTTTAAGTTTGTGAAGATTTTCAGCTTTAGTTACCTATCTTATTTTTAGTTACTTCTGCATGGTATTATTATTTCTTTCCTTGGGTTAAGGCTGACTTGTTTTGGTGGGATTGAGCAAGTGTCATCACATCTATTTTTGGGTTGTGACAGTTGGTATTAGTGACCTAGGTTTCGTAGGTCTCACGTTTGTACGAGCCAAGTTTAATTAGAGTCTTGAGGATCGATACGGAGACTTCTGTACATATCTTTGAGAGGCTGTTAGGAAACTTTTTTTATTTATTCTATCTTATCGTGCATTTTTTATCCATTAGTATTGAGTTGTGCCCATGCTCTTTTGACAGATGGCAAGGACTAGAGCTACGACTAATGGTGGTAGAGGTGAGGCAGCTCCTGAGATAATTGTTGAGACCCCAGTTAGAGGTAGGGGAAGGGGCCGAGCTAGAGGTTGTGCTCGTGGAGTGACATCAGTGAGAGGACGTACCCGAGGGGCGGCACTAGTTAGAGGACATGCTAGAGGGTATTCTCCAGAGCCACAGATAGAAGTTGATAAGGATCAAGCTCTTCCAGAGCCCACAGCTGCACCATTGCTTTAGAACACCCTATTAAGGATGATGGGTATGCTTGAGAACCTCACTCAGGGGCGTGGTGCGACAGGCACGCAGGGAGCTTCTCAGAAGAGAGTGGGAACAAATGTTTCAAATTAGCATCATGATCGAGTTCATTAAAATCAAGTTGTTCGGCCCCAAGTGGTTCCTGCACCAGCTATTAAGGCACCAACCACTCCAGAGGTAGTGTTGGAAGCAAATGATCAGCTTAGTTATGAAAGATTTTCAGAAGATGAAACCGCCTCAATTTCAGGGTGGTACGAACGAGGATACTTATGAGTTTCTGACCATGTGCTATGAGATTCTAGAGGCAGTGGGTTTGGTTGATCAACATGGTGTTTGTTTTATTGCACTCCAGCTCCGTGGACTGGCCAGGGAGTGGTAGAGGACTTATGTAAGATCCAGACCAGTCAGATCCCCTCAAGTTGATTGGAGTATGTTCTCCTATGCTTTTTAGGATCTATGCATTCCTTGGAGTGTACGAGAGGAGAGTTGATTTAGGTTTGAGGACCTGAGGCAGGGTTGTATGACTGTTACTGAGTATGAGGCTCATTTTTGTCAGATATCTCGACATGCCTTAACTATAATTCCAGATGAGGTGGAGAGAGTCTGCAAGTTTGTGATAGGCTTGAATTTCTTAATTAGATCTTATGTATTCAAAACAGCTCGTAAGGGGGCTTTCTTTCAATCTATTGTAAGCAGCGGCAAGGAGGTAGAATCGCTAGTTCTAGAAGAGTTTGGGGACCCTAAGAGAGCTCGTACTATGGGTTAGTTTTCTGGTACTTCATCAGGAGGTAGAGGTTTATATAGGAGTGGTGGATCTTTCAGGGGTCAGGATCCTTTACATGCATCTATGTCGGCAACTGAGGGTAGACAAATGTCTCGAGGGTCCCATAATTCCCCTCGTGATAGCCATAGTAGTTCACTTGGTGGACAACAGTCTTTTACACTGAGGTCTTGCTTTGGGGGTGGGGATCTAGGCAACTTAATTCGACGTTGTCCCTTTAATATTCATTCCGGACCTCATCATACTTATTCGGTAGCTCCAGTTAGAGATTTGGGTCCACCGGCCAGGGGTCAGGGTAGGGGTCATACTACTAGAGGTGGCAAGATGTTAGATAGTGGTGCCTTGGTTCCACGTGGTGGAGATTGAGGTGTTGCCCATACCGAGGGTGGTAGAGGAGCTAAGTGCTATGGTTTCCCTGGGAGATTCGAGGCTGAGGCTTTAGACGCATTTATTACAGGTATTTTTCTAATCTGTCATTGACCTGCATCTGTGCTATTTGATCTTGGATCTGCCTACTCTTATATATCTACATACTTTTTGTCTGGGTTTGATTTATTGTGTGATCAGATATCAGTGCCCATGTATGTTTCTACACCAGTAGGCGAGCCTTTAGTAGTGGACCAAGTGTATCGATCCTATCTTGTTTCTCTGGCTGGGTATGATACTTAGGTAGATATGATTATTCTGGAGATGGTAGACTTTGATGTTATCTTGGGGATGGATTGGCTTTCTCTTTATCGTGCTATTCTTGATTGCTATGTGAAAACTTTGACTTAGTCATGCCTGGTGTACCAAAGATAGAGTGGAAGGGTGATAGTGGTTCTTATCCTAGCAAAGTTATCTCCTACATCCATGCTCAGAAATTGATTGATAGGAGGTGTTTGTCTTACTTGGCTTTCATTCGAAATACTAGTGTTGAACCGCCTTTTATAGAGTTGATTTCTGTGGTTCAGGAGTTTGTCGATGTATTTCCCACTGACCTTCAAAGTGTTCCTCCCGATAGGGATATTGACTTTAATATTGATCTTGAGCCGGGCACTAAGCCCATCTCCATCCTTCCATATAGAATGGCTCCAGCTGAGTTGAAAGAATTGAAGGAGCAACTCCAAGACTTGTTGAGCAAGGGATTTATTCATCTTAACATATCAACTTGGGGTGCCCCAATCTTGTTCGTGAAAAAGAAAAAGATGGGTCTATGAGGATGTGTATTGATTATAGACAATTGAACAAGGTAACTGCCAAGAACAAGTACCCTCTTTCCCTTATTGATGACTTGTTTGATCAGCATCAGGGAGCAACTTGGTTCTCTAAGATTGACTTAAGGTCTAGTTATCATCAGCTGAGGATTAGAGCATCAGATATTCCTAAAATAGCCTTCTGGACCCGTTATGGCCACTATGAATTTTTGGTAATGTCCTTCGGGTTGAGTAACGCCCCTGCAACATTCATGGAGTTGATGAATAGGGTTTTTTTTCCGTACTTAGATTCTTTTGTGATAGTATTCATTGATGAAATTTTGATATATCCCAAGACTGAGACTGATCATGTTTGTCACTTGGGGATAGTGCTAAAGAGGTTAAGGGAAGAAAAGTTATATGTGAAATTCTCCAAGTGTAAGTTCTGGCTTGATTCGGTGGTATTCTTAGGGCATGTGGTGTCCAAGGAGGGGATTAGAGTTGATCCCGTAAGATGGAGGAAGTTAGAGCTTGGACATGGCCTACTTCAGCTACCGAGATTCACACTTTTGTGCTGTTAGCTGGTTATTATTGGCAGTTTGTTCAGGGTTTTTCTTCTATTGAAGCCCCATTGACTAGATTAACCAGAAAAGTGTAGCCTTTTCTTGGTCCGATAAGTGTGAGGCGAGCTTCCAAAAGCTCAAGAATTTGTTGACTTCAACTCCCATTTTAACACTACCTGAGATAGGTGTGGACTTTACGATGTATTGTGATGCTTCAGGGGTTGGTTTAGGTGGTATGTTGCAAAAGGGGAAAGTGATTTCCTATGCTTCTAGACAGTTGAAGGTAGAGAAGAACTACCCTACCCATGACTTAGAGTTAGCGGTAGTGGTTTTTGTGCTTAAGTTAGGGCGTCATCATTTTTATGTGGTACATTGTGAGGTCTTCACTGATCATAGGAGTCTTAAGTACATTTTTAGTCAAAAAGATCTGAACTTGAGGCAGCGTAGGTAGATTGAGTTGCTAAAGGACTATGGTTTGACCAACTTATATCATCCAGGGAAGACTAATGTGGTGCTCGATGCCTTGAGTAGAAAGACTTATAGCATGGGGAGTCTAGCCGCCATTCGAGTTGAGGAGCGACCTTTGGTCAGGGATGTTCAGTGTCTAGCTAATGGTCTAGTCAGGTTACAACTTTTTGATGAGGGTGGGGTACTTTCATTCATTGAGGCTCGTTTTTTATTGATGAACCAGATTCGAGAGCGCCAGTTTGAGGATAAAAAGTTATGTCTTATTAGAGACAAAGTTATTGGGGAGAGGCTAAGGAAGCAACATTTGATCTTGATGGTGTTTTGAGGATTCGGGGTCAAATTTGTGTGCCTAAGGTGGGTGACTTGATTAGATTGATTCTTGAGGAGGATCATTGTGCTTGTTATTCCATTCATCCAGGAGCAATGAAGATGTATCATGAACTCAATCAACATTACTGGTAGTGTGGCATGAAAAAGGACATCTAAGATTTCGTGTCCAAGTGTTTAACTTGTCAACAGGTTAAGTGTAAGCCCCAACGGCCTAGAGGTGAGTTTCAGAGGATGCCCATTCCTACATGGAAGTGGGAGCGTATCACCATGGATTTTGTGGTGGGTTTTCCCACTATAGTGGGTGGTTATGACTCTATTTTGTAGTTGTGGATCGATTGACTAAGTCTGCCATTTTATTCCTTTTAAGGTAAGGTATACGACAGAGAAGTTAGCTGAGCTTTACATCAGTCAGATAGTTCGACCGCATAGTGTGCCTATTTCTATCATCTCTAACCATAGTTCACTCTTCACTTCCCATTTTTGGAGGGCCTTACAGCATGGTTTAGGTACTCGGCTGGATATGAGTTCAGCCTTACATCCTCAAAAAGACGGACAGTTTGAGAGGATGATTCAAGTATTGAAGGATATGCTTCGAGCATGTGTGATCGATTTTGGTTCCCGTTGGGACCAACACTTGCCCATAACAAAGTTCGCTTACAATCATAGTTATCACTCCAGTATCCAGATGGTACCATTTAAGGCCCTGTTTTGTAGACAGTGTAGACATCCTATTGGTTGGTTTGACTCTACTGATATGGACTCATTAGATGCAGGCTTTATTAGGGATGCTATGGAGCAGGTCCGTATGATTCAGGGTAGGTTGTTAACCACTTTGAGTTGACAACAGAGTTACGCAGATAGGAGGGTTCGAGCGCTAGAGTTTATGGTGGGTGATCATGTTTGGCTTAGAGTGTCACCTATGAAGGGTGTTATGCGATTCGGTAAAAAGGGAAAGCTTAGCCCTCAATTCATTGGCCCATTTGAAATTTTAGAGTGAGTTGGAGAGGTGGCCTATAGACTAGCCTTGCTACCTAGCTTGTCCTCCGTGCATCCTGTCTTTCATGTCTCTATGCTCCAAAAGTATGTGCCCAATGAGTCTCATATACTTTCATTTGATTTGGTGGTGTTGAGTCCAGACTTATCATTTGAGGAGAAGCCTATAGCTATTTTGGATAGACAGGTTTGAAAGCTTAGAAACAAAGAGATTGTTTCCGTGACGATGCAATGGAAGAACCATCCAGTTAGAGAGGCAACTTGGGATACGGAGTTTGACAAGCGTGCCAAATATCCTCATCTTTTTGAAGCTTCAGATACTTTTTTCTACCTTATGTTTGAGGACGAACATGATTTTAGTGGTGGATAATGTAATGACCCATAATATTCTTTTTCGAATTAGTCCTCTTATTTTCCTAAAAAGTCCTTCTCGTAAATCTTAAATGAGTCTTTTAGACTATTCGATAACTTCTCTTACCTAGTTGAAGGGTAATTTGAGATAGTTGCATTAGTTGATGGGATAAAGTGATAATTTGATTAAAATTATATACCACTTAGTCCATTTAAAAAAACATTGAGTTAAATAGGGATTGGATTGTCTTTGGAGTCATAGCACGATGAAAACTGATCGTTAGTGCAGGCACGTATTTGGTGGCGATCACCATTGATAATTGAGGTACGAATTTTCATTTCATGAGAATAGGGGTATAGTTATTTCTTAGATTTTGTAATCATTGATCTTAAATATGGGTGTGATTTTCTTTTGCTAATATGTTTTTCAGATAATGCTTCTGTGATTTGCTTTATGTAAATTGTAGTGAGAGATTTAATTGGCTGGTTTGATCTGTCAAAGGCACTACCAGAACGCTAAATTGAAGCCAAAACACAATTATGTTGAATGTGAAGTTAGTTTAAGTTCTTAACAAACGACAAATGTGTAAGTATGTTTGCTTAATGTTTTATATTATAATAGTAATTCTTTAATTTTCCAATATGTTTGTCTCTCCTTCATAGCCACCCTTTGCCCAGTGCTTCTAATTCTCCTTCATTGCCACCCTCTGCCTAGTGCTTTTAATTCTCCTTCGTTGTCGTCCTTCTTCCAGTGCATTGGTTCTTTGTTTGGTCGGGCATATTACTATGTTGTGCGCCTTCGGGTGTGTGTATATACATATATCTTTTGTATTAATATTGAAGAAATTGAAACTTAATCCTAGGCTTGAAATTTTTGGAGTTGACTATGGAATCGGTTAGGTTTTGGAGTTAGGCTAGACATATAGTAATATGAGTATTGTTAGTTTTGAAATCTTATTGTAATAATTTATTTGACTAGATCGTGTTGCTACGGACTCTATTCGAACGGGAAAGGCTCAAGTGTTTGATTGATCATTATTTGACTAAGGCTAGTGGACATTCAAAACTTTGTAATTCTCATAGAATTCTCAAATTATCTGTTCTTCTATGCCTGATTCGTAAAATAATTTAATATTATAAAAAAATAAGTTGATTAAATGTAAATTTGAGTTAGTGTGGTGTTGTGACACTTGAACTGAAAATGTGGTTAAGTGATGAGAATTCTATTTTTGAGATATATTGTTGTGGTTGGTAATTGTGAGTGGATTTTTTTGTAGACTTCATCTCATGTTCATTCATACTATGCCGCACATATTTGCATTGGTTCTAGATATTGATATGATGAGATGGTAAAAGTTGGGCCGAGGTCTTTACCGGTCGAGATGTGATGCCAAGGTCTTTGTCGGGGAGATTGTGATATTGAAATCCTTACTAGTGATATTGTGATGCTGAGGTATTTGTCGACAATGATATTATGCTGATATCTTTATCGGCAATGTTGTGATGTTGAGGTATTTTCAATGATGTTATGATGTCGGGGTCATTGCCGGCGATTATTGCATAAGCATTGAACCTTATCCTTTCATATTCTTGTGTGGCATGATGTTATTCTTGTGATTGACTATGTTATGATTTGTGAGTTGTGCCTTGTGATTTAATAATTCTGATATTGTGGAAACAATCTCTATTGTGTATTATGTGTTGCTGGGCTGGGCTGATTATCTGTGTAGGTCGTAATTGTGGAGGTCGGTTGGGTTGAAAGGAGTTGTGTTTTCCATTGGACTTACTTTGTGTTGTTAGTTGTCTTGTTGGGTACCGTGTTGCTTTGGTACTCATCGCTTTCTTTCACACTTGTGTAGGTCTTGATCCCAGACAGTGAGTAGTAATATTCCCTTGATCATCGGAGGCTTCCCAAGAGATTTAAAGAGGTGGCTATTGTCATCTGGCTGACTCGCTTGTTCCTGTTTCTTTTCTATCTTGTTCTATTCGAGAAGAAAGACAGTTCAAACTTGTAATTTTTTTTATTTTTGTATTTCTAGTGGCTCTCACACGTGACAACCAAATCTTCAAGTAGTGTTTAACTTTGTGAAGATTTAAAGCTTTAGTTTCATATCCGCACGGTATTTCTATTTTTTTCCTTAGGTTAAGGATGACTTATTCTGGTGGGATTGAGCAAGTACCATCACATCCACTTTTTGGGTTGTGACATTGGGTTCCTGCTTGATAGGTCTCCTAGTTGTTCATCATTCGAGGATGAATCATCTCGAGGGCTAGATATTGTTACACCCCATACCTCTATTTGTAAGGATCCGGATTGTTGAACGGCTTTATCGGACCTCTTAGTGTTGTCGGGAACAAAATTTTTTTAATGTTGCTCCATGGAAGGCCCAAACGGCCCGTGTGAAGCCACACGGACTGTGTGGCCTCCAGTAGAGGGGTATTTGGCCAAGTTTTTGATGGCGTCTACTCGACGAGATGTTTCAGGCTAAGTGTGGGCACACGGCCACCCACACGGGTCGTCTGGCATGTCATGGGTTGTGTGGCCCACAATGGGGCTCACGACTTGAGAATTCTTTCTAAGTATGAAATCACCATCTCGTAACATTTTTGTGCAGAATTTTTCTAAATGATGTTTTACGGCTCTTGGAATGACCCGTGTGGCGTTACACGGGCCGTGTGGTTGCCCATGTGGTTGCCCGTATAGAACCCCTTAACCTCGGAAATATTCTAAGTGTTGGCACCATGAATATGTCCAAGTGTCATCTCACGGGCATTGTTTCATGCGACGGCTTACGGACCGTGTAGGCACCCATATGGTCCTGACAGTTCATTTCCTATCCATTTTATTAATGGCGTTTATGTAATTATGGTTTATTTTAATTATGCTTTGTGACTTTTTACCTCTCCAAAACCCCTAAATTCAACTGATATCATTTCCCTTTTAATTCATTCTCTTTGAAACCTCTACCCCTCAAAAGATCACTCCCAAAGACTCTCTACTCTCCCTACTCAAGACTCAAAGCTAGGGCTTAATTGAAGTTCAACTTTGAGTTAGGTTCTTCCTTAATTTTTAGCTCCCCGATCAAGGTATGTGGGATTGATTCTTGGTCCCTTTCAACCAAGAAGACCCAAAACTCCTTCACTTGTTTTCATGAAATTTAGCTACTTTAAATGTGGGCCTTCATTATGTAATCTCATTAAATCTAATTGATGTGTAGTTGTACTTTATCTATGATTTTAAATTACTTAAATCCTTATTATGATGATTTACATTGAAGTCATGAAGTTATGAACATGCATGTCCTCTTAAAACTTGCTTAGTGCATGGGTGATTTATATTATGATTTAAATGTGCATTTAATTATAGGTTTACTTCAATTTTATATTATAATATTAATTTCAATTTGAATCTATGTTACCCATGTTATTCTCACATCATGCATTGCATTTGCATCCATGAACATCGATTTATATGGAAATTATGAAGTGCTTTAAGCGCAATTATGTATAAGGAAATGATTTCGACATGATCTTGATAAGATATTGGTTATGACAAGAATGTGATCACAGACCTATCTTATGATTATGGCTCTTTGAGCATCCCGGGTGCTTGCACCATCTTGTATATATGAATGAGTTATTCCTTGCATGAGTATCATGATTATGACTTGTGATTTGGCATGTGATGTCTAAATGTACATTGAACAGTTTTGAAGTGAATTACGGTTTGAAAGGATCATTTTATCTCTTGAAAACACATATATGTATGAGTATTCTCGTGGGATGCCGACTTAGCATTGATGGATTGGGGGCGTCAGGGCTATCCCAAAGGGCTCTCTCACTTTTCTCAAACTATGTGCCTAACATGGGTTATAAGAATCCTATCCAAAATGGGACGGGTTCCTTTAAGGAAGGTTGCTTCATACAAAATGGGATGGGTTCCCGTAAGTTGAAGTATGATGATGATATGATATGAAAAATTCTTTCAGAAATGGGAGTGGTTCCTGTAAGAGGGTTGCTTCATACTAAATGGGATGGGTTCCCCTAAAGTGAAGTATGGTTTACCTTTCGCAAGTAGACCACCTCTGTACCGGTAAGGGGATTTCACCAGGATTCAAAGTTATAGCTCGCTTGGTCTTACGCATGTTGGTTGAGGTTGTATCCCTGTTATATATGAGTACCATTTCATTCATGCATCATGAATTTCATGGCATCTTGTATATTTCTCCTTTGATTATATGATTCCTTCTATATTATTTGTCTATCATCTGAAACTTGAGTGCAGGTTTAATAAGTCATATGCATTGCATGCCCGCATACTTAGTACATTCAAACGTACTAGCCTATATGATTTTTACATGTAGGGGTCGAGCACTACCATTGTCAACCGTTTAATGAGTTGTTCGATCCGAAAAGAGTAATTGTGGTGAGTCCTATCCTGCAAGGACAAGCCACCTTCCCTCTACCTATGCTATTCTAGATTCCTTTCTTATTTGATGTTGAAGCATGTCATGGCCCCCGTTCCATCTTGATAAGAGGCATTGTTGGACATCTTGTAGAGTCTCATGGATCTTTATACTATGCGTGGTATTTGGCTTATGTATTCATGTGGATTAATTATGAAATTCTGTATTTGCTTATATGTATGTTTGGTGTGGAAATGTTGAAAGGTCTTAAGCCCCGTATTGCCCCCATAGAGTGAGACATACCTACCCGCCCCTTAGTTCTTATGTGCTATGTGTTATGTGGATCAATGTAAACCCCTTCCCCTTTGTTATCCCCATAGCATGAGCCCTACTTTCCCACCCCTTAGATATATGTGTTTACTATTTGAATGCACTTCTGAACCGATGATGTGGATTTGGATACTTGAGGTTTGTTTGGGGACTCTCGGTTTTCCATTCGCCATGTCACTTCTAGGCCCTATACCCGGGTCGAGACATTATTCTTATATATACCCATGTTTCAATCCTTATTTTTCTATGTGGGAAGTGTATTAGGGCCCTAAGAGACCTCTAGTACTTAGTCGAGTTCAAAAATTCCCTATAAATTGAGTTTTTAGTGTTGGATTATGGAAGGGTCATCTTTAAATGATCATAGCTCTTAGCACACAAATAATTAGATGTCCCATGACCTACCAAATGAAAGCTCTATGAATTATCTTTCCAACGCAACTAGGTACACCTCATTTTGAGTTTGGATTCAAACGTTATGGTCGTTTAACTGAAGACTACCAAAGAAGAGTGGTATTACAGAACCTATTTACGGGTCATAAATTGAAGTAGGATCTTTCTGCTAATTCGTGAAGAAATTCCTGAAAATCTACATTTTTGGTTCCAAACATTAAGGACCCATCTACGGGTCATAAGACCTTCTACGGGCCATAGATTGGGCTCATGAAAGTGAATCAGAGACTCCCAAATTGGGGTAAAACTTTACGAAAGGGTCTCTACGGGCCGTGAAACGTTCTACTGGCGGTAGATGGGCTCGTACATAATTTTTGACGGCTTTTAAAGAAAGGGTATTTTGATCCATTCCCACCTTTTCAAAGCCTGAAATTGACGTTTTTCCACCTAAATAAAGCCCTAAACATGTTAGATTAATCTTTTTACACTAAAACACTCCCTGAAACATAGAAACAAGGTTTTAAGAGAAAAGGAGAGCTAGGGTTTGAAGGCAATCTTTTGAATTCTTCCAAGCTAGTGCATGGTTAAAAACATCCAGTTATGTAAGGCTAACCAAAATATGGTTCCGTTCTCCCATGTGCCCCATAACACGAATTGATAGAGTTGTGAGTAGAGCGAGTCTCCCATCAATATTTCTTGAAGGTGTTTCTTAAAATCTAATGTATTTTGACATAATCTTGCATGAATTACTATTTTTATGATTTAATCACTTGACTTAGATGATTTCACCTTACTACATAAACCCTAGAATGATTTTTTATTATTTTCATATATTTTACCTATATGAGCATGCATGAGTATAATTTGAACCTAAAGAGTCTATGGAACCCCTAAATGATTTAATTCTACATTTGTCCTCATAAATGCTATGAGTTAGAAAAATGCATGATTGAGTGTGTATGAGTCAAGAACGGAACCTAAAAATGATGTAACTAAAAGGTTTGATAGTTGATGTGATGAGTTGAGTTGATATATGTCCAATGAGACTAGATTAATGGGTTAATCATAGGGTTGATGTCTTATGAGCCTGTTGAGTCTTGGGAGGAGTATTGAGCACCGAATTGAGTAAGAGTAAGTCCAACTTGAACTCAATAACTACGTATCCACCGTAGGAGATGATTGAACCGTAAAATAGAATGTTTCTTATTGTCCCAAAATGAGGACTTGATGTTACTGAGTTTGGATACATTGATGGGATATCCTATACCCTTGGCAAGGTATTGGATGGATGTGGAAATGACATTGCTTCGTTGTATCATCACCGGCTCATAGGTGTTTGTTGTGGATTAGAGAAACTCCCAATAGGCCTTAATTGAACTCTGAGTAGATAGGACATAGATGATAGATTAGTGGTCATCGTCTAAATTATGTTCGTACTTTTGAATCTTAACATGATGATTGAGTTTCCTATTTCTTGAGTTGAGCTATTTGAGTTGATGTTATTCTTTCTTTACATTTTTCTTTCTGCCATTTTACATACTCGTACATTCTACGTACTGATGTCCATTTGGGTATGGATCTTTTCATTATGTAAAGACAGGTACTAGCGATCATCAACAGGCGCACCGTTGTGGACCTACTTCCATTCAGCTAATTGGTGAGTCCTCCCTGCCTTCAGAAGATATCATGTCATTTCCTTCTTGCTTGAGTTTTAGCCTTTTACTTTATTTTGAGGTAGCCATGGGTCTGTCATTAGCCTCACTTAGTTAGATGTTTTAGAGGCTTCATAGACTAGACCATTGATGTGATGGGACGTTATCTTTGACGAGTCTCTTTCACACTAGTCTTATTCTTTAGATGGATAGCTCGTTCGGCCTTTGGCCCTTTTATTATCGATTTTCATCTCGTTCGGCCTTTGGCCCTTTTATTATCGATTTTCATTTCTTTCCATTAAGTATTGTTATTATGGATATCTTCTGCTGCTAGAATGTGATTGAATGAATGTGATGAGGCTGAGTGGTTCGCTTGTGAACTAATAATAGTCTTTGAGTGCTGGCCACACCAAGGGTACCCTCCCGGGGAGAGACATCCATCAACTAAAGAATTCATCTAAGAGAGAACTCCCTAAGGATAGGAGCAAGGTGCTCTTGTCCACACAAACTGAGGCAAGTTGGGGCAAGATACGATCAAGGTCTTCGTATGGAAATTAAGGATAACATGATGAGGTGACAATCAATCCATGCCCAATATCACATCGAAGTCAACCATATCGAACAATATCAAGTCAACAACAATATCCCTCCCCATAAAAGTCACAACACAACCCTGATACGCCCGATTCAACAATAATGATTCACCTACAGAGGTGGAAACATAAATAGGCTCGATATGCGGCTCACACATAATATCAAGATCATAAACTGGATCAAATAAAACTAACACTGAACGGTGGCACATTGAAACCATACCTGTGATAACCGCATAAATGGACTCTGCCTTAGCTCTATCTAGGATAGCATAGCAGATTCTAAGCCCATCACTAGCCTGTGGGCCTCCAGGGCCTCCATTTCTCAATATACCACCACCTCTTCTAGTATCACCCATCATGCCCTTTGAGGTGTCTCTAGTTTTCGGTGCTTGAGTTGGGCGGTTGCCTTAGACCCTGAAGCCTGGGCAGGAGGTGCACAGTGTGGAACACGGTTGGTGAAGTGCCCAACCTTGTTACAAACATAGCAGGCCATGAGATCCTATCCCTAAGCTGACGATCCCGATAATCTACCATATATGGATGCATCAATAGAACTATCATGACTTATTTTTGTAGGCCTATACCTGTCTATACTATTTGATGTGGCGATGGCAGTGTGGACTGCCTGGCCCTGATAGCCCTGCCTTTGGGACTCTCTACCTCGTGGCGAGATTCTACTAAATTGATCGTGCTAACGAAACCTCTTGTCGCCACCCTGTCTGTCATGCCTGATGTGTTCTATCATGGAGCGTTATCAAACACACTTTGAAATGTACCTCCAGCCAGAACCATGGAAGATATGGCCTCCTAAAGATATTATACCAATCCCTTATCGAATCATCGGATCCTCTCAAACTCCGTAGGGATACTAGATAAGGCATATCTGGACATTATATGAAATCTAGCCTAGTCTTCTTAAACTGACATAGAACCTTACTGAAATCTGTCGAACTCATCCCAATGACTGTCCCAAAGGCTATATGGTATGAACCTCTCCAAGAATACCTCTGTAAACTGCTCCCTTGTCATAGCTGGAGATCCAATTGGTCGGCAATCCAAAATTGACCTCCACCACTCCTTAGCTCGGACGGTGAATCAGTAAGATGTATACACAACTCCATGTGACTCAAGGATGGCCAAATTACAGAATCGGTCCTGACACTCTAATAAGAAATTATAAGCTCTATCATCAGGGGTACCATCAAATCTCATGGGATTTAATTGTACAAACCGCTCAATTGTGCACATAGCAGGACTAGCAGAAGATGGGGGCACTGAAAATTTGGGTGATGCAATAGAAAGAACAGTAGTCAATCCCTAAAGCTGTGAACCAAAAGTCGGCCAAGATATTTGAGGCGGAATAATAAAAGTCATGGGAGCATCCACTAGGACTAAGGAAATAACATATGAATCATGGCTGGACCAACTGGACCAATAGAAAGTACAGCTAGCATTGTAAAGCCGGTGTATTAATAATAGCTAGGGCCAGAGGAGCTCCCTCCAATCTAGCCAATACCTGCAAAAGTAACTCCTGAACCAAGGGTGTAGCATCAGGGGATGAAGATGGTAGAATAGAGTTTGTAGGCCTCCTTGACTCGTACTCAGGCTCTAGAGAAGCCAATCTAGTCATCCTCTGGGTGAAGCTACCCATCTAGCAAGTCCTTAACCGTTGGCCCTATCATGAGCCCTGCCTCAACCATGAGTGGGAGCTAGCTGAGGCCTAGACCACGAGCCGGAGCCACATTAGTTGTTTCAGGCTCTCCTACTAATCATCGAGATCTAGTAACCAGCATCTGCGCAGAAGGAGTAGATTAGACACTTTCAAAATATGTGATATAAAGAAACACATCAATAGAAGCAAAGTTGAAGTCATGTGTATAAGAGCATCTAAAGCAGTATGAATGATTAAATGCAACTATCTCGAATGAAAATACAACGTTGTCTGATAATATCCAATACAATGTCTGAAATAGAAAACAACAAAGGAAATCTCAAGAGATCCACGTTGATTCAAAGTCTTAGCCTCATCGCTAAGATCTGGGATAGATCGATCATAACTCTGGTAGAATGAGGTGAACTATCCTATAGGGATCCCTGTGCTCTATCTGCAGTGAAGAAATAAAGTAAGGGTGAGTACACCAAAATGTACCTAGTAGGTTCAACCGACTGGGTAAGAGAAATTGAACAAGTATGTAATAACGAAGAATCTTATCACCTACAAGGAAGGGGGTTAGTGCACGATATAAACATACATATATATACGCATAAAACAAAAGGCAACGTCCCCAGGCGATGGGATGCCAATGCAAATAAAAATATACTAGTATGTAAGACAGAAAGTAAAATTATAAATAGGTATAGTAAAAAAGGGTAATAGAGATACCATCTGTAATCAAAACTAAAATAACCTACCTGGCTAACACTCGACCTCCCAGTGATCAAATATGCATGGTATGCTCGAGTAATTTCATATCGTGAATACATATGTTTAGATGCAAATGCATGACATACCCAACCAAATGCTAGCAATGGTGGTCCATTCTGGTAGCTATCCGGCATCATATTTACCAACCTAGGACCTTCTGTATAATATACATATGTAAAGTCATGTGGGCAAATAAGCCCCTTATCTCCGATTATAGATCAAAGTCCATGCATGCATAACATGCCATGTATGATATAAATATTGAATGTACATAGTAGGCCATAGCAAGAATTTAGCCAATCTTGTATCATTTATTCTTATAATGTCATAATCACCGTCATAGCATATGCACATGACTCATGTAATCTTATATGTCTTTCGACTGAGTTTGAAAACTTAACTCAACTTATAGAATGATACCATAACTCTTAAGATGTTCTTACGGAGCTTAAGGTGCTTCACTTCACTCTTACACTTGGTTCCTTGACAATTAGTAAAAGAGTATATTTAAAAAAAAAATCAAGTGCCTTGGTTGCTTAAATAGGAGAATTATGTTTGAGATCGTTGAAAATCAGCGTGTTACTTTTCAAGTTTTTCACATACACTTTTACTGAGGAATGAATACTAAATTTTCTTTGTAATCTCCTCTTTTTTGTATTTTTTTAAGTGACACCATCTAAAAAAGAATAATAGCTCAAACACATGGACATGTAGTCAGGAAAGCTTATAACTTAATATATGGATATTGAATGTCCTGGTTAATCGAACGAATGGAATATCAATCTAATATCATCACGAAAATAATTCAACTACCATCCCAATCCTTTTACAAAAGATTTCTCTAGCAATAGAATAGTAAATATCGCATTTGACATTTTGGGAATTTCTCAAATTTCGTGCTAAAAGGAGGGACAGAGCTTAGCCTTAACGTACCTCTTGGCAAGAGTTGTTTCTTAAGTCCTAAGCTTCACAAACACTATATATATATACATATATGCAACTTACACACACCTATAAATAGTTCATAATTGAGCATAAATTGGCTGATTTTCCATACGGCCTTAACATGATGAAACGTCTGTAAAACTTCGTAAAAATGATTATAAAAGAGCCCCAAGATTACCACCTTGGCAATCTCGTTTTTCAGCTAGACAACAATTTTCTATCTTCCAAAAATAGCTCTAAACACCACTAATAGGAAGGAAAAATGATTGCAAAGTGTAAGGAACACATTTCTTGGCATTAGGGGCGAACCTAAATGGTAGAAATCGCTAAATACATACCTAACTCACTTAGGAAACTCATGGGAACCCTATATTCAGATCCTTCACTATTTTAAAATAGAAAAGGAATATTTTGGGGTCTTAAATTTCATAGTTGACGACATATTCTTGTCCCGACTCGGCTCGCGACCTGATCTTATGCTCGGATATTCCAAGGTAAAATAGTTATACCATCTTACTCCAAAGTCAATTTGATACACAATTTCTATGTTGTGGACTTGACCCGTAGACCTTGGATTTGATTTGACATGGTTCCTTTAACTCCTTATATTTTGGGAGATATGGTCTATGACATTTGACCCAAAGTTAAGAAAGATTTCTTATGGAAGCTTATGGTAGCTTTGGTCAACCTTTGTCTCGCAACTTTCTTGACTCCAAAACTTAACAGATGAACATTGTGCTATTACAATACCTGTTAACACACTATTATTAGCAAATTAGACATTCTTTGTCCCATCCGAAAGGTGAAACTTAATTTAAACCTTCTAGAAGACTGAGGTGCTACTCGAGTAATTTCTTTAACCCCGAATATGTGTTTAAGGGATTCCTTTGACCTAAAATTCAACTCATTTATATAACCACTCATTATAATCTTATTACCCTTAGGTAATATATAAAATTATATACACCTTATATAACATGCCACACTGTATATTGTTTAAAACAAGAAACATGGGGTCTCACAACAACCCAATGCAATTAAATCATAGTATGTAAATAATCATTTGAAATATCATGATAAAAGTGAAGAATAATAAGTATACATAGATGAGATTAATACATACGTATATCATAAGAATCATCATACAAAAGTAAGGCTTGAGATTAGTTAAGTAAATCATCATCATAAGGACCATACATATTTAGGAAGTAACCATAACCAAAAGTAAGACCATGTCACCTATAACATGGAATCTCAATGTCTCCCCATATAATGAAAAAATGGAATCTACTCGCCGTGGTGGACTCTACCCTGCTAGAGAGAACAAATAGAAAATACATATTGGTAAATATAAACCCTATTATAGCAACATAGTTATGAGACTATAGGATTTATATAAGGATCCACAGGTCAAGCCCCAACCTCAAGTCTTATTCGATGCTAAGTTAATGTTGCATCATAAAGTCATAGATTCATAAAACTTTTCAAAATCATAATTTATCATAACTTTCATAAGCATGCCATATGGGCAAGGCTAATCATGATCCTCAACTCAAATCATAAATGCTTGTACATACAGTAGCTCATTTTAATGAAGGTCATGCATTATGGGTGTAGGTCTTCCATCATTACATATTATATTAATTGGGATCCTAAGTCACATTCTATAATGACCCAGATTTCATATGACCTCAATGAAGCATGGAAATTTGGTCTTGGAAATGTTTTGGACTGATGTGACGCTTCATGGGAGCCCTCACAGTCCGTGTGAGGACACACAGGCCGTGTGAAGCCTCCCTGGAGTGGCCCTTAGCCTTTGGAGGATGTTTGGCCCTTAAACGTGGTGTTTTAAACTAAGGCACACCACACTTCGACCCCTCACGTTCTGTGTGATGCTTCACGGACCGTATGGTGGCCTTGGTTTGAAATCTCACAATTGCGGAACCAAGTATGGTCACATGGCCAAGTTCACAACTCGTGTGGGGTGTCACGGCCCGTGTGGTCACCCATAAGGCTTCAATGGTGAAATTCTTCTAAGTATGGAATCAGCCTCTCGTAACTTGATCTTGGAAGTTTTCTAAAGAGAGGGATACAGGTAGTTTCATGGCCCGTGTGACACTACACAACCTGTGTGGCCTCCCCTAAATGTGACTACGTTGAACATTTCTAAGTATGGGATATTCAAGCTCAAGCTAAGTTCACTTTGAAGCCTTCAATTCAAGCTTATTTATGTTGTTTAAGGCCATTATGGGTCTCTTACATCGAGCCAAGTTCAAAGAAATTCCATTAGCTAAGTTTTTCACAGGTACCGATAGAAGGATTAACTTTAAATGGTCATATATCTTATCACAAAAGGAACTAGGTGGCTCATGACCTCTCGCATTGATGCCCTTTAAATTAGCTTTTCGATAAATCTGGTTTCACCTCATTTTGAGTTTGAAGCAAGAAGTTATGCCCTTTTTTCGTAGAATTTATATGGGATAGACTAGGAGTCTTCACGGACTATGAAGAGCTTCACGACCGTGAAGCCAACCATGTCAATTTCCATTTTAAATTCCATTTTATTGAGGTGTTTTTGATATTTTGACCCATCCCCAAGGATTTTAAGACCTTTTAACCCCCCCTTCCCCCTTCCCCCTTTAAATTCCTGAATTTCTCCTACACTAATTCTAAACCCTCATTCAAGACTAACACTTAGTTTCTAGAATCAGACTCTCAAAATTCTCTCCAAGTCTCACCTTCAAGATTTAAGCTAGGATTTTGAATTCAGGCTAAATTCATCCCAAATTCCTCTTTGTAAGTAACGTATATGGGATTGATTCTTGGTCCCTTTTAACCAAGAAGACCCAAACTCTTTTCAATTGATTTTCATGGAATTTTGCTTACTTTAAATATGGTTTTTCAGGATTATTATTTAGTAAATTCAATTGATGTATGGGCTTACTTTATTTATGATTTTAAGTTACTTTAGTCCTTATTATGATGATTTACATTGAAGTTATGAAGTTATGAACATGCATGTCCCTTAAAAGTTTGATTTATGCATGGGTGATTTATATTACGATTTAAATGTTGATTTACTTAAAATTCATATTATATTGTTGATTTTAGATTGAATTTCAATAACCCATGCTATTCCCACATGATTCATGGCATATGCATTCACGAACATTGGAATTTATGGAAATTATAAAGTGGGTTAAGCCTAATTATGTTTATGATATAATTTTGATATGATATTGGCTATGACAAGAATGTGATCGCATAAAAGTCTATGGTTGTGGCTCTTTGAACATTTTGGGTGTTTTCACTATTCCGTTTATGTAAATGAGCAAGCAATTCCTATGCATTAGTATTATGAATATGAGCTGTGATTTGGCATTTGAGCCTAAGTACGATTTATTATGAATGATGTCTAGCTTTTAAGCCTAAGAATGCATTGAAATGGTTTTGAGAATGACTATCGCCTCTTCTGAAAGCATGTGTGTGTGTATATAAATAAATATATATATATATATATATATGTATGTATGTATGTATCTATGTATGTATGTATTCTTGTGGGATGACGAATTAGCACTGATGGATTGAGGCCTTTCTCTCTTTCCTTGAACTATGTGACTAATATAGGTTATGAGAATCCTATCTGAAATGGGTGATATTCTCGTAAGGAAGGTTTTTTCATACGAAATAGGTGATGTTCCCGTAAGGTGAAGTATTATGTGATATGATATGCCACATGAAAATCCCATCCAATATTAGTGATGTTCCCGTAAGAAGGGTTTCTTCATACGAAATGGGTGATGTTCCCGTAAGGTGAAGTATGGTTTACCTTTGGCAAGTAGACCACCTTTTTACCAATGAGGGCATTTCATCGAGATCCCAAGTAATAGCTTGCTTGGTCTTACTATTGTCGGTTGAGGTCACATCCGCACAATATAAGAGCATTTTTACATTTCATGCAACATGAACTTCATGACATATTGTATACTACTCTTCTTTGGGTATATGATTCT
Organism: Solanum rostratum; assembly: GCA_029948455.1. Lineage (NCBI taxonomy): Eukaryota > Viridiplantae > Streptophyta > Magnoliopsida > Solanales > Solanaceae > Solanum > Solanum rostratum. Next base: position 22,811,703 of record CM057048.1, read on the forward strand.
TTCTATATCATGTGCCCTTGTCGTCTAATATTGAAATGCAGGTTGATAAGTTATATGCATTGCATGCATGCATACTTGCTACATTCAAACATACTAACACATATTTTTGCATATATGATCTCACCATGTAGGGACCGAGAACTTTAGTTATCTACTGCATGAAGTTTAGCTCGAATCTCAAGTTTTTGTTTGTTGCGGTGAGTGTTATCATTCAAGGACAAGCCATCATTCCTCTACTTATGGTGATTTACTTGATTTCATTTTCTTTGAGGATTAGCACGAAGTATATCCTGTCCCTCAACCCATGTTATCTTTGGAGTCATTGTTGGACATCTTGTACACTCCCTTATGTTTATATGCTATGTGCTATGAATAAAGATTATGTTTGGCTTTGTACTTAGTGGATATCATTACGTGTTTTGTCTATGAGACTTACGTCTGGATTCTTGATATGATATGAAAGATCCTAAGTCCCAAATTGCCCAACAGCGTGAGTCATACATACCCGCCCCTTAGTCTTTATGTGTAACGTGCTATGTGGATCCATGTTAATCCTCTTTTCCCTATGATATCCCCATAGCATGAGTCCTACTTTTCCGGCCCTTAGAATTATGTGTTTATCATTTGAGTATGCTTCTTAACTGATGATTGGAATTAGGATACTTTGAGGCTTATTTGGGGACTCCCGGGTCTCATTCGCCATGTCACCCTCAGACCCTAGGTCTGGGTCATGACAGAGATGGTATTAGAACACTAGGTTTATAAATGATCCTTAGAGTCCAACATGCCGCATCAAGTAGAGTCCTATTCATAGATGTGAAGTGCACTATGCCTATGAATGGAGGCTACGAAGGTGTTCTAGGAATTGTCTCACTTCTTCATGCCTTATGACATGCTATGGTTCGTATATTTAGTTTCTTTATCTTTATGGTGTCGTTGCTCCATTTTAGGTGATTCCTCAAGGAAGACCCCACCTACCAAGACTGGCCCCGGCTAATGAAAGTCAAAGGACCTCAAGGTCTATGAATGAGCCTATCTCTAATGGTGAATTTCATATGGCCTTTGCTATGCTTGCCCAGGTGGTGACAACTTAGACTAGGCAGGCTAATCTTCCACGGGATCTCAAACCAGCTTCTAGGGTGAGGGATTTCATCCGGATGAATCCTTTTGAATTTTATGGGCCAAAGGCTGATGAGGATGCTCAAGAGTTCATTGATGAGCTAGGTGTTTAATGTTATGGGTGTCACTTCTGAGGAGAAGGTTGAATTGGCTGCCTATCAACTGAAAGATGTGGCTCAGGTATGGTATACACAATGGGAGGAGTTCAAGCCTGAATTCCTGGATTGTTTCTTTCTATATGAGCTTAGGAAGGCAAAGAAGATTGAATATATCAACCTCAAGCAAGGGGGTATGAGTGTGAGGAATTATGCCCTCAAGCTCACTAAGCTTTCCACGTATGCACCGACACTTGTGGTTGATCATCGTACAAGAATGCACAAGTTCATATTTGAAATCTCTGACTTACTTGTGAAAGAATATCGTACAACCATGGCCATACGAGATATGGATATTTCTAGACTCATGGTATATGCCGAGAAGATCTAAGGAGAGAAACTCACGGAGAGGAGAGTACATGATCCTAAGAGGGCTTGTTTTGATGGGGGTTTTCTGGTTTTTGGGGTGGTGGTCTTGGTCGCTTTAACAGGGCCAAGGTTTTGGTGCTTAGATCGCTAATGCTAGACTGCCTCCTCCTAAAGCGTCGGTCGGTAGTGGACAGAGGTGTCCTCTATGTGGCAAGTGTGGGAAGCCCCGCATAGGTGCTTATAGGAGGGATTTGGGTGCTTGCTTTGGGTGCGGTGATAAGAACCACAAGGCTGCGGATTATCCCAAGAATGTTCATAAAGTCCAAGGTCAAGTGGCTCAGGGTGGTCAGGGCCAGCAAAAATCTCCCAAAGGTGTTTTCCCAAGGAACAATAGGTTATATTCTCTTCATGCACCTCAGGAAGTTGAGGAGGCTCCAGAAGTTCTGACTGGTATATTAAAGGTTTTTGATTTTGATGGTTATGTTTTGCTTGACCCGGGTACAAATTTGTCTTTTCAGACTCCTCTGTTGGTTATTAAGTTTGGTTTGAGTCCCCAAACTATGAAGGATCCTTTCTCATTATATACTCCCATGGGTGAATCCGTTGTTTCACATAGAGTTTACCATAGTTGTCCTGTTTTATGTTGCGTAAGGTCTTCTCGTGTGATCTTGTGGAACTTGAGATGTTTGATTTTGACGTGATTTTAGGATGGATTGGTTGTATGCATCATATCCCTCTATAGATTGTAGGACTCAAAAGGTTAAGTTCAAACCTCCCAGTAAGCCCGTTCTTGAATGAAAGGGTAGTGACTCCTCTATTAAAGGTCGATTTATTTCCTACCTCAAGGCCCGGAAGATGATCTCCAAGGGGTGCATTTCTCATATTGTGAGAGTTAAGGATGTGGAGTCCGAATCACCTACTCTTGAGTCGGTTCTGGTGGTGAATGAGTTTTCTGATGTGTTCCCCGAAGACTTGCTCGGTGTTCCTCCCAAAAGGGAAGTAGACTTTGGCATAGATCTTCTCTCGAATACTAAACCTATCTCCATTCCTCCCTATCATATGGCACTGGTTGAATTGAAAGAGTTGAAGGATTAGTTGAAAGACTTGTTTGAGAAGGGTTTCATTAGGCCAAGTATATCTCCATGGGGTGCTCCAGTGTTATTTATAAGGGAGAAAGATAGATCTCTTTGGATGTGTGTCGATTATAGGCAACTGAATAAGGTGATCTTTAAAAATAACTATACGTTGTTCAGGATCGATGACTTGTTCGACCAACTTTAAGGGGCTACCTACTTCTCAAAGATTGACCTCCATTCCGGGTATCATTAGTTGAAGGTTAGGGAGTGTCATATTCCCAAGATGGCTTTTCAAACAAGGTATGGGCACTTTGAGTTTGTGCTGATGTTGTTTGGCTTAAGTAATGTTCTGGTCATGTTCATGGATCCTATGAATCGGGTGTTCAAGCCATCCCATAATAGTTTTATGGTTATCTTCATTGATGATATTCTCATTTATTCCCGAAGTGTGCTGGAACATATGGATCATTTGAGGTTGGTTCTAAAATCTTTGTGGGAGAAAGAGTTATATGCCAAGTTTAGCAAATATGAGTTTTGGTTGGGTGAGATAGCCTTTCTAGGTCATGTGGTGTCCGGTGATAGTATTAAGGTCTATCCGAAGAAGCCTGAGGCTGTGAATAATTTCCCTAGACCATTGAGTACTCCTTCGGATATTTGAAGTTTTCTGGGGTTGGCCGGCTATTACAGGAGGTTCATTAAAGGTTTCTCATCTATTGCATCTCTATGAGTAAATTGACCCAAAACAAGGCTAAGTTTTTTGTAGTCAGATGAATGTGAGAAGAGTTTTCAAACCTTGAAAGATCAACTTACATTGGCTCCTATCTTGACTTTACCTAATGGCTTGGAGAGGATTGTGGTGTATTGTAATTCCTCATGTATCGGGATAAGTTGTGTACTTATGCAACATGGTAAGGTAATAGCATATTGAAGGAGCATGAACATAATTACCCAACGCATGACCTTGAGTTAGCGACTGTGATTTTTGCCTCGAAGATTTTGAGACACTACTTGTATGGTACATGTTGATATTTACACCGATTAGAAGAGTTTGCAAAATCTGTTCACTCAAAGGGATCTCAACTTGAGGCAAAGAAGATGGTTGGAACTCCTAAAGGACTACGACATGAATGTTCAATAAAAACCCGACAAAGCCAATGTTGTAGCCGATACTCTTAGTAGGCTATTTATAGGGGGTGTGGCTCATTTTGGAGAGGAGAGATGGAGTTGGCAAAGGATGTTCACCGGTTGGCTAGGTTGGGTGTTCGGTTGGCCGACTCTAATGATGGTGGTATCCATGTTTAAAATGGGGCCGAATCTTCAGTGGTTGTTGATGTGAAAGCTAAGCAAGATTTAGATCCATGATTGGTTGAATTGAAGAAATTTGTTGCCAAAAAGGAGATTGAGGTGTTCTCCTAAGGGGGAGATGGTGTACTTCAGTACCAATATCGATTATGTGTTCCGGATATGGATGGCCTTAGAAAGGTGATCATGAGTGAAGCTCACAACTCTCATTACACTGTCCATCCTGGGTCTACTAAGATGTATCGGGATTTTGAAGGAGGTGTATTGGTGGCATGGTATGAAGAAAGACATAGCCAAGTTCGTACCCGAGTGCCCAAGTTGTCAACAAGTGAAGGTAGAGCACCAAAGGCCTGGTGGTGTGGCTCAAGACATTGAGATTTCCATTTGGAAGTGGGAAGATGTGAACATGGACTTTGTGGTTGGTTTGCCTTGGACCCGATGACAATTTAACTCCATTTGGGTTATCGTTGATCGGATGACAAAGTCAACTCACTTTCTACCGCTCAAGACTACTTTTGGTGCCGAAGATTATGCAAGGTTATACATCCACGTGTTGGTGAGGTTGCATGGTATTCCTAGGTCTATCATATCAAATCGTGGTACCCAATTCACTTCTCAATTTTAGAGGTTGTTTAAAAAGGGACTTGGTACTAAGGTTAAGTTGAGAACTGGCTTTCATCCTTAAACCGATGGGCAAGCCAAGAGGACAATTCAAACCTTGGAGGATATGTTGAGGGCTTATTTATTGGAGTTCAAGGCTAATTGGGATGACCACCTTCCACTCATTGAGTTTGCCTTTAATAATAACTTCCATGCTAGAATTGGTATGGTGCCATTTGAGGCCTTGCATGGGAGGAGGTGTAGGTCACTGGTAGGGTGGTTTGAGTTGGGGGAAATGGAAATGATTGACCTGGATTTAGTGTTGGAGGCTCTGGAAAAGGTGAAGGTAATTAGAAAAAGGTTAAAGATGGCACAAAGTCGCCAAAAGTCCTATTCAGATGTTAGGAGGAGGGATCTTGAATTTTTTTATAGGTGATTATGTATATGTGAAGGTTTCACTTATGAAAAGTGTGATGCGTTTTGGTAAGAAAGGCAAGCTATCAGTCTGGTATGTTGGCCTTTATGAGATTGTTAAGCGGATTGGGAACATGGCTTATAGATTGGAGTTGCCTCCGGACTTAAGTTCCATTCACCCGGTCTTCCATGTGTCTATGTTGAGGAAGTTAGTTGGTGATCCTAGCACTATTGTGCCTTTGGAAGATGTTGAGGAAAACTTATCTTATGAGGAAGTCCCGGTGGAGATCTTGGATAGGCAAGTGAAACAGCTTCGTAACAAGGATGTAGCTTTAGTGAAGGTACTTTGGAGAAATCAACACGTGGAGAGTGCTACATGGGAGGCGGAGTTAGACATGATGAAATGATATCCCCATCTTTTCTAATCTACTCAAGCATAAGGTATTAGCTTTTTCCTCTTCTAACTAGTCCTAAATCTTTCATGCTTGAGTCTCATGATATAACATGCTTACATATGCATTAAAAATGAGCTTTTATGATGTTTTGAATGATCTTAATATGCTTCGACATGAGTTTTTAATAACTTTATTATTTTCAAGTTGTAAGTTAGTATTGCATCTTATATTTGAATGTTTCATGTTCCAAAGCCTCTCAAGCCTTGATCTTGCACATTCGGGGACGAATGTTCCCAAGGGGGAGATGATGTAATGATTCGAATTTTTTACAACCTCAATGGAGCATGGAAATTTGGTTCTGAAAAAGTTTTAGACCTAGGTGACGCTTCATGGGAGCCTTTATGGTCCGTGTGAAGTCACACGGCCCGTGTGGAGCCTTCTTGAAGTGGCCCTTGTCCTTTGGAGGATGTTTGGCCCTTAAACATGGTGTTTTCAACAAAAGCACACCATACTACCACTCACGGTTCGTGTGACGCTTCACGGACCGTTTGGTGGCTTTGGCTTGAAATCCCACAATTTTAGGACCAAGTATGGTTCCCTGGCCAAGTTCACAGCTCGTATGGGGTGTTATTGCCCGTGTGGCCACTCGTAAGACTTCTAGAGTGAAATTTTTCTAAGTATGGAATCACCATCTCATAACTTGATCTTTAAATTTTTCTAAAGAGAGGGGTACGGGCAGTGTTACGGCCCGTGTGACACTACACGGCCCATATGACCTCCCGTGAAGGTAACTTCGGTAAAAAATTCTAAGAATGGGATATTCAAGCTCAAGATAATTTCACCAAGATGATTTATGTTGTTTGAGGCCATCATGGGTCTCCTACATCGAGCCAAGTTCAAAGGAATTCCATTGGCTAAGTGTTTCACAAGTACCGATAGAAGGGTCAACTTTAAATGGTAATATACCTTAGCACAAAAAGAAATAGGTGGCCCATGACCTATTAAATTGAAGCCCTTTGATTTAGCTTTCCAATGCATCTGGTTTTACCTCATTCCGAGTTTGAAGCAAGACGTTATGCCCTTTTTCGTAGCATCTATCTGGGCTAGACGGGGAGCCTTCATGGACCGTGAAGCCAACCGTGTCAAGTTCCGTTTAAAATTTAAAGGACCATTTTACTGAGATTTTTTTAATATTTTGACCCATCTCCAAGGACTTTAAGACCTTTTAAACCCCCTTTAAATTCCTTAACGTCTCATACACTAATTTTAAACCCTCACTCAAGACTAACACTTAATTTCTAGCATCAGACTCTCAAAATTTTCTCCAAGTCTCACCTTCAAGATTCAAGCTAGGATTCAATTGGGGTTATAACTTCAGGATAAATTCTTCTCAAATTCCTCTTCCTAAGAAAGGTATATGGGATTGATTCTTTGTCCCTTTCAACCAAAAAGACCCAAACTCTTTTCAATTGATTTTCATGGAATTTTTCTTACTTTAAATATGGGTTTTGAAGATTATTGTTTAATAAATTCAATTGATGTATGGGTTGTACTTCATTTATGATTTTAATTTATTTTAATCCCTATTACAATGATTTACATTGAAGTTATGAACATGCCCGTCTCTTTAAAGCTTGATTTATGCATGGGTAATTTATATTATGAATTAAATGTGGATTTAATCATGGATTTACTTCATTTTCATATTATATTGTTGATTTTCGATTGAATTTCAATTACCCGTGCTATTCCCACATCATTCATGGCATATGTATTCATGAACATTAGAATTTATGGAAATTATGAAGTGGATTAAGCCCAATTATGTTTTATGATATGATTTTGATAAGATATTAGTTATGACAAGAATGTAATCACATAAATGTCTATGGTTATGGCTCTTTGAGCATTTTGGTGCTTGCACCATTCCGTTTATGTAAATAAGCTATTCCTATACATGAGTATTATGACTATGAGTTATGATTTCACATTTGAGCCTAAGTACGATTTATTATGAATGAGTTTGGATTTTAAGCCTAAGAATGCATTGAAATGGTTTTGTGAATGACTATCGCCTCTTTTGAAAGCATGTATATATATACGTATATGTATTATTGTGGGATGATGACTTAGCACCGATAGATTGAGGGCTTTTTCTCTTTCCTTGAACTATGTGCCTAACATACGTTATGAGAATCCTATCCAAAATGGGTGATGTTCCCGTAAGGAAGGTTGCTTCATACGAAATGGGTGATGTTCCCGTAAGGTGAAATGTTATGTGATATGATATGCCACATGAAAATCCTATCTAAAATGGGTGATGTTCTCGTAAGGAAGGTTACTTCATATGAAATGGATTATGTTCCCGTAAGGTGAAGTATTGTTTACATTTGGCAAGTAGACCACCTCTTTAACGATGAGGGCTATTTGTTCGGGATTCCAAGTAATTGCTCGCTTGGTCTTACTATTGTCAGTTGAGGTCACATACCCACTATATATGAGTATCTTTACATTTCACACATCATGAACTTCTTGGATATTGTATACTACTCTTCTTTGGATATATAATTTTTTCTATAGTATGTGCCCTTGTCATCTAACCTTGAAATACAGGTTGATAAGTCATATGCATTGCATGCCCGCATACTTAGTAAATTCAAACGTACTGATGCATATTTTTTCCTGGATGATCTCACAATGTAGGGAGCGAGAACTTTGATCATCCACCGCACGTCGTTTAACTCGAATCTTATGTTTTTGCTTGTTGTGGTGAGTCCTATCTTTCAAGGACAAGCCACCATTCCTCTACCTATGGTGATTTACTTGATTCTATTTTCTTTAAGGGTGAGCCCGGAATATTTTATGTCCTTTTCCCCGACCTATCTTATGTTTAGAGGCATTGTTGGACATCTTGTACATTCCTTTACGTTTATATGCTAAGTGCTATGAATGAAGATTATGTTTGGCTTGGTATTTAGTGGATATTGTTACGTGTTTTGTCTATGAGACTTACATCTTGATTCATGATATGATGTGAAAGATTCTATGTCATGAATTGCCCCCATAAGGTGAGTCATACTTACCCGCCCCTTAGTCTTTATGTGCTACATGCTATATGGATCCATGTTAATCCCCTTTTCCCTATGATATCCCCATAGCGTGAGTCCTATTTTTCCATCCCTTAGAATTATGTGTTTATCATTTGAGTACGCTTCCGAATGGATGATGTGAATTGGGATACTTTGAGGCTTGTTTGGGGACTCTTGGGTCCCCATTCAGCATGTCACTCCTAGACCCTAGGTCCAGGTCGTGATACCTTCAAGGTCTAAGTTCATCCATGTATGGGATCCTACATCACCTTAGAAGTTATAGGTCACCCTCTTGATAACATATTTTAACACTTAAATGTCATGATCATGACTTTTAAAAAAGAATTAGGGTAGAAGTGTGAATTCAAATTGATTGACTAGAAATCATGTAATTAGGATAAGTTCATGCATAATTATATAGGATAGGATTGATTGGATCAACATTAAAATTGACCCACATATAATTTAATGAACCCTAAGTAGCTTGTATGAGAAATCACTTATAAATCATCAAAATTGTGCAGTTGAATAATAATTCATGCTTAATTAGGTAAATAAATTATAATTTATGGAATTGAAGGATAATTTAACAAATCATAAGAGAATTGTAAGTTCTAAGTAGTATTGTGGATAATTCATATAGAGGATCATAAGTTTCATGCAATTATGATTGATTCAAGTCAAAATAGATTAATTTTCATAAAATAAATAATGATTCATCCAATCGAATAGAAATTGAGAAGACTCATAAAATATACATACTTGAATTAGATGAAAAATTAAGAATTTGAAGAAGCTCCTAAGAAAAAAGGATTCCATGGATGAAGGACCCATACCTTGAGTAAGAAGTCAAAAGAAACATGAAGAAAATCTAGAAATGTTTATAAAGAACATGAAGAATGAATTCCTTGGAGTCTTCAATGGGAATTGGAGAACTTCAGTGGAGAGAATTTTTGTGACTGATGAATTAGGAGTTAATGAGTAAGTAATTGGGGGTTTAAGATATTTAATAAGCCAGAGTTTTTGTTCAAAAACTATTCAAGTTCATTAACTAATAACGTGGTAACAGTCCAATATAGCTCCACTTAAAAACTGAAATCGGATAATAGTACCAAAGTAGGTCTGTGATGCGAAGAGGTTTTACCATAGGTTATTTTTTACAAATTGAAATTTTGTTAGGTTATGACCTAATTTTGGCCTAGGTCGGATTTGTCTTATCTGAGAGAAAGTCTGTGATGCACTTTTATTGCGAACCCTCCTGGACAAGGAAATTTTTAAGAAATTTTAGTTTACAATCCGCTTGGCCTAAAAATCCATTAAAGTAATTTGTTTTGATACTTTACCTTATATTATCATATTTCAATCTTCAAACACTCGAGATATAACAATATCTCGCCCTTGAGAACATTCATCTTCGAATGGGATAATGCTAGCTTAAGTAGAGTAAATCGTATAACTAACAATCTAGTATGAATGCAGTAATGCATTTAAACATAATTTTGAAAATCAAGTTTATGAGAATGCATACATGTAATATGATAGAGAGATTTATGCATAGGAGCTTGAAGGAATTGAGCATTATTAACTAAGTACCTTAAGCCAGAATGGAAAGAAAGAGATAAGGATGTCTCTCATCATATCTGTCTCTGCCTCCTATGTAGCACTTCAAACTTCTTTGTTCCTCCATAATACTTTGACAGATGTAATTTCCTTACTCCTTAACCTCTTAACTTGCCGGTCTGCAATTTTAACTGGAGCCTCCTTATAAATTAGAAATTTCTCAATACTTATATTTCCCAAAGGTACAATAGCGTTTGAATTGCCAACACATTTCCTCAACATTGATAAATGGAATACTAGATGAACCAAGGCTAATTTCAATGGAAACTCTAGCTCGTAGGCCACCTTACCAATACACTTCAATATCTTATATGGACCTATAATGACCTGATTGGTCATTTTTGGCTTTATCTGTAAAATTATTATTTTACCCTTTCATAAATTGCTTTAGGCCTATTTTCAACTATCTGTATTGTTGGAACTGAAATCCTAAGTTTTGTCATTTTTGGAAGCTTAAGTTGTTGAAAAAGTAAGTTTTTATACCATTTTGAGTTTCAAATATCGGATTGGGGATTTGTGGATTCCATTAGCTTTGGAACGTCAAATATGGTCTATGAGAAGTTACAGAACTGAATTTGAAGTTAAAATGAGATTTTTAGGCCCAAAATTGTGTGTTTTGTTGTTTCCGAAATCAAAGTTTGACTTTGGTAATCATTTGGAGTTCGAAAGCTCAGATTAAAATTCTGACAGTTCCAGTAGTTCCAAATGGTGAAACTAACGTTAGAAATGGTCTCGTCATAATTTTTGGAGTTGCCAAGGGCATGATAACGGTGGATTAACCTATAAATTCCTAGGATTCTAAGGCTTTAAAGTGCGAAACACTTACAAGGACATATTAATTGTCATATCCGAGGTGGGGTTAAGTATGAAATTATTAAGTGTATAAGGTCCAGAGGGAGAGATGAACATGGTAGATTAAGATAAAGAGAATGGGAGAAATCAAAAAAAATATACGAGTGTTTTTACTTAAGAAGTAATCGTGAGAGGGACAACCTAGTAAGACTAGTTCAATATTTGATAACCAAAAATATAATTTTATAAACTTGTAATTTTTTCGTTAGACTATCAATTTTCTATTAGACTATCTTTAGACTTGCACTTTTTATGTCATTTTGTATCTTTAGACTATCAGTTTGGTATCAAAGCCAAGAGTTTTGGGTAACATATTTTAAATGTAAAGACCTCTAAAAAATATAAAACCGTATTTGACAACTACGCAACAACTAAGTAGGTTATATCTCAAATATAATGGACTTAGTAATTCTAAAGAGGATAACCAGAGATTAAAGGAACTAATAGAAATAATATCTAGACTAGAATATGAGTTACTAGGACACTTAAAATCTAGATATTGTTTTATATAAATCTAATGAGAACATAGAGATTTGCTACAATAATCCGTCTAAAATACTGATTTTATTATAGGGAAGTAAAACAAAGAAAACAATTAATGAAATTAGAGAAAGCATTAAGTGCACACATACACGCAGTATAAGCAGCTGACCCAACTGACCAAATAGTACGCATGCCCCTTAGTCCAGAAATTATAAGTGCGTTATGGTGGGAATTACAAGGAATTAGACGAGACATATAAACTTGTACGAAGAGTGTAAAATTTCAAGTAAAACTTTGTAAAGTAACTACTCCCTTAGTATAAACGTTATCTTAGTGGAAATATTTGACAACAATATATCCTCTTAAGAATCTTTAGTATTTAGACCTATGAATTCATCCCCAAAAACAATTGAAAATTAAAAGACAATACAGTGATAAGGTGTAATTTTAGTAGAGGAGAGCATATGTTACATTCGGAAGACAAACAATGTAATACATTAATAGACTTAATAACAAATTTTAGTGAAAAGGCTCAAGAAAATAGTAAAACTATAAGAAGATTGTTTGACCTAACAAAGACTACTCAAAACAAATAGAAAAAGATATTAGGCAAGTTAGAACAAAACTTTGATTTTCTATAGTCATAAGAATTGGAAATAGACATAAAAATTAAATATTTGAATAATAAGTTTAATATAGAAGAAATACCTACTAAAGTTCGAAATAGAAAAAAATTGATCAGCACAATAACAGAAAAACTCAAAGAATTAGAAGACAAAACAACGCAACTAGTAACAAAAATAATAGGACAAGTTGAAGCAGTAATGATCAAGTTTAACGAATTAAAAAGGATATTAGAAAAACATGAAGAAATCTCTCTTTCATGAATGATCTAGATCCAATTTATACAAAGGCACTAGCTTTTACATCAAAACTTCAAACTGATTTGCAAGAATTTTCAGATTATTTATCCCAAAGCAAGTCCAATCAAGCTATTATTAAACAGAATAATACTATAATAGCATTATTACTAGGATAAATATAAAAATAGATAAAATTCTTAAAGCAAAGGACCACGTAACATGGCAACCAAGGAATACTGAAGTAGACGAAATAATATTCCAGTTAAAAAATAATATTTCAGTTGTTGTTGTTGTTGTTGTTGTTGTTGTTTTTATCCTATACGTGGTTGGCACCTCAGAGACTATTGCTAGTCCCCAAGTGAACCACTTGGCCTCAGGACATTCATTCAATCAAATAACTCAAGACAATTAGTGAAAGACTAAGGAAAGTAAATGGACACATCTCATCTAGTTCTCAAAATAATATAATAATAAAAGGCTAGCAGAAAGAACTAGCTTACAATCTTAACAATAAACATCCGACTCAAGTCTGTGAAGCCTCCATCACTATCGAGTGGTGTCAATGAAAGACCCATGGCTACCTCAATCAAAATAAAGCTAATCAAGTCTAACTCTAAAGAAAGGTGGAATAAGTAAAATGGATCCTCCGAAATTGAGGAGATTCACCAATAAGCTGAATGTCTCATATCCTCAATGATGTGTCTGTCGATGATCTCTAGTCTCTGTATCTGCATATTAAAATGATGCAGTGCCAAGTGGCGTCAGTACATGGAATGTACGATATGTAAAATAGCTGAATGAAATAGAAATAGGTAGAATAATATGGAACAATATCAACTCAGGATAATAAACAATCAATATGTGAAATGTCTATCTAAAGTATGAATAAAGAGTAGAATAGTGACCCATTAAAAAATCGACTGCATCAATCAATTAGACTCATCTCATAGGAACTCAAATCAACTCATCTCATCACATCTCATCTCATCTCGACTCAGAGTACTCAAGGTGGGAACTTTCTGGGAGTTTCTCTTATTCGATAATAATCACTTATGAGCCAATGATGGTACAATATCTCGTCGGTGTTGCCACGGCGGTTATATACTTACCAGGTAGAGAATGAATTGAAACCATAATAGATTATCCAAAATGGAGACGGCAATCTACAAGTCCTTTATTGTTTCAGGGATTTCTATCAAGAGGGAACCTCAATATAATATAGTGGTTCTAATCCTCACCTACGCTTGGCTATGTAGTTAATGAGTTCGAGTTGGTATTACTTTTACCCACTTCGGTGATGAATACTCCTCCCAAGACAATGCTCATAAGACAATCCATCTCAATCAAACTATCTTAATCAAATTATCTCAATAAGTCTCATAGAGGCACTCATCATTCAATAAGTCTCATAGAGAATCTGATCATCTCATCAATCAACATCCCAATCAATAGCTCGAAGCTTAGAACAATCAACAGGGAACAACCGAATAGAAAATTCATGGGAGATCGTTTATGAAAACTCACAGGACTATCAAGTTCTATCAATTCAACATCATTATCACATCACAATTGACATTCTCAAATGAAGGCTCTAGACTCAATCCCCAAGTTCATTCATGCATGATTTCAAAAATAATCATATAGGCTTATACAATATCTCATGAAAAGTATTTGATTCAAGAAAACAAGTTTATGATTATCATCAACATGGGAAAATACATGTAATTAATATAATTTTCAAGAAAACCCATCAAGAATTATGTATTTAGACTCTTTAGACTTTCAACTCCTCAATGACCATCTATGGGGCACATGAGAGAACAATCCTATGCTTTTACTTTAGCCTTACATACTTGGTGTGAAGCTCTAAATATCAATCTTCAAGAGTTCGCCCTTGAATTCTCCAATCTATGCTTCTCTCTTCTTTTCTCTCAAGCCCTAACGTTTTTCCAAGACTTAGAATGGACTTAGAATGGGGTTTAAGACCCTTTTTACACTCAAACGACCTATTTTTATTGTGTTTTGAGTTTGGGGTGGAGGGGTTAGGAATTTTCTGGAATGCCCTTCATAAGAATTAGAAAAATTGCAACTTTGGAATACCCAGTTCACGACGCGGACTAGGCACGCTACACTGTGTTTTTTCCAAAAAAAATTCGAACGAGTTTTCCAATTCGGTCGAAAAAGATTAAGTCTAGGTCCACTACAGAGGCTACGCGCCTCTGTTACACACAGACACTGTTTTTCATTTTCGGACCCAAATGTTATCTTTTGATCTAGTTTTTCTAAAATTCAACCGAGATTATTTTCTCACTCAATGTTTCATATTGATCACATATCCAGTCTCGGATGAGCATAGAAAGACGTATTACGCGCACATCTCTCTCTAGGTGTATTAATTTTACCAGATGTTACATTATTTCCCCCTCGGGATCATTCATCCTCGAATAATGAGTAAAGGCAGATATCAAGGCACAAATAGACTCAAGACTCATCTCAATATTCATATCTATCAATCAAACTTTCGACTCCTCATCAATCACAATCAACTCTATTCGGACTCAAGAATAGACAATTAACTCAAGAATAGACCAATCATTTTCAATCAAGGGTAAGGAAATCACCTTCAACACTCTCATTATTAGGCACGAATAGGTGCGGATATTTCTCTTTCAAATCTTCCTCAGTTTCCCATGTGGCTTCTTCAACGAATTGATTTCTCCATAGGATATTTGACTAAGGTATCTCTTTGGTTCTCAACTTGCGAACCGGACGATCAAGGATTTGGATTGGAATCTCTTCATAGGACAAGCTATCCTTTACTCCAATACTCTCAACACGGATCACCAAGGCAGGATCTCCCAAGCACCTCTTCAATATCAAAACATGGAATACTGGATGAATTGCGTCTAACTCAGAAGACAACTCCAACTCGTAAGCAACCTTCCCAATCCTCTTCACATGATAGGGACGAATATGGCGAGGACTCAATTTCCCCTTCTTCCCAAATTGCGTGACACCCTTCATAGGTGATACTTTCAAGTATACCCAGTCATTTACCTCGAACTCTAAGTCTCTCCTCATATCAGTATAATATTTTTGGCTACTCTGTGCAGTCTTCAACCTCTCTTTAATGACCTTAACCTTCTCCATCAATTATGCACACGATAAGGCCCAATTGACTCCACTTCTCCAACTTTAAACCACCTAATTGGCGATCTACATCTCCTCTCATATAATGTCTCATGAGGAGCCATTTGAATGCTTGCATGATAACTATTGTTATAAGCAAACTCAATCAATGATAGGTGATCATCCCAATTTCTCTTGAAATCAAGAACACAGGCTCTCAACATATCCTCTAACGTCAGAATTGTACGCTCTGCCTGACCATTAGTCTACGGGTAAAAGGTTGAACTTATATTCACCTTCGTACCCAATCCTTTTTGGAAAGACCTCCAAAATTGGGAGGTGAATCGAGCTCTTCTGTCCAAGATGATGAACACGGGAACTCCATGCAACCTCACAATCTCTTAGATATACAACTAGGCATATTCTTCCGCAGTGTTGGTTATCTTAATTGCTAAGAAGTGAGCCAATTTGGTCACCCTATCCACAATCACTTATATCGAATAATGTTGCTTTCAAGATCTTGGTAGACCAGAAATGAAGTCCATGTTGATTATCTTCCACTTTCACTCAGTGATCTCAAAGTTCAGGGCCAATCCACATGGTCTTTGGTGCTTAACTTTCACTTGCTAGCAATTCAGGCATTTTGAAACAAACTCAATAATATCTCTGTTCATTCCACTCCACCAATAGACTTCCCTCAAGTCGTGATACATCTTGGTCGAGCCAGGATGCATGTAATATAAAGAACTATAGGCTTCAGCCATAATCCTATTTCGAAAACCATCACCATCTAGAAGGCACAATCTACTCTGGTATCTCAACACTCCATCTCCCCCATTGGAGAAGACCATCACTTTCTGTTTATGGATAGCCTCCTTCTATTGAAGTATAATAGGCTCTCGTTCTTTCTTTTCCTTCACCTTTACAACTAAGGATGAAGCAGACCCGTTCTGAACATTAACTCCTCCCTCATCATTCTCCTTAAGTTGAACTCCCAATCGAGCCAATCGATGCACTTCTTTAGCTAGCTCCTTCTTTCCTTCAGCAACATGGGTTGTGCTACCCATTGACAACCTGCTAATAGCATCAACAACAATGTTAGCTTTACCTGGATGGTATTGAATACTCATGTCATAATCCTTGAGTAATTCCAATCATCTCCTCTGTCACAGGTAGAGCTCTTTTTTACTGAAAACGTGCTACAAGCTCTTGTTTTCAGTGAACACATCCACACGCACTCCATACAAGTAGTGGCACCAGATATTAAGTGCAAACAACACCACTTCCAACTCAAGATCATGGGTTAGATAGTTCCTCTCATGAACCTTAAGTTTTCTGGAAGCATAGGCTCTCAACTTCCCTCTCTGCATCAACACACGCCCCAATCCAACTCTCTAAGCATTGCAATAGATTAGAAAGTCCTTTGTCCCATCGGTCAAGGTTAGAACCGGTGCAATAGTCAGTCTCGTCTTCAACATTTTGAAAATCTTATCACATTCGTCTGACCACTTAAAGTTGACCATTTCTTTAATCAATTTTGTCATTGGTGCGGATAAGAAAGAAAATCCATCGACAAATCTACGGTAGTAGCCTGCCAAGCCCAAGAAACTTCTTATGTCAGTTGAAGAGGTCTGTCTGGGCTAGTTCTTAACAGCTTCAGCCTTTTGGGCATCCACTCGAATACCATCACCGGACACAACATGGCCTAGGAAAGCTACTTACTTAAGCCAGAATTCACATTTCAAGAATTTTGTGTAAAACTCATGGTCCTTAAGTGTTTGGAGGACAACTCTGAGGTGATTAGCTTTTCCACATCTCTCGAATTCACCAAAATTTCATTGATAAAGACAATCACAAACATATCAATATATTGACTGAACAATTTATTTATCAAGTTCATGAAGGCTGCAGGTGCATTCGTCAATCCAAAGGACATGACCAAGAACTCAAAATGGCCATATCTAGTCCTAAAGGTTGTCTTTGGAATATCACATTCCCTCACTTTCAATTGATGGTAGCCAAATCTGAGGTCTATCTTTGAGAAACAAGAGGCACCCTGAAGTTATCTATCCTTGGGCGAGGATATTTATTGTTTATGGTGACCTTGTTCAGTTTCCTGTAGTCAATACACATTCTGAGAGACCTATCTTTCTTTCGCACAAATAGGACTAGGTCAACCCAAGGAGAAACACTCGGCCTTATAAAGCCCTTCCCAAACAGATCTTTCAATTGTTCTTTCAACTCTTTCAACTTAGCGGGGTCCATCCTATAAGGTGGAATTGAGATCTATTGGGTATCAAGAAAAATAACAATCCTAAAGTCAATTTCCCTATTAGGAGGGACTCCGGGAAGAGCCTCAGGAAACACTTCAGGAAACTCATTCACAATCGGGACTTACTCAAGAGTAGGAGACTCAAAATCAATAGATTTAACTTGTACGAGGTAATAGATACAACCTTTGGAAATCAGCTTTCTGGCCCTAAGATAGGAGATAAATTTTCCCTTGGTGCAACAGAATCACTCTTCCACTCAAGAACTGGTTCATTCGGAAAATGGAACTTAACGGATTGGGCTCTACAATCAATGGAGGCATAACAAGCGTGAAAACAATCAATGCCAAGGATCACATCAAAATCAGTCATTTCTAACTCAACCAAATCAATGATAGTATCCATGTGATGGATGGAAACTACACAAGTTCTACAGACTTTCTCAGTTCGGATAGAGTCACCCACTAGAGTAGAAACATCAAAAGGTTAAAGAAGACGCTCAAGGGTTCTATCAAATGTACTAGCCACATAAAGAGTTACAAAAGATACTGTGGCACCAGGGTCCATCAGTACATATCAATCAAGAGAACTTGAATCATACCCGTCATAACATCTAGGGAGTTCTCCAGATCTTGGCGACTATTCACGGCATACAAACGGTTTGTAGCTCCACTTGCACCTGATGTAGTACCTTTCTAGGTTCCTTTAGCTGATGGGGTTGGTGCAATAGATTGAGCCAGGTTAGCCTACTTTGGACACTCTCTCTGATAATGACCAGCTTGACCACACTTGTAGCACACATCACTCCCCTCACGACATTTCCTGATGTTTAATTTACCACACTTACCATATGGGGGTTTACCTAGTAAACTATAGCCTACATTAGTTTATGACTGTGATCCATGGGCTCCAATATTTTGGGACCTCTGATCATTCCTGATTCGGGGCACAACTGTACTACCAGATGATGGTGTCTGAAATCTGTTACCATTCCCTTCTTTCTAACCTCATGGTTAGATGTTTTCTCTTTCTTATTTCTGAACCTTTCTCTATCATGCTGCCTCACCTTATCATCCTGTTGCACAAATGTCATCAATCTCCCAATATCCATATCACTCACGAGCATTTCTCCCCTCTCATCTCTCTTCGGCCCTCTATTCATCCCATCCACATAGATTTGTATTCTTCCCCTTATAACAGTGACCATGTTCGGAGGATATCGAGACAGTTTAGTGAACTTCAGCCCATACTCTTGCACAGTCATAGATCCATATTTCAGATTCAAGAACACTTTTACCTTAGCCTCTCTTCATTCTCTTGGGAAGAAGCACAACAAAGAAAGCTTCCTCGAACACATCCCAAGTCAGCTCCGGGGCATTCTCTCCTCTACCCTTTTTCCATTGGTCGAACCATAGTCTGGCCACACCCTTGAGTTGGTAAGCAGCCAATTCCACTCTGTCAGCATCATCCGCATGCATCACTTGGAACACTTTCTAAAGTTCCTCCACATAGTTCTCAAGATCCTTAGTAGATGCATACCCTGTGAACTCAGGCGGATTCATCCTTAAGAATTCTCGGACCCTAGATGTGTCCTATACATCCTGTCGACTCGCTCCTTGTCTCGCAGCAGGTGTTGTGGCAGCCTGGGCTAGAGTTTGAATAGTATGGTGCAGCTCAACATTGGAGACCTTATCTTATGGGGGTTGCTCAACAGGGACAGATGGCTCCACAGGCTCCTCATATCCTTGAGGATCAGGTGGGTTAACATTCTGTCTGGGGGGACGTCCTCTACCTCTGACGGCTCTTCCGGGAGGCATGATCACAACTCTACAACGCGCAAAGCATGGATTCAAAGAGAACCTTTCATAGAGCATAATTGTATCGCACGACTTAGATCATGAAAGAAGTGAAATGATTCCTAAATGTCTGATAGACTCCAAATTAAGGATATGGAGCACTTCACACCAATAACAAGGACTTTACTAAACACGACTTCATAGACTCCCTAGGACTCTTGAACTCAGGCTCTAATACAAAGTTTGTCACGCCCCAGGAGGGTATCCTAGACGTGGCCGACACACAGAGACCATTACTAGTCCCCAAGTGAACCACTTGGCCTGGTCACATTCATTCAATCAAATAACTCAAGACAATCAGTCGAAGTCTAAGAGAAGTAAATGGGCACATCTCATCTAGTTCTCAGAATGATATAATAATAAAAGGCTAGTAGAAATAATTAGCTCACAATCATAATAATCAACATTCAACTCTAGTCTGTGAAGCCTCTATCACTATCAAGTGGTGCCAATGACAGACCTATGGCTACCTCAATCAAAATAAAACTCATCAAGTCCATCTCTAAAGCAAGGTGGAATAAGTAAAATGGATCTTCCGAAGTAGGGGATGCTCACCAATCAGCTGAACATCTCATATCCTCAACGATCCACCTGTTGATGATCTCTAATCCCTATATATGCATCATAAAATGATGCAGCACCGTGTGTTGTCAGTACATGGAATGTATGGTGTGTAAAATAATGGAATGATATAGAAACAGGCAAAATTATATGGAATAATATCAACTCCAGATTATAAACAATCAACATGTCAAATGTCTATCTAAAGCAAGAATAAAGAGTAGACAAGTGACCCATCAACAAATCAACCTCATCAATCAATTAGACTCATCTCATAGGAACTCAACTCATCTCATCACATCTTATCTCTTCTCAACTCATCACTTATGAGCCAATAATTGTATAACATCCCACCGGTGTTGCCACGACCGTTCTATACTTGCCAAGTTGAGAAATAATCAAAATTATAATGGATAATCCAAAATGGAGATGGCAATCTATAAGTCCTCTATTGTTTCGGGGATTTCTATCCAAAGGGAACCTCAATATAATGTAGTGGTTCTAATCCTCACCTATGCTTGGTTCTATAGTTAATGAGTGCGAGTTGGTATTAGTCTTATCTATTTCGGTGCTCGATACTCCTCCCAGGACTCAATGCTTATAAGAGAATCCATCTCAATAAAAACTATCCCAATTAAATCATCTCACTCAGCCTCATGGAGGCACTCATTGTTCAATCAGTCTCATAGAGACTCTAATCATCTCATCAATCAACATCTGAATCAATAGCTGAAGGCTTAGAATAATCATCAGGGAATAATCAAATAGACAATTCATAGGAGTTCATTTTTGGAGACTCACAGGACTATCAAGTTCTATCAATTCATCATCATTCTCACATCACAATCATAATCGACATTCTCAAATCAAGGCTCTAGAATCAATTCCAAATTTCATTAATGCATGCTTTAAAAAATAATCATGTAGGGTTACACAATATGCCATGAAAAGTATTTTATTCAAGAAAACAATTTTATGATGATTATCAACATAGGAAAATACATGTAATTAATATAATTTTCAAGAAAACCCATTAAGAATCATGTAAATAGACTCTTTAGACTTTAAACTCTTCTATAACTATTTATGGGGCACATGAGAGAGCAATCTCACGCTTTTAGTTTAGCCTTACATATCTGGTGTAAAGCTCTAACCATCAATCTTCAAGAGTTCACCCTTGAATTCTCCAATATACGCATCTCTGAAATTAATCTTTGATCTAGAATCAAAGAAAAATAATAAATGGCTCTTATGGTGTGCTTTGGAAGAAAGGTTTCTCTGTAGAGGAAAGGAATAACACTTCTCTTCTCTCAAGCCCTAACCTTTTTCCAAGACTTAGAATGGGGTTTAAGACCTATTTTATGCTCAAACGACCTATTTTGATCGTGTTATGAGTTTAGGAGGGGTTGTGAATTGTCCAGAATGTCCATCACAAAAATTAGAAAAATTTCAACTTCGCTATAGTCTATTTTTCCCAAAAATTTTCCGAGCGAGTTTTTCTAATCCCGTCGAAAATATTAAGTTTGGGTCTACTACAGAGGTGTGACGTGCCTCTATCACACACAGACATTGTATATCATTTTCGGACACTAAAATTATCTTTTCATCCGGTTGCTCTTATTTTTTCACTCAATTTTTTCATGCTGATCCAATATTCGGTCTCGGATTTGCCATTTGAGCATGCAAAGATGCGTTACGCTCACATCTCTCCTCTAAGGGTATTTTGGTAATTTTACTAGGTGTTATAGTTATGTCACGGCCTGAAATTCGAGTGTGATGGCACTCACATAACCCACCAAGGAGAGTCAAACCCAGACCCAAATAACTTAACAATAACAACATAAGTGGAAGGTAACCGTCTAATAAAATAGATAAGCGGATGAAAACGAGCTAAACCCATCTCAGAATTGGTGTCACATGTACAAGCCTCTATATATAGAATACTCAAACAAAATACAATTCATAATGTTTAGTCCTCAAGTAGAACCTAAACATAATAGTAGAATCTCTGAAGGTCTGCTGAAGGAATAAGCAACTATCTCTCGATAGATCCAAAGCTCAATCCAAAAGATAACTAGAAGCTAACAAGATGGATTGGGCTGACAACCTACAAAATTGTAGCAAGGGGTGAGCACCAAACGATAGAGTACTCAGCAAAATGGAACTAACTTAAAGTAAAGCAATGAAGAACACAAATAACTCCTTAAATGCCCCAACCACAATCCATCAGACTACAACACTACACTTAGAAAAGTCCCAGCACAACATAATATACGGTTCACATAATATAGATATACCTATCACTTTGAATGATGTCTCAATATACATGTATCTAAATAGATCCAACACTTACTCAACTCAATGATACAACAAGTACATAGGTTCATAAATAGTACAAAGGTAATATGAAGACAAGTATGATATGATATGGAGTGAATGCCATGAAATATGAATAATGCAATGCAATGTCAAATAATCATGATACATGTCTATCCTACGATATACATCCGCTGACCAGATGACTGCCTTAGTCAGAACCCATGGGGGCTACATATGAACCATGTATCCGCAAGAACCATTTTCCTTCGGCAATAAATTTCATATCTAGCCGGAACCATTTCCTTTGGCTTTTAATTTCTTTTCTTTTTTCACTAACCAGAACCATTTTCTTTGGCCTTTCATCATCAATGGATCATTGTGAAAGCACATAATAATGGCTCATTAATCATTTTAAGGGAAATAGAGTATGCAAGATGTCCATATGTATCATGTATATCAATAATAGAAAATGAATAATTCTCAAGTGCTTCGATATCACCACAGTATCAATATATCAATCACATCACAATATAAGCACCATCGCGCTATCAATATCAAACAATTTCCAAGATCATATAGGGTACAAATCCACAGTTAATTTATAAACCAATATATTACCATAAAACAATCATTCGCTCCAAAATATCATGATCAAACCTACAATGATACAATACTACCCCAAAAGTACTCAATTCCATACACATAGGAGCATACAAGGTTCTTTCATACTTAACAACAAGTTAGAAGTCCACTTGCCTCATAAAGTCTCAAATTAAGTCAAAAACACCTGCTTTCCCCTTTCTATGGTACTCCAAATCACCACAATCTATTCAAATATGGCATCACAATCACATACAAATTTAATGATACTGAAATAAATTAATTCTGAGAGAAAGGGTAAAATGGTAAAAAATCTCATGCCGAAAAATGTTTCCAAGATCTCAAAATTTATTTATGAAAATGTTCTCCACGTCATAAGGAGTTCATCAGTGAAAATGGTTTCGAAAACAAAGCTAAGGCAAAAGAGAAATCAATAATTAAAGTTTGAAAACCAAAGTCTGAGAAATCCCCAATTTACACCATTAAAATCCCAAATTCGAAAGTTAAAATCTGAAATTAATCAATGTAAATCAATGAAATAGGTTAGAAAATTGTTACTCAATCATTTTGCCTTGTAAAATCTCAAAATCTCTTATAAAAACAAAACTTGAAGAGTTGAAAATGGTGGAATATGAAATAAAACGTCTTTTAAAACAAGCTACTGTTTAGGGATACTTTACATCCCGTGAATGCGGATGATTTTTCATGACCTGGTTCCAGTCATGATAGCGCCTGTCAAATCCCACCTATAGGCAAACCAAAATCCAACCCACAAGACACTTGTCCTAGATTTCTAGTCCAGCCAAAACGATATAACAACAATATAAATAATTGAAATAAAAATGTGGAAGTCAGTTGTACAGAACTACAATAACAAAAATTACGTAAGAATATAAACAAAAAAAAAACATACTATAATAACAACCCGAGAGTGCTCCTGCAAATATATAATACTACTGTACAAGGCCAAAGTCTACGAACAAAAGACGACCATCAAAATGAGGAGATCGTTATAAAGCCAAATGCTACTGGTGCTCAACCAAAATAAGTCACCTGCACTCCCGGATCCCCCAAACTCAGCGCCCCCGACTAGTACTTGGACCTATACCCAAAAAAGATGCAGAAGTAGGGTGAGCACAAAAGAGAAAGGCACTCAATAGGCATCGTTGGCCGATCGAGTGAAATAGTGACTACATATATATATATATATATATATACACTAAAAATATAGAGAACTGCAACAGTGTAGCAAGACAAACTCAGGTCGAGGCATATGCATATTTGGAAATCCTCAAACCACAATCGAACTAATCGAAATGGAGAAAAATAATAAATTGAACCAACCAAAGAACTAAATATCGATACCGACCAATAAAGACTGTGTAGGCTCATCCCACAATTGACCCCAACTGAGGCATAGTGTTGTACATAGGTGCAAGGCCTTAGCAACTATGCATGTACACCACCTAGGCCCCCATAGGCCCAGGAGGTATACTTGCGCACAATATAGAACTGATATACCATCACAGAATCTCACAGAACCATCACTGAGCGCATCTCCCCATATCATTAGAACAAGGGTCAGTTGTAAGTGGGGGTAAGGCCCTAATATCTAAGCCAGAATATCCCTGGTCCCCCATGATCCTAGAAGGTATACACATTCACTATATACGTGTGAATAGGTCTGTGGATCCGGGAGTAATCAATCATATAGCAACTGGGTCCTCAACCCTATGTCGGCACATGGCACCCGATCCAAATATACATGCGAAACAGTGGGATGTATCACCCATGGGAGAAAGAATCCCTCTATTATAACAAGTGTGTCTCATCTCAGTATGTAAATCATGTAGCCTCACCCCTAAAGTAGAATCAATGGGGTTCTCAATCTAAAATATCAATCAACAGGGCCTAGCCCCAAAAATGTAGTCAATGGGGCCTCATGCCCAAAGTAACGATAAATGCTCGGACCCCTTTAGAATCGGCACCCTGATCTCGAACACTCAGATGTAACCACTAGAGAATGGGAACACAGGGTGCATCACCTGGGATCCAAACACTCAAACATAGCTACAGAGACTTGAATTACAGGGTGTGTCATCTAGGTTATAGAGCGTAGTCTCAGCTAATCTCTCATTAGCCTATTTGGGTCCGAATTTCCCAATCATACCACCTCTCTCGATAGAATTATCCCGATCGAACCGCATAATACACCACCTCACTCAAATAAAAATAGATAACCCAACAATTAGATGGAAAGAATCAGTGCACAACAACTACCAGCAGTACGTCAAAGTGTATATGTATCATAAATCAGTGTAGAGTCATGCCTAACAAAAGGCCAAGTATACCATAACCCCATCAATCACAAGTGCCTTGAATAAACATAGTCAATCACGGTAAATCGAAAGTATCAAGGATAACCAAATCAAGTAAAGTCATATCTATACCAGAACCAGGCCACAGTAAGGCATATAATCAATATGCAGTCTTCTGATCTTAATATCTCAGTAGGAACAGGATATACACACTCGCATTGTTATGAGTCAAGTCTAAACACATTACTATAGGGTACTAGCTTATATTTTGCCTTTATTAGGCCCTATCTCTATGTAAAACAACTCATAGGGCAGCATCCCTATAACCTAAGCTAAGGCCCAAGAGGCGAGACAATCGGAAGGATGTTACCTATCCAAAATCACATCGTAGCCCAGCTGCCATCAAGGATATCACCCAAATCAACCATGTGCGGGTCCACTGAAAATGGGCCCCTTTTTGAGTAGGATATCGTTCCCAGAACTAACTCATACCACTTGCATCTCCTCATAGATAATCTCGGGAAGCTCATAGGATAAAACTTTCCCATCTTTAACAGGGTCACACTCTCATCTCAAACTCTGCAATGGCTCAATAGCAACACCTCTCATATCACAGAACGTCACTCTTCTAGGAGTGCATCCCCTCACTAGCAAGTAGCACAAGTCCATAATTGATAAAAACTGTATACAGGATCATAGAAGTCACATGGAACAATGGAATAAGGTTTAAATAGGTAATCTAACCTAATCTAGGCAACCAAAAGTACTCAGAAAAGGTATAAATACTAGAATCAATGCACCAGTTAGCATGCAATCACTTGCCATTCTAAAGGACAAATATTTTTAGAGTAATCTAAGGTCACACACATACATATAAGAGTCAAGCTAAGCGTACATACCTGTCACTTGTTCTCAGCCCATTCAACCCTTTTCAGGCCCTTCTCATAGATAAACAGTATAAGAGTTCAGCTAAGCAATTACGACTAATACAACCCTCAATATAACAGCTATAGTCCCATATCATCATATACTATACATGCAGATTCACAACCAGCTATAAACAACATAAATCCCACGGCTCAACCCATTCACAGTAAATTCTACACATTCCAACACAAATATGCAACCATTTCAACTCAATCTAATGTTTAGAAAAAGACTAGCCTACCTAGCATCCAACGTCTTGTGCTCCATGTTTGTCCACCCAATACTTTCCCTTCCGAATCACTTTCTGATGTTGCTTAGCTATCAAAATATGATTCACAAGGGCAATACAGTCACATTGGTTGTAAAATCTTGAATAATGAGCGAAATTAGGCCAAAGATTCCTAAAATGGGAAAAATAGGATCTATGCACAAAATTCCAAACAAAATCTAAAAAAAACCATACTCCATATCATCCCAAGTCTACATCCAAAAATTTGGCCCAAATCGGACCCCAAAAGATCGAGAAAGGCCCGAAATGACGTTAAAAACTTGACCGAGAAAATATTCCTTTCAAAACTTTCTCAGTCAAAATTCTTGAAACCGGACTAAATCATTGAACACCCAACATACCACAGTGTTCCTTTTGGAATATAGAACAATTTAGACACAAATTTCACTTAATTCCGTTGAGAAATGACCAAGATATCACAATGTAAAGTTTTCACTCATTTCCAAAATACAACCAGCCAAGAAACAAGGATTTTACCTCGAAATACATGCCAAAATCAAAATTGGGAAATCACCACGACGTTCCTCGGAAAAATTAATGTATATTAGCCTTTTGAATCCCTCAAATCGGATGTAAAATGTCAAAGTTATGACCGGATAAAGTTGAGAGGAAAATATGTTTATAATTTCATAAAAACTCCAATATATATACACACGCATAGCTGACATGCCCTACCTCGTGGAGTGTCCGACTGGGCCACGTGGTAGTCTTAGAAATCACCACATCGCCTCCCCCCTTTTCAAAAACCTTGCAATCCCTTTTTTCCTCGTTTCGGGCTCATTTGGACTCCAATTTTTTAAATGAATTATGTAACCATATGGATTTTGGCATTCCAAAGCCAACAGTGCAGTTAAAATTTCCAATGGAGCTTCCTACAATCTGATAAAGGTTCCATTTCCTTATATGCAACTTCCAATGGAAAGCTCCTGGAGGTCAAATCGCATCCGAAAGTCCCTGGTATCAAACAAGGGGTTGTCCTATACCAAAATTGACATTTTGGAGCTAACCGTGCTATCAAAATTCTTATTCGAGGCATTGTTCTTTAGGGTGTTTACTGGGTTAACAATGAATCGATTCTGGCGGCCAAATTTGTAATCCATGGTATAATTGCACCGGACATGCCCCTAGCCTAATTCGATCATTTTGGAGCTAATGGAATCATCAAAATTCCACTTTGAGGCTGTTTACTAGGACATTACCTGAGAACTTATTTTACAGGCATAACTTCCCAGTTAACTTGAAAATCCATATAACTCCCAAATAACCCAACCAATAGTCATACCAACATTCCCAACAGATCATCAATGGTCCAAGGTCATTATACACATGCTCAAATCAAACAAATGACTTTGACCCATAGAAATGATGCGGAGGGTCATTACAACATCCCCCACTAATAAGACTTTCATCCGCAAAGTACGAATACGGGTGTACCTGCAGGATCCAATCCACACTAAAGCTATATCAGCCATAAACACGTTTCATATCCCACAATAGTTCCAGTACCTTCTATGCTATCAAGAAATGCAACCATAGCTAGCCTACATGCCAGTCAAATGATGAAGAACTAAAGCTAGAACACGTTCATCCCCACGCAAGGCCAAAGCCCCTTTTCCTTAACATATTCACCAATGTAGCAATTACCCAATAGGCTACCCTCTCAAATATGGTCCTCAGTAGCTATTACCATTCAACCCCTATTCTATCGTAGTTAACAAAGCAACCCTTAGCAAGTAATCGCAACTACAACCACCAGTGCTTACAAGTCACCCAATACTTACTATACAACATAGTAGTCAACCTGACAGACACAACCAACCATTCATAATAGCTACAGGGATCCCAGTACAACCTTCATAATGTCCTATACCAAAACCTCCCTTAACAATATCAAATAATCATCTAACTCAACGAAATCATACCGAAGTACATGTATCTTATCTGGAATACATCAACTCAACATTGATAACCAGATAATAGGAACAAGTCAATTCGCCCCTAGGGAAATATCAAAACCAAGGCCATTTGATAATATCGCTCGACCCACTATCACAATCCTGAGGAATCACAATACCAAATCCCTCACTAATTACCACATCGATACCTGACCATAGTACAAGGTGCTCAAAACTCATACTCAAGCAAGAAATAAACTAGGCAATGCAACTAACACTATATAATCATAACCCAAGTACCCAACAAACTGGCAAGATGATCAACATTCCAACTAACAAGCATAGGCAGGAACCTGAACAACACAATCCCAGCCAGCTAACAATCATAACGAATCTCCAGGACAGAGGGGCTAGCAACTCAACTGATAATGCAACAATATCCAATACGATAATAGACAATCCAACTAAGCCTCTAGGAATAGCATTTATCTCATAATTCAGTCACTCAAGAATAAGGAGAATCACATAGCAACAGAATCAGCACAATAGAATTATAACCATGGATACGTAAGGTGTAGCCAGGAGTATAGCTGACAATCGGCCTCTCAAATATGGTGTACACTAGTATCAGACTACCCACTCCTGTAGTCAAGTATCAAAAAAGTCATTTGTATAAATCACAGGGTTTTGGCTTACATTTAGCCACCAACAAGGTATAATCATAACATAGGTAGAAGTTACTCAAAACCTCACCAGGTGTAACATAATTATCAATATCAGGAACCTAATAGATCAAATCGGCAGTTAAATAACCGAACACGGATATACCGAAAGCACCAATGCTTAGCATTACTTTAGTCACAACCTCTCCTGCCTGCAATATCTTTATCAAGAGCACTCACAGCTCATACAACATTTAAACCAGCAACTAACATACAAGTATATGCATGATAGAGTTCTAGCCTCAACACATCTCTAATAGCACAATACATAGTCATCACCAACCCAATAACTGATCACGGAGCCTGTCTCTAAGGCTCCCACAATCACAATGCCTATAGGATCCCTAATTGACATTACAACTCGAGGGCATCGAGCCTCTACTTAATGGTCTCTAAAGCTACTCTCTTTCTAGGCTGACAATGCAACACTATCCTCGCCCAAAGTCTGACCTGTCCACGACATCGATGCGAAGGAATGAATAAAACTGAATTCTCAGAAGATAAGAGATCATTGTCAATGTTGCACGGCTAGAATCAATAATATAGGAAGTTTCCTAAATATCTTGTAGCCTCCTGGAGATAAGCCACAAACATCTCCACAACCATCCATATGACTCTACTAGACGGTAGTTATGTACAGTTGAGACCAGTGAACCTTAGGCTCTGATACCATCATTTCACGACCTAGTTTCAATCATGATGGTGCCCATCAGATCCCACCAACAGGAAAACCGAAACCCAACCCACAGGGCACTCGTCCTAGCTTTCTATTCTAGCCAAAATGATATAATAATAAAATAAATAATCAAAATCTTCCCAGAACCTGGAAGTCACCTGTAAAGAATTGTAATAAAGGAAAGTACGTGTGAATATACATAAAACAAAAACATACTATAATAGAAAACCCGAGAGTGCTTATACAAATACATTATACTATTGTACAAGGCCAAAGTATGTAAACAAAAGTTTGCCATCAAAAGGAGCAGACCATGATGAAGCCAAACGCTACTGGTGCTCACCCAATAAAAGCCATCTGTGCTCCTGGATCCCCCGAACTCAGGACCACAAGTAGTACTTAGACCTACACCCAAGAAAGATGCAGAAGTAGGGGTAAGTATCAGAAAAAGGCACCCAGTAGGCATCATCGGCTGATCAAGCAAAATAGTAAACACAAATATATATGAATCCCAAAAAGATAGAGAATTATAGCAATGTATCAAAACAAACTCAGATCGAGGCATAGACATGTTAAGAAACCCTCAAACCGTAATCAAACTAATCGAAATAGCAGATGATGATTGACTGAACCAACCCAAGAGCTGAACATCGATACCGACTGACGAAGACTACATGGGCTCATTCCACCACTACCCCCAACTGAGGCACAGTGTTCTATGCAAGTGCAAGACCTCATGATTATGCATGTATGCAACTTGGTCCCCTATAAACCCAGGAGGTACACCCACATATAATATAGAATTGATACACCATCACAGAATCTCACAAAACCATCACAAAATCCCATAGAACCATCACAGAGTCTAGCTCTCCACATCTTCAGAATAAGGGCCAGTTGTACATAGGTGTAAGGCTCAAAAATCTAACCTGAATGCCCCTTGGGCCCCCGTAAGCTCAAAAGGTACACCCACACACTATATAGGTATGTGGATCCATGGGTAATTGATCATATAAAAACAGTGTCCTTAAACCTGTGCCAGCACGTGGTAACCGATCCAAATATACATGCAGAACGATGGGATGTATCCCCCGTGAGAGAAAGAATCCCCCTGGCATAACAAGTGTGTCTCATCTCAGAATGTAAATCATGGGGCATCACCCCAGAAGTAGGATCAGTGGGGTCCTTGACCCAAAATATCAATTAACAAGACGGAGCCCCAAACGTGTAGTCATCAGGGCCTTAGGCCCAAAGTAACAGAAAATTCTTAGACCCTTTTAGAATTGGAACCCTGATCTAGGACACTCAGATGTGAATACTAGAGAATGGGAACACGGGGCGCGTCACATGGGATCTCAAATACTTGGACGTGGCCACTAGAGACTTGAACTACAGGGTGCGTCATCTAGACCTTGGAGCATAGTCTCAGTTAATCTCTCACTAGCCTATATGGATTCCCGAATCATACCACCTCTCTCAATAGAATCATCCCAATTGAACCACATAATACACCACCTTACTCAAATAAAGATAGATAACCCAACATCAGATGGAAAGAACCAATGTACAATAACTACCAATAGTACATCGTAGTGTATATGTATCAAAAATCGCTATAGAATCATGCCTATCAAAGTCCAAGTATACCATAACCCCATCAATCACAAGTTCCTAGAGTAAACATAGTCAATCACGGTAAATCAGAAGTATCTAGGACAATCAAATCCAACAAAGTCATATCTATACCAAAAAGAGGTAGCAATATGGCATATAATCAATATGCATTCTCCTAGTAATCATATTTCAGTAGGAACAAGCTATATACACTCACACTGGTATGAGTCAAGTAAAAAAAAATGTCTATACCAGGGTATTAGCTCATATTCGGCTCTTATTAGGCCCTTTCTCAATGAAAAATAACTCATAGGGCAGCATTTGGTATAACCTAAGCTAAGGCCCTAGAGGCTAGACAATCGGAGGGATGTCACCTACCCAAAATCATATCTCAACTGCCATCAAGGACATTGCTTAAGTCAACCATGTTCGAGCCCACTGAAAATGTGCCCCCTCTCTAAATAGGATGTCATACCTAGAACTAACCCACACCGTTAGCATCTCGTCATAGATAATCTCGGAAAGCCCGTCGGGTGAAACCTGCCCCTTGTTAATAGGTTCACACTCCCATCTCAAACCCGCCAATGGCTCAATCGCAACACCTCTCGTATCACAGAATATCAAACTTCACTATGAGTGCAACTATAATCGTCCATAGAACATGGAGTGTTTCTCCTTTCACTAGCCAGAAGCACAAATCCATAATAGATAACAACGGTATATAGGATCATATAAGTCGCAGAGAATAATAGAATTAGGTTTAAATAGGTAATTTACCCTAATCCAGGCAACCACAGTACTCAAAACAAGATAAATACTAGAAACAGTGTATAAGTTAGCATACAATCACTTGACATTCTCAAGAATAAATATTTTACAGTAATCTCATGTCACACACATACATGTAAGAGTCAAGCTCAGCATACATACCTGTCACTTGTTCTTAGCCCATCCAACCCCTTTCAGCCTCTTCTCGTAGCCAAACAACATAATAATTCAGCTAACACAACAGATAAAACTAATACAACCCCTAATATAATAGTTATAGTCCCATATTACCGCATGCAACACATGTTGATTCACAACCAACTATAAATAACATAAATCCCATAGCTCAACTCATTTACAATACATTCTACACATTCCAACTCAAATATGCAACCATTTCAACTCAGTCTAAGATTTAGAGAAAGCCTAGCCTACCTAGCATCTAACATCTCATGCTCCGAGTCAGTCCACTCGAGATTTTCCCTTTCGAATCACATCTTGAAGCTTCTCAGCTGTCAAAATATAATTCAAAAGGGCAACACGATCACATTAGTTGTAAAATTTTAAAATAAATGCGTGAAATTAGGCCAAAGATGCCTAAAATAGGAAAATAGGATATGTGCATGAAATTCCAAACAAAATCCAGAAAAATGTTCCCCACATCACCCCGAGTCTATCATCACGCCCCGGGAGGGTACCCAAGATGTAGGAAGCACCTAGAGACTATTGCTAGTCCCCAAGTGAAACACATGGCCTCATCACGTCCATTAATTCCAACAACTCTATATATTAGCAGAAGTAAAAGCGAGTAAATAGGTTCATCTCATCTCATGTCTTAATTAATATATATAATAAGAGAAGGCTAGTAGAAAGAACTAGCTCACAATCTCAACATCAATGTTCGACTATCATCTATGAAGCCTGTATCACTAATCAAGTGGTGCCAATGACAGACCCATGGCTATCAAAATCAAAATATAAGATTAGTCTAGTCTAACTCAAAAGCATGATGAAATAAACAATAATGGATGCTCCGGAGTAGTTAAGGCTCGCCAATAAGCTGAATGTTATAGATCTTTAACGATGTGCCTATTGACGATCCCTAATCCATGTATCTATATCATATAATAATGCAGTGGTGAGTAGCGTCAACATGTGGAATGTACGGTATGTAAAATAGCTTAATGAAACAAAAACTGGTAGAATAATATGAAACAATCATCGACTCAGAACAATCATCAAGTCAATTCAAATCAAACGTCACATCTCTATCTATGCAAGAAACAAGAATAGACAAGTGACCCATTAACCCATCAACCTCATCAGTCAAATCAAATCCATCTCAAGGAACTCATCTCAGCACATCTCATCTCATCTCGACTCAGAGTACCCAAGGTAGGAACTTTCTAGGAGTTTCTCTTATCAAACAACAATCACTGATGAGCCAGTAAATTTACAACAGTTAAGCAGATGTTGCCACAGCCATTCCAAACTTTTCAGGTAGGGAACGAATCGAATCCCAGAGGGAAACACAATCAACTAAGTCCTCTATTGCTTTTAGGGACTTCTAATCAAGAGGGAACCACAATATAGTGTGATGGTTCTAATCCTCACCTATATTTGGCGACATAGTTTGACGAGTGCAAGTCGGACTAGCTCTTACTCTTTCAGTGCTCGATACTCCTCTCATGACTCAATGCTCATAAGACAATCAAACCAATCAAATCATAGGGACTTTTAACTCTATCATCAATAAATCTCATAGGGGCTTTAACCATCCCATCAAGGAAAATTTCAATCAACGACTCAAGATTTAGAACAATCGTAAGGGAACAATCAAGTAGACAAATCAGTGGAGTTCATTTGTGGAGACTCACAGGACTATCAAGTTCTATCAACTCATCATCGTTCGCTCATCACAATCACAATCACAATTGATATCCTCCAATCAAGGCTCTAGACTCAATTTTTAAGTTCATTCGTGTATGATTTCAAAATAGTCATGTAAGGTTAAGCAAATTGTCATGAAAATATTCAATTCAAGAAAACAAGTTTATGATGATCATCAACATAGAAAAATATATGAATTTAATAATATTTTGAATAAAAATCATCATGAATTATGTATATAGACTCAATAGAGTTTCAACTCATCTATGACCATCTATGGGACACATGAGAGGACAATCTCATGCTTGTAGTTTAGCCTTACATACCTAGGATGAAGCTATCAACAATCACCTTCAAAAATTCCTCTTGAATTCCTCAATCTCAAACTCTTCTCCTCTTTCCTCAAGCCCTAGTCTTTTCCAATTATTTAGGATGTATTTAGGATGGGGTTTTACACTATTTTAACATCGAAACAACCTAATTAGATCGTGTATTGAGTTTAGGAGGGGTTGGGAATTGACCAAAATGCCCCTTATAAAATTTAGAAATTTTTCAGCCTCGGAATAGCCCAATCCGCGACGCAGACTTATCGCGCACAGTGTATTTTATCCAAATAGTTTTTGAATGAGTTTTCCCAATCCAGTTGAAAATTTTTGAAAAAACATAAGTGTCTCTCCACTACAGGTGCGCGACGTGCCTCTATCGCGCACCGACACTATTCTTCGTTTTCAGGTCAAAAAATTATCTTCTGATCTAATCACTCTAAAAATCGACCACAACCATTTTCCCACTCAATATTTTGTGCTCATCACAAATCTGGCCTCAGATTTTTCATACGAGCGTTGGAAGATGCGTGACGTGCATACCCTTCCTCTAGGGATATTTTGGTAATTTTACTGGACGTTACATCATCTCCCCTTTGGGATCATTCGTCCTCGAATAATGAGTAAAGGTGGATATCAAGGCACGAATAGACTCAAGACTCATCTTGATAGTTACCTCAACCGGTCAGACTCTCGACTCCTCTTCAACCTCAATCAACTCTATTCATACTCAAGAATAAACAATCAACTCAAAAATAGATCAAGCAATCTAGTCAAGGGTAAGAAATATACCTTCTACATTCTCATTATTTGGCACGAATAGGTGCTGATATTTGGCCTTTATTTCTTCCTCAGCTTCCAATATAGCTTTCTCAACGAATTGATTTCCCCATAGGACTTTCACTTAGGCTCTCTCTTTGTTTCTCAACTTACGAATCTGTCGATCAAGGATTTGGACTAGAAGATCTTCGTAGGACAAGCTATCCTTCACTCCAATGATATCAACAGGGATAGCCAAGGTAGGATCTCCCAAGAACTTCTTCAACATCGATACATAATATACCGGATGAATTCCATCTGATTCGGAAGGCAACTCTAACTCATAAGAAACCTTCCCAATCCTCTTCACAATCTAATATGGTCCCACATAACGTGGACTCAACTTTCCCTTCTTCCCAAATCTCACGACACTCTTCATAGGTGACACTTTCAAGTACAGCCAATCATTCACCTCGAACTCTAAGTCTCTTCTCCTCATGTAAGTATAAGATTTATGGTGAATTTGGGCAGTCTTCAATCTCTCTCTAATGACCTTAACCTTCTCCATCAATTGGTGGACAAGATCAGGCCAATCAATTCCGCTTCTCCAACCTCAAACCACCTAATTGGTGATGTACATATCCTTCCATACAAGGCTTCATAGGGAGCCATTTGAATGGTTGCATGATAACTATTGTTGTATTCAAATTCAATCAATGGTATGTGTTCATCCCAATTTCCCTTGAAGTCAAGAACACAGGATCTCAACATATCCTTTAACGTCTGAATTATGTGCTCCGCCTGACCATCTGTCTATGGATTAAAGGTTGTACTCAGGTTCACTTTAGTACCCAATCCTTTCTTGAACGGTCTCCCAAATTGGGAGGTGAATTGAGCTCCTCTTTCTGAGATGATGGACAAGGGAACTCCATGCAACCTCACAATCTCCTTGATGTACAACTTGGCGTACTCCGCTACAATTTTAGTTGTCTTAACTACTAAGAAGTGACCCGATTTAGTCATACCTATCTACAATCACCCATATCGAATCATGTCATTTTCGAGACCTTGGTAGACTAGTAATAAAGTTCGTATTAATCATATCCCACTTCCATTTAGAAATCTCAAAGTTCCGAGCTAATCCATATGGCCTTTGATGCTCAACTTTCACTTGTTGGCAATTCGGACACTTTGAAACGAACTCAGCAATATCCCTCTTCATTCCACTCCACTAATAGACTTCTCTCAAGTTGTGGTACATCTTGGTAGAGCCAGGATGAATGGAATATCTAGTGATATGGACTTCAGCCATGATTTTATTTCGAATTTCATCCATGGTTATAGCAGTACCATATCCAGATAGCGGTGAGCTCTCGCTGTTCAGAGATTTGCTGCATTCCTTTATTTGTATTGGCTTGTATTTTGCATATTAGATAAATAGACTCTTGTATTATATACATTTACCAGTTTTTCTATACTTAGGAGTTCCTATCATGGTGATACCATACCAGGTGGTGAGCTTAGCATCATTTTGTCTTATGATTATATATGGAGCAGTTAGTATATTTTATATCGTGTTACATATCTATGCTTAGACCCAATTTCTATTATTAAATTTTCTTTCTATTTATTGTTATTTATATATTATAGACAATTGTCTTCGGCAAATCTTAAATTTTGGATTTGACTTTTTTATCGGTGGTTATAGTAGGCGTCATCATGACCTGGATTCAGATTGTGAGGTTTGTGACTATTTAACCATTATTCAAAATCATATATTTATGATAGATTTTAATTTGTTTTCTCTTGCAATTTATAGATTTTAATTTGTTTTCTCTTGCAATTTATAGATTTTAATTTGTTTTCTCTTGTAATTTTTAAAAAAAAAGGTGAAATACCATTGATTTAGTGTTTTCTTCTATACCTAGTTATTCTCCAAAGAGAAAAATATTTATTTATTGTTGCTCAATAAACGACATGAAAATTATCAACTGTAATTCTTGATATATTTCCAGCCACTTAAATTTAAGAATTCAAAAATTCAATAACTTTGATGAACAAAAGAAAAAGATAATATGTCAATTATTGCAAATGGAAGGAGGATTATGCAATAATTACGATAAACCTATGAGGAAGAAGATGAGAAAGAAATTCTTTTGAATCAGATTGGAATTATTGAAGTATCTATTACATTATTGATGTATATATCATATTATTGACTTAAATTTATATCTTACTCATTTTTACCAGTGTATTTGATTAAATGTATAAATATTTGAATAAATATATGCATGTATCGGAGTTATGTGCATTATTGGAGATTTACGCATGTATTTGTCATATCATTGATGTGTCGGCCACAAAATGTATCTAACACATTATTCAGTTAAGATAATATGTATCTAATATTTTTATTAGCATATCTGATTAAGTTTATGTGTATCTGACAAAATAACATATAACGTGTGTATTTGAATAATAGTTCATCAAACTGAGTTAAGAAGTCTAAACTTTGCTGAACCACAAAAAAATTAAAAGAGAAGAATTTTTTTTTAATAAGTTGCAATATGTCATATCCTTTGAAGTTGTTACAAGCATAATTTTTTCCTTGTTAATATCTTTAAGTTATATCCTTAAAAACACACTCATTAATAATGATGATTTTCAATTATACCTCTTAATTAGACACACTAATTGATATGTGTATCTCAGATACATGTAATCTGAATGAGGTAGATATATGTATCTGCGACCCAAAATATGATAAATATAATATTACAAACTAATCTAAATCTAATTAATTAGCTTCTAAAGTAGTATGATTTACGTAAAGTTACCTTTTATATAATTAATTGACTCATACTATTAGCCTAACTTTTTCCTTCTTCAAATTTGTCAAAGCCAAAGTTACCTAACTCCAAAATTAGGGGATACACTATTAATGAAAGAAAATAACAAACTGAAAGCAAGGCGCGCATTATTCGGATTAAATCAACGAATCAACTTTCTAGGTTACTTATTTGGGTGAGTTTAAATTAATGCACTCAGTGTACAAGATTTTCTACACTATTAGGTAAGTTTAAATATAATCAACATATTTTTAAAAATTAATATTTGTATCTTTTGAAAAGAATATAATTTAGAAAAAACATTGAAGGTAATTTGAATCTTGATTATGTCATGCCCCGAGCCTACACTCCAGACGTGGCCGATACTCGAAAACCATCTCTGGTCCCAAGCGAACCACTTGGCCTGGCTAACTTAGTGGAAGATATTAGTATCACAATGAATTAGAATGTGCCTGATGTTCATGAACTCAGACATACAATAATAAAATATACAACTTGACTCAAGGCTTTCAAACAACTCCAAGGAAATAACAAGAGCAATATCTTTCTAGTCTATGAGCCTCTAAAGTACTGATACTGAACCAGGCATCGGAGTATGCGCACGACAACCTCAACTAAAATAAATACAAGGAAATAAAGACTCTCGAGCTCTTTTGGATGCAAAGAGGCCTCACCGACTGCTGATGGGGACTGTCTTACTGAACATCTGCTAACATGGGTACCTGAATCTGCATTATAAAATGATGCAGCCCAAAAGTATCAGTACGTGGAATGTACAGTATGTAAGATGGCCAAAAAATGCTAAGAACAGGATGCTCAACTTTTCTTTGAGATAATCAATTGAGAAAAATATGTCATGCAAGCAAAACATATGTTTAAAACGTATTTAAAAATACAACGCAATATAAAAGAAATGCTCACTTTAATGCATTAACGAGCACAACTAAATATATAAAACTAGAATATTCATATGCTTAGCTCTACAATTAGCTCAACTCAATTAAATATAAAACATAATAAAAGGAAGAACTTTAATACAGCAATAATAAATCTCAGTGTATAAGATAATAAATTTTAGTTCTTGGGGAGTTTCTCTAACTGACAACCATCACTATGAGCTTCGTGATGATACAACGTCTTGCCCACATTGCCAAAGCCATCCCTACTTTTCCAGGGTAAGGGACAAAAACTAGGGGAATGGATCCATTTTAAAACTAGGTCATCTCAGTGGCAATGAGGAGTTGTACACCGGTTACGTAGTTTATGAGTTTAAGTTATTATTGCTCTCACTCATATCGGTGCTCAATACTTCTCTCAAAATAACTTTTATAGAGTAAAAGTTCTCAAAAATGCCTTCTTAATCTTTTGGGGCTTAGCCCAACTTTAACTTTTCTTAAACTTTTCTCAACTTGTCTATTATCTTTGACTAAAAGTTGTATCGATGCAAGTGTCTCAAAAACATAATTTTATTACTCAGCTATCTTGTAAATACAGAAGCTTTAAGTACTTTTTAAACTCAACTCAAAACTGTGGAGATGATAGTTTTCATGAAATATCTGGAGTTCTTACAATTGAAATCTTAACCATGAAACCTTAACTTAATAATTTAGTTTAGTAGTGAAATCAGTAAAGTTCATGATCATTTTCAACAAAAATACGTGAACAAGTTTTTTTAATAAAATTAACTAGTAATGGAGAAAACTTGATCTCAACTCATAAATTTGATCTTGGGTAGGGATTGGTAGTTAAAGATGTTAAAATAAATGTAGGATAACTTTTGGAGGGCCTTACATCCCTGGAGAACTGGCTTTCTTGAAGAACTTTGAAGAATTCATTAGCTTCTCTTGAAACACTAACTTTTTCTTCTATTGAAAACTACGTTCTAGGTTTTGAGAATGTTTTAAGCGTAACGAAATTAAGGAATCACGTCTAGGGATTTATTTAGGTTAATAATTGACAAGTTTAGGCTTAAAGGGTGAGAAAGGAAGAAAATGCCACTCTTAGAAATCGCTTATTGGGTCGACTACGAGTCCATCTACGGCCCATAGGAGTTTCTACAACCCGTATGAACCCATCCATAAGTTTTTGGATATATTTCGGGGTCACTGGATCGATTTTACGAGCCCATTCTACAACCCGTAGAAGTTTTTACGACCTGTATTTGGGTTCAAAAGTTCTTGGACTCAAAAATTAACCTGCAAAAGTTTTTCTACGAGTTGACAGTACGGTTGTATTTCATTCCATGACTTGTAAGTCAGGGTCGTAGAAACAACTCTGCACTAACAATTTATAGTAAAATGACCATAACTTTTGACTCCGTACTCCAAATGAGGTGAAATCGGTTGCGTTGGATAGCTAATTCAAAGAGCTTTCACTTGGTAGGTCATAGGTCATCTAGTTCTTTGTGTGCTAAGAGTTATGATCATTTAAAGTTGACTTTTGTATAATCCAAAGTGAAAAACTTAATTGGTAGAGAGGTTTCGAATTTGACGAAATATTAAAGGTCTCTTATGAATTTAATCAACTTCTAATACACTTCACATATATAAGAATGAGTCTTTAAATTTAGGGACAAGTAAGACATCATTAGGTTCAAGCTTATATACTTATGACGAAAATTTTTGGACCATATGAATAGAGTTGTGGGGTGTTACAAATTATACTATAATCCAAATTCTTTCCTAATTTTTAGATTTTCTTCCTTTCCTAATTTGAATCCAAATTACTCTCTCTCTCCCTCCTCCCCCCCCCCCCTCTCTCTCTCTCTGTTTTTCTCTCTCACAATTATTGTATGACAATGGTAAAATGACGATGTTGTGGTTCTTGTCTTTTCTTTTTCTTTTTATTCCTTTCGTTTTTCTTAAATTATTTTGTTCATCTTTCATTTTATTAAAAAAAAATTAATTTATGACATTCATATTTATAATAATAATAATGATAATTCTAATATAATGTGTAATCAAAAAGAAGATTTGAAAGAGAAGGAAGATGTAGAGAGTTGTTCAAGAGATTTTCCGTATTCTATGAAAAATACAACAATAAAAAAATAAAATGAACACTTCAAAAAATACTTAATTTTGTGAAAAAATTACCAATAAATCCTAGAATCAATAAACAAGATTAAAATATATCTAAAAAAGTTAGCTTTGTCGTAGATATTAAAATGCAATTGTTATGGATTGAAAAAAGCATGCACAAAAGACTACATAGTGAAGAAGCCGAAAGAAATGGATATATATCCTTGTAGAATAATTAAGAAAAAAGATAGTTAGATTGTAGTGGAAGAAGCCAATGAAAAAAAAGTAGACTATTTATCGAAGAGGTAGAGAGAGGGCGAAACGAAGAGAAGTAGAGAAAAATTAGAAAAAATAATAATAGTGTTTTATTTTTTTAAATATAAATAAATAAATATTATTAAGAAATAATACTTGGTAACCTACGATAGTAGGTCAATATTATATGGTGTAAAAATCTTGTACATTGACGCATCAAACAAAACACTATTTGGTTTAGTTTTTTTATTTTTGTTTTTGTTTTTGTTTAAGATTTAAATATAGAAATTTTGGTTTCTTCATATTGTTTCGGATTTTGATAAAAGCAGAAAAATAAATTCTTTAATAGAGTATATATATTATGTTTTTATATAAGACGTTTCATTTTTTGGTACACGGTTGATAAAGAAATCAACAAGTACTAAATAATACCCATATTTTATTTAATCATGATATTAGACTTGCAAATTTATTTTTGTCTTGTTCCACTATGTTTATACACACATATAGACACATTAGAAGTATTTGACAATCTAATTAATTATATATTGCTATTTTATTAGTGATGTTCGTTGATCATATGAATTAAAATTTAAATAAGTATTTTAGAGATTTGATCTTATTGTTTCTCATTCTTTATGACAATTATTTTTTTCTGTCATTCAGATACAATATTATATTATATTTCGTGTTTTCTTATACATATGATACAATTGAGTAATTCAATTTGAACTAAAATAAAAATTGAATCGAAAAGAAAAATCGAATCAAATCAAATTAAATTTATATTAATTCAAATTGGATGAAATTTTTCAAAACAAAAATCAAAATTTTGTAATTCAATAATACAAAATCAGACCAAAAATCTAATGCACGCACCTATTTGAAAGTTTATTTCTTTATTTCATATTTTTTTCGTACAAGCATACATGGTGAACATAAAAATTTCTTATTTAGCAATGTTGGGACAAGGGCTTTTGATGATTGACAAAGTAAATGAAACAGGTCGATTTATCAGGTTCATTCCACAGGAGGAAAAACGCGATGGCCACGAAAAGTGCAACACACTATACATCATAAACATAAAAGAATTGGTGCTGGAAATAAGGAGGATAACAAGGAATATTATTCCAAGTTGAACTCCTAGAAGAAGAAGGTTCTAAAGAAAGAAATATTTTTCAAGAAGCATGAAAAAAGGGGAGACGCAGATTAGAAAAGGAATTCAAAAAGAAGTTGGAGAAAGACTTATCTGCAGCTATAAAACCAGAAAGAAATTCACAAAAGAGGCGGCGAAAAATAGAGAGAATCAAAGCATAAGAAAGAATTATAAATTGAGCGTAGGGTTTTTCTTTTGTTTCGTAGGAACTGTGTAATTCTCAGAATCTATAACTGAGAATAGCTTTTTGTTCTTCGAGTTAGGGATAACGAGAAGATAGTTGGGATACAATCCTTGGGAGGGTTGTGAGGAGATTGTAGGTGAGGTCGTAGAAGTAAAGGGTTATTACACGTTGTAATTAACTTTTGAAGGCTCACGTTGATTTTAATAAATTTTTGAGAAATCCCTGTAGAGGTACAGGTCGTGGTTTTTACACCTATTGTGAGCTAGGTGTTTCCATGTAAAACCACTGTGTTCAAGGGTTGAATTCTGCTCTCGTGAAACAGGTCAACTAACCTGTTCCAACAAGTAGGCAAATTCCTAGGGTGCGCAGTTCTAACAAGTGGTATCAGAGCAAGGTTTTCTTGTTAAAGGCTAAATACGTAAGAAACGATCATTATGAACACCGCACCACCACTTGGACACGGAGAAGGACAATCAGCCGTTAGACCCCCTCTCTTTAATGGAACACACTTCGCACGATGGAAGGCCAGGATGGAAGATTTTATTCAAGGAGAAGATTACGAACTCTAGGATAGAATCATCATGGGACCAACTATACCTATGCGAACTGTAGAAGGCAGACAAGTACCAAAAGAAAGGAGATAATTCAATGCCGATGATCTGACAGCCATGAGGAAGAATGC
Source organism: Solanum rostratum (assembly GCA_029948455.1). Classification (NCBI taxonomy): domain Eukaryota; kingdom Viridiplantae; phylum Streptophyta; class Magnoliopsida; order Solanales; family Solanaceae; genus Solanum; species Solanum rostratum. The sequence continues at coordinate 22,855,039 of CM057048.1, forward strand.
CAAAGCCAAAAACCTATTGGTCTGTGGCCTAGGACCTGAAGAATACAACAGAATATCAAACTGTACATCTTCCAAAGAGATCTGGGATGCACTCACAATCGCTCACGAGGGAACTTCTCAGGTCAGAAAATTCAGAGTCGCTATGTTATTCACTGAATACGAAACCTTTAAGATGAAAGAGAATGAAACTCTGCATGAGATGATGGCCAGACTAACCTTGCTCATAAATGAGCTAGCATCTCTGGAAAAGGTTCTCACATCTGAAGAACAGGTAGACAAGGTTCTGAGGATCCTTCCAAAAGCCAAGTGGGATGTTAAGGTCACTGCGATTAGGGAAGCAAAGGATATTGAAACCATGACCTTAAATGAATTGGTTGGAAACCTCAGAACCTATAAGATGAATATGGAAGATTCAAAGAAACAAACGAACGTGGATGAAAGGTCACTGGCTCTCAAGGTTGCTTCTGATGATGAAGGATCAGACTTAGAAGAAGATCAAATTGCTTTCCTCGCTAAAAACTTCAAAAAATTCTTAAGAAACAAAAAGGGGAAAGATAGAAAAGAAACAAGTAGTAGAAAGTGGTCCGATGACACAGGAAGCAAGAAGTGGTCCGATGCCAGGAACAATTCCGGATGTTACAAGTGTGGAAAGACTGATCACCACATCAAACAATGCCCTTTATGGGAAATTGAGTGGAAGAAAGAAAGAGCTGAGAGAGAACTTAAAGAAAAGGCTGCTAAACAAAAGGAACGAGAAAACTATGCAATGATGGCTGCGTGGGGATCAGAAATGGAAGAATTTGACATGGAAGACGCTGATGAGACTGCTCTCATGGCTGCAGAGGACTCAGATCTGGAAGAAGAAACTCAATCTGAGGTAAGTTGTTCTGAACTAAAAGAAAAACTACATCTCTTCTCAAAAGATAAGCTAATTATTCTCATGAAAGGACTAATAGACGATTTTCAAGAAATAGAAAATGAAAAAGATCACTTAATAAAAGGCTTTTCAGACCAAAAATTTGAAAACCTTGAAATTAAGAATTGTCTGGATGAAGTAAATAAAATAAATGACCAGCTAAAGAAACAGGTCAAACAACTTGATTCACTTGTACTAAGCCTAAAATCAGAAGTTCTAAAACTTACCATTGCTGACAGAAAAACAAGTGAGACAAATCTCGAACTTAAGAAAGTACAAACTGAGCTTAAAAACTGTGACGCCGAGTTGATACAGGAAAAAAGAGAAAGTAAAAAGACTAAATCTCGAAATATCAACCATGAAACTAGACCTAGAAAAGGCAAACCGTTGGACCAAATCTTCTAGGACAGTTAATCACCTAGGTAACAAAAATCACAATGAGAGAGCTGGAATAGGGTTCTTTCAGGAAGAAACCACCTCCACTGATCTGTGCTATCTATGTGGCAAAACTGGGCACCCAACCACTGAATGTCCTATTACAAGCAAAGCTAGGAACAGAAACATCGCTCATATGTATAAGAATAAGGCTGAGATCAATAAAAGAAACAAGTCAAGAAATGCATTGCCTCAATGGGTAAAAAGAGATCTTATTCATCCCTTCTATAACAGGAAAGGACCCAAGCTAGTCTGGGTTCCTAAAACTAACCCTTAAATTGTTTTACAGGTTGCAGTGAAAGGAAGCAAGCATTGGTATATGGATAGCGCTTGCTCAAGACACATGACGGGAGACAGGCGCAAATTTCTTTCACTAGCACCGCTTAATGGTGGAAAGGTCTCCTTCGGAGATGGCAAGAAGGGGACGGTGGTGGGCGTTGGAAAAATTGGACGAGAAGAATCTAAAGCTGTAGAAGAAGTCTATCATGTAGATGGATTAAAACACAATCTCTTGAGAATCTCTCAATTGTGCGACAAAGGCAACAAGGTCACTTTCGCTTCTGAGGGATGCAAGGTCAAAAATCTAAAAACGAAGGAAGTGGTTCTAATAGCAAATAGATATAAGAATGTATATAAGGCCGACATCATGGGTATGGCTTGAGAACACTTGAAATGCCTTAGTGCAATAACGGAAGATCCATTACTGTGGCACAAGCGACTTGGACATGTTAGTTTGAAACAACTAAATACACTCTCATCCAAGAACATGGTCGTAGGGTTACCCAAAACCAGATTCAAGGGAGATAAAGTGTGCAGTGCTTGTGCTAAAGGGAAGCAGGTCAGAACATCCTTCAAGTCAAAGAACCAGGTAAGTACCACTAAGTGCTTGGAACTGGTTCACATAGACTTATGTGGACCTATGAGGGTAAAAAGTAGAGGAGGTAAAAGGTACATGTTTGTTATTGTTGATGATTATTCTAGATATACCTGGACCTTTTTCTTAACATCTAAAGATGAATCCTTTGATGTTTTCTCAATTTTCATCAAGAAAATGGAGAAGAAGTTGGTGACTTCCTTAATATCCATAAGATTAGACCATAGAACGGAATTTGAAAATGTAAAATTCCTAGAATTCTGTTCAAAAAATGGTATTGATCACAACTTTTCTGCCCCAAGAACCCCTCAACAAAATGGAGTGGTAGAAAGGAAGAATAGAACTATAGAAGACATGGCTAGAACAATGATGATAGCTAATAAAGTGGCTAGAAATCTCTAGGCTGAAGCAGTAAACACTGTTGTCTACATACTTAATAGATGCATGCTTAGACCCTTACTAAATAAAACTCCCTATGAATTATTCAAAGGCAGAAAACCAAATATCTCCCACCTCAGGACATTTGGATGCAAATGTTATGTCCATATCAATGGTAAAGATAATTTGGAAAAATTTGATGCTAGAAGTGATGAGGGAATTTTCTTAGGATATTCTCTACACAGTAAAGCCTATAGAATTCTGAATAAACGCACCAACTGTGTTGAGGAAAGTATTCATGTTATATTTGATGAATCTATCTGTCTTTGAGAATAATTTGCAGGATGACAATGAAAGTGAACTCCAGTCAAAAGAACAGGTTGCTTTACCTATTTCACTCACTGAAAAATATGAGAGCTTACAGACAGGGGGAACAACAGTAGAATCTGAAGGTCAGCAGGCAGATTCAAGCCCTGATCAACCAGACCAATCACAAAACGAACAAACCCAGGGGTTGGTGGTAAAAAATTACAAATATCAGGACTCACATCCTCTTGATAACCTTCTCACGGACTTGACTTCTGGAATCACTACAAGATCAGGAATGAGGAACCTATGTGCCTTTCAGGCTTTTGTGTCACTAATGGAACCAAAACGGATAGGGGAAGCTCTACAAGATAAGGAGTGGATTCTTGCCATGCAAGAAGAACTAAGTCAGTTTGAAGGATGCAAAGTATGGCACTTGGTACCTAAACCAGAAGGAAGAACTATCATTGGCACTAAGTGGGTCTTTCGCAACAAACTGGATGAACATGGAACAGTTACAAGGAACAAGGCCAGACTAGTGGTCCAAGGATACAATCAGGAAGAAGGAATAGACTACGATGAGACGTTTGCGCCTGTGGCAAGGCTTGAAGCCATCAGACTGCTTGTAGCCTTCGCTGTCTTCAAGGAGATTACCCTATATCAAATGGATGTAAAAAGTGCATTTTTAAATGGCTATTTAAAGGAGGAAGTCTATGTGAAACAACCACCAGGGTTCGAAAGTGCGGAGCATCCTGACTGCGTATTTAAGCTTGATAAAGCCTTGTATGGACTAAAGCAGGCTCCACGAGCATGGTATGAGAGACTATCAAAATTTCTCCTACACCATGGTCACACTAGAGGAAAAATTGACAACACCCTATTCCAAAAAACTCAAGGCCCAGATCTTCTTATTGTACAAGTCTATGTGGATGACATCATTTTTGGCTCTACAAATGAGGTCATGACACAAGCGTTTGTCAAATTAATGAATGGAGAATTTGAGATGAGCATGATGGGAGAACGAAATTTCTTCTTGGGTATTCAATTCAAGCAAACTCCCTCTGGAACCCTGATTCACCAAGGTAAATATGTGAAGGAACTCCTCAAACGGTTCAAAATGGAAGATGCCAAGGAAACTGATACACCAATTGCCACTGCCACAAAATTGGAGCTGGACGTGAAAGGTTCGACTGTTGAACAAAAGCTCTATCGAGGTATGATCGGCTCCTTGTCGTATCTTACTGCTAGTAGACCTGACATTGTTTTCAGTGTGGGACTTTGTGCTCATTTTCAAGCCAACCCAAAGGAGTCACATCTCAAGGCTGTGAAGAGAATCTTTCGGTATCTCAAAGGCAATTCTGACCTGGGGCTATGGTACTCAAAAGGTAGTAATTTCAACCTCATAGGATACACTGATGCTGATTATGTAGGGCACCTTGTTGATCGCAAAAGTACATCTGGTATGGCTCACTTCATTGGAACATGTTTAATTTCATGGTCCACCAAGAAGCAGAACTCCGTAGCATTGTCCACTGCTGAAGCTGAATACGTAGCTGCTGGATCTTGTTGTGCTCAATTGCTCTGGATCAAACAACAGTTGCTGGATTTTGGGATAGATGTTGGAAGTGCTCCAATCTTGTGTGACAATACAAGCGCCATTAACATTGCCAAAAATCCAGTTCAACACAAACGGACTAAGCATATAGACATAAGGCATCATTTTCTTCGTGATTGTGTAGACAAGGGGCTGGTATCTATCATGTTTTGTCCTACTGAAAACCAAATCGCTGATATTTTTACTAAGGCTTTAAGCAGAGAACGATTTGAACAAATTAGGTTAGACTTGGGGATGATCAAAATTGCATAAACTCTCCCCCTTGACTGACTCAAAATATCCTGATATGTTTTACATTTTTGAAGTGCTCTAGATAATAATTTATCTCATATATATCCTTCCATCTTGTAGAATTAACATGAGGATGTGATTTTATATGCATGATTCTTGTCTCAACATGCATCAACAATTGGAACAGGTTAATCCACCAGGTAACACTTGCTGTGCAAATTTTTACTTATAATTGATTCAAATAATTAAACCAGGCACATTAAACCTGTTCCCTTCATCATTGCCCTGTCAGCACAGTTCCCATCTTTGCCGCCAAAACGTCTCTTCGTCTACATCTCTGACGAAACGACGACCCTTTCCCTTCCCAATGCCATTACCACCCCCATCTTTTCACATCTCTCTCTCATCCTATATTTGAACCGCCTTCCTCTACCTTCATCATCCCATACTTCATCCTTCTTCCTTGCAACACCTCTCTGATCTTCCTCATCTTTCCATACCCAAAAATGGCGTCCTCTCAAAAATCACCCAACACTCCCACACCAGAAACTCAAGAATCTACTTGTATGGATCTGATTGTGCATCCTACTGCCAATATACCTCCTCCTCTCCGACTAGATTTTTCTGACTTTCTCCGCTGGTCGGGCTATGACGAGAACCTTGCCAAATTCTTCAATCCTTCATCCTCTTCAGACCCTGTTCAACCACCTTCTACATTCTCACCTTCCACAAAACCCACAGTCCCCCCATCCACAGAACCTGATCAACCCACTTCTCCCACCACTCCGTCTTCCCCTCCAGTATCTCCACAAAACCTTACCCAACCCCGCCGTCGCCTCCGCAAAGCCCTTCCTGAACCAATTTCCGTTTCTGCGGATGACCCCTCCCTAGAAAAGGTCACTTCTTCTGCACCCCTTCGTCCTCCTCACACACGCAACCAAAAGCGTCAAGCCGAAGAGGCTCTTCAGCAAGCTCTCCGCAAGAGCAAGAAACAGAAGGGTACCTCCACCTCCTCCGCCCCTAGGGATCTTTTACTTCGTCAGGTTCGAAGGAACAGGCGTAAGCACATCTTCCCCAAGGCTCCTAGGGCTCCATTACCCCCTTCTCCCTCAGTCACTCCTCCGGACTCTCCCATCTCTTCCTCTTCGTCTCCATCTCCTCCTCCTCCACAAATCACGCCCCCACCAGTTCCTAAACCCACTATCACCAAACCCCGAACAACCACGAGAAAGAAATGGGTTCCTCCCCCAGTTCCATCTCCTGTCTCCTCTTCTGACAGTGAGTCGGCACCTACACCCGTTGCCCCCTCCGATCCTAGTTCCCCTGCCATCTCTCACTTTCAGCGGCGCTCTCTTCTTTGAGGTCGTGTCATCACTGGGGTAGGTGGCCCTGAAATGTCGACCCTACTCACCAAAATTGAAACTCAAGGATGGTCTGCGCTATTTCTCCAGACCTCTGGCCAAAGAAAACTGGCCAAAACTGAAATGGTTGAATTTTACGCACAAGGAAGTGTGCGTGATTCTATTTTTTCCACCACTGTTCGAGGGGTTTCTCTCAGCCTCTCCTCCTCTGACCTTGGACGCATTCTCCAAGTTCCTGCTGTTGGCTGGGCACATTATGTCCGTCATGAGTGTCCCCTCTAGATCACTTGCCTTCTGCTTTGTAAATCACAAGGAAATTCGCTGGGAAGCCATCTTTAACCCAGCACAGACGTGTTCAACGAAGGGAGATGTCGCCTCTTCACAAGCTCTACTTTGATGTGGTGCATAAGATTATGATTCCACGACAGGAGTTTCGCTCTGAGGCAAGCTATCTGGATCTTACTCTGATGGAACTCCTCGATGAAGGTGTTCCAATAAACCTGCCAGCTCTTATGCTGAAACACATTCAGAGAGTGCTCATCCAGGACAAAAAGGGACATGCTCTCCCCTATGGCTTTTGGTTGGCCACAATTTTTGAGGCACATTCAGTTCCAGTACAGGTCTGGACCATGCAGACCACCAAGGATGTTCTGGGACAGGTGGACCATTAGGCACTACCTGGTTCAATGCAACGACCAGGCACTCCTCTTCACCGTCTTCAGTTAGCCCTCAATGCTAAGAATACTGAACTGCTTCAGGAACGAGAGCGATTTGAGCAGGAGAAGCGCGCCCTAACTCTCCAGATTGCGGAACTAGAGGAGACCCTTACGATGGAAAGAGCAAAACACACTGACATTGTTCACACTCTCACCAAGCTCATTCCCTGATTCCGTCCTCTCTTCCCAACCTATGTGTTTTTGTGCCTTGTTTAATCTTTTGTCTTTTTTTCATTTGCATGGCAAGTTGGTATGTCTGGTGGTAAATCTGGTTTCTTGTGTTGTTGCTTAGTTACTTTGTAATCTTGCTTATAAATAATATTCTCTGGTTTTTCTACTGGGTTGCTATACATGTTTTTTTACTCCTCATTTATACTTGTCAGTTTCTTTTTCGATGATGTCAAAAGGGGGAAGATGAGTTGAAGTGCACTATTTATTATGCTCCTTGTTTAACCTATTTCATTCTTGAAGTTGTTCCTTGCTACAATATGGTAGTATCAACTCAGGAAGTTTGTCATCATCAAAAAGGGGGAATTTGTTGGGACAAGGGCTTTTGATGATTGACAAAGTAAATGAAACAGGTCGATTTATCAGGTTCATTCCACAGGAGGAAAAACGCGATGGCCACGAAAAGTGCAACACACTATACATCATAAACATAAAAGAATTGGTGCTGGAAATAAGGAGGATAACAAGAAATATTATTCCAAGTTGAACTCCTAGATGAAGAAGGTTCCAAAGAAGGAAATATTTTTCAAGAAGCATGAAAAAAGGGGAGACGCTGATTAGAAAAGGAATTCGAAAAGAAGTTGGAGAAAGACTTATCTGCAGCTATAAAACCAGAAAGAAATTCACAAAAGAGGCGGTGAAAAACAGAGAGAAACAAAGCATAAGAAATAATTATAAATTGAGCGTAGGGTTTTTCTTTTGTTTCGTAGGAACTGTGTAATTCTCAGAATCTATAACTGAGAATAGCTTTTTGGTCTTCGAGCTAGGGATAACGAGAAGATAGTTGGGATACAATCCTTGGGAGGGTTGTGAGGAGATTGTAGGTGAGGTCGTAGAAGTAAAGGGTTATTACACGTTGTAATTAACTTTTGAAGGTTCACGTGATTTTAATAAATTTTGGAGAAATTCCTGTAGAGGTACAGGTCTTGGTTTTTACACCTATTGTGAGCTAGGTGTTTCCACGTAAAATCACTGTGTTCAAGGGTTGAATTCTGCTCTCGTGAAACAGGTCAACTAACCTGTTCCAACAAGTAGGCAAATTCCTAAGGTGCGCAGTTCTAACAAGCAATCACTATCTCAAGTTTATCAAAATATAAACAAATAAAAGTATCATTATCTCAACTTGCATTCTAATTTTTGGAGCATGCTGTGGACAAACCTGGATGGTTTTCATTATACTGCTAAAAGAACAAGTAAAAAATAAATAAGCAAATAATAAAATATGAGGTCTATGTAACGTTGCCTCTAGGTTAATGTATCTACTTTGCAAGTTTTTAATTAAGCATAATATAAATGTGTTGTTTAACTTGATCTTATCTAATATTTATTTTTTAACTCTAAATGTCCTCAAATACATATCAAACTTATATAAAATTAAACAAGTACTTACACACGTCCTATATGACATAATTCATATAAGATGACACGAATTGTCACGTAAGACGTCATATAGAATGCATGTGTTTACTTGTTTAACTTTATATAAGTTTAAAATATTTATTTATGTATATCCAAAATTGACCAAAAAAAAAAATAATTGCCAAATTAAACGACACATTTATGTATTATATTTTTTATTTATTTCATAAGACATTAAATTGATTAACATAACCTGCATATCGGGTTGAGGTGCCAGAATTAAAGGAAGAAAATGTGGTATGCCCGACAAATGACAATCCTTCTAAAATAACTTTCTTTTTAAATTCAATAGAGAGTACATTACGTTACTTTTTTTGGGTTATGGTTGCACCGCTATTTTGTCGCATGTACAAGAAATTTGATATTAGGATCATCAAGTGGTTGCTGGCTCTATTCGCTTTTTTGGTCTGAGAACAAAATGAAAAATTGACCGTCTTTCAATTATTCTAAATGTTATTGATGGATGCTCATAAATTATATATATTTATTCACTAACCATAAACAATTATCGGAAGTTGGTTGTTGTAAATAAGACCCCAACACTACATTCATTAATCATGTAGAACGTATTGATGCTCCTAAACTATGAATAACATCACAATAATAATATAAATTTATATATAATAAAATATAAAATACTGAAAATTCAATAGATGCTACTATAACAATATTTTAAATAGTTCAAAATTAATATTTGAGTTGTGCTGGACACTGTCCTAAGAAATTATATCAATGGTGTGAAATGTTTCTCCAAGATTAAACAAGCTTTATCTATTTAAATAGAGAATACAGAATTAACAAATTAATTAACATAAACAAGATAATTTAGAAAATAAAAATAGTTAGCAAAAACTTTGAACAAAATATGAAAATGGAAATGGAAGGGAGCACAAAGTTTTTGTTTTCTGCTCCATATTTTAAGGGACAAAATGGCCTCTTTATAGGACAAAGAACAGCCTAACCATATAACATATTGGTGGACACTTGGCTTCATGAAGCCATTACATGACAAGTCTTCATCCTTGCCAAGTGGCAAAGTAAATTCCTAAGAAATTATGTGAAATTGTCAAATTTACCACACCTTTAAGTAATACAAAAATATGACTCTCAAATTATATCTTAAATAATTTTCAAATACACTATTTGAATTTGAAAATATGTTCAAATAAATTTTAAAATAATTCTTTTGAAATAAATTAAATCACCTACAATCCCCCACATATTTCAAAAAAATTTATAAAAAAAGAATATTACTTGCTAGATTTGCAGGAACAAAATGCAATAGGTTTGGTGTCTTTTATACTATGAACCAAACTTAGATCGATAAAATTTAACTTACAGAATTATTGGTGAAATATAATATTTATATGAATCAATAATTCTTATTGTAAGTCAGAGACTCTACCAATCACATTTTGATCTCAATAATTTTGTTGTTCAATGCGGTTTTGCGCCAATAAGCCAGGTGTGTGCCTGGTTATTCATGAAAACTCTTGAGACTAGGCCAAAGTCTTATAGGAGTGGCCTCACTCCACTTCTCATATAGGTAAATTCATCAAGTGTACACTGCTTTAAATACACCATCCTTAATTAAGGACTATGAATTCATTAAGAGTTAATAACTCATCTCTCATAATTAGTAGCAGTTCAAGCACTCTCAAAGTGTGTAATGCTAATATTGACTTGATATTACCCATATGAACCTACTTCATGGGATCTCTAATCACATAGATGGGGTACCATCTCTATTGACAATCAGATTGGCCTTAATTCCATCTCTATTGAGATTTGAAGAATTAATTTTCTTCCCACGGGTTTAGTCAATGAATTGGCCGAATTCAATTCTGGCCTCAATAATCAATGGAAATTATTCCATCTCTTAGCATATGCTTTTTGACATCATGTCTGAATTTCATGTGTCTGTTCTTACAATTGTAAGACTTATTCTTCACAATAGCAATTGCGGATTGACAATCATAGGCATAGTAGGCAACACATCCTTTATCAAAGGATACTCGTCAAAACATTTCTTAGCCACTCAGCCTCGGAACCAGCTAGCTCCAGATCTACAAATTCTGACTCCATAGTCAATCTAGCAATGATCGTTTGCCTAGATGATTTCCATGATATTGCATCACAACCTAATGTAAACACATATACACTAGTGAATTTTGTCTCATCTGAATCAGAGATCCAGTTTTAATTACAATACCCTTCTAATGTAGAAGGAAATCCACTATACATGATACCATAATTCATGATTTCTCTCAAATATTTCATCAGTCTAGTTAATGCAGGTTGATGGTCTTTATTGGGATTATGAGTATATCTACTCAGTCTACACACAACATTGGTTATATCAGGCCTAATAGAATTTATCAAATGAATCAAACTCCCTATAATCTGAGTATATTTAGACTGAGCAACTGCATCACAATTATTCTTTTTTAATAAGAGTTAGCGTCATAAGGAGCGGCTACAGGTGTCACCTCATAACATTCAAACCTTTTATGAAGTCTTTTCACATAATGTTCTTGTGACAATATTATACCATCTTCACTCCTCGTAACTTTAACTCCCAATATCATATTCTTTTTTACTTAACCCAGATCTTTCATATTAAAATTAGTGGACAAAAATGATTTGGTAAGTTGTACAACATTTAAACGTGTACCAAATATGAGCATGTCATCAACATACATGCATATTATCACATAATTATTTTCTACCATTTTAGTACAAACACATTTATCCACTTCAATGGAAGAAAAATTATCTCTGAATAAGACTTGGTCTAATTTTTCATGTCATTGTTAAGGAGCTTGTTTAAGTCCATAAAGAGATTTAATAAGTTTAAAAACTTTATTTTCTTGTCCAGGAATAATACATCCCTCAGTGTAATGACCTTGGCGGTCATTTTTTAGCTTATCTATAAACTTACTATTTTACCCTTTCGTCAGTTACTTTGGACCTATTTTGAACTATCTATGTTGTTGGAAATGAGATCTTGTGTCTTAAAAGTAGAAAATATGAGTTTTAGCATTTTTGGGAGCTTAAGTTGATGATAAGTGAATATTTATATCATTCATAGTTTCGGGTGTCAGAATAAAAATTTGTCAATTTCATTAGCTCCAGAACATCGAATTTGGTCTAGGAGAAGTGACGGAACCGAATTTGGAGTTAAATCTCAAAGTTGTATTTTCAGTTGATTTCGAATCCTGAGTTTGACTTTGGTCAACATAAAGAGTTTGGAAGTTTCAATTAAAATTTTGATAGTTCTAGTGGTTCCGAAAAGTGAAACTAACACTAGAAATGGTCTCGTTGTAATTTTTGAAGTTTCTGAGGGCAGTCTGGGTATTTTGAGTGTTAACGAGGTCTATAAGGAGCTGGGTCAAGGAGCCTCAGAATCATATTCTAATAATTACTTTGAGTCCAAATTGCCATTTCTAATAGGGATACATATCTGGTTTGTGCGTATCGACTTCCGAATGGACCCTAGGGTCCATTCTGAGAATTTACGATAGCTGATTTGGAAATATTTGGTGCAGGTCACTTTGTACTCTACATTCACGGACTTGTTCTTCGCATTCACGGAGGGTTAACTATTTTGACCTCCGCATTCGTGGAGGTAGGGCCCGCATTCATGGAGTGTTGACTATGTCGACCTCCCCGTTCGCGGAGTAGTAATTTGTATCATCAATTTTAAAATTGTGAAATCACCATTTTCATCCATTTTTGAAATCCTTAAGCTCTTTTGGGATATTTTTTAGAGAGATTTTCATGGGAATTTTTTTTGTAAGTGTTTCTATCCTCAAAATCAATAATTTTTATTACTTTTCTCTTGATTTTATCTTGAATTTCATGATATTGAATATTTAGGGTTTTTCATGCTTATGTTTTGAAAACTTTAAATGTTGATTTCTCATTCAACTTGAGCTCAATTTCAGTGGGATTTTCACCCACAAACTCCTTTTCTCGTATAAAATTATAATTTCTTATTTATTTCTAGATTCGTTGTAACGACCCGACCTAGGGCCTAGTCGCCACATGGCGAATGAGATTACCCAGAGGCACCTCACCCAAGACATTTTAATATACCAAGCATTCATAGGCATAGAACATCATACAAACTTTGCAGAATTAAATGGGGAAGGTTCTATCGCACATCATTATGGCAATGAAGAAACATTCAGGAAAACATACATGTTGTTCATAAAAGCAAACCAACTAGAGCATGGATGGACGAAACCGGTATCGATCGATTTTCGTCAAATAGAAAAAACTCCAAATATTAACAACATAGAAAGTGAAAGTCTCAAAAGGAAAACATATCTATCAATGTTTGAAATACAAAGAAAGAATAAAAATTGGTAGAGACTCGAACTAAGGGCTCATCACAAAAATATTAGTCTTGAACGTCGGAGAACTAGCTATGAGCTGGTGGAGTTACCTATCCCTACATGGTTAAATCATGCAAGCTAAATATGCATTAGTACTTTTGGAATGTACTAAGTATGTGAGATGAAAATGCAAATATGAAATTGTAATGCCATCATTCATAAGTAAAGACTCACATGCATAGGATGATAAATGGAACTTTAACATGAACTTAAGCATGCACAAGGAATATCGTTCAATATGAGTAAGAATAACGCCTAAAGAGAATACATATGATGGAACCATGTCATAGAATCATAAACTTATGAGTATGGACCATAACCGACATATAAGACCATGTGAGCTACTACATAGAATCCAACATAACCCACTACATTGGGACGAAGAGACCAATTGTCGGGTATCACTTTGCATACATCATCATATACATCATAAATGGCCTACGTGGATCCACTAGCCTAGCCTACAAGGGCTCCTACGGTGGCACATAGTCAATTAGACAAAGTGTTTCTACTAGGGTTCCCTTACCGAACCTCATCTAAATGTCACATTCGGTGCTACATTATCATATGGAATCATTTAAACATATAGTTAGTCAATTTATGACACTTGGAACAATAAGTAGCAACCTTAAGAGTATCTCAAAACTTAAGGAACCACCAAGTGAGTGTTGTCCTTTCATCTGGGAGACCTTCATAAACATCTTTTAGGGATTTGTCGACATGCTTATATCTCGGACAAATTGTCTCTTTAATACTTTTCTGTAATTCCCTAGTCCTTATCATAAATTATGCAATACTTGCCTTGAAACTTAGTGGACTAATTTCTTAAGTTAAAACATTCATGAAACACGTGATTCATGGAAAAATATGCTTATTCAAAACATGTAAAACATATCACACTTAATTACTTATACCCACATCATTGGGTTCATCATCATTAACTTGAAACACGTGAAAATACTTAATATACTATCGTAGGATAACATTAGAAATGTGTAACATAATAAAATATCATGAAACCGTCATTAGCATGTAATGTAGTATCGTGGAACTTAAAGTAAAGGTAAAAAAAACATTATGTAGGCATTGTGGGTGAAAGGACACCCACAAATCAAACTCACATACCTTGGTGAAGCCTAGGAAGAGGGAATTTGTTTTTATGGAAGAATCCCTTTGAAATTCTACCCTACTTAGCTTGTTCTTGTCTTCTAGGGAGTATCCTTTTTCTTAGGAAATTTTGGGAATGGAAGAACGAGAAAAAGAATAAGGACCTTAGGGCTTCAACATCTAATTTATAGGACTAAAGATCAAAATGCGTAGTTTAGGATTAGATTGGAGGAAAGGACGAAATTGCCTTCATTAAAACTGCTAGACTAAAACCACGAAATCTCGATTACAACCCGTAGTTGGAACCAGTACCGTATTCCTGGTCGTCATGTTCTTCATTTTCAATCTTCAGAACTGTTGCCAAAACCATAACCACAATACTGGTCTTCCTTTGATGTATGAGGCATGGTTGGACTCATGAAGCCCTTCCACACTTTGCCAAATTTCTTACTTTCCTAGACCTCATACACGAAGGCTTTCTTTGGTCATGCAATGGTCTACCTACCCCCTATCAATCATGGTCCTCCTTCCAGAACTTCAAATTTCTTTCATGTTTGACACCCTCACTTACAACCCTTCCTATGGGCCGTGATTTGTTCTATGGGTCGTCAATAGTCTCGTAGGTCACTCAACACTTAGAAACTTTTTCCCTTTCTTGATGTTCATTTCCACGAGCCTCGTCTTCGACTCATGGTCTAAACCACGGGTCGTGAACGTAGACTAGCGATGGTCATTTCCAGACCAATTGTTTCTACACTTCTAGGCTTTTACACTAAGGGCCATTACAATATCCCCCTTGAGAATATTCATCTCCAAATATACTTAAAGGCAGGCTCTAAAGAGTTAAACATCAACAAACGACCCAAATTGAATGAAAATATGCAACTTAAACATCATTTCATGAAATTTTCAAAATTCGTACTTAACATATAACTCAAAACAGTCCATAAACATAGAAATGTGTGTAGGCATCATGCAAAACTAAAATGCAAGGAATTGGAGGTTTTAGGCAAGAATAACTTAATACCTTAGGCTTGAGTAGACTGGAATAGATATGGGTAACTCTTCATCATGTCCGCTTCTGCTTCCCATATAGCACGTTCAACTTGATGATTTCTCCAAAGTACTTTAACAGATGCAACTTTCTTATTCCTTAGCCTTTTAATTGCCTGTCTAAAATCTCAACTAGTACTTCTTCATAACTCAAATTCTCTTCAATGTTCACATCTTGCAAAGGAACTATGGAGCTTGGATCACCTATCCACTTTCTTAACATCGACACATGAAAAATCGGATGGATCAAATACATTTAATTAGGTAGGTCCAACTCCTATGCCACTTTCCCACTCTTCTCACCACTTTGTAAGGCCCTACATACCTAGGTGTAACTTCCCATTTTTACCAAACTAGACCACACCTTTCATAGGAGACATTTTCAAATAGAGGCAATCACTAATTTTGAACTCAAGATCCCTCGGCTTTGAGTCGTTTGCAAAATTTTCCTTATAAATTTAATTTTCTACATAGCATTCATGACTAAGTTTGGTCCTAGCAATGTAATCAACTTTGAACCACCCAATTAGAAATCTACACCTTCTACCATACAATGCCTCAAATGGCGCCATCTCGATGCTTGCTTGGAGCTATTATTGTATGCAAACTCAATAAGAGGAAAATGTTCATCCCAACTTCCCTTGACCTCCAACACACAAGCTTTCAACATGTCTTCCAATGTTTGAATAGTCCTCTTATCTTGCCCATCAGTTTGGGGATGAAGAGCGGTACTCAATTTTACCTAAGTACCAAGTCCCCTTTAAGAAGATCTCCAAAAATGGGAGGTAAATTGGACTCCACGATCCGATATAATGAATAATAGAATTCCATGCAAACGCACCAATTCTTAGATATACAAGTGAACATAGTTTTCAGCACTAAATATCATTTTAAACCAGTATAAAGTGAGCCGACTTTGTCATACAATCCACTATTATCCATATGGAGTCAAAGTGCTTCTTGGTTTTAGGAAACCCCACTACTAAGTCCATATTGACTTCTTCATATTTCCAAATAGTAAAATCAATGTCTTGGGCTAGGCCATCCAGCCTTTGATGTTCAACTTTGACTTGTTGGCAATTGGAACATTCGGATACAAATTGGCAATGTCCCTTTTCATTCCATTCAACCAATAGGTTTCCCTTAAGTCTATATACATCTTTGTAGTATTAGGATAAATATAACAGTAAGAGTTGTGAGCTTCTTGCAGTATCAACCTCTTCAAATCACTATCATTTAGAACACACTACCTCCCTTTATATCGAGTACACCATCTCTCCCTTGTGAGAAAACCTCTATCTTTCCTTCCTTCGTTAAGGCTTTCAATTCTGAGGCGCGATCAAGATCTTGCTTAGAATTAACATCCTCAATCAAAGAGTACTCTGATACATTAAGCACCATTATGTCACCATCTTCAGACTCGTTCAACTTACTCCCAACCTACACACTACTTATGGAGACCCTATCAAGGGTGTCGGCTACCACATTAGCTTTACCCAGGTGATACTTCACATTCATGTCATGGTCCTTGAGAAGCTCTAACTGCCTCTATTGCCATAAGTTGAGATCATTTTGGGTGAACACATGTTGTAGGCCTTTTTGATCGGCGAAGACATCCACATGAACCCTATAGAGGTAACGGGGCCAAATTTTCAAAGAAAACACTACAACCGCAATCTCAAGATCATGAGTTGGGTAGTTCTTCTCATGCACCTTCAATTGCCTTGAGGTATAGGCCATCACCTTACCATGTTGCATCAACACACACCCCAACTCGATCCTTGAAGCATCACAATACACAATGAACCCATCATTTCCCTTGGCAAGGTTAAGATTGGACCCGAAGTTAGTTGATCCTTCAAAGTTTGGAAACTCTTCTCACACGTATCTGTCCACACAAACTTTGCTTTTTTTTGAGTCAATTTGGTTAGTGGAGACGAGATGGAAGAAAAACCTTGTACAAACCTACTATAGTACCCAACTAGGCCTAAGAAACTCCTTATGTTCATATGAGTCAATCGCCTTGGCTAATTTCTCACTACTTTCATCCTCTTAGGATCAACCTTTATACCATCAATTGATACCACATATCTGAGAAAGGCAACCTCACTTAGCCAAAACTCACACTTGTCAAATTTTGCAAAACTCCTAGGTCTCTCAAGGTTTGTAACACCACCCTCAAGTTCTCCATATACACTTCTTCACTCAAGGAGTAAATTAGGATATCATCAATGAACACCATTACGAACATGTCAAGGTAGGGCTTGAATACCCTATTCATAAGGTCCATGAACATAATCGTGCATTTGTGCGACCAATGAACATCACTATAAATTCAAAGTAACCATACCTAGTCTGGAATGTCGTCTTAGAAATGTCACTCTCCATCACCCTTAGTTTGTGATATCCGTACTTGAAATCAACCTTAGAGAAAAGTGTAGCCCCTTGCAATTGATCAAACAAGTCATCTATTCTTGGGAGTGGGTATTTGTTTTTTATAGTGACCTTGTTAAGTTGCCGGTAGTCTATACACATACAAAGTGACCCATCTTTCTTCCTTACAAACAAAATCGGAGCACCCCATGGAGACCTACTAGGTCTAATGAAACCCTTCTCCAACAAATCCTTCAATTGCTCCCATAATTCTTTCAACTCCGCGCGAGCCATTCTATAAAGAGGAATTGAGATGGGTGGAGCGTCGAGTAAAAGGTCTATTCCAAATTCTATTTCCCTTTCGGGAAGAACACCTGGTAACTCATCCAAATAGATATCGGGAAATTCATTAACAATGGGGACCGACTCATGATAAAGAACTTTGGAAGTGACATCTTTGACCCTTACTAAATGATATATGCATCCTTTAGAGATCATTTTTGGGGATTTAGAAAGGAGACAAATTGACCTCTATATAAAGAATTTCTACCCTTCCACTCAAGAATGGACTCATTTGGGAATTAGAACTTGACCCTACGAGTTCTACTATTGATGGAGGCATAGGAGGCATCCAACCAATTTATCCCAAGTATTACATCAAAACTAACCATGGAGAGTTCTACTAGGTCACAAGGGATAACTTTATGCCAAATTGAAATGGCAAAATCTCTATAGACTCTTTGTGCAACCATGGACTCTCCTATGGGGGTATTTACTTCGTAAGACTCATGAAGGACTTCGGCACATGCATGGAATCTATTTGCAAGAAAAGGAGTTACAAATGACAAATTAGCTCCTAGGCCTAATGCATATCTATCAAAATTGTAAACTTTTAACATACCGGTGACAATATCTGAGGCCTCTTCAACCTCTTGTCGGCCATGTAGAGCATATAAATGGTTGGTCCTTGGGGCACCTTAAACTTGCCCACCTTGGCCTTGGGGCCTTGCACCACAACTTCTACAATCCTTGGCATGATGTCCGGGCTTCCCACACTTAAAGCAGGCATTCGAACCGGCCAAACACTCTCCCTTATGAAGCCTTCCACGCTTGGGGAAATTTGGGCGTTGAAGCTTTGGAGTCACCCCCTTATCTTTAGTGGAACGGGGAGAAGTAGTATTGGTAGACCCTTGCTCACCTTACATTTGGCCACTTTGGAACTTGTGACCTCCACTCCTTTCGTGAGAATATCCCCCACCATCAACCCTAGCTCTCGTGGACTCTGTTGCTCTTTCTCTCTGCTTCACCTCCTCGATTTTCTCGGTATAGGTCATCAATCAGTAGATGTATATCTCCTTCACTAGCATAACCATCTTATTTTCTTTGGATACCAAGTCTGATACACCGGAGATGAATTCTCTCATACGAGCCCTTGGATCCGCAACAATGGATGAGGCATATTTAGAGAGTTTACTGAAATTTAGGCCATACTCCCTCACACTCATAATCCCTTATTTGAGGTTGATGAATTCTTGTACCTTTACCTCTCGTAACTCTGTCGGGGAAAACCGATCCAAAAGGCCACACTTGAACTCTTCCTATCTTTTGGACCTGCTCCTTGGCCCCTCTCATTTGCTCATTGTTCATACCATATTTTAGCTACTTCCTTTAGTTGGTAAGCTACCAACTCTGCCTTCTCTTCTTAGGGAACTCCCATGACGGTGACTGTCCAGTAGGCCTTATCAATAAAATCAGCGGGATTCTCCTCTGTCTTGGAACAATGGAACTCCAAAGGGCTCATCCTCATAAAGTCTCTAAAATGAGTAGCCGAAGTAGGCACTCAGGGAGGAATGGCGATTTCCCTATTTTCTTGATTTGACATTGCTTGGGCTAACATGGTGAAGGTGGTCCTAAACTCTGTGTGAGACAATCTGTTGTCTTGTTGTAGCAGAGGGGATTGTTGTTTGGGTGTGACCCTTTAAGCTCTTCTTGGAGGCATGATATAGACATAGGAAAGAGATCATTGTTAGTCAAAGGAAAAACTTAGACAACTCTAAAGGCATGACATGAATAAGAAAGAAGGGAAGACATTCCTAAACTATCTTCTAGCCTCTAACTCAAGATAGTGGCGTGCTTCATAACCTTAAATGAGACTCTACTCGATGTGGTATGCATGGACACATGAGGATCATTTTAAAACCTCATGCTCTGATACCATGTTTTTAGCAACTCGGCCTAGGGTCTAGTCGTCACACAGTGAATGAGACACCCGAAGAAACTACACCCAAGCCATCTTAATATACCAAGCATTCATAGGCATATAACATCATAAAAACTTGCAAAGTTAAATAGGGAAGGGTCTATGGGAAATCATTATGAAAATGAAGCAACATTAAAAGGAAAACATACATGTTGTCCATAAAAGCATACCAACTAGTTCATGGATGGACGAAACCAGTATCGGTCAGTTTCCATCAAATAGAAAAGACTCCAATTATTAACAATATAGAAAGTGAAATCCTCAAAAAGCCAATAAATACATCAATGTCTGAAATACAAAGAAAGAATGATAATTGGTAGAGACCCAAACTAAGGGCTCACCACAAAAACACTAGTCTTGAATGTCGAAAAACTAGCCACAAGCCGGTGAAGGAGTATTTGTCACTATATGATGAAATTATGCAGGAAAAATATGCGTTAGTACTTTCAAAATATACAAAGTATGTGAGATGCAATTGCAACATGAAATTATAATGCCATCATTCAGAAGTAACGACTCATACGCATGGGATGATAAATGAATCTTTAGCATGAACCTATGCATGCACAAGGAATATCGTGCACAAGGAATATCGTTCAATATGAGTAAGAATAATGCATAAAGAGAACACATATGATGGAACCATGTCATTAAATCATAAACTTGTGGGTGTAGAATATAACCGAAATATAAGAACATGCGAGATACTACACGGAATCCAACATAACCCCCTATGTTGGGATGACGGGACCACTTGCCCAGGGGAACTCCATCACATTCTATGCATCATCATATACATCATAAATGACCTATGTGGATCTATTAGCCTAGCCTACAAGGGCTCCTATGGTGGCACATAGTCAATGAGACAAAGGGTTGCTACTAAGATTCCCTTACCGAACTCCACCTAAATGTCACATTCGGTGCTAAGTCATCCCATTAAATCTATAAAATATAACTTTGTCAATTTATGACACTTGGAATCATAAGTAGCAATCTTAAAAGTAGATTGAAACTTAAGGAACTACTAAGTGAGCATTGTCCTTTTATCAGGGGGATTTTCATGACCATCTTTTAGGGCTTTGTCAACATGCTTATATCTTTGAAAAACATCTCTTTAAAACTTTTCTTTAATTCCCTAATCTTTATCATAAATCATGCAAAACTTGACTTGAAACTTAGTGGGCTAATTTCTTAAGTTAAAACATTCATGGAACATGTGATTCATGGAAAAATATATTTATTCAAAACATGTAAAACAACTCATAATTTATTACTTAAACCCACATCAGTGGAGTCATCATCATTAACTTCAAACACATGACAATATTTAATATAACATCATAGGATAACATTAGAAATATGTAGGATCATAAAACATCATGAAATCAGCATTAGCATACAATATAGTATCATGGAACTTAAAGAAAAGGAAAAAAAAAGACACTATGTAGGACTTTGTGAGTGAAAGGAGACCCACAAATCAAACGCACATACCTTGGTGAAGCTTAAGAAGAAGGAATTCGTTGTTATGGAAGAATCCCTGTGAAACCCTAGCCTCTTTAGCTTGTTCTTATCTTCTAGGGAGTATTCTTTGCCGTAAGAAATTTTGGAAGTGGTAAAATGAGAGAATGAATAAGGATCTTAGGGCTTTAAGGTCTGATTTAGAGGCCTAAAGATCACCAAAATGATTTAGTTTAAGATTAGGATTGGCGGAAAGTATGAAATTGCCCTTCATTAAAACTGTCGGAGTGAAACCACGAAAGCTCAATTATGGGTCGCGCTTGGAACCACGGACCTAGTCCTGGTCGTCCTGTTCTCCATTTCCGATCTTTAGAACTATTGCGAAAACCCTAACCACGAGACCTCCACCTACAGGCTATCCTTTGATGTATGAGCCATGGTTTGACTCGTGAAGCCCTTCCACACTTATCCAAATTTCTCACTTTCGTGGACCTCATTCACGAAGGCTTTCTACAGGTCGTGAATGGTCTATGGATTGTCCTATTAATCATGGTCCTCTTTCTAGAAACTCCAAATTTTCTTCATGTTTGGCACCCTCACTTACGACCCTTTATATGGGTCGTGATCTATTTTATGGGCCATCAATGGCCTTGTGGGTCACATTAAATTTAGAAACTTTTTCCATTTCCTAAATTTCATTTCCACGAACCTTATGCATGGCTTGTGGTCTAAACCACTGACCGTGAACATGTCTTGTTGACTGACCCAAGTTATTTCTACACCAACTTTTTCTACACTTCTAGGCTTCTAAACTAAGGGTCATTACATTCATGAACCTTGAATTTTAGTCCTTATTTTGTCCCTGGATCCAATTTATGCCTATATGAGTACCAACATTCATCTATTTACGCATATTAGCTATTCTTGCTAGTGGGTGGTTGATTCTAGCTCATTGTTTAGGCTTGAGTGTCTGAAAGCCTAGTTCAAGTGTGATTATGGCATTGAGGTAGTTCAGCCAACCTTTTGAGGCTAGATTTGAGTTGTTGGATATGTTCATCTGATAATTGTAAGATTTGAATTGTTTCATGAGTAAATTGATTGGTTTGATGGTATTTTTGTGAAAATGTGATACTGTTTGTATTGGAACTAGCCTAAATTGTGAATTTGTTGGCAAATTGAGATGTATCCTTGATATTTGAAACACTTTTGGATGTTGTTGTGATAATATGAGACTTGTTATATATCTTTGTGGTAATTGGGGGTATTTGAGATACTGTCGGGGACTTATGTGCATATTTTGGACTTGCGAAGTCCAGTATTATCAATACTTTTGGATATTGGTGACAGTGTGTAATTTGAGACATGGTGATGACCTGTGGTACCAGTTGCCACACTTGACAATCCTTTTTTGATTCGATGATTGTGTTTTATCTGTTATCTTATTATATCATCGTCATATACATTGCTTTGTGACATCAGCATGCATTCATCCCCATGTTGCATTTATACCACCCTTGACCACACGGAGGTGGCGAAGGTGTACCACCTTTTCTAGAACCCCTTCACCACACAGACATGGCAAGGGTGATATTATACCACCTTTCAAAACCCTTTGACCACGCTAAGGTTGCAAGGTTAAGATATTGTAACACCCCTTGATCATGCAAAAGTGGCAAGGTCGAGAGATTTCTATATACAGTCTGCGAGGCCCCTATAGATTTTACCTAGTAGCTTTCGCTTAGTAGATGTGTACACCAGTTGTGCAAAAGTCGTGATTCCACCCCATGCATTGCATTTATCTATTTCATTTGTACTGCGTCATTGATTACACTTATTATCCCTATCTATTCTTATAATATTATATATTGTGTACTAATCTCTTCATTGCAGGTGAAAGAGTTCTTAGTTATTACATGTTTATCTGTTTTCTCCTATCAGTCGGTTGAATCTACTGGTTATATTTTGGTGTACTCACCCCTACTATGTTTCCTCCCTGTAGATCGAGCACAGGGCTTGTTTGTGGTAGTTGATCTCATTTGAGCAGAGTTTTCTTATCCTTCCTAGATTACAGCAGTGAGGCTCAGACATCGAGTCACCATTGTAATGTTGAGACTTTATTTCTTGTCTTTCATATCAAACTTGTATTTTCTTTATCAGACAGCTTTGTATTTACTCTTTCATACTATGTAGAGCTCTTGTACTCAAAACTCCAATTGGGATTTAATATCTAACTTTTGTGGTTGTTTTATCTTATTTTGCTTTCCTTTCATTGCGATCCAATTTTGGGTTGTGAAAAGTTTGGTATCAAAGCTCTAGGTTCGTTTGGCTAGTGAGTCAAGAGCGAGGTGTCCAGTAGAATCTCGTGGATCAGTGTGTAGATGTCCATACCCATCTTTGGGAGGCTACAATGCACTTTATAAGATAAAATTTTAACCTTATTTCCATTTGTGTGTTTCTTCATACCAACTGACATGAATGTATCTAATCTACTCTTTCTGCACAGATGCTAATGACTAGAGCTCGATGGTCAATGGGTGAGCTTGAGCCACCTAATGTGGCCCTTACTCGTGGTCGAGGCGGGGCTCGTGATAGGGCCAAGGGTTATGGACGTGCTAGAGGGACAGTTCCACCTAAGGGACAAGCTAGAGAAACTTCACTATAGCTTGAGTATGCGTTTGGGGGGCCCACAGATCCTGTTCCACCACCACCAGCCCCAGATATCATGCCTTCGATTCAGGAGCTATTTCTATGCGTATTGGCCAAACTTGAGGAAGTTTCTCTGACCCCTATTATTCTAGATGCACTGACTCCTGCAGTGTTGGTTGGTCGTTCAATAGCTCCAGTTGATCCACCTATGGTACATAATGGTTCTTCATCAGCTCTAATGGATCCACCTATGGCTGCTAATATTCCACCTTAGTTTTCTCGACTAATCAGTGGGTCACAGCTTCCGAATTTACCTATTGCACCGCCCAGGTTAATGGTATCACCAGTTTGTGCTAACCCTGCTATGTGTATTGTCGAGCAGAAGAGTTTTGAGAGATTTGTTCGGCTAGCCCCTCCTAGGTTTGACCTTACACTGATGATAGGGCTTACAACTTTCTATCAGAGTGCCAAGATTAGTTGTGCAATTAAGCTATTCTTGAGACTCACAGAGTTGCTTACACCTCCTATCAGTTCACTGGCTTGGCCAAGGAGTAGTGGAGGTCTGTTTTGGCCTGTACACCTATTGGATCACCAACTATGACATAGGATCGGCTTACTGAGGTGTCCTTAGAGTGGTTTGTGCC
The DNA here is from genome assembly GCA_029948455.1 of Solanum rostratum. Classification (NCBI taxonomy): domain Eukaryota; kingdom Viridiplantae; phylum Streptophyta; class Magnoliopsida; order Solanales; family Solanaceae; genus Solanum; species Solanum rostratum. Next base: position 22,879,465 of record CM057048.1, read on the forward strand.
TTATAGTCTCTGAGATAGTAGGTCAGATGAGTTTGATCGGCTTTAGAAGGGATCCATATCGATATCTAATTATGAGGCTAGATTTCATGAGCTTTCCAAGTATACCTTATCTATTATCCCTATAGAGTTTGAGAGGATCCGGCATTTCATGAAGGGGTTAGTGGGATATTTTTAGCAGGTGGTTCTTTTACGCAGTGCATTGGACCACGCTCATACTTGATTGAGCATATCAGGCATGGTCGTCAAGGTGGCAGAAAGATATTTCGCCAGCCTGGTTAGTTCAGTGGACACCTATAGTGAGATTGAGAGTTTCAGAGGTAGGTTCACCAAGGCAGAGCAGTTCATGCAGCTATTCCCATAGCTGATAGTGTTGATAGATCTAGACCTATTCAGATGGGTCGTGATAGCACTTAGGTTACAACCAAACATCGTGGTTTCTTGGGATAGTCATATTAGGGATGGGATCCCAGAGCTTGTTATATACGTAATGAGGTTACAAACTTGACCAAATACTATCCTCATCATGTACCTCTCACTCAATCATCAAGGACCCAGCCGACCCATTCAGCCCTAGACACAGAAGCATAGGATACCTCTCAAGGCATGAGGGATGGTATTAAATTAGGTAGAGGTAGTGTGAGAGGTGGAGCTCGTAGAGGCCCAGAGTCTATTAGAGAATGCAGAGTATGGTATGTAGATCCAGATCGTTCCGAGGCAGAGGCCTCTGATGCTAATATTACAAGTATGGTTCTATTATGCCATCATTCTACTTCAAATTTTATTTCATCTAGGCTCTACCTATTCATATGCATTTGCTTATTTTGCCACGGATCTTGGTATTATATGTGAGCCCCTTGTCGAGCCTATATGTTTTCCACCCTAGTAGGTGATTCTTCAGTGGTGAATCGGGTGTATCGGGGTTGTATTATTACCTTCTGAGGGAGAGATACTATTGCTGATTTGGTATTGCTTCATATGGTTAACTTTGATGTGATATTGGTATGGATTAGCTATCACCTTATCATGCAATTCTTGATTGCCATGCAAAGACTATGACTTTATCTTATCCTGGGTTACCCAAATTAGTGTGGACCAGTGCGTCTAGTTCCTATCCCAAAGGGGTGATCTCTTATAGGGGCGGATCCACGTGGCGTATGCCGGGTGCTCAAGCACCCATTGACCCCGAAAACAATTTTGTGCATTTATACAGAAAATATGCAAAAATTGTATAAATATAAAGATAAGCACCTAGTGAACAAGAAATCCTATGGGTGCTTTGGTTCTCACTTCCCTCCTAAGGCTTAAATCAAGTTATCAGATGAGGGATCGAATCCCACTGGCAACTTAAAATACACCTGTCAGATGAGCACCCACAGGCTTTAAATTCTTAATCCGCCATTGATCTCTTATATGGATGCTTGTAGGCTGATGGATAAGGGGTGTTTATCATATTTAGCTCATGTTTGGGCCTGTTCTCGAGAGTCATCATCATTGGAGACCACCAAGGTTGTGAGGGAGTTTATGGATGTGTTTCAAATAGATTTACCAGGTGTTCCCTGGATCGTGATATTGATTTTGCTATTAATATGAAGCCGGGAACTAAGCCCATTTCTATTGCCCCCACTAGATGGCTCCAGCTGAGTTGAAGGAGCTAAAGGAGCAGTTAGAGTATTTGGTGGAGAAGGGGTTTATTCGTCCGAGTGTATCCCCTTGGGGTGCTCCTGTAACACCCAACAACTCTATTCTTAGGATCCGAATTTTTTTGTCATAAATACATAAGGTTGAACCTAGTGATGCTTTATGTGTACCTATGTTGTAACCATCATTCTTACATGTTAGAAGTGTATTAGAAGTGGATTAGAGACATAAGAGACCTCTAATACTTGGTCGAGTTCAAAACCTTCCTATCAATTGAGTATTTGCATTAGATTATACAAGGATCAACTTCAAATGTCCATATCTCCTAAACTATAATGATTAGGTGGCCATAATATATCAATTTAGAGATATTTGAATTAGCTTTCTAATGCAGCTAAATTTACCTTAATCGGAGTACAGAGTAAAACGTTATGACTATTTTACCAGAGACGTGTAGAGCTATCTGAAGTCCACAACATCGCCGCGCCATGGACTGGACCTGGACTCTTCTGGACATGTTAATGACGTCTTTTTTTATTATTTTGAGAGGGTATTTTAATTCTATAACCTTTGGGGGTTTATTTTAGTGTCCCAAAACGCATAGAAGTCAGTTTTTCATAAATAAAACCCTCTACTTTACTCCTAAACTTAAACGCTTAAGAATCATCAAGAAAATCATCAAGTTAGGGTTAACTTTCAAGATTCATCATCAAGATAAGTTTCTTCAAAAATTTCAAGCTTTCCATAAAATTTCTTCATTTATTCATGAATCTCTAAGAGAAATCTTAAATCATAACCTAGGTTTTAAGAAAACGAATTCAAGAATTCCAAGAAAGGATTTCTTGATTCTTCTTTGTCAAGAATTAGGATTCTTCATCAAGAAATCTAAAGATTCTAAGTCAACAATTCAAGAAATCAGAGAGTTTCCCTTCAACCAATATTTTTTCAAGTTCTTCTACTCTAAGGGAACTACAACAAGAATTTCTTTTCTCAAGTTTCTTTTCTCAAGAACATACATCAAGGTTCCAAGATCAAAGATTTTCTCTAAGAAAGCTAGTATTCATCAAATTTTGATTGTAATATCAAATTTTTAGGTATTTAAGGCTATCACAGCGTTGAATTGAGTTCGTCCACGTGCCCCACATATAAGTTTCCTTTCTAATGAGTATTGTATTTAGAAGAAAATCTAGTTTTCGAATTCCAATGGAGTCAATTCTTCTTCTACTGAGTTTTATAATTATGTATTGAAGTTATTATTATTTTATTGTCTGAATTATTGTTCATAGTTACTTTCCCATGAACCCTAGTTGAATTAATGATCTTGATTTTTCCCATGCATTATTTGATATTGAGATTCATAATTTTTATGCATTAAATAAAGTATTTGATTTTAAATCAAGGTTATATATGTTTTTTAGCAAGGATGATGATTTTTATGCATTGGTGAAAAGAGTGATTTGAACTAGTATTATATCGATGTATATATGTACATATTTTAAAGAGTTTTCAAAGAGCATGAGTATTGATTTTAAAGGAGTATGCACATTGAGTTAAATATTGTTTTGAGAAGAGAGTTTTGATGAGATATGTATGACTTTTGAAGAATATTTATTTTTATGAAAAAACATATGATTTGTATTTGAAAGTATTGATGAATTGAGATGAAATTGAATTGATGAAAAGGTCCATTGAGACTTGATGAGGCAATTTGAATTGTTAGTAAAATGAGGACATGTTTTGGGAGAAGAATTAGCACCGATTTGGATAAGGGGTGAAAGAACTCTAAATCCCATAAACTACATAGTTAGCAAGACTTAATTTGTGGATCCAAAAATTTGCATTGTCCCTTACTCTGGCAAGGTATTGGATGGCTGCGGCAACGGCAGTGCAAAGCGTTGTATCATCACTCGCTCATATGGTGATGGTTGTCGGTTAAAGAAACTCCCTAATGATGGAAATTGAATTTGATTTGATGAAATTTCATGTGATTGAGTTGATTTGAAAGGTATTGTTTTATAATATTATATAAATTCTTAAACTTGCAAAACATATTAGATTGAATTGTGCTTTGTTTTTGTCATTTAGTTTTCTCTTGAGTTTTATTCTACTCAGTCATACTGCATACTGTACATTTCATGTACTAACGCCACTTGGTGTTGCATCATTTTATGATGCAAATACAGGTTTCAGAGATCCTTAGCAAGCACTTCGTTGAAGATCTATTCAGTCTCAGAAAATGGTGAGACCTCCTTGCTTTCGGAGGAACCCTTTTATTTTAGTTTATTTATTTTTTAATTGTCTTGAGGTAGTCTTGAACTTGTATTGGCACCTTCTTATGAGTTGATAGAGGCTTCATAGGCTGAATCAAAAAGAGTAACGTGGAGTTTGCCTTACTTTCAAAGTTAGTTTTGGAAAACTATTATTATTTGTTTAAATTGAAATAATGAGTTATTTGAATAAAAGACATTTTCATAATTATCTTATATGATGATTTCAATGCCTACTTTAGTACTTCCTCTTTTTACTTAAATCTTCCGCTAATTGAATAAGTAAATTGAGCCAAGTGATTTGCTTGGGAACCAAAAATGATTTCTGAGTGTTGACACCTCTACGTACCCTCTCGAGGCGTGACAGCTCCTGTCTTGTTCATGAAGAAGAAGGATGGCACTATGCTAACATATTGATTATTGTTAGTTGAACAAAGTGACCATCTAGAATAAGTATTCTTTGCCTCGTATTGATGATTTATTCAACCAGTTGCAGGGTGCTTCAATGTTTTCCAAGATTGACTTGAGATTTGGGTATACCAGTTGAGAGTTTGGGAGTCTTATATCTTGAAGACAACCTTTGGGATTCGTTATAGCCATTATGAGTTTGTGGTTATGTCTTTAGGGTTGATGAATGCTCCGCCTGCTTTCATGGACTTGATGAACCAGGTGTTCAAGCCTTATTTGGATATATTTATGATTGTATTTATTGATGACATCTTGGTTTACTCCAAGACTAAGCCAGACCATGTGTATGATTTGACGATTATGCTTCAAAGGTTAAGAGAAGAAAAATTGTATTCCAAGTTTTCAATGTGTGAGTTTTGGCTCGAGTTGGTAGCTTTCCTTGGGCATATGGTGACGAAAGATGGCATTATGGTAGATCCGACCAAGGTAGCGGCAATTCATGAGTGGTCTAGGCCGACATCTGTGATAGAGATTTGGAGTTTTATTGGTTTAGTGGGGTACTATCGGTGCTTTGTGCAGGGATTCTCTTCTATTGCAACCCCATTGCCTAGAATCACTCAAAAGGATGTGGCTTTTCAGTAGTCAGAGGAGTGCGAGGAGAGCTTTCAAAAGCTCAAAGATTTATTAACCTCAGCACATATTCTTGCTTTGCCCGAGGAGAGTGCCTTTTGTGGGGTATTATGATGCATCTGGGGTAGGTTTGGGTTGGGTATTTATGCAAAAGGGGAGAATGATAACATGCATCTCAACAGTCGAAGGTGCATGAGAGGAGCTACCCTATCCATGACTTAGAGTTAGTTGTAATGACATTTTTATTGAAGTTGTGGTGGCATTACCTCTATGGAGTGCATTGTGAGATCTTTACCGATCACCGGAGTCTCAAATATATCTTTTCACACCCTAATTTGAATAAGAGGCAGCATAGGTGATTGGAGTTTTTAAAGGACTATGACATCTCGAATCTATATCACTCAAACAATATGAATGTAATGGTGGATGCCTTGAGCAAGAATGCCTCTAGTATGGGGAGTTTGGCATTCTTAAGGGTGGAGGAGAGACCCTTAGCTTTGGAGGTTCATTCACTTGCTCGACAGCTGGTTCGGTTAGATATTTCTCACCCTCACAACATTTTAGCCTTTGTGGAGGCTAGATCTTCATTGCTTGATCAGGTGTATGCTCACCAGTTTGATAATACTAGATTATGCTTGATTCGTGATAAGGTGTTGAAGTGTAACATCCCCAAATTCATTCCACCTAACCTGCTGCAAATGCCCAAAAGAAGCTGAGAAGACAATTGAGAAAATCACTGCAGGAAAACCACGAAGGCTACCTATGGCATGTACAGTTATCTACGGCCCATAGATGATCCCTCATAGGTTGCACAGGTGACTCGGTAAATTTTCCTAAGTTTGTGGCTTAAGAACGAGACTCAATATGGATCATATATTTTTTCCATGGCCCATAGATCCTCATTTGTAGGTTGATTTCTCATAAATCAACTTTTCAAGATCTTGACTAACGAGTTGTCAGACAGCCCATAGATTGATTTACAACTCGTATGGTAGGTTTCGTAGGTTGAAGTCCCAGAAAAAAGATTTATGAAACTGGAGTGACGAGTTGTTAGACAGACTGCAAGGTACTTTACAGCTCGTAGGAGGATGTTTCGTAAGTCCAGGATCAATTTGCAGTGTTTCAATCTTTGGACACCCTTACCTACGAAAGGTAACTTACGTGCCAATAAGTGGACCTACAGCCCGTATATGGGGTCTCGTGGCTCCACGTGGCTATTTTTAAGAGGGGTATTCTTGTCTTTTCCTACTCTTTTTCATTAAAAACCCATGACATTTTTTACTTGTTTTATGTCCTATATCAGAACCCTAAGTGTATTATCTCTCAACACACACTAAGGAATTCTTTAGAGCATCGAAGAAGGGAGAAAAGCGAGGGTTTCTACTTCAAGTATGAGGATCATCAGAGGATTGATGGTCCTTCCAAATTAAATGTATGTAAAGCTTCCTAAAGTGTAGGACTGAGTTAATCCATGCATCCCTTTGTAGTTTTAAGTCAATTCATGAATAAGAGTAAGTGTTGAAAATCCTGTAATTCTAACTTTCGAGTTTTCTTGCATTTATTTTGAGTCCTTATGAGTGTGTGTAAACAAATTAATGCATGCATTTCCATTCATATGAAACTGAGATAATAGTAGTCCCATACTTGACAACATGAACGTTGATTTCATTACTTGACGATGTTTCGTATATCGACTGAATTGAGAATATGAGTCTATTATCTAAGTTGAGTACCTGGAGCATGTTTGGGCATAAGGAGTATGTGTATATTCTTGTTCCTGCATATACATGAGATGGGTACCTTATATGTCTATGTGTTGAGCATGATTAATATGAGGATGAACGACCATATGAGTCAGAGTCCCACATGACATAAGTTAGAGTCTTCATACGCATGCATGAATGATGAATTCTAAATTGTTGAGTTGTTGAGAAATTGAATTGAACTTTGAGAGGTGAACCAAAGAGATGAGTTTGAGTTTGAATTGCATTAGCACGTTTTAGTCTTGGAAGGAGTACTGAGCATCGAGTTGGGTAAGAGGATAAACCCCAAACTACATTACCAATGTAGGATAGTCGTGCAATTAACTCTGGCAGCTCATGTCCCAAAAGATGGACATTCTCTTTGAATCTGAGATAGAGAGAAGAGTTTATCATCCTTTACCTTGGCAAGTTTAGGATGGGTGTGGCAACGACATCTGTTCATTGTGCATCACTAAAATATAAGGTGGTGGAAGTTATGTCGATTAGAAAAACATCCAAGCAACATTTGATTGAGCATGTTATGTTTTTTTTCAAACTGAGTTGCATGAAAAAATTGAGACTCTTTCAAAGCATAATTTTGAACTTCAAATCTTGCATAATCATTAAGTTGAGTTATGAGCTGATGAGATGAGTCCCGAGTCGAGTGGATTGATTTGAGTCTGAGCCTTTCTTATTTTATTTGAGCCATATTATATACCAATATATTCCATTACTGATGTCTATTTGGGCCTGCATGATTAATGATGAAGATACAGGTGATAGAGGACTTCAGCAGACACACCGTTGGGGCTCAGTTCCCTTGCTTCTAGAGTTTGTGAGCCCTCCTTACTATCCAGAGGAGTCCTTTTATCTTTATTGAGTATGTTTCTTTAATTTCTTTGATTGAGGTAGGCTGAGGCTTGTCTTGGCACCTTCTAGATGAGATTAGAGGCTTTATAGATATTAAATGGAGGATTGTCAATTGATATTCCTTTTTCCAACCTTGTTCATTGGAAACTTCATTTTATAAGAGTTTTATTTATCTATTTGATGTTTTTTCTTGAGTATTTTTTCTGTTGTCGAGTATGATGTGATGATGAGGCCAGGTGGTTCTCTTGGAGAATCAGAAATGGTTCTTTAAGTATCGGGCATGCCAAGGTTACCCTCCCGAGGCGTGAAAAACTTGGTATTAGAGCACAGAGTTCAAGCCTCCTAGGGAGTCTATGAAACAGTGTCTAGTAAAGTCTTGCTTATGGGTGTGTTGTGCACCACACTTTATAAGTAGGAGGCTATAAGACATTAGGAATGGTTACACTTCTTTGTATTCTGAGTTCGTGCGATAGAGTTCAACTCTATAATGCCCCTTTCTAACTTGTGCATTATGCATTTGCAGATCATGCTTTCTAAGTGCACCGCCATTGAGAGAGACACTTCACCTGGTAATACAGAGAATTCCCCATCCACGGATCCTACTCTATTTGAGAGTAGGGGTCGAGGCCGATCAGCTAGAGCCACAGGTGTTCTAAAGGCACCTACTACTCCTACTATAGAGGATAATTTCGGATGAGCTATCACTATGCTAACCCAGTTAGTCCCAAACTTGGATTGCTGACCTAATCCAAAATTCTTTTATTTATTTATCATTTTTTATTATCTGTTCTTTTTTTCTCTCTAATCTATCTAGTTCCTTATTTTATTGTACAATCATCTGATGAAGTCTCATCAAATAGCTCTTCCACTTCCAGTCGTCACATAGTTACAAACTCAAACAAACAATAAAAGCTAAATGAAAAAAGAAATAAGGATTTCCCCTTTGCTTTGACAATGGAATTCTTCCCCCGGTCCCCTTCATAAAAAGGGAGAGATTTTTTGATATATTTATTGGATCCGTCGGGACTGATGGGGCTCGAACCCGCAGCTAGAAGAAGCAAGCTCACTCTCATTCCAGGAATCAGAGGAAGGCATTTTGTCCAGTAATGAAGTTAGAAGTTTCCGGCTTGCTTTCTCTCTTCTCTTGCAGGCATTCCTATAAGTAGAGGATGAAACCCTTGCTTGTTTATCCCGACGAGGGTTTATGAATCACTCAAACGAGCCTTTGACGCCGCATCTGAATCAGCATCCCTATCCATATGTTTATGCGTAGGGGCATCCAAATTCGAATCTGTAGAATCTATTGGGGTGTAGCCACACAGGGTGGGAATCAGAGTTCATAACCTCCTAATCCTATCTTCCAAGAGCCAATTGTTGCAACCAGGCTTAGGGATTTTTTGAGGATGAACCAACCAATTTTTACGGGGTCAAAGGCTGAGGAGGACCCTAGAACTTCATTAATGAGATATGGAAGGTGTTGAAGGATATGCATCCAACTAAGATTGAGGGAGTTGAATTTGCATCTTATCAACTTAAAGATGTGGCAAATGTGTGTATAATCAGTGGGAAGAAGGTCGAGGTGAGGATGTCTAGCCTACTGAGTGGAATGAATTTGAGAGCGTCTTCCTTAATCACTTCTTTCACCAAGATTTCAGGGAGGCAAAGATTGAAGAGTTCGTAAACTTGAAACAGGAGGGGTTGATTGTAAAAGAATACAGTCTCAAGTTCATCCAGTTATCTAGGTATGATCTAGAGATGGTCCAATACATGAGGGCAAGGATGAGGAAGTTCATATCTAGCTTGGGTAAACATGTAAAGAAAGAGTGTAAGGCGACATTGTTGATTCTAGGCATGAATATCTCTAGGATTATGGTCTATGCACAACAACTTGAGAAGGATAAGAAGAGAAATAGAGAGGAGCATTTGAGTTAGAAGGTTAACTCAACCGGGCCCGAGCCTAATGATCCTAAGTAGAGCAAGGGAGATCCATCATACTTCCTGAAGAGAACTAATAGTCATGCACTATCCTTAGCTAGTGCACTAGCTCTGAATAATATGTATGATGAAAAGTCCCAAGGTTAGCAGAACCCCAGAGCTCAGGCCCCTAGTCTCAGGCTAGTGTGACCCTTGGTTCAATGGGGAAGTCACCTTATGGAAAATATGGTAGGATGCATTTAGGAGAGTGTAAAGAGAGAGGGAATGGCTGCTATAAGTATGTACAGGCGGGTTATTTTTAGAGGGAGTGTCCATTTCGGGGAAATAAGGTCCAGTCTTTTACTACAGCACCACCAACCAAAGGCAATCAGAGAGATGCTACACCAGGGACAGGGGTGGGACAAATCGTCTGTATGTGATGGGGAACCAATAGGACCAAAAGATTGCACCAGATATTGTAACAGGTATGCTTCGAGTCTTCACTTTTGATTGTTATGAATTACTTGATCCGAGTGTAACTTTAACATTTGTGACGCCATATGTGGTTAGTAGATTTGAGGTTCTTCCTGAGTGCTTACTTGAGCCTGTTGTTGTTTCTACCCTTGTTGGTAAGCCTATTCTGGCTAAGAGAGTTTATAGAGACTATGTAGTGTCCATCCATTGTAGGGATACTCTTGCTGATTTGATTGAGTTAGAGATGATAGACTTTGATGTAATTCTTGGCATAGACTAGCTTCATGCCTGTTATGCCTCTGTCAATTATAGAACTCAAACAGTTAAATTCGAGTTTCTGAATAAGCCTATCTTAGAATGGAAGGGAGATTTTGTTGCGCCTAAAGGTAAGTTAATTTCTTACCATAAGTCCAGGAAGCTAATCTCTAAGGGATGAATATACCACCTCGCACGAGTCAAGTCTAATGTTGTTGAGCCTCTTACCCTTGAGTCCGTCCCGATTGTAAATGAGTTTCCTGAAGTGTTTCCTGAGGATTTGCCTGGGGTCCCTCCTAATAGGGAGATTGACTTCGAGATGAATATTCTTCCTAACACCCAGCCTATCTCCATTCTGATGTATAGAATGGCCCATGTTGAGTTGAAAGAGTAGTTGAAAGATTTGCTAGAGAAAGGCTTTGGAAGGCCGAGTGTTTCACCATGGGGTGCTCGAGTTCTGTTCGTGAGAAAAATGGATGGTTCACTTAAAATATGTATTGACTATCATCAATTAAATAAGGTAACAGTGAAGAATAAGTATCCCCTCCCAAGGATAGATGACTTGTTTGACCAACTTCATGGTGCCACCATTTTCTCCATGATAGACCTCAGATAGGGCTATCACCAGTTGAAAGTAAGAGAATGTGACATCCTGAAAACGGAATGTGACATCCTGAAAACGGCTTTTCAAAACCTGGATAGTCATTTCAAGTTCTTGGTAATGTCCTTTGGGTTGACAAATGCACTTGCAGCCTTCATAGACTTGATGAACAGAGTATTTAGATAGTACCTTGACATATTCGTGATTGATGTTCATCGATGATATTTTGATGTATTCCCGAGATAAAAAAGAGCATGCTAACCACCTTAAATTTGTCTTGTAGACACTCAAGGATAATGCGTTGTATACGAAGTTTTTGAATTGTGAGTTTTGGCTCAAATCTGATACATTCCTAGGCCATATAGTTTCGGGCGATGGCATTCAAGTGGATACTCAGCAGATTGAAGCGGTTAAGAACTAGCCTAAACCAACCTCTCTGACCAACATAAGAATTTTTGGGGTTTGGCTGGCACTACTGCAATTTTGTTGATGGGTTCTCTACCATATCTACATCGCTGACTAGACAGATCCAGAAGAAAGTTAAGTTTCAATAGTCCAACGAGTGTGAGAGGAGTTTTCAAGAATTGAAAACGAGGTTGACTACTGCCCCAGTGTTGACCTTGCTTGAAGGAACTGATGGATTCGTTATTTATTGTGATTCCTCGAGAGTGGGATTGGGATGTGTATTAATGCAAAAAGGTAAAATCATTGCTTATGCTTCGAGGCAGCTCAAGGTTCATGAGAGGAATTATCCCACACTTTCTCAAGCTATGGTGCCACTACTTGTACGGAGTATATGTTGATTTATTTACACACCATAAGAGCCTACAGTATGTCTTCACCCAGAATGAGCTTAACTTAAGGTAGAGGACATAGCTTGAGTTGCTCAAGGACTATGCCATGAGCAACCTCTACCACTCAGGCAAAGCTAACGTGGTTGTTGAGGCTCTTAGCAGGTTGTCCAATGGGAGCACCGGCTATGTGGAGGAAGAGAGGAAAGAGTTGGCTAAGGAGGTTCATATATTGGCAAAGTTAGGATTCGACTAAATGAATGCGGTGAGGGTGGAGTCCTAGTGCACAATGGGTCTGCATCGTCTCTATTAGTGGAGGTGAAGGAAAAGCAAGGCCAAGACCCTACTTCTCTGCAATTAAAGGCAAATGTGCATAAATAGAAGGTGATGGCTTTCTCCAAAAGGGGAGATGGAATATTGAGATATCAAGGCAGATTGCTTATTCAATACATTGATGGTATTCGAGAGAGGATCATGGCAGAAGACCAAAACTCCAGATATTTAATTCGTCCAGGCTCAACAAAGATGTAGCACGACTTAAGAGAAGTCTACTAATGGAGTGGGATGAAAAGAGACATTGTCGAGTTCGTCTCTAAATGCCTGAACTGCTAACAAGTTAAGGTCGAGCATCAGAAGCCATATGGAGTTGCTCAGAACTTCGAGATCCTAGAGTGGAAGTGGGAGATGATTAATATGGACTTTTTCATAGGCATACCAAGGTCATGCAGACAACGTGACTTAATTTGGGTGATCGTTCATAGGATGACTAAATCAGCCCACTTCTTAACAGTAAAGACGACTGACACCACGGAGGATTATGCCCGACTGCACATAAGGGAAATAGTTAGACTTCATGGAGTCCCTTTGTCTATCATCTCAGACAGAGGAGCCTGACTCACTACCTAGTTTTGGATCTTTCTAGAAAGGCTTAGGTTCGAAGGTGAACCTTAGCATTGCTTTTCACCCTCAGCCTAATGGCTAGGCAGAGCGCACAATTCAAACTTTGGAGGATGTGTTTAGGGCCTGCGTCATTGACTTCAAAAGTAATCGGGATGACCATTTGCCTCGAATTGAGTTCAACTATAATAATAGTTTTCACGCGATAATTCAGATGGCCCCATATGAGGCACTCTATGAGAAGAGATATAGATCGCCAATCAAATGGTTTGACGTAGGTGAAGCAGAGTTGATTAGGTCAGACTTGGTTCACCAAGCCAGAGAGAAAGTGAAGATCATCAGAGAAAGACTGAAAATTGCACAGAGTCGATAGAAATCCTACACAGATGTTAGGAGGAGAGACTTGGAGTTTGAGATCAATGATTGGGTGTATTTAAGAGTGTCACCTATGAAAGGTGTGATGTGATTTGGAAAGAAAGGGAAACTAAGTTCGAGGTACATTAGACCTTATCAAATTTTAAAGAGAGTGGGCAATGTAGCTTATGAGTTGGAGTTACCACCAGAGTTAGTGGCCATCTATCCAGTCTTCCACATTTCTATACTTTAGAAGTGGTTGGGAGATCCCCAGCTAGTTATACCTGTTGAGAGTATTGGAGTGAAGGACAGCTTGAGCTATGAGGAGATTCCCATCCAAATCCTTGATCATCAGGTTCGCAAGTTAAGGACTAAAGAGATTGCATCATTCAAGGTGTTATGGAGAAATTAATTTGTAGAAGAAGCTACTTGGGAGGATGGAGAGGACATGAAGGCTAAATACCCACACGTATTCCTTCCCGCTGACAATGAGAGAGTTGATGGTAATGATTCCTTCCTATTCCCTTAATTCCCTTCTATTCTGAGTATAAGTTACGGTAGTATCCTAGAGTTCGAGTGGTGATTGAGTTGATTTGTTGACTATCTACTTGCTTAACTACTTGATTGGTTGATTGCATAAGTGAGTTGTGAAATGTTGATTGTTAGAGTCCATAATAAAATTCATGACTTGACTAGGTCCCTAGACTGCTCTTCATTCGAGGATTAATGATTCCAAGGGAAGACAATGTAACACCCCTAAATTCATTCCACGTAACCTGCTGCAAATTCCCAGAAAAAGCTTTGAAGACAATTGAGAATCACTAGAGGAAAACCACAAAGGCTACTTACGGCCCGTAGATGAGACACCGTAGGTTGCCCAAGTGACTTGGTAAATTTTCCTAAGTCGGAGGCCCAAGCACGAGACACCATACGGGCCGTATATTTTTTCCATGTCCCATATATCCTTGTTTGTAGATTGATTTCTCAAAAATCAACTTTTTAAGATCTTAAGTGATGAGTTGTCAGATGGCCCATAGACTGATTTATGGCTGGTATGATAGGTTTCGTAGGTTGAAGTCCCAGAAACCATGATTTCTGAAATTTGAGTGATGAGTTATCAGATGGCCCGTGAGATACTTTACGGCCCATAGGAGGAGATTTTGTAAGTCCCACGTTAATTTCTAGTAACTTAACCTTTGGACACCCTTACCTACGAGAGGTAACTTATGGGTTGTAAGTGGACCTATGGCCCATAAACGGGGTCTAATGGATCCACTCGGCAGTTTTTAAGAGGGGTATTCTTGTCTTTTCCTACCATTTTAAATTAAAAACCCACAATGTTTTGGACATATTTTAGGTCCTATATCATAACTCTAAGTGCATTATCTCTCAATACACTTAGGAATTCTTGAAAGCATCGAAGAAGAGAGAAAAACAAGGGTTTCAAGTTCAAGCATGAGAATCGTTAGAGGATTGATGCTCCTTCCAAATTCTAGGATTGTAAGGCTTTCTCAAACATAAGACTGAGTCCATCCACGCATCCCTTCATAGTCTTGAGTCGAGTCATGAATAAGAGTGAGTGTTGAAAATCCTATAATTCTAACTTTCGAGTTTTCTTGCATTTATTTTCAGTCCTCATAATTGTGTGTAAACAAATTGATGCATTGCACTGCCATTCATATGAAACTGAGATAATAGTAGTCCTATACTTGACAGCATGAACCCTGATTTCATTACTTGATGATGTTTTGTACACTGGCTGAATTGAAAATATGAGTCTACTGTCTAAGTTGAGTACCTAGAGCATGTTGATCATGAGGAGTATGTGCATATTCTTATTCTTCAATATGCATGAGATGATCACCTTATATGTCTGTATGAGCATGATTAGTATGAGAATGAATGGTCGTATGAGTCAAAGTCTTGCATGACTTAAGTTAGAATTTTGATTTTCATACATGAATGATGAATTCTAAATTGTTGAGCTGTTGAGAAATTGAGTTGAGTTGTTTTGAGATGAACCAACAAGATGAGTTTGAGTTGATTTGCATGAGCATGTTTTAGTCTTAGAAGGTGTATAGAGCACAGAGTTGGTTAAGAGGATAGTCATGCAGTTCACTTTGGCGGCTTATGTCCCAAATGATGGACATTCTCTTTGTATTTGAGATAGTAAGAAGAGTTAATCATCCTTTACCTTGGCAAGTGTAGGAGAGCGTGGCAACAACGCTGCTTTTATTGTGCATCGCCAAAATGTAAGGTGGTAGGAGTTATGTTGGTTAGAGGAACTTCCAAGCAACATTTGATTGAGCATATTATGTTTTTTTTAAATTGAGCTGCATGAAATAATTGATTCTCTTTCAATGAATGATTTAAACTCCAAACCTTTTATAATCATTGAGTTAAGTTATGAGCTGATGAGATGAGTCCCGAATCGAGTGGATTGATTTGAATCTGAGCCTTTCTTATTTTATTTGAGCTATTTTATATACTAGTATATTTCATGTACTAATGTCCATTTGGGCCTGCATCGTTGGTAGACAGGAATGGCCTTGTTGTACCTCACTCTCGTCTTCAATAGGGTCTACTGTTGCATTTTTAGGAGAGTATGGCAATATGAACTTAATGAGGTGTGGGGCTTTTGCATCTGACATTTGTTGGGCTTCTCTCTTCAAGAGCCTGCGCCCCGACCTTTTTGTGCAACAAACTCCTTCGGCCAAAGACGAGTGGTAGGTGGTCCTATAGAGCTTTCGAAAAAGGGTAACCTTGTGTGTAAGCACATCAATAAACTACAATGAATCGTCAGACAACCTATCTAAGATTAATGATGCAGATACATGTGATAGAGGACTTCAACAAGCGCACCGTTGAGATTTAGTTCCCTTGCTTCTAGAGTTGGTGAGCCCTCCTAGCTATACGGAGGATCCTTTTTATCTTTTATTGAGTATTTCTTTTACTGTCTTGGATTGAGGTAGCACAGGGCTTGTCTTAGCACGTTCTAGATGAGAGTAGAGGCTTCATAGACATTGAGTGGAGGATTTTTGACTGATATCTATTTTTCCAACCTTGTTCACTGGAAACATCATTATATGAGAGTTTTATTTATCTATTTGATGTTTTTCCTTGAATATTTCTTCCGTTGTCGAGTACAATATGATGATGAGGCTAGGTGGTTCTCATGGGGAATTAGAAATTGTTCTTCAAGTGCCAGCCACGCCAAGAGTACCCTCCCCGGGTGTGACTTGAAGGGTGAAGCAAAAGCAGCTACTATTAATTTAAATAGTGTTTTGAGGATTAATGGTTAAGTTTGTGTGCCTAAGGTAGGAGATTGGGTGAGATTAATATTGGAAGAGGCACATTATGCCAGATATATTATCCATCCTGGTGTGGCAAAGTTGTACCATGATTTGAAACAACATTATTGATGGTATAGGTTGAGGAGAGAGATTATGGAGTTTGTAGTGAGGTGCTTGAACTAGCAACAAGTCACATATGAGCACCAAAGGCCTGGAGGTTCAATGCAGAGGATACCCATTCCCAAGTGGAAGTGGGAATGCATTACTGTGGAGTTTGTTACTAGTTTGCCTATGGCTTTGGGCAAGTTTGACTCAGTTTGGGTGATTGTATCGCAATTGACTAAGTCTACTCACTTTCCACTGATGAAAACTACTTACAATGTGGAGCAGTTGCCTAGGTTGAATACCCAGGATATTGTTAGATTGCACGGGGTGTTGGTGTTTATAGTGTCTGATAGAGGGTCTTTGTTCACTTCACATTCTTGGAAGGCTCTACAGCACTATTTGGGTACTTGATCAGCTCTAAGTTCAGTTTTCCGCCCGCAGACTGATAAGCAGTTCGAGTGCACTATTTGGGTGTTAAAGGATATGCTTCGGGAATGTGTGATAGACTTTGGAGCACAATGGGATAAGCATTTACTTTTGGCAGAGTTTGCTTACAATAACAGTTATCATTCCAGCATTCAGATGGCACCGTTTGAGGCATTATATGACCGGAGATGTAGGTCACATATCAGCTGGCTTAATTCGGGTTTAGCTGATGTTTTGGGTGTTGACTTGCGCATAGGTACTATGAACCTGGTCTGGTTGATACAAAGTAGGTTGTTGACGGCCCAGAGCCACCAGAAAAGTTAAGCTGACAAGAACACTAGAACTCCAAAGTTCATGGTTGGAGATAATGTGTGGCTGAAGATATCACCATGAAGGGTGTGATGTAATTTAGAAAAAAAGAAAAGCTCGGTTGTGGGTTTATTGGACCGTTTGAGATCTTGAGTAGGGTAGATGAGGTTGCTTATGAGTTAGAATTGCTACCGAAACTATCAGCAGTTCATCCTTTATTTCATATCTCCATGCTTCGTTAGTACATTCCGAATGAGTCACATATGACTTCCCATGATTTTGTCGAGTTGGATTCAGACTTGTCATATGAAGAGAAGTCGGTAGATATTTTGGATAGGCAGGTTTGGAGGTTGACGACCAAGGACATACCTTTAGTGAAGGTTCCGTGGTGGCACCGTCCTGTTGATGACGCTACTTGGGAGTTGGAGTTAGACATGCTGGCCAGATATCTCATCCTTTTTTAGGCTTCAAGTACCTTTCCTTTCCTTGTGTTTGAAGACAAACATTATTCTTAGTGGTGAATGATGTAATGACCTTGCCTAGTGCTTAAGAGCTTATTTGTGAAAATTACTATTTTACCCTTTTGTAAGTTGCTTCAGACCTATTTTGAACTATCTGTATTGTTGGAACTGAGATGTCACAACCCGAGGTTAGGGCCTAGATGTGACACGGCGAATGGGAACCCGAGAGTCCCCAAACAAGCCTCAAGTATTTATATCCACACCATCAATTCAAGAATAACCTTCAAATAATAACAAAAAGTTCTAAGGGATGGAGAAATAAGGCACACGTTATGGGGCAATACGAGGCTAGGGACTTCCCACATTTCTACACCAAAACATACAGATAGTCAAATAGGAATTTCCCATAAATCACTCCAACAATACATAAGCAAGATACCAGTCATAATAAACAGATTTCATAAGAGTCTACATAATGTCCAACAAATGTCTCTAGTCAAACGTAATGGGGGCCGGGACAAGTTCTTGGCTCACCCTCAAATAAGGAAGAACGTCCTGAAATAACATAAAAGAAAGGTAGTTGGCTCGTCCTTGGAAGATGGGACTCACCATAGTATACTCCTGGATTGGACTATTCGTCAACCTGTTGGTAATCAAAGTGCTCGGCCCCTACATGGTAAAATCATGTAGGCATAGAGTATGTGTTAGTACGTTTGAATGTACTAAGTATGCGGGCATGCAATGCATATGACTTACCGAACCTGCATTTCAATGTTAGATGACAAGGGCACATAATATAGAAAGAATCATATATTCAATGGAAATATATACAAGATGCCATGAAATTTATGATGCATGAAATGCAACAATGCTCATATATATTAGGGATGAACTATAAACGACAAATCAAACTCATGTGAGCTATTACATAAATTAGACCGATTGGGACCTCTTACTGGTAGGGAGAAGATTACTTTAAAAAGGTAATCTACAGCACACCTTACAACCATGCTTTTCAGTGGATGGTCACCTTCCTTACGACCCGATTTTCAGAAGGATTTTTCATAATCATATCAAATCATAAACATAATAAACTAATAACCATTCCTTACGACCCGGCCTTTTCGGTAATAGCAAACGTTCCTATGTTGGCACATAGTTCAAGAAAAGTGAGAGGGCCCTTGGGGATAGCTCTGACGCCCCAATCCATCGATGCTAAGTCATCAACATCCCACATGAATACTTATACATATACGTGCTTTCAATAGATACAATGCTCAATTCAACCATTCAATGGACATTTAGCCTTAAATATCAAATCATCAATCACAATCATAATCATAATGCTCATGCAAGGAATAGCTCATCTAACTATACGGAATGGTGCAAGCACCCAAAATGCTCATAGACCCATAATCAAAGAAATGTATGTGATCACATTCTTGTCATAACCAATGCCTTACAAAAATCATATCATAATCGTTTCATAAAACATATTTGGGCTTAACCCACTTCATAATCCATATAAACCAATGTGCATGGATGCAAACGCAATGCATGATATGAGGTTGGCACAGGTAACATAGATTCAAGTAAAAATATCAATACCATAATGTTAAATTAAGTAAATCCATAATTAAATCAACATCTAAAACATAGTATAAATCACCCATGCATAAATCAACTTTAAAAAGGGGACATGCATGGTCATAATTTCATAACTCAATGTAAATCATCATAATAGTGATCAAAGTGAATGGAAAGCATAGGTAGAAAACATCCCATACATCAATTTAATTTAACAAAATCGAATAATGGAATCTCATATTTAAACTAAACTAAATTCATGAAATAGATTGAAAGATCTTTGGGTCTTCTTGGTTGAAAGGGACCAAAAATCAATCCCACATACCTTGATTGGGGAGCTGAATTTGAGGGAAGAACATAGCTTGAATTAGACTTCAATTGAACCCTCGCTTTGATCCTTGAGAGGACAGAGTAGTGAGGAATAGGAGGTGATCTTATGAGGGGTAGAAGGTTTTAAGAGAATGAATTACGAGGGGAGGGATATCAGCTGAATTAGGGGTTTAGGATAGGTAAAAGGTCATAATTCATAATTAAAATAAATCTAAATTACATAAATGCCATTAATGAAATGGGCAGAATTGGATCCGTCAGGTCCACAGTCCACTACACGGTCCGTGAGACGTCACATGGATCGTGAACAGTGGTCGTGAACCATTACTTCAAATTTCGCAGAGGGAATTCACACGGAGCTAAGGGGTAGCACACGGACGACTACATGGTCCGTGTGAGTCCACATGGGCCGTGACATCGACCGTGTGATGGTGCGTGAAATAATTTTTGCACAACAAAGTTACGAGACAGTACTTCCATATTCAGAATAATTTTACGTAGTGAGTTACACGGAGGGCCACACGGTCCGTGACACATTACATAGACCATGTGAGTGGCCATGTGCCTTCACTTGGTCAAAATTCCTTCTGTCTCAAAGTTTCCCTTATCGTGAACTGGACCAAGTTTCCCTTCACGCGAGGCCACACGGTCCGTGTGGGCCTTCCATGGAGTGATTCCTGGCAGTTCACTCAGGACAATTCCAAGAGATTTGGAAACTCAACTCGAAAAACATCTGGGTCCTTACATGAGATCTTGTGTTTTAAAAGTAGAAAGTGTGAGTTTTGGCATTTTCGAAAGCTTAAGTTGTTGAAAAAGTGAGATTTTTTACCATTTAAAATTTTGGGTGTTGGAATGGAAATCCATCAATTTCACTAGCTCTAAAATGTCAAATTTGTTCTAAGAGAAGTGATAGAACTGAATTTGGAGCTGAAATAGAGATTGTACATCCAAATTTGTATTTTTAGTTGAATTTAGACCTAAGTTTGACTTTGGTCAACACTTAGAGTTTGAAAGTTCTAATTGAAATTCGAACGGTTCCAGTGGTTTTAGATGGTGAAACTAACACCAGAAATGGTCTCGTTGTAACTTTTAGAGTTTACGAGGGCGGTTTGGATATTTTGAGTTTTAACTAGTTTTAACGAGCTTTATCGGGGACTGGGTACCGGAGACCTCATAATCAAATTCTAATAATTTCTTTGAGTTCGGAGTGCTCGTTTTGGTAGGAGTAGTTGTCTGGATTGTGCATATGGAGTTTTGAGTGGACCCCGAGGGTCCGTTCCGAGAATTTGCAAAAGCTGATTTTGAGAAATCTGGTGCAGGTCACTTTGTACCGTGTTCGTGGAAGGTTAAATACTTTGACCTCTGCATTCATAGAAGTAGGGCATGCGTTCATAGAGTGTTGACTATGTTGACCTCCACGTTGCGGAGTAGTAATTTATCTTATCAGTTATAAAATCATGAAATCATAATTTTCATCCATTTTTGAAATCCTTGAGCTCCTTTGGGTGATTTTTGAGAGAGATTTTCATGGGAAACGTTTTTGTAAGTGTTTCTAACCTCAAAATTAATAATTTCCATTACTTTTCTCATAATTTTGTCTTGAATTTCATGATTTTAAATGTGTAAAATTGGTTTTTTCTTGTCTATATTTTGAAAACTTTGAATGTTGATTACTCATTCAATTTGAGCTCAATTTCAGTGAGATTTTTACCCACAAACTCTTTTTTACATGTAGAATCATAATTTCTAATTTATTTTCAGATTCGTAAACCTCAAGTTTAGCCCTAATTTTGATTATTTTACACCTTGATCCAATTCATGCCAATATGGTTAGCAAAATTCATCTCTTGATGCGTATTATTTATTCTTTATAGTGGTTGGTTGATTCGAACTTACTTTTTAGGCTTGGGGTATTCGAAAGCCTAGTTCGAGTGTGGTTACGGCATCGAGGTAGGTTTGACTAATCTTTTGAGACTAGATTTGAGTTATTGAATATTTTTATGTGATAATTGTAACATTTGAATTATTTCATGAGTAAATTGATTGATTTGATGGCATTTTCGCGAAAATGTTATATTGGTTGATTGGAATTGGCCTAAATAGTGAATTTGATGGCAAATTGAGATGTATCCTTGATATTCTAGACACTTTTGGATGTTGTTGTGATAATATGGGACTTGTGATATTATTTGAAAAACTGCGGTAATTTAAGGTACTTTCGGGGACTTATATGCATGTTTTGGGACTTGCAAAGTCCGATATTATCAGTATTTTTGTCTATTGGTGACAGTGTGGATCTGAGACATGGTGATGACCTATGGTACCAGTTGTGACACTTGACATTCATTTTCTAATTCTATTATTATGTTTTATTGGTTATCTTATTATATTGTTATCATTTACATTGATTTGTCTAATTGACATGCATTCAACCCCATGTTGCATCTGTAACACCCCTTGACCATGCAAAGGGGGCAAAGTTGAGATATTGTACCACTTTTTGTAAAGTCCCTTGACCACGCGGAGGTGGCAAGGGTGAGATTTTACCGCTTATTAAAACCCCTTGACCACGTTGAGGTTGCAAGGTTGAGATATTATGACACCCCTTGACCATGCAGAGGAGAAAGTTTGAGAGATTTCTGTATATAGACTTTGAGACCCCCATAGGCTCTACCTGGTAGGTTTAACTCAGTATATGTGTACACCGGCTATGCAACAGTTTTAATTCCACCCCATGCATTGCATTCATCCATTTCATTTGGACTGTATCATTGTTTACACTTGTTATCCTTATATGTTCTTATACTTATATATATTATGTGTACTATATTCATTGCAGGTGAAAGAGTTCCTCGTTATTACATGATTTTTTATTTCTCCTACCCGGTCAGTTGAACCTACTAGGTACATTTCGATGTACTCACCTACCAAGTGACTCAGAATGTCCTTATGGTGTATTTCTTGAATATCTTAAAATTCATATATTTTTTCACAAATTCGAGTTTGTATTCTTTTTCAGGAAGCAAAATTATGTGGGAAATAGGTCTCCTTCGATTTTTAGATCAGCCGTGTCCAAAAATAATTTTTCACATGATATTGTGCTTTGCAAAAGGTGTGTGTGAGCAATTCGCATCGCCCACTTATTCCCAATAGTACAAAAAAAGACTAATCTCATTCCTAGGCCAAAACAGGGGAAGAATTTAACTTCACATAAAATTATACAGTGCGAGACCTAAGGCGCTTGCGCCTCTGT
The DNA here is from genome assembly GCA_029948455.1 of Solanum rostratum. Lineage (NCBI taxonomy): Eukaryota > Viridiplantae > Streptophyta > Magnoliopsida > Solanales > Solanaceae > Solanum > Solanum rostratum. Next base: position 22,902,070 of record CM057048.1, read on the forward strand.
TCCGTATGTTTGTAAATATTTTCGGACTTTTTCTTAATTAAGTGAGGACAATTGGGACATATCCCAACGCCCTTATATACGTAAATCCTTGAAAATTCTCCTATTTTTTTCCCTAGATCTCTCTCAAACACTCAAATTCCTCCCAAAACCTCTCTAAAATTCCTCCATCAAGCTCCTCCAAATTTCTAGGGTTTCAAGCTCACCCATTGAAGACCAAACTTCAAGGTGATTCCCACAAGGTTCTTCAAGTCTTCTTTTTCAAGTTTCAAGGTCTTAAGATATGTGGGTCTTTCATCCATGGGTTCTTTGACCCATGGAGTCCCAAAATCTGTTTTACTAAATCTTTCAAGTTTCAATGATAATTTCTTAAGAGTACTTTCTATTACTCCTATTAAGCATGATTTATGTTAAGAGTGATTATCTATTGAGTTGAATTGCATGATTTCCTTTCGAAGATTTTCTATTATGACCTATTTTAACATATTCAAAGATATGAATGATATGATACCATGAGATACTATAAAGTTGATGATTTTATAAGATGAATTTCATGTTCCCATGTCTAAATAAGAAAGGTGATATGTATGATTATGGTGGGTGATTTAAATGGATGATTTATACTTCTTTTATGCATGGTCCTCTTGCGTTACACGAATTAAAATCTGCATGCATTGAACCCACCCAATTTTCATATCTAGTTTTCCAATGAAGTATGATTTCTAATGATGATGGTTCAATTACAAGTTTATGAAAGTTATGAAGTTATGAATCCCTCTTATGAATGTTAAAGACGATGATATGGAAAATTCTCACCAAAAGGATAGATCCCCTTGTGATAAGGGCAATTCTCACATGATGGATCTTATGTTTTGATGATCTACTCTTTTATGATGATGTTATGTTTAAAAGCTTAAGAATGACTATGATTACGCATGTGCTTTCAAATGCATTCCATGGGAATGACTTAGCACCGAGTAAGGGAATCCTAGAAGAAACCTCATTTCTCATTAGTTATGTGCCACCATAGGAGCCCTTTTAGGCTAGGCTAGCGGAGCTACATAGGCCATATTATTCACTAAAGATGCATGTGTGATTTGATGGAGTTCTACTTGGCAAGTACCCTATTCCAATGTAGGGGGTTATGTTGGATTCCATGTAGTCGCTCTCATGGGCTTATATGTCGGTTATGGTCTCCTCCCACATATGTATGATATGTCATGAAGTTATGTTTTATCTTTCAAGCATGTTTTCATCAAAGCATTATTCATGTATGTCATATTGATCTTGTTTTTATTCTATATATTTATGTATCTTGTCTATGAAGCTTATGATCTACCGTTGCATTGCATCCCACATAACAGTACATTTAAAGTACTTATGCATAATTTTTGCCTACATAATCTAACCATGTAGGGATCGGAGCACTTCCTCTTCCACCTCATTGTGGCTAGTTTGGTTTGAGAAGATCTTAGCTTATGCTGAGTCCTCTAGTTCGAGGGCTACATCTATTTTCTTTCTTGCTTATGTTGAGACGCTATTACTTTACTTCTTATTTTGAGGGTTAGCCCGAGACATATCTTGGGCCCCGTCCGACTCATGTTTAGAGGTGTTGTTGGATACATATATTATGTACATACTATGTTATGCTTACTTTTATGGAGACTTATCCTTTAGCCCTTATCCCTTATATGATGTTCATTGATGATGTTGATGTTGATGGAAAGCGATGACCTTCCCAAGTCCCTACTCCTTATAGCTTGAGTCCTATTAACCTTCCCCTTAGTCTTTGTTGATGATGTGATGATGGAAACTCCTTTCCCCCATATATCCCCATAGCATTAGTGTAAAGCACCGATTATCCTTAGATTAAATTGTTTGAATGCTCATTTTATATTTTGCAACCAAGGATAAGCTTAAGTTATGCTATGAGGCTTGTTTGGGTACCCTTGGATCCATTCACCATGTCGCGCCTAGGCGCTAGGCTTGGGTCGTGACAAGCTTGGTATTAGAGAACTAGGTTTGTAAATGGTCCTCAAAAATCTAACACACCACGTTGAGTAGAGTCTTGTTCATAGTTGTGAAGCGTGCCATAACTATGAATAGGAGGCTATGAGGCATTTTAGGAAATAATGCTCTTCTTTATGATTCATGTCGTGCCATTAGAAGTATCTAAGGTTATTCCTATAACTAATGATTCCCTCTTTGCCGTTTCAAGATAATGTTGCCTAGAAGAGCACCTTTTTCAAAGTATGTGGCCGATGATCAAGCCCCTCTTGTGCAACAAGAGGGACGGAGCTAAGAGAGGCAAAGATGACGGACTTTATGAACCTTAAACAAGGTTCCATATATTCAACAACCTCTAAAATTATGTTTCTCACTTGGTTGCCGATCCTAGGGCAAGGATGCAAAAGTTTGTGTCGTGAGTATCCAACTTGATCAATGAATAATGCCACACTGCCATGTTCATAGGAGATATGGACTTGTCTCGGCTCATGACTTGTGACGAGCAACTTGAAGGAGAAAATCTTAGAAAAAGGAGGAGTTGAGAGCCCAAGAGAGTTTGTTATGATGGTGGATTTCAAGGTACAAAAGGTGGTCATTTCTAGCAAGGACACAAATTCCAAGGTCAAGGGTCCTCCAATGCTCAAGATCAAAGATTTGCTAATGATAGGATGCCTAACCCTAGAGCTCAAGGTGGTAATAGTGGTCAAATTATTCCTAGGTGTGGAAGGTTTGGTAAAAATCATGGTGGTCGGTGCTACAGAGATGCGGGTGCTTTCTTCGGGTGTGGCAAAATGAGCCACAAAATTGCAGATTGTCCAAACAAGGGTAGAGATGGTCGTCCTCAAGGACAAAGTGCTCATGGTGACCAAAGGGCATAAGGTGGTCACCAAGGGGGTGCTCCATGTCACAATCACTTTTACGTTCTTCAAGGGAAACAAGGGGTGTATGAGATGCCCGACATTGTTACTGATATGTTAAAGATCTATAATTTTGATGTTTATGCTTTATTGGATCCAGGTGCCACTCTTTCTTTCATTACTCTTTTTGTTGCTAATAGATTTCATGTGTGTCCCGAATTGTTATGTGAACCCTTTGAAGTGTCTACCCCCATTGGTGAGTCTATTGTTACTAGAAGAGTCTATAGAGGTTATCCCGTGTCCATATTGCATAAAGTCTTGCCTTGTGATTTTGTTGAACTAGACATGGTAGATTTTGAAATTATCCTTGGGATGGATTGGCTACATGCATATCATGCCTATATTGATTGTGGGACCCATAGAGTTAAGTTCAAATTTCCTAATGAGCCCGTTCTTGAGTGGGTAGGTCATGATTCAGTGGTTAAGGGTAGGTCCATCTCTTGTCTTAAGGCTCGGGAGTTGATTTCTAAAGGTTGCATATACCATCTTGTAAGAGTTAGGAATGTGGAGTTTAATGTCCCTTCTATTGAGTTGGTTCTGGTGGTCAGTGAGTTTCTTGATGTTTTTCTCAATGATATTCCTAGTGTCCCTCCCGAAAGGGAGATAGATTTTGGCATAGACCTCCTCCCTGATAGTCAACCTATTTTTATTCCCCCTTACCACATGGCCCTGACGGAGTTGAAGAAGTTGAAGGATTAATTGAAAGACCTATTGGAGAAGGGTTTTATTAAGCCTACCTAGTCACCTTGGGGCACGCCGGTGTTGTTTGTAAGGAAGAAAGATGGTACACTTGGAATGTGCATCGACTATCGGCAACTCAATAAGGTCATCGAGAAGAACAAGTATATGTTACCTCGGATAGATTACTTGTTTGATCAACTACAAGGGGCTAGTCACTTCTCAAAGATTGACCTTTGGTCCGAGTATCATCAATTAAGGGTAAGGGAGTGTGACATTCCCAAAATGACCTTCCCAACAAGATGTGGATATTTTGAGTTTGTGGTGATATCCTTCAGCCTAACTAATGCTCTAGCAATATTCATGGATCTCATGCATAGGGTCTTTAAACCCTACCTCAATATGTTCTTGGTGGTATTCATTGATGATATTTTGATTTATTCTAGGAGAGAAGAAGAACATGTGGAACATTTGAGGGTAGTGTTACATACATTGAGGGAAGAAAGATTGTTCGTCAAGTTCGACAAATGTGAATTTTGGTTGAAAGAAGTTGGATTCTTAGGTCATGTGGTGCTGGGTGAAGGGATTAAGGTCGATCTAAAAACGATTGAGGTGGTAAAAAATTGGCCTAGGCCCTTGACTCCAATGGATATTAGGGGTTTCCTGGGCTTAGAGGGCACTACCGGAAGTTTGTTAATGGTTTCTCTTCAATTTCTTCCCCTTTGATAAAGTTGACACAAAAGAAGGCCAGATTTGTTTGGACCGATGAATGTGAAAGGGACTTTCAAACTTTGAAAGATAACCTTACAACCGCTCCTATTTTGGCTCTACCGAAAGGGTTTGAAGGGTTTGTGGTTTATTGTGATGCTTCTAGAGTTTATTCAGGGTGTGTATTGATGCAAAGTAGCAAATTCATTGCCTATGCTTCTAGGAAGCTAAAGGTGCATGAGAAAAATCCCACCAACTATAAGAGTCTCCAATACGTGTTCACCCAAAGAGATCTTAATTTAAGCAAAGGATATGGTTAGAACTCTTTAAAGATTATGACATGAGCATGCATTATCAGCCGAGTAAGGCTAATGTTGTGGTCGATGCTCTAAGTAGGGTGTCCATAGAGAGTATAGCTCATATTGATGATGGCGAGAAGGAATTGGCAAGAGAATTTCACTGGTTGGCTAGATTGGGAGTTAAGTTGGATGAGGCCGAAAATGGAGGTATGGTGATTGTAGATAGTTCTAAGTCTTCCTTGGTTGAAAGGTCAAATCCAAACAAGACCTTGACACTACTTTGGTGGAATTGAAGTCATTACTGAAGGATGGTAAGGTGGAGGTTTTCTCCCAAGGGGGATATAGTGTCATTAGGTACCAAGGTAGGTTATATGTGCCCGATGTTTATAGGTTGAGAGACTTAATCTTGAATGAGGCTCATAACTTATCTTATTCCATTCACCCTAGTTCTACAAAGATGTATAGGGGTTTGAGTGAAGTGTATTGGTGGGGTGGTATGAAAAGATATATTACCAAGTTTGTAGCCGGTTTCCATAGTTTCCAACAAGTCAAAGCCAAACATCAAAGGCCAGGTGGCCAAGCGCAAGATATAAATATTCCTACTTGGAAGTGGGAAGAAATAAACATGGATTTTGTTATTGGTTTACCAAAGACTAGAAATCACTTTGATTATATTTGCATTATCATTGATAGAATGACAACGTCAGCTCACTTTCTACCAGTTAAAATGACATATGGTGCCGAAGATTATGCCAAGTTGAACATTCATGAGTAGCTTATATTGCAGGGAGTCCCATTGGCTATTATTGTGGATCGAGGTTCTCAATTCACCTCACACTTTTGGAGATCCTTCCAAATAGGTTTAGGTACTAAAGTTAAGCTTAGCATGGCCTTTCACCCATAAATGGATGGTCAAGCCCAAAGAACCATTCAAACCCTTGAGGATATTCTTAGGGCTTGTGTATTGGATTTTAAAGGTAATTGGGATGAGAATCTTCCACTTATAGAGTCCACTTACAACAATAGCTATCACTCTAGCATCGGAATGGCTCCTTTTGGAGCTCTATATGGTAGACATTCTAGATCGCCATTTGGGTGGTTTGAAGTGGGGGAGATGGCTCTATTAGGTACGGATTTGGTTATGAAAGCTTTGGAGAAGGTGAGGATGATAAGAGAAAGATTGAAGATAGCTCAAAGTTAGCAAAAGTCTTATCTCGACACTAGAAGAAGAGAGCTTGAATTTAAGGTTGATGATTGGGTGTACTTGAAGATTTCGCCAATGAAGGGTGTAGTCCTTTTTGGCAAGAAAGGGAAGTTAAGCCCCAAATATGTAGGGCCTTACTATATCTTGAGACGTGTTGATAAAGTTGCATACGACTTGAATTTAAGGTTGATGATTGGGTGTACTTGAAGGTTTCACCAATGAAGGGTTTAGTCCATTTTGGCAAGAAAGGGAAGTTAAGCCCTAGGTATGTAGGGACTTACTGGAGCTTGAGACGTGTTGATAAAGTTTCATATGAATTAGAGTTGTCCATGGATATGAGCATGATTCATCCGGTCTTGCATGTCTCCATGTTGAGGAAGTGTGTTGAGATCCACCCTTATTCCATTGTTCCCCTGGAGGTGGTGAATGTTGAAGAGAATTTGACTTATGAGGAAGTTTCGGTGGAAATCTTGGAGAGGCAAGTGAAGAGGTTGAGAAACAAAGATATAGAATTTGTCAAAGTCTTTTGAGGAACCAACAAGTGGAGAGTGCTACTTGGAAAGCCGAAGTCGATATGAAGAAGCAATACCCCTATCTCTTTCATTCTAATAAAGCTTGAGGTACTATGATTTTTCCTACTTGAGACCCTCCCCATCCCTACATGTCATTTTCATGTCATCTATGCATGCTTATATGATTTTGAGATTGCATTGTATATGTTACTTAAAGCATTGTTTGAAAATTTTCATGTTGTACATGTTGCATTTTTGCATATGATGCATGTATTCCATTCCTTAGAGCTTACGGTTAGTACATTCGCGGACAGATGTTCCCAAGGGGGAGATATTGTAAGGCCCCATATGTTGTAAGGTATGAAAGTGCTTAAGAAATGAATTCTAAAATTTTCTAAGTGTGAGTGGCGTCTACGTATGTGTCTACGGGCCGTATATTGTTCCACGGGCCATAGGTTATGCTCGTGGAATGGAGAGTAGACTTGGTGGAAATAATGGTTTTTTGAAGTTGGGTTACGAGTTACAATACGAGTCATGGTTGGGTTGACGAGTCGTCTATGGTGTCATGGATTGAGATTCAGAGAAGGTTTCTGAGGGTCCAAAATATTACCAGACAAGACCCCCTTCTCATGACCCATGGAATGGACCACGACCCATAATCGGGGTCACGTGGTCCTGTCTGACAGAATTTTATAAGGGAAAAATTCAACCTTTCCTAATATTATATGTCTATACCACGTCATATTAACCCCCAAATGACCCCTTTTCAGCCTTATACAACCCTACACCATTCCATTCCAACTCATTCTCAATTATCCTAAGTCTAAATTCCTCCAAAATACTCCCAAGTTTTTCGAGGCTTTCAAGAAAAGAGGCCAAGCTAAGGTTTTGGATTTCTCCACTTCCAAAGTTAAATTTCCTCCATTAAATCACATCAAGGTATGTGAGTTTTGATTTAGAGGAACCCTTCTTCCACCAAGCTCAACCATTCCTCCTCCTCATCTATTTTCTAGTCATGGAAATTTATGAAAGTTTATGAACTCTTTTATATGATGACACTATAAAGTGATTTACGATATTCGACCTTTGTACATTATATTGCATTGAAATGCCATGTGAAATGTATAGATTTTTTATGAGGGTTAAGGAATCCCTAACTAAGTGTTACGAGACGTGAGAATATTGTGAAAGTTATGAAGCCCTATCTTTGATATTATGAAGTTTTGATTTTGATGAGCTACTCTACGAAAATATTATGATATTATGATAATATGATTATAAGTATGATTTGAGTATTCCTTGGGATTGTGACCTAGCACCAAGAGGACCTTAGTAGATAACAATTATCCCATAACTATGTTGTTACCATAGGTTTGTGAATTAGCTAATGGATCCATATAGCTTGTGTTGCATGATTGACCAAAAAGGGTGTTGTTCCCATACGACATATGTTACTTAAATACCAAAAAGGGTGGTGTTTCCCTAAGGTTCTTATCATATGTTAATCGAAAAGGGTGATGTTCTTATAAGGTGTTTATGAAGCACTATTCGAAATGGGGGAGTTCCCATATGGTGAGTGTTTGGTTTACCTTGGCAAAGTAGACCACTCTTAGTCTGGTATGGAGTGAACATGGGGATTCCAAGTAATAGCTTGTTTGGTCTTACGTGTCGATTATAGTCTCTTCCCACCTATATATGATATGTTATGTGAATTGATGATTCCTCATGCATATTTTGACTAAGGCATTGAGCATTCATGACATATTGAGCTTCTATCTGTTGCTTACGATTATGCATATTGTTTAATTATGGCTTATGCTCTTTGTTGCATTTCACCCTGTATACTTAGTACATTCCAAGTACTAACGCTTACTTTTTGCCTACATGATCGAACCATGTAGAGACCGGAGCTCTTACTCATCCTCCTCCTCCACGTCGCTAAGTGGTTCGGTTGAAGATTTGCTATTGGTGAGTCCTCTACCTTCGAGGACAATATCCACTTACTTTCATGCTTATTTAAGACTTGGCCATTTATGAACATTTATCTTTTGAGGGTGAGCCTGGAGATGTCTTAGCCCTCATTCCCCTCTTTGTTAGAGGTGTTATTGGATACAGATTTGTATGTTGTGAGCTCGACTCTTATATGTTTATGTATTATGGAAGACTCTCTTAGTCTCGTATCCCCTCCTATGAGTTGATGCTTGTTGTATTGTTGAGATGGAAGTCCTAAGTCCCTATTGCCCCCATAGCATGAGTCATAGTTACCCGCCCCTTAGACATTATTTATCATGTGTTCATACTAATTCTCTTCCCTATAACATCCTCATAGCTTGAGTCCAAAGCCCCGATTCTCCTAGAATTATGTGTTTACAGATTATTTATGCTTCTGCGAAACCAAGGATGTGTCATGTATTCTTAAGAGGATTGTTTGGGGTCCCTTTGGGTTCTCCATTCGTCATGTTATGCCTAGGCCTTAGTTTTGGGTCATGACACAAGGCACCCCACACATTTAAATATTTCAAATATGATCTATAACCTTTCCAAAGGAGTTTTAACAGTTCTTTTGTGAGGAATCCTACTTTGTAAATGACATGCAGATAATATAGTTTCACCCACAAATTATCAGGAGCATTAGAACTAATTAACATATAATTCATCATTTCTTTCAAGGTCCTATGTTTTTCTTTCTGCTGCTCTATTAGACTCAGGTGAATAAGGCGGGGTTATTTCATGAATGATTCCTTGGCGGGGTTATTTCATGAATGATTCCTTCTTTTTCACAAAAAGCATTAAGAGATATATATTCTCCACGTGTCTCAGATCTTATTCTCTTGATTTTTCTACCAAGTTGATTTTCAACCTCAGATTTTTAAGAAATATAAGCATCAAAAGCATCATCTTTATTTCTAAGTAAATACAATTTAGTAAATCTAGAAAAGTTATCAATAAAAGTCACATAATATCCTTTACCAGCTCTAGTCATAATCTGTTTCAAATCACCCAAATCAGTATAAATCAAAGATAATAATCCAGTTTCTCTATTTACTGAAAAACATGGCTTTTTAGTATTTTAGCTTCGGCACATATTTAACATTTATCCAAATTATTTGAACCTAAACCAGATATTAAACCAATAGACTGCATTTTCTTTAAATATGAGACATTAACATATCCTAATCTAGCATGCCATAAAGAAATGAGCCCAGTCATATAAGCAGAAGCATATGCATTTTTACTGAAATCATCACAAATATTAAGCACAAATAAGTCATGATTACAATGTTCGTTGCCCACAGAAATATTTTTTTTGGTTAAAATAACCTCATCATTTTTTAAAGATATTTTCACTCCACTTTTTCCTAGTAATCTCACAAAAATCAAGTAATTCGAATATTAGGAACATGCAATACATTACTCAATGCCAAAGTTTTACTAGATGTGAGTTTGAGAAGAATTTTTTCTTTTTCAAGAACTTCAGTTGTCCTTGAGTCACTAAAATAAATAATTTCTTCTCCTTTCAAACTTGGATGTATGACACAAAATCATTTCTATTTACGGAAATGTATATCATAGCACCAAAGTCTATCACCCAATTTCTACATTGGCCTCAATATTTATTTTTGAAATGACTGCAATAATTATATAATTCGTTTCAGCCGAATTTATTTTTTGCTTAACGAGATTGTCATTTCTTTCCAATACTCTTTTGAATTGAGGAGTATTTTTAATAAAGGATTTATTATTAGCAGTGGACTTGTAACCATGTGTATTTACATACTTGTAATTTTCAATACCATAAACCTCCGAAATAATGACGGAACCAGGAACAGTCAGGGTAGCATCAATATCAATATTATCAACAGGTTTAGAACATATATGTTCTGATATAGTTTCTTAGATTTTTGGTAAACTGTGAATAATATAACTTTATATTTAACAAACTATAAAATGTTGAAAATTAAATAGATATTACTGCAACAATATTTTAAGTAGTTCAAAAGTAATACGTGAGTCGTGCTGGACACTGTCCTAAGAAACTATTTCAATTGTGTGAATATTTTCCTAGGATTAAATAAGTCTCTTTGTTAAATATAGAATACAGGAATCAACAAATAATTAACATTGACAAAATAATTTAGAAAATAAAAATAGTTTACAAAAACACTAAACAAAATATGAAAATGAGAATGGAAGAGGAGCACAAAGTTTTTGCTTTCTACTCCATATTTCAAGGGACAAAATGGCCTCTTTTATAGGCCAAAGAACAGTCTAACCATATGACATATGGGTGGACACTTGGCTTCATACAAGAAGCCATTACATGACTAGTGTTCATCCTTGCGAAGTGGCAAAGTAAATTTCTAAGAAATTATATGAAATTACCAAATTTACCATACCTTTAAGTATACCAAAAATATGACTCCTCAAAATTATATCTTAAATAATTTTCAAATAAACTATTTGAAAATATGTTCAAATATATTTCAAAACAATTCTTTTGAAATAAATTAAATTACTTACAATTTATACAAGAGTTGACACAATATAATTACATAAATAATTCTTAATAGATGTTTAACTAATATCATACTTATCATTCCCCTTTAAATTGAATCAGCTATAAGGTTCAACTGGTTGCGCAAATCAGAAAAATGATCCTTCAAGAGAGGCTTGGTAAGAATATCTACAAGTTGGTCATGAGAAAAAAAAATTGAACCCATTCTTTATTTAACAAAATTTTGAATAAAATGAAAGTTGATATCCATATGTTTGGTGTGAGAGTGAAATACCAGGATAGCAGTAAGATATGTCACACTTAATTATCACGTCACAAGAATGGCCATAAAATAAGAAAAAAAGACCAACTTCAATTAATAATAGATAAATCCATAAAAGTTCACTAGTGGCAGTAGCAAGAGAGCGATATCGACCTCAATAGTGGAGACTGAAGAGCGAGACAGATCGTTGTTTACAAAAAAAACTAAGAAAGCAAGAGCTTGAAGAAATGACAGCCACCCTAGCTAGTCGTTATACAGAGATAGTTACATTAAAGGCTTAGATGTTTCAAGTGAAATCTAAGGGACCTAGTTCAAAAGAAATTTCTAAGTTAAGTGAACAAAATGCAAGTCATCTAAAAGAAGTGAAAAACCTTACTTAATAATTGTTCAGGCTCATGGTGAATCAACTGCCCGCATGACTTTGCTACTTCAGTTCCTTGCTTCAAGCCTCCTTCCTCTACCCCCTAATTATCTAGATTATCTAACCTCCTTTTGTCTTCTGTTGGCAATCTTAAATGGTTTTGTTTATAATCTTTGTGTAAGTATGACACGCCCCGGGAGGATACCCAAGACATGGCGGACACCTAGAGAGTATTGCTAGTCCCCAAGTGAACCACTTGGCCTCATCACATTCATTCAATCAAATAAACTGTACTAATCAACAGAAGACAGAAGAATAGTAAATGGGCACATCTCATCTAGTTCTCAAAATAATATATATAATAATAAAAGGGTTAGTAGAAAGATCTAGCTCATAATCTTAACATTCAACGTTCGACTCTCATCTATGAAGTCTCTATCACTATCAAGTGGTGCCAATGACAAGCCCATGGCTACCTCAATCAAAATGAAGCTAGTCTAGTCTAACTTTTAAGCAAGATGAAATAAAGGTAGTGAATCCTCCGGAGTAGAGGAGGCTCACCAATCAGCTAAGCATCTCGGATCCTCAACGGTGCACCTATTGATGATGTCTAATCCATGTATTTGCATCATAAAACGATGCAGTGCCAGTAGTATCAATACGTGGAATGTACGGTATGTAAAATAGCTGAATGAAACAGAAACAAGTAGAGTAATATGGAACAATCATCGACTCAGAACAATCATAAAATCAAAAGTCAATTGTTTATCTAAAGCAAGAATAAAGAGTAGACAAGTGACCCATCAACCAATCAACCTCATCAATCAAATCAGACTCACCTCAAAAGGACTCATCTCATCTCATCTTGACTTAGAGTACTTAAGGTAGGAACTTTCTAGGAGTTTCTCTTATCTGACAACAATCACTTATGAGCCAGTTATTGTACAACAAGTCGCGGTTGTAGCCATAGTCATTCCATACTTGCCAAGTAGAGAACGAAACGAATCCACTAGGGAAACTGCAATCAACAAGTCCTCTATTGCTTCAGGGATCTCTTAAGAGGGAACCACAATGTAATGTAATAGTTCTAATTCTCACCTACGCTTGGCCATGTAGTTTGACGAGTACGAGTGGACTAACTCTTACTCTTTCGGTGCTCGATACTCCTCCCATGACTCAATGCTCATAAGACAATCAATCCAATCAAACTAACCAAACCATGGGCACTTTAACCCTCTCATCGATTAGTCTCACAGGGACTTTAACACTCTCATCTATCAGTTCTCATAAGGACTTTAACCCTCTCATCGGTCAGTCTCATAAAGACTTTAACCCTCTCATCTATCAGTTCTCACAGGGACTGTCATTGGAGTTCATTTATGGAGACTCATAGGATTATCAAGTTCTATCAACTCATCATCGTTCTCTCACCACAATCACAATCACAATCACAATCGACATTCTCACATCAAGGCTCTAGACTCAATCCCTAGGTTCATTCATGCATGCTTTTCAAAAATAGTCATGTAAGGTTACACAATATCTCATGAGAAATATTCAATTCAAGAAAACAAGTTTATGATGATCATAAACATAGGAAAATACATGTAATTAATACAATTTTCAAGAAAAACCATCAAGAATCATATGTGTAGACTCTTTAGACTTTCAGCTCTTCTATGACCATATATGGGACACATAAGAGAACAGTTTGATGCTTTTAGTTTAGCCTTACATACCTGGGATGAAGTTATCAATAATCACCTTCAAGAATTCTCCCTTGAATTCTTCAATCTTGCGTTCTTCTCCTCTTCTCTCAAGCCCTAGTCTTGTCCAATTGTTTAGAAAGGACTTAGAATGGGGTTTTAGACCCTTTTTACGTTCAAACGATCTAATTTGATCGTGTATTGAGTTTAGGAGAGGTTGAAAACTGTCCAGAATTCCCCAAACAAAATTTAGAAGTTTTTAGCTTGGAAATAACCTAGTCCGCGAAACGGACTGGTCGCGTACAAGTGTATTTTACTCCAAATATTTTCCGAACGAGTTTTTGCTGGTCAAAAAAAAAATCAAAAACTAAGTGTGAGCCCGCTACAGAGGCGCGACGCGCCTCTGTCGCACACCAACACTGTTTTTTATTTTCGAATTGAAAAATTATCTTTTGATCCGGTTGCTCTAAAAATCAACTGAGACCATTTTCTCACTCAATTTTTCGTGCTGACCACAAATCTGGCCTCAGATTTACCATCTAAGAATGAGAATACGCGTTACGCACATACCTCTCCTCTAGGGATATTTTGGTAATTTTATCGAGCCTTACAAAGTATGCTAGATTGCTACTCTTGTTTGATGGAAATGTTGTTCTATTTCTACTGCTTGCTCTTTTTCAGTTTAGTTGTTTTATCCATGTGTGCTGCTTTAATGGCTTGAATTTACTCCAATATTTTTAATGATTACTTGATTTATTATCTCTTTTTTGTGATTCCAAAAGAGGAATCTTATGATGGGGAGTGAGTCAAGCTGATCGTGATGGGGAGTGAGTCAGATTGGTGTTGAGGAATAAGAATACGAGTGATAGGGGAACTTATATGCAAGCGTTGCGTCCCAATTGCAAAGTCTGTCATCATCAAAAAGGAAAAAATTGTTGCATTGAGTTTTGATGATTTGAAAAACTTCTAAGCCTAGTTCAAGGACCTAGTCCTCGTTAAATTTAATTTATCAAGGTTGGAATGTGGAACAATTATAAAGCTGACACCATCTGTTGTGGTTAGTGAACACAACATAAAATTGTAGTTGTTGAATCAATAGAAACACATTAGGTTGTTTGTTTCACACTTTATACATACATACATACATACATACATACATACATATATACATACACACACACACACACACATATATATATATAAAACATATCCATTCACATATATAAACATGCTCTCAAAAAGAAGTTAAAAAGCTTTAATCACTAAAGAACTCAAGCGAAGACAGCAAGGGACCTGATAGAGATATGATGAAATCATTCTTCAACTGTCTTCAGTGAGTTCTGTTTTTATTAGGCTTACATTTGTAAGATTACTTCTTGATATTATAAAGGAATATTAATCTTTCTCGTTTACCATTTATGTTCTTCAAGAGTATGGCTAGAGTTAGCATGGATTACATAGTTTAAAGTCTACATTAGCTAGGGTAGTTAATATAGTTGGTAATAGGGATATTTCTTAGTGCCTTGTAATAGAATTGTTACAATGGAGTGGAATTAAAAGTTTAATCCTTAGGATTGCATGAGTATGTAATCAAATTTTGTTTCATTGGAGTGGAGTTTGAAGTGAAATCTTATGAGTTTGATCGTGGTTTTCCTTTTATAAATAGAGGTCTCCACGTAAAATTTTGTGTTTCTTTAATTGTACTTTACTGCTTTATTAATGTTGTCTATGATTACTACAGTCAAGGACCTAGTCCTTTGATCTAAGACAGTCTTGTGCTAGCTAATAATCTTGATTACATTTTTTTTAGATTGTAGTAAGTGTTGTCTTGAGTTGTAAGAGGTGGAAGAAGAAGTTCAAGAGTAAGAGGAGACAGGATTGTTGAGAACAATCCTTGGGCGTTACAAGAGCAATTATAAACCTTAAATTATAATGGAGAGTTGAATCATGATTTTTGACTCCTATGGGAAGGAAGTTTTTCACATTAAATATTTTTGTTGATTTACTTTTCACCATTTGCTTTTTGTATAATTACTTAGAGACCTGATTTTTTGAGTCCTTAGACATAGACAAACTAACAAATATTTTAATAAAGAGAGGAGTATTGAAAACACCCTTAAACTTGATGCAAATTATTAGTTCCATCCTCAAACTATTAATAGTACTAAAAATACATCTCTACTTGACTAATTGAACTCAAATATACCTCAGATCTTGCAACTCGGTAAGATACGCCACTAAATTCTCATCAAGTTTAGGATGTTTTCTACATATTTCTCAGCTTTTAATTGAGATCCTCATGCTCCTACAAGAGTTTGAGATCACTTTTTATGTCATGTGACAGGTCGGAGTAGATCAGAGGTGTAACGACCCGACATAGGGCCTACTCATCACATGGTGAATGAGACACTCGTAGGCACCTCACCTAAGCCATCTTAATATATCAAGCATTCATAGGCATAAAAACTCATAAATATATGGCAATAAACGGGGTAGGGTCTATGGATCATCATTTGGAATAAAAGCAACGGTTTAAAACATACATATCATCCCAAAATATACCAACTAAACCATGGATGGATGGTGAGGGGTAACGGTTGGCCTCCATCAAATAGAAAAGATTCCAAACATTAACAATATAGAAAGTAAAATCCTCCAAATGCTAACATATACATCAATCTCAAAATACATGGCAAGAAAAGAAAAATGGTAGAGTCCCAAACTAAGGGCTCACCACAATAAAACTAGTCTTGAGCATCGTAGAACTAGCCACGAGCTGGGGATAGAGCACTTGTCCTTACATGGTTATAAATCATGTACGAAAAATATGCGTTAGTACTTTTGGAATGTACTAAGTATGTGAGATACAATGCAAGCATGAAATTGTAATGTCATCTTTCATAAGTAAAGACTTACATGTATGGGACGATAAAGGTAACATTAACATGAGCTTAAGCATGCACAAGGAATATCGTTCAATATGAGTAAAAGCAATGCATAATGGAACACATATGATGGAAGCATGTCATAGAATCATAGACCTTGTGGAAATGGACCATAACCGATATATAAGACCATGTAAGCTGCTACATGGAATCCAACTTAACCCCCTACGTTGGCATGGGGAGACCACTTGCTGGGTTGGACTTTGTTACTTCGCATGCATCATCACTTAACATAATTGGCTTACGTGGATCCACTAGCCTATCCTACAAAGGATCCTATGGTGACACATAGTTAATGGGGCAAAGGGTTGCTTCTAGGGTTCCTTTACCGAACCCCATATCGGTGCCTCGTTCGGTACTAAGTCCTCCCACGAAATTTTTAAAATATTAACTTAGTCAAATTATGACACTTAGAATCATAAGTAGCAATCTCAAAAGTAGCTCAAAACTATAAGGAACTACCAAGTGTGAATTTTTCCTTTCATCTTAGGGACCATCATTTAGGGCATTATCAACATGCTTATATCTCTGAAAAATCGTAACTTTAAAGCCTTTCTTTTATGCCCTAATTTTTATCATATATCATGCAAGACTTGACTTAAAACTTAGTGGGCTTAGTCATAAGTTGAAACATTTATAAATCATGTGGTCATGCATGATCAAGGGAAAATATGCTTATTCAAGACATGTAAAACAACCCACACTTCATCATTCAAAACCACATCATTAAGGTTATCACTATCAACTTAAAATGCATGAAAATACTTAGTAGAACATCATATGGTAACATTGAAAACATGTAGTATCATAAAACATCATGAAATCATCATTAGCATACATGGTAGTGTTTAAGGAACTTAAAGAAAAGGTAAAAGTTTGTAGGACCTTGTGGGTGAAAGGAAACCCATAAATCAACTAACATACCTTGGTAAGCCTATGAAGAAAGAATATGTTGTTATGGAAAAATTCCTTTAAAACCCTAGCCTTCTTAGCTTGTTTTTGAAGAGAAAGAGTGCCTTAGGAATTTTGAAAGTGGACGAATGAGGCAAAGGAATGGGAACCTAGGGCTTTATGATTTGATTAGGGGCCTAAAGAGTCACAAAAATGACGTAGTTGATGTTTATGATTGCGTAAAGGACAAAATTGCTCTTCATTAAAACTGTCGGACACCATCCACGAGACCCCGATTACGGGTTGTGGATAGAACTATGAGCCATGGTTCTCGACGTCCTGTTCTCCTTTTTCAATCTTCAGAAACTAATTACCAACCACGAAACCCCTATCTATGGGTCGTACATCAATCCATGGGTTATGGATGGCCTCATGGAATCCTTTCACACTTAGCAAAATTTTTACTTTTCTGGACCTCATCTACGAAGGCTTTCTACAAATCATGCATGGGACTACGGTCCGTCCTGTTAATCGTGGTTCTATTTTCAGAAACTCCAAATTCCCTTCGTGTTTGGAACTCATACCTACGACCCTTTCTACGGTTCATGAATACTTCTACGGGTCATTAATGTCTTTGTGAACCACTTTATACTTAGAAACTTTTTCAACTTTCTGGGGTTCCCATCCACGAGCTTGGTCTACGGCTCGTGGATTAAACCACAGGTTGTGGACATCGCTTCATAGACTGACCCTAGTCATTTCTAGTCCAACTTTTTTGTACTTCCTAGGCTTCTAAATTGAAGGTCGTTACAAGAGGTGTGTTTAATAATTAACGTTGAATAAATTTTTTTTAGTTATATATTGGTTTAGATAATTAAAATATATAATAATATGTATTATACTTATTTTAGTATGATTTAGTACTTTAAAATTATAATCATTTTCATTTTGACTTAACTAATTACAACATTTGTTTTATGCAATTACATTATTATTTTTTGTATATTTGGGTAGGACCAAAGAAATATTTGAAACACAAATTAATTATATGCTTGTATGAATACTTTACCAATAAAAAATCCAAAAATTCGAAAACCTGAAAAAATTCAAAGTCGAAGAAGCAGAATTTTATTACTTTGGTTTGATTTATAGATTTAAAAACATGACACAAATGATTTGATTTGGTATTTGAAAAATTCGAACCAACCCCTTCAATGTACATCCCTAGTGTTGCCCTATGACCGCAAGTAATGCTAAATTTAGAAAATATGATTAGTAAAATATTAAAATCATAGTTATATAATTAGGAGCAAAATAGTACTTTTATATGAGATCTTATTAAATTATTGAAAGTGGCGAAGTTAGAAATTTTTATAAGGGTGTTCAAAACTTTAATATAGATTTCTAAGAAGTCATTTTTGACATATATACATATTACTATTTTCTATATGCATAGTATAATTTTTCAATAAAGGATGTTCGAGTGATCACCCTTGAACAAACATAGCTATGCCCCCAGTTATTGATTTAACCATTTATCAGAATCATAAAATCGAAAATCGATCCAAGAACTCAACATCATTTTAAATCATTAATTCAATAATCCAATATCGTGAAATTAATAGAATTATTTTATTCAATTTATCGATTAAATTTTTTTACACGCCCTAAATGAAAAACTATATTTTAAATATAATATTTAGTGGGTGTAAATCCTGCAGGAAAACAAAATATAGCTATTGATTAGAGGTTTTTGTGCGGCTGAGCGTTGAAGGTTGGAGGGGACCAAATCCAGGATATTCGAGTACCATTTCACATTGCACGAGTTAAGAAAAAGTAATAGTTATAATTACAGGCTTTGCAATCATGTGATTTATACTTCATTGTTTTCTCAAATGACATTATATTTATATTTACATGATGTAATAATTGATATAGAGTGATCATCTGGTGCCTAAACTATTTTATAGAGAGCACATCAAAATTTTAAACTATCAAAGATGAAGATATTTCATTGTCTAATTAACTACTTCATCAATTCAAGCAATTTGTATGTCTTCATCTTTCATAGTTTAAATTTTTTTAAAAAAAGAGTAGATAAACAGAAGAGTTATCACTCTTTAAATTGAACAAAATTCACTTAAAATGTGTGTTAAAATTCACTAAGGGTGTTAAAATGAACCCAAATATAAATAACCCGCCCAGTTCACCCAAAATTTTATGGGTTGGGCTCAAGATAATTTAAATTAGGTTCAATCTCAATCCGTTCAACCTTTAACCCATTTTGAAAGAATCTTCTATTGAACTCAATTTAATCTCCAATTTCAACCTGTTTCAAGACTCTTTACTTGCATTGATAAAATGCATGTTTTGTATCTATTGTATAAGTATTTTTTATGATTTATCTAGGCGAAATGTTCTAATGAGCCCCTGTACTTGTAGTCGATTGTATTCTGGACCCTCCTACTTAGCCCTTTGCCATCTAAACCCTTCAACTCATATTAAACTCTACCTTTTAACACAACTTTTGACATGACATCCTATGTAACAAACACCTTTGGCCTTTAAGACCCATTTTCTTCCTCTTCTCATATTCTCTTCAAAACACCACTGTTGGGAAAAAGACAAAATTTCCCAAATATTTGAAAGGGAATTTTGTCAATATTCTACGCATAGCACCGTTTAAGGCCATCAACTTCTATTCGTATGAAAAAAACAGGGATCATCTGCTCAAATTAACTGGTAATGAGGAGGCAACTAATCTCGAAAGATTTGTTGTTGGTGCTGCTGCAGGAGTTATAGCCACTTTCTGCATACCTATGGACACTATGAGACATATTTTAGTATAGTCAATCTCTTCTGCTTCTTGATTTCTTTTTCTAAAGCATAATGAGTTGAACTCCAGTTAAGTTGGATATGTATCTGTTTTTGTACTACTGAATCAGGGAATGGAAGTTAAAGTAGCTTGGAAGTCGATGCTAGGGGTGGGTCCATAAAATCGAAAACCAAATCGAAATCGATCGAAAAATACCAAAAAAAACTGCACCGTAAAAAATCAAAACCGAACACAAAAAACTGAACCGAATGATTTTGTGCGGTTTCGGTTTCAGTTTTGGTCTTCTAAAACTGAACCGAACCGCCAAAAACCGATTTTGCTATACTACGTCGTTCATACTTTATAAGCTACATGGCTAAGAAGGAAAGTCTTTCTTGTTGCACGAAAGAGACATAGATTTGAAGCTTCCAAGGAGAAGTCTTTTGGCTACTGTCACCTGCAACTAATTGATACTTCAAGGAGTATTTGATAATTTCTTTTGGCTACACACAATTGACTTGAACCTTCCAAGGAGTATTTGATATTTGTTTTTCTAGAACATATGTTTGCAATTTTCTTGGTGATAATTATAGTTCTTATATTGTGATAATTGTATTAATCCAAACTTTATGCTTTACCAATTGTTTAGCATATCTATACAATGATATGTCTCTACCCAACATATTATTTTACTTTAAAAAAATTATTTTGAAAAATCGAAAAAAACCGAAGATTGAACCGAAAAAAATCGAACCGAAAAATCAATGGTTTACTTTTTTTGTTTTTTTTGGCAAAATCGAACTGTCAAATTACCTTCCGTTCTATCTTTGATTTTAGGGAAAAATCGAACCGCAAAAACTAAACCCACCCTAGTTGATGCTAGATGCGAAACTATCTTTCTTGTCCTGTCATATGGTGAAACTAACTCTTAGATTTCTAGGTTGTGTGCTTAAAAAAAAAGCAAGTTAATACGGGTTTTTGAAAATTTACATTAGTCATTTGACATTTTCATATGGTTTAGCTTGACAAATTACTTTCTTCTAACGGCATCCTCTGCATAGTCATACAAAATTTTCTCAGTTTTCCTTTCATGGTTAGCTGAATGTTGATTGCTTCAATTCTATCACTGATCTGAATGAATGCAGAGGAACTAGCAAAGTCAGAGAATATGATTTTGGGGCTCAACTAAACTTAAAGAAAAAACCAGTAGCATGAACCTTTGGAATCTTCTTCAGCCCCCTTTTTCTATTTTAATTTCTAACGTGTCTGCTTAGTCATTAGTTTTTAATGACTTATACACGTTTGTACAACACACATAACAGCCATGTCAAAAATTGTGTTTAAAAGGTAGAGTTTAATATGGGTTGAGAGTTTAGATGGCAAAGGGCTAAGTAGGAAGGTCCAGAATATAATTGAGTACAAGTACAGGGGCTCATTAGACCATTCCGTCATTTATCTATCTATTTGTAACTTTTTATTTTTATTTTTTTGAGTTAAAATTCAAATTATGATTATAAAAAGTAAATAATAATATGTTATAATTACTGAGATTGAGCTAGTCAAAATGAGCGGGTCATGATCGATCCTAAATTTTAGCCCATTTAAGCTCAATCCTTTTGAATCCAAAATAAATTTGGATGGGTCCAATCTCTATTTGAACTCAGTTTAACATTTTCAACTTTAACCCAATTCGTTCATTTGAAACCCTTCTGATGACTTTTTTTGTTTTTGTCTTGTAGCTGCTAGAGTCACTACTATTTCATTATTTCACATATGCAGAGTGTGAATTCAATTCTATACCTATCTAAAAGAATTAGTAAGATGAATTATAAACTTCATGACCTACCAAAGAAAAGAGAGCCAATTGCCTCTCATGTAGAGATACAAATTGAAAATTGAAGAATCCAGCGCACACACCATAATTAGAGTGACACCTACCCCATGTGCAGAAAAGTATAATCCATCAATTTTTAATTTCAATGAATGATTATCTGGTTTCTAGAAAAGAAAAAGCTTCGATGAGATAACAAGTACTAATTTTCAATAAATTGAATATTTAGTAGCAATTAACACATCTTATAATGCAATAATGTTCTCTTGCGTCACCTAGTTTGTTGCATGTATGATTCCACTTACTAAACTAACAATTTAAATTAAGGTCAAGAGAGTACCGATTGGTTATTGAATTATCAATGAAGGAGCCAGCCTAACTTCTATATAATTTTTATAAAAACTTACAAATGACTGTTTTAGTGTAAAAACTGTGTTTTTCTATATTAAAACATAATGTTACTTGCCTTTTTTTTTTTTTTACAAAAAAAAGTTTCACGAACATTAGGTTCTTCCACTAAGATTTTTTAAAAATAGTCCAAACACGATGATATTTTTTAAGACTAATGTTTTCCAAAACCTTTTTCCTTTCTTTCTTTCTTAAACACTTTTTTTCATTTAATGTGTACGTTAATTTACTTTGAGATACTAATTAAATCCAGAAACCTAACAAATGCAAGTGGAATTTACAGAAACAAAGCATAATTTAGGTATGAGGCTGGCCCCCTACGCCATATGCTTGAATCTAGCAGGGGCCACTTTATTTCTAGACCAAAAAGAAAGGAAAAGTACCGGCATGGTGGAGTATTTATATATTTTAATTAGAAATCTCAGATTTAAAATTTTTTTTGCCTTTTTTAGGAAATTTTAATTCTAATCCATTGTGAATTTTTTCAGTACAAATTCAAATTTAATTGACTCATATACGAATACAAAATGGTCGATGAAAAAAAAGAAGGAGATGAAGTTCGTTTTCTTAATGGAAACATCATAAACGGAAATGTGCAAAAAGAAAAAGTCAGCCATGGGCCTCTGCTTGCCAACGATGCATTACCTAAAGCCGTACTACTACGTTAGGCACTGGGATTTTTTAAAAAATAAAATAGAAATTCAAATAATTACTTAGAAAAAAAACCCTCTATTATTCCATTTTTATAACATTATATTATATACTATTTAGAAGTCAAACACTTTTTTATCACAACTTTTTTGTTTAAAACATTTTTAATTATAGTTTTATCCGCAGCAATACTTGTTATTTAATTTCTTGTACGTTGAATTCTTTTATTCTTATCAACATAAGGAGAGTATACATTAAAGTAAATATAGTAAATTATATTTATGGTAATTATGTAATTATAATAACTACGGAAAAGAATCATAGTAGTCCCTGTTAGAATGAGGAAGAGATTATTATAGTCCTTTTGGGACACGATTTCTAGTTACTATTCATCATAAGATAATATATGTAAATATAAGATATTTTATGAAGAAGCCTCGTTAATATGTTTATTTCAAAATGGATAAAATTTATCATAATAGTATAAAACCCTCACTGCTCAAATTCACACTACAAAAACAAAATAACATTTAAAAGTTGTATGTATAATAATTTAGGTAACATATTATTTGTTATAAAATGCTTCTTAACTTTATTCTAAATACTAGCTGTTTTTGTATACTATTAAATTTGTACAAATATTTGATGTTTTAGAGTCACTTTTTTGTTAGTTTTACTCTATTCTTATTATATTGACTAGCGAAATGTTAATTAAGTGAAATATTATATAAGAGATGGCCGCCAGTTTAAACAACAAATTAGTAAATTATAATTAAGGCTATAAGAAGTATTTCTAAGATGTAGGTAAAACTTTAAAAAGGAAAACATACACTCAATAAGAGTTAATTTTTTTTTCTTTTCATCCGAAAGTAAAACGTTCTCTAATAAAAATAACTTCGTATCCATATATTAGAGTGGAAAGTCCCACATTGGGGGTGGGGGTATAACACTTTCTAGCAAAGCCAACTTCATAACCTGAGAGACTTATCACTCCATCAGAACCTTTATTGATTACTCAATAAAATCTACTACTACTCCATGAAACCATTATTTTTATTTGACAATTATTTAATGATACTATTATTTATATTTTATATTTATTTGATCTCACTGTGAAGAAAAATCAACAAGGAGAATTTAATAAATGTAACACTTGTGTGTAATCCAATTAAAAAAGAGCGTGCAGTTCCGTTAACTCCTAACTAACGGCAAGGTTATTTTGTTGGTCCTGAAAATTGACAACATCTGCCAAGAAAGCAGGCGCGAAAAGGCAAAGTGTGGCGGAACTCACAGCTTCCTTCCCCCACCACCGACGCGGCCGTTTTACGCTACTTCCACCTCTTTAATGACAATTCCAATACCCTCCCGTATACCCATCTAATACCTTCCTCATTCTTTTAATTCTAGAAACATAACATATAATAAATCCTAGTGAGAGAGAAAGAGTCCTCCAAAAAGTAACGTAATCGACGCTTTCACGAGATTTGGCACAAAGAGAAATATTTATAGTATACTTTAGAAGAGAGAGTAACCAGAAAGTAAAGTTAGCTTTAGCTTCGGCCTTTTCTATGCTAGCACATATATGTATGTTTACACGTACACTGTATAGAACGAAGCAAGCCTAGCGAGAGAGAGAATCCAATTGATCATCTACATTCCGTGTGTGTAAGGTATGCACATGAATTGTTTGTTTATTAATCATGTAAAAAACGTTACAATTTTTATTCGCCTCATTTTTACCTCAATCGTTAATCCAGTTTTTCTCTAAGGGAACGATTTCTGATTCGACGTTGGTTGAAGATCTGAAATTTAATGTTACCTGATTTCTGCAGATTGAGGAACTGGATTGCCTTGCGCTAAATCACGGATTTGACAATCATAATGCCAGGTATTTTCCTGTCAAATTTGGATTCAGCTGTACGTATTTCTGATTCTTCCACGATTGAATGGACTTCTATTGCTTTTTATTTTATTCTATAGAAATTGTTGGAATTCACGATCACGAAAGAACAAAAAGCTATTACTTTGAGGCATCTGAGGACGAAAAGAGAAGAACTCGAATCAGATCTTTGAAAAAAAGGGCAATGAGTGCTTCTACAAAGCTATCGCATTCCCTCAAAAGACGTAGTAAACGAGTCGCTCATTGCCGATTTGCTTCAATTTCAACTGAAGATTTTCGAGATGAGAAAGAAGAGGAGGCAGTGAATTCATTTCGCCAGGCCTTGATGGAAAAGGATCTCCTCCCCGCTCGTCATGATGATTATCATACTATGTTGAGGTAACTTGCAGATCAGCTGAAAAACTTAACCCTACTTTATGCTCTCTGTTTCATAAAAGAAAAATTAAACATCACTACACAAAAATCTGTAAAGCAAAAGAAAAAGGAAACATCAATTCACAATTTTTCTCTTGGAGGTGCCTTCTGTAAGCAAAGTCTCAAATGTGATTGCAATGTAAGGGTCATGCTTTTCATAAAGCTCTGCGAACAAATCCAGTTGGAGAAATAGTCTCTAGTGTTGCTTTAGTGTAGCCTTCATAGTAGGTGTAGTTGTGTAACTCGAATTGTCCGTATTAATCTACAGTACACATGTTTGAGGGGATTTCTTCCTTCTTTAATTAAAGTCATGTTCGTTGAGCCTCCAATGCTCTAGGTGGATTGGATGATCTTGGCGATTGAATTGGATGTCATCAGTCCCTACAACTTTTTGGCAACTTGGTCTGAGCTTAATCTTCCCGAAAGTAAATTTAGAGTTTTAAGGAAAATAAAGACCTTAATTAGTTTTGGACTTTTGGTTGATTTCAGCATGAAGGGTCAATAAAGATCTTAACAACATACATTTAAGCCAATCTCTCTCTTTTTTTTTTAACTGCTGATAGAAATTTGAGGAAGAAGAATTATCTGACCTACTGCCATTAAGGTAACGAAGAAAAAGAGGAAAGAATACCAAAGTTTTTTATTATTTTTGGTATTGAAGCGTGACCTCTCCTCCTAAGAATATCAGGTACAGATGGTGGAGGGTCTTGAATTTGGGTAACAGAAAACTTTTATGAGTTTTACGTCCGTATATAAGATTGTTTCCAGGAATGAGCATATTACTTCAGATATCACACCTAAGGTCTGGGCACATGTTTGCATCTATTTAAGGAACACATGCTTGACCTTAGTTGTTTTCTTGTCTAGATATGTATATCTCCTTGTCTATCCATTTACAACCGGAATTTATCTGCTGATTATCCAAATCCTAGTAGGCTTTATGTAACTTTATATCATCTACCTGGAAAGATTTCGCACAACCTTCCTGATTATAATTCATGTTGCTTGTGAATAATTTGAGACCTAGCCTTTTTGAGGATTAGAAGTAGACTTCTTTGTGATTTTTAGAGTAATGAAGACTTTTCTTAGGGGTCTCTTTTCTAAATTCAAGCACAAGGCAATAATCATGGAAAACAATAGTTAATTTATTTTCAGAAATCTTGGATCCATCTCAAAAAAGTCTAAATAGTTTGGAAAGCTTGATATTGAGCTTACTTTTTCATGTTTACAGCTTTCTATTTTTGGTGAAATCCTATCAATTACCAATAAGAGGTTCTTTATGGCGACCATCGCTTTGATACCATAATTTTGGTACAGACCTATTCTTTGTGTAGTAATGAAACTTGAATTCTGAAACTTACACAACAGCAAAAAAGAAATAGCATCTCAAAATTATTCTCACAGCAGCATATTTTCTTTGATGACAGACAGGATAAAGAACATAGTGCTCTAGATTTTTTATCCTCGGGAAGTACCTCTACATGAATCTTTCTCCTCTTGTTCCTCCTATCTTATTTCTCTAAGAAATGTTCCACGCATGTATATGTTGCTCAATTTCTTCTCTACTCTTTCTTCACAATAGTTTGAAAA
Organism: Solanum rostratum; assembly: GCA_029948455.1. Classification (NCBI taxonomy): domain Eukaryota; kingdom Viridiplantae; phylum Streptophyta; class Magnoliopsida; order Solanales; family Solanaceae; genus Solanum; species Solanum rostratum. Next base: position 22,928,682 of record CM057048.1, read on the forward strand.
TTAGATGTTTTTTAGTAAGAGAATTGTTCTTCTTTTTCATGCACAGTAAGATAGTGTGATTCAGTTTCTCTAGTCACACTGCTTCTTTTTTCATGTTGAGAGCATCTTTTCATATCAGGTTCCTAAAAGCAAGAAAATTTGACCTTGATAAGGCCATGCTAATGTGGTCTGAAATGCTCAACTGGAGGAAAGAACAAGGAGTAGACACGATTATACAGGTAGAGTTCTGTTGCACACAATTTGCATGCATGTCTCTCCATTTTGCTTTTGCTAGAAAACAGCAAGTTTTGTTGCTCATCAGTTGTACACTCAAATGATGATGGTTGGTATAATTGTTATGAAAGCTCCCTGCTAAAACATTTTTTGACATCTTTTCTAGCTTAGTTTTTCAAAATGATTAAAGTAACTGTTTGGCATCTTTAGAACAATAGCAATTTCTTGCAGGAGCCAATGTACCCAAGCCCTCCAATTTTTAATGCTTCTGTATGTAATGGTTGAAAACTGTCAAATCTCTATGCAGCATAGAAATTTTATTTGATGGCCCTTTTCTATCTTCATTTTAGTGTATGTATTCCTTCCCCACCTTTTACCCAAAGTGGCTGAGGAAATTGTCTAGAGCTATGACATTATTATAATTTGATTTCAACAATTGATGTTAAACTAGAATTTTTTTCGTGACCTCTTAAGGCTTTTGAGTCAAATGCTATTCATATATGTTCTTCACACAAAAAAAGTTCCATCATTCATGCTAATATTTGTAAAGTTTGTCGAACAATAGTGGGGTTGTCTCTTTTCTACCCTGCCATATGTTTGTATTTTTTGTATGAATTGCAACAATCTTTTGTTTAGAATTCTAAGGACTGAAGTCTCAACAGTATCAGATATTTTTTTGTCTTCTTTTAGTGTTCCCTGCTGTCCCAAATTTTAAATGCATATATGACAAACAGTTTTTGACAATTTAAAGCTCGGCACATTTTCTTGTCTTTATATGTCTAAATTCTGATGTAAACTCTGGAAATGTTTAGGATTTTGCCTATGAGGAATATGAAGATGTTCAGCGTTATTACCCTCATGGTTACCATGGTGTAGACAGAGAGGGACGGCCCGTCTATATTGAAAGACTTGGCAAGATTGAACCTACTAAACTTATGAATGTTACCACAATAGAAAGGTTCTTAAAGTATCACATCCAAGGGTTTGAAAGGACTTTCGCTGAAAAGTTTCCAGCGTGTTCAATCGCAGCTAGGAGGCATATAGATTCATCTACTACAATCTTGGATGTACAAGGACTGGTCAGTATTGAATTACTTGATATTCAACCTAAACTTCATTAGTTTTCCCTATTTGCCATGCAACATCTTTTCTGTGATAATGTAGAATTGGAGGAGTTTTGGGAAGCTTGCCCATGATTTGGTCATGCGCATGCAAAAGATAGATAGCGACAACTACCCAGAGGTGCCTACTTTCAGTTTTGAAGAATAAATAATAAATTTTGTATTCCTTTCAATTATTTGCTATTTTGCTGATAACTTTTTTATTCTGCAGACATTACACCAGATGTTTATTGTCAATGCTGGCAATGGATTCAGATTTCTGTGGAATACTGCAAAAGGATTTCTTGATCCAAAGACAACAGCAAAAATACATGTAAAGGAACACTTCCGTTATCTGCATTGTTGTCTTTAAAGGTCATGTGAAACTCACTATGGTTGCCTCTGTTTCAATTAACAGGTATTGGGAAACAAATTCCAGAGCAACTTAGCAGAAGTCATAGACCCCAGGTATATGAATGGTTGATCAAATGTCATTTTCTATATTACAAAAGTATGATGATTGAATAATCTTTGTCTGTTCCTTTATTATGTACATTGGTTTGTGATCAGCCAATTGCCAGATTTTCTTGGAGGAACCTGCTCATGCCCAAATCCAGGTGGGTGTCTTAGGTCTGACATAGGACCCTGGAATGACCCAGAGCTGATGAAGGTGTGGTCTTTGTCTGTAGAAATGATATTCAGGATTTTATGTAATAATCCATTGTTAGACATTTCTCACTTTTTCATGCCAAAAACTCTTGCAGCTGGTCCATGCATTACATGGTGAAGCACTTTATCCGAGGAGAATTACAAGCTTCTCCGATAGTGATATTGAAATCAAACCAGTTTTTCCACAGGTATTATAGTGGCTAAGCTGATCTGTGTTCTGAATTTCCAGTTATCTTTGAGATGCATTGTGTTTGAGACCATTATTCTCTGCTCAGTTACTACGCAATGAGATTGGTTCTGCGGAACCTGAAGCGGAAATGGGGGTCTCAAAACAACTTTCTGACAAAGTGAGTAACAAGTTTCTGTTTGGCCACTTTTATGGTTTACCAGTTTCTAATCTATGTTTATACCAAGTTGAGAACACATCTATGTTTGAGTTACCTCAATTGTCTAAGCCATACCAAGTAATTTGACCTAATTGACCAGAAAGTTATCTAGGGTGTGCTAATAACTTTCCTGTATTATTGGAGGGAAGATAGTCTGAAAACTGAGTAAACATTCTTAGCGACAAAAAATTGCACAGAAGGATTATTATTTCATCATGCACAAAACAGATCCACTGCAAAAAAAAGATAGGACAGATACAACATCCTTGTGAGTTTGTAAATATCTTTTTGCATTTGCCACAGCAGGAGTATCCCTTTAGAATGTACTTCTTCTAGTCCCAATATAAATTAACTAGTTTCTCTTTTGGTCTGTCCCAAAATTTGCCTTTTCCCTTAAAACAAAATTTATCCCTCCAAGAATTCAGTTCAATACAAAATAATAGTCAACTTCTTATTTTGTCTACTGTTCATATATAGAAAAGAAAAAAAAACTGCAACTTGAACTTCATTTTTTTTATTAAACTGAGAAATCTGATATTTCCAATTTCAAAATTCAATGGGCTTGCTCCTTTAGGCTTCTTAAATACCAATCTTGGTTCTGGGGAAGAATCAAGCAGGTGACATGGACCTATAGCACATCCTGTTCTATTCTACTTTCGTCTTTGACCAAAGCCCTTTTTCATATAATAAACTTATTATTTTAATATTTTCTGCCATATTAAATATAATAATCTATTCAAACATTTTACTTTAACATCTACCTATCAATTTTCTTTTACTTTAACTACTGCAAAGTGAAAGTAGTCACTACTTGAAGGGATATAGGGAGTAATTTCTTTCATCTTTTCACTATACTCTATGCAGACCTTATTTGACTGCAATTACTGGCCATACATGCTGGAGGATCGCTATAATCAGATTTGTAGAATCTGGTTCTCCATTAATTGATTATCAAATGTGATCTACAACACAATACAGAAACTTGCCTTAAAATCTCCTCCCAAATTTGATATGCTCAATGTTCTGTGTTTCTCCAACATATTTCTATATTCATATCTTTCCTGCTTGATTGCTTTAGGTACCACCCCGGAGATCTGTTTCATTTGGCAGCTTAGTTCAAGAAGATTATGGGCCTATGCTTGCAGCTGAAGATTTGAATTCTCCTAGTAAGAATTTTGATTTCCATGGTTAATCAGTGAGTTTCATTTTGTATTATTCAACTGATTACATTTTTCTATAATTGTATGGTATTGGTAATTTTTCAAGTTTTATTTTGGACATGTTGCCTTGTTTCTGTAGCATATGCCCTAGCCACCATATTCTATCTTGAATCTAGTTAATCCCTGTGAAACTTGTTTCTGTAGCATATGCCCTAGCCACCATATTCTATCTTGAATCTAGTTAATCCCTGTGAAATGATTGAGTGCATTATGAAATTTAACAAATCTGGCAACCTCCTGATCATTCAAATTCTCCTAAAACTGTGATTCCATCCCAATATAGTCCACTCTTCATCAATAGAGTCCTGTTGGTTGGAAGTGCAAATATCTGGAATAATAGCCTGAGAGTACCTTTCCCCAATCAGTTGCCTTCCCAAATGGATGTATTCTGCTCATTTTCAACTCTGTAGTTCGATTTCATTGCTGAAAATCGGCAATAGAGCTCTGAGCTCGATGGCCTTCCAAACACTAACACCATAAGCAGTTTGGTTCCCCAGCCTTCTCAAAATCTTCCTTGTGCATTGTTCCATTTTCACTTTTAAGAGGAAAGGGAGCTTTGTCTATACTGATTTGTTTGTCACCATTTCTTATGTTGGAAAACTATTACAGGATTTTGCTTTGTTGTGAAAAGAAGCATTATTATGGGTTCATACACTTATCATTTTACTCTCTTTGCAACAGATAGAGCTACCGTATCAGTACAAAGAAGGTTTTCTGAGAAATCCATCATTGGCTTGATGATTCATATGATGGTCAAATCGCTTGCATGGATATGCTTCTTGTTTCGTGGGGTGGGTAGGTTATTTGTGAAGAATAATGATGCAAACAGATTGATAAATGGACAGATATCAGTGAATGCAAGTTCTGCTGAGCAAAATGTTTCTTCCCCGAAAAAAGAGGCTCTCCTCCATCCATGCTGTCAGAGGTTGCAACATTTAGAGAAGGTGGTGGCTGATTTGTTGAAGAAACCTACCAAAATTCCTCCAGAAAAAGAGCACATGCTGCTTGATTCAATGGACCGCATAAAGTTCATAGAGTATGACTTGCAGAGGACTAAGAAAGTAATGGTCAACGCACTTTTTCCAGATACAGTTCATTTTTTCCAGTTGTAGAGTTATTTAATTATCACTAACAAAGTGAAATAAATATTCTTGTTTTAGGCACTTCTTGCAACAGCATCGCAACAAGTAGAGCTTGCCGAGTCCTTGGAATCTTTGAAGGAGAATAAGCTCAAAGTATGCTTTCTTCCATAGACCTTATTGAAACTTCTGCTCACATGTTATATAAAGTACATATTACTGAGGATCATTTCAAACAGGTGACAAACTCATGTTGGCTGAGAGGCAGGCCTTCACAATACAAAACCTGATTTGGGTGGGAACAGCATTTATACCTTAGGTTGATCTTTAGATTTGTCAACAATCTTGATTAGGTCCTCGCATATACTCGAGATGAGGTTTGGAGGTAAAAGGACCATGCTGGAAATATACACAATGGGTAATGTCTACCACATTCATTGTTAAGTTTACCTTACCATCTCCCTCTCTCTGAAGTGTCATCTCTTTCTTGTTTCTTTCAGGCAGTGACAGAGAGCTTTGCTAGAATGTTGCAGTTGCACTCTGCCTCATTTTTCTTTAGAGGTGGTAGTGTGATATTATAGTTGGGTTACATTCATATTTGTACATAATTGATGTGTGAGAGCAACTAGTTCTGGACATCACTTACATATTTGCTGTACAGAACGACCGCGAATTTAATGCATAGCTAACAAATTTGTTATCTGAAGATTCTGAAATTTGTTATGAAATATTGCCTAGCAACTTCCACTTAAACCAATTGTTAAACAATTATATTGAAAATAATGATTTGAACTTTGTGCGTGCTCTTCTCGAAATTAATTCTTCTCACATGCTGTCCTTGTGGGAAGTGGTACAAAGCTGCAGGATTGGGTACTTTGTGTTTTGAAGTGACTACGTATCGAAGCAACCTACGTGGATTTGGAGGGAGTCCCAACAATCCGTTCCCAGAGATGGTAACTTCAGTACTACAGTCAATTTTTATATCCATTGTGAAGCTCCCGTGGAACGTATCGCTGCGCTGTATATAGCCATATACTAGAGCTATTTTATGAATTTTCTCTTGAAGTAATTTTGGGTTGAGGTTTCGGTGAAATATGGTCACAAGTAGGGTGTCAAATGGTTGGGTTTAGCTGAATTTTAACTTATTGGAATGGTTGATTACTAAATGGATGGATCAACTAGTCTGAATGTAATTTGGGCTGAAATGAGTTGGATCAAAGATAAGTTAAATAATGGTAAAATTGCATGAATATCTTAATTTGATGTTGTCATTTAACAGAGGAAATTTCATAAATAGCTAAGAGAAAAACTTAACAAGCCTCCATAACTACAGTTTGTCCAATTACGCTTTTTAGCTTTACTAGATATTTTCATTTGTATACAATTTATTTTTTAGGAGAACAGATGGTAACTTCGATTGCGAGAAAAAGAAAACAGTCACATAAATCATGGGATCGTATCTCATTAGAATTTCTTGCCAAAATGACTTCTACCAGACAAGGAAAGATAAATTTAACTTCCCAAATAAACATGTCAAAAAATAACTTAACAAATAATATTTGTATAAATGAGCTATTTCCGAATGTATAATTCTGTTGCCAAACTATTTGCATAAGTATAATGTTGTTGGTACGCTTCTGGATATGAGTCAGAACATTATAAAATTTGTATATGTATTGAAAAATACATATTATTATACAATTTATTGAATTGAGTATTGGATTCAAAATGTATAAATGAGTATTGAAATATACAAATAAATATATAATCTGGATATGAGTCAAAAGTTATAAAATCTGCATATGTCTTGAAATATACAAATAAGTATACAACTTATTGAATTGAGTACTGCATTCCAAATATACAAATAAGTATAAAAGAAAATGAATAAGTATACAATCAGGATATATAACTATATGAATACAATTGTAGATTTGAAAATGGTCTCAAAAATTCGTTTGAAGGTATATAAACAAAACCATCAAAACTTTATAAAGTTATACAAATAAATTTATACAATTTACCTCAATTTTCTTCTCCATCTTTTCAGATGATTCAGTTTATTGCCTGTAGATGCAGATTCTTTTACGTTACACTTGTATTTTCAAATCAAAACATCAACTGAATTGTCTTCTTTCTGTTCATTTCCTTTTTTGTTCTTCTTTTGGGAATTAAGAACATGTATAAATTGTTGCATCTTCCATTGGATCATTCCGATATTTTGATCTAATTTCTTGTCGATTAATTCGAGATTTACCAAAGAAATCTTGAATTTTTTTTGAAAATCTTGAGTTTGAGCCAAAGAAAAAGATGGAACTGCAATAAAAAAAATTGAAATTGCAAGAAGTTCAAACTCTGAAAATTGTGGGAGAATAATTTGAGAGAGCGCACAAATTTTTCAAATTTTAAAATCTGATTGTGTTTGAGTGAAATAAAGAAAAAGATGAGAAAATATTGGGAAGAGAGAAAAAGTGTACTTTGTATAATTAGAAAAAATGAAAAAAGGGGTAGCATACAAATCTAGGAATGAGCTGACCTAAATAGGAAGAAAGGTTAGTGGCAAGCCATAATATTTCCTTAACAGTAGATATATTAAATAATTAAGTAGTATATGTTTGCTTAGTCACATCATTTTTTCTTTGTAAATATTCATCAAACATCTTCTTTTGCATGAACATATGAATAACAATAACTGCATAATATTTGGATGATAATAACCAGCACTATAAAAATGCGCTCCCCTGCTGAAATTTTTCATATCAGAAAGCTATATCGTTAATCGAATCTGCAAATCACCATGAGTGTTTCCTCCAACCTAATTTTGTTCATCATCTGAGGTTTAACCAGAAATTACAATTTGAGATAACAATCACTTTTTTTTTATTATCAAATATTCTAAAATTATCAACACAATCAATTTTTTTGTGGATCTGAATTATCGAAAGAGTCTGGTACAAAATGATTTTCTACTCGACTTAGTTAATATAAATAATGAACTTTTACTTGATCCCCATAAAGTTATGCATAATAAACTAGAATAAATTTGAACATTATAGACTGACATTTGCCATATTCAGTGCCATCTCAACCATAAGGCCGCTAAAGCAATCGTTTGAGGCCCTAAATTTTGTAGATCCCCCAATTTTTCTTTTAAAAAATGGGTAGAAAATATTATAGTAATTATTTACTTTATTTGATATGGAGGATATTGTAATAATTAAAAAATGAAATAACATTTACTTAAAATTATAATATCCTCTCTTACGTGGCTATCAGGGCCGTCTCAATCATAAGGCTATGAAAGCAATCACTTGGGGCCCCAAAATTTTTAGGGCCCTCAAATTTTCTTTAAAAGAATGGGTAGAAAATATTATAGTAACTATTTACTTTACTTGATATGGAGGTCATTGTAATAATTAAAAAATGAAATAGCGTTTACTTTAAATTATAATATCCTCTCTTACGTGGCTATCAGGGCCATCTCAACCATAAGGCCACTAAAGCAATCGCTTGGGGCCCCAAATTTTTTAGGGCCTCCAATTTTTCTTTAAAAAAATGGGTAGATAATATTCTAGTAACTATTTACTTTATTTGATATGGAGGTCATTGTAATAATTAAAAAATGAAATAGCGTTTACTTAAAATTATATATCCTCTCTTACGTGGCTACCAGCGCAATCTCAACCATAAGGCCACTAAAGCAATTGCTTGGGGTCCCAGATTTTTTAGGGCCCCCAATTTTTCTTTACAAAAATGGGTAGAAAATACTATAGTAACTATTTACTTTATTTGATATGGAGGTCATTGTAATAATTAAAAATTGAAATAATGTTTACTTAAAATCATAATATCCTCTCTTATGTGGCTATTAGGGCCGTCTAAACCATAAGGCCACTAAAGCAATCGCTTAGGGCCCAAATTTTTTAGGCTCCCAATTTTTCTTGTAAAAAATGGGTAGAAAATATTATAGTAATTATTTACTTTATTTGATATGGAGGTCATTGTAATAATTAAAAAATGAAATAGTGTATACTTAAAATTATAATATCCTCTCTTATGTGGCTACTAGGGCCGTCTCAACCATAAAGCCACTAAAGCAATCGCTTGGGGCCCCAAAATTTTCTTTTAAAAAATGGGTAGAAAATAGGGCATTTTACATAAATCCCATACTTTTTAGAACTAATTCCAAATAGTACCAACTTTTTTCAAAATTACCAAAAATTCCTTCTTTTTGATACAAAAAACTAAACCAGTGATACATGTCGAAAAAGTAGGAGTATTAAGGGATTTTAATTATGATACATGGAGAAGTAGGGATTGTAATTTATATCAATAAGTGTTGCAATTTTGTATGATTTAAGCGATTTTTGTAATTTTTTAAAAGAGTAGGAATTTTGGTAATTATGTAAATATATGTTGTGTATTTGTCTAATTCTTAGAAAATATTGTAGTAACTATTTACTTTATCTGATATGGAGGTCACTGTAATAATTAAAAAATGAAATAGGGTTTACTTAAAATTATAATATCCTCTCTTACGTGGCTACCAGGGCCATCTCAACTATAAAGCCACTAAAGCAAACGCTTGGTGCCCCAAAATTTTTAGGGCCCCTAATTTTTCTTTGAAAAAATGGGTAGAAAATATTATAGTAACTATTTACTTTATTTGATATGGAGGTCATTGTAATAATTAAAAAGTAAATAACATGTACTTAAAATTGTAATATCCTCTCTTACGTGGTTACCAGGGTCGTCTCAACCACAAGGCCACTAAAGCAATTGCTTGGGGCCCCAAATTTTTTAGGACCCCCAATTTTTCTTTGAAAAAATGGGTAGAGCATATTATAGTAAATATTTACTTTATTTAATATGGAGGTCATTGTAATAATTAAAAAATGAAACAACATTTACTTAAAGTTATAATATCCTCTCTTATGTGGCTACTTAATGTGTTAGTTTATTTAAAGTTTGATGATTATCATGAACTCAAATTATTATTCTTACACGCATTTACCAAATTGTACAAGTTTTTGTGATATGCAAAATATATTGTTGTGTGTTTATAAAAAGATCAAGTTTATATTTTGGAGTGTTCTTTAAATTTAAGCACTTTAATAAATCAATACTATTTTAATATTATAAATCGATTTATTAAAATTTAGTGCAACTATTTCAATATTATTATATAAACTTTTTAAATTTTTGAGTCAGATTTGATTATTTTAACTTTATATTATATTTTTCATAGAAAATTTTTATTGTTTGTATTCTTACTTCGGGAAGTTTGTGTGCATCTTACCTTCTCGGGATTTCACTTGTAGAGTTATAGTTATTTAATTTATATATGACAACTTAAAAAGAAATAATGAAGTCTCCCTATGAAATTTGGCGTTAGGCCCCTAAATTTATTGAGACGGCCCTAGCCATATTACTACGACTTAGGTTTCATCTTGTATGTTTGAGTTTTATAATGACCTTGAAGGTCATTTTTAAAAAAAAATATTTTGATCCTTCTCATGAGTTGCTTCAAGTCAAATTTGGTTAGTTTATGTGATTGATTTCGGAGTTCCGATGAAAAGTTGAGTAATTTGAGAATACTTTTAGTTTTAAAGACTTAAGTTGTTCAAAAATATTTTTTGGTGCCAACTAAAGTTACGGATCTTAAAATAAACTTTCATTAGCTCCATCAACTCTGGAATGTGTAAATTGTTCTAATAACATTGCTGTTTTCAGGTTTGGAGTTGTTTTGTAGAATTGAGGTCCTAAGTTTGAAGTTTGAGTTAAAACAGATCAAGGTTTGACTTTAGTCAACATTTTGAATTCAAATGCTAAGATTAAATTTCGAATGATTCCACTGAATTTAGAAGGTGATTTTATGTCTAGTAGGACTTCAAATACTTTCGAAAGTCTAGAGGGCGTTTTGGTCTTTTTGAGCCTTAAGTTGATTTAATTGTGACTAATCGGATTTCGAGCCAAGGAGACTTCAAATTTAATTTCCTATGATTCCATCAAGTCTGGTCGAATTTAGTAAGGTAGCATATATGGTTTGTACGTACGACTTTCCACGCAAATCCCGAGGGTCCTTTCGAGGATTTTTAAGATTTTCAAATTTTCTAATATGTGGTGTCTCCTTTGCATTGGCTAAGTCTTGGCCACAATTGCGGGGTACTCAGTATTTTTGTCTTTGCGTTCATGGAGTGGTGATCGCATCCGTATAGCTAAGAGTGTTTTTTTTTCCTCTGCAGTCGCAGAGTGTTGATCGCGTTTGCGGAGAACATAAAGTGCCCGATCAGTGTTTTAATTTATAAAGTGGGAATGTTACCTATTTTAATCATTTTTAAACATTTGAAGCTTGGGAAAGACAATTTTGAAGAGTTTTTTCAAGATAAATTTATTGGGTAAGTGATTTTAACTTTAAATCCTTATTTTTCATTAATTATTTCATGATTCCGAATTCTAATTCTTAGTTTTGAACTTCCATGTTTATGGGTTCATTTAAGAACTTGAACTTTGGATAATTTCATAATTTTGAACCTATTTCTTGCTCAAATTTAATGGGTTCTTCAACCATGAACTTCTCTTGAAATGTAGAATATAGTTTTTCAATAAAATTTCAGTTTTATTTTTGTTAATTTTTGAGGTGAATTTTGGATAATTTTGATCTCAAATTTTAAATCTTGCAATATGGGTATTGGTAGATTCCTTTTGATGAATTCTTTCTATTCTTGATAGTTGGGGATCATTTCAGAGTCGGTATTTAAGGTTGAAGCATCAATAGAGTGTTCGGGTGCAATTTGTGGCCTTTGAGGTAAGTTTGGCTATCTTTCTTTGAGGCTGAGACTGGGTTGTTCTTATGTCATAGGATTTGAGATGGAATCATATCATGATTTTGGGTTATTGATTATATCATGTTGTCAATGTGGGGCCTTATTTATTATTTTAGTTGCTTTGTGAGCTTGTACTTCATAAATTGCTTGTGATAAAAGTTCGTAATACTATTTGACTTGTAATGCTCGAAAGAAGAGTTGAGTTGTGCGTTGTAGCATACTTTGATAAATGAAATGGTCCCCAAATAGTGTGAATTTATTTCAAATGAACTTGTTTTTATGGTTTTTACATATCACAGTTTAGTTGAGTTTTGAGAATTTAACCTTTATATATGTGTGTTGAGTTGATCATTATCTCCATGCATATGTATTGTGATGCCTTCATCCGCATCCATCATATCATGGATCTTGGGAAGTTGAGAAATATGAAAATTCTTCTCGAGAAAGAAAATGAGTCATCTTTAGAACTCTTGAACATGAGTTAGATGGCAAGAGGATGAGATATTGAGATTGTGATTTGATGTATGAACTGCAAATTCCCCATGTGTCCTTCCTTGTCGCCTTAGATAGAAAGGTACATACAACAGACTGAGCGATATTCTTGATCCCACTATACCACCCCATTCATTGCATCATTTTATCTCACTGCATAGGATAGTATTAATCTTTTAGTGTTTGACATATTTATTAATGTTTGAAATTACTTGATCTTACGTATTTACTTTATTTGTGTTGTTTTATATAAATTAGCGGTACAAATGCCTGAGTAAGATTTTTATTATATAGGTGGAAGCGTCCCTTAAATTTATTTCATATGTCTGATCAAATTTTTATACTCAGTCGATCAAACCTATTGAGAACATGTAGATTGTATACATCCCTACTTTTGTGTTCTTTTTTGATGCAAATTCTAGTCAGGGTGCTCTTCGCATCGGTCGATCTTATTTGAGCAAAAAAACTATTTTAGATTGGTGGTGAGATCCTATGTTCTGGATCACCAAAAGGTCTATCTTTTATTTTGATCTTTATTTCTAATAGGAGACTTATGTCGTACTTGCCATTCCAAAGTTGTTTTAGATGCTCTTTATAGTTATAATCCCAGGTTTTGGGTTATTCATCTTGTATTTCTTTTTCTTTTGGTTGTAGCCTAACTCCCCCATTTTTGGAGTCTCAAATGTGATTTATTCTTTGGATTACGCATCAGATGTGTTACATCATGATCTCAATTTTTGGATCGTGACAATATCTGATACTAAGATTTCTTTGGAAATTTGTTTTATATATTTCTAGAAAGGGTGACCAACAAATCACTCCACGACTTGTGGATTAATACCATGAATCTTTTTTTGACTCATGGCGTCTGAGTGAGTTTGGAATCTCTTTGTACCAACCCCATGAGTAACTTCATGAATTGTGGATTTATACCATGAATTGTGGTATCTTAGTAAATTTGGCTACTCTCTAGATCTACCCTACGAGTCACTCCGTAACTTATAGATTGATACTGTCATGACCTAGATTCGGTCGTGATGGCGCCTGTTAGATCCCATCTACAGGCAAGCCAAACATGGTATCTGTCCTAGCTCTCTAGTCACAAATAGCCATTACGATAATATAAATAACGAAATCTACCCAGAACCTGGAAGTGAACTGTACAGAGCTACAATATACATATATAACAAAACCATAATATATTACAACCCAGGAGTGCTTCTACAAATACATAATACTACTGTACAAGGCCAAAGTCTAAAAGCAAAAGACGACCATAAAAAAAAGGAGACTGGGATGAAGCTAGAGCTGCCGGTGCTTACCCAAAAGGAGTCTCCCATGCGCTCCTGAATCCCCTAAAAGTCAATGCCCACGGCTACCCCAGAACCTGCACATGGGAAGGTGTGTAAACAAAGTGTGAGTACCAGAATAAAGCACCCAATAGGCATCATCGACCGACTGACTGAAATAATGTACATAACGAAGTTCAAATGTAGATAAAAGCAACAATCTCATAAGTCAACCCTATAACCTTAAACTGAATCGAAACCTTGTAATATACGCGGGTGTAAGGCCCTAGTATCTACGTCTGTTTGCCACTCGAGCCCCGATAAACCCAGAAGGTAAAAGGTATACCTGTGCACAATCTAAGCGACAAATAATCACTAAACCCAACAGAATCATCACAAAGCCCAACTCTCCACATCATTAGATCAAGGGTCGGTTGTACGTGGGTATAAGTCCCTAGTGTCTATGCCTAAATGCCACCTGAACCCCCATAAGCCCAGAAAGTACATCCATGCACAATTGGTATGTATAAGTATGGGGATCCATGGGGAATCAATCAGGACTTTGCCCCAACAATGATATGGCAACCGGGTCTCTGACCCTGCGCCGAAATGATGTGCTGTCAAAATATAGCACAATTGATGCTTAAAAACTTGAAATTTTGCATGCTCTCAAAGCGATGTTAGTAGATTTGATGTATTTTTATGTTTGTTTTGCAGGATTACAGGGTGCCAATTTTAGGCTAAGTGTGCAAATTTTGCAGAGGTCAAGGTTTCACGAGACCTTTTACAGGCTGTAGAGGATTCCACGAGCCGTAGATCTGGTTTCGTACAAAATTTCAGTCAAGGATAATTTTTTGAAGTTAAGTCTACGAATATTCAGACAAGCCATAGAAGATTTTACGAGCCATAGACTTGGTGTCGTGCCCTGCGAATCAAAAAGTAGGGAGTTGCTGAAAAGTCATCAGACGAAACCCCTTACGGGCCATAAAACTTTATATGGGCCGTAGAAGGGTGTTATAGAAGTCATCCCTAGAATTGAAGATGTGATCCATAAAAGCCCAACTACGGGGCGTAAAACATTATATGACCCGTAGAGTCTACCGACCCAGTTCTCCTATTCCGTTTTGGTTTTGTATTTTAAAAACTATGAATTGGTTTTTAGGTTATTTTTCATAAGGAACGTTACAGAACAATAGAGAATAGTAGAAAGCTTGATTTTGAAACACTTGTAAAATTTTATTTTGTGCTTTTAATTCAATCTTTTGATTCTTGGTGAAGATCTTAGATTTATTATGCTTAATTCTTTTGTGTGAGTGCTCAATTATGTTATTCAAATTCATGATTCTTGCATCTACATTGATCATGAGTAGCTAAATCTACAACTAGGAATGTGGGAACCATGAAGTACTAACAAGGTAAAATTGGAAAATTTGCAATTCTTGAAAAGTGTGCATGCATGTATTAATTAATTCTCTTCACATTGAATGCTTTTTAATGATGACCAATGTTAGAACTTGCCTAGTATTACTGATTGGATCAAGGTAGTAATGAATAGGAAAAGAGATTATTAATTAACATGATTCGATTGATGTTTTTCATCTAATCAACCAAACTGGGCCAAGGGGAGGTTGTACTGGAATAATAGGTAAGGTTTAGTAATGTCACACTACGGGAATGGATCAAATCACAAAGTGAAATTTACCTCTCGCCTGGATCAAAGGGTTTGGTAAACTTAACTTACCGTTCTTCATGCTACACATTGAAAAAAAATTGATTATTTGGTAATACTGAGTTAGGAAATCATGGGGAACACAATACTCTAGTTACTCTTCATACTGATTTAACACCGATCTTAGTTTAGGATTACTTTTCAAAGTTGTGGCAAAACCCCCCTTTGGGAAGATAAGTAGGTTAATCCACCCGAATTGCTTTAAATTCTTCTTAGTCTACTATATTCCCTGTGGGATCGACCCTAACCTCAGTTAGATTATATATCTTGATGACGACCACTTTAGCCTTCAAAAAGGAGGTGTAGCTTGGGCGACATCAAGACTTTGGTGCCATTGCAGGGGAATACAACTAGACTTATTTAATTTGAGTAGTTCAGGAATTAATCCTTATTTTCCTCATTTTACATTTTTGTTGTTTTTGTTCTATTTTAGGGTACAGGTGTAGTGTATGCCCAATACTCGAAGTCGAGACATTTCTTTGACTCTGTTTGACCTATAGATCCAGAGAAGATTGAGAAGGATGACGCAAGATAACGCAAACAACGCAATGAATACAACTCTGAATCAGAACCAGAATGACAACAACCCACCTCCTCTTGAGGATATTGATCCAAACCACAGGTCTTCAATGCTAAAGCTTATCAGTGGAATCAATATCCGTTGAATCCCATGGCTGTGGATACGATTAGATCCATTGTGTTACCGCCACTAGCAGATGACACTAAGTTCGTAATCTCGAGTGGGTTGCTTCAGATGCTGCAAAATCGTGGGTTGTTCGTGAGCCTACCATCAGAGGATTCACATAGCCATCTACATAACGTTGTGTTTATCTGTAAGAGTGTAATGAGAACACAAAATCTGTCTATGGATGTTGTTGGATGTCGTGTCTTCTCATTATCTTTAACAGGCAACAACGCTAGAGCTATCCCAGCTCTCATAGAGTTCGTTCACCAGTTGGGCTGAGTTACAGAAGGCCTTTTTAGAGAGGTTCTTCTGAAGATTGAAGAAGCTCAAGTTGAAATATCAAATTAACAACTTTGAGCAACTTCCTGGTGACTCAATCAGTACTATATGAGAGTGGTTCACAAAGTGTTTGAGAAGTGTCCCTGACCATAAAATTGTTGATGATGCCTTAGTGGAGATCTTCTACCATGCCTTGGACGAGAATAACCAAGCATGTGCTGATACCATTATGGGGGGCATTTTTTAGATCAACCATTTGAAAGGGTTACTGAGAAGCTAGAAAAGGTGGTCAAGATAAATCGTGCAGGGGGCCCGAGAGACAGGTCCTCTACCAAAAGCTCGGATGCTGTCAGTATTAATTTAGAGTAAGCTAAAATAAATGAGGAGATAATGAAAGAGCTTGCGCAGATTAGTACCAATATGGAGGTGATGATAATAAAGAATCGGGAACGAGTTAATGTAGTTGTTTATCAGCCTTCGCAAGCACCTATCTACGAGGAGCCGTACTATGAGAGGACAATTGCTTCATTGCTGATCAGACAGGGTTTTTCTGGACCAACGCCCAAGGGTCCAAATAGGACTATTGGCACCAAGGTCAAGGAAACCAAGGCCGAAACTATAACAGAGATGGCACGTTCAGGGACAATTGCAGAGGTTACTATGACAGAAATAGGGGCCAAGACAGAGATTCTGGTTGGGGTCATAGAGATGGCTACAAAAATAGTCCTTATGTGCCACAATACAATCGTGATACCGATGTTAGTAGTTCTAGTGTTAAGGAGATATTTGTCCAATTGTTGAAGAAGGCTGACACTAGATGAGACCTGGAGAGGGATGAAGTCTGACATCTCTAGCATTAATCAAAAAATCAAGTCTCATTCTATTGCTATCAAATAGCTAGAGCGATAGTTTAGTCAAGTGTGAACTTAACTCAACCAGTGTCAGAGAGGTAACTGCCTAGCAACACAGTTCAAAACCCAAAGAATGTATAACAATGTATATCAGTCACTACTTATGGTGGTAAGAGTACCATTGATCCTCCTTTGCCCGTTGATGATGATGTTGTTCGAGAGGAGACAATTAAGGTCAAAGATACTGATATCAGAGATGATGCAGAGGTTCCACAGAAGCTAAAGCCCATTCCTAGACCTACTCATCTATTTCCTCAAAGAATCAAAAAGAAGGAGGAAGAGGGCGAGTTCAAACACTTTCTCTTCATATTGAATTAACTTCTATAACATCCCTCTTATTGAGGCATTGGAGAAGATTCTAGGGTATGCAAAGTTTATGAAGGAATTGGTTACAAAGAAGCACACTGTGAGTCAGGAGCTCTCTCAAGAGCATCAACATTGCAGTGCAATTGCTACAAGATCCTTGGTGCAAAAGCGAGAAGATCCCGACGCTTTTACCATAGCTTGCACTATTGGAGATGTGGAGTTCGCAAGGGCATTGTGTGATCCAGGTGCCGGCATAAATCTGATGCCCTTTGTGGTTTTCAAGAAGCTAGGATTGGGGGCCCCTACTCCGACGGACATACAGTTGTTGATGGTTGACCGCACGGTGAAGAAGCCTGTGGGGGTACTTTATGATGTACTTGTCAAAGTTGAGAAATTAATATTCCCCACAGACTTTGTGATCCTAGATTGCAAAGTCGACTTCGAAGTCCGAATCATCTTGGAGAGATCTTTCCTAGTCACTGGTTGTGCACTAGTAGATATAAAAGCTGGCCAACTCAGGTTTAGATTGAATGATGAAGAAATTGTGTCCAACATCTGTCAGTCAACGAAAAGGCCAGACGATTTAAAGAAGGATCTTTGGGCATTTGGTGAAGTCTGAGTAACCAAGTTGTCCAAGTCATGCCTTAATAAATCAGGTGCTCCTTGGGAGGCAACCCAAAATATTTGATGTAATAGTTGTAGTTTTGTTTTGTTTTTAGTTTCTGGACTTGTAGGTAGTTTAATTTTTCACATGTTGGTTGTAATTTGTGGATGTTGGACTAGTCGCATATCGGGTAACAATGTGTTCTATGAAGAATATGTAGGTACATGACTGAGTCAGCCATCTTTGGCTGAAAAAGCATCAAGAAGTGCTTCTACAACTGGTTCTACGGGCCGTATGTAAAACTAGAATCCATACACTATCTCGAAGAACACTTCCAGTGAGCAAAGAGTTGTGTACTCTAGTCCACGAGCCAACTTTATGGACCATAGATAAAACTATGGGTCGTGAATGGGGCTCATGGACTTCAGGTAAGTTTTTCTATTTATGGGCTAACTGTGGAGGTTTCTACAACCAACTCTACGAGTCGTACTTAATTTTATGGCTCGTAGATTGGTCTGTGAAACCCAATCCCCAAAACTAGGATTTGGGCATACCATGAGACCATGATCTATGGACCGTAAAATCTTCTACGACCCATAATCGGGGTTTTGTAGAGCCCAGACCCATTAATTTTGGCTGATCCGATCAACTTATAAATAGAAGGGGTCAAATTAATTTGACCCATTCTTATCCAAAATTACACAAAGAACCCGACAACCCCTTCCCTTGTTCCTCAACACTAGGGCTCCCTCCCATGAGCACCTAAATTTTTACCAAACCTAATTATTACTTATTCATTTTTGAATCTAAATTAATATTTTTATTTTTGATCTTATTTATAGTAAGTTTATCAAAATAATTTGAAAACTATAAAAATAGAGTGACAGTTTTAGATAAGTTTGTTTTAATTTATTCCAAAAATTGATGTTTTTAGTTGAGGTTTTGATAAATAAACCAGATGTTTCAAATTATAATTGTAGATTAGCTATTTAACTTTTTCTATATTATATTAGTTTTAAAATTAAATAATATTGTCATATATATATATATATATATATATATATATATATATATATATATATATATATATATATATATATATATATATATATATAACTATTTAATATATGTGTCTATCGTATATTAATAAAATATAATTTAAAAAAAACCAACCCCAAAACCCCCACATTGCCCCACTAGTCACTACTCCCTCACATTTTCCTCCACTACACACGACATACACTCACACTCCTTCACACATATAAACCTACAGATCAAAAAAAGATAACACACACTTAGAAACAAAAAACACATGACATCAACAAGAAAAAAAATCACACACACAGAAACACATCCAAGAAAAAGAAAAAATCATACGCAACATCAAGACAAAAAATAAAAATAAAAGAAGGAGTTTGAGGTTTGTCTTCACAGTTCAAGTTCAAGGTTCTTATTGTACGTTACTCTTTGTAATTATTCTTCACAAAAGATAACACTTATCTTCCTTGTCAATTTAATATGATTATAATACATCAAAATTATTAGATTTCGTATGTGTTTTGTCACGCCCCGGGAGGATACCCTAGACATGGCTGGCACCCAAAGACTAATGCTAGTCCCCAAGCGAATCACTTGATCTCAAGACATTCACTCAACATCAAGCATAGCGAAATAACAAGATGAAAGAAGTGAGATACATCAATCAGTCTACATCAATAAGGAGGGCCAATGGCCAACACCCAGTCTCAACATCAATGGTAAGCAAATGTAAATGCTAACTCAACTCAAAAGGGGAAAAGACCTCAACATCCAACCTCAACTCATGTCTATAAAGCTTCTAACTCAACTAGACAGTCTAGGAGGGTACCATGATAAGCCATGGCTACCCAACTAAATAAATAAAATAACAGGTAAAGGAAAAAAGGCTCCTTATAGTAAGGAGGGCTCACTAATGACTGAAATTAGAATCTCCGAACCTCAACGATGCGTCTGCTAAAGTCCTCTACCTCCTGTATCTGCATCATGAAACGATGCAGCGCCAAGTGGCATCAGTACGTAGAATGTACGATATATGAGATGGCAGAATATAACAACACAGATAAAACAATATAGGGATAACATCAACTCAACATCATACTCCGTCAGAATGTCAAATGTCTACCTAAAGCATGAACAAAGAGTAGACAAATGACCCATCAACATCTCATTAATACATCATCAATACATCAGACTCATCTCAAGGAAACTCGACTCAACTAAACTCAACTCGAAGGATTCATGCCCGTCTAAGACAAGGATAAAGGGTAGATAATAAAACATCAACATCCATCAAGAATCATACCATCACATTAATATCAAAGTTCTATCAGTGTGGAACTTAGCGGGGAGTTTCTCTAACCGATAACCATCACCCATGAGCCAGTGATGATACAATGAAGCTATGTCGTTACCACATCCATCTTGTACCCTACCCGGGGTAAAGGACATCACTATTAGTGGATCCACAAGAAATAAAATCAGTCCTCTTTTGGGACAAAGGAAACATCCATATTACGGCTCGATCCTCTCCTACACGGGCCACGTAGTTAATGAGTTCGAGTGGGACTCACTCTCACCCATTTCGGTGCTCAATACTCCTTCAAAAACTCGACATGCACATAAAACATCATCATCAAGATTTCTCATAATCAGTCCTACAGGGACATAGTACATCAACATCAACTCGTATCATTAATATCAACTCATCTCACCAACATCAACATCATGCACTCGAAACATGCTTTTAGAATTTAATTTCATGTTTTTAAGACTCATGAGCATCATTCTCATCAACATCATCATCAAGACTCTCAAAAATTTGGATCACAATCACAACATCACAAACATCATCATCGTCAAGGCCCTAGACTTATCCCCTGAGTTCATTCTTGCATTCTTTAGTAAAATAGACATAAAATTTTGTAAAATATGTCACGAAAATAACTTACGTAGTAAATCAAGTTTATGATGATCATCAATTTTAGAAAGATACATGAATTAAGAAGAATCTCAGTAGAATACTCAAGGATTTTCACTTATACCTCATCATCTTCAATCATAGACTCAATTTACTCAAAGGGGGCACATGGAAGAACAATCCCATGCTTTAGGTTAACCTTACATACCTGGGATGATTGCTAACAACACAAATCCCTTGGAACTTCCCCTTGACTCTTCAATCTCAACTTTCTCAAGCCCTAACTTGATGATTTGCTAGGAAGGGAATTGTAAGATGGGTTTCGTAACCCTTTTTTTCGTGAAAATGACATATATTAATCGCATATGGATTTTAGAAGGTGTTAGGAATGGACCAGAATGCCCCTCGAATTTTTAAAAAAATTCCAGCCACGAAATAACCCAGTCTGCGACGCAGACTGGTTGCGAACATTTCATTTTTTGCAAAAATCTTCCTGAACGAGGATTCTCAATCCTGTCAAAAAATTATGAAAAAATATAAGTTACCCTCCATGATGGGTCCATGATGCAACTCTGTCGTAGATCCTCAATGTTTTGCGTCTCGGAATGAAAAATTTTCTTTTGACTCGGCCGCTCTAAAAATCAACCGAGACCTTTCCTGCACTTAATGATTTGTGCTAATCATAAATCCGGCCTCAAATTTGCTATCCATGCATCGAAAGGAGCGTAATGTGCACCTCTTTCCTCTAGGGGTATTTTTGTAATTTTACTGGGCGTTACATCATCTCCCCCTTGGGATAAATCGTTCTTGAATGATGAGTAGGAGCGGTATATGGCATGAATAGACTCAAGACTTATCTCGATACTCACTCAACAACTCAACTCTTCATCGACCTCAATAACTCTACTAAGAACATCAAGAATAAACATATCAACTCAGGATAGAAACATCAATTTTAAGTTAAGAATAGGAATATTACCTTCGTTATTCTCGTCATTAGGCAGGAATAGGTGCGAGTATTTGGCGCTCATCTCTTCCTCAGCTTCCCACATGGCTTCCTCAACAAAATAATTCTTCCATAAAACTTTAACAGAGGCTATCTCTTTGTTTTTCAGTCTGCGAACCTGTCGATCAAGGATTTGGATTGGAATTTCCTCATAGGACAAGCTATCGTTGACTCCAATGCTCTCAACAAGTATCACCAAGACAGGATCTCCCAAACACTTCTTTAACATTGAAATATGGAACACCGGATGGATTCCGTCTAACTCAGAAGGTAACTCTAGCTCATAAGCAATCTTCCCAATTCTCCTCATAATCTAATAAGGGCCGATATAGCACAGACGTTATTTCCCTTTCTTCCCAAACCTCATGACACCCTTCATAGGTGATACCTTCAGGTATACCCAATCACTCACCTCGAACTCTAAGTCCCTTCTCCTCATATCGGGGTAAGACTACTGTCAGCTTTGTGTAGTCTTTAACCTCTCTCTAATAATCTTCACCTTCTCCATAGACTGGTGGACAAGGTCAGGCCCAATCAACTCGGCTTCTCCAACCTCAAACCACCCAATGGGTGATCTACATGTCCTCCTATACAAGGCCTCATAAGGGGCCATTTGAATGCTCACATGATGACTATTGTTATATGCAAATTCAATCTGTGGTAGATGGTCATCCCAATTCCCTTTGAAGTCAAGGACGCAAGCTCTCAATAAATCTTCTACCATCTGAATAATGTGCTCCGCTTGTCCATTCGCCTGTGGATGAAAGGCTGTACTCAGATTTACCTTGGTACCCAATCCAATCTGGATAGACCTCCAGAAGTGAGAAGTAAACTGGGCTCCTCTCTCTGAAATTATAGACAAGGGAACTCCATGCAACCTCACAATCTCTTGGATGTACATCTTGGCATACTTCTCCGTAATATTAGTTGTCTTGACTGCCAAGAAGTGTGTTGATTTAGTCATCCTATCTACAATCACCCATATGGAATCATGCTGTCTTCGGGATATCGGTAGGCTAGTGACGAAGTCCATGTTAACCATCTCCCGCTTCCACTCTGGAATCTCAAAGGTTTGAGTCAAGCCACTTGTCCTTTGATGTTCAACCTTCACTTACTGGCAAGTTGGACACTTTGAAACAAACTCAACAATGTCCCTCTTCATTCCACTCCACCAATAGACTTCTCTTAAGTCGTGGTACATCTTGGTGAAGCCCAGATGAATGGAGTATCTAGTGTTATAGGCTTCATCCATGATCATTTCTCAGAAACTGTCAACATGAGAAACACATAACCTACTTTGGTATCTCAACACCCCATCTCCCCCTTTGGAGAAGACCATCACTTTTTGTTTGTGGAAAACCTCCTTCAATTGGAGTATGATAGGATCTTGATCGTCCCTTTCTTTTACTTCTGCAAGTAGGGATAATGTAGACCTACTCTGAACATTGATTCTTCCCTCATCGTTCTCCTCGACTTGGACTCCCAAAAGAGCTAACCTATGTACTTCCTTTACTAGCTCTTTCTTCTCTTCCTCAACATGGGTTGTGCTACCCATTGACAACCTACTAAGAGCATCAACAACAATGTAAGCTTTACCTGGGTGGTGTAAGATGCTCATGTCATAATCCTTGAGCAACTCCAACCATTTCCTTTGTCGCAGGTTGAGCTCTCTCTGACTGAAGACATACTACAGGATCTTATGGTCAGTGAACACGTCTACATACACTCCATACAAGTAGTGGCCCATGATTTTAAGTGCAAACACTACCACCGCTAACTCAAGATTATGGGTTGAATAGTACCTCTCATGAACTTTAAGCTGCCTAGAAGCATAGGCTATCACCTTCCCTCTCTCCATCAATACACAACCCAACCAAACCCTTGATGTGTCACAATATATCACCAAATCTTTCGTCCCATTAGGCAACGTCAAAACAGGTGCGGTTGTCAATCTAGTCTTCAACTCTTAGAAGCTCTTCTCACATTCCTCAGACCATTGAAACTTGATCTTTTTTTAAGTCTGCTTGGTCAATGGTGCCGATAGGGAAGAAAATCCGTCAACGAATCTGTGGTAGTAGCCTGCCAACCCCAAGAAACTTCTTATATCAGTTGGAGAGGTCGGTCTTGCCTAGTTCTTAACCACTCCAATCTTCTGGGCATCTACTCGAATTTCGTCACCCAAAACATCATGGCCTAGATAAGCCACTGACTTGAGCAATAATTCACATTTTGAGAACTTCATATACAATTCATGATCCTTAAGAGTCTGAAGGACAATTCTAAGGTATTTGGCATGCTCCTCCTCATCCTTCGAGTACACCAAAATATCATCAATGAACACGATAACAAACATGTCAAGGTAGGGTGTGAACACCCAATTCATCAAGTCCATAAAAGTTGTAGGTGCGTTCGTCAACCCAAAGGACATGACTAAGAACTCAAAGTGACCATATCTAGTCTTGAAGGCCTTCTTGGGAATATCACATCTCTCGCTTTCAACTGGTGGTAACCTGACCTGAGGTCTATCTTTGAAAAGCATGAGGCACCCGTAAGTTGGTCAAATAGATCATATATCCTGGGGAGAGGATATTTATTATTGATCGTGACCTTGTTCAGTTGCCTATATTCTATGCACATCCCGAGAGACCCATACTTCTATCGTACAAATAGAACGGGAGCACCCCAATGCGAAACACTTGGCCTAATAAAGCCTTTCTTTAACAAATCCTTCAACAACTCTTTTAACTCCTTCAAGATCTCTCATCATCGGTCCCATAGAAACATAGTACATCAACAATAATCGTATCATTAACATCAACTTATCTCATCAACATCAACATCATAGATTCGAAATATTCTTTTAGAATTTAGTTTCAAGTTCTTAAGACTCATGAACATCATTCTCATCAACATCTTCATCAAGACTCTCAACAATTTGGACCATAATCACAACATCACAAACATCATCATCGTCAAGGCTCTAGGCCCATACACTGAGTTCATTCTTGCATTCTTTAGTAAAATAGACATAGAATTTTGTAAAATCATTTATGAAAATAATTTATGCAGTAAATAAAGTTTATGATGATCGTTAATTTAAGAAAAATACATGAATTAAGAAGAATCTCAGTAGAATACTCAAGGATTTTCACATATAACTCATCATCTTCAATCATAGACTCATTTACTCAAAAGGGGGCACATGGAAGAACAATCCCATGCTTTAGGTTAGCCTTACATACCTGGGATGATTGCTAATAATACAAATCCCTTGGAACTTCCTCTTGACTCTTCAATCTCAACTCTTCTCAAGCCCTAACTTGATGATTTGCTAGGAAGGGGATTGTAAGATGGGTTTTGGAACCCTTTCTTCGTGAAAATGACATATATTAGTCGCATATGGGTTTTAGAAGGTGTTAGGAATGGACCAGAATGCCCCTTGAATTTTTAAAAATTTTCCAACCGTGAAATAATCTAGTTCGCGACGCGGGCTGGTCACAATAGTTCATTTTTTGCAAAAATCTTTCTGAACGAGTCTTCTCAATCCCGTCAAAAAATTATGAAAAAACATATGTTACCCTCCGCGATGGGTCCACGACGCGACTTTGTCGTGGATCCTCACTGTTTTGCGACTCGGAATGAAAAATTATCTTTTGACTCGATTGCTCTAAAAATCAACCTAGACCTTTCCTCCACTCAAAGTTTTGTGCTAATGATAAATCCGACCTTGGATTTGCCATCCGAGCATTGAAAGGAGTGTTATGCGCACCTCTCTCCTCTAGGGGTATTTTGGTAATTTTATTGCGCATTACATCATCTCCCCCTGGGATCATTCCTTCTTGAATGATGAGTATGAGCGGTATTATGGCACGAATAGACTCAAGACTCATCTCGATACTCACTCAACAACTCAACTCTTCATCGACCTCAATAACTCTACTAAGAACATCAAGAATAGACACATCAACTCAGGATAGAAACATCAATTTTAAGTTAAGAATAGGAATATTACCTTCGCTATTCTCATCATCAGGCACGAATAGGTGTGGGTATTTGGCGCTCATCTCTTCCTCAACTTTCCACGTGTCTTCCTCAATAAATTGATTCCTCCATAAAACTGTAACGGAGGCTATCTCTTTGTTTCCCAATTTGCGAACCTGTCGATTAAGGATTTGGATTGGAATTTCCTCATAGGACAAGCTATCGTCAACTCCAGTGCTCTCAACAGTAATCACCAACGTAGGATCTCCCAAATACTTCTTCAACATAGAAATGTGGAACATCGGACGAATTCCATCTAACTCAAAAGGTAAGTCTAGCTCATAAGCAACCTTTCCGATTCTCCTCAAAATCTGATAAAGGTCGATATAGCAAGGACGTAATTTCCCCTTCTTCCCAAACCTCATGACACCCTTCATGGGTGATACCTTCAAGTATATCCAATCGCTCACCTCGAACTCTAAGTCCCTTCTCCTCACATCAGTATAAGACTTTTGTCAGCTTTGTGTAGTCTTTAACCTCTCTCTAATAATCTTCACCTTCTCCATGGACTGGTGGACAAGGTCAGGCCCAATCAACTTTGCTTCCCCAACCTCAAACCACCCAATGGGTGATCTACACGTCCTTCCATACAAGGCCTCATAGGAGGCCATTTGAATGCTCGCATGATAACTATTGTTATATGCAAATTCACCCAGTGGTATACGGTCATCCCTATTCCCTTTGAAGTCAAGGATGCAGGCTCTCAACATAACTTCTACCGCCTGAATAATGTGCTCTGCTTGACCATCCGTCTGTGGATGAAAGGTTGTACTCAGATTTACCTTGGTACCCAATCTCTTCTAGAAAGACCTCCAAAAGTGAGAAGTAAACTAGGCTCCTCTGTTTGAAATTGTGGACAAGGGAACTCCATGCAACCTCACAATCCCTTGGATGTACATCTTGGCATACTCCTCCGCAGTATTAGTTGTCTTGACTGCCAAGAAGTGTACTGATTTAGTCATCCTATGTACAATCACCCATATAGAATCATGCTGTCTCTGGGATCTCGGTAGGCCGGTGATAAAGTCCATGTTATCCATCTCCCACTTCCACTTTGGAATCTCAAAGGTTTGAGTCAAGCCACTGGTCCTTTGATGCTCAACCTTCACTTGCTGGCAATTCAGACACTTTGAAACAAACTCAACAATGACCCTCTTCATTCCACTCCACCAATAGACTTCTCTTAAGTCGTGGTACATCTTGGTGAAGCCCGGATGAATGGAGTATCTAGTGTTGTGGGCTTTAGCCATGATCATCTCTCGGAAATAGTCAACATGAGGAAAACATAACATACTTTGGTATCTCAACATCCTATCTCCCCCTTTGGAGAAGACCATCACTTTTTGTTTTTGGACAACCTCCTTTAATTGGAGTATGATAAGATCTCGATCTTGCCTCTCTTTTACTTCTGCGACTATGGATAATGTAGACCTACTCTGAACATTGATTCCTCCCTCGTTATTCTCCTCGAGTTGGACTCCCAATCGAGCCAACCTATGCACTTCCTTCACTAGCTCTTTCTTCTCTTCCTCAACATGGGTTGTGCTACCCATTAACAACCTGCTAAGAGCATCAGCAATAATGTTAGCTTTACCTGAGTGGTATAGGATGCTCATGTC
Source organism: Solanum rostratum (assembly GCA_029948455.1). NCBI lineage: Eukaryota > Viridiplantae > Streptophyta > Magnoliopsida > Solanales > Solanaceae > Solanum > Solanum rostratum. The sequence continues at coordinate 22,956,093 of CM057048.1, forward strand.
ATAATCCTTGAGCAACTCCAACCATCTCCTTTGTTGTAGGTTGATCTCTCTCCGACTGAAGATATACTACAGGCTCTTGTGGTCAGTGAACACGTCCATATGCACTCCATACAAGTGGTGGCCCATGATTTTAAGTGCAAAGACTACCGCCAACAACTCAGGATCATGAGTTGGATAGTTCCTCTCATAAACTTTAAGCTGCCTGGAAGCATAGGCTATCACCTTCCCACTCTGCATCAATACACAACCCAACCAAACTCTTGATGCGTCACAATGTATCACAAAATCTCTCATCCCATTGGGCAACGTCAAAGTAGGTGCGGTGGTTAATCTAGTCTTCAACTCTTAAAAGTTCTTCTCACATTCCTTAAACCACTGAAACTTGACCTTTTTCTGAGTCATCTTGGTCAATGGTGCGGATAGGGAAGAAAATCCGTCAATGAATCTGCGGTAGTAGCCTGCCAACCCCAAGAAACTTCTTATGTCAGTTAGAGAGGTTGGTCTTGCCTAGTTCTTAACTGCTCCAATCTTCTGGGCATCTACTCGAATTTTGTGATCCAAAATAGCATGGCCTAGGAAAGCCACAGACATGAGAAAAAATTCACATTTTGAGAACTTCGCATACAATTCATGGTCCTTAAGAGTCTGAAGGATAATTCTAATATGGCATGTTCCTCCTCATCCTTCGAGTAAACCAAAATATCATCAATGAACACGATTACAAACATGTCAAGGTAGGGTCTGAACACCCAATTCATCAAGTTCATAAGAGCTGTAGGTGTGTTGTCAATCCAAACAAAATTAGTAAGAACTCAAAGTGGCCATCTCTAGTCTTGAAGGCCTTCTTGGGAACAACACATTTTCTCACTTTCAACTGGTGGATACCTGACCTGAGGTCTATCTTTGAAAAGCATGAGGCACCCTGAAGTTGGTCAAACAGGTCATCTGCCCTGGGTAGAGGATATTTATTCTTGACCATGACCTTGTTCAGTTGCCTATAGTCTATGCACATCCTGAGAGACCTATACTTCTTTCGTATAAATAGAATGGGAGCACCCTAAGGCGAGACACTTGGCCTAATAAAGCCCTTCTGTAACAAGTTCTTCAACAACTTTTTCAACTCCTTCAAGATTTCTCATCATCGGTCCCATAGGTACATAGTACATCAACATCAACTCATCTCATCAACATTAACATCATAGACTCGAAACGTTCTTTTAGAATATAGTTTCAAGTTTTTAAGACTTATGAATATCATTCTCATAAACATCATCATCAAGACTCTCAATTTTTCGCGCTGATCACAAATTTGGCCTTGGATTTTCCATCCGAGCATCACAAGAGACGTTATGCGCCCCTCTCTCCTCTAGGGGTATCTTCATAATTTACCGGGCGTTACATGTTTGACCGATTAATATTCTTTGACACTGTAGTATGATTTATGATCAAATCTTTCAAATCAACCTTTCGATTAGATATTTTATGGTGTTAAATTTGGTGCGAAATTATTATAGTGATTTGTGATTTATTTTACATTTGAACAACACATAATATGTTTCATGTTTAAGTAAATTTATTGTCCAAGTTTATATTCTTATTTTTGTTATTTAATTTTTATGATGAAATGTGTATTGATGGCTTAATAAATTTTTATAATGAAGATAATTAATGCAAGAATTTATTACGTAAAATATTGCTTTCAGTTATTAGGTTTTTCTTTTATTTTTACAACTAAAATAAAGAAAAGGTAAATCTCAGGCGTTCATAGTTCTTAACATGCAAAATGTGCAAAACTTATATAAAAAATGTATTTGGGTGTTCTTACTAATATCGTGCTCGCTTTTTCTTTTAAAAAAGTTTAAAATAAAAAAAAAAATGAATAGTTTGTAACCTTTTTACATCTCTTTTGAGTAATTATTTCTTTAGAATATTATTAATAATTTTATGTTGATCCATGTAATTAATATTGAATTGTTAAATTATGCTTCTCGTAAGTCACAATGACTAAAAATAAAAATTTTACTCAAAAGTGGTGTCAATGGCAGACCCATGGCTACCTCAATCAAAATAAATCTAATCAAGCCTAACTCTCAAGTACGATGAAATAAAAATAATGAATCCTTCGAAGCAAGAGAGGCTCAACAATCAGTTGAACGTCTCAGATCCTCAATGATGCGCCTGTTGATGATCTCTAATCCCTGTCTCTGCATCATAAAATGATGCAACACCAAATGACGTCAGTACGTGGAATGTAAGGTATATAAAAAAGTTGAATGAAATAGAAACCGAAAGAATAATATGGAACAACATCAACTCAGAACAATCATCAAATTAGAATTTCAAATGTCTGTCTAAAGCAAGAATAAAGAGTAGACAAATGACACATCAACCAATCAAACCTCATCAATCAAATCAAGCTCAACTCAACCCATCTCATCTCATCTCATCTCGACTCAAAGTACTCAATGTGAGACCTTTCTGGGAGTTTCTCTTATTCGACAATAATCATTTATGAGCTAGTGACTATACAAAATCTCGTCGGTGTTGCCACAACCATACTATACATTCTAGGTAGACAACGAATTGAAACCATAATGGCTAATCCAAGATAGAGACGACAATCTACAAGTCCTCTATTATTTCAGGGACTTATATCTAGAGGGAAGCTCAATATAATGTGTGGTTCTAATCTTCACCTACGCTTGGCTATGTAGTTAGTGAGTGCAAGTTGGTATTTTACTCTTACCCATTTCGGTGCTTGATACTCTTCCCAAGACTTAATGCTTGTAAGAAAACCCATCCCAATCAATCCATCTCGATCAATCATTCGATCAACCTCATGGAGGCACTATCATTCAATCAGTCCCATAGAGACTCTAATCATCTCATAAATCAACATCTCAATCAATAGCTCAAGGCTTAGAACAATCATTAGGAAAAATTTGAATAGACAATTCGTGAGGGTTCATTTATGGAGACTCACAGTGTCACTCCCTAAGCCCCATTAAGGCGGACTGGCACCCATTGCCGAGAAGGCACGGGAGAACCAACATATAACTATGCACCTGCTATGGACATTTAAGAGGTTTTCTATATTCAACATGTTGTTAAAAAGGAAGTAAACTGCATTAACAAACCAAAAGTAAATGCATAAGACTAGGCCGTTGGAGCCACGATGTGTATAGTACACTATTTGACCACACTTTAATTTACATTATCTACAAAGCCTCTAGGTAAGGAACAATATCCATATGAGTCGGCACAGGCCCCGCCTCCTGACCAACTATATAATACAAAATACAAGCTCTAGACACACAAGCTCCGAAGCAACCTGGAGCTCAGTAACAGCAGCTGAAATTCCTGTACTCTTACTGGGGAGATCTAGTAGTTCTTGTACCTACAGCATGAAATGCAGGTCCCCCGTAAGGGACGTCAGTACGAGGTAATGTACTGAATATGTAAAGCAGGAAATACTGTATATGAAATAAGAACTCAGATGAAATCACATGCTGGTGTGTAAGGATAAAAAGACCACCTTTAGTCATACTGTGGAATCATGTACTTTATGTCTTTTTATTACTGTATCTTTCTTTACTATATAATCTGTGCATAATATATCATGTTAATGACCAGCTGATCAGTGGTAAATCAGTAACGGGTTTGACCCATGCTAGGCTTTCCTTTCACCCCTGGGATACCCCCCGTAAATGGGATCGACCCTTGCTAGGTGATTCTTCCACCCCTCGGGTTACCACCCATTCATAAGCAACTGTAAGTTATCTTTTATTTACTTTGAGATGGTTCTTTTGGTGGCCATAACCTTTAGAACAGTAGGAATATAGACATATGACATATAAACAACCATACAAAATAATACCACAATGAAAAGAGATACACAACTAATGAACCGTATCGGAGATTAAACAACTCATGGACTTTGTTTGGTAAATAGGAACTCATGTATATTTGGTATCCAAGTACGTATGCAAGTTTGACAATGGCTATGTATGGGTACATATGAACATGGTAAAGAGTGGAGACACGGTTAGCAGCCATGTCGGAGTTTGTATGTGTCTTTATGTGTTAGGAAGATTATAGATTTCATGCCAAGTAATAGGAAATCAAGTATGTAAGCATAGATTTCATGCCAAGTAATAGGAAATCAAGTTGCCTTACATACCTCGGTGTACTATGTCGTTATTACTTCGGAGCAGTATCCTTTTCCTCCAAACACTTATCTACAACATATTAGGTGATAAAACTAGTGTTAGCAGCTAATAAACACATCTTGGTAATCCAATTTCACCCAAAAATAATATCCGGGCAGCAAGCTCGGAATTAGCAACCAAAGAGTATTCTTTCAACATTCCCGCTCCTAATCGTATTTTCTAATACACATTTCCATATACATGTCATATCCAGCTATTTTTAGTCCCATAACAGCATTATAACAACTCATACAGTATAGCATGCAACAACTATACACAACACGCAAATAGACGACGCAACAATGCGTCCTTCCGCTACACTTCGACGTCAACCATTCCAAATTCGTTTCAACCTCAACCAAACTGTCCTCAACATATTTACACACAATTATAGTCCTAAAACAGTCCAAAAACAGTCCCCAAGTAGATGCAAAACATGAGATAATAATTCTCAATATTCAGTTCACGAATTCTTACTAAAAGCGAAATTAAGATATCATTCAAGAACTTATTTTTGCGGAAGATAAAAGTGTTCCAGCAGCCTTCTTACATCATTACAGACCCGAGACTTGTTAAAAACATACATATTACTTCATAATTCAGCCTGCCAACAAGATAAAAGTCTCTTAATTAACAAAAAAAGTGAACCACAATCTTTGGAACACATGCTGTCCCAAAATTCCTGCACAATACAACCAGCATACTCTTCATGTTTTTCATGAAAAATTACACCGAACCATAGGTATTTTTACTTACCTTATCCCTCAAGGATTAGGTTCTCTTCAAGAACCCTAGAGGTGTGTCTTGGCTGCTTTAGAGAATGAAGAGAGAGCAAGAAGAAACTTAGAGAAAAATCTGAATATTTGGCTTGAGAAAATGACTAAAAGTTGCTAGTTGTTGCTCCCTTTTATAGGCCACTTTTGGCCGACTTTCTTTTGGGTTTTCAGCCTCATTTTATTAAGGGTATGGGGCAGCAACTTGGACTTTTCACTTGGGCCTTATTGGGCTTCAAATGGGATGGTCTTTGTTGCAAACATTTCTCCCTTAAGCCCACTTAGTTTGGGCCCTAGTTGTGAATTGGGTTGTGATTGTAATTTGGCCCTTTTCCTATCCATCTTGTGCTGCAAATGTTGTCCTTTTATGATACTAAACCATGGGCCCAAATGACATCCTTAACTCGGGGTTTATTCGTTGTCGGATTTAAACAAACTCGGTGTTGGGCCTTGTCTCCGTTTACCGAGCCTATCGTTAGACGTACATATACCCCTTTAATCTAAAATTCACACACTTTTAAAATGTGTGCGGATTTAACCCTGCCATATCATGTGTCATCTGCGTTGGACTAGTACATGTAAGATGTGGGGTGTTAATCACAGGACTATCAAGTTCTATCAATTCATCATCATTCTCGCATCACAATCATAATTGACATTCTCAAATCAAGGCTTTAGACTCAATCCCTAAGTTCATTCATGCATGCTTTCAAATATAATCATATAGGGTTGTACAAGATCTCATGAAAAGTATTCAATTCAAGAAAACAAGTTTATGATGATCATCAACATAGGAAAATACATGCAATTAATATACTTTTCAAGAAAAACCATCAAGAATCATGTATTTAGATTCTTTAGACTTTCAACTCTTTTATGAACATCTATGGGAAACATGAGAGAACAATCTCATGCTTTTATTTTAGCCTTACATACCTGGTGTGAAGCTCTAAAGATCAATCTTCAAGAGTTCTCCCTTGAATTCTCCAATCTACGTTTCTTTTTTCTCTTCTCTCAAGCCTTAACCTCTTTCCAAGACTTAGAATAGGGTTTAAGGCCCTTTATATGCTCAAACGATCTATTTTGATTTCGTTTTGAGTTTAGGAGAGGCTGAGGATTGTCTGGAGTGCCCCTCACAAAATTAGAATAATTTCGACTTAAGAGTACCTAGACCGCGTTGCGGACTGGGCGCGACACAGTGTATTTTTTCCAAAAATTTTTTTGAACGAGTTTTTCCAATGCCGTTGAAAGAATTGAAAAAAAATGTCTGGGTCCACTACAGAGGCGCGGCGCGCATATGCCGCACAAGGACACTGTTTTGGGTTTTCGCATCGAAAAATTATCTTTTAATCCGGTTTCTCTAAAAATCAATCGAGACCATTTCCCCACTCAAATTTTTATGCTGATCGCATATCCGGTCTCAGATTTTCCATATAAGCATGAGAAGATGCATTACACGCATACCTCTCTAAGGATATTTCGATGATTTCACTGGGTGTTACATCATCTCCCCCTTGGGATCATTCGTCCTCGAATGATGAGTAAAGGTGGATATCAAGGAACTAATAGACTCAAGACTCAATTTCAATACTCACATCATCAATAAACTCTTGAGTCCTCATCAATCTCAATCAACTCTATTAAGACTCAAGAATAGATATATCAACTCAAGAATAAATCAATCATATTAGGTCAAGGGTAAGGATATTACCTACATTCTCATTATTGGGCACGAATAGGGGCGGATATTTAGCTCTTATCTTTTCCTCAGCTTCCTATGTGGCTTCCTCAATGAATTGATTTCTTCACAGGACTTTGACTAAGGCTATCTCTTTGGTTCTCAACTTGCAAACCGGAGTATCAAGGATTTGGATCAGAATATCTTCGTAGGACAAGGTATCCTTCACTCCAATACTCTCAACAAGGATCACCGAGGAAGGATCTCTCAAACACTTCTTCAACTTCGAGACATGGAACACAGGATGAATTGCATCTAACTCAGAAGGCAACTCCAACTCATAAGAAACCTTCCCAATCTGCTTCACAATCTAATAGGGACCAACATCGGCGAGGGATAAATTCCCCTTTTTCTCGAATCTCATAACACCTTTCATAGGTGATACTTTAAAGTATACCCAATCTTTGACCTCGAACTCCAAGTCTCTCCAAGTCCTCCTCACATCAGTATAAGATTTCTAGCAACTCTGTGCAATCTTCAACCTCTCTCTGATGACCTTAAACTTCTCCATCGACTGGTAGACAAGATCAGGCCCAGTCAACTCTACCTCTCCAACCTCGAACCATCTAATTGGCAATCTACATCTCCTCCCATACGAAGCCTCATAGGGAGCCATTTGAATGCTTACATGATAACTATTGTTATGAACTTAATCAATGGTAGGTGATCATCCCAATTTCCCTTGAAATCAAGAAGACAGGCTCTTAACATATCCTCTAAAGTCTGAATTAATACACTCTGCCTAGCTATCTATCTCTGGATAAAAGGTTGTACTCAGATTCACCTTGGTACCTAATCCTTTTTAGAAAGACTTTCAAAATTGGGAGGTGAATTGAGCTCCTCTGTCCAAAATGATGGATAAGGAAACTCCATGCAACCTCACAATCTCCTGGATGTACAACTTGGCATACTCCTCTACAGTATTGGTTGTCTTCACTGCTAAGAAGTGAGCTGATTTAGTCATCCTATCCACAATCACCCATATCGAATCATAATTCTTTCAAGATCTTTGTAGACTAGTAATGAAGTCTGTGTTGATTATATCCTACTTCCACTCAGGTATCTCAAAGTGCTGGGCCAATACACATGGTCTTTGGTGCTCAACCTTAACTTGTTGGCCATTCGGACACTTTGAAACGAACTCAACAATATCCCTCTTTATTCCATTCCACCAATAGACTTCCCTCAAGTAGTGGTACATTTTGGTAGAGCCACGATGGATGGAATATCTAGAACTATGAGCTTTGGCCATAATCCTTTCTCGAACACTATCAACATCAGGAACACACAATCTACTTTGGTACCTCAATACTCCATCTCGCCCTTTGGAGAAGACCATTACGTTTTGTTTGTGGATAGCCTCCTTCAATTAAAGTATGATAGGATGTCAGTCTTGCTTTTTCTTCATCTCAGCGACTAAGGATGAAACAGACCCATTCTTAATATTAACTCCTCCCTCATTATTCTCCTCAAGTTGAACTTCCAATCGAGCCAATCGATGCACTTCTTTTGCTAGCTCCTTCTTTCCCTCCTCAAGATGGGCTGTACTACCCATTGATAATATGCTAAGAGCGTCAAGAACAATGTTAACTTTACCTGGATAGTAGAGAATGCTCATGTCATAATTCTTGAGCAACTCCAACCATCTCCTCTATTGCATGTTGAGATCTTTCTGACTGAAGACATACTGCAAGCTCTTGTGGTCAGTGAACACATCCACATGCACTCCATATAAGTAATGGCACCAAATTTTAAGTGCAAATACCACTGCTGCCAACTCAAGATCATGGTTGGATAGTTCCTCTCATGAACCTTAAGTTGCCTGGAGGCATAGGCTTTACCTTCCCTCTCTGTATCAGCACATATCCCAATCCAATTCTTGAAGCATCACAATAGATTACAAAGTCTTCTGTGCCATCGGGCAAGGTTAGAACTAGTGCAGTAGTGAGTCTTGTCTTCAACTCTTGGAAAATCTTCTCACATTCGTCGGATCACTGAAACTTGACCTTTTTCTGAGTCAATTTAGTCAATGGTGCAGATAAGGGAGAAAATCCATCGACAAATCTGTGGTAGTAGCCTGCTAACCCCAAGAAACTTCTTATGTCAGTCGGAGAGGTCGGTTTGGGCCAGTTCTTAACCGATTTAATCTTTTGAGCATCTAGTCGTATACCATTAACGGAGACCACGTGGCCTAGAAAAGCCAATGACTCAAGCAAAAAATTCACATTTCAAGAATTTTGTGTACAACTCATGGTCTTTAAGTGTTTGGAGGACAACTTTGAGCTGATTAGCATGCTCCTCCTCATCTCTCGAATACACCAAAATGTTATCAATGAATACAATCACAAACATATCAAGATATTGTGTAAACACTCTATTCTTCAAGTCTATGAAAGCTGCAAGTGCATTCGTCAACCCAAAGGACATGAGCAAGAACTCAAAATGGCTATATCTAGTCCTAAAGGATATCTTTGGGATATCACATTCCCTCACTTTCAATTGATGGTAGCCAGATCTGAGGTCTATCTTTGAGAAACAAGAGGCACCGTGAAGTTGGTTAAACAGATCATCTATCCTTGGAAGAGGATACTTATTCTTTATGGCGACCTTATTCTGTTGCCTATAGTCAATACACATTATGAGAGACTCGTCTTTCTTTCGCACGATAAGACAACGACACCCCAATGAGAAACACTCGGCCTTATAAAGCCCTTCTCTAATAGATCTTTCAATTGTTCTTTCAACTTTTTCAACTCAGCAGGGGCCATCCTATAAGGTGGAATTGAGATAGGTTGGGTATCGGAAAGAACATCAATCCCAAAGTCAATCTCTCTATCAAGAGGGACTCCGAGTAGATCCTCAAGAAACACTTTAGGAAACTCATTCACAATCGAGATTGACTCAAGAGTAAGAGACTCAACATCATCAGATTTAACTTGCATGAGGTGATAGATACAACCTTTGGTAATCATTTCTCTAGCCCTAAAGTATGAGATAAATTTTCCCCTAGATGCAACAGAATCACCCTTCCACTCAAGAACCAGTTCATTCAGGATCTGGAACTTAACAGTTCGGGCTCTATAATCAACAGAGGCATAACAGGCGTGGAGCCAATCAATGCGAAGGATCACATCAAACTTAGTCATCTCTAACTCAAAAAAATCAATGATAGTGTCCCTGTGATTGAAGGACACTACACAAGCTCTATAGACTCTCTCACCTTAATCAGACTCACCGACTGGAGTAGAAACATCAAAGGGTTCAAGAAGACTTGCAAAGGTTCTGTCAAATCTATTGGCCACATAAGGAGTTACAAAAGATAATGTCGCACCAGGGTCCATAAAAACATAACAATCAAGAGAGAAGACTCGAATCATACATGTCACAACATCTGGGGAGTTCTCCTGATCTTGGCGACTAGCTATGCCATAGAAATGGTTTGTAGCTCTGCTTGCACCTGACACAGTACCTCTCTGGGTTCCTCTAGCTGGCGGGGCTGGTGCAGTAGATTGAGCCCGGTCAACCCACTTTGGACACTCTCGCTGATAGTGACCCACTTGGCGACATTTGTAGCAGACATCACTCCTCTCACGACACTTTCCCAGGTGCAACTTACCACACTTGCCACATGGTGGTTTACACAGTGAACCTTGAGCCACAATAGCTTGTGACTGAGACCCATGGGCTCCAACATTCTGGGACCTCTGATCATTCTTGATTCTGGGCATAGGTGTGCTAGCAGATGATGGTGTTGGCCCCATTTGAAATCTCTTTCCATTCCCCTTCTTCATCCTTATGGCTGGATGTCATAGCCTTCTTATTTCTGAACTCTTCTATCATGCTGCCTCTCCTCACCAGCCTATTGCACAAACATCATCAATCTCCCAATATCCATATTACTCACGAGTATTGCTCCCTTTCCATCTCTCTTTGACCCTTCGTGTAGCCCATCCACAAACATTCCTATTCTCCCCCTCATATCAGCAACCATATCAGGAGCATATCGAGATAATTGAGTAAACTTCAGCCCATACTCTTACACAGTCATAGAGCCCTATTTCAGATTCAAGAACTCTCTTACCTTGGCCTCTCTTCGTTCTCTTGGGAAGAAGCGCCACAAGAAGGCCTGAACACTGCCCCACCTCTACTCTTCTTCAATTGATCAAACCATAGTCTAGCCACGCCTTTGAGCTGGTAGGCAGCCAGTTCAACTCCGTCCACATTAGCCATATGCATCACTTGGAACACTATATGAAGCTCCTCCACATAGTCCTTAGGATCCTCAGTGGATGTAGACCCTATGAACTCAGGCGGATTCATCCTCAAGAATTCCTGGACCCTAAATGTGTCCTGTACATCCTGTCGACCTGCTCTTTGTCTCGCAGCAGGTGTTATGATAGCCTGGGCTAGAGTTTGAATATCCTGGCGCAGCTCAGCATTGGAGACCTCATCTTGCGGGGGCTGCTCAACAAGGACAGCTGGCTCTACGAGTTCCTCATGTCCTTGAGGCTCAGGTGGGTTAACATTCTGTGTAGTGGGATGCCCTTTATCTCTGACGGCTCTTCTGGGTGGCATCACAACTCTACAATGCACGAAGCACGAATTAGGAAACGTTTCATAGAGCATAACTCTATAACACAATTTAGAATCATGAAAGAAGTGAAACAATTCCTAAATGTCCCATAGCCTCCAAATTATGGATGTGGAGCTCTTCACACCAATAATGACTCTACTAGACACGGCTTCATAGACTCCCTAAGACTCTTGAACTCTGTGTTCTGATATCAAGTTTGTCATCCCTTGGGAGGGTAGACATGGCTGACACCCAGAGACTATAGCTAGTTCCCAAGCAAATCACTTGGCCTCATCACATTAATTTTTAATCATATAACTCAATACAATCAACGGAAGATTAAGGAAAGTAAATGGGCAAATCTCATCTAGTTCTCAAAATAATGTAATAATAAAAGGCTAGTAGAAAGAACTAGCTCACAATCTTAACAATTAACTTCCAATTCTAGTCTATGAAGCCTCTATCACTATCAAGTGGTGCCAATAACAGACCCATGGAAACCTCAATAAAAAATAAAGCTAATCAAGCCTAACTCTCAAGCAGGATGAAATAAAAATAATGAATCCTCTGAAGTAGGGGAGGTTCACCAATCAGCTAAACATCTCAGATCCTCAACGATGCACCTGTTGATGATCTCTAATCCCTGTACCTGAATCATAAATTGATGCAGTGCCGAATGACATCAGTATGTGGAATGTACGGTATGTAAAATAGTTGAATGAAACATAAACTGGTAGAATAATATGGAACAACATCAACTCAGAACATTCATTAAATCAGAATGTCAAATGTCTGTCTAAAGTAAGAATAAAGAGTAGACAAGTAACCCATCAACCAATCAAACCTCATCAATCAAATCAGGCTCAACTCAATAGAACCAAACTTTACGCATCTCATCTCATCTCGACTCAAAGTACTCAATGTGGGAACTTTCTGGGAGTTTCTCTTATCTAACAACAATTACTTATGAGCCAGTGATTGTACATCCGGCAGGTGTTGACATGGCCATTCTATACTTTCTAGGTAGAGAATGAATCAAAACCATAATGGGTAATCTAAGATGGAGACGACAATCTACAAGTCCTCTATAATTTCATGGACTTCTTTCCCGAGGGAACCTCAATATAATGTTGTGGTTCTAATCCTCACCTACAGTTGGCTATGTAGTTAATGAGTGTGAGTTAGTATTACTCTTACCCATTTCGGTGCTCGATACTCCTCTCAAAACTCAATCCTCATAAGAAAATCCATCCCAATCAATCATTCGATCATCATCGTGGAGGCACTATTATTCAATCAATCTCATAGAGACTCAGATCATCTCATCAATCAACATCTCAATCAATAGCTCAAGGCTTAGAACAATCATTAGGGAACAATCGAATGGACAATTCATGAGGGTTCATTTATGGAGAATCATAGGACTATCAAGTTTTATTAATTCATCATCATTCTCACATCACAATAACAATCGACATTCTCAAATCAAGGCTCTAGACTCAATCCTGAAGTTTATTTAGGCATGCTTTTAAAAATAATCATGTAGGGTTGTACAATATCTCATGAAAAGTATTCAATTCAAGAAAACAAGTTTATGATGATAATCAACATAGGAAAATACATGTAATTAATATACTTTTCAAGAAAAACCTTCCAGAATCATGTATGTAGACTCTTAAGACTTTCAACTCTTCTATGACCATCTATGGAGCACATGAGAGAACCATCTCATGCTTTTAGTTTAGCCTTACATACATGTGTGAATCTCTAACGATCAATGATCAAGAGTTCGCCCTTGAATTCTCTAACCTACACTTCTCTTTTCTCTTCTCTTAATCCCTAATCTCTTTCCAAGACTTAGAATGGACTTAAAATAGGGTTTAAGGCCCATTTTACAATCAAACAACCTATTTTGATCATGTTTTAAGTCTACAAGGGATGAGAAATTGTCCCGAGTGCCCCTCATAAAATTAGAATAATTTTGACTTTGGAATACCCAGTCCGCATCGCGGATTGGGCGCGCTATAGTGTAATTTTCCAAAAATTTTCTGAACGAGTTTTTCCAATCCTATCGAAAAAAGTGAAAAAAAAAGTTTGGATCTTCTACAGAGGCGTGACGTGCCTCTGTTGCACATAGACACTGTTTTGGGTTTTCGCATCGAGAAATTATCTTTTGATCTGGTTGCTCTATAAATCAATCAGGACCATTTTTTCACTCAAATTTTCATGTTGATCGCATATCCGGTCTCGAATTTTCCATCTGAGCATGGAAGATGCACTACGTGCATACCTCTCCTCTAAGGGTATTTCTATAATTTCACCGGGTGTTACAATTATGTGGGCAGGATACTACTGTTTGACCATGGAAAGAGATTGCTTCCATTTTGTTCGAAAGTGTCATCAATGTCAAATCCATAGTGACTTGATTCAATCACCCTTTTCAGAGTTGCACTTTATGTCTGCTCCTTGTCCTTTTGTTGCTTGGGGCATAGATGTTATTGGGCTAATCTATTCAAAAGCTTCTAACGGGCATCAATTTATTCTTGTTGCCATTGACTACTTAACCAAGTGGGTAGAAGCTGTTACTTTAAAAGCAGTCACCAAGAAATAGTGGTGAACTTTGTCCATTCCAATATCATATGTCGTTTTGGTATACCGAAGACTATTGTCACAGACAATACAACAAATCTTAATAGCCACCAGATGAAGGAGATCTGCGAATAATTTAAAATTGTCCATTACCATTCAGCCCCTTTATCGACCCTAAGAAAATGGAGCTGTAGAAGCAGCAAATAAGAATATCAGGAAGATTCTTAGAAAAATTATCCTAAGTTCCAGACAGTGGCATGAGAAATTACCTTTTGCTCATTTGGGATATCACAAGACCACCTGTACATTAGTTGGTGCAATTCCTTACTTATTAGTCTATGGAACAAAGGTTGTCATACCTGCTGAAGTTGAAATCCCTTCACTTCGAATCATTGTTGAAGTAGAAATTTATGATACAAAATGGGTTAAGAAGAGGTTGGATCAATTAGCATTAATAGATGAAAAACAATTGACGAAAGTTTGTTTCTGTCAGTTGTACTAGAAAAGGATAGCTCGAGCCTATAATAAGAAGGTACACCCCATAAATTTTGAAGTCGATCAGCTTGTTGTGAAACACAGCCTTCCCCGCCAAAAAGAAGCTACAGGAAAATTTCCCCCAATTGGAAATGCCCTTATATCATTAAATGATTGTTACCAAAAGAATTTTTGTTATTGGAAGATATGGAGGAAAAGGTAGCCGACATAATGGTTAACGCAGGCTCGGTCAAAAGATATTATATCTGATACTCTTGGTTTGACACCTGTGCAATTGGCATTCCCAAGAAGAGATGACAAAGGTCTGTCATCCTTTATTTGAACACCACCTACCTCTTCGAACTTTAGTCACATTTTTTCATTTTCCTTCTTTGGAACAGAAAAGAATAAAAAAATTAAAATAAAAAAATCCAAAAAAAACCCCAAAAAGGACACCCCTTTTATCGAACTACATGTGACCTGATTCCTAGAGGATACATAGGCAGCCCTATTCTAGGGTCGGGTCTAACTTAAAAAAGAAATAATTATGCTTTTGAGTGTTCAAAGCCGAGGCATAATTTAATGGTTCCAAAGTTTTAACTCTTTCTCGAAGACTTTCTCACATGTCCTAATACAATCTCTCAGTCACTCTTCGAGGAGATTCAAATTACGGTGTCACAGATGTATAATTTTACAAAAGTGAGTGTCTTATAGGTGAGAACACCACGACATCGTAAGAGGACGTTAAGGGAAAAAGGAAAGAGAATTCAGCTCCAAATTGAAAGGCACAATATTATTTTATGAGATTTAGACTATTTGCATGGATCAGAACGTATAGGCTGAAATGCATGTCATGATTCCTTAAAATCGGTACGTACGTTCATATAAATCCCTTTTATTCATTTTCTTTCTTTCTTTCTTTCTTTTTCTTTTCCCTCTTCAAGAGATAACTTTTCCTCGTAAAGTTATGACTCTTCGCATCACCCCATTGTACTTGTGTTGAGTCGCTTCTCTCAAAATCTCGTGTCAAGTGTTGAAGAAAAAGTTGTAAAATTCACTAACAACTTTCCAATTGAAGAGCGATGGGCATACACAACCGATGAAGTACAATTGTGGATTAACTGAGATAAGTGAAATGTTCAAAGAGAAAAGTGTCATTGCAAGTTTCCATAGGGGAGAATCACTAAGGCAAAGGAGGGCCTATTAATTTGCGCACAAAGTGCAAACCAATATTGGATCAAAGCTTTTATGGAGAGCATCCAAAAAGATAAGGATGACATTTAAAATGTTTTCAAGTGACTTGGTCAATCACCAATGAAGTCAATCTTCCAAGCCGGGTGGATCTCATGACAAGTCAACCACCATTTAGAAAAACTAACGATTCATTCTTTTTTTAGACAGGTACATCCTGTAGATAGTTTCTGAGAGACAAGAGCCAAGAGGTAAGTTCTCAAATCTTGGTGTGCTATCTGATATGCACATAATCAAATCATTGTTAAGTCACATTAGAATTAGTAAAAAAGGACCTTTGTTTTCCTAATAAAGAACTGGGGCATATTTTATTTGATTTTATTTCCAATAAATAAATAAAATAAAACTACTTCATTCTTCATATGACATGAACCCTCATAATATTTGTACATATATTCATAGGGTACAATCATCCCCTGGTTGCATTTAGGGCACCAACCCTCATAATATTCGTACATGTTTTCACATGGTACAATCATCCCCTGGTTGCATTTAGGGCACGAAACCTCATAATATTCATACATGTCTTCACAGGGTACAATCATTCCTTGGTTGCATTTAGGGCATGAACCCTCAAAATATTCGTACATGTCTTCACAGGGTACAATCATCTCCTGGTTGCATTTAGGGCATGAACTCCTATAATATTCATACAAGTCTTCACAGGGTATAATCATCCTCTGGTTGCATTTAGTGCACGAACCCTCATAATATTTGTACATGTATTCATAGGGTAAAATCATCCCCTGGTTGCATTTAGGGCATGAACCCTGATAATATTCATACGTGACTTCACAGGGTATAATATGGTTGCACAGAAAAATTTTGTTTTGTTTGCCTTTGATTACAGGCGGGTCCCTTCGCGGCTACAAATATGGAGATCAATAACAGAGTAACATTTGTTCCGATTTGAGAGGTGGAGAATGTCGATTGTCAATGGTCGGTTCAAAACCACAAAGTAGCTCAACATTTAAAAATTCAGCTTCCCAACTTCAATTCAGGAAACAAGTGTTCAAGAATAATCCACTAACTTTGCTCTGGAGATGCATTGGCGGCTCAATTGAGATTTCAAGTTCAAGCCTCAAACTCAAACTTCAAGATTAGATTTTGAGATCAAGGTTGCACTAAAAGAAGGCGGAATGATGATTGAAGATGAAAAGGAAGACTTGAAACAAAAAGAGCCAAGACAAGTAGAATAGATAAGATCTTGTATTGTTTCCTTTCAGTTTTGTTATCTTCAATGTAACAATAGGAGCCACGAGCTGAGATCTCGATGGGACTATACTCAACCCTCTAGTCCATTCATTCATCCCTACACCCATTTGAACTACACACGACCTGATTCTCTTATAACCGGAGATTTGTAGGCTATCCAAAGCCAGGGCTCGGTCACTCTTGCTTTCTCTTTATTTTTTTTTTGGTTAGGCAAAAAATAGGCACGTTCACTTCTTTTCTTGAGAACTCTTCATGTTCCCAAGAAAATAAGGGCATCCTGTGAGCACTTAATTTTTTTACCAAACCTAATTAGTACTTAAATATTTATTTTTGAATCTAAATTAATATTTTTATTTTTAATATTATTCATAGTATGTTTATAAAATAATTGGAAAACTGTAAAAAAAAAGCATGACATTTTTAGATAAGTTTTTTTTAATTTATTTTAAAAATTGATGTTTTAGTTGAGGTTTTAATAAATAAGCCAAAATTTTCAAATTATAATTTTAGATTAGCTATTTAACTGTATTAATAATATATTAGTTTTAAAATTAAATAATATTGTCATCCTTACATATATTTCTTTTTATATAAGTATTTTATATATGTGTCTATCATATATTTCTAAAATATAATTACAAAAAACCCAAAACCCCACTTCATACCCCACAATGCCCCACTAGTCTCTACTCCCTCACATTATCCTCCACTATACACGACACACACTCACACTCCATCATACATATAAACCCACACATCAAAAAATGACAAAACACACACTTAGAAATAAAAAGCACACGGAAGCAACCAAAATAAAAAAAGAATCACACACCTAGAAACATACCTAAAAACAAAAAAATCATATGAAACATCAACAAAAAAATAATAAAAGAAGGAGTTTGAGGTTTGTCTTCCCGGTTCGAGTACGAGGTTCTTATTGTATTCTACTCTTTGTAATTATTCTTCACAAGAGGTAACACTTATCTTCCTTGTCCAATTTAATATGATTATAATACATTAAAGTTGTCAGATTTCGTATGTGTTTGACCCATTAATATTCTTTGACGCTGTAATATGAATTATGTTTAAATCTTTCAAATCAACTTTTTGTTTAAATATTTTACAGTGTAAAATTTGGTGCGAAATTATTATAATGATCTGTGATTTATTTTACATTTGAACAACACATAATTTGTTTCATGTTTAAGTAAATTTATTATCCAAGTTTTTATTCTTATTTTCATATTTTATTTTTTATGATGACATGTGTATTGATGGCTTAATAAATTGAAATAATGAAGATAATTAATGACAATAATTCATTACGTAAAATATTGCTTTGAGTTTATAGGTTCTTCTTTTATTCTTACGACTAAAATAAAGAAAGGGGAAATCTTAGGTGTTCATAATTTTTAACATGCAAAATGTACAAAACTTATATAAAAAATGTATTTGGGTGTTCTTACTAATATCGTGCTTACTTTTTCTTTTAAAAAGAATATAAAATAAAAAATAAAAACGAAAAGTTTGTAACCTTTTTACATCTCATTTGAGTAATGATTTCTTCAGAATATTATTAACAATTTTATGTTGATCCATGTAATTAATATTGAATTATTAAATTATGCTTCTCATAAGTCATAATGACTAAAAATAAAAATTTTGGACTTTGTAAAAAGAATCTAATTGTTGAATGATTTTGGTTATTAAATTTCTTTCAATTGAATCTAGGAGCATGATTAGGCCGATAAACAACAATAGGCAAACATTAGGATTTAAATAACATTAAGAAAATGTATTTAAAATATCAATAAATGGATAATTTGTGATATGATTGGAAAGCATTGCTACCAATACATAACACTAATAAAAATAAGACAACCTTAAACAAGTTTAAAATAAATCAAAGAAGGGGAGTAAATGATTCTTATTGTAAAACTCATAAATAAAATTTATTCAATATTATGTTAAGCCATAAACTAGTCAATAAAGTGATTGTGATAAAACCACGAGACTCGAGTGGTGCCAAACACTTTCCCCTAGGTCAATAAAATTTCTTACCCGATCTTTGTTTTCGCAGACCAAAACTTAAAGAGTCATTTCCTTTTGATTAGGTGTCACGCCCTAGAAGGGTACCCTTGACGTGGTCGGCACTCAGAGTCTATTGCTAGTCCCCAAGCGAGCCACTTAGCCTCATCACATCATTCAATCAAATAAACTCTACTAAACAACGAAAAATATAAGCAAGTGAATGGGCACACCTCATCTAAATTCTCAAGTAAATAGGTAATAATAATAAAGTCCAGTAGAAAGAACTAGCCGCAATCTCAACATCAACGCTCGACCATCGTCTATGAAGCCTCTATTACTACTCATGTGGTGCCAATGAAAGACCCATGGCTACCCAAAATCAAAATAAAGAAATAGTCCAATCTCTAACTCTAAAGCAAGATGAATAAATCATGGTGGATCCTCCGAAGTAGGGGAGGCTCACCAAATCAGCTACAAATCTCAGATCTTCAACGGAGCGCCTATTGACGATCTCTAGTACCTTCCTCTGCATCATAAAATGATGCAGTCCAGAGTGAACATCAGTACTTGTAATGTACTAGTATGTAAAATAACTAAATGAAACAGAAACCGGTAGAATAGTATCGAAATAACATCAACTCAAAATAAACATCAAATCGTCAAATGTCCATCTATGAAAGAATAAAGAGTATACAAGTGACACATCAATAACTCAAACTCATCAATAGTCTCAAATTCATCTCAAAGGAGTTCACCTTCTCTCATATCATCTCATCTCAGAGGAGCTCACCTCCTCTCATCTCATCTCATATCATAGGAGCTCACCTCCTCTTATCTCATCTCATCTTAGAGGGGCTCACCCCCCTCTTATCTCATCTAGACTCGGAGTACTCAAGGTAGGAAATTTATGGGAGTTTCTCGTATCCGAAAACACTCACTTATGAGCCAGTGAATGTACAACAATCACCTTGATGTTGCCATGGTGATTCCAAATTTGCCAGGTAGGGAATGCTCAAAAATCATATCAGCTCACCCAATATGGAGTCAACTCAATAGGTCCTCTATTGCTTTCAGAGATTGTTACTCTCGAGGGAACCATAATATATGTGATGGTTCTATGCCTCTCCTACGTTTGGCAACGTAGTTTGATGAGTTCGAGTCGGACAAACTCTCACTCTTTTGGTGCTTGATACTCCTCCCATGTGTTAATGCAGGTCCTCTATTGCTTTTAGAGATCGTTACTCTCGAGGGAACCATAATATATGTGATGGTTCTATGCCTCTCCTACGTTTGGCGACGTAGTTTGATGAGTTCGAGTCGGACAAACTCTCACTCTTTCGGTGCTTGATACTCCTCCCATGTGTCAATGCTCACAAAACCTCTATCTCAACCAATCTTATAGGGACTCACTCCCCATCAATGACCGATATCTCAAATAGGCTTTAACCCTCTCATCAATGACTCAAGATTTAAAATAATTATTAGGAAGCAACTGAATAGACACATTGGTAGAATTCATTTATAGAGACTCACAAAACAATCAAATGCTATCAACTCATCATCATTCTCTTGTCATGCTCAACAATCTCAACTCAAGGCTCTAGATTCAATTCTCAAGTTCATTATGCATGCTATCAAATTAGTTATGTAGGGTTATGCAAGTTCTTCATGAAAATATTCAATGCAAGAAAACAAATAGTATGATGATCATCAACATAGGAAACCATGTAATTTAAATAAGTTTTTCAAGAAACACCATCAAGAATTCATGCATGTGGACTCTTCAATCATCAACACATCTATGACCTCTATGGGGCACACGAGACAACAATCTCATGTTTTTAGTTTAGCCTTACATACCTGGGATGCAGCTATCAACCAAGCACGTCATGGATCTCTTCTTGAATCTCTCAACTCAAGCTCTTTTCTTCTCTCTTCAAGCCCTAGCCTTGATAGAATATTGGAATAGGACTTGGAATGAGGATTTTAGACCCCTTTTTACATCAAAACAGCCTTATTAGATCATGT
Organism: Solanum rostratum; assembly: GCA_029948455.1. Lineage (NCBI taxonomy): Eukaryota > Viridiplantae > Streptophyta > Magnoliopsida > Solanales > Solanaceae > Solanum > Solanum rostratum. The sequence continues at coordinate 22,976,973 of CM057048.1, forward strand.
ATAGAGTTTAGAAGGGGTGGGGAATTGACCGAAATGCCCCTGATAATAATTAAAAAATTTCAACTCGAAAAAGACATAGTCTGCAACGTGGACTAGTCGCGAACAATGTATTTTCAGAAAAGAGTTTTTGAACGAGTTTTCTCCATCCCATCGAAAATTTTCAAAAGGATATAAGTGCTGGTCCACGATGGGTGCGCGATGCGCCCCTGTCATGTACTAACACTGTTTTGCGCTTTGAATCAAAAAATTATCTTTTGATTGGGTTGCTCTAAAAATTGACCGAGACCATTGTTCCACTTATTTTTTTGTGTTGATCAAAAATCCGGCATCGGATTTGCCATACGAGCATCGGAAGATGCATTACACGCATACCCTCACTCTAGGGGTATTTTGATAATTTTACCGGACGTCACATTAGGGATAAAAAAGCTGACTTGGAATACCAAAACTCAATTCCAAATGACAGCTCTAAATAATAAAATAATTCCTTTACAAAATGTCACTTTAGTTGGAAAAACTCTTTTTTTCAAAACCTACGTCGGAAAAAATAGGGGTGTGACACCTTTCTCAGCTCCTCCTTCAATTTCTTGCAACGTTTTCACTCAATTTGGCAAGTCCTTGGCCCTAAAGTCCTTTGAAATACAAAAATTGTGTGACTAGGTTGAAATTTATTGTAGGGTATGGTAATCGGATTAGTAGAGATGTGAACCTATGTTTGCCATTGCTTGTTCTTAATTCTGAATCCCAAATAATATGTGCCAATGCTTGAACAAGTGTAAAACACCAGAAAATTGTGTGTGTAGCCTTGTCTATGTGCTTGAATGATGTATATGCCCAATCATGCTGTCTCATATCGTTTGAATTGAATTGACTATGTGCATGGAAATTTGATGTGTGATGGAATGTGTGTATAATTTGATGCTAATTCATTAAAAAAGGGTTGATTTTCTTGGGAGAATGTGCAAAATGATATATGATAGGGTTTATGAAAATAATTGCATGTGGGGTGTTGGGTGTTTGATCGAAATCATGTGGGAGTGTGTCATAATTTGCTTCGATGCTAAATGTACCGTAAAAAATGTCGTATGGGGTCCATGTTGATAGACTTGAAAACTTAGGTTTCTGGGTTTTTCATTCTACGAGGGTCTTCTACGACCTATGGAAATTTCCACGAGGCATAGTTTCCCCTCGTATGAAATTCCAGAAACTTGCAATATCTGAGAATCTATCAGATGAGACCTTCTACTCTACGACTCGTAGATAGGTCTGTAGATCCCTGCCTATAAAAATTTGAACACAGGAATGCTTTTACAAATTAGTCTACAACTCGTAGATTCTTCTATGAATCGTACGTGGTCTAGTAGGTTCAATTCTAGTAAATAAAATTTAGGGACACCATTTTTACGAGGGCCTTCTAGGCTCGTAGTTTTTACTACGGCCCGTATAAGTGCCTTCGTAGCCCCTGTTGTGACCAAGCCTGAATTCATTTTTCTTTTCATTCGTTGACTTATGGGGCTAACCATGTTTGCTAAATGTGTATATTTAAGGTACTATGGCCCCAAAGACAAGACATGATGAGATCTAAGCCTTGCAGCGGTGATGTCGCTCAAGCTACACCTCCTTTTTTAAGCTAAAGTGGTCGTGGTCAAGATATAAAACCTAACTCAGGTTATGGTCGATCCTACAGGGAATATGGTAGACTTACAAGAATTTAAAGCAATTTAGGCGGATTAACCTACTTATCTCCCTAAAGGGGGTGGGGGTTGTAACAGCTATGAAAAGTAATTCTAAGCTAAGATAAGTGCTAAATTAGTATGAAGATTAATTAAGGTATTGTGTTCCCCATGATTCTCAAACTTAGTATTACCAGATAATCGAATTCTTTTCCAGTATGTAATATGCAGAACGGTAAGTTATGTTTACCAAACCCTTTGATCCAGGTGAGAGGTGAATTTCACTATGTGATTTGATCCATCCCAGTAGTGTGACATCGCTAACCCTTACCTATTGTTCCAGTACAACTTCTCCTTGCTCCAGTTTGATTGATTAGATGAGAAACATCAATTGAATCCTGTTAATTAATCTCTTTTCCTATTCATTACTCTTTTGATCTAGTCAGTGACACTAGGTGAGTTCTAACATAAGCCACCATTAAAATGCATTCAATGCGAAGAGAATTAATTAATACATGTATGCAAACTTTTCAAGAATTATAAATTATCTGATTTTACTTTGCTAGTTTTTCATGGTTCCCACAACTCTAGTTGTAGATTTAGCTACTCATGATCAGTGTAGTTGCAAGAATTATGAATTTGAATAACATAATTGAGAACTTACACAAGAGAATTAAGCACAAGAAATTCAAACTCTTCACCAAGAATCACAAGATTGAATTGAAAGCACAAAATAAAGTTTTACAAGTGTTTCTCTCAAGCTCTCTGTTATTCTGCACTGCTCTGTAATGTTCCTTTGAAAAATAACCTAAAAAAATCTATTTACAATATTTGAAATACAAAACCAAAATGGAATAGAAATAATGGGTCTGTAGACTCTACGGGAACTTCTACGAGCCATATAATGTTTTACGCCCCATAGTCGGGCTTTGGTGGATTGCATCTTCAATTCTGGGGATGAGTTCTATGATACCCTTCTACGGCCCATATAAACTTTTACGGTCGGTAGGGGGGTTTCATTTGATGAATTTTCAGCAACTCCTTACTTTTTGATCCTTAGGGCATGATACCAAGTCTAGACTCGCAAATACTTCTACGGCTTATCTGCATGTTCGTAGAATTAAATTTGAAAAATCATCCTTCACTGGAATTTTGCATGAAACCAGATCTACGGCCCGTAAAGGGTATCATGAAACCTCTGCTTCGACAAAAATTTGCACCTACCTATAGGCGAGCCAAATACCTAACCCCAGGGTACCTATCCTAGCTCTCTCGTAACAAATAGCCATTGCAAAAATATAAATAGCCGAAAGTTACCCAAAACATCAATTGTACAGAGCTACAATAGACATAAGTACATACCAATATACATATATAACAAAACCATAGTATAATACAACCCAGGAGTGCTTCTACAAATGTATAATACTGTTGTATAAGGCCAACATCTGAAAGCAAAAGAGGGCCATCAAAAGAATGAGACTACGATAAAGCAAGTATTGCCAAGGCTCACCTAAACGTAGTCTCCCATGCGCTCCTAAACCCGCAAAAGTCAATGCCCATGGCTATGCCCAAAACCTGCACCATAGGATGATGCAGAAAGTACAAGTGAGTACTAGAATAAGGCACCCAATAGGCATCATCGGCCGATTGAGTGAAATAATGTACACAATGAAGCTCAAATGCAGATAAAAGCAACAATCCTGTAAGTCAACCCTATTACCTTACACTAAACCTAAACCTCGTGCTTTACGTTGGTGTAAGGCCCTAATGTCTACGCCTAAAAGCCACCGGGGCCCCCATAAGCCTGAAAGGTACGTCCATACAAAATCTAAGCGATAGATCATCACTGAACCTAATAGAATCATCAAAGAACCTAACTCTCCAAGTCATCAGATCAAGGGTCGACTGTATGTGGGTGTAAGGCTCTAGTGTCTATGTTTGAGTGCTCGCTAAGCCCCCACTTAACCCAAAAGGTACACCATCGCACAATTAGGGTGTGGATAGGTGTGTGGATCCATGGGTAATCAACCGGACCTCCACCCCCAACAATCATATGCCAATTGGGTCTCTTACCTTGTACTGGAACGTGGCACCCAATCCAAAATATACATGCATAATAGTTGGACGTATCCCCCCTCCCCAGAGAAAGAATCCCCCAAGCATAATCAATAGTGTATCAACTCAAAATGTCAATCACAGGGCCTCACCCCTAAAATGGAATCAACAAGGTCCTTGACCCAAATCTCAGTCGATGCTTGAACCTCTCCGTCACCCGACATCTCAGTCGCGGCCACCAAGACTCAGACCACGGGGAGCATCACTCAATACTAAAACTCTTAGACGTGGCCACTAAAGCTCGACAGTAATATGGAGCATCATGTAGGATTTGAGATATCAAAATAGCCACTCACTCAATCAATATATCTGGATCCAAAACTCCACAGTCATATCTTGCCTAGAGTCAACGTAGGCAATGGCACTCACAACATAGGTATCCTACACCATCCAACCTACACCATTGCAAATATCACCATCCCTCTGATAACAACAACTAAACCCAGGCTCAGATAAGTAGAACTAGGACCCGACAGCTAATGGCAATACACAGGAGCGTGTGTCTCAATAACTAGTATACAATCAGGTCTTACATGCTATTATCCAGTCAACTACAGGTAATGAAAGTGAAGCACGATAACAACTACGATATTATAAGTATCCACAACAACCAGGCCCAAGGGAATCATATTCAAATCACAAATCAATTCACAGAGTGGCAAGTACTCAACAAGTAGCCTCACAACCATCATATCTCAATAACATCTGGCAACATGCTCTCGTGGATATTAGTTAGGTTAGAATACATACTTGCCCATGACATCAGCCCATATACGACCCTCATCAATCCTTCTTGTAATCAAGGGTACTTGAATATATCAAAAATACAGTATTCACAGCAAACAAGACAAAGTAAAATCCCACAACAATAGACACTACACATACTGGCCACAACTAGCACCTCATATACATCTCAGTTCAGTATGCGAAATGTTTCACTCAATCTAAGATTTAGGGAAATCCTAGCCTACTTGGAAATCGACGCCTCACGTCTTGAATCAGTTCAACCAAGCTTTTCCTATCCTTATAGCTTCTTGATGCTACTCATCTATTAACAATGTCATTCATAATATTAAAATGAGTGTATTGGCTGTAAAAACTTGAAGAACCGGTGAAATTAGGCCAAAATCATCTAAAACTGAAAAAATAGGGCTCGTGCCCAAAATCCTAAAAAAAACCCCAAAAAATGTCTCCACAACAACCCGAGTCTACATCAAAAAATTTGGCCCAAGACGGACCTTAGAAGACCGGGAAATGACCCAAAATGAAGTTAAAAACTTTACCGGAAAATATTCTTTTCAAAATTTCTTGGTCAAAATTTACAAAATTGAACAATCTAAACTGACATATAGTATACCAGAACATTTCACTCGAAACATAAAATAATTTAGACTCAAGTTTCACTTACTTTCGTTAAGAATCGTCTATGATATCAATGTGCAAAGTTTTCATAAATTTCAACAAAGTGATCAGCTAAAACAATGAATTTACCTTGAAATGTGCATCAAATCCCAAATCCAACTTCACCACGACATTACTTTCAAAAATCCAAGTAATATGGACCTTTGAATCATCTAAGACTGGCTTTTAAATCAAATTTTACGAGCTGGTGAAGTTTGAAGAGTGGGTTGTTCGCGAATTATTGATGTACTTATATATAGGCCACACGCCCTTCCCCACGAATGCGGAGCTTTATGGCTCCCTCCTTCTCCGCAAACGTGGAGCTTTGTCCAGGCTTCACCGTGCAAATGTGCTAGGTCCCTCTGCGAAAGCGAAGGGTAATTCACCTGGTGTTGCACCAACAATTTTTAAAACTTCTCCAAGCCATTCCTGGGGCTTTTGGTGTCTGTTTAATGCATTCAAACAGTGCAACCACATAGATTTTTATTGTTCAAATCTGGTGGTGCAGTCAAAATTTACAACGGAGTATCTTACAGAAAGATGAGGGTCCCACTTCTTTTTGGCTAGTTTTATTTAAAAGAACTTCTAGGGTAAAAATGCCACCGGATGCCCCTGTCAACTAACGAAGGGTCATTTTAGACTGTTTTCAATGTTATGGAGCTAATCACGCCATCAGGTTTCCATTTCGAGCGTGTTTAGATGGGTTTTTACAGAAACACACTTTTTATGGTTGAATTCATTTTGCAACTTTTGACCCAAAATCATACTGGGACCCTCCATTTTCGAACCAACCACCTTCCTAGCCTAAATCGGCTGTTTTGAAATTGATGGAACTGTTAAAATCCCATTCTGAGGTTATTTGCTAGAGGTTTGTCGAAAATCTCATTTTTGCATCTTTAACTTCTAGGTAACATGCAAACTCGCACAATTCTCAACCAAAACATCCTATAACCATTCCAACAGTCCTAATAAGCCATAAAAGGTCCAAGGTTACTATACAAAAACTCAAAATAGTAGAAATACAGAATTGACCCAGAGGGTCATTACAAGTACCACAAATCATGGCCTGACTTGTGGTGTCTAGGTGGATTTAGAAATTCTTTGGATCAATTCCATGAGTCACCCTGCAACTCGTCAACTAATTCCATGACTTCTAATATTTTACAAACTGGACCAATTTGGATAAAATGATCATAACTTTTCACTCAAGACTCAAATTTATGAATGACTAGTTGCATCGGAAGAAGATTCAAGACTTTTAATTTAGAAAAGGGATATAAATTTTATAGTCTAGAAAATATAATTGTTTAAAGTGGACTCGTTTGAACTTACATGAAAACTTAATCATTAGGAAAACTCTCAACTCAATTTTGTGCGTAAAGTTCCTTATAACATTAATTAATATCCAATACACTTTTCACACATAAGAATTGACATTAACACCTAAAAACAATAAAATATTAACCTTATTCGATCTAACTGTATTCATAGAATAATTCAACTCTTAGCCCAAAAGTTAGAAGTGTTACCTTTATACATGTTTCGCATTGGGGTTATTGTATCCATTTCTCTGTGATATCATTAAGATTTTTAATTAAAAAAATAATGACTAAAATTTAGACATAACTGAATAAAGATCTGCATAAATATATTGTAAGTTCATTGCACTATTACATTAATCATCTTGACATGATTATTAATTGAAAAAAATAAATATAGCAATAAAAAGTAAATATATAAAAACATAATAATTTTATTAATGAGGATCTTCTTAGCAGTAATAAAAAAAATTGATCTTGCACTATAGTAGCCATACGCACACAAAAATAATAAAGATTCTATACTATAATAATCTTTCTACTAAAAGACAAAAAAATTATTTATTTGGACACATTTCACTTTTTTGGTGCTGCAAGATTCTCTAGTAAGATCCTTTAGAGGTGGAGGAGAAGAAGGATAAGCTTAATTAAAATTCTCAATAATTTGATCTAGTATCATATTAATTTGTCTCATAGATTTTTTTTGTTCATTCTTCAGCTCTTCGAGTTGGAGTGAGAGAAAATGGATGTCTTCATAAGTTGCAGAGTTGTCACCAATCATCATAATAATTTTAGGAAACGATTCTCCAATAAGATCCTTTGGAGAATATGGAGGAGAAGGACGAGTTAAATCAAGATACTCAAACATTTGATCTAGTATCTTACTAATATGTTTCATAATTTTTTTCTCTTCTCCAACTCTTCGAGTTGGAATGAGAGAACGAGAATGTCTTCATAAATTGCAAACTTGTTTTCGTCCATATTTATAGAATCTAAGGACATCTACCGAAGATATTGAATTTAGAAAAGCTAGATCTTAGGTGTGACACCGTGATTAGGAATCCTGTAGCAACCCCAATCAAGTCTCTTGGCATATTATAAGTATTCATAGGCAATGAAATACAATCGGAAAGAGAAAACTAGAATATATGCATATTGTGAAGAGTGCTAGACAACAACATGGATCTCAATACATTAGGTCCAACAATGCCTCTAAATACTAGAATGGGTGGGGGCTAAGTAATGTCCCTAGCTCGCCCTCAAAGAAAGTATTACAAGTCAAAAAGCATCTCAAAAACACAAGATAAAAGCTAGACGTAATAAGTTTGCTTTTGGGTTATAAAGATTCACCAACAAACTTCAAGTAAATGTCGAATCTAACCACGATAGTGAGGAGGAAGATGGTCGCTCACTCCTACATTGTGGTATAATGTAGGCATAGAAGTATGTGTTAGTACATCTGAATATACTAAGTATATAGTCAACGGAATGCATAATGAATCATGATGTACAAATAAATATTTTAAATAGCATGATAAAAGAATAATAGAATCATAAGTAGATACAAACAAGATCAATACATAAATAAATCTTGAAACATCAAGAAAAAGTAAGGAATGAAGAATAGTAAGTAAATCATCATAATGACCATACATATGTGGGAAGTAACCATAACTGTTAATAAGACCATGTTAGTTATTACATGAAATCCCAATGTCTATTTGTGTAATGACCTCATTAGTCATTTTTTAGCTTATATGTGAAAATTATTGTTTTGCTCTTTCATAAGTTGCTTTAGACCTATTTTGAACTATCTGTATTTTTGGAATTGAAATCCTAAGTTTCAAAAGTTGAAAAATATGAGTTTTGGCATTTTTGGAAGCTTAAGTTGTGGAAAAATGAATTTTTATACCATTCTGAGTTTCGAGTGTCAGATCAGAAATTTATCATTTCCATTAGCTCCGAAATATTGAATTAGGTATAGGAGAAGTTACAAAATTGAATTCGGAGTTAAAATAAAGTTTTTAGATCCAAAGTTGCATTTTTATTTGTTTCTAGAGCCAAAGTTTGGCTTTGGTAAATATTCAAAGTTCGAAAGCTTGAATCAAAATTTTGACAATTCCAATAGTCCCAGATAGTGAAACTAACTCTAGAAATGGTTTCGTCATAATTTTTGGAGTTGCCGAGGGCAGGCTTGGTATTGTTAAGTTTTAAAACTAGTTTATTTTTCTTGCATTGGTAGTTGTGTCAAAGAGACCTCATAATCGAATTCTCATAATTCCATTGAGTTCGGATCGCCATTTTTTGCACGGATTCATGTTTGATTTGTGAAATTTGAGTTCCAAATGATTTCTGAGGGTCTGTTCAGAGTATTGAGGTTGGTTGTTATACCTGGTTTCTCGTACAATCACCTATCTTCTCCGCGTTTGCGGAGGTCTGGGTGAATTCAATGCTCTATGTTCATAGGATTTGATCCGCGCTCGTGGGCCAGCGACTAACTCTTCTCCACGTACGTGAGGTCTCCACCCGCATTCGTGGAGCTCAGTAGATTTTTTCCTCCGTGTTCGTGGAGTACATTAATGACTGAATCAGTCTTTAGCTCGAGAAACCTCCATCTTTATTCATTTCTCAATATTTCAAGCTTTGGGAGGCAATTTTCGATGAAGGTTTTTGGGGATTTCTTTTGGATAAGTGTTTCTAACCTTGTTTTGATTAATTTTCATGATTATTATCTTGATTTTGTCTCGATTTTCATGGTTTTGAATGTCAAAAATTGAGAATTTTTAGTCTATGTTTTGGAAAATTCATTTGATGATTTCTCCTTCGTTTTGAATTCAATTTTAGTGAGATTTTCACCCACTAATTTCTTTTCTTATATAGATTCATTATTTCAAGTTGATTTCTAGATTTGAGAACTTTGAATTTTAGTCCTAATTTTGATCATTTTACACCTAAGCCTAATATGTGCCAATATGGGAATCAAAATTCATCTCTTGATAGGTAGTAACTATTTTTAATAGTGATTGATTGATCCGGTGATCATTTAGAGGCCTGAGTTGATTGAAAGCTTGTTCGAGCGCAGTTTCGGCATCGAGGTAGGTTCGGTTAATCTTGTTGGGACTGGATTTGGGTTGTTGGATATGTTCATGTGATAACTGCAAGATTTAGATTGATTTATCAGTAATTGGATTGATATGATATAATTGTGATGGAAATGTGATACCAGTTATGATGAATTTTGAGTAAATTGTGATTCCATTGAAAAATTGAGATGAAATCTTGGGAATTGAGATACATTGGATATTATTGTGATAATATGAGACTTGTGGTACCATTTGGGAAAATTTTGTGGTAAATTGATGATAATTATGATATAGTTGAAAATTATGAGTATAATTTTAGACTTAAAGAGTCCGATTTCATTGACATTATGATTATTGATGAGAGGGTGATGATATGAGACTTACTGATGGCATTGTAGTACTAGTTGATGCACTTGACATAGCCTTTCTGATGTTATGGCTATTATGCATATCATTATCTTGTCATATTACATAGATGTACACGCACTTGTGGCATTGGCATGTATACATCTCATATTACATTTGTGCCACAGAGATACTGTGATATTTGAAACAATCTTATTACTTGAGATCCATTTACTGACGCCAGAGTCCACTGAGGTATATTATTATTATTATTATGATACATCTAGATATCATCACATTAGCATGCATTTTATCTTATATTGCATTTGCCCTGAGACAGATATATTACTCTGATATCTCCTTATCGGTGCTAGAGTTCGTCATGATACTAGAGACCTTTTTACTAGCGCTAGAGCCCGCTGAGGTGTCATCGGCGCCACCGTCATTAAACTTGAGAGACCTTTGTATATGGTAGGATGAGACCCCCATGTATTCTACCTGGTAGCTTCAGCTTGATAGATGTATACACCGGTGCCAGAATCCAAAATGATTCCACCTCATGCCTTGCATTCATACTCTACATGGGCATTGCACCATTGACTGTCATTGTTATCTGGTTCTACTATTATATATGTTTACGTGATGCACTAACCCCTTCTTGCAGGTAATAGGATTCTTCGTTATTACATATTTATTTGATTTCTCTTACCCAGTCGATTGAATCTACTAGGCACATTTCCAAGTACTTACCCCTACTTTATTTCCTCTCTGTAGATCGAGCACAGGGATCCAAACAGGGTAGTTGATCTCATTCTATCAGAGTTATTCTCCATCTATCTAGATCTTAGCAGCGAGAATCAGACTTCGAGTCATCATGGGTCTTTTGATACTTCCCTTATTATCTTCTAGTCCAAACATTATATTAGATATTATCAGACAACGTGTATTTTTCATTTGAGACAGTTGTATCTACTCATTCATACTACCTTAGATGCTTTTGTACTCATGACTCCAAGTTTTGGGATTTCATATTAAATTTGTGATTACTTTTGTTTTAATTTATTCTCTTTAGTTGCGATCTGATTTTGGGTCGTGAAGTATTTGGTATCAGCGCTCTAGGCACATTGGACTTGTGAGTCAAAAGTGGGGTGTTTGGTAGAGTCTGGCAACTCGATATGTAGATGTCTATACCTATATTCAGTAGGCTACGTTGCACTTGATAAGAAAACCTTTTATGTCTTGCCTGAGTATGAGTTAGAGAGGCCTACACACTCTGTTCCACCATCTTCGGCCCTTGATGCTACACCCTCGGTTCAAGTGTTACTTTTGTGGGTATTGGCTATATTGGAGGGAGCACCTTCAACCCTAGCTATTATTGATGCACCAGTTTCTACAGTATTGGCCTCTCTATAGCTCCAGCTGAGAAAACCATGATTCATGTGGGTCCTTCCTCAGTCCCAGTGAATCCTCCTATGACTTCTATAATTCCACCTCAGTCATCGTGGTCGATTTCTGGTTCACAACTTCAGGGATTGGCTATTACTCCATCCATTGCACCACCTAGGTATTTGGTGGCACCATCTTCTACTAGTCCTGCTATGTCTAAAACTAAGCAGAGGAGTGTTGAGTGGTTCGTACGACTAGCTCCCCAAAGGTTTGATGGTACCGCTGGTAATAGAGCTAATGATTTCTTATTAGGGTGTCAGGACCGGCCATGTAATTTGTCCATCCTTGAGTCACATGGAGTTGTTTATACCTCTTACCATTTCACCAGCCTAGCTAAGGAGTGGTGGAAAATAGTTTTGGCTCGTCGACCTATTGGATCTCTAGTCATGACATGAGAGTTATTTACAGAGGTATTCTTGGAGAGATTGTTTTACCATATATCCTTCAAGATAGTCGTTGGGATGAGTTCGACAGACTTCAGTAGGGTTCTATGTCAGTTCCAGAGTATGAAGCCAGATTTCATACATTGTCCAGATATGCTTTGTCCAGTATCTTTACGGAGTTCGAGAGGAGTCGATGATTTGCCAAGGGATTGGCGAGGTATCTTCAGGAGTCTACAACTTCCTTGGTTCTGGATGGAGGAACATTTTAGAGTGTAATAGATCACGCCCACATGATAGAGTGTATCAGGTATAATAGATAGGACGGCAGGAAGAGGTTTCATCAACACACCTAGTTTTATAGGCCCCTGCCATGAGATTGAGTTCTAGTGGTAGGTCCATCAGGTCCGAGTAATCCATACAGCCATCCTTATACTTGATAGTGCTGACAGACCCAGGCCTACTCCGACACACCATGATAGTTCCTTGAGTGTAGCCAAGCATGGTGGCTTTTCAGGGAAGGCATCTCAGGGCAAGAGGTCAGCGCTTGCTATATTTGTGATGAGGAAGGGCATTTGTCTAGGCATTGTCCTTATCGTGAATCATTCACCGAGGCTTCAAGATCTCAGTTAGCTCATCCAACACCAACACCAGAATCTAGTCCACCTTCCAGGCTATGAGGGTTTATACCATAGGGGGTCGAGGTATAGTGAGAGGTGGAGCTCGTGGAGGCCCATAGGCTAGTGGTAGGCATAGAGTCTGTTATGTGTCTTATATAGATCTAAGGCACAGGCCTCTGATGCAGTTGTCACAGGTATAGTTCCAGTGTGCCACCGTTCAGCTTCAGTTTTATTTGATCTAGGCTCTACTTATGTGTTAGCCTATTTTGCTTCTGATAATGATGTTATGTGTGAGTCGCTCGCCGAGCCTATTTGTGTTTCCACCACAGTAGGTGAATCATTAGTAGTGAATTGGGCATGCAAGGTTTGTGTTGAGACTTCTATGGGGAGATACTTTGTTATTAACTTGATATTGTTGGATATGGTTGACTTCGATGTGATGTGCATGGATTGGTTGTCGCCTTATCATGTTATTCTTGATTGTCATGCACAGTTTGTCACCTTATATTGCCCCAACTTTTCTTAGTTGGTGTGGATTGGAGAACCTAGCTCCTATTCCAAGGGTGTTATTTCTTATATGCATGCCTGTCCGTTGATGGAGAAGGGATGCTTGGCATATTTGGCTCATGTTCGGGCCTGTTCTTAGGAGCCACCATCATTGGAGACCACCAGGGTTGCAAGAGAGTTTATCTATGTGTTACCAACTGGCTTACATAGTGTCCCTCTTGATCATGATATCGACTTTGCTATTGATGTGGAGCCCGGTGCTAAGCCCATTTCTATTGCCCTTTATCGGATGGCTCCGACTGAATTAAATGAGTTGACAAAGCCATTGGAGGATTTCTTGAAGAAGGGATTTATTCATCTGAATGTATCTCCCTAGGGTGCTCCTATTTTATTCGTGAAGAAGAAGAATGGCACTATACATATGTGTATTGACTATCGCGAGCTGAACAAAGTGACCATCAAGAACAAGTATTGTTTGCCTCAAATTGATGATCTTTTTTACCAGTTGCAGGGCGCCTTGGTATTCTCCAAGATTGATTTGAGGTCTGACTATCATCAGTTGAGAGTTTGGGAGTCTGATATCTCAAATATAGTTTTTAGGATCTGTTATGGTCACTATGAGTTTGTGGTTATGTCTTTCAGGCTGACTAATGCCTCGATTGCTTTTATGGAGTTGATGAACTGAGTATTCAAACCCTACTTGGATATCACGACCCAAGCCTAGGTCATAGGCATAACACGGTGAATGGGAAACCTGAAGAAACCCCAAATCATCCTCTTAAGTATACATGGCACATCCTTGGTTGCGAAAACATAATTGAATCACAAACATAAAATTCTAGGGGAAGCGGGACTTTGGACTCAAGCTATGGGGATGTCATCGGGGAGAGGATTAGCATAATCACATAGCAAATAATGACTAGGCATGGGTAAGTATGACTCTAACATGAGCAAAATGGGAACACATAGAGGGAAACAGGGACTAAGGAATGTCTTCAATAGTTCCATAAACAAAATAGGAGTCGAGCTCATCATATACATAATCATATCCGACAACACTTCTAACATAAGCGAAATGGGGCCCGTAACATCTTACGGGCTCACCCTCAAAAGATAAATATCCATAAATAGACAAGTCTTAATAAAACATGAAAGCAAGTGGATATTGTCCTCAAAATGGAGGATTCACCAATATCAATCTTCAATCGATCCGTCTAGCCACGTGGAGGACGAGGATGAATAGGAGCTCTGGTCCCTACATGGTTAGATCATGTAGGAAAAAGTATACAATAGTAGTTGGAATGTACTAAGTATGCGGAGTGCAATGCAACAAGGGACATAAGCCAAAATTAAATTTTATGCACAATCATAATCAATGGATATAGGTTCAATATGATATGAATGATCAATGCTTAAGTAGAACATGCATAAAGGACTATCAAGTAAAATAACATGTCATACATAGATGGGAAGGGACCATAACTGACATTTTAGACCATACTACTTGGAATCCCGATGTTCACTCCACACCAACAAATGAGTGGTCTACTTTCCAAGGTAAGCCAAACACCTTACCTTACAAGAACTTACCTCATTTCATAAAGCGTTCCACAAACACCTTATAGAAACGCCACCCTTTTTGGTTAATGTATGAGAAAAGTCCTTACGGGAACTATACCCTTTTTGGTTATTAAATAGCATGTATCATACGGGAACACCACCCTTTTCGGGCAACCATGCAACAAAAGCTATATGGATCCATTAGCTAATCACAAACCTATAGTGACAACATAATTAAGGGACAATGGTTAGCTACCAAGGTCCTCCCGGTCACAATCCAAGGGAATACTCAATTCATACTCATATTCATAGTACACAGATGTTTTATACTATCATAATATCATCATAGAGTAGCTCAACAAAACCAAAACTTCTTAATATCAAGTATAGAGCTTCATATCATTCATATCTTTCAAAATATTCTTATAGCTCATAGCATGCATAATAGCCCTTCAAAATTCATAATTTACATATTTTCCATAAGGCTTTTATCAACATAAGAAGCTTGGCATATTCTTTGGTCAAAACATGGTGGGTATATGTACATTTACTTAATATCGTGCAACTTGAGAGTAAATAACATGAGAGGAGTAAAATAGAATCATTTGAGAGTCATTCAAGTAACCAATCAACAACAATATAAAACTTTGTTAAGGAATCATTAAACCCTCATTTAAGTCATATATATTTCCATGACATCTCATAGTATAATAGTGTATAAAGGCAAAATAGCATAAATCTCTTCATAATATCATCATATAAAAGATTTCATGAAATTATCATACCATGACTTGAGAAATATATGGAGAAGAGGAATAGCTGAGCTTTGTGGAGAAAAGGTCTCCACAAATCAAAACTCACATACCTTGGTGTGATTAGAGATGAAAATGTTGTTGGAGAATGAAAAAAAATCTATAACCATATCTTGGACTCCTTTCTTGAAGGCCTTGAGAAACTTGAGGGTGTTTGGGAGAAATTAGGACTTGGGATATTTTAGAATGAGTTGGAGTGGCGTAATTTAGGGTTGTATAGGGCTGAAAAGGGCTTATTTAGGGGCTTAAATGGCGTAGCATAGACTTAGGATTTCAGAAAATGTCAAAATTGCCCCTTCTTAAAATCTATCGGACAAGACCACGAGACCCTAATTACAGGTCGTGGTCCAGTCCACTGGTCATGGAAATGGGTTTCATCATGTTAATTTTTTGGACCCTCAGGAATCTTCTCTCATACTCCAACCACAACACCAACTACATCCAGTCAACCAAACCACGGGCTATTTTGTTAATTCACACACTTCAAACTTCAAAAAGCCATTATTTCCACCAAGTCTGACCACCATAACATGAGCCTAAGTTACGGCTTGTGGTACAACATGTGATTCGTATTTACCTTCGTGCATTGGTGGTCCTCTTAACTGGAGCTACTGCATTTGCACCCTCGAATCCACGAAGGTGTGGCCGGTGTTCTATTTCACGGGTTGTATACCTCTTCGTGAAATAACTTACACTTTGAAAATTTTTCATACTTCCTTTCTTAGGCACTTTCATACCTTCAAGAATGTGGGGCCTTACAATATATCCCCATTGGGAACATTTGTCCCCCAATGTACTAATTGTACGCTCTAAGGAATAGAGTACATCCATCAACATGTACATCATGAAAATTTTCAATTCATGCATCAAAGAACATTTACAATACAACTTCAATATCACATAATCATGCATAGTGACATGGAAATGACATGCAAGGAAGAGGAGGTTCTCAAGATGAAAAATTATAGTACCTCAAGCTTGATTAGAATGGAGGAGATAGGGGTATCACTTCTTCATGTCAACTTTGGTTTCCCAAGTGGCACTTTTGACTTGTTAGTTCCTCCAAAGGACATTGACAAATCCTATATCCTTGTTTCTCAACCTGTTTGCTTGTCTATCTAATATTTTAACTAGAGCTTCCTCATAATTCAAATTCTCTTTAATATTCACCACCTCTAAGGACACAATGGATCTAGCGTCTCCACTACACTTCCTCAACATGGTGACATGGAAGACCGAATGACCATACTCATCTCTATGGGCAACTCTAATTCGTATGAAACTTTACCAACACATCTCAAGATCCAATAAGGCTCTACATACCTAGAGGTTAGCTTCCCTTTCTTGCCAAAATGAACCACACCCGTCGTTGGCGAAACCTTTAAGTACACCCAATTATTAATTTTAAATTCAATGTCTCTTCTTCTAGTGTCGGCATAGGATTTTTGCTGACTTTGAGCCATCTCTAATATTTCCCTTATCACCCTTAGATTTTATAAAGCTTCCATAATCAAATGTGGACCGAACAAAGGTGTTTCCCCCACTCCAAACAGCCCAACCGGGGATGTACAACATCTACCATATAGGGCTTCAAAGGGAACTATCGATGCTAGGGTGATAACAATTGTTGTAAGCAAACTCAATAAATGGAAGATGCTCATCCCAAATACCTTTAAACTCTAAGACACAAGCCTAAGCATACCCTCAAGAGTTTGAATGGTCCTTTTGGATTGAGCATCTGTTTATGGGTGAAAGGCTATGCTAAGCTTAACTTTAGTACCCAAACCTCTTCTGAAAGATCTCCAAAAGTGTGAAGCAAATTGGGTTGTAGTAACATAGAAACCTCAACTTAATGGCATACATCACACCAAAATTAAGCGCAGATACCCACACCACTTATCAAAACACAATTAGATATCTACCCAGCAAACCAATACGGAGTAATGCATGCGAAAATACAACTATGACAATTGAAGTACTATCAACAAGCCACAATCATTGAACAAGTCTAATGCTAATAATACACTACAAGTGTCCTCACAAAAAGAAGTCCCATATCTCACTCTCAGTGATTTTCATGTATAATCTCGGGACTATGCAAAATCACTCACTCTCACAAAAGATATTCATGCATCATGCCCAATACCATAGGCTTGCACCTATACTCATGACTAAGACCTTTGACTACTTGGACTAGGATCACTTTAGGACTTTATGGGCTTGTCACGTAAGGTCAAAGGGCTTTGATATGATATTTTGGGAACATATACACTAGAGGCCTTCCTTGACACTGCGTTTTCCTACACTTTTTCCCTACCAATACTGTTACTTTTATTCCATTCTCCCTCTCTCCTATTTCAAGCTTTTCTGGGTGTTTTCTTTTCATTTTCCAGCTTTTTGCCTTGATTTTGCACTCCATTTTTCCTTTTAGCTTAGAACTAAGGCATTACTTATTTTTCTTACACCTAGAACATGATTTTTCTCCTTTTCCTTATATCACTAACTTTCCCCCTTATTTTATGTTTTACCCTTACACTAGCCACCCTCAACTGAGGTGCACATTATCCAACCTCGGAACCAGGGACACTTTTGGTAGCCTGTCTCAACTTAGGCTTTTTTTCCTCAGTCAAGGTGCACAATGTTCAAGGAAAGACCAGGGCCAATTTACGAATTTTACAACTAATAAGGCTAGGTCATTTAGGTTGTTTACAAAGAAGAGGTACATGTCAGGCTCAAACATTAGGATCAAGGGATATTCTGCAAATTTGGTTGGTCATTTAGGCTAAGTGGACTTTTAAGTACAATGGCCTAAGATCCTTTCCTAATCCAATTAACGTAGAATCTAAATTAGAGTAACAAGGCAAATTCTGAATTGAAACATAACACGTGAATTTAGCAATTTAAGCTCACTCACATGGCACTGATTACATTATCAACATAGACTCTCAAATCATGTTTTTTATATCAGTTTATCCTTACTTATTAGAACAAGCACGGCTAATATACTTAAACATGCATGACTGTTATCTAGACTAAGTAATCAAAATTTGGTGGGTATCATTTTTCACAAAAAGCACAATAACATATATATGCCATAGATCTCAGTATTATATACTATAAGTACTACCTAAACATTCTAAACATTTCGGTTCAATAGAAAGTAAAATGGGGAGAAAGAACATAGGCAAGAAAACCCCCAGAATTTAGAAATTGGGATAGTTGTGGACCGAAGCTACTTAGACTACACTGATGCCCATAACTACCGACACCCCATTGAAAAAGAGGTGCATTGTCCTTAATGCACACAATCAAAACAAAATAAAGTACCGGGGTCAAAAAAATATATCTGGGCCCCTAAGCGCCGGTCTCCACCTTGGGTTGCCTCTCAAGCAACGCCTAATTTATTATCGCGGCATGACTTGGATAACTTGGTTACTCAGGCTTTAACAAGTTCCAAGACCTCGTTCTTCATATCATCTGACCTCTTCATAGACTAATAGATATTGAAGACAACTTCTTCATCATTCAATCTAAACCTGAGTTGAAGCTTCTAAACCTGAGTTGACCAGCTTCCATATCCACTAGTGTTCGACCAGTGGCTAGGAATGGCCTTCCTAAGATGATTGAGACGTCGAAGTCAACTTCGTAGTCTAGGATCACAAAGTCTGCGGGGCATATGAACTTCTCAACCTTAACAAGCACATCATAATGTATCCCCACAGGCTTCTTCACCGTGCTATCAACCATCAACAATTGCATGCTCGTTAGAGTAAGGCTCCCAATCCTAGCCTCTTGAAGACCGCAAGGGACATTAGATTAATGCTGGCATCGAGATCACACAATGCCCTTGCAAACTCCACATCTATAATGGTGTACAGTATGGTAAAAGCATCGGGATCTTCTTGGTTTTGGACCAAGGACCTCATAGCAATTGCACTGCAATGTTGAAGCTCTTGGAGAGCTCCTGACTCATAGTGTGCTTCTTTGTAACCAGGTCCTTCATGTACTTTTCATACCCTGACATCTTCTTCAATGTCTCAATGAGAGGAATGTTGATGGAGAGTACTTTCAGCATGGAGAGAAAGTGCTTGAACTTGCCCTCCTCTTCCTTCTTTTTAATTCTCTAAAAGAAGGGAGGAGGATTCCTGGGAATGAGCTTCAGCTTCTGTGGCACATTTACAGCTTCACTCACCCCATCCTTGCCACGATCATCTCTGTTATCCATATCTTTCACCTCAATGGTCTCCTCTCGAACATCATCCTTATCAACTGGCATGAGAGGATCAATGGTGCTCTTGCCACCATGAGTAGTAACCGCCATACACTGCCCCTCATTCTTAGGATTTTGAATCGTGTTGCCAGGCAGTGTACCCTCTGATGCTAGTTAAGTTTAGTTGACACTTGATCAAACTATTGCTCAACCTGCTTGATAGCCATAGAATAAGACTTGATTTTCTGATTCATACTGGAGATCTCAGATTTTATCCCCCTTGGAGTCTCATCCTGTGTCTCAGCTTTCTTCAACAGGCGGTCAAACATCTCCTCAACTCTTGAACTACTAGCACATGTGTTGTGGTTGTGTTGTGGCATATATGGACCATTTCTATAACCATCTCTGCTGCCCCAATCTGCATCTCTGTCTTGGCCCTGATTTCTATCATAGTACCCTCTGCAGTTGTCTCTGAAAGCTCAATCTCTATTGAAGTTTCGTCCTTCGTTTCCTTGACCTTGGCACCAATAGTTCTGATTGGACACTTGGACGTTGGTCCAGAACCCCCCCCCCCCCCCCCACATCTGACCAACAATAAAACAAGTGTCCTCCTTATATACATGGGTGTACATGGAGACTGATAAGTAACTGCATTGACTCATTCCTAATTCTTCTTTATCATCATCTCTATACTTGTATGGATTCGGGCAAGCTCTTGCATAATATTTATTTATATTTGCTTTGCTCTGAACCAATACTGACAGCGCACAAATTTTAGGTAGATGCTCTGTCTCTTTGTGTCACAACCCGGGGCTAGGGCCTAGAAGTGACACGGAGAATGGGAACCCGAGAGTCCCCAAACAAGCTTCAAAGTATCCAAATCCACACCATCGGTTCAGAAGTGCATTCATGAAATAAACACATAATACTAAGGGATGGGAAAGTAGGACTCACGCTTTAGGGACATCAAAGGGAAGGGGATTTACATGGATTTACATAGCACATAGCATATAAGAACTAAGGGGCAGGTAAGTAGGTCTTACTCTATGGGGGAAAACGGGGCTTAGGTCCTTCCATATTTCCACACCAAACATGAATACAAATCATAATTTCCCTAATCAAACCATAATGGCCGTATACAATAGGTAACCAAAACCATAAGCCAAATACAATGCATAGCATATAGAATTTACGAGAGTCTACAAGATGTCCAATGATTCCTCTAGTCATAAGATGTAACGAGGGCCAAGACATATCCCGGGCTCACCCTCAAATAAGAAAGTAGACACAGGATAACATAGATAGAAGGAAGGTGTCTCGTCCTTGGAGGATAGGACTCACCACCAGTTCAACTTTCAGAATTGAGCTACTCGTTAAGCAGTGGATAGTCGTAGCGCTCAGCCCCTACATAGTGAAATCATGTAGGCATAGAGTATGCGTTAGTATGTTTGAATGTACTAAGTATGCGGGCATTAATGCATAACTTGTTAAACCTGCACTTAAATGTTAGATGACAAGGGTACATAATATAGAAAGAATCATATATCCAAGGGAGAAATATACAACATGCAATGAAATATGTGATGCATGAATGAAAAGATATTCATATATAGCAGGGATATGACCTCAACCGACAAGTGTAAGACCAAATGAGCTAGTACTTGGAATCCCGATGAAATTCCTTCACCGATACAGAGGTGGTCTACTTGCCAAAGCTAAACCATACTTCACCTTACGGGAACATCACCCATTTCGTATGAAGCAACGCCCTTACGGGAACATCTCCCATTTCAAAAAGGATTTTCATATCATAATGTAATACTTCACTGTACGGGAACATCACCCATTTTGTATGAAGCAACCTTCCTTATGGGAACATCACCTATTTCGGATAGGATTCTCATAACATATGCTAGGCACATAGTTCGAGGAAAGGAAGAGAACTCTTAGGGATAGCCTTGACGCCCCAATCCAATGGTGCTAAGTCAACATCCCACGAGAACACATATAGTATATACATACATACCTTCGAAATGCAATAGTCAATTTAAGCCCGATCAATGCACATTTAGGCTCAATGCCAAATCATACTTGTAGTTATAATATTCATACATAGGACTAGCTCGATTACAAATACAGAATGGTGCAAGCACCAAAAATGCTCAAAAGCCATATTCATAAGACATGTATGTGATCACATTCATGTCATAACCAATACCTTATCAAAATCATTTCATAAAATATAATTGGGCTTAACCCACTTCATAATTTCCATAAAAAATAATGCTCATGAATACAAATGCAATGCATGATGTGAGAATAGCATGGACAATATAGAGTCAAGCTAAAACCAACACTATAATAGGAAATTGAAGTAAACCCATAATCAAATCTACATTTAAATCATAATATAGATCACCCATGCATAAATCAAGCTTTAAAGGGGACATGCACATTCATAATTTCATAATCTCAATGCAAACTACAATATAAGGGCTTAAATCAACTTAAAATCACCAATAAAGCACAAACCATACTTCAGTTAAATTTATAAAATCATTAAACCTCAAAACCCATATTTAAAGTAAGTTAAAATTACATGCAAATCAATTGAAAAGAGTTTGGATCTTCTTGGTTTAAAGGGACCAAGAATCAACCCCACATACCTTGATTGAGAGGCTGAAATTGAGAAGAATCTAGCTTGAAGTTAAATCTCAATTGAACCCTAGCTTGAGCCTTGAGATGGGAGCTTAAGGAGGATTCTTTAGGAATGATTTTAGGGTGAGAGTGTTTTCAATGAGAATGAATCAGAATGGAAAGGTATCAGCTGATTTAGGGGCCTAGGATAGGTAAAAAGGTTATAAAACATAATTAAAACAAGTGTTCATCTGTGAGATGGTAGTTGGGGCACTGCTTGAGCTTCTTCTTGAATCTCTCCCAAGTTTCATATAGTGCTTCATTTGGCAATTGCTTGTGAGACCCAATCTCATCTTTGATCTTCAACTACCTCGACGCAGGGAAGAACCTCTCCAAGGAAGCCTTTTTTAACTCTCTCCAAGTGCGGATAGAATCATGAAGAAGCTCATTCAGCCACTTTTCACCTCACTTGAAAGAGATAACGGGAATAACCACAACCAAAGCGCTTTCTGACTAATCCCTGGAATTTTGGACAATTGGCATGTCAGTAAGAAGTTTATGACATGCTGATTTGCATCCTCAGTAGCTGCTCTGCTGAATAACCCTTTCAACTGTAGCATTTGAAGTAATGAGTTAGTGATGGTGAACTTGACACCTGCAGGCAGTGGGGGAAGCACTATTGCTACAGTGATCCCAACATCTTCATCATCTTCATTCGTTGTTTGGGGCTGCTAGGGACCTTGGGGTCTCAAAACAGGTTGTTGCTGCAAGAATGGCGCAAGTGGCACCTGTCAAAGTGGTGTCGCTAGTGGCACCCCATTACCATCGAGGTCATCTTTACCTAGACCGTTATTTCCCCCATCTGCAGGATACACAGCCAACTCTCTAAGCCTTACTACTTCACATTCCTGGGCATTCATTTTGCAGATCGACTTAGTGAGCTCGGGGTCGTAGGGAATAAGTGCTTCACCTTTACTTCGGGTATTTATCATGCAACGTTGGTTCCCTACAAAGAGAAAAAAAAGAAATAAAAGTAAAATTAGGGATTAGTATTACACACTAAAAGTAGCAACTAATAGACTATTACTTCGTTGTATTCCCTGGCAAAAGCAGCAAAGTTTGATACGCAAAAATTGACACTCCAAAAGGAATAGTAAAGCGGTTGTTGATCAAATATAGAACTCAATAAGATTTAAGGCCGATCTCACAGGGAATGCTTGAGAATAAATCTATTAGCGCCCTTTTTATGATGTAATATCTATTCTCGAAATAAAAGTGCAAAAAATAAATGGGGTTTTGATGTTCAAACTAAGTTATCAAAGTAAAGTAATGAAAGAGTGTAATGACAACTAAATTTCCAATAATTAATGAAAGCTAGGATTGTGTTACCCATGACGTCCAATATGATAGCCAAAGTTATGTAGTAAACTCGTTAATGATTACGTATACAAGATCAAAAAAGTTATATAACACCTAATTCACCTTCCGGTCCTTCTTAGATGCATTTCATTCATCACCTTCCGATCTCAGAATGTATACTTTATAACCCTTATTATAGATCCTAGAATACTCTCACCGTCCAACCTATAGGGCACATTCCCAATCCGCTCAACAATCTCATAAGGACCTATATATCGAGGACTTACCTTTCCCTTCTTACTAAATACATCACACCCTTCATGGGTGAGACCTTCACATACACCCAACCACCAATATGAAACTCAAGATCTCTTTTCCTAACATCCAGATAGAACTTTTGATGACTTTGGGTCGTCTTCAACCTCTTTCTAATCAAATTCACCTTCTCCATAGCTTCCAATACCAAATCCAGGCCAATCAAAGCTATCTCTCCCAACTCAAACCACCCCATCGAAGATCTATATCTCCTGCCATACAAAGCTTCAAATGTTGTCACTCCAATGCTAGCATGAAAGCTATTCTTATAAGCAAAGTCAATAAGTGGAAGATGATCATCCCAATTACCCTTGAATTCCAACACACAAGCCCTCAACAAGTCCTCTAAAGTTTGAATTATCCTCTCGGCTTGTCCATCAATTTGAGGATGAAAGGCGGTACTCAACTTCACCTTAGTACCGAGTCCTCTTTGAAATGATCTCCAAAAGTGAGAAGTAAATTGGGTGCCACGATCCAAAATGATAGACCTAGGCATACCATGCAACCTCACCAACTCTTGGATGTACAACATTGCATAGTCCTCGGCACTAAAGGTTGTCTTGATCGGTAGGAAATGAGCCGACTTAGCCATCCATTCAACAATAACCCAAAGAATCAAATTACCTTCGGGTCTGAGGTAAACCAACCACAAAAGATATGTTTACATTTCCCACTTCCAAGTAGGAATCTCAATATCTTGAGCCAAACCACATGGCCTTTGGTGCTCTACCTTCACTTGTTGACTATTGAAAGGAGTTCTTAAGAGAGATTTGAAATAATTCTAAGAGTAAGAATAAATTTAAATGAGGGAAATAGAGTTTAGGTCATTTGAATGTCTTAGGATAGCATAGTCGGTCACAAAAGTGCCTTAGGAGAAGCTATAATTACAAAAATGTCATTAATGAATCATATATAAAGAAGGTTGTCAGGAGTCCCATGGAAGGGTATACGGCACGTACTAAGGTATACGGTCTATGTACCTCCTCCCTGATCCGATACTTAGAAAAATTTCCACTGACAAAGGTTTGAGACGATAATTCTACACTTAGAAAAATTGGAACGTAGGCATCCATACAGACAGCTTCACGGTCCATGAGAGGTCACACAGACCGTGTGGTCTCCAGTAAAGCATCCCTTAGAGAAATCTTTCGTTGAAAAGTTCTAAGATGGTGACCCAATACTTAAAATATTTTTACTCCGACGCCCATACGGATGGCCTCACGGACAGTGAAGGGTTATAAGTCCATGAGAGGTTCACGTGTCAAGTGCCTTAGACAAAATGTGGATTTTCAAGGCCAAAACCCTCCACACGACATACCAAATAGACCGTGAAGCCTCATACAGACCATGTGGAATTCATGTGTGGTATGTGTTGGTCTTAAACTCCACATTAAAGCCAACATTCTACACACAAGGCCAAGGGACACTTCAAAGAAACTCTACACGATCCGTATACCTCACACAACTGTGGAGGTATCCTTGAAGTGTCTCCTTGGTCTGAAATTTTTTGAAATCAAATGTTCAAGCTCCATGAAGGTCATACATAGTCCGGGTCCTTACATGCTCATGTGATAACTACAAGATTTAGATTAATTCATCAGTAATTGGATTGATATACTAGAATTGTGATGGAAATGTGATACCGATTATGCTAAATTTTGAGTAAATTGATTCTATTGATAAATTGAGATGAAATCTTGGGAATTGAGATGCGTTGGATATTATTGTGTAATATGAGACTTGTGATACCATTCGGGAAAGTTTGTGATAAATTGATGATAATTGTGATATATTTGAGAATTATGAGTATAATTTGGGACTTGAAGAGTCCAGTTTCATTGATATTATGATTATTAATGAGAGGGTGATGATATGAGACTTACTAATGGCATTGTAGTACTGGTTGATACACTCGACATAGCCTTTGTGATGTTATGGCTATTATGTATATCATGTCATATTACATATATGTACTTGTATTGTGGTATTGGCATGTATACATCTTATATTGCATTTTTACCAGTAAGACACTGTGATATTTGAGATCACAATCATATTACTTGAGATCTATTTACCGGTGCTAGAGTCTGCCGAGATATAATATTATTATTGTGATAATTTTTTGTATCGTGACATTGGCATGCATTTCATCTTATATTGCATTGGCCTTGAGACAGATATATTACTTGATATCTCCTTATAGGCGCCAGAGTCCGCCGAGGTATCATCGGTGCCAATGTCTGTCATGATATTGGAGACTTCTTTACTAGCGCTAGAGTCCGTTGAGGTGTCATCGACGCCAACGACCGTCGTGACACTTGAGAGATATTGTATATTCTCTGACAAGACCCCCCATGGTTTTTACTTGATAGCTTCTTCTCGGTAGTTGTATACATCAGTGCCAGAGTCCACAGTGGTTCCAACCCATGCATTGTATTCATATACTACATGTGCATTGTATCATTGGTTGTCATTGTTATCTTATTATATGCTTTATATATTTATATATATGTGTGTGCGCGTGCGCGCGCGTGCGCACACGTGCGCATGTGTATGTGTTTATATTATGCACTAACCCTTTCCTTGCAAGTGATAGGATTCTTTGATATTTCATGCTTATTCGATTTTGCTTACCCAGTTGGTTGAATCTACTAGGTATATTTTAGTGTACTCACCGCTACTTTGTTTCCTCCTTGAATATCGAGCACAGGGATCCATACAAGGTAGTGATCTCATTCTATCAGAGTTATTCTCCATCTATCGATATCTTAGCATTGAGGCTCAGACTTCGAGTCATCATAGGTCTTTTGAGATTCTCTTTTGTTGCTTTTTACTCCAGTCACTATATCAGATATTATTAGACAATGTTGTATCTTTCATTTGAGACAGTTATATTTACTCATTTGTATTATTTTAGATGCTCTTATACTCATGACTCTAGATTTTGGGATTTTGTATTAAATGTGTGGTTGCTTTTATTGTAATTCATTCTCTTTAGTTGCTCTCCAATTTTAGATCCTGATATTCTGTACATCAGAGAAAATGGAGCATTACTTACCAAGGTAAAACTCCTGCCCTGCAAAACAACTATCACAATCTATATGGATCCACTAGCAAAACTATATTGGTAAAAGTATGATCCTACTATGTTAATGTAGTTATGAGGCTAGAAGTTTTAGATAATGACCCTATACTTTAAGCCCCCACCTCAGGCCCATTTGTTGCTAAGTTAATATCCCATGTAATACATAACATAGGTATATAAAATCATACTTGTCATGAATACATAGCATAGGCATAAAATCATACTTTTCATAAATCATAATTCATAAGCTTGACAGGAATCATATTCCATAGAATCATATTCATGTAGTTCATTTCTATAGTTTGTGTAAAGTGGGGTGTAGGCCTTATCATTATTACACTTCATGTCAATAGGTATTGTGTAAAGTAGGGTGTGTGCCCCCATCATCATTATACCTTTTATAACATACTTGGAACACTTAAAATCTCATAATCATGACTTGTAAAGAAGAAATGAGGGTAGAAGTATGAATGTCAACTCAATTAACTAGACATTATGTAATTAAGATAAATTCATGCATAATCACATAGAATAGGATCAGTGGATCAATATTATAATAGACTCATATGTAATTGCATGAACCCTAAGTATACTCAATAAGGAATTTCATATAAATTATCAAATTCATGCAATTTAATAATGAGTCATACTAAATTGGGTGAACAAGCAATAATAGAAATTAAACTTATGAAATTAGAGGAGAATTCAAAAGAATCATAAGAGAAGGGTAAACCCTAAATAGCATTGTAGGAGATTCATGATGAAAATCATAAAATGCATGCATTCCTTGATATTCATGTCAAAATAGATTAATTATCATAAAGTAAATTATGATTCGTACAATTAAATAGAAATTATGAAGACCTATGAAATGTACCTACTTGAATTTGCATGAAAATTGAGAATTAAAGGGCTCCATAGAAGGAAGGATTCTATGGATGAAGACCCCACATATCTTGGGTAAGAAATTACAAGAAACATGGAGAAATTTTGAAAGCTTTGATGAAGAGATTGAAAAAATCTTTGGGATCTTCAATGGGGGGTTTACGAGTCTTGATAGGGAGATATTTTTGTGGTTGATGAATTAGGGGTGAATGAGAGAGTAATTGAGATTTTGGGGTACTCAATACAACAGGTTTATAGTCCATAAGCCTACCAGGTTCATTAATTTACGAACTGAGAAGAAGTCCAACATACCCTATTTAAAATTTAAACCGAGAAACAGCAGTCAACCCAGTCCGTGATGTGGAGAGGTTTTACCACTGTTCATTTTTTAGCGATTGGATTTTGGTTAGATTTTGACCAGATTTGAACTCAGGAAATTTTTTAACAATCCTAAAGCAGGTACGCGATGTGATCTTGTCCGAACTATAGCAACCCATTAGGTTGTTTAGCAATATTGCTTTTTATTCCATAAAATATTCCGTCTATAAAATTTTAATGGGTATTTTGGACTATTTGATAACCACGATTATTCAAGCGAGGGTTAATTTTAAATAATTAATTTAGTTGATGGCTAAAGTGATCATTTATTTAATATCCTATACCACAACTTATATCCTACTTATTAAAATAAATAGTAGGATTTATTATTTTTGATACATAATTATTAAAAAATAAAGGAAGAGAAGTGCAACAACCCTTGTAAACGAACCGACAAGCGTCATAAAATTTCAAGTTGGCCAGGTAATGTTTTACTCCTTGATACAATCTAAGTAAACTATTCATTTTTTAAGAAAGTGTAATGTGGTACTGTGGGTCCTAACAGAATGGAATAGGAATTGAAAATTGTAGTTATGTGAAATCCTTTTATTGTTTGAAAAAATGGGTAATAAGTAGTAATTTTGTCAAGGGTAACTAATCAGTAGAGAGGATAGATATATTGGTGTTCAGAAAATTATCATATATGTGTATATAGATGTTGGAGAAAATGTTCATATATGTATATAGGATGCATGAATTAGGGTCTGTTTCTGCAAGTTATGGGGTGCATTAACAGGAGAATCATTATGAGTTTTCCTTTTCTATACCGTTCATGTAATCATCACATATTTTATACAACTAACTATTTGGTGTATTATATTATTTAAATACAATTAAAGTTATGTTGATTAGAGGAATTAAGACTTAACCCTATGCATAAGATTTGGAAATTGGTTATAGAATGGGGCGAGTTTTAGGGTTTAGGCAAGACATATAGTAATATAGGTGTCTACGGACTCATTTTCTTATAAACATTGTATATTTGATAGACTGAAAATGTTATGAGATATTGAAGGAAGGAGAAGCATCAATGAATTAGCTTCCTTGTTTTGATTCTTCGAATGAGGTAGGTTATGGTTTATTATATATGATAGAAGACTCTTACTAATGATTGATATTCATTGAGTAATATCATGAAGTTTCCTATACATTTAATTGTTGTGGTTTGAATGATTGATATGTTCTTGTGACTCATCTACAATCTCTAGGCCATGAAATTCATAATTTTGAACTTGCTCTATCAAAGTGATGCCTTGAATAAAGAAGACTTAATGAAATATTATTAAGAAAGTGAAAAGTAATGATAAAGAACGGTGAACTTAAATATATTTGGATAAGGTATCACATTCCAACACGATATTATAGAATCAAATGCCACGTTTTGGCATGATATATTTGGATCAGGTGTCACGTGCAACATGATAATATTAAAGGACACATTGAAATGACTTAACATACTTAATATCAAAGAACCTACCTCCCAAAAGAAGTATGGTTGAAGCTTGAGTCCTCATGTTTTGTTCTTGATATTATTGATTGATTATGAATTTGTTGCTTGTCTCTTACCATCTATTAAGTGCTATAGTTAATTTCCTGTTATTACTTTATGTATATTGATTTCTATCTTGAGCCGATCAGTAGTAACTACTTAGTACATATTGCCCTGTACTGAGCCCTACTTGTATTTTTTTTTTTACTTTTGTGGAATGCGACGAGTGTTCTACCAACTTCAACTCAGCCTCAACCTCAGCTCTAGCCAGTCTCCAATACATCTGATTCCATGGTGAGCTATCCTTCTAGCCCGTGTTGGATTCATTTGATCATGGAATAATGTCCTTAGCTTTCGTACATAAACTATTTCATTATATATTTTGGTATTGATACTCTTAGACTTGGTATTTTGAGATTAGATGTCCTTGATGTGATAACTTTTATGTTTTGGGAAATGCTATTTAATAAACTTAATGGTTTTTGTTTTTTATTGCTTTATAAGTCTGAGCTTCTAATTATCATTATATTTTATAAGTTGAACAGTTATGTAGATTGGGATTTGTATTATAGGTTTGCCCAACTCGGATGGTAAGTACGAGTGCCACTTATGGCTTATTTTGGATTGTGCCAAGCTTTGTATCAATGTTGTAGGTTCATTGATCCCATCACACAAGGACAAGTCTAGTAGAGTCTTGCAGAATGATACAGGAATGCTTTACTTTTTTCGAGAGGCTACAGAACCTTAGAAGACCTTAGGAATAAACTCCCTTTCTTATTCCTTTTGTGTTGTTATTTGAATCCAATTGGTATCTAAGTGATACAAATTGGTATCTAATCTTTTTCATTCTCTTTCACAGATAGTGAGAACTAGAGCAATAATAATGTTTGAGCCAGCCATTGGGGTTGTAGCTTGAGAAGGAGGAGTGATGAGAGACTGTGGTAGAGGTCATGGGAGAAAGCTCACTAGGGGCAGAGGTCTAGCAGCTAGGCCAGCCAGGGAAAGAGCAAGGACCCCTCTACCAGTTGATGCGACAACTAGAGAGAATGTTGAGGTGGTATATAAGCAAAATCATGATAAGGAAGCACCACCCCAGCCTACTCTAGAGATCATCCACTAAGTTCTCGTATATCTCAGCGGCTTATTTAATCTAGGCGAGGCACCCGTAGCACCTTAGATTCAGGGACTACAACATGTAGCTGTTGCGGCCCTCGTATATGGATACATCCTTGGAGACATGCATATTTTCCCGATTGGCTATAGGGGCTATAATGACTAGTAACCAGCATGATCTTTTCGTTAAGTTCTTAAAATTGAAACCGTCGATCTTCAGAGGTATTGAATCTGAGAATGCTTATGATTTTCTTATTTATTTCCATGAACTGCCTCATAAGATGGTTATAGTAGAGCGATTTGGTGTTGAATTTATGACATACCAGATTCATGGAGATGCTAAAATATAGTGGAGATCTCATGTTGAGTGTCAACCAGCAAAATAACCACCTATGACTTGGACAACTTTTTCTAATTTCTTTATGGAGAAGTATATTCCCCGAACTATAAGGGATAAGAGAAGAGATGGGTTCCTTAATCTATAAGGGGAGCTTAGCATTTCTTACATGCGACAGGACAGAGTTTTGGTGGTGATTCAGCCCCTCCAATATAGTCATCATTGCAAATTTCAGATGGGGTTCAATTAGGACTAGCCAACCTTTTCCTGATTTTAAGGGTTATATTCAGTCTTCTTCATCTTCATAAAGGTTTACTCTTTATCCTAACAATTTTTATAGATGTGGTGAGGTAGGGCATATCAGAAAGTATTGTCCAAGTTAGAGTCAAGCTTGGTATGATCAGTGCTATAGAGCCCTAACAGCTAGAGGTTGTGGTGGACATGGTAGGGGCCATCATTCTAGAAGAAGTGGTGGCCAAGGTCATTGTGGTCGCTAGTCCAGCTAGGGTGGCAGGCAGGTTGTAACTATTAGCACATATCTTGGTAGAGAAAATGGTTAGGCAGGCAACAAAGCGCATTATTATACTTTTCCCGGAGGCTAGAGGCAGAAGCATCAGATTCTATTATCATAAGTACTTTTCTGGTCTACGATCACACAACATTCACATTATTTGATCCTAGATCCACTTTTGCATATGTATCTTTTGCTTTTGTTGGTGGACTTGATTTGCATTCGGACTTACTTGACATGCCTATTTATGTTTCCACTCCTGTCGGTGAGTCTTTAATAGTTAAAAAGGTATATAGGTTTTGCCTTGTGACTTTTATAGGGAGTAAAACTTATGTAGATCTGATTATTATTGAGATGGTTAACTTTAATGTAATCCTAGGTATGACTTGACTCTCTCTCCAAATTTTGCTATTTTGGATTGTAATGCAAAAATCATGACCTTGGCTAAGCCTGGAATGGATCGGCTGGTGTAGGAGGGTGATTATTTTTCTTTCCAAATTTGAATTATCTTTTTTCTTCATGATAAGAAGTTAGTGAGTAAGGGTTATTCATCCTTCCTAGCACATCTCAGGAATGATAGCTATGAAGTGACCTCGATTGATTCTGTTTAGATAGTGTATGAATTTTTCATGGAGACCGACCTAGCATGCCACCAGATAGCGATATTGATTTGGATCTAAGAATTTGTCCTATTTCTATTCCACCTCACAGAATGGTCCCAACTGCGTTGAGGGAGTTGAACGCCTAACTTTAAGAATTATTGATTAAATGTTTTATTATACCGAGTGTCTCTCCTTTGGGGTGCTCTAATTCTTTTTGTGGAGAAGAAAGATGGTAGTCTTCATATGTGTATAGACTAGGGATGGCTGAACAAGATAACTATTAAGATAGGTACCCTTTACTCATATTGATGGTTAATTCGATATTTTACATGGTGCTTGTGTCTTCTTCAAAATTGATTTGAGGTCTAGCTATCATCATCTAAAAATATGGATAGTGGATGTGCTAAAATCTACTTTCCGTATCAAGTATGGGCATTATGAGTTCTTGGTGATGTCTTTTGGGCTTACAAATGCTCCTGCTACTTTAATAAGCCTGATGAACAGAATCTTTAAGCCATGTCTAGATTTTTTTTGTTTTTGTATTTATTGATGATATACTGACCTACTCAAAGAGTAGAAAAGAAAAGAAAGAGCATTTGAGAATTGTTCTATGGTTGTTAAAAAGGGAAGAAAATGTATGCCAAATTCTCTAAGTGTGAGTTCTGGCTTGATTCAGTTTCCTTCTGAGGGCATGTGGTCTCTAAGAATGGAGTGATAGTGGATCCCCGAAGATTGAACTAGTGAAAAATTGGGCAAGGCCCACTAATATCTCAGAGGTAAGGAGCTTCGTTGGTTTGTCTAGCTACTACCAATGGTTTGTCAAGGGATTTGCTTCCCAATTGACCAATTTGACCAAACAAAATGTTTCATTGATATGGTCAGATATGTGCAAAGAGAGTTTTTGAAACTCAAGACCTTGTTGACTACCACATCGATTCTTGCCTTGAAGTTAGAAGGTAAGAATTTTATTGTTTATTGTGTTGCATCTTATTTTGATTTAGGTGTATGTTAATGTAGGAGAGAAATATAATTGCCTATGCTTCAAAGTAATTGATGGTACATGAATATAAGTAACCCACTCATGATTTAGAGTTGGTTGCTATATGGGGCCAAATGTGAAGTATATATCGATCATCATAGTTTACAACATGTGTTCACGCAGAAGGACTTGAACTTGAGGTAAAGAAGGTGGATGGAATTGCTGAAAAACTATGATATTACCATTCTCTATCACCCTAGAAAGGCTAATGTTGTGGTTGATGCCTTGAGATATAAAAGTAGGAAGCATGGTAAGTTTAGCCCATTTGCAGGTTTCTAGATGTCCATTGGCTAGAGAGGTTCAAATTCTGGCTAATAACTTTATGAGGCTAGAAATAATTGGAAAAGGGAGATTATTAGTCTGTGTAAAGGAGAGTTCTTCTTTTCTTGACAGCATTAAAGAAAAGCAGTTTGAGGAAGAGAAGCTGAGCCAAATTTGTGATATGATCTTGTAAGGGGAGGCAAACGAGGTTGTGATCAATGAGGAAGAATTTTGAGGATTAAGAGGTGGGTATGTCTGCCCTGTGTTGATGATTTGATGTAGACTATTCTTGCATAAGCTTACCATTTGAGGTACTCCATACAACATGGGTAACTCATCAGTATTCATATATGCATATATAGGATGCATACATCAGGGTTTGTTTCTGTGAATTATGGTGCATTATGATATCATGCTTTGCATTGTCTACATTCTTAGTACATTCAAACATACTAATACATATTTTGCCTCCTATGGCTAGATAGAAAGTTGACTCGCTTGATTGGTAAGTCCTCATGCTTCAGAGATAAGACATCGAGTTTATATTCTTTGCTATGTTGGATTGTGTTGCTACTTAAGACTATTTCCTCTCTTTATATTGAGCGTAAGCTAGAAACTTGTTCATAGCCCCATCCTGTGTTAGTATAGTAGAGGCATTTCTAGACAAAGAAAAATGTGTAAGTCCATTTAATCGGGCCTAAGGTTTACCTTTTATCTTTAGACTTTATTTTGTGACTTACCTATTATGTTGCTTCCATTTGTTAATTTACTTGCCTTTTGTATGTTTGATATGCTAAGATGGCTTGGTTGGAATTTCTTCGAGAATCCTAATCGTCGTGTCACTCCTAGGACCTAATCTAGGCCGTGACAAGTGAAGGTCATCATCCTTCTCAACCTATCAGACCTACAACAGTAGCACCTAAGGTTCTAGGAGTTCTTGAGGCAAGTTATAGTGCCCATGATGGACAGAGTTTAGGGTTATGTTATTATGGTTTGCATTTTGGGGTCGTTTGATAGGAGTTGCTAAGAGATTTAATCCATGGATTATGTATATACTATGTTTGGTATGAATTTGGTGTTTATGTATAACTAATAGTCAATACACGTTACATGGTATTAATTAATACCTTCATTTTTGGTTGTATTAGTACATAGGATTTAATACCATAGGATTAAATATGTAAAGACAAAAATATTCCTCAAATTCT
The DNA here is from genome assembly GCA_029948455.1 of Solanum rostratum. Lineage (NCBI taxonomy): Eukaryota > Viridiplantae > Streptophyta > Magnoliopsida > Solanales > Solanaceae > Solanum > Solanum rostratum. The sequence continues at coordinate 23,011,666 of CM057048.1, forward strand.
TTCACACTTTTTTTCTTGATTTTATGTTTTATATTTGTAGTTTTGTATACTAGTAAATTTATTTACATAAATAAGCTAACACATTTTATTTTTTTGCGGGTTCATATTTATAATATAAAAATAATAAATTTATCATATCACAATTTTAAATTTTATTTATTTGTGTTTTTATATTTATATAATATATAAAAAGTATTTTGTCATGTCAATTTTTTTTATAACTAATATAGTTGAGTGATTTTATTGATACAAAGGTCTGATTGAGTGATTTTATTGACATCGCAAACTTCTCCTATTCCCCAAGCTTGAGCTATAGGACCTTGTTGCATACTTATGGAGCTTGGCCATTGATCTAAAGAGTATTTCCATTAGATAATTTGTTCAGCTTGATCAATCTCGTGGATTTATGTCGTATACAGTCAGAGGTAGTACTCGTGTTATTGGTGGTAGTCTAGGTATTCAAGCCAAGGTTCGACAAGATCCATCCTATGCTTCTTCAGACTAGCCAGAGGCCAAGGCTCCAAGTATTGATTATATTTATGTGATTTCATTGTTTTCTCCTTCTTGGGATTTTCATGTCAATGCCTTCTTTCTTGACATGTTATTTACCTCATTACCGTTGTGGTAACCTCTTTGGACTTGTAGGTATCAAGGTCGTCTCGATCATAAGGTCACTAAAGCAATCGCTTGAAGCCCCAATTTTTCGGGGCCCTCACTTTCTATATGTATTGTTAAAAAAGTTACATTGAGAAATCAAAAAAGAACTTTTCAAATAAAAAATATAATAGATTTTACCTCATTTAAAATAATGGTTATAATAACAAACAAGAAATGAAATAATGTTTAGTTAATTATAACATTATTTCTTATGTGGCTATCTATTTTTTTGTCTTATTTATATTCAGACAATTATCATGAATCAACAATATCATTTTTAGATTACCTTTTCTTTTATTTTTCTTTTATTGTTTATTCTCCTCTCATTATTGAATGTTCTATAGTCTCTCAAACGGTCAAATCATATGTGTTATGAAAAATATATTGTTATGTGTTCATAAAAAAAATCAAATTTATTTTTCGGTGTCTACTTCAAATATCAAGCACTAAAACTAATCAACACTATTTAATATCATATATCACATTATCAAGTCTTGTGTAACACTATTCCAATATCATTATATATAATTTTCATTTTTTTTAGTCAAGTTTTATAATTCTAACTTTATATGTATATATTTTTCATCGGTAAAATATTGTTTATATTCTTACTTCATAATATCACTGTATATCTTGTTTTTCATACCTCATTTATAGAATTACATTGAGTATGTTATAATTACTTATTTATGTCTGTCAACTAAAAAAAATAAGAACTCATTATGAAATTTGGTTTTAGGCCATGAAATTTGTAGAGACGGCCTGTGTTTTAGTTTCGTAGTTGATTTCATTTAGTATAGTGGATAGACTAGGTCGTGTTTCTCTTATTGTGACTAGTGATTTGGTAACTCTCCGAGCCTGCCCTGGTGGTTTTGTTGTAATAGTGGTGTCAGGATTGTAGGTTCTCCTTTTTGTCTCCATTGTTGTTTGTTTGGCTATAATGCAGGCCCTTGGTTAAAGAGGTGACTACTAGACGAGCTTTGCTCGATTTTTATCAGTGGTGTTGTTGGACCTAGTCAACTTAGAGAGTTGCCTTCTTTGGATTAGTGGTTTGGAGATGGTGCCTGTTAGAGTTATGAAAAGGGGTAGTTTAGCCTTTGGTAGATATGGTAGTCCTAGTTAGTTATTTCTTTCTTTTGTCTTAGTTTTAGCCTCAATTGCAGTGTTGAGACAATGTTAGTAATTTTTGATAATTTGACTAAAACTTTTATAATGAAAATGGCCCAATGGCTGTTTCTCATAATATTTTTCGTAAGTTTATGTGATATTATTTTTTCGTTCATGGGTTTGGAAAATAATGCTCTTTAACTTTATTTAGCTAGTATATTTGATCAATTTAAATGCATGTGTTTAATTATTCAATTATCGTATGATCATTCATAAACATACTTTTAAAATACATTTTAAAGACACGGAAAAAGAAATAGATTAAAGAAAAAGTAAAATAGAAAAAAGAAGGTAAAAAATTGAACAATGGTAAAAATGAGTTGAGATCATTTTACTCAATCCATGTTTGATCAAGTTCATTGTTACCCATATTTATATGAATGAACTACGATCCAACGCACTTCCAATCTACTCAAATCCAATCCGATCACCCCATTTTTACTAATGCCTCTATTTGCCCCTCTGATGGCACTTACAAAAAGCACTGGCAGTACGATTATGTAAAACTATGTACAACAGCTCTGTTTGTAGGTGAAACCATGGATCAGGGCAAGACTGGAGACTAGAAATGCAAAGATGAAACCTCCGTGGCCTGTTGATCCACAGGCTTTTCTCATTGTGTTATAACTCCGACTTGCAGATGCACCAAAAAAGAGCCTCTAAACGGAATCTATGATCGACAATTAGATGGCATTTTATATTGACTCTTCCTTAAAACGCATTCTCATTAGATCATAGTATCTTTCCTGGCATTTGTATGTATATGTATGATTCAAAAGCAACACAGCATAGATTGGATCTCATTAAGAATTGCAAGATGCAAACAGGAACAATTTACAATAATCATGGAGGCTACCAGGAAGGTGCAGTCATGTATGGTGACTGTTCTGACAAAAGGGAGTATACCCAAAGACTAATATTCACAAAATTCCCCACAGCCTTTGGCCATAAAAATGGTAAATACCCCTTGAATACACGGGCAATAATACATGGGATTATCTACTGGGCCAAAATCAAATAGGACGCCCTTGGAGAGCAGGTGGAGCAAGGGGCTATATGAAAATGAGGTAACGTTTGAAAGGAACCAAAAAATGGATAAAGCGAAACCCTGTACACAACTCTATATCTGTCACTACCTTCCCGAGGCTCTAGGGCAACATTAATATACAGAACCCAAAAATATTGGCAGCCGTCCATCTAGTATTGCTAAACCTTGAAAATTCACCAACTTGACATAAAGTGATGCCCTCGGGGATAACGAGCTTCATCTGAACCACAAAACAAGCAAGAAATACACCATGTTTTTCACTTCATCATAATCATTCAACAATCCAAACTATCTTGAACAAAAGAAGTAAAGGAAGTGATCAATTGATGCATGTCAATAAATTTAGAGTCTGAATGTCAGTGTTGGCAAAATCTTTTTTCTAAGGCGGAACCCATCGGCAGCCCCCTAAAGTTGGCACAACTTTTCACTTGAGACACCTTAAGTAACCCTTGCATATTATGAACACCTAAATTAAGGTCGGACCGAGTCATTTTGACACTTTTCACTGACTTGGCAACTTGTGTGTCTCCTCAAATAGGAGCGTGAACAACCTAAAAAACATTTTTTTTTTGTTTTTTTTAGTTATTTTTATTTCCTTCATTCATCTTCTTTATTCTTTCTCTTTCTTGTCCATTTAATATTCTACCGTTAACAAATCCTCAACCATTGTCATCTTGTTCAGCAGAAAAAATGAATACCACCAACATTCTCTAAGAACATGCGACATTTTTTCTTCGTATAAAATCAAAAAAAAAAGACGAATTTTAAGTTCTTAAAACAAATCAGCCAAAAAAAGGGGTTTTTTTTCCCTGTGAAACTGAATTTTTCACTCGAGATTTTATCCCAACATATTCTTATATCAATGAAATTTAACAATAGTAGCTCTCACCTATTAAACAAAGTTGACGGAAACAAAAGAAAGGAAAAGAAGATCATCAAGAGAAGAAATCAGATTTGGGATTCAAGAAATTTCCGACAAACACTCAATTTTTTTCGGCAATGTTCATAAGAATTTATTATTTTTTGGGGGTAAAACTCAGTTCTTGCACCTTCTATAAAATGGGCAAGAAAAAATTTATACAAATCAACACTGATGATCTCAACTGCACGAGTAAAATTTTTTGATATAACAAGATAAGCAAATTTAGCATACGCATAAGCCCATTTCATTTGCAAAAATAAAAAACCAGATTTTAGCCATTCATTTTGTTTTTTTCTTTGCAATTTTTTGAGTTAGCAATTAACATTTGTGATGTATAATGTACTTTGTAGCTTCTTGTTCTTGGATTCTGGTTTTTCTTTTACTTTTTCTCATCATTTATCTTTTTTATTATTCCAGACCTGAATGTCACATGTCTAATTTTAATTAGCCCACATGCCACGTCAGCCGGGAGAGTAATACACACACTGTAAGTTTAGGTGATTGTCAAAAAGTGTTCAATAACACAAATTTTAAGTTGGGTAAGTGTTCAAAATGTACAAGGCTTACTTGAGGTTTCTAGTTGAAAACTCGTGCCAACTTTAGGGGGCTGCCGATGGGTTTCACCTTTTTCTAAAGCACTTCCAGGTATTCTGTTTCTCATATTTGGAAACTAAAACTGCTAATAGACCGACTTTAGTACGTATAAGCTAAAGAAGAATGTTTTACCTGTACACCGCTGTTTCCCAGGCATGCTGGCCTGTTCAGGTACTGATTAGCCACCAAGGAATCATCCATTATCTGTTGAGGGTGGTTCAATCCAGTCTACAGTCATTGGGCCTAGCAAATGAACTACTATTCCCTGCTTGCAGAACCTGAGCCTGTTGTTCTGAATGTTGCAATGGTGACAGCTGCTGCTGTAACTGTGGCTGAGTCACTGGGGATGAAGGCTGCAATTGGGAGGATTTTTGCAGCCAGTTGACAGTAACATCAGGCCCTGTTGGAGACAAGTTGCCTGAAGATCGTCTTTGGCTTACCCCTCGACTGACTTGTGGCACTGACTCACTGCCAGCAGAATTTGTTGCGGGAGCCCCTATTGAATCAAATAATGATTCTGTACCCTTCCACTGATTATTGCTCAGTGTTGAAACATCTGCAACATTAGTTGCATTGTTGCACTCCTGAGGTATTGAGGTGATTGCACCTGTCTGAGAAGTTTTGCACATCGAACGTTGTTCAGCTTGAGATTCACCAGCTTGCAACTTCTTTGATGGATCTAAATTTACTGCATGGTTCTGCTGCAAAACTCGTTGTAGAGTTGCTTGTTTTTGATTCATCAATTTTGGCTGTGGCTGTGGCTGTGGCTGTGGCTGTGGCTGTGGCTGTGGCTGTGGCTGCACCTGTGACGACTGTTGATGCACCAATGCTTGGTGGTTGGAAGAACCCAAGACTGAGGATGGAACAGATTGCTGAGATGAATGAGTATCAGATGCAGCCAATGAGGCAGGACTTTGGTTGCTATTACCCGGATTAGAAGATATCTCCTGCTGAAGATGCTTAGTTGATGGAGCTGGTTGACCAGAGTAAATCTTAGGCTGGGGCTGCTGCAACTGACTTGAAGAATGAGGTGCCATACCTTGTTTTGCGAGCTGGACTGGACTGTGTGCTGAGCCAGAATATAGTCCATGACCTTGCATCAAGTTAGTAGCTTGCTCTCCCTTCTCAGCAGATTGATTAGCCTGATTGCTAGAAAGCTCATTCATTAGAGAGGGATCTATCTGCATGTTCTGATGCATCATCATGTTCCCTCTGCCAACTCCCTTAAACTTAGCTGCTTGTTGTGGTTGTGAGTGCTGTCGCTGTGGAGGATGGTGCCTGCCTGCTGGTTGAAGCTGCTGCCGCCCTGTCTGACGTGGTCTTTGCTTGCTCATCTGACTAGTCAGACTGCTGCCTGCAGTTTGAGCAGTCCGTGCATGCCCATGAGCTGGCAATGCGTGAGGTTGAGGCATTGGTGTCATTGAGGGGGGGGATGTCAAAGGAGAAACTGATACTGGCAGAGAAGAAGATTGTGATGTGGTCTTGGGACTATTTTGCAAAGATGATGAAATGGGAAGTTGGGGCTGTGAATGGGAAAATTGTTGCTGTTGCAACCGTCGCTGTTGCAGGTGCCTCTCTTTAGCTAATCGAATCGCATAAGCTTGTTGCTGTGAGTTGGTGACATGATTAGCCCCTTGAAAATGAGGATGATGAGGGCTAAGCATAAGTGGCTGCTGATGTGATTGCTGATGATGAAGTGGATAAGGTGTGACGGGAGAGGCAGACTGGTTGGGGAAAGAGGAACTTAACCCACCAAATGGAGGAACCACTTGGCTGCTTACCTGAGAAGCCTGCAGCTGAAGATCAGGGACCATCATTTGCCTTTGAGCTTCCTGATTCTGTGGTGGCTGTAAGAGAGATACCCAAACAGTGTCATTGAATTAAACGTGTAAGGAATATGTGGCAACTGCAGAGTCAAAATTTATATATTCATAATGTGTTCCTATGCATCAGCAACCACAAAAAGAAAAGAAAATGATGCAGAAACGAGTGCCAAGCAACAAATTTCCGAAAAAACATGTGAGAAGTTGTGAGAAACAGTATCATGGAATGCATCAAAATTGCAGATTGGAAAGTTAGATGTCCATAATATGCTCCCTACATCAGCAACCACAAAAAGAGCAGAATATGATGAAGAAACTAGCATGAGGTAACAACTTATAAATTGTGGGAGTGCATAATCTTCATAGAACACATAAAGTGTATCCTTAGCGAAGTCGTGAAATTATATCTGAATGCAGTTCACGGAAAGCTAAACCATCTTTACCTTTACCAAATTGTCTTGTCTTGATTTAGCTATAGCAGTAATTTTGGAAGCATTCAACACACATCAAATGACGCAAAGGTGAGAAGAATATTACATCCTTTGTTCTCTATGCATTAGTTAGAAATCGATAAATGAATCTCATTCACAAACTTCTAATTTTTTGGGACATGATTTTCACATGAAAATTTGCAAGCTTGCCTATTAAACTGTTAGGTTCACATGCTCTCCATCCATAATCATGTGGACTCTATCTTCAAGAACAAACTGACTACAGATAAGTTGTAACAAATTCTCACAGGTCATAGTGGATAAAAGAGGAAGATGGCTGCAACAAAATAGAACAGATCTACAAGTCATCTCACGAGGTACTAAAAATCCTATAAATTGAATCAACAAGGAAATCTTTTTGTATGCCAACTTCATATATGGATCAAAGAAGAGAAAGCAATCAAAACCCAATAGTTGACTGACCCGCATCATGCGCAAACCATCGCGAGGTCTCATCATTGGATTCACCTGATTAGAGCTCATTCCAGAATGCATATTCACAGTATTTGGCATTGCTACCATCCCAGGGGAAAGCATGCTTCCAGAATTCAACACAGACGGTGATGTAACTCCCTGAAACCCAGGTCTTGCCATTGGAATACCTCTATTAATCCCACCCATCATGCCCGTGTTGTTGCCACTTGAAAGCGTATGAACACCACCACGATCGGTGGTTGCAAGAACTCCAGGAGCAGACATATTGGATTGCATATTTCTCATTTGATTATACTGCTGCAATCGCTGATGTTCATCAACTGGAAGAGATGCAGATCTAGGAACAACATATCTAGCTTCCCTGGGAGTAGAATTAACCAAATTGGCACATGATATGGAAAAGCCAACACATAGTTTTTTAAGCCTAATCAAATCATTACCTATTGAGTGGACTTGATGATGGAAAGTTGTTTCCACCAATCATACTGGAGGAACCCTGGACTGATGAGTTTGCACCAGACGCTGGGAGCACCGAGTTCAATGCACACTGACTTGAAATAGATAATCCATTTGGGCGCGGTCCTTGGCTTCCAACAGAAAGATATTCTGGACTAGGCAACGGTGCATCATCAAATAGGTCCAAAGGTCTTCATACAACAAACAGAACGAACCAGAAGGAAAAGAATAATTAAGTGACAGCCGAGTTTTAGTGATTACCAAACTTGAAAAGTGTCCAACTCTCCAAAAAAGCATCACAGAAAGACTTACGTAAGAATAGGGCCTCCGCTCAGATTATTTGGACAAAGTTGAGAAAGAGCATGTGTGTGAGAATCATGTGGTTGCTGGAGTTGTCTAGGATCATGTTTATAACCCTTCATTGAAACAGGAATTCATACATCAACTTAGAACTCAGATGTATAATGCAAGCAAACAGAAAATAAAATCCCTGCTTTGTACATATAAGATACTTTTTAAACGAAGTTCAACATTCTGCAGGCTCGTAAAACATACTCCCTTCCCCATCTCAATTTCAGTGATGGTGTCTGACGGGGCATGGAGATTAAGAATGAAAAAAGGACTTTTCAAACTTGCAGTCTAAAATAAGCCAAATTAGAAATGATCCCATTAAGAATGAGAGGATGTTTGCATTGGCTTTTTAAAAGTAGCTTATAAACTAAAAGCTAAAAGTTATAAGTTGGAAACACCCAATTTTTGCCTTTTAGGTTATTTTTCTAACTTCTTTGACCAAAAAATAAGTGCTTAAAAGCATTTTTTTGCCTTTTCCAAACACTGCAAAAGAGTAGAAAGGGAGCTTAAGAGTTTAACTTCTATTTATTTACAGTATCTTCCGATTCGTCCAAGCAGGATCCGATGTATCGGCCTTTTTGGGTATAATGCCTCCTGCTGTGGGTTATCAACCGACCTAAGCACCGAAATGGGATCTTTACAAGAAAGAATTACTTCTCTCAAAGAAGGGTCCATAACCTCTATTCAAGCAGTAAGTGTCTGTATAGGATAACCAGAACATTTAACTAATATAAAATATCGCTGTAACCAAGGGAAACATCAATTTAACAATTATATGGTTACAATATTGAAAGCACGACATCACGGCCTCAGTTCAATTTCGTTGAAATCCAAGTTTAAACTTGTTACAAGTGCATCATTCTCATTGTAAAAATATGCTAAATTTTATTTTTTTTTAAATTTCCTTCTATAAGTAATATAGCAAAGCTATCGAAGTTTGCGTGCATTTTACCCTCCCCAGACCCCACTTGTGGGATTCCACTGGGTACGTTGTTGTTGTTGTTATAAGTAATATAGCAAAGCTATCAAAGTCCACCAACAAGAAAATGTGCATGTTTTATGCATAATACAATGTAATTTTCCTTCTCTGATGAATCAGCTGGTGACCTCACAAATAACAACATATCCAGCAACTTCTTACCATGCCAGAAATTTCAAACTATTCTTCACACAAGTGTTTGCAGCCTTAATTCAAAGTCCACTTTCCCAAATTAGGCTGATTGTGTTGACATCCCTTCCGTTCTAATTCTACAGTTGGATAATCATTTTAACCTTCACAAATATGAGCCAACAAGGGCCCCTATGGAAGTGGATGTGGGGATTAAGGAGCAAACTCTGTAGAGAACGGTGTTGGTAAAAAGAGATAAATGGTCAAAATACACCTTAAGTATCACTTTTTTTGCGAATTTCCTCCCTTAACTATCAGCTTTACATTTCCTACCTGAACTATCACCAACTATATATCAAAACAAGCCTCAAAATTAATGAGCCAGTTGCCATGCGGACTAAACTCTATGGGCAGATTAAGTTCTTACAAGCCATTTGGCGATTGTATTCAAACACTTGTTGTACTCAGCACCCTATAGAGAGAGGTGACAGTAAAAAGCTACGTGTTTGGTTATTAGATGTCTCAAACCCAGCCTTTAGATCTAGAAACGTTTGGGACATTAGTAAAATCGTGTTATTGCAAAGACTTAGGCATAGTCTGACCCATAAAGTTTTGTAGCTCAATTGTTTAAGCAATGCATTGCAGAAAGCCTAATCTCATTTGGTCCTAGTATGGTAGACAACCAAATGGCAACACCAATTACCAAAGCCACCTGGTATAATAATTTCATAAACATGTCGTGAATATGTGGGAAGAAAATAAATCGGTTCCATTTATACTGAACAGGCAAATGACAAACCAGCAAACATTGTAGCTCAAGGACCACGAAATAGGAGCTTCTCACTCTACCATCACCAAGAGGCTTAGACAAACTTTATTTTATGGAGAAATGCTAATGCAAGAATACCTGATTCTTTCGTAAAAGATATTTCTGCCCGATCAAGATTATTTTCTCAAAATGAGATCTTAGTGTATCCTCTTCCATTGGGCCCTGCAAGCGCTGAAACAGTTGCCTGGCACTTCCCTGAATGATGTTTAGCATGTTCATTCAAAATTACTGAAAATGGGGGGAAAAGTTAGCATTGGTAAGAGAGAAAGCTAAAGAATTATTGAACCTTGGGAATGCCAGGTAATGTTGAAGGATAGGGTTGAGATGATCCTGAATCATCGGCACTATCAGCACCATCACCACTACTTCTGTCCATCAGTACTTTATGTTGTTCTTTGCATTCCTTTGGGTTGCGGTATATACACTGCACTTAGTCAAGACGACTCTTTAGGAGCAGTAAAAAGATAAGGTAAAAGAAAGAGAAGAAAAATGAGTTAAGCACACAGTAGAGTAAGTAGATATAGAGAAGATATAAAATCATCTACTGTTAGAGTAGTCTGGCTAAAAGATGGTAAGAGAACTCATGAATATGCTCACCTTGAATTGTAAAGTACTGTTGAAAGCATCACTTACAAGCTCCCAATTTGGACCCAGGTCATGCACTAGGACGACAAGCGCCTAAAATTTTGAAGTCAATTCCATCAATACACATCATGCCAGAAAACTTACAATGAGAAAGAAGCAGAAGTAAGGATATATAAAATAAAGATCAACCAACCTGGTCCTCGAATAGTGACCATGGACTTCCTGAACCTGCTTGTCCAGCAGACATCTGCAAGAGATCGAAAATATAAAATTCATTCTTATTAGCGGATATATCTTCAGACAATCATTTCTACAAACAAAAGCAAAATTGAACAGAGCAACAGAGTCTAGCATACACAAGTACCTTCAAAGTTTTGGCTCTCCTACCCTGATCCCTACCACTAAGCATTCTCATAAGTTTATTTGGGTTGGACATGTTACTCATCTGGGAAGCCGCTGGAGATGGAACAAATCCACCAACAGGGCCAACGTTTTCAAAAGAATTTTCAAGTGATTGCCTCATCATCTTTGGCTTCTTCGCAACATGTTGACCCAATAAACCTTCAAAAGAGAGGTCATTAGTACAAGAAGAATATTTAGTATTAAGCTCCTAATCTGAAGTGAAGCTAGTAAAAAAAACCATACCATTACTACCATTAGAATCAAGTTGATGGCTCTCCAGTCTCTTTCTGGAAAGATCCCTCTGAGACCAAAAAAAGTATAAATAACACATAGATGTAACAAAATGTGTGTGCACATGTGTATACATAAAATAATGGGATAATTTGATATATACGATAAACTAATTAATTTATAACAAATATAGCCATGTTTTATCTACATTAAAGGAATAGCCAAAAAATCATAAAAAATATACATGACTATACAATATAGCTTGTCAAATGTCATAGAAAGTATACACTGACTATACAATGTAGATTACTCATACATGAGCTATAAACCAAATATACATTATGATAAACTCAAAAGCTGAATATAGCTTGACTATATATAAATATACACTGACCATATATGCCTACACATCAAATAGTCAATATTTAGGGAAAACTACACAAAATATATCTAATTGTGAAACTATTTACTCAAATTGGATCCAATCCAAAGTATTTACCCTTAATGGACCCATGGCCAAAACTATTTCCCTCTCACCCCCACTTTCTCCTTTTTTATTTCGCTCATGACACCAGGATAACGTCAACATGATGTTAGCATGACATCAGCGTGACTGCTATGAATTAATCCTTCGTGAAACTCTGTCGGTATATTGATACCATACCAGTATCATATATTCCATCGGTATATTGATACCAATTGATATCACATAGGACTGGGCTATTTTTGTAAGAAATAAATAAGAAACAATTAAGAGAAAATTATTAAAGTCACAATCCTATCTATTAAACTTTATATTAGTAGAAAATATGTTTTTTGGGATACTCCATCAACATACCATACCGGCATCATATACAAGTGAGCTAATCCTTTGTGATACTCCATTAGTATAATGATACTCTATCGGTATATGGGTATAATATAGGATTAGGCCCTTTTTTAAGAAATAAATAAGAAACAATTAAAAGAATATTATTAAAACTCTAAAGTAATAGAAAATATATTCTTTATGATACTGGTATATTGATACCATATCAGTATCATATAGGATTGAGTTTAATCCTTTGTTATATTCTGCGGGTATATTGATACCCTATCGATATCCTCTGTGATACTCTGCCGGCATATAATAAATACCCTATTGGTATCATTTAGGATTATGCTCTTTTTTTTTATAAGAAACAATGATATGATATAATAGAGTATCACAGAAAAGCCTGCTACCAATTTGTGCCGGTATATTGCTACTCTATCGGTATCCTCTGTGATACTCCGTCGGTATATGAGATATTCTATCAATATCGGTTTCTTTTTTTTGGGGGGGGGGCCTTACATCAGCACGTAAATTTTAATGGTAGACAAATTAGGGGGCATAAATGTAAAGGGATATATGAATGTAAATAGTATGCTTCAAAGGGGTATGGACTTAGTTTTCCCTTTTTGATTTAATAATTATTTTGGCTGAATGGCCCTGTATTATAATTATCCCTAAAATAATGACACAACAGAACAGAATGTACACACAGACAGAGGTGTATTTGGTTATCAAGACAATGCACATTACCATTGCCATTCTCAAAACCATCAAGAGGAGATACCACATACTACTCCAATATGCTGAAAATTGAGTCATCAGCAGCACAGAAGTTTTTGTTACATATAATTGGTATTCTGTTAATCACAACATATTCACACACTCCAACAGCAGGATCAAGAAAGAATATGTAACATTTGCCCCCTCACTCAAGAAAAAGGAAGGGAAAAAAAAGGAAGCGGGGAAAAACCACACGTATGCGAAGAGATGATCTACGCCCAGTAAATGATCAGGAAAACAGAGTTGGTTCGAGCTACCAGCAATGTGAAGGAAAAGAGAACAGGGCCAATAGGTCTGAGACAAAAACCTTCATAAACTGGCGTGCAATACTAACTAATAAATTGAGCCACTTGTGGAAAAAAAGAATAAAATACAAGTCACTGTGACACATCTATAAGTGGATCACTTCTCTAAATGAGCTCTTATTGAGGAGTGCAAAAATTTACAGTACTAGGTCAGTTAGATTCACTGTGTGAACAAGAAAATGGAAATCACCTGCTCGTTTTGAAAATTAGAATCAACCTGCCATCGGTGTTCATAAGCAGAACCCTGCATCGATGAGAAGACAGTCATCAAGAAAAAACAAACATTGAGATGCTTCAAAACCTAATAAAAAAAGTTCACTGAAGATATAACAACTTATCAAGTACCAGAATCTTCACTTTTTTCTTCTTTTTAGGTTTTGAAACTTCAGCGGAATCAAATGGTAAATGCTTCTCAAAATCCCCCACCGACTCGACTTCCAAACTATTTGGCATATGTGATCCCCCATGCAAAGTGCTCTGATCATCCTGAAATGAACTGGTATCCCCACTTGAAGCATCAGTTTTGATTGGCAACTGAGCACATCCAGATGTTGTCGCACTGTAAGGACTAAGAATTCTTTGCCTAGAAGCAGTACGCATACGCTTTGTTGGAATAGACGCATTAAGATTGCTAGATGGCTTTTTCCCCAGTTGCATAGATTGATGAGTACCATGTTTGTATTCTGCACGCTGTGTAAATGGTACATCAGTGCGAACACCAAATGATCTTCCACTATACGCCTTTAGGTGGATCTTCCTTTTCTTCTGGGAAAATCTTGATGATTTGTTACCTTCAATGGCAACTGTATCATATGGACTTGTCTCTCCTTCATCCTCTTCAAATGCATAGTCTAGAGATCCAATGCATAGAGATACAGCAAGAAATATGACCAGCTAGAAAACACAGTACGAGGAGGCAACAACCTCCCAGGAACATAAAAAGTCAAAACAAGAATAGAAAATAAAGAAAACCTGGAATGGTATCATATGCTGATGTCTCCACCTCTTCATGCATGCTACTACCAGTTTTCTGGAATTTCAAAAAATAGATAAACATCAACAAGTAGGATTAAAACACAAAAAACGAACAGCTGAACCCAGAAAGATGGTGTGGCTACAAGGTCAGACTGAATATAGCTTAGTTGCAACTTTTTCTATTCACCACTATCAGCCAGCAGCACCTGGCATGTTTACGAGCCTGTTTGGATTGACTTATTTTAAGTGCTTTTAAGTCAAAATAGCTTTTAAGCATTTTTGGAGTGTTTGGGTAAATTAAAAAAGTACTTATAAGCACTTATTTTTAAGTCAAAATGACCAAAATAAGTCAAAAGCTATAAGTTAAAATTACTAGCTTATAAGTTAAAAGCAATAAGCTGATCCAAACAGGCTCTACGTCATATTGCTGGGTATTGTCAAATATGCACAAGCAATATACCTATCATAAATTAAAACTACGGCAGCACTAGTAACTAGTTTAAAAACTTCCTTTCTTCCAAATAATCTGTCCTACTTTCTATTGAGATTATGGCAAAATTGTCCAAGGAAACATACTCCATACACACAATACAATATTTCTCCAATCATCTAACATTAAAAAGAGGTGCTCCACTCCAACATTCAAACTATAAAATATTCAAATAGTTAAAAGAGCTAACAATATCTACACCTTTAGACACATATGTTAGCATAAAAGAATTATGCAAGACACAATTATCACGTTAATAATCACGCTCAAGCAGAATGGGAAACCTAAACTTGGAAGAGCGAGTAATAATGATTACAAAAACTATAAACTCTTCGACGAATAAACAGGAAGAAACACATCAAATTTGGTCCTTATTACTCCCATCACATATATTTAATAAAGGAAAAACCACAAGCGATTTCCAAGGAAATGTAATTTTTTAAGATGCTACAGCTCTTGCTTTAGAGCAAGACACAACAGCCACAAACTACGTTTCTCTGTTCATTTCTCAGATGCAGACAAAGTCAACCACCAATAATGGCTTTGATTAATCTAAAATTATCTTCAGAGTACAAGATTATGAGTAAAATTCTTCAAGAAATGAGAAATGAGCTCCGTCAAGCTCTTGACCACAAGTTAAAACAAAAACATGTGAATCAGGAAGAATTTCCCTGTGTGACAGATAATGCAAGGGCAAGAAATCACATTTCCTCCTATTATTGTACTCTATTAGTCAAAGTACAGCTTAGATTTTGGACTGCATACTGTTCATGCATCTTCATATAAAATCTTAGTAACTTCCTTAACATACGAAATATATACATGATCAAGAAAATAACTTGGTTATCAAACAAACAATTTATATCGAAAGATCAATGTTGCCCCATTACATTAAGACAGATAAATTTTCATTTTAAAGAAGTGCGGGTCACAACTCACTTAATCCATGAAAGGAGGAAAAACCCCAAATTGTACACACTGTTCTCCCCCATAATCCACTAATTATTTTTGTATCCTCTTAGGCAGGAAAAGATACAGGCTAATAAAGGATGACTATTAAGAATTTAAACTAAAAGAATGAAAGGACAATTAGACACAACCAGAGTATGTGAGAGACAGTGCACTTGTAAAAAATGTTCAAGTTCAGTTATTATATTCATTTCCTGACTTTGAATAAAATAAAGTTAAATTCTCCGATCTCATAATACTTGTATCTAGACCAAGGTCCACCAAATGTGTTCAATGAAACAGGCAATTCACAACTTATCAGGTCACAAGATGTAAAATCAAGCATTTGCAAAATAGTGATTCTCAACATATTACCTCACAATGCAGCACATGAGATTCTATAGACTTTCTGTAGGCATCCATTGCTCCAAATGAGACAGCATAGAAGAGGTTCTCCTGCATAAAGGCATGAGGATCACTTAAAAGGATTTACTTTTCTCTGAACCAAAATCATATGAGTATCACCCCAGAAAAGGAAATGAATGCACACTCAAATCAATCCCTAAAATATGTTTAGGGTGAAACATTAAAAGACTAGAGAGATCAGAAGACAATGACATGTAAAACATATTTATACTTCTCCCAAACGATCTTCCCGAGGCGCATCCACAATTCCACCATCAGACACCCTCTCTGGAGTCGCCGGAGCTTCAGCAAGACTTTGTCGAACATCAGAGTCATTGTATTTCAGAAATCTCATGGCATATTCCCTAATAGCAAGAGCATGATCCTTTCCAGAAATTGGTAGCTCCAGTTGTTTATTTTTCCCCTGCGAGGTACATAAAAAAAACAACGAATTAAGGACCGAAGATCTCCTCTCTCCAGCCTTTCATTGGAAGCAAGTACACAGGAAAACACAGAAGTTTGACTAATTGGAATCAGTAGCTTCACGAACATTGATATTTATTTTAATGGTAGCTCCATGTGATTATATCCAGCTAAATTTAAGTTTATTCTTTCTAAGAAACACAATCAATAAATTCTTCCAACTTCAATCTAGTTGAATTGAGATCACATATATTGAGGAAGCTCTTCAAACCAATCAACTGATGTATACAAGTTCAGAATTAGTACATCCTGTAAGAAATATTTCCAGATTACCGAATGCTTATGTCGGAAGTGAATCACACAATTAAGAAATATTGTTAAATTGTACTATGTAGCTCATAGAAAAATCAGATCCAGTCTAATAGAAAGGCAGTGGAAAAGTTGCTGCAAAAGCTACCTAGTCTAATAACAGAGCTCATAAATTTCATTGTTGGAATACATGAATAAATACATAAGTATGTTTTAAGCCATTGGGTTCACCCTTCTATGTAAATTTAGAGGGTTGACCTTATATCGCGTAAAAAATACAAGCCTATATCTGCTGAAGCACAAAGGGCCTTAGCGAAATATTGTTCGTTTTTTTCACCCTTTAGAAATAGATGTTACATTGGATAGAATTGTAAATTAATTATTTTCCTAATATCTAGGGATAGACATTTAATTATTTTTTCCTAATATTTAGGACTGCAAAACCATCTGACAAAGCTTAAATTCCTTCCATGTTATTTTTCATCAATCTAATATTTAGGACTTTTCCATGTTACTTTCCCTTATTTGTATGTTCTAATCTAATATAATGAACTTAAATACAATACATGCTATGGAATCAGTAATAAGTACTATTTTACTGACTTGAACATCTTCTATGCATGACAAATAAATGTTTTATGATTTCATTGAGTTTATGATATTCCCCGCTCGTCCGAGCTTTTGTAGGCCGAAGCAATTGCTTAGATGTTTGGGGCTCAATTTAATAATCGACTTTACAGTACAACAACAAACACCTTTTTTTTTAAATGGTAGCAGTGTTATCAAAGCGAAAAGCGCAGAAAAGCTCTAAGGTCCACTGGGGCTTTAAGCACAAATAAAGCGTGGTGCTAATGAAAAAAGGCGCAAAGGTAGAAAAAACAAATATATATATATATATATATATATATCCGAAGACTAATAATGGTAAAGAATGACTGCCAAATACACAAACAAAGAATTTGAAAAACGAAATACAATAAAGTGAAATATGAATTGTTTGTTGTCGCCTCTTCAAAAGAGGCTCACCGGGAAGGAAAAATATGTCTAAAAGCCTTGATTACGACACTTACGCACACATTGCACGTGCCAATGCGCGCAACAGGCTTTGAGCCTCGCTTCATGGCTTAAATGCGCTTTAAGCACTTCTTTGACAACACTGAGTTGAAGAACAAAAAAATACTATGACACAGTTATTGATAAACACCGTGTAGTTTAAAACTAGAACACTTGCACCTCTTACATTATAAAAACCCCACATTTATACCCCTATTTTTCTAAAAACACTTGAACCTTTAATAAATTGAAAAATTCTACACAAATGAAACTTCATCGAACTAACTACATATAAGATAATTTTGAAGCAAAATAACAAAATAAAAAAGAGAAATTTCTATAAAATAAGATATAGTAATTAAATAAAATTGGAAATAACTTAGAAAATTTAAAGTGAAATAAACTTATTACAAATAGTTGAAATATCTTATAAATAAATCGTGTTCGTTTCCTATTTAAGAGTTTCGAAAGATAAATGTTTCAAAAATAGTTATTCTTTTTTGGTCAAAGTCATGACCAATTTTTTTGTCAAATTCTTAATCTTCGTATTAAAATTTCATAAAATAACTTTGTAAATACATTCTATTCACAATTTACGTTAGTTGTTTAATAAGTATATAAATCTACTTAGTTACACATAAACCTTATAGAGGGTGTAAGTGTATCATTTTTACAATAATCTCTATCTTAAAAGCATTAATGGCTTTAGCAAAATGTTGCTAGTCTTTTAACCCTTTTAAATTACTGTTTATACGGGACAAAATAGTCATTTAATTTACTTACATTTAGAAGTTTGAAATCAACTTAAATTTAGTTATTAAATTTCTCCTTACTTATATTATGTATACCCATATAAGAGTTAAGCAAAGAAGACTTTATTTATATAAATCCTTTCCCATACAAATTGTGCTACGTAAATATATGCTAATGTGTTAAAATTGACTATATGTCTATATTTAGGACTTTGAAAGTTTTAGAGCTTTAGCTTACATGAAATACTATTCGATGTGATTAAGGGTGTGCAAAAACCAAACCAACCGATAAACCGAACCGAAAAAAATGTTAATTAGTTTATTGTTATATGGTTATTGGTTTAACGGGTTTTTAATGACTTTACAAGAAAAAATTATCAGGTTATCGATTCAGTTTCTGTTTTTAGTATTGAGTTAGGTGGATGTCTGGCCTTGGGGTATAGTAAGGTAGTAGGATTAGTCGTGTTTTTATTCCAATGTTGTTATTATCCGTCATAAATATGTTGATTTTATCGTATTAACATACTATCATGGGGCTTTTCGTTATTGGTCGTTCTTACTGTTTCCTTTTCTTTTCCTTTCCTTTTTCTTCATATCTAGTTTATTCTGCTTAATGGTTTTTGAGATGAAGGTTCCTAGGAAACAGCCTCTCTACCTTGTGAGGTAGTGGTAAGGTCTACGTATATTCTATCCTCCCCAGACCCCTCTTGTGGGATTCATGTGTATGTTGTTGTTATTATAATAATTTGACATCACTTGATATTAAATCGATACTCGTGAGTCATGTATTTGTTTGGTTTTCAATGTATAACCCTTCTATTGGAAAGTAAATTAGAATGTGAGGTCAAATATTGCATATTATTAAGTTTATGTGCTTAATTGATTTGTTTGTTTTACTATATCTCATCATATTGCGTCAAATTGTTAGAGAAGTCATATATTATTTTATGAGTATTTTCTTATTGGGTAAATCGAAAACCGAACCGATAATACATAAAGTCGAACCGAACCGACCGATGCACACCCCTAGATGTGATAACTTTAACCAGCTCTTACCATATAATGATATGAATGGTCTCGCTGGCTAACTTTATACACAAACATTGGGACTATCTTTCTAAAAGTAATTTTCCTTCATTAAATAAATTCTCCTCCAAAGATAGATTACACGTTTTGAAGAATGGACCAACTCTATAATTGATACTAGTGTCCTTCCATAACATAGAGGATCCACATATTTCAAGAGTAGATCACGTTTGCATTTTTGTACTTGAAACAATAGGTTAATAACTTTGAATGAAATAAATTTTCTTTTTGGAAAAATAATTAGCCGCTATTTCTTGTTTTTACAAGAAAGTTTAAGTTTAATTGGTCCGAGATTTTTTTGGCCAAGTATAAGCCTAATCATTTTGAATAAGTATTATTGGTGCTTTCTTTTTTTAAACTAGTAAATATATATTTGGGTTTTCATTCTTTTAATATGATAATTTTCTTCATATCATGTTACGATCAATTGTATAGGAAAACCATTAGTCTTATGCTTTGTTAAATATATATTTCTTTGTGATGATGACGAAGGACCTTAAGCGCATCTCTATGATCTTATTAGGTGTCTATAACCTTCCCAAGCACAGATATTGAGCAACTTTTCTACATGACTTAGATAAATGAGAAAATATTATTGTTTTATTATGCATATATAAGATATGGATAGAAAAGTTGGAACGCCATCGATTGAAAATCGTCATCTTCAAGTTCAAGTTAAATTTACAGTTGAGGTGAAACCATAAGCTAGAACGAAAAGGTCGCTACATGAAAGTCAAAAGAAAAAAAGAAAGAAATCTAAGGAAGACAAGATATCAATTGTTACGTTGCTTAAGATTAAGCTGAAATTTATTTTCAAGGTCTCTTCGATTTAAGGGCGCATTTGGACATGCGATATAGAATCATGATTTGAAATCAATTTGATTTGAAGTTGAAATATTGTTTGGACATGCATTTGGATATCTCAAGTTGTATTTATTCTCATAAACATGAAATCTCAACCAGTCTGAAAATTATCAAAATTTTCCCAACACTTGTACAATCTTACCAAATGAATAAACCATATTAATAAACAAGATATCGATATATCCTAAGACACTGCATTGGTGAATTGCATATCTCCACGTTCCTTTTATAAAAATAAATATTTGTGATTACAAACTGTCAAATACACATAATTTTATAAAAAACCGCTAGTCAAGAATAGTAGTAACTAGATATACTTTAATATAATCCTTTCATGTGGTACATACAATCTCTTCACGCCAACCATGAATCTTTCTTTGCAAAATTAAGTTGATGAGTCCTTTTTTACAAAATATAAACTTATGGGTCAAGTTTTACATTTTTAGAAAATTGAAATCAAGATTTGGAAATCCAAATCAGGATCTCAAGTTGCATGTCCAAATGCTATTTTTGGGGGGTACAATGGTAACATATTTGTTTTGAAATCACCAAGGCCTGTTAGGCCAAAGTTATAACGATGTTCAAATGATGTGCATGTCCAAACGCCTACTTTTTTATGACAAGGAAAACCTATGGTCACTACCCTTTGGGTGAACACAAGATAAAACTCTCGTTCCTACGCAATAGCTCGCAACTGCATAGAAGAGGTAATCCACACTAGGCAAGCCTACTACAACGAGCTCAACCTAGAAGACAAAACCCTTTGCTTTCGTTGGCTCGACCTAGAAAGTAAAACCCTTTGCTTTCGTTGGCAAGGGGTTTTCAAACTTGACATCTCCAACATGGAAGTGCCAAGCCCAACACTGGGCCACCCCAAAGGGTATGTCCAAATGCTTACTTAAAATAAGTTGCACATTGAAAGGTAACAAAATTGACGATGTCTATTATTTATATGGTAATAGGTTATGATCTCATGAATGCCACTCAAAATTAGACTTAAATCAAAGAAAGCATGACTTTCTACTAAATAGCCATGTTGTTTTAGTTGTCATGAATTCTTTTTCTTCATTTTTGACCTTCAATAATCTAAATAAATTTACAGCATAATTACTATCTGAGTCGAATCCAATGTTTAATTATTTAGGTAAGTTTTAATTTCTTTTCTATATAATTTTAACAAAGGGAACCCACAACCGCTACCCTTTAGGTGCGCATAGAGTAAATACCCGCTCCTATGCAATAGCTCACAAACCACATAGGAGAGGTAACCGCACTAGGCAAAGCCCGGTGCAGCGAGCTTGACCCAGAAGGCAAATTGAGACCTCCAACATGAAAGTCTCAGGCCCAAACCACTGGGCCACCCTGAATGGTTTTCTTTTCTATATTTAGCTCAATTCTTATGTTCTAAATCTATTTGAACTACACTAGATATGAACAGGGGTAAAAAACAAGCTACAAATTTTAATCTAAGAACAATGATAATTTTGTTGGTAATAGAAATTATGGGTCACATGATTTCAATAAATGATAAGCAAAAGAAATCCATTCAAAGTCTTTTCTAGAGTTATCATATAAGTAAAATTTTATAGTAAGTTAATGAAAGACTAGAACCACATAAAATTGTTTTAAGAAAAGCATTGCGGTCAAGAAATAAGAAAATAGAGAAAAATCGATCATAAACTATTAAGAGTTTATATGGAAAAAAAATGAGTCAAATTAGTTAAAATTATATCAGTAGATGATGAAACATATTTTTAATGAGTTTTTATAACTTATGTTTCTTACTATTTATATTCCTTCCAATAATTGCCCCTTCGGTCATATAAATATTTGTTGTAGAATATCAACCTAACATAAGTCATTTTTAGACTTTACAAAATCAAGTTTGTATTCCTAAACTTTTTAAAAGATCAAAAGATCCAATTTTTAAATTTTTGTTACTTGACTTTTCTTTAAAAAATCATGACAAATGATATACTCCCTCCGTTTATCTATGCGTATGAAATCAACACAGCCATCACCTATGTCATACTCATTATGCATTTACCAAGGGGACAGCACCACTACATACAACCAACAGCAGATAAATGTGACAACAGACAATGAATAAGAGAATTGATCAACCGAGAAGAACAAAAACCAACAACAACATACCCCATGAAAGGGGGGAGAATGTACACAGGCCTTACCCCACATTTATAGAGGCTTATTCTAATAGGCCCTCAGCTCAAAAGAAGTGTAATTAAAGAAGGATTAAAAGGAAAGTAACAGCAGCAAAATGGAAATAAAAACCAAGGCATGATTTATTATCCTCTGTGGCAAATTGTTTAATCTCATGGACCAGTAAAAAGGAAGAAAAAAACCATGTACATAATTGAACAAAAGAAAGACAATTCTATCAAGAAAAGAAGGAAAACAAAAACATAACAAAAGAACATAATATTGTGTCGTCCATGTACCTCAATCGACTGCCAGAAACCCATGACTGCTTTGGTCATACTATGAGCTACCTTTTTAAGCCTGCAACTACTATTTTGTTCTTGGAATCGTAATCGTGCGGCAACGGCAACTCCATGGCACAGTTGAGTTGCTGCAGTCATTTTCCAAAGCCGTTCCTACATGAAGAGAGACTTTTAAATAAGTGCCTAAGTTTGGTAAAACAAATTGAAAATAAATTCCTGGAACCTAAATGAAAATATAATGTTTCAATCATTCAGTTATGGCACTGAAGAAAGTTACTAGAGAAAAGCAGAAATGAAAGAGACTCCATTGGCAAGGGTCAATTAAGTCATACCTGCGCAAAATCATTTGCCAGCCAAACCATTTCCTCAAGTACATAATCCCAGTGAGATTTCCGCCGATTCTCCAGAGGAAAAGCCACAGCAGATAACTCTGCAATTCTTTTATGTTTCGCCTGTTTGTTAAATTGTATTAGATCTTTACAGCCAAATAACACAGTCCGCAATATTTTTACAAGCTCAACCAGAAGAGAATGCAAAGTTTCAAAGAAAAAGGCAAAAACCTCTATAATCAGTGCCTCTTTCAAGATTGAGTCTTCATCAACCCTGGTGGCAAGTTGAAGGTAGATCCCAAGTTCTTGTGCCTCAGGAGAAGGATTTAAAACTACATGTGGTGACACATGCTGGGATGGCTCAGGTATTCCGGACTCAATTGAACCTTGACACCCAGCTGTACAAGCATATCCTTTTTGGGAGTTGGAACCATCACTTGTGTTTGTACTGGGTTTCCTCTCAGTTTCTGATGAAGATGGGCCAACTGCTTCCACTTGGATAGTAATTTTATCTATTACCTCACTCTGCAAATTAGGTTTACTTCCAGCAAATTCTTCCTGTGATGTATCTATAAAATCACTCTGATGATTTTTGGGACCAGAATTGCATATCTCATTAGTGAAACCACAGCTGTCATCAGCTTTCACCTCTTTTTGTTCTTTAAGATTGCTTTCTATGGCTGTTGTTCCCTCTGGCACCGACAGTTGTTCCTTCAAGTCACTATTGGAGTCTAAGTTAGTTGGATAGGTAGACATCTCATTATTAGTATTTCGATCCAGACTTTGGATAGCCCGAGTGCCAGAAGATTCTGAATCCAAACATTTTGTGCCCAATGCTGCACCACTGCTTTGAGCATCAGTTGGTATGCTTTTCTGGTCACTCTTTCCACAATTCAACCCATTTATATGGCTGGAACTAGCTTGATTCTCAAGCCCTGCAGCAGCTGAACACAAGTGAACTTTTTCGCCAGCAACACTTACCCCTTCTTTTCCCAGTGACGATTGAAGCTTTTCAGAACCTTCCTGAATAGACCTTTCCTCGACACCAGTGAGTAAGTTCTGATCATGTTGATTATCCAGCAATCCTCTGGAAGCACTAGCTTCAGGAATGCTATACGCCAGATTCTCATTCTTCAGGTAAGTAGTTGCCTCTGCAGCTATAGCACCATGTACTTCAGAATCCAGCTGATTATGAAATAGCGGAGTTTTCACAGGCATAAAACCATTTGGAATAGAAGGCAGTGCAATGTTCAAAGAAGAGTTCTGGTCTTTCGGATTTTCACCATCAGAAACCAGTCCTATTACATCTTTAGAAAAGTGTTGTGAAGGCAAAGATGTGCCATGAACACCACGAGCTAGGGTTATATCAGTGGAACTTGATCTAGTTCCATCTCCATTAGGCCGGGGCCTGTGTCTTCGCTTGTAAGCTTTTCTAGGAACGTCAAAAGCAGCAGAATTGCCCAATTCTTTTGCATTTCGACTTCTATCCAACTTAGATGACTGTTCTGATGGAGTAAGATTGCTCCTACCAGGGTTTCTACAGGACCTATCACCTTCAATGAATTGATTCTCACCATCAAATAGCATAAGATTGTCAGCACTGTTGGGGTCACAAAGTTGAGGAGCCCCAAGTCGACCACTACTTTCAACTGAGTCTCCATGAGGTGAAGCAGTAATTGCAAAACTACCTTTTGCTTCACTAGAATGCATATAGAAAATTAGCAATCATAATAACGATTAGAAAACTAACAGAACTCCAAAAGATTACCTGGTCACGAACTGATCTGGATGTTGATCTGTTAGAGAAGTGGATTGAACACTAAGTGAAGTAGCATTCCCAAATTTGAAATCCAATGGATCACCACCCTGCAAAATAAGAAGAATAAAGTCATGCCACAAATCTAAGCAGATAATTTTTGAAAAACTATAATAACCAGTGCAACTATCATACTTTATCAAGAAACTCTAACTCTCTTCTCTTTTCCTCAAGGAAATCATACTCCTGCCTGTTAACAACAACAAATCTCACTGTAAGCATATAGGAAATGCTGCAATCATAAAATTCCGTATAGGCAGGACAAAGTGAAGCAGTATGCTAATATTACCTAAGCTCATTTTGAACCTCCTCGATTGCTGATCTCCGCAGAGAAGTTTTGTTACCAATACCAACTCCACCTTCAAAAACTCTACCCATGGGATCAACCTCGGCATTGACTATGAGATCAGATTCCGAACCACATCCATGCATTCCCACCTTAAAAACTACAGGGTCTTGCCCTCCATCAGTGCGAGCCTCAATCAATTTCCTAAAGACAAGACAACACTTAATACACCATGCAGGAAGTGAAACACCAACAAAAAGTAGTAACAACTGAAATTAGAACATATATAACAGAAGATGTATACACCTTCTATGGATATGGGTATGGACTTGTTTAAAATCATCATTTACAAGCAAGAACTTGGTTTTTATTAAATTTCGTACTTCTATGAACTTGGGAGTCGTTTGGTGTGAAGTATAAGGAATAATAATCTCAGGATAAAATGTAGGATTATTTTATCCTATGTTTGGTAGCAGGTATTGGGTTGTCATGAGATTATTTATTCCACTATTTATACCTTAGTGATGGGATAAGTTATCCCATATACATGGTGGGATAACTTATCCTGGGATAGTTAATCATAGGATAACTTACTCCCAACCAGACGATCCCTTAAGGCACTATTCTGGTTGCAGCCTTAATCCCCTCCAACTTTTCTTGAATACATGCCAAAGAAAAGAGAAAAATAACCCCACTTTTTGAACAGTCCATTACAGGTAAAGGTGAAATATATAACTGCAGAAAAGGAATAAGGGCACCAGAGAATCCAGGTGTCTTATAAAAGAAAGCCACTTCACAAGTAAGATCTCTGGGATTCAGTTATGCTGGAAACAAGAAAACATATACTGCCAAGTTAACATGGCTAGATACAAAACCACCAGACATATTACTTACTAAATGGATATTTATTTAGAGAAGGGAGAGAATTACCGTTAGTATACCTTAAAAGACTCTAAGGAACATTAGGAAAGAGATATGGACCTTGATAAACTATGTTAAAGCCTCTTAATACTTTACAGTACAAACATATTTATAGGTTCAAAGAGGGGCAAGACATGCTCCACCAATTGGTCTACAAATGTAAGAGCCTATGCAAAAATGGACCAATTCAGAGACAAAGAACTACATGTCTCACTTCAGCTTGCTTTCTACAAACTTTTCAAGATAAAGACAGCAAGTTACATGCCCAATATCCATAGCAGTTATACATAAAGTTCTTATGCAACAGTTATAAAAGCAAACTGATCAAATAATCTCCGATGGGGGATCCACATTGATCTTTCCTGTTGAGAGATCATAGATGGTTTCAGCATGTAACAGCAAGTGTACAAAGGAAAGATAAAACCTCCCGTACAATATCTTCCATAATATCCATGGGAACAATCTCTGTACAAATTAATGGTACACGAGAAAAGAGCTTCTATAGGACCATAAGCCACTTGGAGAAAGAAACATCATTCCATGCACACTGAAAATGGTTTTCCTTTTTCAAATTTTGATTATAGTTATCACAGGTGGATCTTCAATGTAACATGTGAGTTCACATGAACAACGTAGCTTTTGTGCAGATCTTGCATATGACTATGAAATCCACTGAATATCTATATATATTTGGTTGTGAATCTAGTTCTTATGTATTAATTGAGTGGTAGGAACCAATAAACATCATATCAAAGGCATCTCTGATGTTTTTCCAGGATAAATCATTATTATATGTTCTCGTATGAGTGCAGTCATGTGAGCGTGATTGCTCGAGCAAAATACTTATCCATTAAGTAAAGTATGTAAAGCATGCAATGTATTAAAAACTAACATCTCAGTTTCTAGGATGTAGCCGTCAAAAAGAAAAGTCGTTCATTTATGATTGCATGGCAACCTAGTGACACAAGTGCGCGACGAAGGGATTACCCCGAGACCTAGCATCGTTGAAGGCCATGCTTAGGGAAAAGAATTCAAATACTAAAGATGCCTGAAAGGCGAGAGCACTGTTGCAACTTTCGCACATGCCTCAGGCATTTGCAGAAGCACAAAAATTCTGTGATCACCAGCTTCAAACAAGTTGAACAAAATCATGCTCAAAGACAAAATAGTTTCACTTGTTGACATGTAGAGCAACAACTAATTGTCACGTAAAATTGAGCTCTTGTGAATAGTTTAAGCAACATGCACCATCACAATATGCAAACTCTCGATTTCACATTACCCTGTTACGAAATAACCCCTAAAAGAACGATTTGAACTCTAGGGTTTGCACAAAATGAATGAATTCCAAATTCTAGGGTTTGTAAAGCTTGGGGATCAAAAGGAATACCTCGGTTATGCCGGAATTGCAGGTAAGGTTAGCAATGCGTCAAGGCTGAATGTTTCTCCCTGATTCTAGGGTTTCTCTTTGATGAAAAGTACGTCAATTCAAAGCAAAAGATACTTGCCCTAGATTACGTGAAGCCATGAATGCATTCAAATCTCCTGCCCCTTGCTTCTGCAATAGAAGACACAACAAGTGCCTGTATTGTGAATAACTACGCAAGTATTTGTCGAGTAAAATAAGGTTCTTTGGTTCCTCTTCGTGCTCCTTCCTTCCCTAACTTTCTCTCTCTAAACACTATGTTTTTCTCTCTCTAAACTTCATAAACTATTCGTCCGCTGCTACTAGTGGGCTGGACATGCAGACGACGAACCAACGGTTCGGACCACTTGGGCTTCTTATTTGGCAAAACAATTGGAGCACAACATATTTCTCATATTCAAAATACTAGCAATTGCCACCAAGAACAAAAAGAAAAATTCATGACTCTCCTATTTTCATCATCACATCTAAGTAATACTCATTTTATGTTTTTTTTATATGAATACTTAATATTAGATCGCTCTTTAATAAAAAATATATTTATTTTCGCTTTTATATTTAAAAATATATGATTGAAACTTTAATCAGTTATAATGATTGATCATAGATATAAATCAAAAAATTAAAAGGGTGTTAAATGGATTTATTAAATTTGTTCGTATGAAAAAAATGATGATTGAATTGAAGTTTGTTCTTTGGGATGCATAGCACTTCAGTTTCAAATTTGAGCTTATTTGAAATACATTAATACGTTAAAATTAAAATTTATTATTTTTTTGAATATTCTAAGCAACTAAATAAACATAAGCCTTATATTAACACTTTAAATCCATATTTTAAAATAATTATATAAACATAAGTCGTGTATTTACATATTTTCTATTAATGATGCTAGCAACTCTAAAAAGAGTACCCGTATTATATTTTGCAATCGACATATTATTGATGATCTTTCAATTTTTTATTTATTAATTTCAAATAAAAAGTTTAACAATCTTTGGGTCGTTGCATTAAAGTCCAAGAAAAGAATCATGTTTTGTTTTGATCTCATTAAAATGTAATTGATTGATAAGCAACAATCTTCAAACCTTAAAAATATAAGAAGAGTTGTTCTTGATACACCTACTAAGAAAATAAAATCAATCGAGATACTTGTATCAAAAGAAATGAAGGATAAAAAAAGTTCTATCATCAATATAAAGGGCAAGACCATTGTTGAAAGAAAGTTGTCCAGATATTAAACATCAAAAAAAGTATGTAACTTATTCAATTGTATTACGTATCAAATTTTAATTGTATCATGTATTGTATAAACATATCCATTGTATCATGTGTAATATAACTGACATAGAAAAATTTGACAGTATATTATTTATCGTATTCAATATTCATGAAACCATGTATTAATTTTGTAATTGCATTAAATTGTGTTCCTTAATTGTTATGTATCATACAAATATATTAAAATGTATCATGTATCAAATAGATGATATAAATGTATCCTCTACATCATATATCATGCATAATATATATTATATCATGTCTCAACTTTTAAATGAGATCAAAGAGTAGTATATAATTGTCTCTCTCTCACACACATATTTTTTGTATCATGTTTTATGTACACAGTGTGTCAAACTTTAAACATACATTAATTATATATATTTCAATATACAAATATTCCTCTATTATGTTGAAGTTTCGCCTACAAAATCAATATGCATGAGAAAAGAGAAAAGACATAAAATCGTCATTAAAATTGTATTGTATTTTCAAAAAGACACCTTAACTAAGCTGACATATGATCCTACAAAACTATTAAATATCTTTGTAAATAGGTCATTTTAACCCATTTTTCTCTATGTTTGTGAATGTCACACCCCTATTTTTTCCTGCGTCATGTTTGGAAAATAGAGTTTTTCTAATTAAAGTGACATTTTGAAAAGGGATTATTTTATTTATTCAGAGTCGCCACTTGGAATTGAGTTTTGGTGTTCCAAGTCACCTAATTTTTTATCTCTAATCAAAAGAAAATGACTTTTTATTTTTTGGTTTGCGAAATAAAGATCGGGTGAGGAATTCTATTGACCGAGAGGAAGGTGTTAGGCACCCTTCGAGTCCCGTGGTTCTAGCACGGTCACTTTATTGACTAGTTTATGGCTTAACTTATTTTGAATATATTGTATTTATAAGTTTTCAAAAATGTCGTTTATCCGCCTTCTTTTATTTATTTTAAACTTGTTTTAAACTATCTTATTTTTATTAATATGGTATATTAGTAGCAACGCATTCCAATCTTGCCATCAATTATTCATTTAATGGTATTTTTCAATACATTTGTTTAATGTTATTTTAATCCTAATGTTTGCCTATCGTTGTTTATCGACCTAATCATGCTCCTAGATTTAATTTAAAGAAATTGAATTACCTAAATCATTTAAAAATTAGATTCTTTTTACAAAGTCCAAAAAATTTACTTTTAGTCATTATAACTTATACGAAGCCTAATTTAACAATTCAATATTAATACCATGGATCAACATAAAACTGTTAACAATATTTTAGAAAAAGTCTTTACTCAAATAAGATGTAAAAAAGTTACAAACTTTCCATTTTTATTTTTGTTTTTTTTTTATGTTTTCTCTAAGAAAAAGTGAGCACGATATTAGTAAGAACGCCTCAATACATTTTTATAAAAGTTTACGCATTTTGCATGTTAGGAATTATGAACACCTAAAGTCTTTTCTTTTCTTTATTTTTTCATTAAAATGAAAAGAAATACCTACAAACTGAAAAGCAATATTTTACAAAATGAATTCATGTCACTAATTATTTTTTGCATTAATGTTTATTAAATCGTAAATACACACAACATCACAAAAATAATTGACTATGAAAATAAGAGTAAACTTGGACAGGAGATTTATTTAAACATGCAATAAACATTTGATTGTTTAAATATGAAATAAACTGCGGGCTGTTATAATAATTTAACGATACATTTAATAATAATAAAAAAAATATGAACATGAGGTTGACATGAAAAATTTGAACATATATATTTTATATTATAACATCACAGAATATTAATGGGTCAAACATAAATGAAATTCCACAAGTTCAATGTATTTTAATCACATTAAACTATACAAGAAAGATTAAGTGTTACCTTTTGTGAAGACTGATTTACAAAAATAGACCATAATAAGAACCAGGAACTCGAATCCAAGCGCAAAACTCAAACTCCATTTTTTCCTTTTGTTGTGTTTTTCAGAAATTTTTTCTGGGTTGTGGAAAGTATGTTTTTTTGGAGTGTATGAGAAGGATGAAATGTAGTATTCTTTTTTTCTAGGTGTGTTTGTATATGTGGGAAAAAGGGAAAAATATGGTGTAGAATTTTTTTAACAGTGTTTTGTCTTTGTAGAATGTCAAGAAAGACAAAAGATGGATGAAAAATTTTTGTTTCTTTGTGTTGTCGTGTGTTGCCTTTTTTTTTGTGTAGTATATAGAGGGAATATGTGAGAGTGGAAAAGTGGGAGTAGTGGGGAGGAGTTGGAATTAATGGGTAGTTTTGGGATTATTTAATTTTTCTTTTTATTTCATTTTGTTTTGAAAAGAAAAAAAAGAAAGAAAGAAAAAATAAATATGTTAGAAAACTATTTTCAATTAAAAAATAAATAGAAAAGTTAACTAGAAAAAACATATATATTTTTTTATAAATTTTCTCTTTATTAAGCAAAACTTACATTAAAATGTGACCATATTTTTGTTGTTTTCAAATTATTCTAAATAAGATAAAAATATCTAATTTAGACTCAAAACTAAATATTGAAATATTAAAAAGTAAATAACCTAAGTTTGGTAAAAAATTAGGTGCTAATAGGATGCCCCTCTTTGCTTGAGAACATGAAGAGTTTTCAAGCAAAGAAGTTAACGTGCCTTATTTTTGGTCTAACCATTATTAAAAGGTAAGGAAAAAGAAGGGGGGAAAAAAGAGTAAGCAGAGTGACCGAGCCTTGGCTTTGGCAGCCTACATATCTCGGGTCATAAGAGAATCAGGTCACGTGTAGTTCAAATGGGTGCAGCGGTGGATGGATGGATGGATGGATTAGAGAGTTGAGTCTTATCCTTTCGAGATCCTGGTCCGTGGCTCCTATTGTTACATTGAAGATAATAAAACTAAAAGGAAACGATACAAGATCTATTCAATTCTACTTGTCTCGACCCTCTTTTTTTTCAAGTCTTCCTTTGCATCTTCAGTTATCACCTTGCCTTTTTCAGGAGGGTGCCTTGATATCAAAATCTAATCTTGAAGTTTGAGTTTGAGGCTTGAACTTGAAATCTCAATTGAGTTACCGATAGCTCTCCAGAAGAAGGTTAGTACACTATTCGTGTACACTTGTTTCCTGAATTGAAGTTGCGAAGCTGAATCTTCAAATATTGAGCTGCTACAATAGGTCCGAACCGACTCTTAATGTTATTTTCACTTCTCAGATCGGACAAATGTTACTCCATTATTAAAGTCCAAATTTGTGGTCGCAGAGGGACCTGCCTGCAATCAAAGAAAAATAAAACAAAATTTTTCTGCCCCAGTTTGTGCTAAGAAATATTTTGTAGATTATTTTGCTTGACTTGAACATAATATTAAACAAAAATAATAAAATGATTAAAACAAGGAAAAAAAATACTCCATTATTGAATGAAAATAGATTTTATGCGTTATGGAAAATAAAAATGGGGGCTATCATGCCCCATGAAGATATGAACGAATATTATGAGGGCTCGCGCCCTAGGCGAATATTATGAGGGTTCGCACCCTAAGCGAATATTATGAGGTTTCGCGCCTTAAGCAAATATTATGAGGGTTCGCTCCCTAAGCGAATATTATGAGGGTTCGCTCCCTAAGCGAATATTATGAGGGTTCGCATCCTAAGCGAATATTATGAGGGTTCGCGCCCTAAGCGAATATTATGAGGGTTCGCTCCCTAAGCGAATATTATGAGGGTTCGCGCCCTAAGCGAATATTATGAGGGTTCGCGCCCTAAGCGAATATTATGAGGGTTCGCTCCCTAAGCGAATATTATGAAGGTTCGCGCCCTAAGCGAATATTATGAGGGTTCGCTCCCTAAGCGAATATTATGAGGGTTCGTGCCCTAGACGAATGAATTATTTTTATTTTATTTTACTTTTTTTAATAAATTTTTAAAAATAAGATAAAATAAAATATACCCCAGTTTTGAAACTGAGAAATTTTGAAACTTCTTTTTTAAAAATCTTTTTATTGGTGAATTTATTTTTTATTTTACTATCTTTTTTTTAGAAAAAAAATTCCCCAATTTGATTTTTTTTCAAAAATATGAGAGAGAGGGAAAAAAATATATTCTTTTTATTTGAGACCGAGCTCTTTTGTAGGACTGCCTACGTATCTCACCATAGCAAGAATCAGGTCTAACGTAGTTCATAATCAAAGAAATATTTTTTTTATTTGAGACCGAGCCCTTTATTAGGACTGCCTACGTATCTCACCATAGCAAGAATCAGGTCTAACGTAGTTCGTGCGAACCAAAAATATATTATTATTTTTTTGCAAAATAATATCTTTTGAAAAGATTGTTAGATAGAAAGAAATTTACTTTTGATTGATCATATCTTGGCTTTAGATGGTACCAACAATTAGACTTATGCATATAAATCACCTTTGAATACTTATAGCCAAATTTGAGACTAACTTTGAAGTAATTTCTGTAGTTTCAAATGATACCTCAAGCATACTTAAGTATTAACAAGATCTATTCATCTTGCATCAAATATGAGGTTAAAATTATTCATGTCCTCATGTTTCAAGTGCCTCACCGAAACAAAGTCCTAATTCACACAAAATAGAAGAGTTGAGATCGTGGGACATTTTGAGAGTCACTCACACTCAGAAAGATGTTCAATGCACGAGATTGAGATACCATATGCTTGACCCTCATGTAAGTATCCACTAATGTGAGAACATCGAAAATGAAATCAAGTAGGACTTGTATTCAGCTTAAAATGTAGGCTTGGAATGGGTAAGATAATTTTTTTGGGTAAAGTGACTATTTCCTCCCCAAGCATTGGATTATGCACTCAATTTTTATCCTTCATTTTCACATTTGATGTTTATTAGCTTGCTGCTTTTTTTTTTCCTCCTCTCTTTTTTGAGCTTTCTCTCCTTTTGTTGGAGGTTTTCTTTCACTGTCATATTTTCATCTTTCACTTTGTCATCCGACTCAAAAATTTGTCCGTGCATTCTTGGAGATGGGAGAAAAAAGGAGTGGTGCATTTGTGCACTCAAAAAGATATGAACTAAGATATGGTTATGAAAAAAAAATATTTTAGGCTCAAAAAGGAAAGTACAAGGGATCATATGTCATTTGGTAGGCTTACAGGCACAATTGGATCAAAGAAGGCCTACAATCATATTTCAAATCAGATGTTGCACAAAATTTCGCCTCAACAAACATTCAGGGCAAGTTCTAGATCAACAAGCCATGCCATTGAACTTTATATCTAAAACTCACCACACAATGCACATGAAACAATGAGGTCGAATTTTGTTTTTAACCCTTAACTTTGAGCAAGAGAATCTTTCAAGTGGGACATAAGTATAATCAAGAGGTGCCAAAAGAATCTATATGGATCACAACAAAGTTGGTCCACTCTATTATACCAAATAGTTAAACACTTTTTCATGCATACTTCTAAGTATGTTGGTACCGATCAAGACAAGAAGTACCTTTTTTTTTAGCATTTTTATTTTGAAGAAGGATAAAAAAAAATTAATTTATTTTTTTGAATAAGAAAGAAATATTTTTCTTTTCTACACAAAGAAATAAGATCTTCCTTTTTTGAATTTCTTGAATGAGGATCCCTTTTTTTAAAAAAAAAGAGTAAACTCTTTTTTATTATCGTTATTTTTTGGAAAACGAATTATTATTATTGTTTTTTTTTTAAATAAGAATCACCGAACCCGAGGAGGGTTGCCTACGTATCTCATCAAGGTGAGAATTAGGTGTGCGTAGTTCTTGAAAATATATAATAAAAAAATTATTTTTCCTTTTGAATAAACAAAATTTTCTTTTTTACATTTGATTTTGTAAATAAAGATTAATAATTTATTTAAAAAGATTCCCTTTTTTATCTTTTTTTTTTTAATAAGAATCACCGAACCCGAGGAGGGTTGCCTACGTATCTCATTAAGGTGAGAATCAGGTGTGCGTAGTTCTGGATGATCATAAGCAAAGCTCGTTTTTATTTTTTGCTATAAAAATAAATATCTTTTTTTTGTTTGTATAAACAAGGAATACAAAATTTTTGTACCCCATTTTTTTTACATGTAATAAGAAATATTTTCTTTTACAATTTTATTAATAAAGATCACCGAACCCAAGGAGAGATGCCTACGTATCTCGTGGAGATAAGAATCAGGTGTGCGTAGTTCTAGTGAAAATATATATAAAAATAATTTTTTCCCCTTCTGAATAAATAGAACCTTTTTTCCAGCTTTTATGAATAGAGAAACAAAATGTTTCTTTTTGAATTTTATTTTTGGAATAAAGATTAATAATTTTTTTTAATACGAATTTCTTTTTTATTCTTTTCTTTTATTTTTTGAAGAAGAATCACCGAACCCGAAGAAGATTGCCTACGTATCTCATTTAGATGAGAATCAGGTGAGTGTAGTTCTAAAATCAAAGAAATATTTGTGTTTGTTTTTGAAATAAAAAATAAATATTTTCTTTTGCTTTTATGAATAAGAAGGAGAAAAATAATTTTTTTACATTTAATAAGAAATACATTCTTTTTTACAATTTTATCAATAAAGATCACCGAACCCAAGAAGGGTTGCCTACGTATCTTATCGAGATAAGAATCAAGTGAGCGTAGTTCGGCCGACTTTTCATATAAATGTTGACTTTCTGAAAACCTTCATTTTAGGATATCTTATTGTTAATATGCTAGGATCGAACTATTTGGGATTTGACCCGAAAAAAAAATATTCAACGACAACATTCAAAATGTGACAAGTAACACATAGTCATGATCATGCTGGTCTGAAAGATGGTTCATGTTTTATATGATCCTAACACCTGTGTTTAGCCATATAAACTCAAACACAAATTACATAGATAAAGTGTATCCTAAAAGGAATACTGGTTGTATAAGGCTTATTCTACTAAATTTGAAGTCCTTATAGAGTTAGTATCTAGACCGACGATAAAATGAGTGGACAACTCGAGTTGGGAAAGAACAACTTACCGGTAGCAGGGCTTTCCGGCCTCATTGTTTGGACCTTCCCATATCCTAAAATATGTGACTAAAATCCTTCCCAGGAGCGTAATCGCATCTCTGGTATCTCAAAGAAAATTTCGAGAGCGTACATCGCATCTCCGAAAAATGTATCTTTCAAAAGACTCAGATGGGTGTGTGAGAGAAGATAGTTTATATCACAATTCAAATAATATCAAAGCAATAAATTAGCGGGCAAATATCACATTAAATCAATGAATACAATATTCAAAATAATAAAGCCATATACAAGTCAATATTGATAAGCTCGAATTCTGGTTATCCCCAGCGGAGTCGCCACCTGTCACACCCCTATTTTTCCCCGCGTGTGTTTTGAACAATAGAGTTTTTCTAATTAAAGTGACATTTTGAAAAGAGATTATTTTATTTATTCAGAGTCGCCACTTGGAATTGAGTTTTGGTGTTCCAAGTCACCTAATTTTTTATCCCTAATCAAAAGGAAATGACTCTTTATTTTTTTGTCTGCGAAACAAAGATCGGGTAAGGAATTCTGTTGACCGAGAGAAAGGTGTTAGGCACCCCTCGAGTCCCGTGGTTCTAGCACGGTCGCTTTATTGACTAGTTTATGGCTTGACTTATTTTAAATATATTGTATTTATAAGTTTTCAAAAAGGTCGTTTATCCGCCTTCTTATATTTATTTTAAACTTGTTTTAAACTATCTTATTTTTATTAATATGGTGTATTGGTAGCAACGCTTTCCAATCTTGCCATAAATTATTCATTTAATGGTATTTTTCAATACATTTGTTTAATGTTATTTTAATCCTAATGTTTGCCTATCGTTGTTTATCGACCTAATCATGCTCCTAGATTCAATTTAAAGAAATTGAATTACCAAAATCATTTAAAAATTAGATTCTTTTTACAAAGTCAAAAAAAATTACTTTTAGTCATTATGACTTATACGAAGCCTAATTTAACAATTCAATATTAATACCATGGATCAACAGTATTAACAATATTTTAGAAAAAATCTTTACTCAAATAAGATGTAAAAAAGTTACAAACTTTCCATTTTTATTTTTGTTTTTATTTTATGTTTTCTCTAAGAAAAAGTGAGCACGATATTAGTAAGAATGCCCCAATACATTTTTGTAAAAGTTTACACATTTTGCATGTTAGGAATTATGAACACCTAAAGTCTTTTCTTTTCTTTATTTTTTCATTAAAATGAAAAGAAATACCTACAAACTGAAAAGCAATATTTTACAAAATGAATTCATATCACTAATTATTTTTTTCATTGATGTTTATTAAATCGTAAATACACACAACATCACAAAAATAATTGACTATGAAAATAAGAGTAAACTTGGACAGGAGATTTATTTAAACATGCAATAAACATTTGATTGTTTAAATATGAAATAAACTGCGGGCTGTTATAACAATTTAACGATAAATTTAATAATAAAAAAAAAATATGAACATGAGGTTGACATGAAAAATTTGAACATATATATTTTATATTATAACATCACAGAATATTAATGGGTCAAACATAAATGAAATTCCACAACTTCAATGTATTTTAATCACATTAAACTATACAAGAAAGATTAAGTGTTACCTTTTGTGAAGACTGATTTACACAAAAAGACCATAATAAGAACCAGGAACTCGAATCCAAGCGCAAAACTCAAACTCCATTTTTTCCTTTTGTTGTGTTTTTCAGGAATTTTTTCTGGGTTTTGGAAAGTATGTTTTTTGGAGTGTATGAGAAGGATGAAATGTAGTATTCTTTTTTTTTAGGTGTGTTTGTATATGTGGGAAAAAGGGAAAAATGTGGTGTAGAATTTTTTTAACAGTGTTTTGTCTTTGTAGAATGTCAAGAAAGAAAAAAGATGGATGAAAAATTTTTGTTTCTTTGTGTTGTCGTGTGTTGCCTTTTTTTTTTTGTGTAGTATATAGAGAGAATATGTGAGAGTGGAAAAGAGGGAGCAGTGGGGAGGAGTTGGAATTAATGGGTAGTTTTAGGATTATTTAATTTTTCTTTTTATTTCATTTTGTTTTGAAAAGAAAAAAAAGAAAGAAAGAAAAAATAAATATGTTAGAAAACTATTTCCAATTAAAAAATAAATAGAAAAGTTAACTAGAAAAAACATATATTTTTTTTATAAATTTTCTCTTTATTAAGCAAAACTTACATTAAAATGTGACTATATTTTTGTTGTTTTCAAATTATTCTAAATAAGATAAAAATATCTAATTTAGACTCAAAACTAAATATTTAAATATTAAAAAGTAAATAACCTAAGTTTGGTAAAAAATTAGGTGGAACACATTGATGACACACGTGAAGGGCTCATTTTGCTTTCAAAAATCAATTAAAAAGTGCCATGTTAATTATTTTATTTTTTAATACACCATCTTCCCCAAAATTTCAAAAAAGTCTTTAGTTAATTTTTTTTTAAAACAAAAATCAGCACTCTCTATAATGAAACTAACTCAGAAAGATAAAAATTCAATTTAATTTCTAGTTCAGAAAGTTAATTTGAAGCTGTTCAAGATTTAATTATTTCTTTTAAATTTGAGAGATCTCAAGAACATTAATCACATTCTTCTTGAATGTTAAAATATATATAAAAAAAATTCAAAATTGCTAGATGATAATGAATTTGAATTAGAATTTTGTGGGTTAGCTCCAACGAGCCACCACCAATTGGCAGCCTCAAATCCCTCTTCGGTCTGCTCACTGTTGCAGCCGTCACGCTTTGCTCCTCTTCACTGCCAAACAATCACTGAAATAGCCAATAAAACTCCATTGTTCTCCTTTTCTCATAGCCATCTCTAATAAACTAGCAAGCTTCGAGTTCACACAACTACGAACCAAACCCATTTTTTTCCCTCTTCTCCTTGACTACACTAGAAACTCTGACCAACAACTCCCCAGATGACCCATTAAACTACAAAATCAGCAAATCAGATGCCAACTTTTGTAAAGGAAGCTGGCGAAACATGCAAACTTTGAGCCCCCACTAGTGAACAAAGCAACCAAACAAACTCAACAATAACGAGTGAATTTGAGTTAGAATTTTGTTTATTATTGATAGAAGGTTGGAACTTTGTTGGTTAAGCATTAGCAAGATTTTGTTTGTTTTAAAATGATTCAGGTTGAACTAAATCACATTTTAAATTAAATTGATTAATTAAAAAGAGGTGAGCATCATGAGCGGGTTCATAGATAAAATGGATCAAAATGATCTATTTACAAAGGTATTTAATTATGTTGTGGATAATAGGACATTCGTAAAGTTAAGGTGTCTTTTTGAAAATTCAAAATAATTCAATGGTGACTTTATGTCTTTTCTCAATGAAAGAATGACAAAAATATTAAGAAACACACTTAGCCCAAAGCAAATTACTTTATAAACATGTTTTGATGTAATTCATTAGACCACGTTGTGCACTTCAAGAAAAAATATTTAGGTGATTCTTGGTTAAAGAATTAACACACTATAATATGAATAGTTTTGAATGCATATTAATTACGCCATACTTAAATTTGTCATAAAAAAGTTTTCAACAATTATTTACTTAAGGCGTATAAGTGATAAAAATGATTTTGATATACCAATAAATACACCTAATAGATTAAACTTAGAATGTTTCAGAGGAAATACAATTGCCAAGAAAGAGACCTAATTTAGTGTTTATGGATGAGAATGATTAAAATACTATCAAAATAACATTATTGTAAGTACAATTATCGAGAAAGAGATCTAATTTAGTTTTTATGGATAAGAGAAATGAAATGAGAATGATTAAGACACTATCATAATAATATTATTGCATTCAATAAACACCTTCAATTTTTTGAATTAAAAGTGACGCCTTCATTCATTGAAATTATCTTCACATGGCGGATACTAAAAATTATATTGTTTATTGATGAAGGACTTTTTTCTCACTAACCTCATCAATTAAATTCTAGATGATTTTTGTGCAATAGTTATACCGCATAAATGACACATCTTGTCATGCAAGTTTAATTCCATGAGTGTTGTTCTAACATTGTTTCTTCAATTATAGTTCATGTTAATGATAGAAATTTCAAATTTTGAATTTGAAAGTCAAATTTAATTAGATTTATTATGCTACTATACTGTAAGAAATTTTCAAAAATCATGACAATCCAATAGTGAGTTTCATTCTTTTTGTTTATTTTAAAAAAGAAATATATATATATATATATATATATATATATATATATATATATATATATATATATATATATATGTATATGTATGTATGTATGTGTGTGTATCTGGTTGATATTTAATTTGCACCATTGTGGTTAGGGTGTTCATGATTTACGTAAAAAATGATCCATATCGAAAAATAAAATAAAATTAATTTTAATTTTATTTGATTTTTATATTTTTAAAAATTGATATTTGATTTGGTGTTGATTTTGTTCAAGAAATTCAAAGAAATAATCAAACTAAATCGAATAAAAAAATTATATATATTTTTTAATAATTATATCTACATAATTATTTTTATGAATAATTTCCTATGAGAAAAATATAATATTATAATAAAAAAAAGTAAGGTACGATATGTTTTTTTTTTTAACTTGTGAAGCGCTATTAATAGTTTATGCATTATTTATTAAACTTATATTGTTTAGTATATTGGATTAGCTAACAATATAAGCGCAGGAAGTTAAACATAATTTGAGTCTAGGTATAAGAATTATAAGATCCAAAATAGCATGAAGACAATTTCATTTGAATGAATTGTTATAGTTTTTTTCTTTAGAATGAATTTTTGTTTTTTCTTTCTCTTTTGAATAAATCATTTCATTTATTTCTTGTATATGGTTAATAATGAAATAACTGAACAAAATCGAGTTGAACTCAGTAACAACCAAATTGATAGATATAAATTATAATTTATATGATTTGGTTTGGATCAACTAATTTAGTGTACATGCTTTGCATATGTGTACGCCATCTCAATCTAAAAATTATATATATAAAAGCAAATAAATAGTATTTGCCATTAAATAGATACAATATTCATGTATAACTATATAGTTAGAAAACTAAAGTAAATATTAATATAAATACAAATTAAATATCTTTAATTTGAACATAACAAGAACAAAATTTTATCTAATATAATTTTATAAGTGAATCTATAAAGAATAGAATATATGTAAACTTTTCCCTTAAATTTATGTGGAAGAGAGGTTATTTAATTTCTAATAGATCCTCGACTCAAATGGAAAGTATGCAGTGCATGATTATAAGAAAAGAGACAATAAAATAATAAAGTATAAATAAATGTAGCAACAAAATGGTAATACATCAAAGAATTTTATCCTAGTACAAAGTTCTCATTTTTTAGCTTACTTGACGTTGACTTTTATAGCAGAATCAGATTTTTTTTTAATCCTTTTCATAGTCAAGAACCTCCTCTCATAAGCACTGTTTTCCCCATATTCTCTCAGATTTATCTGTGCTATTTCTATTACGCATCAAATATACACTAGTACTTAATCTCCACCATTATGAAGTTTAAAAGAATACGCCACATTTAATAACATAAAAGATCAATATTCTAAAATCTAAGCAAGCAATTACAAAAAAATATTGAATGTAGATATTAAAATAAGAGCACAATTAATAAAACTTCACCACTAGACAAGCTATAATAATTTTCATCGTTTGTATTTTCATATATTTTGTTGTTATTGTCGATCATTTATTTTGTTATTTTTATTATCTTTATGAATTATCATTTTCCACTCTAGTTGTTTTGTTTCATACCTAGTACTTTTCTTCTTTTGGGGATAATATCTTTTAGATTAGGGTCTTTCAGAAGCAACTTCTCTATCTCTATGAGGTAGATATAAGGTCTGCATACATTTTATCCTCCTCAGGTCCCACTTGTGGGATTCCACTAGATATGTTGTTGTTGTTGTATTTTCATACCATGCATAAACAAAAAAGACGATAATAGTGAAATAAAATATATCTCTTTGCCTATTGATGTGCAGCAAAAATATGACACTTTTGATGATATAAAATTTAGGATTTTTATATGTTCTCTAGAGTGTTTTAGTGGATTTGATGTATGTTTTCTGTATTTTGTAGAAAACGGGATTTGGCATGGATTTGTTGAAGTTCAGCAATGCAGATCTATTTTGGAGATTATACGAGATCATCTACAAGTTAATCCATGAGCCGTAGACAGAAGGCGTAGATATGATTTTGAAAATTGAGTAAATTGGAGTTCTACGAATTATTAATATGAGTCGTCAAAGTAATCATGGGTCATGAAAAGCCTGTGCAACATCTATGAGTTTTAAAGATTGAAGAAACATGAAAGTTAAAGTACTGAGCATAAAACTACTACGGATCGTAAAGACCCAACTCATAACTGACATCCTAGTTTGTTGGTACAAACTACGAATGAAATCACGAGCCACTCTAGACCAAGGAGGTAATGAATGAGAAGAAGAATAAAGTAACAAAGATTTACACGTTATTACACTCATCTAATTAGCTTGCGCGGATCAAGGGATGGCTAAATCTGGGACCAGGGTAAGGGTTTATGCGTACACCCATAGACGGACCAAGTTGCATGGTGAAATTCATCGATTTGCCCGACCAAGAACTTAGGTGAACATAACTTACTAGTTCTTCATGCTACGCACAAGAAAAAGTTATTATTTTAAGATTATACTACGTTATAAATCATAAGGAATACAATATTCTAGTTACGTCTTCTCACAGATATTTTAAATATGTGCAAACAATTTGATCTTAGTTTTAGATTATTATTAACAATTATTGTTTAGTTAAAAAACCCCTCTCTAAAAGTAAGTCGATTAATGGCTTGAAGTCACATTATGTCTAAACATATTGCTTGTAGTTTCGACCTTAATCTTGGCTAGGTTCTACATTTGATAATGTCTACTTTATACTTCTTTAGAGAGGTGTAATTTGGGTGTATCTAATTTCGGCGCCATTGCCGGGGGAATATGACTTTTGGATTAGATTATTTATGTGAGTTAACTATTAGTCCTTATTTACTCATTTACATTTTTTATGTTTTTATTCTTTTCCAATGCTTAGATACGGTATATGCTAAGTACACAAAGTTAAAACAGTCCCTTGACTCCTTAAAATCCAAAGTCGCAAAGAGCTTTACACAAATTGGCTCACAGTGCTGCACAGGATGTCGATGATGACTAGCTTCAACTTGAGGATGATAATGAACACCATAACTCACCTCTAAATGTGCAACAAAAATCACCTCGAGAGGGTGATCGTCTACCTAGGCAACAAGCTGGGTTTGGTGCTGGAACAACTATAGGGTTAATCCTAATACAATTGGAATCACAGGTGCCATTGAGTTACCGCCATTATCACAAGGTTCCAAGTTCATAATTTTGAGTGAGTTTCTCCAAATGCTACATAACATAGAGTTATTTTTGGGGTTACCATCTGAATGTCCACACACTTATATTTATAATGTTGCATTCATGTGCAAGAGTACAGTGGGGAATTAAGACTTGTCATTGGATTTATCGAGTTGCATGTGTTTCCATTATTACTAACTAGAGAC
The DNA here is from genome assembly GCA_029948455.1 of Solanum rostratum. Classification (NCBI taxonomy): domain Eukaryota; kingdom Viridiplantae; phylum Streptophyta; class Magnoliopsida; order Solanales; family Solanaceae; genus Solanum; species Solanum rostratum. Next base: position 23,055,129 of record CM057048.1, read on the forward strand.
GTAACATTTTGGCTATCTGAGCTCCCCTATGATTACTACCTGGCAAGAGTTGTATGATGCTTTCATCGAAAAATATTTTCCACCATCAAAGAAGTTTATGCTTAAAGACAAAATTAATAACTTTCAACGATCACCTGCAGAGTCAATCAATGTGGCTTGGGAAAGATTTACGAAATACTTGAGGAGTGTTCCAAATCATCGGATTACTGAGGACTTAGTTCTTGAAATATTTGATAGACCACTGGACGATAATGGCAAAACAGTTGTTGACACTATCATGGAGGATTATTTATGGATTGTACTTTTGCTAAGGCTGCCCAAAGACTGAATTGAGTGGCTAAAACAAATAGAGTATATGGCACCCATGATACAGAGATCACAAAAAGCACCTCTGCTGTTGGGACCAATCAGGAGCAAGCACAAATCAACAAGAGGTATTCTAAGATATGGCTAGGATAAGCATAAGCATTGGCCTCATAATAAAGCAGATCACTCCTGAATAAATCAATACAATACCCTACCAATGTAGAGCACCGAGACATGATGATCATGGCTATGAGGAGGATGCATACCATGTAAGTCATCAAGTGGGGGTTTCCCGAACCAACACCCAATGATCCAATCAAGATAGATTGGCACCATGATCAAGAAAATTAAGGCAGTAGCTATAAAAGAGATAACAACTATGACAGAGGTAACAATCACAACAATAACTTTAATGGGAATGGGTATTATAATAGAAATAGGGCCCTGGACAAAGGCGGTGATTGGGTATGAAAAGATAACGTTAAGAATAAGAGGAATGATGCATACATCACACTAGGAAATCAAGATGGAGGGTCAGGAAATTCAAGGATTGAAGAGATATTGGGTAAATTGTTGAAGAAGGCTGATGCACAAGATGAGACTCTCAAGGAGATCAAATTAGATATTTCTAAGATCCACTAAAAAATAGGGTCATATAAGGTAACAATAAAGTAATTGGAGAAAAAATTTAGCCAAATGTTTGTAGCCTTAAACCAATGCCAGAAAGGTATATTGCCCAATAATCCAGTTCAAAATTCAAAGAATGATGGGCACTGTATGGTAGAGATGACCCATGGTGGAAAGCAAACTATTGATCCACCAATACTGATTATGGTGGAGGATGATCTTAAAGAGAATGATGATATTACAAAGGCAACAACTCAGTCTAAAGAAGGAGATGATGAGCCTAAAAACACAAAGGAAAAGGAGAAGATGGTCCCAAAAGCTCTAACTCCTATGAAAAAACCTCTCCCCCTTTCCCTCAAAGGTTGAAAAGAAAGCAGAAGAGGACAAATTTCAGAATTTCATCTCTATGCTGAAGCACTTGTGTATAAATCTCCCTCTCATTGAAGCATTAGAGTAGATACTAGGATATGCTAATTTCATGAAAGACTTGGTTACTAAGAAAAAAAATAGTAAGCTTTGAACTTGCAAGATATCCATCATTGTAGTGCCATACTCACTAGATCTCTTGTACAAAATAAGGAAGATCCTAGAGCATTCACCATCCCCTACACCATTAGAGTATTTACTTTTGCAAAGGCTTTGTGTGATTTGGGTGCAAGTATTAATTTGATGCCTCTTGTACAGTACAAATAGTTGGGCTTAGGAACTCCCACTCCGAATACTATGCGGTTACTCATGGCAGATCGCATAATCAAGAAGCTAGTGAGCATTCTATATGATGTGTTAGTTTGGGTTGAAAACTTCATATTCCTAGCATAACTTGCTATTTTTTTTATGAAGTTGATTTCGACGTTCCTATCATCCTGAGAAGACCATTCTAAGAAATTGGGCATGCTTTGGTTGATATGGAATTGGGTTATCTAACGTTTAGGCTCAATAATAAAGAGGTTATATTCAATGTCTGTCGATTGATAAAGCAACCAGATGATCTTTGAGTGGTTTCAATTATTGAGAACATTGACGAGGTGAAGCTATAGACTCTTATTGAAGAAAGATAAGGTGTCAAGGATTTAGCGGTAGTGATCATGAACTTTGATAACAATGGCATTCCAAAATATGATGAGATGACAAATGCATTTCAAGGCCTAGGTCCCTTGAGGCATCCGATGAAAACAGAGAGACACCACCTACCAGACCATCTATTTAAAACTCTCAAGTCTTGGAATTGAAAGCTCTCCCATCCTATCCTTTATTTTTGTTTCTAGGGCCAAACAACAATTTACCAATGATCATAACTGCAAATCTCAATAAAGGATATGTAGAGGCATTGACATCAATCCCAAGCCCATTGGGTAGACTATCGTAGACATAATTGACATTCCTCCAGGTATATGCACCTACAAGATCAAACTTATCCTAGACTACAAGTCCATTATTGAGTACCAATGTTGTCTAAATCTACCCATGCAAGACGTTGTAAGAAAAGAAATAATCAAGTGGTTGGATACTGATGTAGTTTATCCTACTACAAATAGTTAGTGGGTGATCCCTGTCTAATGTATATCAAAGAAGGGAGGTATCCCTGTGGTCTTTAATGTGAACAATGATCTTATCCTAATGAGACCAGTCATAGGTTGGAGAGTTTGCATGGACTATAGAAAGCTGAATGCATCAATACAGAAAAATCACCTCCCAATGTCATTTATGGAGTAAATGCTAGATCATCTTGCAAGTAAAGGTTGTTATTGTTTCTTTTGATGGATACTCAAGCTACAATCAAATCTCTATTGCTCTAAAATACTAAGAGAAAATGACCTTTACATGTTCGCATGGTATGCTCGCTTTCAAAAAAATGCTACTTGGGTTGTGCAATGCGCCTGTAACCTTTCAAAAAAGCATGATACCATCCTCTCAGACATGGTGGACGACACAGTAGAGGTATTCATAGATAATTTCTCGATGGTAGGCAACTCATTCAAGGACTGCTTGTAACATTTACATGATATGCTAAAACATTGTGAAGAATGTCGTCTTATGCTTAATTAGGAGAAGTGTCACTTCACAGTTAAAGAGGGTAGTTTTAAAGCACCTGATCTTCATCAAGGGCATTAAGGTTGATAAATCAAAGGTTGAGGTGATTGAAAAGCTTCCCTCACCCATCCCAATCAAAGGTGTGAGGAGTTTCCTAGGAATGCATGCTTTTATAAAATATTCATAAAAGACTTCTCTAAAATTGCTCATTCACTATGTAAGTTTCTTGAAAAGGAAGTGATGTTCATGTTTGATGAAACATATTTTAAAGCATTCGATGGGTTGAAGCAAAAGTTGATTTCGGTACCCACCATTATTGCACCCGACTAGAGTCAGCCTTTCAGGATCATGTGTGATGCTAGTGGAGTTGCATTTAGTATGGTATTGGGTTAGCGACAAGAGAAAATTCTACATCCTATATACTATGCTAGTAAAGCTTTGAATACAGTCTAACAAAACTATACAGTGACTGAACAAGACTTTCTCGCAGTGGTCTTCGCATTTGAGAAATTTCATTCTTACCTGTTGGGTGCCAAAGTCATAGTTCCTACAGATCATGCCACACTTAGATACTTAATGGCAAACAAAGATACGAAGCCAAGGTTGATTTGATAGGAATTACTCCTACAGGAATTTAACTTTGAAATGATAGATATAAAAGAAATATAGAACTAGGTTGCAGACCATTTGTCCAGATTAGAAGAAAAATGGCAAGCTAGAGGATGGTGTAGAGATAAATGATTCATTTCCAGACGAATAACTGTTGGCTGCATCACATGACTTGATTCCTTTATTTTGCATACTATGCTAATTACTTAGTCAGTGTGGTACCTCTGGACATGATTTCCCACGAATGCTGAAAGTTTGTGTTTGATGTGCGGAAGTTCCTTTGGGATGAGACTTAATTGTTTTGTGTCTTTGCTGATGGGATTACTCGTCATTGTGTACCTGAGTAAGAGATGATGAGCATACTTGAGGTATGTCATTCGTTACTAGTTGGAGGGCATAATAGTGGTATCCAAACAACCGTAAGATCTTGTAATGTGGCTATATTGGCCCACAATCTACCAAGACACCCATGACTATACTAAATCATGTGATAGGTGGAAACGAGAAGATGGTAATTCGAGGGAGCATGAGCTCCCACTTACTCCGATTCTTGTTATAGAGTTATTTAATGTATGTTTTATTAACCTCATAGGTTCTTTTGTAAGCTCAAATGGGAAAAATATATTTTAGTTGTTGTTGACTATGTATCCAAGTGGGTGGAAGCATTCATACTTTCTAATAATGTAGGCAAAAAATCATAACATTCCTGAAGAAAAACATCTTATTTGGATTTGGTACTCCACGGGTAATTATTAGCAATGGAGGTTCTCACTTTTACAACAGAATATTCCGAACTTTGCTTGAGAAATGTGGGGTGAGACATAATGTTGAGATGCCATACCATCCCCAGATTAATGGACAAGTAGAAGTATCGAATCATGAGATCGACCAAATCCTTGCAAAGATAGTGAATACAAACTGGATAGATTGGTCGAGAAAGCTTAATGATGTCTTATAGGCATGTCGAATTGCATTCAAGACTCCTATATCCATGTCACTATGTCAACTTGTCTTTGGAAAGTCTTGGCACTTGCCTATGGATCTTGAGCAAAAAGCGATGTGGGCACCTAAGAAATTAAATGTAGAATGGGTTGATGCATCTGAGTCAAGGCTGAACTTTTTGAATGAGCTTGATGAATATAGACTAAAGGCTTATGAAAGTTCAACACTATATAAGAAAAATATGAAAATGTATCATGATCGAAAGATTGAGAATCGAAAGTTTGCACCTGGTGATTTAGTCCTTCTTTTCAACTCAATGCCATATTTATTTGCTTGGGAGCTTAAGTCCAAATGGGTAAGTCCGTTTCAAGTATCTCACATATTCCATTATGGAGTGGTCGAGTTGGAAAATAAAGATGGTATGAAGTTCAAAGTTAATGGTCAAAGGATCAAACTATACTTGGGCGTGGAAGAAGAAATAAAGATAGTCGAGGTTTGGGCACTTAGAGAAGTATGAGTAACCAAGGAGCCTGCATCATGCTGCTATGTTAAACTAGTCACTGCTTGGGAGACAACCCAAGCTTTTTGTATTTTTAATTTTTGTTAGCCATAGTTATAGTTAACTTAATTTAGACAAGAAATATATCACTGACATAGGGTCAAACTAGAGTCTAGGAAAAATACAAGGTAACTACTTATGTTTGTAAAATCTGCAGGAAAAAACTAGAAAATTACTGGAAAAAATGGGTTCTACAAGGGGTATGTGTGAGTCATAGTTAATACTACAACTTGTAGGTACTGCCCGTGGAAACCATAGAAATAAAATTACTATAAGTTTAGATCCACAAACAACCTTTACGACACATAAAACAGACCATGACTTGTAAACTTAGTTCGTAGATCCAGGTATGTGTCTGAATTTTCAAGTGTCGAACCTATCTACAAAATCTTCCTACGAGCTGTAGTTGTAACTATGACCCATAATCAGGCTTTCTTGGATGGCATTTCTTAATGGACATAACTCGACTAGACGGAGACTCTAAGTTTAAATTAGCTAAAAATTTGAATTCTGCTATCATTTTCTCCTCTAATTTCTACCATGTCCGACCAACTTCCAATCACCCTCACTCAAATTCCAAAAATCTCACCTAGCCTAACTCTAGTCTTCCTATCTCTGCATCAAAAGGAGGTCTAACTAGAGTTTCAAAGTCCAACAGTGTCAACAAATGCCTTGAGTCCAACATGTGTCAATTGAAATTGTAGCCTCTTGTCATTAGTCCAGAAGTAAGTTTACGCTCCAATTGGTTTGAGTATGCTATATGAGGTTTGACTCACTATAGATTGTGTTTAATTCAAATGAAACTGTGTAAATCCATTATGATAAGGAATTGAAATGGATTTTAGGGTTGAAGGGTGTTAGGGGGGACGATATTGTAATGAATTGACTTGTGTAGTTTTTTGATCCCTGTTAAGTGCGTTGTAACTATGATACATGTCAAACTTGGATACCAAATTAAGAGATTGGGTTCCTCATTATGTTAATTGACTATAGGCAATCACTCATATATTAAGTGAGTTAAAATATGTTCTGGGATTGTTCACATTGGGTAAATAGTGGTTGAGGAGTGTTAGAGCGGGGGTTGTCTTGAAGTTTTCAAATTACAAAGGTCTTTTACGGACCGTCTATTTATACATCCATAATTTCCATTTATAATAAGACTTCTGAGACCTAAAATTGGACCCAACATTCTTTGAACATGACAAATCTGATTCACGACTTATGGTTCATTCTACGTGTTGTGGATTAGGTTCGTAAACCAAAGTCCTGAGAACCCCTTAATTTTAGTCAAATAGGATAAACCTTTTTTTACAACTAATAATTCATTCTATGAGTAATGATTTAGATTCATACCTTGGGATTCTAAAACATATGTTATTCAACTCTATAACCATGAAACCTATTGAGCTATAGTTTGTTCTACGACTCATAGATGAGGGTCATAGTCCACGATCCAAAAACTCAAAAAGGGTAACCTATATCAATAAATTGTTTTTACCATCCATAGATTCTTTTATGACCCACAAATTATCACGACCCGAGACTAGGGACTAGATGTGACACGACAAATGAGAACCCGAGAGTCCCCAAACAAGCCTCAAGTATCTAAGTCCACATCATCGGTTCAGGAAGGACATACAAATAGGAACACATAGTTCTAAGGGGCGGGAGAATAGGGCTCACGCTATAGGGCAATACAGGGCTGGAGACTTTCCACATTTCCACACCAAAATATGCATATAGTCAAATACGAACTTCCCATAAATTAATCCAACAATTACATAAGATAGATACCACACATAATAAATGAATTTCAAAAGAGTCTACATATTGTCCAACAGATGCCTCTAATCAAGATAGAACGGGGGCCAGGACATTTTCGGGGCTCACCCTCAAATAAAAAAAACTCTAAGATAGAAAAGGTAAAGGAAGATGGCTTGTCCTTGGAGGATGGGACTCACCATAATTACTCTTCTGAATCGGACTACTCATCAAATGATTGATACTCGAAGTTCTCGGCATCTACATGGTAAAATTATGTAGGCATAGAGTATGCGTTAGTACGTTTGAATGTAATAAGTATGACGGCATGCAATGCATATGACTTACCAAACCTGCATTTCATTGTTAGATGACAAGGGCACATAATATAGAAAGAATCATATATCCAATGGAAATATATACGAGATTCCATGAAATTTATGATGCATGAAATGCAACAATGCTCATATATAGTGGGGATGTGACCTCAATTGGCATGCGTAAGACCAAGTGAGCTATTATTGGACTCCCGATGAAAACCCCTCACCAGTACAGGGGTGGTCTACTTGCCAAAGGTAAATCGTACTTCAACTTACGGGAACCCATCCCATTTCATATGAAGTAACCCTTTTACGGGAACCCGTCCCATTTTGGTAAGGATTTTTCATATAGCATATCATATCACATAACATTTTAACTTACGGGAATCCGTCCTATTTCATATGAAGCCACCTTCCTTACGAGATCTCGTCCTATTTTGGATAGGATTCTCATAACCCATGCTAGGCACATAGTTCGAGGAAAGGGAGAGGGCCCTTGAGGATAGCCCTAACGCCCCCAACCCATCGGTGCTAAGTCGGCATCCCACGAGAATACTTATAGATATATATGCTTTCAAGAGATACAATATTCTTTTCAAACTGTAATTCATTTCATGACCGTTCAATGCACCTTTAGGCTCAAATGCCAAATCATAAGTCATAATCATGATACTCATGCAAGGAATAGCTCATTCACATATACAAAATGGTGCAAGCACCCCAGATGCTCCAAGAGCCATAATCATAAGACATATCTGTGATCACATTCTTGTCATAACCAATATCTTATCAAAATCATATCATAATCGTGTCATAAAACATAATTGGGCTTAGCCCACTTCATAATTTCCATATAAACCAATGTCCACAAATGCAAATGCAATGCATGATGTGAGAATAGCATGGGTAACCTCGATTCAAGTTAAAATCGATATCATAATATGAAATTGAATAAATTCATAATTAAATCAACATCTAAATCATAATATAAATCAACCATGCACAAAGCAACTTTAAAAAGGGGACATGCATGTTCATAACTTCATATCTCAAAGTAAATCATCATAATAGTGATCAAAGTAATTTAAAATCATAGGTAAAGTACAACCCATACATCAATTAGATTTAATAAAATCAAATTATAAAAACTCACATTTAAAGTAAACAAAATTCATGAAATCAATTGAAAGGAATTTTGGGTCTTCTTGGTTTAAAGGGACCAAGAATCAATTCCACATACCTTGATTGAGGAACTGAATTTGGGGAAGGACCTAGCTTGAATCTGAACTTTAATTAACCTTAGCCTTGAACCTTGAGAGGGGAGAGTAAAGAGTATTTAGGAGGTGATCTTATGAGGGGTAGAATGTTTTTTTTAGGAGAATGAATTAAGAGGCGAGGGATATCAGCTAAATTAGGGGTTTAGGATAGGTAAAATGTCATAATTCATAATTAAAATAAACCAAAATTACATAAATGCCATCAATGAAACGGGTAAAAATTGGAACCGTCAGGTCCATACGGTTGCCTACACGGTCCGAGAGACGTCACACGGACCGTGAAAAGTAACCATGACCCGTCACTTAGACAATTTTGTAGAGCCAACGTTGGGAATTTATTCGAGGCTAAGGGGTACCGCATAGATGACTTCACGGCCCGTATGAGGCTACACGGGTTGTGATATAGATCATAGTACTTGAAATAATTTCTGCATGACAAAGTTATGAGACGATACTTCCATATGTAGAAAAATTTTATGTAGAAAGTTACACGGAGGACCACACGGTCTGTGACACATCATACGGACCGTGTGAGTGGCCGTGTGCCCTCACTTGGTCCGAAGTTTCCCCCGTCTCAAGTTCCCCTGTCGTGAGCTAGACCAAGTGCCCCTCCACGGGAGGCCACACGGTCTGTGTCGCTTCACACGCCCGTGTGGCCTTCTGGGGAGATGCCTGATAGTTTCGCTCGGGACAGTACCTAGAGATCCGGTAAAGCCGCTCGAAAAATCTGGGTCCTTACACAAATGACCATTTGTGGACCCTAAATTAGAAAATCCAAAAGTATTTTTTTTACTTTTATTTTACATTTTTTGGTTATGTATTGTATGATAACACTCTTTTTACAGGTACAATGTCTTTAAAACATGTTACTAGCAAATAGTCCAAGGCTTGAGCACTTCGCCAATGGTTTATAGATGAAGCTTCAGGTTCTAAGCTGAGTTGGTCCGAAGAGTAGTTAGATGTTAGCTCAAGCAAAGGAGTTGAGCCTCAAAGGATGAGACAAAAATCTAAATAGATAGTATCGGCCACCAAACCAATTAGTACATCATAACCTCTGCAGTTTGAAGAGCGAGGAGATTTCGAGGCCAAAGGGAGTAATAAAATACAGTTCAATGAGTTGGGACCATAATCCAGCTCCAACTCTGGTTTCGAGTTAGATTCTATCTCTCCAGCATTAGTATAACCAGTTCGAGTATTGAGGTAGCCTTCTAGATGGTGCGTGACTAGGATCTTTGAGATATACCATGAGGGTGTCACATAGAACGACAAAGGCAAGTCTAGTTGGGCTATCACAAAGGAGTCACAAATTCTAACTTTGGGTCTTTTAGTAGTCCTTGATATCTGAGACTTATTTGCACGACATAAATTTGAGTAGATGGTAGCTCATCGAGCGAATACAACCCAAACATAGTCCATGAGATTTAGGCCTTTTATATAGAAACAATGACCAATGCATAGCCTCCAAAGGCTAAGGAGATTTAGTAGCTGCCTTTACAAAGCACACTAGTCTAGGAGGTTCTAGTTGATTTATTTGAGAAAACTATCCAAAGGTTCTTCTATGGACCAGAGTATAAGAAGATAACATTCACGGCTAAGTTTGATCACCAAATGAAAATGGTGATGGAAAGGATTAGGATGCGTGACTCAACTTAGAAAGTTGTGTACTAAGATAGGTGGCTGTACACATAGTCGAGTGGGGTGTTGATGCTGAGTTGGTATCCAACTAGGTCCCAATTAAGAAGGCCATGTTGAATTTTATAGCTAAGTTATGGTGGGCCATGGTCCAAGCATGTATGTATCCGACTACAACACATTCACCCCAGAGCGCGTGGTACTGGAGGCGAGTATTATGTTTGGCTATAATATAGAATTTGCCTTGTGTATTATTTTTTAGATTCATGGACGTGCATTTCGGTGATCCACAACAAACTTGTTTCAAAGCCTCGTCCACAAATTGTGCATTGATTTTGATGTGCCAATTATCTCTAGAGTAGATCAGTTCATTGACATATAGAGGGCCCAAGATGCTAGCTTGATTGATGCTAATGAAAATCTCGTTACACCATAACAAGCCTCGTGTCTTGCAATTAGATTGCTTAAGATGTTTGCTAAGCTGACTATTGCATAGGATATTGGGATAACTACCTTAGAGGGGGGCCTACCTACCATGAGGTCAATCGAGAGAGCTCTTGCCTCTACTACACCACCAAATGGTGCCCTTTTATGCCCTCAATCTTTGAGTATGGTCTATATTTCAATCAAGTTCCTCCAAAACTTGGTATTGCATCAAATGTAGACTGAGTCACAGACTCACAATTGACTTAATTACTTCAATACCTCAAGTCATGGGTCAAGTACGCGTTATTTGAGTCCAAGAAGTGCAGTATAGTATGACATCGGGATGATATAGATGAGAGGGATAGATGCATACAAAGCAATATTGATGCATTCGAGCACAAAATGGAGGAGTAGTTTTGGACTATTTTGACCCTTGATCTAATAGATATTCAGACTAAGATCCAGCAGTTGTGGTTCAAGATAGCTGCAGTGACTGCACTAGCATTAGTATCACTCACTATTCCCCCTATCCCACCACTAGTGATACAATTATTTGCAGATGATGCTCTTGTATTAGCCTTTAAGAAGAGGTTGCACTTTGGTGATAACACTTTAGAGAACTCTGCGAGATGGACTTGTAAGAGAGAGCGCAACGAGATGTAGGTAACCATATAGGCATCAGTATTAGAAAAGAAACTAAGGTAGGATCAAGTGAGGCACCAGGCTGGCAATGCATCGAGTTCAGCTATAGCACCTGAGGGGACCACCTGGGATACACTAGGTGATAGCATTAGATGCTGGTGCTTAGGCGCCACAAGTTTGTGTCTTAATCCATGTCCTCAATTTCTTACAATGTTTAGTGAATTGAGGGAAATGCACAACCTTTTTTTACTGATCATGGGGATAGGTATGGGCCTCAGTGAAGTTTAAGTGGTCAAAGACCTTATCTACACATTTTGAACCCTCAGGGTTTTCTTGTTTATGTTCTTTGCTCGAGGGCCTTTATTTTCTACTGAACTAACGTGTTTAGGTTGTTAAAGTAGCAATAGTATCATACTTGACAAAGATCCATGACATACATTGATTTGAAGTGAAAAATGAGACTCTTCAAGAGTTTGATGTGCTATGTGACAATTTATATAGTAACTGTGTAATATCTTTAAACAACATTTTTGATATTAATTGGATAGGCTAACTTAAGTGAGAAGCATGAAAAAACACATATTTGTACCATAAGAGTGTGAGATAATTATATTGTTCTTATGTCGTGTACCAATTTAGAACTTTTCTTGTTAGTTTGTAATAAAATTGTAGAATAACTGTTAAGAAAGGATCATAGGTTGTTCTTCAAATTAGTCCACTCAGCCTAAAGACTTAACCAAATGAAATCAATTATCCCTTGATCCAAAATTTTTAGCCTTAAGTAAATCCTTTTATTATACTACCCAATTCGCCTTTCCTACTCTCTATATTAATCTTCACTTCGGCCATGGTACCTCCTTAGACATTATGTATCTCGACTCACGCAAAATGCCTATGTTGAGGGTTGCTACCATAAGTGGCCTTAGTTTATCATAGGAAAATATGCACTTCAACTCTGCAAACCACTTAAGTTGAGGATGGCTACTATAATGGAAAGAAAAAACAATCGGGTATGAAAAGAAAAGAGTAATGCAACAAAAAGAGAACCAAAAAGGGTATGAGATAAGTGTCAAAAGAAAAAGTAAGAAAATAAAAGAAAAGAGAAAAGGGAATGAATATTCAGTATTAAAAGTGTAGTATCGCACCTTAGGTTATAGGAAAGAAAAAGGAAAAAAAGCCACGGTTAGTAAGGTTAATAGTTTAAGTTAGAGTAGCACAGTGTCAAGGGTAGTCACTATTCTCAGAATATACCATTCCTGACCCCGAGCCTATGTTACAAGTCAAAAGATTCCTATAGTTATCCTAATCCAACTATTTGAAATTGAAGGTATAGAATACAAGAGCAAGCCTATCATATTGCAAACACAACATTCAAATTCTTCGTATGTGACTGATTACTGAGTCCCTGTACTCGAAAGTAATTCCAAAGTGTGTATAAATGAGACTTCTTTATTGTGAGAGCACTTGAGTAACATTGTTAATCCTATACTGTCTTGATGATTGTTAATTGTGTATATAAACTTGTCCCCTAAAACAGTTCTACCGTTCATTGAGTCGCATATGTTTACTTGATAAATATCCCCGTTTACATTGATGTTTGAAAGTTTGACAAGGGTGATGCGTAATGATAATTATTTGATGGATGACGTGTGATTAATGTGAGTTTGGGTATTTTTGCTACTTTTATGTTTAGTTTGAGTCTATCACTCGAGGACAAGCAACAATTTCAAGTTGAGGGTATTGATTTGCCGCTAAAATACGACGCTTTTGATGCTTAAAACGTAGGATTTTTGTATGTTGTCTAGCATGTTTTAGTGGATTTGATGTGTGTTTTTTATGTTTCGTTGGAAAACAAGATTCGACATGGATTTCATCTATGAAGATCTATTTTGAAAATTTATGATATCATCTATGATTCGTGGTTCAACCCATGAGCCAAAGACATAAGTCATAGATAAGATTCTAAAGATTGAGTAAAATTGGAGTCTATGATTAATTGAATCTATGAGTTTTGAAGATTGAAGAAATACGAAAGCTAAAGTACGGAGCATAGAACCACTACGGATTGTAAAGACCTAGCTCATAACTGATAACTTAAGTTTGTACAATACAAACTACGAAGGAAACCACAAGCCCGTCAACGCACGTATGATTCATAGACTGGTTCGTGGAAGTTGCTGGATCCAGTTCTCCTATTTCATTTTGCAGTAAAATTTTGATGTCTATAAATAGGATTTTATGTTATTAGTTTATTCTTTATGCTACTTTTTGGGATTTTCAAAGACAAGATGATTGTGTACTTCATAGTTTTGATTGTTCACATATTTTGGTGACTTGATACATTGAGTTCTCGGTGATTTTGATTTGTGGATATCAATTGAAATTTTAGACTTTACCAATTCAAGTTGTAAGAGTTTAATTATGCAAAATTGATCATCATCTTATGAACATGAGTAGCTACATCCATAATTAAGGTTGTGAGAACAAAACAATTAACATATGAAACCTAATAATTAGTAATCCATGGATAACGTGCATGCATATATTTTTATTTCTTCATTTTGATTACTTTTTAACAGTTGCAAACATTAGAACTTGTCTTATTCTTACTTGCTGCACCAAGAAGGTAACAAATGGAAAAAAGGATAAAACAACAGAGATTTGCACGTGAATGCACTCATCTAATTAGCCTAAACGGACCAAGGGATGGCTAAATTTAGGCTCAAGATAAGTGTTAGTAATGCATATACTCGTAGACAGACCAAATTGCGTGGTGAAATTTCTCTATTCGGACCAAGTACTTAGGTGAACATAAATTATTAGTTTTTCATGCTACACACTAGAAAAGATTACTATTATAAGATTATACTTCATTATGAGTTCATGGGGAATACAATACCCTAGTTACGTCTTCTCACTAATATTTTAAACATGTGCAAACAATTTGATCTTAGTTTTAGGTTATTATTGACAATTATTGTTTAGTTAACAAAATCTCTCTCTAGATGTAAGTCGATTAATAGCTTGAAGTCACATAAATTAAACTGAGTCTGAACTATATTCCTCGTGGGTTGACCCCAACCTTGTTAGGTTCTATATTTGACAATGACCACTTTATACTTCTTTAGAGAGGTGTAATTTAGACATATCACCTATGTATAAGGCTATAAAATCAACAATAACATACCCGGTGAAATCTCACAAATAGAGTCTTACAGATCTTACCATTATGTCATGAAAATAGAGAGGCTATTTTTGAAAGACCCTCAGTTTAAATGTAACCACCCCAAGTAAAAGAAGAAAAATAATAAACATAGAATAACGTCTGAAATTAAGAACAATGCCAATTCTACAAGAAAAAAAAATAAAAGTAGCAAAATAATTGAAGAGTAATAACAACAGAACCATAATAGCATGACTAATCCTATGGACAACCTAAAACCATGCCACTGTTGATGGCTGACCGCACAGTGAAGAAGCCTATGGGGATAATCTATGACGTCCTTGTCAAAGTAGAGAAATTTATATTCCCTGCAAACTTTGTCATCCTTGATTGCGAACTCAACTTCGAAGTCCCAATCATCTTAGGAAGGCCCTTCCCAGCCACTAGTCGAGCACTAGTGGATATGGAGACTGGCCAACTTAAGTTTAGATTAAATGATAAAGAAGTTGTCTTCAATATCTTTTAGTCGATGAAGAGGCCAGACGACTTGAAGATGGATGTTTGGGAACTTAGTGAATTATGAGTAACCAAGTCGTCCAAAGTCGTGCTGCGACAATAAATGAGGCGCTACTTGGGAGGCAACCTTATATATTTGATGTAATAGTGGTAGTTTTGTTTTGTTTTTAGCTTCTAGACTTGTAGGTAGTTTAACTTTTAGTATTTTGGTTGAAGTTTTGGACATTAGACTGGTTGCATATAGGGTAACAGTGTATTCTGTGAAGAATATGCAGGTGCATGACAAGTCAACTATTTTTGGCTGAAAAGACAATAAGAAGTGTTTCTACGACGGATTCTACGGGCTGTATCTAAAACTACAAACCATACACCTAACTTGTAGAACATTTCCAGTGAGCAAAACTTTGTGCACTCCAGTCCACAAGCCAACTTCACGGCCCATAGATAAAACTACGGGCTGTGAATGATGCTCGTGGACCCCAGGTAAGTTTCCTACTTTTGACTAAGCGTTAGAGGTTTCTACGACCAACTTTATGAGTTGTATTTAATTATATAGATCATAGGTTGGTCCGTGAAACTCATCTCCCAGAACTAAGGTTTAGACAATCTACGAGACCGGGATCTACGAGCCATAAAATCTTCTACGGCCTGTAATTGGGGTTTTATAGAAGCCTGGACCCAATAATATTTGCCGATCCGGTCAAAGTATAAATAAGGGGTCAAATAATTTTGACCCCCACTCTTCAGAAAAATTATTCAAAACACCCGACCTCACTACCCTTGCATTTTTTATCACTTCCGTCCGGCCACCATCCTTTTTCCTAGCAACTTTTTCCGGCCACCTCCGACAACCCTAGGTTTACCCTCCTCGGCTCTTCCTTCAATTTTTCGCGTGTCTTTGCTTAAATTTGGTAAGTTCTTGGTCCTAAAATCTTTTGAATATCGAAATTGATGCGATAGGTATAAATTAATTGATGGGCATGGTAATTCGATTAGTATGGGTTCGAGTCCTTGGTTGCCTTGTATGTGCTTAGAATTTAATCATGAATAATTTGTTGCTGATGCTAGAATAGTGTTAAAAGCTAGAAAATGTGTGTGTGGCCATGTTTTATGTGTTTGAATGATGTTATATGAAAACCATGTTGTCACATGTCATTTGAATTGAATAGACTATGTTTCTTGAAAAGCAACGTGCCATTATATGTGTGTGCTTTGTTGTTTAAACATTCAAATGGGGTCAGTGCTTTGGAAACATGTAAAATGAGATTCCATGGGGTCATATATGATCATTGAATGTGGGGTACTGGGTGTTTGTTGAAATCATGTGGGGGTGTATAATATGTTGCTTGGATGCTGATTTAAATACTAAACATGTCGTTTGGGATCCATTTGATAGACTTGGAAAATCAAAACTTCTAGGTTTTTTTCAAACTACGAGGGTCCTTGTGGCATGGGGAACATTCCACGAGCCATAGTTGCCCCTCATATGAAACTTCAGAAACTTGAAGTTTTTGAGATTCTATTAGATGAGACCTTCTACGAGCAGTAGATTCATCTACAACTCGTAGATAGGTCTCGTAGATCTCTGCCTGTAAAAATTCAACACTGGATTACATCTATGACTCAGTCTATGACTCGTAGAATATTCTACGAGTTATACTTATTCTTATAGATACAATTCCAACAACCAAAATTTATGCACTCTGTTTCTACGAGGGCCTTTTACGACTCGCAGTTTTCACTATGGCTCGTAAAAATGCCTTCGTACACCCATCTGTAACCATGTTTGAAATGTTTTTGCTTTTCATTCCTTGACTTTGCGTCTAATCTTGTTTGCTAGATGTGAGCGTTTCAGGTACTATGCATTGCGGGCATGTGGGCCATCTACATGGAGGGTATACAGAAGAATGAGCGGGGCCGACTAACTCGTTCTATTTTTGAGGAGCCCCACATTATTACTTTGGGATTGGACAGTGTCCTAGGCCTGCAAGACACTATCATCAGATACGGGCTCCAGCGGCTAGCAGGACTGTCAGGGAAGTAATCCCCAACCATGGTTTGGGAGCTCTATGCATCATACGCTACCATCGTTCTCAGCCTTCTTCCCAAGGGGAAAAAGCTCCTTGCTCATCCTAGATTGACATATACCGGAGTGAGGGGTTAGCAGGTAGACATTTCTGAGACTACCATTGGCCGCATGTTGTTTGGGCCTGAGTTCCCAGCCCCCAGCTCTACTGTAGAGTTTGATAGGAGATTGGGGTAGACCAGGAATAAGGCCCTGGTGAGAGACCCAGCCTGCAGGGCTAATTTGATGAGATGGGTCGCCGACTAGATTGCAGAGCAGGGCCCGGACCCTTGGTGGATAGCTACATTGACAAAGCTTATTGTGAGGGCCTCACTCAGCTTCACCATAAAATTTTAGTGGGCTATGGTGAGATCACTGATCTGGCCTCCACTTGCTAATAATACACTGACGCTGGACCGTGCTGTATGGGTTGCAGCACCTTGGCTGGCTATGAGATTGACTAGGCTAGCCCGATTTCATAGCAGATCCATGAGGCAGCCATGAAGAGGTCCACCTCTATCCCCTTCTCGTGTTTGATCTATAGACTTTGTATATAGTCAGGATGGAGATTCTATATCATCTGGACTCATTGATAGAGGTTTAGTGGACTTTAGTTGCCAGCCTGATCAGGGTTGATGATAATCTGGTGGCCCTCCAGCGAGCACCGCACCCTACTGCTCATATTCTAGAGATGTTCGTTATTGTGCCATCGCCTGAGCCTTCATCCACCACCACTTCTGCTGCATGATGTTGCCCAAGGTACACCTCCTTATTGAGGCTAAAGTGGTCGTTGTCAAGATATATCACCTAACCATGGTTAGGTTCGAATCCCACAGAAAATATGACAGACTTAGAAGAATTCAATGCAATTTGGGTTGATTAACCAACTTATCTCCCCAAAGAGGGGGGGGGGGGGTTATGAAACATATAAAAAGTAATCCTAAACTAAGACAAGTGTTGAACCAGTATGAAGAGTAACTAAGGTAATGTGTTCTCCATGATTCCTTAACTTAGTGTTACCAGATAATTGAATTCTTTGGCGGTGTGTAGCATTCAGAATGGTAAGTTAAGTTCACTAAACCCTTTTGCCCAGGTGAGAGGTAAATTTCACTATGTGATTTGGTCCATCCCCATAGTGTGACATTACTAACCTTTACCTATTGTTTCAGTACAACTTCTCCTTTGCCAGTTTGGTTGATTAGACAAGAAACATCAATTGAATCCTGTTAATTAATCTTTTTTATTCATTACTACCTTGATCCAGTTAGTAAAACTACGCGATTCTAATGTTGACCACCATTAGAAATCATTCAATATGAAGAGAATTAATTAATACATGCATGCACACTTTTCAAGAATTACGAATTATCTAATTTTACCTTATTAGTTCTTCATGGTTCCCACAACCCTACTTGTGGATTTAGCTACTCATAATCAGTGTAAATACAAAACTTATGAATTTGAATAACATGATTGAGCACTTACACAAGAGAATTAAGCACAAGAAATCCAAACTCTTTAATGAGAACCACAAGATTGAAATCGAAAGATGAAATAAAGTTTTACAAGTGTTTTGCAAAAATCTCTAATGTTCTTACTGTTTAATATGAAAAATACCCTGAAAAACCTATTTTTAGTGCTTAAAATATGAAACCCAAAACATAATAAGATAATTGCATCGACAGACTCTACGACACGCTCTATAGGCCGTATAATATTTTACGGCTCGTAGGGTTTTTCATGGATCGCTTCTTCAAAACTGGGGATGACTTCTACGACACCCCTCTAGGGCCCATATAAAGTTCTATGACCCATAGGGGGTTTCATTTTATGACTTTTTAGCAACTCCCTACTTTCTGATCCTTAGGGCAACACATTAAGTCTACGGCTTGTAAAGTCTTCTACGGCTCATCTACATATTCGTGGACTTAACTTTAGAAATTCACCCTTCACTGGAAGTGTCTACGAAACCACCTTTACGACTCGTAGACTTCTCTACAACCCGTAAAGGGTCTCGTGGAACCTCTACTTCAACTAATTTTGTAGACTAAGCCCAAAAATGGTGCCAACCCTGTAATCCTGCAAAACAAACATAAAAACACATCAAATCTACTAACATCGCATTGAGAACACACAAAATTTCAAGTTTTAAGCATAAAAAAGTGTTGTATTTTTACAGCACATCAACAATCTCAATTTAAAATTTTTGCTTATCCTTAAGCAATAGATTCAATCTACATAAGCAACAAAGTGACACACAGACCTCAATCTAATGGTATACATCACATCAAACTCAAGCACAAATACCCACACCACTTTTAGAAACACATCAGATAGCCAGTAAGCAGACCAACACAGGTCAGTGCATGTGACATGGCAACTATGATAAGCGAGGTAGTTATCAACAAGCAACAATCACTTAGTTAGTCTAATGTTAATAATGCAATGCAAGTTCCCTCATAGAAAAAAGTCTCATATCTCACTCACAATGATATTTTCAGGTATAATCTTGAGACTATTAAAAATCACTCTCTCTCACAAAAGACATTCAAATATCATGCTCAATACCATATGCTTTCCCCTATACTCATGACTATGACTTTTGAATACTTGGATTAGGATCACTTTAGGACTTTACTGGCTTGTAACGTAGGCTCAGGAGGCTTTGGTATAATGTTTTGGGAACATAATGACTAAAGGCCCTCCTTGACACTGTCTTTTTCTACACTTTTGCCCTACCAACATTGTTATTTTTCATCTCATTCTCCATTTCTCCTATTTCAAGCTTTCTGGGTGCTTTATTCTCATTTTCAACTTTTTGCATTGTATTTTCATAACATTTTTCCTTTTTAGTTCATTGCTAAGGCATTACTCATTTTTCTTGCACCCAGAATACATTTTTATCTCTTTTTCCATGTATCACTAATTTTCCCCCTCATTTTATGTTTACCCTTACACCAGCCACCCTCAACTTAGGGTTTTGGCCTGAGTCAAGGTGCACAATATCCAACCTAGGAACTAGATCCACTTTTGGTAGCCACCCTCAACTCAGGACTTTTTCCTTCATCAAGGTGCACAATGTTCAAGAAAGGACCAGGATTAATTTCAGAATTTTACATCTAATAAGGTTAGGCCACTTAGGTTTTTACAAGGAGAAGGTACATGTAAGGCTTAAACATTAGGATCAAGGTATTTTTCACACATTTGGTTGGTTATTTAGGCTAAGTGGACTATTATGAACAATGGCCTAAGCTCTCACTCACATGGCACTGATTACACTATCAACATAGACTCTAAGATCATGCTTTTTATCTCAATTTTATTCTCTCTTATCAGAACAAGCACTATCGACATAACTAGCATGCATGGTTGCTATCTAGACTAACTAACAAAAATTTTGTGGGTATCAATTTTCACACAAAAGAACAAAAACACACATATGCCATATATATCAGTACTATATGCTATCAATACTACCTACACATGCTAAACATGTCGGTTCAACATAAATTAAACATCCATCGGGTAAAAGAACACATGCAAGTAAACCCCTAGGATTCAAAATTTTGGGTAGTTATAGGACAAGGATACTCAAACTTCACTGAGACCTATAACTATCCACACCCCATAAAAAAAGAGGTGCATTGTCCTGAATGCACACCAAAAATGCAAAATAAAGTACCGGGGTAAAAGAACATACCTGGGAACCTAAACGCCAGTCCTTGGCTGAGTCTAGCCACCCTCAACCTACCTGGTGGCCTCCTTAGTGGTAGAACCATGACCAGAGTGGCCAATTCCCTCACCCTCATAATCTCTTGAGTCTGTCTCATCTTCTTCTCCTACCTCGACTACCTCATGACAAGCTCTAGCTCCTAGTCCTCTATCAGCCGCACATGCAACCTCACTGTGTCTAGATCATCATTAGTGTGAGGCCTCTTCCATAGGTTGTCTGTGAAGGCTTCTTGAGATCAAGCAAATCCACCACCGGCACTAGGGGCGTAGTCTGTGAAAATGCCATCGGTGCGACCAATACTGCTGTCATATCATCCCAAAGCTGTTGGATCTCCATCTGTAGGGCTGTCATATCTGCTGGCTATGCC
Organism: Solanum rostratum; assembly: GCA_029948455.1. Lineage (NCBI taxonomy): Eukaryota > Viridiplantae > Streptophyta > Magnoliopsida > Solanales > Solanaceae > Solanum > Solanum rostratum. The sequence continues at coordinate 23,076,105 of CM057048.1, forward strand.
GTACTCAGGCTTTTCTGGGCCCAAACTCAAAAGCATCAATACGGACATCCACGACTATAAGTCAGTCCTGAATAGTAGTGACCGTGAATGCCTGCAGACACCCCTTGGACTCTATAATCGCTTGGCGGACTTAGGGCCAGATCTGCTGAAGTAACTGAGTCAATTGAGACTCAGCCTGGGCCAGTCACTATGCCATGGACAAAATGGATGACGTTGATACATAAATGATGCCGACGGGCGTTGTCTATATATGGATGGCCTGTGGTGTGGTAGTAGTAGTCGACCCCCTCTTCACATCTGTCTCAGTCTGTGGGGGCCTCTCCTCAGTCGTAGCAACAATAGTAGTGGTGGGTAGAACCTGAGATGGTGGCTCAGTTGCGAACATCTCTGACATTTAAGTTAGCTAGTGCGGTGCTCGCCGAAGTTCCACTGGGTTATCCTCAGCCTGGATCAGGCTGGAATTTAGAGTGCGTTGGACCTCAATTAGTGAGTCTAGTTGATGTAGACTCTCCACCTCTGACTCTAGACAAAGTTTATCGATCAAGCAAGGAAAGGGCATGGAGGTGGACCTCTTCAAGGCCGCCTCATGGATCTGATCTACGATGAGGCTGGCCCAGTCTATCTCATAGCTAGCCAAGATGCTAGCAAATAGAACAACATGGTCCGACATCAAGGTGTTATCTATAAGCGTCAGCTGAATTCATGACCTCACAACAACCTATCAAAATTTGGGGGGGGGGGGGAGCTAAAGGAGGCCTTCACAATGTCCTTAGAAGAAGTGGCTATCTATGCAGGGTCTAGGCCCTGCTTCACAATCCATCCTGCCACCTATCTCATTAAGCTGCCTCTGCAGCTCTGGTCTTTCATCAGACTTTTGTCCCTGGCCTAATCTGCAGTCTTACTCTGCTGCGGATGTGGGGGTTGGGAACTTGGGGCCGAACAACATATGGTGGATGGTAGTCCTTGAAATGTCTACCTGCCGGCCTCTGGGATGAGCGAGGGGCTTCTTCCCCTTGGGAAGAGTGCTGAGTATTGTGGCTGCATAGGATGCATAAAACTCCCAAACCATGGTTAGGGAGTACTTCCCTGGTGCTTTAGTGAGCCACTAGAGCCCGTATTGCTGATGGTGTCTTAGAGACTGGGGACACTGTCTAATTCGATGAAAATAATCCGAGGCTCCTAAAAAATAGAGCGGGCTTGCTTTTCCCACTCATTCCTATATACATCCTCTGTGTAGATCTCCAACATGTTCGCAACACACCACTGACTAGTGAGAGCATTTGGAGGTGATGATGATGTTTGCTGTGGTACAGTAGAGGATTTTGTCTTGGACTCATCACCGGATCCTAACTCTGAATCTGACTCCTCTCTTGAAGGAATCATTTGAATGGAGCTGCTATTGTTGTTACCTCCCTCATTATACTGGGGAGTGCGAACAATAATAGCCTGGGTTTGGGCCTTCGCAAGTCTGGTGGTAGCCTGTGTCTACGGTCTATCAGCCTCCGGGTCAGGTTGGACGCTGAGCTCCTTAATTGACCCACTAGTCTCAAAGACATCCTGCTCCCTCGAGGTCTAATTTATAGCCTCCTTTACACGGCTCGAATCTCATAACATCTTGACTTTGGGGCCATAGTACTTGAAACATACATGTTTACATAACATGGTTAGCCCCACAAGTCAAGAAACAAAAATAAGATTAAATCAGACTTGGTTACAAAAGGGTCTACGAAGGCACTTCTATGGGCCGTTGTGAAAACTCCGAGCCATAGAAGGCTCTCGTAGATACAATGTCCATAATATTTGTTGATTGGAATGGCATCTACGAGACTAGGCACAACTTGTAGAAGGGTCTATGAGTCGTAGACTAAGTCATAGATATGTTCCAGTGTTTAAACTTTTGTATGCAAGGATCTACGAGACCTGTTTACGAGTCATAAAATATTCTACGACCCATAGAAGGTCTCATCTGATAGGTTTTCAGAAACTTTAGGTTTTTGGAATTTCATATGAGGAGCAACTACGGCTCATGGAAATTTCTACGGTCCATAAAAGACCCTCGTAGATTAGAAAACCGAGTGACTTGAGTATCTAAGTCTATCAATATGGACCCATTATGACATTTTCAACACAATTTTCAGCATCAAAGCAATACAGTCACCCTCATATGACTCATATCAAAACACCCAACACCCTACATGCAAATTTCAACATATACCCCATCGAATATCATTTCACATGTTTTCCCAAAACCAACTGACCTCGATTAAATAAATTAGCATCAAATCACACACACATGCCATCACAAACCGAGTTTTCATGCACATAATCAATTCAATTCAAATGCTGTGTGACCACATTTTTTTCAAACACATCATTCAAACTCAAGAGCAAGGCCATTCCTACCACTTTTTGACATTTACACATATTCACACATTGGCACTTATTTTTCCTAATTTAATTTTCAAACAGAATAATGACATACACGGGTTGATTTATAAAATTACCATACCCATCAATTAACTTTAACCTAATCATATAATTCTTGGTATATAAAAGGGTTTTTAAGACAAAAAACTTACCAAATTGAATGACCAAGATGTAGAAATTGAAGGTGGAACCCTAGGGTTGCCAAAAAGTTGGCCGAAAAATGGTGGGGGGGGGGGTCGATCACGGTGGTTGGAAGATAAGGGAAGGGAGTCACTGGGTTTTGTACGTAATTTTAGGAATAATTGGGGTCAAAATAATTTGACCCCATTATTTATATGTTTACTGGGTTGGTCAAAATTAATGGGCCCAAACTCTACAAAACCCTGATTACGCGCCGTAGAGAGTTTTAGGCCCGTAACATGATCTCGTAGAATGTCCAAACCCTAGTTTTGAGGACTGGGTTTCACGGACCAGTCTACGAGTTGTAGATTTGGGTACGACTCGTAGAGTTGGTCGTAGAAACCTCAAAAGATAGTCAATTAATTAGAAAAACATACCTGGGGTCCACGATCCCCATTCATAGCCTGTAATTTTTTCTACGGACTGTTAAGTTGGCTCGTGGACTGGAATGCATAACTTTTTGCTCACTGGAAGTATTCTATGAGATGGTTACGGGTTGTAGAATGACATATGGCCCATAGAACATGTCATAGAAGCACTTCTTGATGCCTTTTTAGCCAAGGATGGCTAACTCAGTCATGTACCTGCACATTCTTCATAGAACACACTATTACCCTATATGCAACCAACCCAATGTCCAAAATTACAATCAAAATGCAAAAACTTAAACTACCTACAAGTCCAAAAGCTAAAAACAAAACACTACAACTATAACTATTACATCAAAAATCTTGGGTTACCTCCCAAGTAGCGCCTGATTTATTGTCATGACACAACTTGGACAACTTGGTTAATTAGACTTCACCAAGTGCCCAAACATCCTTTTTCAGATCATCTGGCCTCTTCATTGACTAAAATATATTAAAGACAACTTTTTTATCATTCAATCTAAACCTGATTTGGCCAACTTCCATATCCACTAGTGCTCGACCAGTGGCTAGGAAAGGCTTTCCCAAGATGATTGGGACTTCAAAGTCAAATTCACAATCTAGGATCACAAAGTTTGTGGGGAATATGAATTTCTTAACTTTGACGAGCACATCGTAAAGTATCCCAATAGGCTTCTTTACCGTGCAGTAAGACATCAACAACTGCATACTCGTCGGAGTAGGGGCTCCCAGTCCTAACTCCTTGAAGACTGCAAGGGGCATTAGATTTATGATGGCATCGAGATCACACAATGCCCTTGCGAACTCCATATCTCCAATAATGCAGGGTATGGTAAAAGCGCCGGGATCTTCTCGCTTTTGCACCAAAGACCTTGTGGAAATTGCAATATAATATTGAAGCTCTTTGAAGATCTCTTGACTCATAATGCGCTTCTTTGTAACCTGGTCCTTCATAAACTTCGCATACCCTGGCATGTTCTCCAATGCCTCAATGAAAGGGATGTTGATGAAGAGTTGTTTCAGCATGGAGAGAAAGTGTTTGAACTTGCCCTCCTTCATTTTGATTCTTTGAGGGAAGGGAGGAGGAGGCCTAGGGATGGGCTTCAGTTTCGATGGCACCACTGTAGCATCACTCACCCCATCCTTGAGATGATCAACTTCGGTATCAGTGTCTTTGACCTCAACTGCTTCCTCTCGAACATCATCATCATCTACTAGCGTAGGAGGATCAATGGTACTCTTGCCACCAAGAGTAGTAACTGCCGTGTACTAACCCTCTTTCTTTGGGTTCTAAACTATGTTGCTAGGCAGTGTATCTCTCTGATGTTGGTTGAGTTAAGTTGATACTTGACCAAACTATTGCTCAAGTTGATTGATAACTAAAGAATGAGACTCTATTTTCGCGTTTATGCTGGAGAAGTCAGACTTCATTCTCCTCAAGGTCTCATCCTGTGTTTCAACTTTCCTCAATAGGCAGTCAAACATCTCCTCAACTCTTGAACTACTAGCACATGTATCAAGATTTTGTGGTGGCACATAGAGACCATTTTTGTAGCCATCTCTGTGGCCCCAATCTGCATCTCTGTCTTAGCCCCGATTCCTGTCATAGTACCCTCCATGGTTGTCTTTGAAAGCACCATCTTTGTTATAGTTCTGACCTTGGTTTCCTTGACCTTGGTGCTAATAGTCCTGATTGAACCCCTAGGCGTTGGTCCGAAAACCACCCATCTGATCAACAATGAAACAAGTGTCTCCTCTTAGTATAGATAATCATACATAGCTGCTCGCGGAGGCTGATAAACAACTAGATTAACTCATTCCCAATTCTGTTTCATCTCACCTCCATACCTATATGGATTCGGGAAAGCTCTTACATTATCTCCTTATTTATTTTAGCTTGCTCCAAAACAATACTGACATCACACGAACTTTTGGTAGATGACCTATCCTTTTGTCCCCATGCATGATTTGTCTTTACCATCCTTTCCATTCTCTCAGCAATCCTTGTAAATGGTTGATCTGAGAACATGCCTCCCATGATGGTATTAGCACATACTTGGCTATTCTCATCCAGGGCATGGTTAAAGACTCCACCAAGACATCATCAATAATTTTTTGGTCCATGACACTCCTCAAGCACTTTGTGAATCGCTGCCATGTAGTACTAATCGAGTCACCAGGAAGTTGCTCAAAGTTGTTGATCTTATCTTTCAACTTGATACCTCTCTAAAAAGGCCTTATGCAACTCAAACCAATTGGTGATTGAACTCTGCGGGAGCTTGGATAGCCATAGCTCTACATTGCCTGTCAGAGATAATGGGAAAATGCAAAGTCCCATAATATCCATAGACAGATTCTGTGTTCCTATTACACTCTTACAGATAAACGTAATGTTGTGTAGATGAATATGCGGATTCTCTGATGGTAGACCCACGAACAATCCATGGTTTTGCAGCATCTGAAGCAACCCAATCGACACCATGAACTTTGTGTCAGTCGAGAGTGGAAATAATACAATATCTCCAGTAACCTCCGTAGCATAGGGTTCAACTGATATTGGCTCCACTGATAACCTTTGACATTGAAGTATTGTGGCTGTGGAGCAATGTCCTCAAGAGGAGGTGGATTTCATTATTTGCATTCTTATTTTTATGCCAGTTCACAGCTACATTTTCTGCGTTGTTTACATTATCTTAGGCCATCCTTCTTATTCTTCTCTAGATATCTAGGTCAAACAGAGTCAACGAAATTCCTCGACTTCGCGTATTGGGCATATACTACACCTGTACCCTAAAATAAAACAAAAAGAACAAAAAACATCAAATGAGGGAAATAAGGATTAATTCCCAAATTACTTGAATTATACAAGTCTAACCATATTCCTCGATAATGGCACCAGAATCCTGATGTCGCCGAAGCTACACCTTTTTTGAGGTTAAAGCAGTCATTATCATGATATATAACCCAAGCAAGGTTAGGGTCAAATCCCAAAGGGAATATGGTAGACTTGGAAGAATTTAGTGCAATTTTGGTTGATTAACCAACTTATCTCCCCGGGGTGGGGGGGGGTGGGGGTGGGTTATGACAACTATAAAAAGTAATCCTAAACTAAGACAAGTGTTGAACCAGTATGACGAGTAACTAGGGTATTGTGTTCCCCATGATTCCCTAACTCAATATTACTAGATAATCGAATTCATTTCTAGTGTGTCACATGCAAAATGGTAAGAAGTTCACCAAACCCTTTGGCCTAAGTGAGAGGCAAATTTCACTATGTAATTTGTTCCATCCCTGCAGTGTGACATCACTAACCCTTACCATTGTTCCAGTACAACCTCCTCTTGACCCAGTTTGGTTTATTAGATGAAACATCCATCGAATCTTATTTATTAATCTCTTTTCCTATTCATTACTACCTTGATCCAGTCAGTAACACTAGGCAAGTCTCAATGTATGCCACCATTAGAAAACATTCAATACGAAGATAATTAATTAATACATGCATGCATACTTTTCAAGAATTATGAATTATCTGGCTTCACCTTGTTAGTTCTTCATGAATTTGAATGCAAGACTTATGAATTTGAATAACATAATTGAGCACTTACACAAGAGAATTAAGCACAAGAAATCCAAACTCTTCAATGAGAATCATAAGATTGAAATCAAAAGATGAAATAAAGTTTTACAAGTGTTTCTCAAAACTCTCTTATGTTCTCTCACGTCCCTTTACTATTTCCTCTGAAAAATAACCTAAAAAACCTATTTATAGTGCTTAAAATACAAAACCAAAACTAAATAGGATAACTGGGTTGGCAGACTCTACGGTAGGTTCTGTAGGCCATATAACATTTTACAGCTCGTAAACAGACTTTCGTGGATTGCTTTTTCAAAACTGGGGCTGACTTCTATGACACCCCTCTACAACCTATATAAAGTTCCACGCTCCATAGGGGGTTTTGTCCGATTTTAAGCAACTGCCCACTTTTTGATCCTCAGGGTACGAGACCAAGTCTGCGCCTTGTAAAGTCTTCTATGGCTTGTCCGCATGTTCGTGGACTTAACTTCAAAAATTTACCCTTCACTGGAATTGTCTACGAAACCACCTTCCTAACCCGTAGAATTCTCTACCGCCCGTAAAGGGTCTCGTGGAACTTCTACTTCAGCAAATGCTATACACTTAGCCTAAAAATTGTGCCAACCCTATAATCCTTCAAAACAAACATTAAAAAACATTAAATCTACTAACATCGCATTGAGAACACACAAAATTCCACATTTTAGGCATCAAAAGTGTTGTATTTTGATAGCACATCATTGCATCCACTGCTGAGAGGCCCCCACAATCTGAGTCTGATGTGTATAGGGGGCTCACTACTACCATTTTTGCCCTAGAGGATGTGCCCACACTGACAGCATCCGTTGGTATGGTCTATGTCTCAATGGCTTCTATTCAGGCCATGGCGCAGAGGCTGCTCCACACTGCGCCATAGCGGACTCCGTTATTGTAACAAATTAGGCCCTGGGTACGCCAGACTATTCTAGAGGCCGAGGCTTGCATGTGGCATTCACGGTTGCCACTATCCAGGACATGCTTACACTCGTTGATAGCTGCATAGATGTATTTGAAAGGCGAGTCTAGCAGAGCCTCAGCTCATCATGGCCAGTAGATATGACGACCCTTCAGAAGGAGATCCAGTAGTTCCAAGCTGATGTGACAGCAGCATTAGCAGCACCTGTCGTGTTCCCACTAGCAGATCCCTCAGAGCGGATGGTTGATATGTTTGGTCCCGAGGATGCATCACTTACTTCTCTCGGGAAGAGACTTCACGTTGGTGATCCAGATACAGTGAGACTGTAGACGGGGATGACAGGGGAGCAGGAGTTAGTTCTTGCCAAGATATGCTCAATGCGAGATGAGGCAGGCTCATGCGCTTGAAAAAGTGAGGGGAGCTGGACCCTCTGAAAATGCTTCTACTACCGAGGAGGCCACTAGGCAGGTTAGGGGTGGCCATACTCAGCGAGATATTGGTGCTTAGGCATCTAGATATGTTTTTTTTACCCTTGTGCTTTATTATTTTTTTGTGCATTGAGGACAATATAGATCTTTTTCAATAGGACAATGTAGATCTTTTTCAATAGGGGTGTAGGTAGTCATAAGACTCAGTGAAGTCTGAGTAACCTTGACCTATAACTATCCCACATTTTGAATCCTAGGGTTTTTTTTGCCTGTGTTCTTTTTCTCCAAGGATAATTACTTTCTATTGAACCGGCATGTTTAGGATGTATAGGTAGTATTAGTAGCATATACTACTGATGTCTATGGCATATTTGTGTTTTTGTGTGAAAAATGATACCCACCAAAATTTTATTAGTTAGTCTTGATGGCAACCATGCATATTTGATTATTTGGCAGTGCTTGTTTTAATAAGTGAGGATAAATTGTGATGAAAAAATGATCTAAAGTCTTTAATAATAGTGTAATCAGTGCCATGTGTATGTGAGCTTTCTTTGCTAACTTCATATGCTGTGTTTCAATTTAGAACTTTCCCTGTTACTCTGACTTAGGCTGTAGGTTAGTTGGTTAAAAAAGAATCTTAGACTGTTGTTCATATTAGTCCACTTAGCCTAAATAACCAACCAAATATGTAAAGTATCCCTTGATCCAAATATCTGAGCCTTGCATGTACCCTTTTCTTTGTAAAAACCTAAATTACCTAGCTTGTTAGATGTAAAATCCTGAAATTGGCCCTGGTCCATCCTTGAGCATTGTGCACCTGAACTGAGGGAAAAAGCTTAAGTTGAGGGTGGCTACCAAAAGTGGCCCTGGTTCCTAGGTTGGATATTATGCACCTCGACTCAGGCCAAAAGTCTAAGTTGAGGGTGGCTAGTGTAAGGGTAAATACAAAATAAGGTGGAAGCTAGTGATACATGGAAAAAGGGATAAATATGTGTTCTGGATGCAAAAAAATATATGAGTGTATGCCTAAATAATGAGCTAAAAAGAAAAATGATGTGAAAACAAAAGGCAAATAGCTAAAAATGAGAGTGAGGCACCCAGAAAAGTTTGCAATAGGAGAAAAGGAGAATGAAGTGAAAATTGACAGTGTTGGTAGGACAAAAGTGTAGAAAAATGTAGTGTCAAGGAGGGCCTTTAGTCACTATGTCCCCAAAACATCACACCAAAGCCCCCTGAGCCTACGTTACAAGCCAATAAAATCCTAAAGTGATCCTAGTCCAAGTAGTCAAAGGTCATAGTCATGAGTATAACGACAAGAATACGGTATTGAGCATGGTATTTGAATGTCTTTTATGAGAGTTAGTGATTTTATATAGTCCTAAGCATTGAATCTGAAAATATCATCATGAGTAGGACATGAGACTTCTTTCTGTGAGGGCACCTGCATTGCATTGTTGATATTAGACTAACACAGTGAGTGTTGCTTATTGATAATTGCCTTGCTTGTCATAGTTGCACTGTCACATATGTTGATCTATATTGGTTTACTTTATAGCTATTTGATATGTTTTTCAGAGAGGTGTCGGTGTTTGTGCTTGAGTTCGATAAGATGTATGCCATTAGATTTAGGTCTGTGTGTTACTATACTGCTTTTATAGATTGAGTCCGTTGCTTGAGGATAAAAAATAATTTTAAGTTGAGGGTGTTGATGTGCTATCAAAATACAATACTTTTGATGCTTAAAACTTGGAATTTTGTGTGTTCTCATAGCGATGTTAGTAGATTTGATGTGTTTTTATGTTTGTTTTGCAGGATTACAAGGCTGGCATGATTTTTTGGCTAAGTGTGTAGAAATTGCTGTTCTACGACACCCTTTACGGGCATGGAAGTTTCCATGAGCTATAGAGTAGATTTCATAGTAAAATCAAGTGACGAGAAGATTTTTTGAATTTGAGTTTTTGAACATGCAGACGAGCCGTGAAAGATTCTACAAGTCATAGACATGGTGTCGTACCCTGAGGATATGAAAGTGGTGAGTTTCTAAAAAGTTATCAAAGTTCCTCCACAGGCCATAGAACTTTATATGGCCCGTAGATGGGTCTCGTAGAAGTTAGCCCCAGAATTGCATATGGAATCCATGAAGCCTCAACTATGGGCCGTAGAACTTTATACGGCCCGTAAAGTTGTCCGTAGAGCCTGCCGACCCAGTTCTCCTATTTTGATTTGGCTCTGTATTTTAAATACTATAAATAAGTTTTTAGGTTTTTTTCATAGGGAACACTAACGAGTCTGTAAGAAAAAGTGAAAAACATTGTGAGGTGCTTGGAAAAACAATATTTTGTGTTTTTAATTCGTGTGATTTTTGGTGAAGAGCTTGAATTTTTTGTTCTTGATTTCATTGTATATGTGCTTAATTATGCTATTCAATATCACGATTCTTGCATCTACACTGAAAATGAGTAGCTAAATCCACAACTAGGGCTGTGGGAACGATGAAGAAGTAACAAGGTAAAATCAGACAATTTGTAATTCTTGGAAAGTGTGCATACATGTATTAATTAATTCTCTTTGCTTTGAATTGTTTTTAATGGTGGCCAACGGTGGAACTTGCCTAGTACTACTGACTAGATCAAGGTAGCAATGAATAAGAAAAGAGATTAATTAACATGATTCAATTGATGTTTCTCGTCTAAAACAACATGTGTTCCAAAGATTGTTGTACACTTTTCTTGTTTATTAAGTGACTTTTCTCTTGTTGGTAAGCTGGATTATGAAGTAATATTTATGTTTTTAATAAGGATTAGTTCTATAGTGGTGAAATAAAGCTGCTGCACTATTTTTATCTTTTGCAAAAATGTGTTCTTATATGATATCTTAATTGCGCTCTTAGTAGGAATTTGTGGACTGATAATTGGGAATTATTATTGTGCGTCCTCCATCTATTTGGGGACTGTTTTTGGTGTACAAATATGTTGAGGACAGTTTGGTTGAGGTTGAAACAGATTTGGAATGGTTGACGTCGAAATGTAGCGAAAGGACGTAATATTACGTTGCCTACTTGCATGTTGAGTAGAGTTATTGTATGTTGTATTTTATGAGCTGTTGTAAGACTGTTATGTGACTAAAAAAAGCTGGATCTGACATGTATATGAGAATGTGTATTAGAAAATATGATTTGGAGTGGAAAGGTTGAAAGAATACTCTTTGGTTGATAATTACGAGCTTGCTGCCCGGATATTATTTTTGGGTGGAATTGGACTACCAAGATGTGTTTATTAGCTACTAAAATTAGTTTTATCACCTACTATATTGTAGATAAGTATTTGGAGGAAGAGGATACTACTTTGAGGTAATAACGGTGTAGTACAACGAGGTATGTAAGGCTACTCGTCTTCGTATTATTTGGCATGAATCTAGGTTATTCCTTGGCACATAAAGGCACTTACAAACTCCAACATAACTAATTACCATGTATCTACTCTTTAGCATATTCATATGCTCCCATACATAGCCATTGTCAATTCTACATACATACTTGGATACCGAAGATACATGAGTTCCTTTTTACTAAGTAAAGTCCATGTGTTGTTTAATCCCCTACGCATTTCATTAGTTGTGTAGCTCTCTTTTCATTGTGGTATTATCTTGCATGGTTGTTTATATGTCATATGTAATGTCTATATCCCTAAAGATCTAAATGTTATGACCACCAAAAGAATCATCTAAAAGTAAATAAAAGATTAATCTAAGTTGCTTATTGATGGGTGGTATCCCAGGGGTGGAAGAATCACCTAGCATGCGTCGATCCCATATTACGGGGGTATCCCAGGGGTGAAAGGAAAGCATAGCATGGGTTGATCCCGATACTAATTTACCACTGATCAACTGGTCATTTACATGATATATTGTGCACAAATTATACAGTAAAGAAATAAAAAGAACATAAAGTACATGATTCCACAGTATGACTAAAGGTGGTCTTTTATCCTTACACACCAGTGTGTGATTTCATTTGATATCTTATTTCATATACAGTACTTCCTGCCGTACATATTCAGTACATTATCTCGTACTAACGTCCCTTACAGGGGACCTGCATTTCATTCTGCAAGTACAGGAGCTACTAGATCTCCCCAGTAGGAGTACAGGACATCCAGCTGCTGTTACTGAGCTCCAGGTTGCTTCGGGACTTTGTGTGTCTAGATCTTATATTTTTGTATTGTATAGTTGTTCATGTGGCAAGGCCAGTCACAATCTATATAGACACTGTCTTTTATCTAGAGGCTTTATAGACTGTATAAAGTGAAGTATGGTCAAGTATCGTACTTTAAACGTCGTGGCTCCAACGGCCTAGTCATATGCATTTCCTTTTGGCTTGTTACTGCCTACATTTTTTGAAAGCATGTTGAATATAGAAACCTCCTATAATGTTCATAGAAAGCATATGGTTATATGTTGGTTCTCCCGAGCCTTGTCAGCAACGGGTGCCAGTTCGCCTTAATGGGTCTTAGGGCGTGCCAGACAAGTTGATGAAAGTCCTAAGTCCCTACTTTCCCATAGAGTGCGTCCCATGCTCCTTTTCTCTTATAATTATCTGTTGAAGTTATGTGATGGCAATCCCATGCCCCTATTCCCATGGTTGCGTCCTAGTTTCCCTACTCCTTAGTCTTGATTGTTAATGTTTCTTCCGCGCTCAGCAATGATGTGCTCAAGTCTGCTATGAGGCTTATTTGGGGACTTTCGGGTTCCCCTTCACTATGTTAGACCTAGGCCCAAGGCTTGGGTCATTACAAAATCTCTACTAATCGTTTTGGTGATTGTTTCATGAATTCCCTATCAGGACTCACTTTAGGCATACAAGCACAAATAAAATTCACACTAAGCCAATCAATAACTAGCTTAATCATCATCATCCTATCACTGATTCTCCTAACCTCCACCACACACCCTTAAGATCTCTGTCTACTAGAATGCCTACTTGATTACTATCTCTAGAGCCTCTTGAGTACCACAATTAAAATATGTTCATATTTTGAGTTTTGTTACTTACCCATCTGGTCTTCTAAACACAAGCTATATAAATATTTTTTCTTAAGAATCTTCAATAGTTCTATGCACTTCCCAGTAAGTGATCCAATGTTCCACAATCCTGCTTTCTAAAGTGATCCTCAAGGTTATTTAAAGAATTTAAAAAAAAATACCATTTTCCTCTTGATAATTGCTCAAGTCATGTTTGATCAAATTATAGGCCTATTTTGGGAATTTTCTTCAAAACGTATATTTTTGTGATATTTTGAAGGCTTAAATTCTTAAAAAGTAATTTTTGATATCACCCAGAGCTACAAGTCTCAAAATGAAATTTCGTCAGTTTGATCAGTCATAAAATGTGGAATTTAGTCTAGGAATGTCATTGTTTCTGAATTTAGAGTTGTTTCATGAATTTGAGATCTCGAGATAGAAGTTGAGTTATTTTGGACTAATGTTTCACTTTGATCAATGTTTAGAGTTTGGATACTCGGATTGACTTTCTAATGGTTCTATTAAATTTGGAAGGTGATTCCATGCCTAAAAAGAGCTTTGGCATATTTGTTTTCTGGAGTTTTGAGGGTGTTTTGATCTTTTTGAGCCTTAAATTTATTTAATTATAAGTAAATGTTTTGGATCAAGAAGACCTCAAATCTGTATTCTAATAATTTCATTTAGGTTGAAATATCATTTTGAAAGGATAGCATATTTTGTTTATGTTCGAGAAGTTTTGAGTCTTTTTGGATGCTTTGGGCTATTTCAACAAATTGTGACAACTAAAAGGGTCATTAATAGTTTTACATATAAAAAAGTTACTCCAGAATATATGAATTTTGAGGATGAATTATATGATTGATATGTAAAGTTTGATGCATTTTCGCTGCCACAAGATTAGACTTTTATCACAAAATATGAAATAATTGTTTATCAAATAGAAATAATATTTTACCAGGTAAACGAGCATGTAACTGAGTTTTGATTAAAGGAGTTAGACTTTATCATTATGTAAGACATTTAGGAAAACAATTGTGTTATTTCGTTATTGTGTGAGAAAGTTGTGATATTTTTAGTAGAGATTTAACTATTGATTCAAGTACAAAAACACTGTTGTTCAGCTATTTAAAATTTCAAATTGTGTTCATTTAGTATTCTGAGGATATTGGAGTTCTAGAGCTCAGATCGGGTTATAGTTGATCGACTGACTAAGTTTGCACATTTTCTTCTGGTTCGTTCTACCTTCAGTACCGAGAGATTAACTCGTGTTTACACTCAAGAGATAGTCCAGTTGCATGGGGTGCCAATATCTATTTATCTGACAGAGTGTCATATTTTACCTCCAACTTTTGGAAGGCTTTTCAGCGAGAGTTGGGCACCCGGGTTGATTTGGGCACAACTTTCATCCCTAGGCTGATGGCCAATCTGAGAGCATTATGTAGGTTCTTGAGGATATGTTGCAGGCTTGTGTGATAGAGTTTCGGGGCCAGTGGAACTAGTTTTTTTCATTAACAGAGTTTGCTTATAATAAGAGCTATCACATAACATTCAGATGGCCTCGTTTGAGGCACTATATGGTCGATAATGTCGTACTCTAGTTGGGTGGTTTGAGTCTACAGAGATGGGCCCACACAATACAAACTTATGAAAGGATGGGTCCAAGTCATTTAGGATAGACTGTGAATAGCTTAGAGTCAGCTGCCAGAGCTATGCCGATCACAGACGTCAATTCTTACAATTTGAGATTGGAGACCGAGTGTTCTTGAGAGTTCACCCATGAAAGGGGTTATGCTGTTTAGCAGACGAGGTAAGCTTAGCCCCCGATATATTGATTTTGACATTCTGAGATGGGTCGGGCTGATCGCGTATGAGTTAGACCTACTTCAGCCTATTCTACCATCCACCATATTTTCCACGTATTGATGTTGTGTCAATATATTCCAAATAAGTCACATGTTCTTCAATATGCTTCAGTTGAGTTAGATGATCATCTGAAATTTGTTGAGGAGCCGATGGCTACTCTAGCTAGGGATACCAGACAATTGCGCTCCAGGGTTATACCAATGGTCAAGGTTGAGTGGCATCACCATCCAATTGAGGAGGCTACCTGGGATTTTGAGGCAGACATGGGGGAGCAATACCTTGGCCTACTTGAGCCATCAGGTATGCTTTTATTTTACTTTCGCGGGATAAAAGTCTTATTAGTGGGGGATATTGTAATGACCCTCCAGGTCACTTTTGTGTTTCGTGGTTATTCTAATGTTTTGAGCTTGTATATGAAATCCTCAAGCCATTTGTGACTTGTTGAGATGGTTATGGGTTGAGTCAGTTGTGATTCATGTGGATTTTTGAGTTAGTAGGAAGTTATAACGGTAAAAATGAGTTTCTAGTAATGTCTTAGAAAATGGCCTCAGAATAGAATTTTGACAGTTCCATTAGTTCTAGAATGGCTGAATTAGGCCAGGAGTATGGTTGGTTCGAGGTTGGAGAGTCCCGGTGTGAATTTAAGTCAAAATTTGCAAAATAGGTTTAACTTTAAGCTAAAGAGTGATTTTCTATAAAAATCTAGCTAAACGTGCTTAAAATAGGAATCTAATGGCGCGGTCAGCTTTGCAACGTCGAAAATGGCCTAAAATGACCTTTCATCAGATGGCAAAGGTTTTTTGGCGCGTATCCCCTTGTTCTCTTAGCTAAATTTAGCCAAAAAGAAGTGGGACCCTCTTTTTTTTATAGGATGCTCCGCTGAAAATTCCGACAACACCGTTGGTTCTAAAACAATGAAATCCAAGTGGTTGCACTTTTTATTTGCATAAAATGGACATCAAATGGGCCAAGAATGCCCCGGATAAGTCCTAAAAACTATTGGTGCAAGCAAAAGAAAACCAACCCTCCGCGTCCACAGAGGCCATTGCGCATCTGCGCTGGCCTTTTAGGCGCGTGATGTGCCACGAAAATATGATACTTTTGATGCTTAAAACTTAGAATTTTGTGTGTTTTCAAAGCAATGTTAGTAGGTTTGATGTGTTTTGTGTTTGTTTTTTTCAGGATTTCAGTAACCGAGATAATTTTGGGTCAAGTTGCACATATTGCAGGTTTTTGAGGATTTATGAGTCCCTCTATGGGTTGTGGTTTATTCCATGTGCTGTGGTTTCTTGGGTCAGATCCAATGATGAGCTGATTTTCAAATATTGAGATTACGATTTGTTAGACGAGCCATAAATTCCTTGATGGCTCGTATGTTTGTTTGTAAGCTGAAGGTCAGTAAATGTACTAAGTGCTGAACTATTATCAGACGAAGGCTCTCACGGATCGTAAGTTAGGTGATGGGTCAAAGATAAGATTGTGTCTCGAGGATCAGATTTTGAAGAATTTCTAAAGAGTTAGCAGACGAGATCCCTTACGGGCTGTAAGTTAGAAGATGGCCTGCAGGAGGAGTTCATATATGGAAGGCAGTTTTTGTGAAGTGTATACTATGAAAGCTAGATACAGGTTGTGATTCCATCTATGACCCGTAACCTTGATCGTCCGATTTCCCGATTCCAATTTTCCTTTTTTGTTTAGGATTTAGTTTCTACCTATTATAAATAGGCTTTTTTGGCTTTTTTTTAGAGAGAGAGGAGTCAGAACATTGAGACTTCATTACTTGTGATTATTATTGTGTTCTTGGAGATTTATTTATATATTACATTGGAGTTATTACATTGTGATTTCTTTGAAGATTTCGAATTTGTGTCCTTCAATTTATCGTTGTAAGTGTTTAATTACGCATTTATATAACATGATTTCTTCATCTACAAAGATCACGAGAAGCTAAATCCACAACTAGGGTTGTGGGAACCATGAAGAACTAACAAAGTAAAATTTGATAATTCGTAATCCTTTGAAGGTGTACAAGTGTGTATTAATTATCTCTTCGAATAGAATGCTTTTTAACGGTGGCCAACGTGCCTAATTCTTACTTAGTGGATCAAGGGGATAATGAATACGATAAGGGATAATTAACAAGATTCAATATGATCCCTCTCGTCTAATCAACCCTGAATGGATCAAAGGATAGTTGTATTGGGACAAAGGTAAGGGTTAGTAATGCAACACTGCGGGGATGGATCAAATCACATAGTGAAATTTGCTTAACGCCTGGTCAAAGGGTTAGGTAAACATAACTTACCAGTTCTACATGCTACACACTAGAAAAGGTTATGATTATCTGGCTATACAAAGTTAGGAAGCCATGGGGAACACAATACCCTAGTTATTTCTCTTATTAATTTCACAACACTTGCACTTGACAGCTTGATTCTAGTTTAGATTTATTTCTCATATTTACAAACAATAAGTAGATCAATTCAATCTAATTACCCATAATTATTCCAGATCTAGACCTTATTCCTCGTGGGATCGACCCTACCCATTGTTAGTTTTTTTATTTGACAGTGACCATTTATACCTTAATTGAGAGGTATAGTTTGAGCGTGACATCAACATGCACTCGAGGCACCTTGCCCGCGTTCATGTAGGCCTTGCATGTGCCAAGGCCCGCATTTGCATTAGGCTACCCGCATTTGCGAAGGCCTCTTGTTAGGCGACGACCATGCCTTTAGAAAAGGCTGATCGCGAAGCCAAAGAGGAGAAAGCTTTGCTCCCTCGTCATTTTTATTTTGTAACACTAATTATACAATTCAAAAGGCAACAATGTGGAAGTGCCGAATTCCAATTTTGCCACATACTTCATGGTAAAATAACTATTTTTCATTGATTATGCATCGAAAGTGAGTGAAAACTTTACATTATCATATCTCGGTTGATTCTCAAAGAACTCAAGTAAAATTTGGGTCTAAATTGTTCTATTTTCCAAGAGAAATGCTGTGGCATGTTTGGACTATAATAATTTCGTTGTATTTTGTAAAATTTGATTGTGAAATTTTGTAAGAAATATTTTCTGATGAGAAATGTAACGTCATTTTGAGCCTTTTCTTGATCTTCTGGGTTATATTTTGGGCTCAAATTGTGGCTATAGACTCGAGGTGGCATGGGGATCATTTTACAGGTGTTTGTTTGGGATTTCCGATGTGGGCCCTATTTTCCCTATTTTAGGCACAAATGATATAATTTCACTCATTTCTCAATATTTTAAAGCTAAATCAACCGTGTTAACCATATGATTCATATTTTGACAACTTAGTAGCGTCTGAAGGCGATCAGAAAGGGAAAGGCTTAAGAAAATTGATCAGAAGTGTGAGAAACCACCTTTCAAGTAGGCTAGGCTTTTGTAAACCTTAGACTGAGCTGAAATATATGCATGATTGAGTTGGAATGTATTATATGGGCTAGATTATTGATTAGGCGTTGTGTATGGCTGGTTGTACTTTGTATGTGTAGTATATGACTGTATTAGTTGCCACTATGATATTAACTGAGTTCTGACACTCTTTAACTATGAAAAAGCCTTGTAAAGGCGGGATATGGGCTAACATCCTGTGAAAGGGTTTGTATTCTAGCTTCACTCCTATCTATAAGAATTTATAGCCTGGTGCTACAGAGATATGCTAACTGTGAGGCTGTTTGTTGATTATATATTGTACTGTGGATTGATTCTGGTACAAATACAACTCTGCTGGGCTTGGTTGTTCTGGATACATATGATATATCAGTAACTGTCCCTGTTTACTCTGAGTACTTATGGTTGATTGAGTTGTGGTATACTTGGCTTTGGTTGAGCATGTCTCTACATTGGTTTGTGACATATATGCTTCTATATACATCTATTAGTAATTATGTGTTGTTATCCTTACCTGATACTAGGGTCACCTTCTATAGTTTGAGAGAGGTGATAGTTATGCTTTGTAACTCTTGCCTTGAGATATGATATTGCTGGGTCTTCAGATAGACTAATGAGTGGATGACTATTCCTATGCTTTGAGGCTTGGATGATGCTCCCCGTGCTAGGAAATTTGATGGCCATATTCGAGAGTTTGAGACCTGGGTGATGCTCCCAACGGTTTAAGTCTCGATGGCAACATTAGGAGGTTGAGTCACGGATGTCGATTATCATGTCCTAGCACCTGCAGGTTACTTTTTTATCTGGGACCTTATCGATTACTTTTGGGTTTGGGACCTGTCGATATTTTGGGTCTAGGACCCATTAGTACTTTGGGTCTGGGACCCTATTGATTACTTTTGGGTCTGGGACCCTGATTACTTTTGGATTTGGGACTCTGTTGAAACTTTGGGTCTAGGACGTTGTTGATTATTTTTAGATCTGGGACCCTGTCTGTTATTTTGGGGTCTGGGACCTTGTCAATTGTACTAAGGTCCAGGACCCTATTAGCTGGTCTTGGGTCAGGGTCCTAGTTGATTACTTGTGGATCCACATACCTATATACACCTTGATTATGCGTGGGCATACCCTATGGGATTATGGGTGCTTAGGGGGCATACATGCATAGATATTAGGGCCTTACACTCACGTACAACCCGACCCCTTGACCATGTGATACTAAGAGTTAGGTTCTGCCATGATTCTGCCAATTGGGCTGTGCATGGTGTACCTTCTAGGCTTATGAGGGTCTAATTGGCATATAGGCATAGATATTAGGGCCTAGCAACCACGTACATCACTATACCTTAGTTTAATGATAGTGGTGATATGGGCCTACTCGGGTTTCGTTAGTCTATATCATTGCACATCATCTAGGTTGTTCAGTTGGAATTTGATGGTTCTACAAATATGTCTACTCTTTGATATGAGTTCTGATTTGTTGGTCTTACCATAGTTTTCTATATTTGAGCATTCTATACTTATAGTATTTCACTCAGTCAACTAATGATTCCTACTGTGTTCCTTTTACCGTTATTTACCCCTACATTCTGCATCCTCCTATGGTGCAAGTCTAGGTTTTAGCCACGGTCACTGAGTTGGGGATTCGTGAGCATTTAAGGAAATATTGGTGAGCATCAACAACTTTAGACACTCTATAGTCTCCTTCCTTTTGATCACCGTATTTTGTATCCAGATATTGGCTTTGTACAGTGTAGTGGCTTGTAATGGTAGGACTTTTCCTGATTATGTATATTATTACTATATATATATATATGGGTGTGTACTTGTGTCTATAGTAGCTCTATGCAGATGACTTCTAGATCCTGGGTAAGTTATGCTAAGTTATTTGTGTATGTTGCTAGTATTGTTATGTTAGTGATTTAGGATATGTTTGTGGGTTAGCTTGGCTTGCTTGTAGGTGGGATCTAACAGGCACCATTATGACCAGAATCGGTTCGTGACAAGTTGGTATCATAACTTAAGGTTCACTGGTCTTATCTATAAAAAACTATCGTTTAGTAAAGTGTTGTAAATGGGTGTGAAGATGTCCATGACTTATCTTTGGGAGGCTACGGTATGTTTAGGAAACTTCTTGTGTTGTTGATTTTTGTCATGTGATATTATCAATGGTTCTTTGATTTCTGGGAATCTAACTTCATCCATTTTTCGTAGACATGGTGCATAGAGGACATACTCTGGGCCAGGGTAAGGTTGTGTTGTCAGTCCCAAATAGGGACCAGCCTTCAGAGTCCATTGAGCAAAGATTGGATGCTCCAGCTCCCCTACAGCCGGAAGCACTAATTCCCCTAGCTACTTTTGTGGTCACACCTGAGGTGTAGGCGATTACTGGCTAATTTATAGCGGCACTTGGAGCCTTATAGCAGGGTGCAATGCTATCCCTAGTCCCTCCAATTCAAGCACCTATAGAGCTTGCCGCTCCAGAGGCTCCAGCACAGCCAGAGAGAGCCGTACCATTCCAGGACCAACGATTACTTGAGTATTTTTTAAGGTTGACCCTATCGAGGTTTTCGGGAGCTGCAGGGGAGGATGCCCATGAGTTTCTCAAAACATGTATGGAGCGGTTATAGGGATTGAGATTATTGTAGTCTTAGGGTGCAGAGTTCATTGCTTATCAACTAGATGAAATCACTAGATAGTGGTGGCAGACTTACAGCGATACTAAACAAGCAGATGCTGTGCCGGTGACTTGGGCAGAGTTCACAGAGGCCTTTATGGCTAGGTTTGTGCCCAAGAGATTCAAGGATAGACGCCAAAACCAGTTTGTATGATTGGAGTAGGGGTAGATGAGAGTGACACAGTACGAGGATAGAATCCAAGAGCTTTCCCGGTATGCTACATCTATTTGGCCTACTGAGGAGGAGCGGATTCATTATTTTGTGTGGGGATTGAGGTCACAGTTGAGGATAGGTACCCCTGCATTATTGACATCTAGAAGGTCTTATCTTGATAAAGTTGATCATTCATTGTTGACATCTAGAAGGTCTTATCATGGAATAGTTTAGTCACGAGGCCCAAGGAGGCAACGACAAGCATGCTAGGCATGAGGGAGAGCTTAGTGGATTCCAATAAGGTTTTAGGGTACCGAATGGTAGGCCTTCAAGGAGGGTCCATCGGGGTCCAGGCATCATGATAGGTTTTCAAGGGGAGCCATTAATGGCTAGATACTTCCAGCCGAAGTGGTTCTTCTTAGCCCACCGGGCATAGATAGAGGAAGAGTGATACCATTTCGTCAAGGCCAATTGTATGATCTTTCAGGGTAGTCAGGCTTCTAGAGCTTTTATATCGAGATAGTATGAGCGTGATAGTAGAGATAGTGTTGTTTTGAGTTTTTTTGGGTGCGAGGCACCAGATCGTTAGGCCAGAGACTGTCCAGAGCACAAAGTAGCACCTACAGCCCCAAGGCCACCAGATATGCTCCCTTACCAAATGGCAGAGGCATGGACCAAGATCGAGGTCGCAAGGATGACCAGTATAGAGATCGTGAGGACCAACACAACTTTTTGTAGTGTTTTAGAGGCCCCAACCCCCAGAGGCAGTAGAGTCGAGGTCAGAGGTGATGTTCAAGATGGGGGATCATTAGGGCCACTTTTATGCCATTCCAGCATGGACAGATGCTGAGGCTTCTAGTGAGGCTATTACAGGTATGTTACTATATGCCAGCAACGTGCTTCAATATTGTTTCACCTCGATTCCACTTTCTCATATGTATCAGTGTACTATGCTTCTCACTTGGATGTGGCTCCCGAGCCTCTTTTATCTCGGATCCATGTATCCACCCTAGTGAGGAATTCACTTATGGTAGATCTGGTATGTAGGGCTTGTATGGTTACTCTTTAGGGGTTCGATACTTCGGCTTACTTGATACTACTTGATATGCTTGATTTTGATGTTAATTTGGGTATGGATTGGTTAGGCACACATCATGCTGTGTTAGATTGATATGTTAAGACTGTGACCTTGGCGCTACTGAGAATGGCCTTAGTTATATGGTAGGGTGCTATGAGTCGGGTACAACATGGTATTATATTGTATATTCAAGATCAGGGGTTGATATCCATAGGGTGTTTAGCTTATCTAGCTCATGTTCGTGATATGATAGCAGAGGCTCCTACTGTAGAGTCAGTGCCCATCGTCTGTGAGTTTCCTATAGATTTGCCAGGGTTTCCACCTTAGCGAGATGATAATTTTGGGATGGAGCTTGAGCCAGGCACTAGGCCCATATCTATTCCACTATACCAGATGGCTCCTGCAGAGCTTAAGGAGCTCACTACAGAAATTCAAAGTTTGTTAGATTTAGAATTCATACGATCGAGTATTTCTCCATCGGGAGCCCTTATTATGTTTGTAACAAAGAAGGATATCACTCTTCGGATGTGTAATGATTATCAATAATTGAACAAAGTGACGGTAAAGAACTATTATCCTGTGCTATGTATTGATGATTTCTTTGATCAGTTGTAGGGACAATAGTGCTTTCTAAGATTGATATGAGATTAGGGTACCGCCAACTGAGGATCCGAGTATAAGACCTTCAGAAGACTGCCTTTCAGACCTATTATGGGCATTATGAGTTTCTAGTCATGCTATTTAGGCTAACTAATGCCCCTACAACATTTATAGAATTGATGACTTATATTTTCTCACTATATCTAGACTTCTTTGTTGTGGTTTTTATTGATTATTTCTTGGTATATTCACAGAGTCAAGAGCAGCATACCCTACACCTTCAGATTGTATTGCAGACACTCAGAGATCATAAGTTATCTGCAAAAATTTTTAAGTGTGAGTTTTTTGCTTGAGTCTGTGACGTTCCTGGGGCATGTGGTGTCCAAAGAGGATATTATGGTGGTTCGACTAATATTGAGGTGATTCGTGGCTGGCCTAAGACTACTTCAGTGTTTGAGGTTTAGAGTTTTATCGAGTTAGCAAGGTATTACAAATGGTTGGTTGAGGGTTTCTCGATTATTATTGCTCTATTGAATCAGTTAACTCGTCAAGGTGCGCCATTTGTGTGGTCCGATGAGTGTGAGACTAAAAGAGTTATTGACTACTGCTCATGTTCTGACCCTTCTTGTTAAGGGAGAGGGCTTTGTGGTGTATTATGATGCCTCCCATATTGGGTTAGCCTACGTATTGATGCAGCAAGGTCGAGTTATTACGTATGCTTCTCGTCATTTATGGGGCCATGAGCGTAACTGCCCCATGCATGACTCAGAGTTGGTGGCGGTGGTGTTTGAGCTCAAGATTTGGAGGCATTATCTATATGGCGTTCATTGTGACATTCATAATAGCCACCGGAGCTTGCAATATATTATGACTAAGTGGGATTTGAATTCCTGACAATGGCAGTGGATTGAGCTAGTGGCTAACTATGATATCTCCATCTTATATCATCTAGGCAAGGCAAATGTGGTAGCAGATACCTTGAGCCAGAAGGTAGTGAGTATGGGAAGCCTAGCACATTTGAATACTGAGGAGCGACCCTAAGCTTTGGACATCCAGTCCTTGGCTAGTAGGTTAGTCCGATTAGATGATTCAGATTCCAATCGAGTGTTGCCTTTCATTGGGGCTCACTCTTCATTGGTGGATCAAATTCTGGCCCAACAGTTCAGGGATGAGTCATTCATAGGTCTCAGAGATAAAGTTTTACAGGGGGTTAGTGGTTAGGCTATAATTGAATCAGACGGGGTCCTCAGATTTGATGGCGGATTGTGTGTTCCTAGAGTAGGGGATTTGATACCATAGATGCTGCATAAGGCACATGATTTCTGATCTTCTATCCACCCAGGTACAATGAAGATGTATCGAGATCTGAGACAACATTACTGGTGGGATTGTATGAAGAGAGATATTGTCGATTATGTGTCGCGTTGCCTTAGTTGCCAGCTGGTAAAGGCGGAGCACTGGCGACCCAGTGGGAAGCTTTAGCGATTACCCATTCCCGAGTAGAAATGGGAATGTGTGACTATGGATTTTGTTGTGGGGATCCATAGTACTTCTAGAGGTTATGATAGTATTTGGGTTATAGTTGACAGCTGACTAATTCTGCACATTTCCTTTGGGTTCATTCTACCTGCAGTGCTGAGAGATTAGTTCGTGTTTACATTCAGGAGATAGTTTGGTTGCATGGGTTGCTAATATCTATTATATCTGATCAAGGATCATAGTTTACTCAAGATTTTGGAAGGCTTTTTAGTAAGTGTTCGGCATCTTAGTTGATCTAAGCACAACATTTCATCTCTAGACCGACGGCTAGTCTGAGCACACTATATAGGTTATTGAGGATATGTTGCGGGCTTATATGTTAAAGTTTTGGGTGCTAGTGGGTCCTAATTCTGTCGTTAGCTGAGTTTGCATATAATAAAAACTACCACACCAACATTCAGATGACCCCGTTTAAGGCACTATATGGTTAATGATGTCATACACCGGTTGGGTGGTTTGAGTCTATAGAGCTTGGTCCATTTAGTATAGACTTAATACAGGATACCTTAGCCAGGGTCCGGGTTATTCAAAATGGACTGCGGATAGCTCAAAATGAGCACCAGAGCTATGCCAACCGCAGATGCCGATTCTTACAGTTTGAGGTTGGAGACAGAGTGTTCTTGAGAGTGTCGCCCTTGGAAGGGGTTATGCGGTTCGGCAGATATGGTAAGCTTAGCCCCTAGTATATTGGCCCTTTTGAGATTCTGAGATGGGTTGGGCCAATCGTATATGATTTAGCCCTACCTCATATTTATTCTACCATCCACCCTAATTTCAATGTATCGATGTAGCGCCAATATATTCCAAATGAGTCACATGTGCTTTAGTATGATTCAGTTGAATTAGATGACCGTCTGGCATTAGTTGAAGAGCCGGTGGCCATTCTATATAGCGATACCAAATAGTTGTTGTCACGAACTGGGCCTAGGGCCTAGGTCCTAGGAGTGACATGGCTAATAGGAACCCGAGATTCCCAGACAAGCCTCATAGCATCCATATATGCACATCATCAGTTCGAAAGTGCATTATAATATCCATAACCAAAAAGTGGTACTAAAGGATAGGGGTAGATGACTCAAGCTATGGGATAAGGGATATAAGACTCATTGGAACATAATTTAACACATAATTCTAAGGGATGAGAATTCGGGACTCAAGTTATAGGGATGGGAACATAGGATTGACCATCACCTATTAAACAAGCGACAAACAATTTCTATGGGGCGGAATCATATGAATCACACTATAGGAATGGGTACTTAGGAACTTCGTCATCATATCATCATAACATAAGACATAAGAATAATCTCCATAAGCAACAACATAGAAAGCTCGTACATTGAGTTTACATGATGTCCAACAATGCCTCTAGGTCATCGAAAGGACAGGGTACAAGACATGTCTCAGGCTCAACCTCAAAGTAAAGACATATGAAAGGCATAACATAGCATAGGTAGATAGAAGGTGGTTCTTGTCCTTGGAGCAAAGGACTTACCATAGGCAAATCTCACAATCCAATGTAGTTATGAAGAGGTGCATGAGGATGACATCTGGTCCCTACATAGTTAGATCATGTAGGCGAAAAGTATGCGTTACTACATTGAACGTACTAGTATGAGGGCATGCAATGCATATGATTATGATAACCTGATTTTCAATGTTAAATGACATGTGCATATATATAGAAAGAAGTATATATATAAGAAAGAATATCACAACTATATTCCTTAAATCCATGATGCATGAATGCCATAAAACTTAAACATACAGGAATGTGACCTCAACCAACATATAAGATCGACCGAGCTTTTACTTGAAATTCCAGTGTTTACCCTACACCGGAAGAAAGGGTGATCTACTTGCCAAAGGTAGACCATGCTCCTCCTTACGGGACCTTCCCATTTCGGAGAAATAACATTACCTTACGGGACACCTCACATTTCGAAAAGGATTTTTCATAACATAATCATCCACAAAAGGGCAAAACATGAACCTATGCTTGGCACATAGTTATGAGAAAAGAGACTTTGTATAAGGACCTATTAGGTTGAGCCCCCACCTCCAATCTCATTTGATGCTAAGTCATCATCCCACG
Source organism: Solanum rostratum (assembly GCA_029948455.1). Lineage (NCBI taxonomy): Eukaryota > Viridiplantae > Streptophyta > Magnoliopsida > Solanales > Solanaceae > Solanum > Solanum rostratum. The sequence goes on from CM057048.1 coordinate 23,102,501, forward strand.
GGAATACACATACACATATACATGCTTGAAATATGAGATTAAGTCTTTTCAAATCATAATCATGCATACTTGGGCTTAAAAGCTAAATCATATTTCATAATCCACGATTTAATGCATAGGAATAACTCATTCATACTTGTACATAATGGTGTATACACACCTATAAGCTTAATCCATATCATAGATATTATCTATGTGATCACATGTCATGTCATAACCTTACTTCTCTTGAAAACATAGCCATAATCATAATTGGGCATTAACTCACATCATAAATCTCATGAAAATACTTGTTCATACATGCATACGTCATGAACAATGGAGGAATTGCATGGGTACTTGGAATTCATAGTTAAAACAACACAATAGTAAGAAATCATATGGAATTCATGAAAAAATCAATAATTGAAACATACTTGAAATTACTCATGCATAAATTCATAAATCAAAGGGACATGCACATTCAATTCTCAATAATATCCATGTAAAATGACATAATGGGATTCAAATCATGATAAAACCATCAATTGAACTAACCCATGACTCAATTGCATCAACTTGAAGCTAATTCATAAAAGCCATTTGCAAATCATACTGAAAATTCATAAAAACTAAGAGTTATAATTTGGGGTTTCATGATTGAAAGGTAACCATGAATAAAGCTACATATACCTTGCTTGGCTTAGAGAGTTCGAGATGAAATACACTTGAACTTGAGAGCACACTTGCGACCTTTGCTTGATTCTCCAAGGATAGGCTTGAATAAAGTTTTTAGGAATTGGATTATAAAGTGTAAGTGTTAAAATGAGAATGGATGAGTGAAAAAGACTACGTATAAGCTTAAGGGTCTTAGAATAGGCTACAAAGTCAAAAAAGCCAAAGGTTTAGGCCATAGTTCCCAAAATACCCTTAATGAAGGAGGTTAAAAATGACGCAATACACCATATGGCCCCCTACACAGACTGTGGTGTGCATCACACACCGTGAGCGTTTTCATGGAGTGCACACTTTGCCAAACCTTGGGCTTTCAAATGGAGGGTACCATGGTGGAACCCTTCATGTGAAGTCCATCATGGAAGCCTCCTTTGGAGCCAAGGTTACCTCCAAGGTACCTACACAGTCCGTGGAGGGAACCACAAGCAGTTAAGGGTTCCTTAAAGGGAGCCTTGGCCAAACTTTCCATGGAAGATGAAGAGGGGTAGGAACCAACCCCTAAAGGGCCCTTCAAGAGGCACACCACAGTCAGTGGTGAGCACCACAAGCCGTGTGTTCCTTGGTGAGTACCTTGAGACAAAACTCTCAAAATTTAATTTTTACATAAAGTTAAGGCCTTTCGAAGGCTGGGTCCTTACATCATCTCCCCCTTGGGAACATTCGTCCTCGAATAAGATTGTGCATGGCCTGAAAGGCTTGACTAGAGTATGAAACACCTCAACATGAAAGTACCATGAATATTTCAATATTTAAAACATGAAACCAACAAGATCATGTTAAAACATTATTTAAATCATTTTCGTGCTCATGTATGAATGCCATGTTATGATAGCATAAGAGTGAAGGAACTAGGACCATTAGAATGAAAAGAACCTAATACCTTTGGCTTCAGTAGATTGGAAAAGATATGGATATCACTTCATCATGTCCGATTCCGACTCCCACATAGAACATTCAATTAGTTGGTTCCTCCAAAGCAATTTAACCAAAGCAACATCCTTGTTATGAAGCCTTTTCACTTGTTTATCCAAAATCTCCACCGCAACTTCGTCATAAGTCAAGTTTTCTTTAACGTCAACACCTTCCAAAGGCACAATCGTATTAGGATCACCAATCAACTTCCTCAACATTGACACATGGAAAATTGGGTGAATATAACTTATATTCGAAGGCAAATCCAACCTATAGGCCACTTGGCCAGTCCAGTCGACTACCTCATAAGGACCTACATACTAGAAACTTAACATTCCCTTATTTCCAAAATGCATTACCCTTTTCACAGGTGAAACCTTCACATATACCCAATCGCCGACATGGAACTCAAGATCCCTCTTCGTAACATCTGAGTAAGACTTTTTGCGACCTTTGGTCACGCCGAAACTACATCTCCCAACTAAGGTATAAGTGGTCGCTATTCAAATATAGAACCTAACAATGGTAAGGGTCAATCCCACGAGGAATAGGGTCTAGACTTGGAGTAATTAAAGAAATTAGGATGAATTAATCGACTTATTTTCCAAAGAAAGGGGTTTTAAAAAAATCAATAATTAAAACCTAAACTAATAGCAAATAGCCAAGTGCAAGTGTTGTAAATTCGGTGAAAGAAGTAACTAGGGTATTGTGTTCTCCATGAATTCCTAACTCAGTGTAACTAAATAATCGTAACTTTTTCTAGTGTGTAGTTGTAGGACTGGTAAGGTATGTTCACCTAGCCCTTTGATCCAGGAACTTGGCAAATTTCACCATGTGACTTGGTCCATCTATGGGTGTTGCATTACTAACCCTTACCTTGTCCTAGTACAACCATGCCCTAATCTATTTTGGTTGATTAGACGAGTGTAATCACGTCGTATGCTGTTATTTTATCCCTTTTACCATTCATTACCCCTTGATCTAGTAAGTAAGAATTAGGCAAGTTCTAATGTTTGCAACTGTTGAAAAGAATTTATAGCAAAGAAAAAAATAATACATGCATGCACACTTTCCAAGGATAATGAATTATCCGGTGTTTACTTTATTAGTTCTTCATGATTCCCATAACCCTAGTTTTGGATTTAGCTACTCATGATCATTGTAGATGAAAGAATTATGTTATGAGTTTGCATAATTAAACACTTACAACGAGGAATTGATAAACACAAAATCCAAATTCTTCACAAAAGTCACAAGAATATAATATGAAGATAATGTCAAAAGGAATTCACAAGAAATCTCCAAGAAGAAAATAATACTCTCAGGTCTCAAGTTCTAGACGTTCTAATATCTCTTTCAGTCTTAAAAAAAAACCTAAAAACCTGTTTATAATAAAAGAAAACCAAATCCTAAATGAAATTAGAAAACTGTAATCGAGAACTTTGACGAACATAGTTATGGGCCATAGATGGAATCACGACCCGTGATTGGGATTCATAGACTACTCTCCTAAAAATCAATCTTTATTATATGAACCTTTCCTATGGATCGTCTTTTAACTTATGGCATGTAAGAGGTTTCATCTGGTATCGCTTCAGCAATTCTTCAAAATCTCTGATCCTGAAGGCGTGAACTGATGTATGAGCCATCAAATGGTCTACGACTCCTTTGGTAACACGTGGTTCCAACTTCTGAAATAAGCCTTTCACTGGATATGACTCACAAAACCCATGTATGACTCGTGAAATGAACTATAGTCTATAAAAGGTCTCGTAAAAGCCTAAAATTCTATAAAATCAACACAAATGCACATAAAACCTACTAAAATTGCTTCGAGAACACACATAATTCTGAGTTTAAAGCGTACAAAATATCGTATTTTTGTGGCACATCAACCTTGAGCCATCTTCAAACTTTCATGGATCAATTTCACCTTTTCCATGGCTTCTAACACCAAGTACAGGCCAATCAATGCCATCTCTCCCAACTCAAACCATCCCACCAGAGATCTACACCTTCTCCCTTGCAAAGATTCAAAGGGTGTAATTCCGCTGCTAGTACAAAAACTATTGTTGTAGGCAAACTCGATAAGTGGTAGATGGTCATCCTAATTTCCTTTAAATTCCAACGCACAAGCTCTAAACATTCCCCCTAATGTTTGAGTTGTCTTTTCAGGTTGTCCATCGATTTGAAAGTGGAAAGTGATACTTAACTTCACACTTGTGCCAAGCCTTTTTTGAAATAACTTCCAAAAGTGAGAAGTAGATTGGGTACCACGATCTGACATAATAGACATAGGCACACCATGTAGTCCAACCAACTCCAAGATATATAACTTGGCATATCCTTGGCATTGAAAGTAGTCTTAACCGGTAAAAAGTGAGCCAATTTGGTCATTTTATCAACAATCACCCAAATAGAATCAAACTGTTTCCGCATACAGGGCAAGCCAATCACACAATCCATATTCATATCTTCCCATTCACACGTAGGAATCTCAATATCTTGGGCTAAACTACCGGACCTTTTGTGTTCCACATTCAGTTGTTGACATTTAGGGCATTCAGATACAAACTCTACTATGTCATTCTTTATACCGTTCCACCAATACACTCCCCTCAAATACTGATACATCTTGGTGGATATTGGATGCATAGACTAATGAGGGTTGTGGGAATCATCATAATTACCTCCCTAAGGCCATTGACATCCGAAACACACAACTGATCTTGGTACCGAAACACACCATCTCCCCTTTGGGAGTAAACCTCAATCTTCTTTTTGGTAACCAAATTCTTCAATTCAACTAATGATGAATCCAAGTCTTGCCCTGCCTTGACATCAATAATCACAGAAGATTCAACCCCATTCTAAACATGAACACCACCTTTATTAGTGTCAGCCACTCTAACACCCAATCTAGCCAAACTGTGCATATCCTTCACTAACTCTCTCTTCCTTTCATCAACATGAACCACACTACTCATAGATAGCTTGCTAAGAGCATGGCAACGACATTCGCCTTGCCAAGATAATATTAAACACTCATGTCATAATCCTTAAGAAGTTCCAACCATCATCTTTGCCTCAAATTATGATCCTTTTGAGTGAAAACACATTGCAAACTCTTGTGATTGGTAAAAACATCAACATGAACCCCATATAAATAATGTCTCCAAATCATCAAAGCAAACACCACAATCGCTAATTCAAGATCTTAGCTCGCGTAATTTTGTTCATGCCCCTTCAATTGTCTAGAGGCATATGCTATCCCTTGCCATTTTGCATGAGTATACAACATAAACCAATCTGTGAAGCATCACAATATACCATAAACCCATCTAAGCCATCCGGTAGTGTCAAAACAAGAGCCGATGTAAGTTGATCTTTCAAAGTCTGAAAACTCTTCTCACACTCATCTGACCATATAAACGCGACCTTCTTTTGAGTCAACTTAGTCAATGGTGAAGTATGATAAAATAAAGGTAGTGAATCCTCTGGAATAGGGGAGGCTCACCAATAAGCTGAACATCCTGGATCTTCATTGATGCACCTGTTGCCAATCCCTAATCCCTTTATCTGCATCATAAAACGATGCAGCACCGAGTGGCGTCAGTATGTGGAATGTCCGATATGTAAAATAGCTGAACGAAACCAAAACGTGTAGAATAATATGGAACAACATCAACTCAGAAATAGTAAACAATCAACATGTCAAATATCTATCCAAAGCAAGAATAAAGAGTAGACAAGTAACCCATCAACCAATCAACCTCATCAATCAAATCAACTCAACTCAACTCAATGGAACTCATCTAATCACATCTCATCTCATCTAGACTCACAGTACTCAAGGTAGGAACGTTTTAAGAGTTTCTCTTATTTGACAACAATCACTATTGAGCCAGTGAATGTACAACAGTCAAGCTGATGTTTCCACAGCCATTCCAAACTTTCCAGGTAGGAAACAAATCGAATCCACTAAGGGAAACAAAAATCAACTTAGTCCTCTATTGCTTTCAGGGAATTCTAACCAAGAGGGAACCATAATATAGTGTGATGGTTCTAATCCTTACCTACGCTTGGCGATGTAGTTTGATGAGTTCATTCAGACTAACTCTTACTCTTACTCTTTTGGTGCTCAATATTCCTCCCACGACTCAATGGTCATAAGACCAATCAAATCATAGGTACTTTTAACCCTATCATCAATCAATCTCATAGGGGCTTTAAACCTTTCATCAATCAATCTCATAAAGGCTTTAACTCTTTCATCAATCAATCTCATATGGGCTTTAACCCTCCCATCAAGGAACATTTCAATCAACAACTCAAGATTTAAAATAATCGTGAGGGAACGATCGAACAGATAAATCAGTGGAGTTCATTTATGGAGACTCACAGGACTATCAATTCTATCAACTCATCATCATTCTCTCATCACAATCACAATCACAATTGACATCCTCTGATCAAGGCTCTAAACTTAGTTCTTAAGTTCTTTCGTAAAAATAGTCAATTCAAGAAAAAAAAGTTTATGATAATCATCAACATAGGAAAATATATAGTTTAATAAGATTTCAATACAAACCATCAAGAATTATGTATATAGACTCATTAGACTTTCAACTCATCTATGACCTTCCACGGGGAACATGAGAGGGCAATCTCAAGATTTTATTTTAGCCTTATATACTTGGGATGGAACTATCAACAATCACCTTCAAGAATTCCTCTTGAATTTCTCAATCTCAAGCTTTTCTCCTCTTTCCTCAAGCCCTAGTCTTGTTAGATTATTAGAAAAGGACTTAGAATAGGGTCTTATACCCTTTTAATGTCTAAACAACCCAATTAAATCATGTATAAAGTTTAGGAGGGTTGGGGATTGACCAAAATGCCCCTCACAAAATTTAGAGATTTTTCAGTCTCAGAATAGCCTAGTCTGGGATGCGGACTGGTCGCGCACAGTGCATTTTCTCCAAACGTTTTTGAATGAGTTTTCCTAATCCCGTCAAGTTTTTTTTAAAAAAACATAAGTGCCCTTCCGCTACTAGTGCACGGCGCACCTCTGTCGCGCAACACCATTATTTTTCATTTTCGGGTCGAAAAATTATCTTTTGATTTGGTCTCTCTAAAAATCGACCAAGACTATTATCCCACTCAATTTTTTGTGCTGATCACAAATCTGGCCTCAGATTTTCCATTCAAGCATTGGAAGATGCGTTACGCGCATACCGATCCTCTAGGGGTATTTTGATAATTTTATAGGGCATTACATCATCTCCCCTTTGGGATCATTCGTCCTCGAATGATGAGTAAAGGTGGATATCTAGGCGCGAATAGACTCAAGACTCATCTCAACATTCAACTCAACCAATCAAACTCTCGACTTCTCATAAATCTCAATCAATTCTATTCGGACCCAGGAATAGACAATCAACTCAAAAATAGGTTAATCAATCTAGTTAAGGGTAAGAAATGTACCTTCGGCGTTCTCATCATTTGGCACGAATAGGTGTGGATAAATGGCCTTCATCTTTTCCTCAACTTCCCATGCGGCTTCCTTAATGAATTGATTTTTCCACAGGACTTTGACGACGCTATCTCTTTGTTTCTTAACTTACGAATCTGACGATCAAGGATTTGGACCGAAACCTCTTCGTAGGACAAGCTATCCTTCACTTCAATACTCTCAACGGGGATTACCAAGGTAGGATCTCCCAAGCACTTTTTGAACATTGATACATGGAATACCGGATGAAATCCATCTAACTTAGACGACAACTCTAACTCATAAGCAACCTTCCCAATCCTCTTCACAATGTGATATGGTCCAACGTAGTATGGACTCAATTTCCCCTTCTTCCCAAATCTTGTGACACTTTTCATAGGTGACACTTTCAAGTACACCCAATCATTTACCTCGAACTCTAAGTCTCTTCTCCTCTCGTCGGTATAAGATTTCTAGCGACTCTAGGCAGTCTTCAATATCTCTCTAATGACCTTAACCTTATCCATCGATTTGTGGACAAGATCAGGCACAATCAATTCCACTTCTCCAACTTCAAACCACCCAATTGGTGATCTACATCTCCTTCCATACAAGGCTTCAAAGGGAGCCATCTGAATGCTTGCATTATAACTATTGTTATATACAAATTCAATCAATGGTAGGTGATCATCCCAATTTCCCTTGAAATCAAGAACACAGGCTCTCAACATATCCTTTAATGTCTAAATTGTGTGTTCTACCTAACCATCTGTCTGTGGATAAATTGCTATAGTACCCTGATAGACCCAATCCTTTTTAAAATGAACTCCAAAATTGGGAGGTGAATTGAGCTCCTCTATCTGAGATAATAGACAAGGGAACCCCATGCAACCTCACAATCTCCTAGATGTACAACTTAGCGTATTCCTTCGCAGTGTTGGTCATCTTAACTGCTAAGAAGTGAGACGATTTGGTCATTCTATCTACAATCACCCATATCGAACATGTTGCTTTCGAGACCTCGGTAGACCAGTAAGGAAGTCTAAATTGATCATTTCCTATTTCCTCTTAGGAATTTCAAAGTTCTGAGCCAATCCATATGGCCTTTGATGCTTAACTTTCACTTGCTGGAAATTTGGACACTTTGAAGCGAATTCAACAATATCCCTCTTCATTCCACTCCACCAATAGACTTCTCTCAAGTTGTGGTACATCTTGGTAGAGACAGGATGGATAAAATATCTGGTGCTATAGGCTTCGGCCATGATTCTGTCGCAAATACCATCAACATCTGGAACACACAATCTACTCTGGTATGTCAACACTGTATCTCCCCCTTTGGAGAAAACCATCACTTTTTGTTTGTGGACTACCTCCTTTAATGTGAGTATGACAGGATCTTAGTCTTTCTTTTCTTTTACCTCAGCCATTAAGGATAAAGCAAACCCATTCTGAACATTAACTTCTCCCTCATTATTCTCCTCAAGTTGAACTCCCAATCGACCCAATCGATGTACTTCTTTAGCTAGCTCTTTCTTTCCCTCCTCAACATGGGTTGTGCTACCCATTGACAACCTACTAAGAGCGTTAGCAATAATGTTACCCTTACCTGGGTGGTAGAGAATGCTCATGTCGTAATCCTTGAGAAACTCCAACCATCTCTTCTATCGAAGGTTGAGTTCTTTCTGACTAAAGACGTACTGCAAGCTCTTGTGGTCAGTGAACACATCCACATGTATTCCATATAAGTAGTGGTGCCAGATTTTAAGAGCAAACACTATCACCGCCAACTCAAGATCATGGGTTGTATTGTTCCTCTCATGAACCTTGAGTTGTCTGGAAGCATAGTCTATCACTTTCCTCCTCTACATTATCATACATCCCAATCCAACCCTCGAAGCATCACAATAGATTACAAAGTCCTCTGTCCCATCGAGTAAGGTTAGAACTGGTGCAGTAGTCAATCTCATCTTTAACTCTTAGAAATTCTTCTCAAATTCGTCGGACCACTGAAACTTGACTTTCTTCTGAGTTAATTTAGTCAATGGTGCAGATAAAGAAGAAAATCCATCAACAAATATGTGGTAGTAGCCTGCAAACCCCAAGAAACTTTTTATGTCAGTCGAAGAGGTCAGTCTGAGCCAATTCTTAACCGCTTCAATCTTTTGGGCGTCCACTTAAATACCATCCCCAGAAACCACGTGACCTAGGAAAGCCACTGATTTAAGCCAAAATTAGCACTTTGAGAATTTTTCATACTACTCATGGTCCTTAAGTGTTTGGAGGACAACTCTGAGGTGATTATCATGCTCCTCCTCATCTCTTGAATATACCAAAATGTTGTTGATAAACACAATCACAAACATATCAAGATATTGTTTGAATACTCTATTCATCAAGCCCATGAAAACTGTAAGTGCATTTGTCAACCCAAAGGACATGACCAAGAACTCTAAATGGCCATATTTGGTCCTAAAGGATGTCTTTGGAATATCACATTCTCTCACTTTCAACTAATGGTAGCCAGATCTGAGGTCTATTTTTGAGAAACAAGAGGCACTCTGAAGTTGATTGAACAAATAATCTATTCGTGGAAGAGGATACTTATTCTTTATGGTGACCTTGTTCAGTTGCCTGTAGTCAATACACATTCTGAGGGATCCATCTTTCTTTCACACGAATAGAACAGGGGCACCCCAAAGAGAAATACTCAGCCTAATAAAGCCCTTCTCTAACAGATCTTTCAACTGTTCTTTCAACTCTTTCAACTCAGCGGGGGCCGTCCCATAAGGTGGAATTAAGATAAGCTGGGTGTTGGGAAGGATATAAATCCCAAAGTCAATCTCCCTATCAGGAGGGACTCTAGGAAGATCATCAGGATACACTTCTGGAAACTCATTCACAATTGGGACTGACTCAAGAGTAAGAGACTCAACATCATCAGATTTCACCTGCACGAGGTGATAGATACAACCTTTGGAAATCATCTTTCTAGCTATGAGATTAACTTTCCCCTAGGTGCAACAGAATCACCCTTCCACTCAAGAATCGGTTCATTCGAAAATTGGAACTTAACGATTTGGGATCTACAATCAACGAAGGCATAAAAAATGTGAAGTAAATTGATGCTAAGGATCACATCAAAGTCAATCATCGCCAACTCAACAAAATCAACAAGAGTATCCCTATGATGGATGGACACTACACAAGCTCTATATATTCTCTCAGCTCGAATAGACTCACCCACTGGAGTAGAAACATCAAAGGGTTCAAGAAAACTCTCAGGGGTTCTATCAAATCTAGTGGCCATATAAGAAGTTACAAATGACAATGTGGCACCAAGATCCAGCAAAACATAACAATCAAAAGTAAAGACTTGAATTATACTTATCACAACATCTGGGAGTTATCGTGATCTTGCTGACTACTCATGGAATACAAATGGTTCGTAGCTCCGCTTGCGCCTGACGTAGCACCCCGGTTTCCTCTAGCTGGCATCGATGGTGCAGAAGATTGAGCCCGGTCATCCCACTTTGGACAATCCTTCTGGTAGTGGCCCGCTTGGCCACATTTGTAGCATACATCATTCCCTTCACGACATCTCGCCAAGTATATCTTGTCTCACTTACCACATGGTGGTTTACCCTATGAACCTTGAGCAACACTAGCTTATGACTGAGATCCATGGGCTCTGACATTCTGAGACCTCTGATCATACCTACCTCTAGGTGTAGGTGCACTAGAAGATGATGGTGCTTGGAATCAATTGCCATTACCTTTCTTTCAAACCTCATGACTAGATGTCTTTGCTCTTTTACGTCTGAACTCTTCCTTATCCTATTTTCTCTCCTCATCGACTTGTTCGACGAATTTCATCAATCACCCAATATCCATATCACTCACAAGCATTGCTCCCCTCCCATCTCTCTTGGGTCCTCTATTCAACCCATCAACATACATCCCCATTCTTCCCGTCATATCAGCAACCATGTCCGGAGCATAGCGAGATAGTTCGATGAACTTCAATCGATACTCTTGCACAGTTATAGAGCCCTATTTAAGATTCAATAACTCTCTCACCTTAGCCTCTCTTTGTTATATTGGAAAGGAATATTCCAAGAAGGCTTCCTCGAACATTGCCCAAGTCAACAATAAAGCATCATCTCCTCTACCCTTTTTTCATTGGTCGAACCATAGTCTGGCCACACCCTTAAGTTGGTAAGCAGCCAGTTCAACTCTGTCCATATCAGTCACATACATCACTTGGAACACCTTCTGAAGCTCCTCCACATAGTTCTCAGGATCCTCAGTGGATGCAGACCTCGTGAACTCAAGCGGATTCATCCTCAAGAATTCCCAGCTCTAGACGTGTCATGAGAATCCTCTCTACCCACTTCTTGTCTTGCAGCAGGTGTTGTGACAGCTTGGGCTAGAGTTTAAATAGCCTGGGATAGCTTAGCATTGGAGACCTCATCATGCGGGTGCTGTTCAATTGGGAAAGCTTGGTTCGCAGGCTCCTCATGTCCTTGAGGCTCAAGTGGGTTAACATTTTGCCTGGCGGGATGTCCCCTACTTCTGACGGCTCTTTTGGGAGGTATGATCACAACTTTATAACACATAGAGCACGCATTAGAGAAAAACTTTTCATAGAGTATAATGCTATTGCACGATTTAGAGCATGAAAGAAGTGAAACAATTCCTAAATATCCTATAGCCTCCAAATTATGGATGTGGAGCTCTTCACACTAATAATAAGGACTCTACTAGACACAACTTCATAGACTTCCTAGGACACTTGAACTCTTTGCTCTGATACCATATTTGTCATGCCCCAAGAGGCTACCCAAGACGTGGCTGGCACCTAGAGACTATTGCTAGTCCCCAGGCGGACCACTTGGACTCATCACATCCATTCAATAAGACAACTCTACAGACCAGCGAAAGTAAAGCAAGTAAATGGGCTCATCTCATGTAATGTCTCAAATAATATATATAATAATAGAGGGCTAGTAGAAAGAACTAGCTCACAATCTTCACATCAATGTTCAACTATCATCTATGAAACCTCTACAACTAATCAAGTGGTTCCAGTGACAGACCCATGGCTACTGAATTCAAAGTAGAAGACTAGTCTAGTCTAACTCAAAAGCATGATAAAATAAAGGCTGTGAACCCTTCAGAGTAGGGGAGGCTCACCAATTAGTTGAACGTCCTGGATCTTTAATGATGTGCCTATTAACGATCCCTAATCCCTGTATCTGCATCAATAAATGATGCAGCCCCGAGTGACATCAGTACGTGGAATGTACGGTATGTAAAATAGTTGAATGAAACCAAAACAGGTAGAATAATATAGAACAACATCAACTCGGAAATAGTAAATAATCAACATGTGAAATATCTATCAAAAGCAAGAATAAAGTGTAGACAAGCGACCCATCAACCAATCAACCTTATCAATCAAATCAACTCAACTCAACTCAATGGAACTCATCTCATCACATCTCATCTCATCTCGTCTGAGAAAACTCAAGGTAGGAACTTTCTAGGAGTTTCTCTTATCGAACAACAATCACTTATGAGCCAGTGAATGTATAACAGTCTAGCTGATGTTGCCACAGCCATTCCGAACATGCTAGGTAGGGAACGAATCGAATCCACTAAGGGAAATAGCAATCAACTAAGTCCTCTATTGCTTTCAGGGACTTCTAATCAAGAGGGAACCATAATATAGTGTGATGTTCTAATCCTCACCTACGCTTGGCAACGTAGTTTGATGAGAGCAAGTCGGACTAACTCTTACTCTTTTGGTGCTCGATACTTCTCTCATGACTTAATGCTCATATGAAAATCAATCCAATCAAATCATAAGGGACTTTTAACCCTTTCATCAATCAATCTCATAGGGTCTTTAACCCTCCCATCAATCAATCTCAAAGGGGCTTTAATCCTCCCATCAAGGAATATTTCAATCAACAACTCAAGATTTAGAACAATAGTAAGGGAAACAATCAAACAGACAAATCAGTGGAGTTCATTATGGAGACTCACAGGACTATCAAATTCTATCAACTCATCATCATTCTCTCATCACAATCATAATTACAATCACAATCACAATCACAATCACAATCACAATCGACATCCTCCGATCAAGACTTTAGACTCAATTCTTAAGTTCATTCGTATATGCTTTCAAACTAGTCATGTAGGGTTATGCAATTTCTCATAAAATAGTCAATTCAAGAAAACAAGTTTATGATGATCTTCAGCATAGGAAAATATATGAATTTAATAAGATTTCAAAAAAAACCATCAAGAATTATGCATGTAGGCTTATTAGACTTTCAATTCATCCATGACTTTCTACAGAGATTATGAGAGGACAATCTCATTCTTTTAGTTTACCCCTTACATACCTGGGATGAAGCTATCAAAAATCACCTTCAAGAATTCCTCTTGAATTCCGCAATCTCAAGCTCTTCTCCTCTTACCTCAAGTTTTAGTCTTGTTCGATTATTAGAAAAGGACTTAGAATGGGGTTTTAGACTCTTTTAAAGACAAAACGACCTAATTACTGTGCAACGTGCCTCTGTTGCGCACCAACACAGTTTTTGTTTTCGAGTGAAAAAATTATCTTTTGATTTGGTCGCTCTAAAATTCGACCAAGACTATTTTCCCATTCAATTTTTTGTCACATATCTGGCCTTGGATTTTCCATCCGAGCATTGGAAGATGCATTACACGCATACCTCTTCTCTAGGAGTATTTTTGTAATTTGACCGAGCGTTACATCAGTCTTATATGGATCAACTTTAATTCCATCACCTAATACTACATGTCCAAGAAAAGCTACTTCACGCTGGCAAAACTCATATTTGCTGAACTTGGCAAATAATTATTTCTCCCTCAAAGTTTAAAGAACCAACCTCAAATGTTCCATATGCTCTTGTAACTCCAGGATTAAATCAAGATATCATCAATAAAAACCATAAATATATCAAGGAAAGGCTTCAACACCTAATTCATAAGTTTCATAAACACCGTCGGTGTATTAATCGACCCAAAGGACATTACTACGAACTCAAAGTGCCCATATCTAGTTCGAAAAGCTAACTTGGGAACATCACACTCCCTTACCCTCAACTGATGATAACTGGAGGAGATTAATCTTTGAGAAATGGGTAGCCCCTTGTAATTGGTCAAACAAGTCACCAATGCTTGATAACAAATATTTATTCTTGATGGTCACTTTATTCAATTGCCGGTATACACATTCAAAGTGGCCGATCCTTCTTCCTCACAAACAACACAGGAGCACCCCAAGGTAATATACTTGGCCTAATAAAGCCTTTCTCCAACAAATCTTTCAAATGATCCTGCTGGGCAAATCTATGCCAAAGTCTACTTTCCTTTCGAGAGGAATACTGGGCAAATCGTCAAGAAAGACATCCAAAAATGCATTAACCACCAGGACTAACTTAAGAGTAGGAGACTCAGACTCAATATTTTCTGAAAAATATCAAAGTACAAGTGTTAGGGAGTGAGAGCCCTAAAGGCACACCATAGATTACAAAAGAAACGAAGATTTTCTAAATGTCTCATATCCTCTTGATCATAGATGTGATGCACTTCTTACCCATGAAAAAGACTCTACTAGACGCGGCATATTAGACTCCTTAGGATGCTTTCAAACCTTATGATTTGATACCGAGTTTTTCATGACCCAAACCTAGGGCCTAGCCATGACATGGCGAATGTGACACCCGAAAGTGCCCCATCCAAGCCTCTTATTCATATCTTAAGCATATACAAGGTAAAGTAAGCAATTCATAAGAGAGTAAGCAAGCAAAATTATAACATCTTTAGTCTGAAACATGCCTCTACATCATAGATCTTGGTGGGGTCCAAAACATGCTACCAGCTCACCTTCAAGATGAAATAACAATGAAATCATAAAGTCTCAACATGAAAGCATAACATGAACAAGGCTTGTCCCTGAAGCATGGGAACTCACTGACGATCTTCAAAGCACAATCTATCTCTATCCATAAAATGGAGGAATAGCCATGTTGTCTCTCATCCTTACTTGGTTAGATAATGTAGGCAAAGAGTATGCATTAATACGTGGAATGTACTTAGTATGTAGGTATGTCATGGATCAAGGAACATCATAAAATAATATCAATATGCATATTCATAGCAAGAGAATAAGGACAATATATAAAGATCAATGCATGTACCATGAATGAAAGCATCATTAAAACCTTTCATAACCTGGCATACATATGTAGGAATAAGACCATAACCAACAATAAGATCATGCTGACTATTACATGGAATCTCGATATTCTCTCAACACTAAGCGAAAGAGGAGTCTACTTTGCCAAGGTAGACTCGACCCCACCCTTTAGGCTTAACCTTAGCATAGTGAATATCACATGAACATAATGTTAAATGGATACGTTAGCTAGCCTTATAGGCACATAATCATAAACCTACGATGGCACGTAGTTATGAGACTTGAGGATTTATACAACAACCCTTTGGGATAGTTCCCCCTCACCCAAGCTCATTCGGTGCTAAGTAAATTCCTATGGAATACATAATCATGCATATACATAGCTTTCAACATAATTCATACTTTATCAAAATCATACTTTCGTAGCTTGTAAAATAGGCATCATAACTTGATGAAAAAATCTCATATAATAGGAATATTCCATCTACATAACTTTGCATAGAGTGTGGGTGTACTCCTATCTTAGTATCATTTCATCAATATTCAGGATCTTAAGTCACCCTCTTCGTCATAGCATCATCATCATCAAAGTATACTTTCATACTTAGAATCATTTTCACGAGAATCATGACTTTGTCATAGGAAATTAGGGCCATTTGTGGGTTCATGAGAAATTGAGCCGAAATCATGCAATCAGATGAACATCATATAGGAATCATGAAATTGAAATCAATTTGGATCATTAGTAAAAGAATCTAGATCAATTCAACAAGTCATAACTATCTTATACTTGAAATCATATACTTTCACTTAGAAATCATGTAATTCTTTCATAATTCATGCATAATTTAATGTAATAATCATGTAAAACTCATAATCTATCATTTGTAATCAAGTCATGAAAATCCATCAGAAATAATCATTTAACTTGGAGAAAGGAAGGATTTGAATTGGGATCCATGGATGAATCTAGTCCATGAATGAAGTCCTACATACCTCAAATGAGAAGCTTTATAAATTGAGATGAATAGACCTCAAAATCCTTAGCAAAATCTTGAAACTCTAGCTCCAAGGAGTCCTTGCTTAAAGAGAAAAAATTTGAGAATTTGGGAGAGGATTTGAGAGTAAATGAAATAGAATTAATAAGGAACAGGTTTTATAGGAATTTAGTCATTTATATTAGTTAGGAGGGTTAAAACGATATAGTTTAGGAGTTAAACGGATTAGAATTGACCATAAAGCCCTTCATTTAAAAACTATCAGACCTATCTACGAGCCACTAAATATGGGTCGTAAAATGCAATATGGGTTGTACTTGGACGTCATACTATTCATGCCAAAATTATTTAGCTATTGGAAATTACACCTTCAAAACCAAGAACCGACAGTACAATGCATATTTCCATTTACGAACCATAGATCTCTTTGTAAAACTTCCCTAGACTTAGAAAAATTTTCATCCCTTAGGGTCCTTTTCACGATCCAATTCACAGATCATATTATTTAGTACAATTCATAAAGTGCTCTCATACTTCGACTTTCCATGACCGAAATTTCCATCAACTCTTGAACCCAAACCACGAGACCTGTCTGTGACTGTACTTCAATCCACGAGTCATAGATTGGCTTGTAGAACCAGCCTATCTCAAAAGTTTCTGCAACTTTTCCATTTACTAGGCTTTCAACATGTGGGGTGTTACAATATCTCCTTTTTGGAATCATTCATCCTCAAATGAGACAAATGCTAGCTTGAGCAAAATAGAAACATAACCATCAACCTAGCATGAATATAAAAATGCAATATGAACATCGTTTTCATAAAATCATCAAACTTGTTCATCAAACATCATTTACAAACAATCTTATGATCATGTATGCATACATATGACCAGGAATTACTTATTCATGAGAATATGGAAGAATAGGTCCCATTTAGGTACCTTAGGCTTGAATAGAACAAAAAAAAGTAAGGATATCATTTCATCATGTTCGCCTCCACTTCCTAAGTAGCACTCTCAACTTGTTGGTTTCTCCATAACACTTTAACAGATACAACTTCTTTATTTCTCTATGTTTTCACTTGTCGGTCCAAAATCTCAATTGGTACTTCTTCATAAGTCAAATCTTCCTTCATAGTCACATCCTTCAATGAAATAATATAATTAGGATCACCCGTTAATTTTCTTAACATTGGCACATGAAGTACCAGATGAACCATAGCTAACTCCGTAGGCAAATCCAGCTCATAAGCCACCTTCCCAATTTTTTTTCACAATCTTATAAGTTCTCACATATTTAGGACTAAATTTACCTTTTTTTCCAAAATACATTACTCCTTTCATAGGGGAAACCTTTAAATACACCCAATTACCTTCTTCAAACCCAAGGTCTCTTCTCCTAAAATCAATATATGACTTTTGACGACTTTGGGCAGCCTTCAACCTTTCCCTATGACCTTCACTTTCTCCATGGCATCTAGTACCAAATCTAGTCCAATCAAGAATATCTTCCCAACTTCGAACCATCCCATCGGTGACCTATATCGCCTACCACATAAAACTTCAAATGGTGCCATCTCTATACTTGAATGGAAACTACTGTTGTAAGCAAACTCAATCTGAGGTAAGTGATCATCCCAACCACCTTTAAAATCAAGGACACATGCCCTCAATATTCTTCCAAGGTTTAGATTGTTCTTTCAGCTTGCCCGTCCATTTGTGGATGGCACGCGGTACTTAACTTACCCTTTATGTCAAGGTCCTTTTGGAAAGACCTCTAAAAGTGAGAAGTAAATTGAGCACCACGATCCGATATACTGGATATTAGTACCCCATGCAACCTTACTAATTCTTGAATGTAGACCTTAGCATAATCTTCGGCACCATAAGAAGTTTTCACCAGCAAAAAGTGGGTTGTTTTCGTCATTCTATCAACAACCACCCATACAAAATCAAATACTTCCTAGTCTTTGGAAAACTCGTAATAAATTCCATATTCACTTCCTCCTATTTCCAAGTATGTATCTCAATGTCTTGGGCCAAACCACCCAGTCTTTGGCATTCCACCTTTACTTATTGACAATTTAAACATCTCATCACATGCTTTACTATGTCTTTCTTCATGCCATTCCACCAATACACCTCTCTCAAATCTCTATATATCTTGGTGGATCCCGAATGAATAACATACTTAGAGTTAGGAGCCTCATCATGTATCTTTTATTTTAGACCATCCATATTAGGGACACACAACCGCCCTTGGTAACAAAGCACTCCATCTCCCAGTTAACCAAAGTAGGATGCATGAAGAGGTAATTGATCAAAGAAGAGGTAATGGAAGAAAACTCTTCAACAAATCTTCTATAATATATGACCAAACCTAAAAAGCTCCTAATGTCAGAAGGAGACAATGGTCTAGGAAAATTCTTTACCACCTCCATATTCTTTGGATAAACTCTAATACCATCATCCAAAATAATGTGACCAAGAAAAGTCAGCTCTCTTAGCCAACATTCACATTTTCTAAACTTGGCAAAAAGTACCCTATCTCTTATTGTTTTGCAATACAATTTGCAAATGATCCTTATGCTCTTCTGCATCCAATGAATAGACCAATACATCATCGACGAACATAACCACGAACATATCCAAGTATGGTGAAGATCCTATTCATCAAATCCATGAACGTGGTGGAAGCATTTGTTAGTCCAAATGACATAACCCAGAATTCAAAATGACCGTACCAAATTCTAAATGCCATCTTCCTTAACCCTCAATAAGTAATATCTAGACCAAAGATCAATCTTAGAGAAGTAGCTTCCACCTAGTAATTGATCAAATAGGTCATTAATCCTCAGAAGTGGTTACTTATTTTTGATAGTCACCTTATTCAATTGCTGATAATCCATACCCATCATAAGTGAACCATCCTTCTTCATTACGAACAATATGAGAGCACCCCATGGTGACATACTTGGCCTTATGAACCTTTATCAAGAAAGTCTTTTAGATGTTCCTTTAATTCTTTCAAATCAGCTGGGGCCATTTGATATAGAAGGATAGACATAGGTTGAGTATCTGATAAAAGATCAATGCCAAAGTCCATTTTCCTTTCGGGAGGAATATTGAGCAATTCATTGGGGAATTCATTAACTGTGGGAACCAAATCAAAAGGAGGAACATTGTACTCAACATCCATAACCTGGATGACATAATATATGCACTCCTTAAAAATCATTTTTATAGCTTTTACATAAGAGACAAACTAACTCTTAAACACTGAATTTTTCACCTTCCACTCAAGGATGGACTCAATAGGAACTTGGAATATGATCCTATGGGTTCTACAATCAATAGAAGCATAAGATGCATGCAACCAATCCATACCAGAATAACATCAAAATTGGTCATGTCAAGTTCAACAAGATCACATGGAAAAACTCTATGCAAGACCAACACAAGACAATTTCTATAGACTTTCTTAGCTAGGATTGACCCACCAAATGGAGTATAGATTGAATAAGGCTTTAATAATACTTTAGGAGACACATCAAACTTTATGGCAAGGTGAGGAGTAACAAAGGACATATTAGTACCGAGGTCAAGTAAAGCATACAAAGAATGAATAAAGACACTAAATATGTTCACCACATTGGAGACTCCTTAATCTCTTGTCTAGCATGTAGAGTATCGAATCGGTTACTACGCGGACCACCTCCTTGAGCTTGGGCACCTTGTTGCCCTTGCCCTCTTTGAGATTCTTGGCCTTGAGGACACCATTCTCTGCCTTTGTAGCAACACAAAAGAAGTTTGAACTATATAGAAGATTTGAGGGACTTTTAGTATTATCATAACCTTTTATGGGCTAAGCTGATTCAAAGGATTTCCATGGACTAGAACGGATATTAATAAGTGTCCAAGGACTCTAACGAGGCAAAATTAGGCCAAGGACTCCAATCAAGGGAAAATATGCCATCAAGGACCTTAACTGAGGCAAAAATAGGCCAAGGACTAAAACTAAGGCATCAAGGACTTAATTGAGGCAAACAACAGGCCAAGGAAACTAACCAAGGGAACTATATGCCATCAAAGACTCTAATAGAGGCAAAAACATGACAAGGAATCGAACCAAGGTAATAATAGGAAAAGAAGCCTGACCAAGGAAAACTCGGGATAAGGAGTTCAATGAAGGCAAAAATAGGCTTTAGAATCTAACCTAAGAATAAGTAGACCAAAACTTGATCCAAGGAGAAAATAGGTCAAGGACTCTAACTAAGGAAAAATCATGCCACAAACTCAAACTAAGGACTTTGTTGGGGTAGGGACTTTAAACGAACATGAAGGAGCACATTAGGGACTTCAATCAAGGCCAAAAGAGAGAGGGTCAGACTTATGAATCAATATAATCAAATATCTAAGATGGACCCATACTGAGGGCCATCAATAAATCATTTCGAGCTCAAACCAGATCCAAACCAAAAAGGCGAACAACCTCCAAAGTTATAATTAAGAGTATGGGAGATGACAGGAAGTGTGATTATAGACAAGAGGGTGGTAGGTGTTAGATTGCTTATCACGACCCGAGCCTAAGGCCTGGGAGTGACATGGCTATTGGGAACCCGAGAGTTCCAAACAAGCCTCATAGAATCCACATACACATCATCGGTAAAGAAGTGCATGATTAAACAATAAACACATAGTTCTAAGAGACGGGTAAGTACGACTCATGCTATGGGGATGTCATAGAGATAGGATTTGCATGGATTCACATAAAACATAGCACATAAAGACTAAGGGATGGGTAAGTATGTCTCACGCGATGGGGATAGAAAGGACTTAGGACTTTCCACATTTCCGCATCTCATCATGAACATATCATCATATCATCAACATCAAGGGATAGCCATAATCATAGTCTCCATAAGCAACATAGCATAACATATACAAGCCTGTTCACAGAGTTTACGTGATGTGCAACAATGCCTCTAGTTCACAGAATAACACAGAGGCCAAGACATATCTCAGGCTCACCCTCAAAGTAAAGACATAAGTCAATATAGCATAATAAGTAGATAGAAGGTGGGTCTTGTCATTAGAATAAATGACTCATCACTAGCAAGCTCACAATCCAACTTAACTGTCAAGAGGTAGATGAAGATACTCTGCGGGCCCTACATGGTTAGATTATGAAGGCAAAAGAGTATGCATTAGTATGTTTGATTGAATTAAGTATGGAGGCATGCAAAGCATATAGACTCATTAAACCTGTTGATGTCGCCCAAGTTACACCTCCTTTTTTGAGGATAAAGTGATCGCTGTCCAGAAATAGAACCTAACAAAGGTTAGGGTCAAATCCACAGGGAATACTTAGACTCAAGAGAATTCAATGATGGCAATTCGAATGGCTAACCGACTTACTTCCCCCCGGGGTGGTGTTCTTGCAATAATCGATGAATAATATAACTAAACTAACTAATACATGAGAGAAGTAAACATGGAGAGAAACTAAGGTATTGTGTTCCTTATGATTCCCCAACTCAGTATCACTAGATAATCTAATTCTTTTCTAGTGTATAACATGCAGAACAGTAAGTTATGTTCACCAAGTCCTTTGGTTAAAGGTGAGAGGGAAATTCCACTATGCGACTTGGCCCATCTCCATAGTGTGCATTACTAACCCTTACCTATTAGTCCCAGTACAACCTCCCCTTGGCCCAGTTTGGTTGATTAGACGAGAATACATCAATCGAGTACTGTTAATTAAGTTTTTTTTCTATTCATTACTAACTTGGTCAAGTTAGCAACACTGGGCGGATTCTAATGTTGGCCACCATCAGAAAACATGCAAAATGAAGAGAGTTAATTAATACATACATATACGCCTTTTAAGAATTATGAATCATCCAATTTTACTTTTTCATTTCTTCATGGTTCCCATAACCCTAGTTGTGGACTTAGCTACTCATGCTTTATGTAGATGCAAGAATTATGGATTGAGAAAACATAATTGAACACTTACACAATAGAATTAAGAACCAGCAAATCCAACTTCAGTAAGAATCACAAGCTAAAAGATGAAATTCAGAAACAAGTGTTCTCAAAGACTCTCCAATATGATCTCACAAATTTCTCTCTCTAATTACTGTTTTCTTTGGGTATTAGACAAAAAGTTTCTCACAATTTCTCCCTCTCTCGAAAAATAATCTAAAAAAAACTATTTATAATAAGTAAAATACAAAACTGAAATAGGATAACTAGTCGACACGCCATACAAAAAGGGTTAACGGGCCATATTTCATTCCACAGGCGGTAATTGGGGTCATACTGCTCTTCTGAAAAATAGGACTTCAACTCTACAACACCCCGGTATGACCCGTAAAGTGGTTTACAACCCGTAAAGGGGGTTTTGTCTAATAAACTTCCAAAAGTCCAATCTCTGATCCTCAAGACACAAACCATCTTCTATGAATCGTAAAACCTTCTACGGCTCATCTGTATGTTCATAGAATAAACTTTAGAAAACAACCCCTCACAGGATTTGTTCACAAAAGCACCCTATTGTCTGTAGAATGATCTACGGCCCATAAAGGGTTTGGTATAACAACAAAAATTAGCAACTTCTGCACTTGTTCTCAAAATCAAGGCCAACCTGTAATCCTGAAAATATACACACAAAAACACAGAAAACCAACTAACATCATATTGAGAACACAGAAAATTCTAGGTTTTAAGCATCAAAAGTGTTGTATTTTGGTAGCACATCAACACCCTCAACTTAAAATTGTTGCTTGCCCTCAAGCGACGGACTCAATCTATATAGATAATAGAGTTACACACAACTCCATTGAACACATCACATAAATCTCAAACTCAGTTACCCACACCAACTTTTCAAAATAGGATCAGATAGCTATCTAGCAAACCAATACAACCTGGTACATATGAAAACACAACTATGATAAGCAAGGTAGTATCAACAATCCACAATCACTGAACAAGTCTACTACTAACAATGCAATGCAAGTTCCCTCATAGAAAGAAGTCCCATATCTGACACTCAATGATGTTTTCATGTATAACCTTGGGACTATGCAAAATTACTCACTCCCACAAAAGATCCTTATGCATCATGCCTAATACCATAGACATTCCCCTATACTCATGATTAAGACTTTCAACTAACTAGACTAGAATAGCTTTAGGACTTTCTAGGCTTGTAACATAGGCTCAGGGGGCTTTGGTATGACATTATGGGAACATAGTGACTAAAGGCCCTCCTTGACACTGCGGTTTTCTACACCTTTGCCCTACCAAATCTGTTATTTTCTTTTATTCTCCTTTTTTCCTATTTTATAACTTTCTTGGGTGCTTTCTTTTCATTTTTTTTTCCAGCTTTTTGCCTTATTTCTACACTTCATTTTGTTTTTTAGCTCACAACTAAGGCATCACTTGTTTTGCTTGCTCCCAGTACATGATTTCTCTATATCACTGATTCATCCCCTTATTTTTGTGTTTCACACATACACCAACCACCCTTAACTTAGGCATTTAGCATGTATTGAGGTGCACAATATCCGTCCTCAAAACTAGAGCCACTTTTGGTAGCCACCCTCAACTTAGGCTTTTTGCCGCAGTCAAGGTGCACAATGTTCAAGGAAGGACCAGGGCCAATTCAAGATTTTGAAACTAATAAGGCTAGGTTAATCAGGTGTTTCTAATGAATACATACATGTTAGGCTCAAACATTATGGATAAGGGATATATTGCAATTTTGGTTTTTCATTTTAGGCTCAGTGGACTATAAAGAACAATGGCCTGAGAACTTTTCCTAATCCAATTAATTTACCATCTAATTTAACGTAACAGGGCGAGTTCTTAATTAGGACAAAACACATGAATTTGGAAAAATTAAGCTCACACTCACATGGCACTGCATACATCATTAACAAAAGACTCTCAGATCATGCTTCTTATCTCAATTCATCCTCACTTATCAAAACAAACATTGTCACACACCTAGACATGCATGGTTGCTATCTAACTACTAATCAAAATAAATTTTTTATGGGTATCATTTTTCAAACAAAACATAACAGACATGCTATATGCCACAAGTTTTGGTACTATATTCTACAAATACTATCTAAACATACTAAACATGCTGGTTCAACAGAAATTAAATATCCACGGGGAAAAAGAACATACGCAAGAAAACTCTAGGATAAAAAATTGGGGTAGTTATGGACCTAAGCTACTCAGACATCATTAAGGCCCATAACAACCCACACCCCATCAAAAAAGATGTGCATGGTTCCCAATGCATATAATCAAAGAAAAATAAAACATATAGGGGTCAAAAAACATACCTGGGCACCTAAGTGCCTGTGTATGGATGAGTTTGGCCACACTCCTCCTGCGGGGTAGTTTGCTCAACAGTAATACTCTATTCAGAGGGGCCAACACCCTTCAGGCGCTCACACTCTTGAGCCTATCGTATTTCCTCCTCCTGTCTCGATCTCTTCAAGACAAGCTCGAGCTCCTCCTTCTCTGTAAGCCTCACATGTAAGCGTATCTCATCTGGATCACTTTCCTCTGTGCAGGGTCTCTTTCCGTGGGATGACTGAATGGGCTCATCAGGAGAAAATAGATCAACCACCGGCACTGGAGGTATAGTCACTGGTAGTGCAACTGGTATTGCAAGTACTGCTGTTATGTCAGCTCGGAGATGCTGGATCTCTGTATGAATAGCTGACAAATCTAATGGTTGGCCTTGCTTAATCTTTAGTGTACCCTCTTCTTAAAGGCGTAAATGCGAGCATCCATAGTAGAGATACAGTCCTGAATAGTAGCGACCACGAATTCCTGCATCTGACCTTCCAAGTCTGAAATGGCCTAGCGGACCCATGGCCTGATCTGATGAATGAGCTGAGTCAATTGTGACTCAGAGTATAATAACCTCTAAACCAATGCCTGCATATATACGATGGGCAATTATACCATGCCTACGGAAGTAGACTGTGATGACGCGACCTATGTTGTAGGAATAGAAGTGGTGGCCCCCCTCTCCTCATATGCCTCGGGCTATGGGGGCCTCTCCTTAGTAGTAGCAGAAGTGGCGGTAGTAGCCTATGAACCCTCAAGCTGTTGCTCTGGGGCAAACATCTTAGGCATAAGTGGAGGTTGAGCTCGTTGGAGTGCCACCGTTCTCTTTAGCCTTGATCATGCTAGGATCCAATGTACACTGGGCCTCGATCAGCTGGTCCAGCAGGTACGAAATCTCCACCCTCAACTATAGACAAAACCTGTGTATCAAGCATGGGAATGGGATGCAGGTGGACCTCTTCAGTGCGGCCTCATGAATCTGCTTGGATATGAGATGGGCCCAATCAATATCATAGACAGCTAAGATGCTAGCAACCAAAATCGCACGCTCCGATGTCAATGTATTATCAGCAAGTGTAGGTCAGATGCATGAATTAACAATCGCCCACCAAAATTTGGTGGGGAAACTGAGTGAAGCCTTGACAATAGGATCTGAGTGAGTGGCAACCCATGTATGTTTTGGACCCTGCTCAGCAATATAACTAGCCACCAATCTCATCAAAGTAGCTCATCGCTCTGGATCTTTCAGAACCAGGGGGTCCCTCTTCTGCCCCACTCTGTAGCCGAACTCTGTGGTGGATCTGGGGATAGCAAACTCTAGTCCAAATAGCATCCGACGGATGGTGGCCTACGATATATCCAACTGTCACCCTCTTACTCTCGTCTTGGTCAGTATGGGTTGAGCGAGGGGTTTCTTCTCCTTAGGAAGAGTGCTCTAAAAAATGGCCACATAAGAAACATAAAACTCCCTAACCATGGTCAAGGAGTATCGTCCAAGTGAATGTGTGAGCCACTGGAGTCCGTAATGAGTAATTGTATCCTGGATATTGGGGACACTGTCGAGTCTATTTGAGATTACTCGGGGCTCCTCATAGATGGAGTAGGCTAGCTCCGCTATGCCGGATGCATGCCCTCCACATGTGTCTCCAACATGCCCTGACACACCACTGGTTACGTAGAGCATCTGGAGGTCATGATCGAGGTAATGCAGAAGACTCTGTCTCTGAACCATCCTTAGAGCTTGCTGCAGAGCTAGATTCCTATCTGGATGGAGTCATCTTTATAGAATCACTTCTGTTGTTGCCACCCTTATCATATTAGGGTGTGCGAACAATGAGAGCCTGATTCTGTGCAGCCCTGGCAGCAGCTCTAGTCTGTGATTGATCTACCTCTAGGTTGGGAGTAACTCTAAGCTCTTCTATTGATCCTCTCGTAGCAAGGACCTGCTCATCATATGAAGACTCATCTATGAGCCTTCTGTGTCGGGGCCTGATCTCATCTTATTTAGCTTTAGGGGCCATAGTACCTGAAATATGAGCATATACACACCATGGTTACCCCCACAAATCACAATTGGAGTGCAAAAACAATTTGAATCAAGTTTCAAAAAAGTTCTACAAAAGCATCTCTACGGGCCATAGTTGATATTATGAGTCGTAAAGAGCTTTTGAAGAATAGGGATTCAAATAACTTTTGTTACTGGAAAAGTCTATGAGACTAGTGTACGACTCGTAAAAGGGTATACGAGTCGTAGACTGAGTCGTAAAAAATTCCAATAAGTGAATCTATTTTAGGCAGGAATCTATGAGACCTATCTATGAGCCGTAAAGTAAACTACGACTCGTAGAAGGTCTCGTCTAATGGAGACTCAGAAACTTTATGTTTCTGGAATTTTGCACTAGGGGAAATAATGTCTCGTGGAATGATCCACGGGCCGTAAGAGCCACTCATGAGCAAGAAAACTCAATCACCTGAGTTTCTAAGCCCATCACAATGGATCCCATTCGACTTTTTCAACAATTATTCTATCAGCATCAAAGTAAAAATGCACGCACCTGCATAATTCCCAAATCACAACCAAGACCCCAACATGTTATACACACATATACCCTATCGAAAATGATCAAGCATGTTCACCCTAATATTGTAATCACTTATGATCGTTTCAAAAAGAATATGCACCTATGTCATCACCTACCCATTCACAAGCAAAATTATTTAGTCGCACATGGTGAGTGAATCAATAGGCATGAACAACTATTCAAAACATTCAAACAAGCCATAAGTACCTAATTCCAGATTTAGACAAACATTCATACATGGGCAACCCAAATTCAATTAACACATATCATTCAAACATAGATTTCGTGGCTAAACTACCATTCCTAACACATTCTCCAATTAAATCATACAAAATAAGGCAAATTAAAGGTTTTGAAGTAACCGAAAACTTACCAAGATGTGTGATTAAGTAGAAGACAATTAAGGAGGTGTATAGGCACTAAACCCTAGGTTGCCAAAAACTCACCGGAAAATAGGTTTACCGCTGCCATCGGTGGTTGGATTCATGAGGGGGAGGGGTTGGCTGGGTTATTTTTGTAATTTAGGTTAAGAATGGGGTAAAAATAATTTGACCCCATTATTTATACCTTGACCGGGTCAACTGAAAATTTAATGGACATGGACTCTATGAAACCCCAATTACGAGCCGTAGAGTATTTTAAGGCCCGTAGACTATGGTTTCATAGAACATCCTAACCCTATATTTTAGGACTTGGTTACATGGACTACTCTATGAGTCGTAAAGTGGTTTACGGATCATAGAGTTGGTCGTAGAACCCTCAAAACTTAGAAAATATTAAGGAAACTTACCTGGGGTCTACGAGCCCCATTCACGGCCCATAGTTTAATCTACGGATCATAAAGTTGGCTTGTCGAAAGGAGTGCACACTGTTTTGCTCACTAGAAATCTCTATGAGATGGTTTATGGGTCGTAAATTGTTTTACAGCCCATAGAACCAGTCTTAGCGACACTTCTGTTGCTCTTTTCATCCAAAAATGGCTGACTTAGCCCTGTACTTGCATATTCCTCATAGAAAACATTGTTACCCTATATGCAACCAGCCCAATGTCCAAAAATTACAATAAAAGTACAAGAAAATAAACTACCTATGAGTCCAAAAGCTGAAAATAAATCTATAACTATGCTATTACTTCAAAGATCATGGGTTGCCTCCCAAGTATCACCTGATTTAATGTCGCGGCACAACTTGACAAATTGGTTACTCAGACTTAACCAATTGCCCAGACTTCACTCTTCAATCATTTGGACGCTTCATGTATTGACATATATTGAAGATGACTTCTTCATCGTTCAATCTAAACTTGAGTTGACCTACTTCCATATCCACTAGTTCTCGCCCAGTGAGTAGGAATGGTCTTCCCATGATGATTGGGACGTTAAAGTTGACTTTGCAATCTAAGATCACAAAATCTGTGGGGAATACGAACTTCTCAACTTTGAACAACACATCGTATAGTATCCCCACTGGATTCTTCACTGTACGATCCACCATCAACAACTACATATTTGTCGGAGTAAGGGATCTCAATCCAAGCTTCTTATAAACCGCAAGGGGCATCAGATTAATACTGACACCAAGATCACATAGTGCCCTTGCAACTCCGCTTGTCCAATAGTGCAGGGTATGGTGAAAGCAGCGGGATCTTCTCACTTTTGAGCCGAGGACCTCGTAGCAATAGCACTGCAATGTTGAAGCTCTTGAAAGAGCTCCTGACTCACAGTGCGCTTTTTAGTAACCAGGTCGTTCATGTACTTAGCATACCCTGGTATCTTCTCCAATACCTCAATGAAAGGGATATTGATGGGGAGTTGTTTAACCATAGAGAGAAAGTATTTGAATTTGCTTTCCTCCTCTATTTTTTTTATTGTTTGAGGGAAGGGAGGAGGAGGCCTAAGAATGGGCTTTAACTTCTGTGGTGCATCATCAGCTTCACTCACCCTATTCTTACCACGATCATCTCCTATCACCATATACTTGGCCGCAGCTATCTCCTTTCGAACATCTTCCTCATCAGTTGAGATGGGAGGATCAATGGTGCTCTTGCCACCCTGAGTAGCAACCGCCATACACTGCCCTTCATTCTTTGGATTATGAACTGTGTTACTAGGTAGTGTACCACTATGATGTTGATTAAACTAAGATGACACTTGACCAAACTATTGTTCAAGATATTTAATATCCATAAAGTGAGACTTAATTTTTTGATTAATGCTAGAAATCGTAAATTTCATGCCACATAGATTTTCATCCTGTGTCTCAGCTTTCCTCAACAGGTGATCAAACATCTCTTCAAACAATGAGAAGACACGAAATCCCACCGCATGCATAGACAAATTTTGTGTTCCCATTACACTCTTGCAGATGAATGCCACATTGTGTAGGTGGATATGAGGATCCTCCGATGGTAAGCCTGCAAATAGCTCACGGTTCTGTAGCATCCAAAGTAACCCACTCGAGACTGTGAATTTTATGTCTGCCGGTAGTGGTGGCAACACAATAACTCAAGTCACCTCCATAGCCATAGGATTCAGCCTATATTGATTCCATTGGTAAGCATTGGCATTTAAATCCTGCGGTTTTGGACCAATATCCTCCAAAGGAAGTGGGTTCTCATTCTCAGCATCCTCATTGTTGTTCCTGTTCAGAGCTGCATTGGCCGCGTTGTTGGCATTGTCTTGGGCCATTCTCCTCAACGTTCTATGGATATCTGGGTCAAACGGAGTTAAGGGATTCCCTTAACTCCGAGTGTTTGGCATACACTACACTTACACCTTGAAAAAGAACAAAAATAACAATAAAAAGTAAAATAGGGGAACTAAGGATTTGCACCTAAATTACTTATGAATTCACTAAGTCTAGCCGTATTCCCCAGCAACGACGCCAAAATCTTGATGTCTCCTAAGTTACACCCCCTTTTTAGAAGATAAAGCGGTCGCTGTCAAGAAATAAAACCTAACAAAGGTTAGGGTCGAACCTACAAGGAATACGTAGACTCAACAGAATATAATGATTAATCGACTTACTTCTCCCGGGGGAGGGTTTCTTGCAATAATCGATGAAAAGTATAATTTAACTAACACAAGAGAGAAGTCAATATGGAAAGATACTAGTTTATTGTGTTCCCCATGATTCCCCAATTCAGTATCACCGGATAGCCTAACTCTTTTCTAGTGTATAGCATGTAGGATGGTAAGTTATGTTCACCAAGCCTTTTGGTCAAAGGTGAGAGGTGAATTTCTCTATGCGATTCGGCCCATCTCCATAGTGTGCATTACTAACCCTTACCTATTAGTCCCAATACAACCTCCCCTATGCCTAGTTTGCTTGATTAGACGAGAACATATCAATCGAATCCTGTTAATTAATGTCTTTTCCTATTCATTACTACCTTGGTCCAATCAGTATCACTAGGGGGTTCTAATGCTGTACACCATTAGAAAACATACAAAACGAAGAGAGTTAATTAGTACATGCATATACCACCTTTAAAGAATTATGAATTATCCGATTTTACTTTGTTAGTTTCTCATAGTTCCCAGAACCCTAGTTGTGGAATTAGCTACTCATGCTTTATGTAGATGCAATAATTATAGATCGAGAAAACATAATTAAACACTTGCACAATGGAATTAAGAACCAGCATGTTTAACTTCAATAAGAATCACAAGCTAAAAGATGAAATTCAGACACAAGTGTTCTCAAAGACTCTCAAATATGATCTCACAATTTTTTCTCTCTAATTACTGAGTTCTCTTAGTATTACACAAAAACTTTCTCAAAACTTTTCCCCTCTCTCGAAAAATAACCTAAAAAACCTATTTATAATAAATAAAATACAAGTCCTAACTGAAATAGGATGACTGGTCTGCATGCCATACAAAAGGGGTTTACGAGCCGTATTGCAATCCACGGCACGTAATCGGGGTCTTGTACTCCACTGCTGGAAAATAGGACTTCAACTGTACGACACCCCTCTACGACTCGTAAAGTTGTTTATGACCCGTAAAGGGGGTTTCGTCTAATGAACTTCAGAAAGTTCTAATCTCAAATCCTCAGGGCACGAACCATCTTCTATGACTCGTAAAACCTTCGACGACTCATCTGCATGTTCATAGAATAAACTTCAGAAAATAGTCCCTCAATGGAATTGTTCGAAAACCACTCTATGGTCCGTTAAATTATCTACGACCCATAAAACATCTCGTATAACAACAAAAATAAGCAACTTCTGCACTTTTTCCCAAAATTAAGGCCAACATATAATCCTACAAATATAAATACAAAAACACATAAACCAACTAACATCGCATTGAGAACACAAAACATTTCAAGATTTAAGCATCAAAAAGGTTAAATTTTGGCAGCACATCACCTATATTTCAATGTTAGATGACTAGGGCACATATATATAGAAGGAAGTATATAAAAAGAATAATATATCAGTGTGTCATGAAATACATGATGCATATAAAATGTCATAATACTTTAAACATAGTGGGGATGTGACCTTAACCGACATATAAAAGACCAAGCGAGCTATTACTTAGGATTCCAATGTACACTCTACATTGAAGAAAGGGTGGTCTACTTTCCAAAGGTAGTCCATTCTTCTCCATTACGGGCCTTCCGTTTCGGAGAAGTAACCTTACCTTACGAGACCCCCATTTAGATAAGAAATTTTTCATCATCATAACATAATCATCAAGAAAAGGGCATAACACGAACCTATGTTTGACACATAGTTCATGGACTAGGTGACTGGACCCTTGGAGATAGTCCCCCCACACAAGTCAACTCGGTGCTAAGTCATCATATCACGAGAATACATATACATATATATATGCTTGAAAATGAGGCATAAGTCTTTCAAATCATTTTCATGCATACTTAGGCTTAAAAGCCAAACATTTTTCATAATCATGCATACTTGGCTAAAAAGCCAAATCATACTTCACATCATACTTTCAAACATAGGAATAACTCATTCATACTGTACATGCTGGTGTAAACACCTATAATTTCTCGAAGAACCATATCATAGACATTATATGATCATATTCTTGTCATACCTATACTTGGCTTGAAATCATAGTCATAAACATAATTGGGTCTTAACCCACTTCATAAACTTCATGGAAATGAATGTTCATGCATGCATATGCAATGAATGAATAAGAGAATAACATGGGTGCTAAGAGTTCATAGTCAAAACATCATATTATAATAAAATCATAGCAAATCCTTTAAGAAATCATCAATTAAAGCATACTTGAAGTTAATTATGCATAATTCAACATTTAAAGGGCCTTGCACATTCAAACCGTCATAATAGCAATGCAATCAAACATCATAGGGCTTAAATCACTTTGAAAACAATAAGTAAATATAGCCCATATCTCAATTTAATCAAATCAACACCACCTTAAAAGACCCATATTCAAAGTAAGCTTTAAATTCATAAATCAAGGAGTAAAAGTGTTTGAAGTCTTCATGGTTGAAAGGGGCCATGAATCAATCCCACATACTTTGCTTAGGAAGATGAATTTGAGAAGAATTTAGCTTGAAGCTGAAACCCCAATTGAATTCTAGCTTAAATCCCTTAAATGAATGACTTGGAGAGAAAGTCGTAAGAGTGATGAAGTGAACTAAGTGTAAAGCTTGAATGAGAGATTAAAATTAGTATAGGAGATGTTTAGGAATGTAAAGGAGGGTATATAGGTCTTAAAAAGCCTTGGGAATGAGCCAAAATATCAAAATTGCCTCAGTAAAATGAACCTTAGAATTTTATCCGGAAATTACCACGAGTGGCTTCACGGGTCGTGAAACCGCACTGTTATAACACTGATAGGTTCTACAAAAATGGGCATAAAATCTTACTCTAAACTCGGAATCAAGTGAAATTTGATGTGTTGGAAAGATAATTCAAAGAGTTTCAATTTAGTTCATCATAGGCCACCAAGTTCTTTTTGTGCTAAGAGATATGACCATTAAATTTGACCCTTCTATTGATTCATGTGAAAAGCTTAGCTAGTGGAATTCCTTTGAACTTGGCTTGATTAAGGAGACTCATGATGAACCTACACCACATAAATAAGTTTAGATTGAAGGCTTGAAAGTAAATTTAGCTTGAGCTTGAAGGTTCCATGGAATCCTCTGATTAGAGCTTGAAAATAAGATTCGGGAAGCGTTTGAGCGAGTGAATGAGGAACTAAGTATTATGGAGCGCATGGAGTGATATGGAAGGCATGAAACTAATTTGGAAGGTTAAAGAACTAGCCCCAAATGAACTAATTTTGAAAGATAATTTTAGCATCTCCACAAAAGCTCTTCACGAGCCGTACAGAGCTCCATGGGCCGTACAAGTGTCCATGGAGGGTCCCTCGTTGTCGAGATGGTACTTTGATACTTAAAATATTTCAAGGAATAAGACTTCATAGGAACCCACCACAAGATGTGATGGGTTTTACAACCTATACAAGGTTCCCGTGGTGGCATTCTTGGCTACATAGCTGATCTCAAGCTAAGAGCACCTATCACGAGCCCCTTTCATGACTTGTGGTGAGGACCACGAAGCATGAAGGGATCAGTGGAGGGCCACATGCCTTTAATCCTTTCTTGAAGCCACAAAAAGACATGTAAATGTCCAAGGGTCACCCCAAGTTTCCTTCCACGGCTCGTAGACCTCTCTATGGCTTGTGGAGGTGACCCTGGAGAGTCACCTTGGTCTAAAACATTGGAAACCCAATTTTTAAGCATCGCTAAGGCCTCTCGAGGTCCAAGTCCTTACATCATCTCCCCCTTGGGAACTTTCTTCCTTTAATGAGCTAGAAAATGGCTTGACTTGATTATGAAATATTTTAGCATGTAGACAGAATGCAACACTCATCACTTAGAGAATCATAAAGTCATTAAAACTCATGTCAAAACATCGTTTCAAATCATTTTCGTGCACATGCATGCATGTCATATCATGAAAGCATAAGAGTAAAAAAAGTAAGACCATTTAGAATAGAAAGAACCTAAAACCATAGGCTTGAGTAGATTGGAAAAGATAGGGCTATCACTGTATCAAACTTGATTCCACTTCCCATGTAGCACTTTCAACATGTTGGTTCCTCGAAAGCATTAATGCCCAAAGAAATATCCTTGTTACGATGCTTTTCTATTTGCCTATCGAAAATTTCAACCAGAACCTCTTCATAAGTCAAGTTCTCTCAACCTCAATACCTTCCAAAGGCACAATCAAACTAGGCTCACCAATCAACTTCCTCAACATGGACACATAGAACACCGGGTGAACGTAACTCATATCGAAAGAAAAATCCAGCTTTTAAGCCACATTGCTAATCTGTTCAACAATCTCATGAGGACTTACATATTGGTGACTTAACTTGTCCTTTTTACCAAAATATATTACTTCCTTTATAGGAGAAATTTTCATATACGCCCTATCACCGACAAGTAACTCAAGATCCCTCTTTCTAACATCTAAATTAGAATTTTGACAACTTTGAGCCATCTTTAACCTTTCCTAAATCAATTTCACTTTTTTTCCATAGCCTCCAATACCAAATCCGGGCCTATCAATGTCATTTCACCTAACCCAAACTGCCCTACTGGGGACCTACACCTTCTCTTATATAAAGCTTCAAATGGTCTCATTCCAATGTTAGCATGAAACTATTATTGTAGGCAAACTCAATAAGTGAAAGATGATCACCCTAATTTCCTTTGAATTCTAAGACACAAGCCCTCAACATGTCCTCCAAGGTTTGTTGTCCTTTCGGCTAGTCCATCAGATTGGGGATGAAAAGCAGTACTTAACTTCACCTTATTGTCAAGCCCTTTTTGAAATGATTCTTAAAGTGAGAAGTAATTTGGGTACCACAATATGATATACTAGACATAAGAACATAATGCAATCTAACCAAATCTTGGATTCATAACATAGCATAGTCCTTAGCATTGAAAGTAGTCTTAACCGGTAAAAAGTGAGTCGATTTGGTCATTCTTTCAACAATTACCCACATTGAGTCAAATTGCTTCTAGGTATGGGAAACCTAATCACAAAATCCATATTCTCATTCTCTCATTTTCCAAGTAGGAATTTCAATGTCTTGGGCCAAACAAGCGGGCCTTTGGTGTTCCACCATCACCTAATGGCAATTGGAGCATTCAGATACAAATCTAGCTATGTCCTTTTAATGCCATGCCACCAATACATTTCCCTCAAATCTAGATACATATTGGTGGATCTCAGATGTATAGAATAAAGAGAGTTGTGGGCTTCACTCATGATGACCTCCCTAAAACCATCAAAATCCGAAACATACAATCAATCTTGGTACTGAATTAGACCATCTCCCTCTTGGGAGAAAACCTATATCTTCTTTTTGGCAACCAATCTCTTCAACACAACCAATGATGGGTCTAAGTCTTGCTTTTCCTTGACATCAATAATCACAGACGATTCATCCCCATTTTGAACATGAACAAAACCATAATTAGATTCTCAACACCCAATTCCCCATCTTGTCAAATGGTACACATCCTTCACCAACTCCTATTTGACCTTATCTATAAAATCAGCTACAACATCTTCCTTGCTTGGATTGCATTAAGGGCCCAAAGTAACTCTCCATATTCAGTAGGGAGGGATAGAGATAGAAAATCATAAGATACATTCCATGGTACAAAAAGAATCATGAAAACCTAAAATATTTCCTAAAATAGCTTGTAGCCTCCTACCCATAGATGTGGCGCGCTTCACACCCATGAATAGGACTCTAAGTAATGTGGCATATTGGACTCTGAGGACTATTTATAAACCTATTTCCCAGATACCATCTTTGTCACGACCCGAGCCTGGGCATGGGAGTGACATGGCAATTGGAAACTTAAGAGTCCCCCAAACAAGCCTCATAACATCCAAATACACATCATCAGTTCAAAAGTGCATGATTAAATAATAAACACATAGTTCTAAGGGAGGGGTAAGTATGATTCATGCTATAGGGATGTCATAGGGATAGGGATTTGCATGGATTCACATAACACATAGCACATAAGAACTAAGGGGCGGATAAGTATGACTCACTCTATGAGGGTAGAAGGGACTTAAGACTTTCCACATTTCCACATCTCATCATAAACATATTATCATATAATCAATATTAAGACATAGACATAATCATAGTCTCCACAAGCAAAATAGCTTAACACATACAAGCCCGTACATAGAGTTTACATGATGTCCAAAATGCCTCTAGTTCATAGCATATGACGGGGACCAAGACATATCCCAGACTCACCCACAAAGTAAAGACATAAGTGAATATAACATAATAGATAGATAGAAGGTAGGTCTTGTCCTTGGAGTAAAGGACTCACCACTAGCAAGCTCACAATACAACTTAATAGTCAAGAGTTGGATGAAGATAGTCTTCAAGCCTTATAGGGTTTGATTATGTAAGCAAAAGAGTATGCATTAGTATGTTTGATATGCTAAGTATGCGGGTATACAATACATATAAAATCATCAAATCTGCATTTCAATATTATGACAAGGGCAAATATATATAGAAGGAAGTATATAAGAAGAATAATATATCAATATATATGCCATAAAATACATGATGCATGAAATGCCAAAATACTTTAAACATAGAGGGGATGTGATCTAAAACGACATATAAGAAACCAAGTGAGCTATTACTTGGAATTTTGATGTACACCCTACATGGAAGAATGGGTGATCTACTTGCCAAAAGTAGTCCATACTTCTCCTTATGGGCCTCCTATTTTGGAGAAGTAACCCCACCTTAGGGACCCCCATTTCGATAAGAAGTTTTCATCATCATAACATAATCATCCACAAAGGGGCATGACATGAACCTATGTTTGGCACATAGTATTGGGACTAGGTGACTGGACCCTTGGCGATTGTCTCGCCCCCCCCCCCCCCTCCACACAAGTCTATTCGGTGCTAAATCATCAACCCACGAGAATATATATACATATACATGCTTGAAAATAAGGCAAAAGTCTTTCACAAGTCATTTTCATGCATACTTAGGCTTAAAAGCCAAACATTTTTCATAATCATGCATACTTGGGCTAAAAAGCCAAATCATACTTCATATCATACTTTCATGCATAGGAATAACTCATTCTTACTTGTATATATTGGTATAAACACCCATAATTGCTCAAAGAGCCATATCATAGACATTATGTGATCACATTCTTATGATACCCATACTTGCCTTGAAATCATAGTCATAAACATAATTGGATCTGAACCCACTTCACAAACTTCATAAAAATCAATGCTCATGAATGCATATGCCATGAATAAATGAGAGAATAGCATGGGTACTAAGAGTTCATAGCCAAACCATCATAATATAATAAAATCATAGCAAATCCTTGAAGAAATAATCAATTAAAGCGTAGTAGAAGTTACCCATACTTAGATTCAACATTTAAAGGGACATGCACATTTAAACATTCATGGTATCAATGTAATTCAACATAATAGGGCTTAAATCACATTAAGAACATTAATTAAGTACATCCCGCATCTTGATTTAATCAAATCAATAGTAATTTAAATATTCAAACTAAGCTTGAAATTCATAAATAAAGGAGTAAAAGTGTTTGGGGTCTTCATGGTTGAAGGGACCATGAATGTAATGACTCTATTGGTCATTTTTGTTTTTCTATATTATTTTTGTTGTGTTGAGATTTTGTACAGTGACCTCGAACTTAGTATGAACTGTTGGGACCATCGGAATGGCGAGGAGACTTCTTTTGGTGAGCATCGACAATTCTGATTCGTCACAATCTCCTTCCTTTTGGTGGTCGTCTTTCGTTATCAGACTCTTGCTATCAACAATAGACTACATATTTTGTAGGCATTCTTGGGGTGTATGTATATATTTCCATTATGTTTTTAGCGATGTATCCATTCGCTTATTGTGATTATGTAGAGCTGACTTCAAGGTTTTGGGTAGATTTCTATCATTGTTGTGCTATTATTATGTTATTCAAACTTGACTAGATGCTAGGATAGGTACCCTCGTGTTGGGTTCTTCACTTGCCTATAGATAGGACCTAGTAGGCGCTAGTATGACTAAAAACAAGTCATGACAAGTTGGCATCAGAGCCTAGATTCATTGAACTCAGTTGTACATAGTCACCATCTAGTAGAGTCTTGTAGATGGGTGCAGAGATATCTATGGCTTACCTCCAAGAGGCTACGGATTGTTTAGGAACCTTCCTATGTTGTTGACTCTTGTTCTGCATTTTGTCAAATGACCCTTTGATTTCTGAGAATCTAACTTCGTTCGTGCTTCGTAGGTATGGCTCTTAGAGTACATCTTCAGGGCAAGG
Source organism: Solanum rostratum (assembly GCA_029948455.1). NCBI lineage: Eukaryota > Viridiplantae > Streptophyta > Magnoliopsida > Solanales > Solanaceae > Solanum > Solanum rostratum. The sequence goes on from CM057048.1 coordinate 23,141,219, forward strand.
ATCGGGGTTGAGGTAGAGATGCATCATCAGCCTCGGATAGGGAGCAGACTCCCGAGCATGAGAAGCAGAGACTGAAGGCCCTAGCTCCACCGCAGCTAGAGACACCAGCTTCCCCAGTTACTTTTGCAGTTACTCCTGAGGTGCAGGCAATCCTTGGACAGATCTTGGCAATGCTTGGAGCCTTACAGTAGGGTGCAATGCTAGTGGATCCAATTGTTCCAAAGATCTAGACCATTCGGAGGGAGCAGTGTAGTTCCAGGAGCAACGATTGCTTGGATATTTCCTAAGGTTGGCTCTATTGAGGTTTTCGAGAGCTACAGGGGAGGATGCGCAGGAGTTCTTGACTATATAGGGAGCGATTGTAGGCCCTGTGATTACGGGAGTCATGGGGAGTTGAGTTTACTATGTACCAACTTGATGGTACCACTAGACTGTGGTTGCGGACTTGCCCGAATGCTAGACCAGTAGATGTTGCACCATTGACTTGGGCTGAGTTCACAAAGGCTTTTATAACCAAGTTTGAGCCCAGGAGTTTCAAAGATCATCATCGGGATTAGTTTATGCGACTTGAGCAGGAACAAATGACCGTGTCCTAGTATGAGGTCAAGTTTTAGGAGCTCTCTCGATATGCTACTGTTATTTTGCCTTTCAAGGAGGCGAGGATTCATTATTTCATGTGAGGGTTGAGGCCCAAGCTGAGGATACCCACTCACGTACTGGTGACTTTAGGCCACTCATTTTTGGATATTCTTGATCAAGCTTGTCCCTGCAATAGATTAATCGCGAGGCCCAAGGAGGTAGCGACAAGCGGGCCAGAGGTGAGGGGGATTTCAGTGGCTCCCAGGCAGCATTCGAGTGCTGTGGGACAGGCCTCGGAGGAGAGGTCTGCAGGGTCAGACTAGCCGACCATATCAAGCGTCATTATAGGCTTTCAAGGGTCGCCATTAGGGCCCGGGTAATTCTAGTAGGGGTGGTTTCTCTTATCTTACAAGGCACAGGCAGAGGGCTAGTTGGGATGTCTTCAACAAGTAGTCAGGGTTCCAAGGCAGCTGGATTGGGTTAGTATGACAGTGCCCAGAGATAGAGCTGTGTTAGGTTGTTTTTGTTACAGGACACCAGATCATTGGCTTAGGGACTGTCCAGCGTATAGAGAAGCACTTACCGCCCCACAGCCAACTTGATCAGCTCCTACACTAGGTGGAAGGGGTAGAGATTAGGATCGTAGTCATTGGGATGATCAGTACAAAGACCAGTAGGGTTGTCAATCAGTTACCAGAGAGCCTGGCAGGAGCGGTAAAGCTAGGGGAGATAGTGATGTTTGAGGGGGAGGCCATCAGGGCCACTTTTATGTTGCACCAGCACGGGATGAGGCCGAGACCTCTGATGAGGCCATGACATATATGATAATTGTATGCCAACAACCAACTTCATCCTTGTTTGACCCTGATTCTACATTTTCTTATGTTTTCGTGTATTATGTTGCTTGCCTGGGTGTGACCCCTAAGCAACTTTCTTCTTTGAAGTGGGTATCGACCCTAGTGGAGGATTCTCTTATGGAAGATCGGGTTTGTAGGGGTTATGTTATCACAGGGTTGTGATACTTGGGTTGACTTGATACATCTTGATATGCTTGATTTCGATCTTAATCTGGATGTAGATTGGTTGGCCCCACATGATGTTGTGTTAGATTGTTATGCCAAGACTGTTACCTTGGCTATACCAGGGATGCCCCTAGTGGTTTGGCAGGGATTCATGAGTCGGGTTCTGACAAGTATTAGATCATATGTCCAGGCCCCAAGATTGATATCGGTAAGGTTTCCAGCTTATTTGGCTCATGTGCATGATTTGACAACTGAGACTCCTTCTATAGAGTCTGTGCCAGTGTTATGCAAGTTTCCTGATGTGTTTTCGACAGATTTTCCTGGGTTGCCGCTTATATGGGAGATTGATATAGCTATTGAGGTTGAGCTGAGCACTGAGCCCATATCAATTCCTTTATACCAGATGGCTCTTGGAGCTTAAGGAGCTCAGTTCTCGGCTTCAGAGTCTACTAGATTTGGGTTTTGTCCGACCGAGTGTTTCTCCCTGGGAGCTCTTGTTTTGTTTGTGACAAAGAAAGATAGGACTCACTGAATGTGTATTGATTATCGGTTGCTGAATAAGGTGACGATGAAGAACCCTTATCCTCTGTCGTGCATTGATGATCTATTTGACTAGTTGTAGGGTGCCTCAGTGTTTTCTAAGGTTGACTTGAGATCGGGGTATCACTAGTTGAGGATTAGGGTAGATGATGATCAAAAGATTGCCATTCTAACTCGTTATGGGCATTATGATTCATAGTCATGCATTTTAGGCTGACTAATGTCGCTGCGACATTTATAAACTTGATGATTTAGGTATTTCAGCCATATCTGGACTCTTATGTTATGGTGTTTATTGATGATATTTTGGTATATTCGCTGAGTCGATAGTAGCATGTCACGTGCCTCCATATTTGTGCTTCAGACACTCCAAGATCACAGGTTGTACGCTAAATTTTCTAAGTGCAAGTTTTGGCTTGAGTTTGTGACTTTCTTGGGTCACGTAGAGTCTGTCGAGGGTATTAGTGCTGATCCGGCTAAGGTTGAGGCCATCCGTGGTTGGCCTAGGCCTACTATAGTGGTAGAGATTTGGAGTTTTGTTGGGTTGGCAGAGTATTACAGGCGGTTCATTGAGGGTTTCTCCACTATTGCCACTCCGATGACTCGTTTGACTCGCCAGGTGCGCCCTTTATGTGGTCCGATGAGTGTGAGGTCAGCTTCTTGAGGCTAAAGGAGTTGCTGACTACGACTCCTATTTTGACCCTTCTTGTCGAGGGAGAGAGCTTTGTGGTATATTATGATGCCTCCCATGTCGGGCTAAATTGTGTATTGATCAGTAGGGTAGAGTTGTTGCTTATGCTTCTCGTCAATTGTGGATCCACGAGCGTAATTACCCCACTCATGACTTAGAGTTGGCCTCGATAGAGTTTGCACTCAAGATTTGGAGGCATCATCTGTATGGTGTGCATTGTGATATATTCACGGACCACCGCAGCTTACAATACCTAATGACTCTGTGGGACCCTAGTGTTAGCACCTAATTTTTTACCAAACTTAAGTTATTTACTTTTTAATATTTAAATATTTAGTTTTGAGTCTAAATTAGATATTTTTATCTTATTTAGAATAATTTGAAAACAACAAAAATATAGTCACATTTTAATGTAAATTTTGCTTTAAAGAAGAGAAAATTTATAAAAATATATGTTTTTTCTAGTTAACTTTTCTATTTATTTTTTAATTGGAAATAGTTTTATAACATTTTTATTTTTTCTTTCTTTTCTATTCTAAACAAAATGTAATAAAAAGGAAAATTAAATAATCCTAGAACTACCCATTAATTCCAACTCCTCCTCCACTACTCCCACTTTTCCACTCTCACATATTCCCTCTTTATACTACACACAAAAACAAAAAAAGAAAAAACAAGACACACACACATTAAAAACACAAGAAAAAAAAAATCTTACACACATCCTTTTCTTCTTCCCACATTCATAAACACAGTAGGAAAAGACTGCACTTCTTTTTCTCACACACTTCATACAGACAAGAAAAAGAATCTGCACAAAACCAAAAAAAATTGCACAAGCAACATACCAAAAAGAAACTCTCAAGAAAAAAACCATTAGAGAAAAACAAAAGTTGAGTTCAAGGTTTGCTTTCGTGATTCCGGATTCGTGGCTCTTAGTTGTGGTCCTTTTCTTCTCGTGAATTAATATTCACCAAAGGTAATATTTAATTTTTATTGTATGATTTGGGGTCATAATTGTATAAAACATATTCTAATGCTACAAAGTTGCTCAAATTTTATGTCTATTTAATTTAAACATTCTATTATTCAAGTATGTTTGAATTGTTAAGCTTTGAATAAAATTGACAATCATGTGACTATTTCTATTTATGTGTTTATTTCATGTTTAAACGATACATAGTTGGTGTAGATTCATTATCTAAATTTCTATTTTTATTTATATTCATTTTTTTATGATGATATATGTTTATGGCTAATAAACTGAAATGACAAAAAAAATAATTCATGACAAGAATTCATTGTGTAAAATATTATCCTCAATTTGTAGATTCTTCTTTTTTGTGACTAAAACAAAGGAAAAATTTAGGTGTTCAAAATTCTTAACATGCAAAATGTGTAAAACTTATACGTAAAATGTATGTTAGTGTTCTTACTAATATCATACTCACTTTTTCTTAGAAAAATTTAAAAAAAATGAAAAGTTTGTAATCTTTTTGTATCTCATTTTAGTAATGATTTTTTTTAATACTAATTTAACAATTTCATGTTGATCCATGTAATTAATATTGAATTGTTGAATTATGTTTTTCATAAGTCACAATGACTACTACTTAACAATAAAAAAAAAGAAAATTTAAGGTCTTTTGACTTTAAGAAAATAATTTAAACGTTAAATAATTTTTGTAATTAAAATTTTTAAATGGAATAGTTAGAAACATGATTAGGCTGGGAATAAAGATAGGCAAACATTAGGATTTAAATAACACTGAACAAATGTTATAAAAAATAAATAAATAATTTGTGGCAAGGTTGGAAAGCGCTGCTACCAATATACCACATTAATAAAAATAAGATAGTTTTAAACAAGTTTCAAATAAATTAAAGATGGCGAGTAAACGACATTTTGAAAACTTATAATTACAATATGTTCAAAATTAAGTTAAGACATAAACCAGTTAATAAAGCGACCGTGCTGGAACCCCGGGACTCGAGGGGTGCCTAACACCTTCCTCTCGGTCAACAGAATTCCTTATCTGATCTTCGTTTCGCAGACCAAAAATAAAGAGTCATTTCCTTTTGATTAGGGATTAAAAAAAGGGTGACTTGGAACACCAAAACTCAATTCCAAGTGGCGACTCTAAATAATAAAATAATCCCTTTTCAAAATGTCACTTTAATTGAAAAAACTCTATTGTTCAACACCACACGCAGGGGAAAAATAGGGGTGTGACAGGTGGCGAATCCGCTGGGGATAACTAGAATTCGAGCTTATCAATATTGGCTTGTATATGGCTTTATTATTTTGAATATTGTATTCAATGATTTAATGTGATATTTGCCCGTTAATTTATTGCTTTGATATTATTTGAACTGTGATATGAATTATCTTCTCTCACGTACCCATCCGAGTCTTCTGAAAGATACAATTTTTCGGAGATGCGGTCTACGCTCCCGAACCTTTCTTTGAGATACCAGAGATGCAATTACACTCTTGGGAAGGATTTTAGTCACACATGTTTTAGGATGGGAAGGTCCAAATAGTGAGGCCGGAAAGCTCTGCTACCGGTAAGTTGTTCCTTTCCAACTCGAGTTGTTCACTCATTTTATCGCCGATCTAGACACCAACTCTATAAGGACTTCAAATTTAGTAGAACAAGCCTTATACAACCAGTATTCTTCTAAGGATACAGTTTATCTGCGTAATCTGTGTTTGACTTTATATGGCTAAACACAAGTGTTAGGATCATATAAAACGTAAACCATCTTTTAGACTAGCATGTTCACGACTATGTGTTACTAGTCATATTTTGAATGTTGTCGTTGAATATTTTCTTTTTGGGTCAAATTCCAAATAGTTCAGTCCTAGTATATTTAAAATAAGATATCTTAAAAAAGGAATTTTTTTTTCAAAAGTCAACATTTTTATTAGAAGTCGGCTGAACTACGCTCACTTGATTCTCATCTCCATGAAATACGTAGGCAACCCTTCTTGGGTTCGGTGATCTTTAATAATAAAATTGTAAAAAAAAAGAATATATTTCTTATTAAATGTAAAATATATTTTTTCCTTCTTATTCATAAAAGCAAAAGAAAATATTTATTTCTTATTCAAAAAATAAACACAAATATTTCTTTGATATGAGAACTACGCTCACTTGATTCTCATCTCCATGAGATACATAGGCATCCCTCCTTGGGTTCGGTGATTTTTATTGATAAAATTGTAAAAAAAAAAAGAATATATTTCTTATTAAATGTAAAAAGAAAAATTCCTTCTTATTCATAAAAACAAAAACAAATATTTATTTCTTATTCCAAAAATAAACACAAATATTTCTTTGATTCAAGAACTACGCACACATGATTCTCACTTTGATGAGATACGTAGGCAACCCTTCTCGTGTTCGGTGATTCTTATTTAAAAAAACAATATTAATAATTCTTTTTCCCAGAAAATAATTAAAAAAAAGATTTTACTCTTAAAAAAAAAGGATCCTCATTCTCAAAAAAAAAAAAAAAAAGGAAGATCTTATTTTTTTGTATAGAAAAGAAAAATATTCTTTTTTATTCTTATTCAAAAAATAAATTAATTTTTTTTATCCCTCTTCAAAATAAAAATACTAAAAATAAAAAGGTACTTCTTGTCTTGATCAGTACCAACATACTCAAAAGTGTGCATGAAAAATGGTTAACTATTTGGCATAATAGAGTCGACCAACTTTGGTGTGACTCATATAGATTCTTTTTGCACCTCTTGATTATACTTATGTCACACTTGAAACATTGTCTTGCTTAAAGTTAAGGGTTACGACCTCATTGTTTCATGTGCATTGTATGGTGAGCTTTAGAAATAAAGTTCAATGACATGACTTGTTGATCTAGAACTTGACCCAAATGTTTGTTGAGGCGAAATTTTGAGCAACATCTAATTTGAAAAAGGATTGTGGGCTTTCTTTGATCCAATTGCACCTGTAAGCCTACCAAATGACACCTGAATCCTAGTGTTTTCCTCTTTGAGCCTAAATATTTTTTCTTGATAGCCATATCTTAGCCCATATCCTTTTGAGTGCACATATGCACTACTCTACTTTTCTCTCATCTCCAAGAATGCACTGACAAAGTTCTAAGTTGGATGGCAAGGTGAAAGTGAAAATGTGACGGTAAAAAAAAAAACTCAAACAAAAGGAAAAAAAACTCAAAAAAAAAAAGGAGAAAGTCCACAAAAAGAAAAGATCAAATGTAAAAATGAAGAAAATAAATTGAGAGCATAATCAAATGCTTGGGGAGGAAATAGTCACTTTATCCACAAAGATTACCTTACCCATTTCAAGCCTACATTTTAAGCCGAATACAAGTCATACTTGATTTCATTTTCGATATTCTCACATTAGTGGATGCTTACATGAGGGTCAAGCATATGGTATCTCAATCTCATGCATTGAACATCTTTATGAGTGTAAGTGACTCTCAAAATGTCCCACGATCTCAACTCTTCTATTTTGTGTAAATTAGGACTTTGTTTCGGTGAGGCACTTGAAACATGAGGACTTGAATAATTTTAACCTCATACTTGATGCAAGATGAATAGATCTTGTTAATACTTAAGTATGCTTCAGGTGTCATTTGAAACTACAGAAATTACTTCAAAGTTGGTCTTAAATTTGCCTAGAAGTACTCAAAGGTGATTTATATGCATAAGTCTAATTGTTGGTACCATCTAAAGCCAAGATATGATCAATCCAAAGTTATTTTCTTTCTATCTAACAATCTTTTCAAAAGATATTATTTTGCAAAAAAAAAAAAAAAAAGATTCGTATGAACTACGTTAGACCAGATTCTTGCTATGGTGAGATACGTAGGCAGACCTACAAAAGGGCTCGGTCTCAAATAAAAAAAATTGATTCATCGAACTACGTGCGACCTGATTCCTAAAAGGATACGTATGCAGCCCTATCTTGGGGTTCTGTCACGCCTCGGGAGGGTACCCTTGGCGTGGCCGGCACTCAAAGACTATTCCTAGTCCCCAAGCGAACCACTTAGCCTCATCACATCATCCAATCAAATAAACTCTATTGAACAGCGGAAAAATATAAGTATGTAATGGACACATCTCATCTAAAGTCTCAAAGAATATATAAAATAATGAAGGCCAGTAGAAAGAACTAGCTCACACTCTCAACATCAACACTCGACCATCGTCTATGAAGCCTCTATCACTAATCATGTGGTGCCAATGACAAATCCATGGCTACCTAAATCAAAATAAAAGAAATAGTCCAATCTAACTCTAAAGCATGATGAAATAAAAGTAGTGGATCCTCCAGACTAGGGGAGGCTCACCAATCAGCTGCAATCTCGAATCCTCAACGAAGCGCCTGTCGACGATCCCTAGTACCTGCCTCTACATCATAAAACGATGCAGTCCAGAGTGGACGTCATTACTTGGAATGTACTGGTATGTAAAATAGCTGAATGAAACAGAAACCGGTAGAAAAAAATATGGAAACAATAACAACTCAAAATACATATCAAATCACATCATTAGTCAAATGTCTGTCTATGCAAGAATAAAGAGTAGACAAGTGACCTATCAACAACTCAAACCTCATCAATCATCTCAGACTCATCTCAAAGGAGCTCACCTCCTCTTATCTCATCACATGTCATTTCATCTCGTCTCATCTCAGAGGAGCTCACCTCCTCTCATCTCTTTCAGACTCAGAATAGGGTAAGAAGTTTATGGGAGTTTCTCTTAACCGATAACAATCACTTATGAGCCAGTGATTGTACAACAATCCCGCCGGTGTTGCCACGGCCGTCCCGTACTTGCCAGGTAGAGACGAATCGAAACCATAACGGATAAATCCAAGATGGAGACAAAATAATCAACAAAGTCCGCTATTGATTTCAGGGACATCAACTCAAGAGGAAAACCTCTTCTATGCTTGGCGACATAGTTTAATGAGTTTGAGTGGGACTCACTCTTACCCATTTCGGTGCTCGATACTCCTCCCGACTCAATGCTCATAAAACCATCAATCCAATCAAACCAATCTCGTAGGGACTTTAACCCCGTCAACGATCGGTATCTCATAGGGACTTTAACCCTATCATCAATCAAGCTCATAGGGACTTTAACCCTATCATCAATCAATCTCATAGGGACTTTGACCCTCTCATCAATTAATCTCATCAATGACTCAAGGTTTAGATCAATCATTAGGAATCAAATGAATAGACACATCGGTAGAGTTTATTTTTAGAGACTCATAAGACAATCAAACTCTATCAACTCATCATCATTCTCTCATCACAATCACAATCACAATCAACAATCACAATCTTAACTCAAGGCTCTAGACTCATCATTCTCTCATCACAATCACAATCACAATCACAATCAACAATCACAATCCTAACTCAAGGCTCTAGACTCATCATTCTCTCATCACAATCACAATCACAATCCAAGGCTCTAGACTCAATCCTCAAGTTCATTATGCATGCTCTTCAAAATAGTCATGTAGGGTTATGCAAATTCTCATGAAAATATTCAATTTAAGAAAACAAATAGTATGATGATCATCAACATAGAAAATATATAATTTCAAATATAATTTTCAAGAAAAGCCATCAAAGAACTCATGCATGTAGACTCTTCAATCATCAACTCATCTATGACCTCTATGGGGCACATGAGAGGACAATCTCATGTTTTAGTTTAGCCTTACATACCTGGAAATTTGATATTACAATCAAAATTTGATGAATTACTAGCCTTCTTGGAGAATGATCCTCGATCTCGGTAGTTCTTTTAGAATGGAAGAACTTAGAAAGACATTGCTTGAAGGGCTCATCTTTGATTCTTGGATTTTGGACTTAGAATCTTTAGAGTTCTTCATTAAGAACCATAATCTTGAAAAAGAAGAATCAAGGAATCCTCTCTTAGAATTCTTGAATTCGTTCTCTTGAAACCCTAGGTTATGATTTAAGATTCTATTAGGGATTCATGAATAGATGAAGAAATTCCGGTTAGGTAGATTGAAATTCATGAGGAATAGCTTACCTTGATGATGAATCTTTGAAACTATCCTTAACTTGATGATTTTCTTGATGATTCTTGAGCAATTTTGTTTAGGAGTGAAGGAGAGGGTTTTAATTATGAAAACTGACGGTTTATGTGTTTTGGGGCCTTAAATAGACCCCCAAAGGGTTTAGGATAAAAGTACCCTCAAAATAAAATAAAGGACATCGTTTAGCTTATCCAGAGAGGGTCCGCGATATGTCCGCGACGCGGAGCCGTCGCGGATCTTTAGACAGCTCTGCAGGTCTTCAGTAAAATGGTCATAACTCTCTACTCCGAACTCGGATTAAGGAGAAATAAGATGCGTTGGAAAGCTAATTCAAAGATCTTTAAATTGATATATTATAGGTCACCTAAATCATTATACCTTAGGATATATGGTCATTTGAAGTTGACCCTTATATCAACTCATACGAAAACTTAGTCGGTAGAAATTCTTTGGACTTGACTTGATGCAAAATATCATTTATCAACTCCAATTTTATTCCCACTCTAAGAAATCGACTTTAACATCTATGTTAAATTAAGATTATCAATTAAAATCCTATGTCATATGGAGGATGACTCAGTCTTAGCTTAAAAAAATTTGGGGTGTTACATTATCTCCCCCTTGGGATCATTCGTCCTCGAATGATGAGTAAAGGTAGATATCAAGGCACGAATAGAATCAGAACTCTTCACAAAACTCACTCAATCAATAAAACTCTCAACTTCTCATCAATCTTTAACCATCTCTATTCAGACTCAAGGATTGACACATCAACTCAAATAGGCAAATCGGTTCAGATCAGGAGTAAAGATGTCATCTTAGACATTCTCACCATCAAGCACGAATGGAACATTGGAACTCAGTCAATTTCAGTCATTTTGAAAACCTCGACAATCAATCTTTCGAACTCAGCAAAGAAGCCATCAACTCAAATCGAGAATAGGACTATCGTATAAACAAGACTCAGAGGACACTCTCATGCTCAACTCCCCACCTCAATTGTGCTCCTTTTCATGGAACTCTACTCCACCAATGCAAGCTCATAGCTCTTATGCAAACCTCTATCTAACCACCTCTTCTTCTTACATTCAAGCCTAGTCCTACGCCCCAAAATATTATTCCTAAGGTGATCATATTCATACAAAGCAAATCTTCAATACTCCGCACCATGTTCGGAACCCTTATTATGAAGTCTTTAATAGTCTATCACCCATACTTACACCATAGCAACCATGCATTCGAGCCTATTACCCTAACCACTTTAAATATGTTTTAGAATTTTTTTTCAAGCCTACTTGTCACTTCTACCTCCACCATTCAATGAGCTCTCATTCAAAGTCACACCAACTCACTCTTACCTATCTATTGCGCATCATACGATCTCATCTCTTTCCTCCTCCCCATATCAATCCTAAAAAGGAATTGGCATCACATCATCATCAGAATTAAGAACTCTCATTCTCTCTCGAGTTCTTCCATATCAAGTTGTTCTCATCTTCTCTCAAGCCCTAGTCTTGTTCAATTGTTCGAAGAAGACTTGGGATGGGGGTTTTAGACCCTTTTCACGTCAAAACGACCTTATTAGATCGTGTACTAAGGTTAGAAGGTGTTAGGGATGGACTGAAATGCCCCTAAAAAATTTAGAAACTTTAGCTCAGAAAAGGCTCGGCCCGCGACGCGGACTAGTCGCGCACTGCATACTTTCAGAAAAAGTTTCTGAACGAGTTCTCTCAATTCCGTCGAAAAATTTGAAAAGAATACAAGTGTCACTCCGCTACAGGTGCGCGACGCGCCTCTGTCGCGCACCGACACTGTTTTGGTGCTCGGATCGAAAAATTATCTTTTGATCTGCTCGCTCTAAAAATCGACCGAGACCATTTTCCCACTCAATTTTCCGTGCTAATCAAATATCTGGACTCTGATTTTCTTTACAAGTATTGGAAGATGTGTTACGCGCATACCCTCTCTCTAGGGCGTTACATCATCTTCCCCTTAGCTCTCAAGGTCCTCTCTCTAAATTTGTAAATCAATTTCCTCAACTAGGCTATGAGCATATACTTCCACACGGTCAAGGAATCACTATCCGCAAGAATATCTTAAGCTCTTCTGTTATGCTATAGTCGCATACATATAACTTTTCAACACTATCACTCTTAGCTCCTTCCAGTCTCTATAGAGATCTCTCTTATATTTGCTATTCTTATAGCGTACATAACCACTTCCCACAACTCTTACAATCTAACCTCTTCTTTTGCCTACTAGAAGTGCTCCTATAAATTTAATTGCATAAGGATTATTCTACGATGGAAACTCCTCATCATCTATCCATAAGCCCCGATCAACTAAATTACTAGGGATGATAAAGAATGCTTACATCAATCTATTCCACATTGACAAAACGAAGCTATCTAGGATCTTATAGCAGTCATAACTTAGAGCTTCACACATCTTTACACAATCATGGATACATATCTCAAACCTCTCTCTTATCTATTGAGCTATCCTCGTCTCGCTTGTCTTACTTAAGGGGCAATTGTGCCCTGCCCATAGCATCACTTCCTCACAAATCAACGCCTTCGTCTTCAAACACACACTATGGCAAGCCTTTAGAGAAAATCTAACTAAGACTATCACTCTCACGACGTTGTCTCCTCTTAAACACTACTCCTCAAAATTCAAGCTTAGGGTCTAGTACTAATATGTGAATCTATCACCCACATCTCTCATACCAACTTACAACTATTAGGTAAATATTTAGGGAACATAAGCCCACTAAGATCTCATAGCGAGTATTAAATCACACATCCCTTCCTCACAAATCAGTACCATTCACCTATCTGGTCATATCTTCTTATCTGACTAGGCTCATAACTTGATAAGTCTCATAAACTCACAATTACAAATCATAAACCTAATTTAGATCTACCACAATGAAAGCACTCTTTCCCCCATTCAACATCTACACTTCACCCTCAATAGCATGAATACTACAACAAAAAAACATAACTTCCCTCTAGTTTGAGCACTCTCTATCACATTCTAAGAATTAACTCTCCTCTATACCTCATCATGAAAATCATAGGGTACTTACGACTCTTTCATCAAACCTATGCCAATCAACTCATCACCTCATTACTTACTTAATAGGTACGTAACTCTAACTATAAGCCTCAATTAGCCATCACTCTTGCTATCTCGCCCCTTTCGTTCCATCAGCATCCTTTTAACTTTTGGGATAATTCAATTCTACTCAGTGTTTAAAAGACCTCACATCTCACTCTTAGATGGTAACAATCAACTCTTTAGAGAAATAAGTTCCTCTCTCATGGGTCACGTCGGAAGCAAGTTTTGAAAAAAAAAAGTCTGAGTACATCCAGAGCTAACTCAAATGCACGATTCATATAGGTAATTGTGCACTCTTTCTCATCAATCAATTTTCGCACACTAGTCGGCTTCTCTCAAGCTTTGTGCAGTCTCTACTATTCTGATTACATTATCTCAGAGGATCTCATTCTGTACGAGTTTGAACATTACCGTCTGGTTGCCTCGTAGTTGAGCCATAGTCGAAAGGTCTAGAGCAACGCACGAATCATCGCAGATTTCTTAGGAGATAGCTCTATTCGCACGATTCAGAATGTGAAAGAAGGGAAACTTTTCCTAAATGTCCTATAGCCTCCAAGTTATGGATGTGGAGCTCTTCACACCAATAAAAAGGACGCTACAGACACGGCTTCATAGACTCCCTAAGACACTTGAACTCTGTGCTCTGATACCAAGTTTGTCATGCCCCGGGAGGGTACCCTTGGCGTGGCTGGCACTCAAAGACTATTCCTAGTCCCCAAGCGAACCACTTAGCCTCATCACATCATCCAATCAAATAAACTCTATTGAACAGCGGAAAAATATAAGTATGTAATGGACACATCTCATCTAAAGTCTCAAAGAATATATAAAATAATGAAGGCTAGTAGAAAGAACTAGCTCACACTCTCAACACTCGTCCATCGTCTATGAAGCCTCTATCACTAATCATGTGGTGCCAATGACAAATCCATGGCTACCCAAATCAAAATGAAAGAAATAGTCCAATCTAACTCTAAAGCATGATGAAATAAAAGTAGTGGATCCTGCGGAGTAGGGGAGGCTCACCAATCAGCTGCAATCTCGAATCCTCAACGAAGCGCCTGTCGACGATCCCTAGTACCTGCCTCTACATCATAAAACGATGCAGTCCAGAGTGGACGTCATTACTTGGAATGTACTGGTATGTAAAATAGCTGAACGAAACAGAAACTGGTAGAAAAAATATGGAAACAATAACAACTCAAAATACATATCAAATCACATCATTAGTCAAATGTCTGTCTATGCAAGAATAAAGAGTAGACAAGTGACCTATCAACAACTCAAACCTCATCAATCATCTCAGACTCATCTCAAAGGAGCTCACCTCCTCTTATCTCATCATATGTCATTTCATCTCGTCTCATCTCAGAGGAGCTCACCTCCTCTCATCTCTTTCAGACTCAGAATAGGGTAAGAAGTTTATGGGAGTTTCTCTTAACCGACGACAATCACTTATGAGCCAGTGATTGTACAACAATCCCGCCGGTGTTGCCACGGCAGTCCTGTACTTGCCAGGTAGAGACGAATCGAAACCATAACGGATAAATCCAAGATGGAGACAGAACAATCAACAAAGTCCGCTATTGATTTCAGGGACATCAACTCAAGAGGAAAACCTCTTCTATGCTTGGCGACATAGTTTAATGAGTTCGAGTGGGACTCACTCTTACCCGTTTCGGTGCTCGATACTCCTCCCGACTCAATGCTCATAAAACCATCAATCCAATCAAACCAATCTCGTAGGGACTTTAACCCCGTCAACGATCGGTATCTCATAGGGACTTTAACCCTATCATCAATCAAGCTCATAGGGACTTTAACCCTCTCATCAATCAATCTCATAGGGACTTTAACCCTCTCATCAATCAATCTCATAGGGACTTTGACCCTCTCATCAATCAATCTCATCAATGACTCAAGGTTTAGATCAATCATTAGGAATCAAGTGAATAGACACATCGGTAGAGTTTATTTTTAGAGACTAATAAGACAATCAAACTCTATCAACTCATCATCATTCTCTCATCACAATCACAATCACAATCAACAATCACAATCTTAACTCAAGGCTCTAGACTCATCATTCTCTCATCACAATCACAATCACAATCACAATCAACAATCACAATCCTAACTCAAGGCTCTAGACTCATCATTCTCTCATCACAATCACAATCACAATCCAAGGCTCTAGACTCAATCCTCAAGTTCATTATGCATGCTCTTCAAAATAGTCATGTAGGGTTATGCAAATTCTCATGAAAATATTCAATTTAAGAAAACAAATAGTATGATGATCATCAACATAGAAAATATATAATTTCAAATATAATTTTCAAGAAAAGCCATCAAAGAACTCATGCATGTAGACTCTTCAATCATCAACTCATCTATGACCTCTATGGGGCACATGAGAGGACAATCTCATGTTTTAGTTTAGCCTTACATACCTGGAAATTTGATATTACAATCAAAATTTGATGAATTACTAGCCTTCTTGGAGAATGATCCTCGATCTCCGTAGTTCTTTTAGAATGGAAGAACTTAGAAAGACATTGCTTGAAGGGCTCATCTTTGATTCTTGGATTTTGGACTTAGAATCTTTAGAGTTCTTCATTAAGAACCATAATCTTGAAAAAGAAGAATCAAGGAATCCTCTCTTAGAATTCTTGAATTCGTTTTCTTGAAACCCTAGGTTATGATTTAAGATTCTATTAGGGATTCATGAATAGATGAGGAAATTCCGGTTAGGTAGATTGAAATTCATGAGGAATAGCTTACCTTGATGATGAATCTTTGAAACTATCCTTAACTTGATGATTTTCTTGATGATTCTTGAGCAATTTTGTTTAGGAGTGAAGGAGAGGGTTTTAATTATGAAAACTGACGGTTTATGTGTTTTGGGGCCTTAAATAGACCCCCAAAGGGTTTAGGATAAAAGTACCCTCAAAATAAAATAAAGGACATCGTTTAGCTTATCCAGAGAGGGTCCGCGATATGTCCGCGACGCGGAGCCGTCGCAGATCTTTAGACAGCTCTGCAGGTCTTCAGTAAAATGGTCATAACTCTCTACTTCGAACTTGGATTAAGGAGAAATAAGATGCGTTGAAAAGATAATTCAAAGATCTTTAATATGATATATTATAAGTCACCTAAATCATTATGCTTTAGGAGACATGGTCATTTGAAGTTGACCCTTATATCAACTCATACGAAAACGTAGTCGGTAGAAATTCTTTGGACTTGACTTGATGCAAAAGATCATTTATCAACTCCAATTTTATTCCCACTCTAAGAAATCGACTTTAACATCTATGTTCAGTTGAGATTATCAATTAAAATCCTATGTCATATGGAGGATGACCCAGTCTTAACTTAAAAAAATTTGGGGTGTTACAGGTTCGGTCCAACCAATAATAATAATAATAATAATAAATTTATGCTTTGGTGTGTTCAAAGTCGAGACATACTTTAATGGTCCCAAAGTAGTAAATCTTTCTAAAAAGCCTTTCTCACATGCTTTAATACGACCTCTCAGTCATTCTTTAAGAAGCTTCAAAGCACGGTGTCACAGATGTGTGATTTTACAAAGGTGAGAGTCTTATAGGTGAGAATCCTACGACACCATAAGACGACAGTAAAGGAAAATGAAAGAGAATTCAACTCTAAATTGAAAGGCACAACATTATTTTATGAGATTTAGACTATTTGGATGAATCGAAACGTATGAGCCGAAATGCATATCATGATTCCTTAAAATCGGTACGTATGTTTATATAAATTCCTTGATTCTTTTATTTCTTTCTTTTCCTTGTCCCTTCTTCAAGAGATAACCTTCCCTCGTAAAGTCATGATCCAATGCGTCACCCCATCGCACTTGTGTTGAGTCGCTGCTCTCAAAATCTTATGTCAAGTGTTAAAGGGAAAGTTGCAAAATGCACTAACAATTTTTAGTTGAAGAGCGAGGGGCATTCACAACCGCTGAAACACATTTGTAGACTAGCTAAGCTAAGTGAAAAATTCAAAAAGAAAAGTTTTATGGAAAGTCTCTGTAAGGGAAGATCACTAAGGCAAGAGAGTGCTTGTTGAAACAAGAGGATCCATGCAATATGCGCAAATCAATATTGGATCTAAGCATTCATGGCGTGCATCCGAAAAGATAGGGATTGACTTTTAAGAGCTTTCAAGCAATTTGATCAATCACCAATAAAGTCAATCTTCCAAGCCGAGTGGATTGCATGACAAATCAAACCCCACGGGATCAAGGCCACAAATCAACCACCAGTTAGAAAAACTAACAAATCGTTCTTTGATTAAACAGGTTCGAGCAAATCCTGTAAATAGTTCTGAGAGATGAGCACCAAAGGTAAGTTCTCAAATCTTCATGTGCGATCCGATATGCGCATAGTAAAATTGTTGTTAATTCATATCAGAAATTGGTAAAAAAGACCTTTGTTTTCCTAATCGAAACTGGGCATTTTTTTTTCCTTTTTTTTTAAAATAATAAAAATAATAATAAATAAAAAAATTCACCAATAAAAAGATTAAAAAAAAAGTTTCAAAATTTCTCAGTTTCAAAACTGGGGCATATTTTATTTTATCTCATTTTTAAAAAAATTAAAATAAAAAGTAAAATAAAATAAAAAATAATTCATTCGTTTAGGGCGCGAACCCTCATAATATTCGCTTAGGGAGCGAACCCTCATAATATTCGTTTAGGGCGTGAACCCTCATAATATTCGCTTAGGGAGCGAACCCTCATAATATTCGCTTAGGGCGCGAACCCTCATAATATTCACTTAGGGAGCGAACCCTTATAACATTCGCTTAGGGCGCGAACCCTCATAATATTCGCTTAGGACGCGAACCCTCATAATATTCGCTTAGGGCACGAACCCTCATAATATTTTCTTAGGGCGCGAACCCTCATAATATTCGCTTAGGGCGCGAACCCTCATAATATTCGCTTAGGGCGCGAACCCTCATAATATTCGCTTAGGGAGCGAACCCTCATAATATTCGCTTAAGGGGGCGAACTCTCATAATATTCGTTTAGGGCGCGAACCCTTATAATGTTTGCTTAGGGCGCGAACCCTCATAATATTCGCTTAGGGCGCGAACCCTCATAATATTTGCTTAGGGCGCGAACCCTCATAATATTCGCTCAGGGCGCGAACCCTCATAATATTCGCTTAGGGAGCGAACCGTCATAATATTAGCTTAGGGCGCGGACCCTCATAATATTCGCTTAGGGCGCGAACCCTCATAATATTCACCTAGGGAGCGAACCCTCATAATATTCGCTTAGGGAGTGAACCCTCATAATATTCACTTAGGGCGTGAACCCTCATAAAATTCGCCTAGGGCGCGAACCCTCATAATATTCGTTCATATCTTCATAGGGCATGATAGCCCCCATTTTTATTTTCCATAAAGCATAAAATCTAATTTCATTCAATAATAGAGTATTTGTTTTTTTTTTCTTGTTTTAATCATTGTATTATTTTTGTTTACTATTATGTTCAAATCAAGCAAAATAACCCACAAAATATTTCTTAGCACAAACTGGAGCAGAAAAATTTTGTTTTATTTTTTTCTTTGATTGCAGGCAGGTCCCTCTGCGACCACAAGTTTGGACATCAATAACGGAGTAACATTTGTCCAATTTGTGAAGTGAAGAATGACATTAAGAGTCGATTCGGAACCATGTGGCAACTCAACATATCAAGATTCTGCTTCCCAACTTCAATTCTGGAAACAAGTGTACACGAATAGTGTACTAACTTTCTTCTGGAGAGCCATCGGTAACTCAATTGAGATTTCAAGTTCAAGTCTCAAACTCAAACTTCAAGATTAGATTTTGATATCAAGGTACCCGCCAGAAAAAGGCAAGGTGATAACAGAAGATGCAAAGGAAGACTTGAAAGAAAAGAGGGCCGAGACAAGTAGAATTGAATAGATCTTGTATCGTTTCCTTTTAGTTTTATTATCTTCAATGTAACAATAGGAGCCACGGACCAGGATCTCGAAAGGATAAGACTTAACTCTCTAATCCATCCATCCATCCGTCCATCCATCCACCGCTGCACCTATTTGAACTACACGTGACCTGATTCTCTTATAACTCGAGATATGTAGGCTGCCCAAAGCTAGGGCTTGGTCACTCTTTGCTTGCTTTATATATTTTTTTCCTACCTTTAATAATGGTTAGGCCAAAAATTAGGCACGTTCATATCTTTGCTGGAAAACTCTTCATGTTCTCAAGCAAAGAGGGGCATCCTCCTCGAGATATGTAGGCTGCCCAAAGCTAGGGCTTGGTCACTCTTTGCTTGCTCTTTATATTTTTTTCCTACCTTTAATAATGGTTAGGCCAAAAATTAGGCACGTTCACATCTTTGCTGGAAAACTCTTCATGTTCTCAAGCAAAGAGGGGCATCCTGTTAGCACCTAATTTTTTACCAAACTTAAGTTATTTACTTTTTATATTTAAAATATTTAGTTTTGAGTCTAAATTAGATATTTTTATTTTATTTAGAATAATTTGAAAAAAAACAAAAATATAGTCACATTTTAATGTAAGTTTTGCTTTAAAGAAGAGAAAATTTATAAAAATATATGTTTTTCTAGTTAACTTTTCTATTTATTTTTTAATTGGAAATAGTTTTCGAACATTTTTATTTTTTCTTTCTTTCTTTTCTTTTCAAAACAAAATGTAATAAAAAGGAAAATTAAATAATCCTAAAACTACCCATTAATTCCAACTCCTCCCCCACTACTCTCACTTTTCCACTCTCACGTATTCCCTCTATATACTACACACAAAAACAAAAAAAAGAAAAAAAAAGACACAAACACACACACGTTAAAAACACAACAAAAAAAAAATCTTACACACATCCTTTTCTTTTTCCCACATGCACCAACACAGTAGAAAAAGACTGCTCTTCTTTTTCACACACACTTCATACAGACAAGAAAATAAATTTGCACAAAACCAAAAAACAATTGCACATGCAACATACCAAAAAGAAACTCTAAAAAAAATCATTAGAGAAAAACAAAAGTTGAGTTAAAGGTTTGCTTTCGTGATTCCGGATTCGTGGCTCTTAGTTGTGGTCCTTTTCTTCCCGTGAATTGATATCCACCAAAGGTAATATTTAATTTTTATTGTATGATTTGGGGTCACAATTGTATAAAACATGTTCTAATGCTACAAAGTTGCTCAAATTTTATGTCTATTTAATTTAGACATTCTATTATTGAAGTATGTTTGAATTGTTAAGCTTTGAGTAAAATTGATAATCATGTAACTATTTCTATTTATGTGTTTATTTCATGTTTAAACGATACATAGTTGGTGTAAATTCATTATCTAAATTTCTATTTTTATTCATATTCATTTTTTTATGATGATATATGTTTATGGCTAATAAACTGAAATGACAAAAAAAATAATTCATGACAAGAATTCATTGTGTAAAATATTATCCTCAATTTGTAGATTCTTCTTTTTCGTGACTAAAACAAAGGAAAAATTTAGGTGTTCAAAATTCTTAACATGCAAAATGTGTAAAACTTATACAAAAAATGTATGTTAGTGTTCTTACTAATATCATACTCACTTTTTCTTAGAAAAATTTAACAAAAAAAATGAAAAGTTTGTAATCTTTTTGTATCTCATTTTAGTAATGATTTTTTTAATACTAATTTAACAATTTCATGTTGATCCATGTAATTAATATTGAATTGTTGAATTATGTTTTTCATAAGTCACAATGACTAACACTTAACAAAAAAAAAAAATTAAGGTCTTTTGACTTTAAGAAAATAATTTAAACATTAAATAATTTTTGTAATTAAATTTTTTAAATTGAATAGTTAGAAACATGATTAGGTCGGGAATAAAGATAGGCAAACATTAGGATTTAAATAACACTGAACAAATGTTATAAAAAAATAAATAAATAATTTGTGGTATGGTTGGAAAGTACTGCTTCCAATATACCACATTAATAAAAATAAGATAGTTTTAAACAAGTTTCAAATAAATTAAAGATGGCGAGTAAACGACATTTTGAAACCTCATAATTACAATATGTTCAAAATTAAGTTAAGCCATAAACCAGTTAATAAAGCGACCGTGCTAGAACCACAGGACTCGAGGGGTGCCTAACACCTTCCTCTCGGTCAACAGAATTCCTTATCTGATCTTTGTTTTGCAGACCAAAAATAAAGAGTCATTTCCTTTTGATTAGGGATTAAAAAAAAGGTGACTTGGAACACCAAAACTCAATTCCAAGTGGAGACTCTAAATAATAAAATATTCCCTTTTCAAAATGTCACTTTAATTGAAAAAACTCTATTGTTCAACACCACGCGCAGGAGAAAAATAGGGGTGTGACACCTAGTTTCCGCCGGAGACGGTGGATTGAGTTGTTGGCTAACTATGATATTTCTATTTTATACCATCTAGGAAAGGCAAAAATGGTAGCAGATGCCTTGAGTCAGAAGGTGGTGAGTATGGGCAGCGTAGCACACTTGGCAATGAAGGAGAGATTATAGGCCTAGGACATTAAGTCCTTAGCTAATTAGTTAGTCCGATTGGATATTTCAGACTCTAGTCGAATATTAGCCTTTGTTGGGGCTCAGTCTTCATTGGTCAATCATATCCGGGCCCATTGGTTTGAGGATGAGTCGCTAGTGGGGCTCCGAGATAGAGTATTACAGGGTACTGGGGGTCAGGCTATAGTTGGTTCCGGTAGAGTTCTCATATTCGATGGCCGATTGTGTGTTCCTAGAGTGGGAAATTTGATACAGTTAATTTTACATGAGCACATTATACAGGTTTTGGAGGACATGATGAGCCAGTGTGTTAGAATTTGGAGGTCAGTGGGACCAGTTTATACTATTAGCTAGGTTTGCTTATAATAATAGCTATCATTGTAGCATTTAGATGGCCCTATTCGAGGCATTATATAGTCAGCGATGTTGTACTCCTATGGGGTGGTTTGAGTCTTCAAGGCCGAGTCCGTATAATACAGATTTGTTCTAGGATGCCGTAGCTAGGGTACGGGTTATACAGGATAGGTTGAGGACAACTCAGAGTCAGCACAAGAGTTATGTTGACCGTAGACGCCGATTCTTATAGTATGAACTTGGTGACCAGGTTTTTCCGAGAGTTTCACCCCTAAAAGGGGCCATGCAGTTCGGGAGACAGGGTAAGTTGAGTCCCCAGTATATTGGGCCTTTCGAGATCTTGAGGCAACTTGGGCCAGTTGCTTATTAGTTAGCTCTACCTCCAACCTATTTTTCTATCCACCCTGTGTTCCATGTATCAATGTTGCGCTGGTATGTTCTAGATGAGTCTCATGTGCTGCCGTATGACATGGTTGAGCTGGATGACCGTCTGACTATCGTTGAGAAGCCGGTTGCTATTTTAGCTAGGGATGGCAGTTGCATTCCAGGGTCATACCGATGGTTAAAGTGCAGAGGTGACACCATTTGCTTGAGAAGGCTACTTAGGAGATGGAGGCACAGATATAGAGCAGCACCCTGTCCTGTTTGAGCCATTAGGTATGCTTTCTACTTAACTTTTGCAGATGAAAGTCTTTTAAGAGGGGATGTTGTAATGATCATGTATGTCATTTTCATGTTTCAATATTTTTTATGCTGCTTTGAGCTTTTGTATAGCAGCCTCGGACTTAATATGAGATGTTGGGACTGTTGGAATCGTTTTTGGGTGTTTTGGTTGAGAATTGTGCAAGTTTGCAGTTTAGCAAGAAACTTCTTTTGGTGAGCATCGACAATTCTAATTTATCACAGTCTCCTTCCATTTGATGGCCATGCTTTGTTATCAGACTCTGGCCATATACAGTAGACTATGTATTTTATAGGCATCCTCGGGTTGTGTATAAATATTTACATTATATTCTTGGCTATGTATCCATTCACTTATTGTGATTATGTACAGTTGACTTCCAGGTTCTAGGTAGATTTTTATTGTTGTTGTGCTATTATTATGTTATTCGGACTTGACTAGATGCTAGGAAAGGTACCTTCGGGTAGGATTGTTGGCTTTCCTATAGGTGGGACCTAGCAGGTGCCATTATGACTGGAACCAAGTCGTGACAATGAATCAAGTCCATATACCTTGCTGAGGAAGATGAACTTGAGAAGAATTTAGCTTAAAGTTGAAACCCCAATTAAATCCTAGCTTGAATCCTTTGAAATGAGTGACTTAGAGAGAAAGTCTTAAGAGTGATGAAGTAAACTAAGTGTAAAGCTTGAATGAGAGTTTAGGAATTAGTATATGATATGTTAGGAATGTAAAAGGGAATATAAAGGTCTTAAAAAGCCTTAGGGGTGGGCCAAAATATCAAAAATACCTCAATAAAATGAGCTTTAGAATTTTATTCGGAAAGAACCACAAGTGCCTTCACGGGTCTTGAAGCTTTTCATGGTTCGTGAAAGTGCACTGTTCCAGCAATGACAAGTTCTACGAAAAATGGGCATAACATCTTACTCCGAACTCGGAATCGAGTGAAACTAGATGTGTTGGAAAGCTAATTCAAAGAGATTCAACTTAGTTCATCTTAGGCCAACAAGTTCTTTTTGTGCTAAGAGATATAACCGTTAAAGGTTGACCCTTCTATCGGTTCGTACGAAAATCTTAACCAATGGAATTCCTTTGAACTTGGCTTGATAAAGGAGACCCATGATGACCCTACACCACATAAATAAGCTTTGATTGAAGGCTTGAAAGTGAATTTAGCTTGAGTTTGAAGGTTCCATGGAATCCTCCGATTAGAGCTCGCAAAGAGGATTTGGGAAGCATTTGAGCTAGTGAATGAGGAACTAAGTATTACGGCGCGCATGGAGTGATATGGAATGCATGCAACTGATTTGGAAGGTTAAAGGACTAGCCCCAAATGAACTGACCTTGAAAGATAACTTGGGAACCTCCACAAAAGCTATTCACGAACCTTACAGAGCTCCCCGGATCGTACAAGTGTCCGTGGAGGGTGCCTCATCGTCGAGATGGTACTTTGATAATTAGAAAATTTCAGGGACTAGGACTTCACGAGACCCCACCGCAAGCCGTGGTGAGTTGCACAACCTATAAAAGGTGCCCGTGGTAGCATCCTTAGCCACACAACTACTCTCAAGCTAAGGGCACCTCCCACGAGCCCCTTTCTTAGCCAATGGTGAGAACCACAAATCGTGAAGGGCTCAGTTGAGGGCCACACGCCTTTGATCCTTCTTTGAAGCCATAAGAAGACACGTAAATATCCAACGGTCACCCCAAGGCTCCCTCCACGGCTCGTGGACCTCTCCATGGCTCGTGGAGGTGACCCTGGAGAGTCACCTTGGTCAAAAGCATTGGAAACCTAATTTTTAAGCATTACTAAGGTCTCTCGAGGTCTGGGTCTTTACATCGCTACCACTCCCGAGGTTTGGGTCCTTACATTGCTACCTAGCTAAGGCTCAAACTTTCAGATCCAAGTCTGATATATCAATCTACAGTGAGCTAAGCCATATAATACAACATTAGAGAAATTTTAAGGCCTATCGGTTCCAAAATCACACAAGTCTATGACAAGCTCTTGTTTAAGCATAGACTAAGGCCGCGCATGCTTAGACAAATATAGGAATCAAGTACTCAATGTTCCATAAGGAAAGGATAATCAACCATAGCAATTTAGATATCAATAATGTTTGAATTACCTGAAAATAACCTAAATAGGAATTCTTATTAATTAAACATGCTCAACTAGATACCTACCCTAAATTCATGAAATTCAACACACATTCACATAATCAAGTGCAATCAAAGGAGAGGGAAGTTGTTGCCTACCTAAAAGCAAATTGTGCATGCTTCAAATCATAAAGTCGGAGCCTTTGCCTTTCGTTAAACCTTAAAATATTGTCACGCCACCAAAAATAAAATCACATCAATAATATGCTTATTTAGACACCAAAAACACATAATTCGGAGATGGACCAAAATCGAAGTCTAAAATAAGAAAATGAGACCTGTGTTGGAAAATTCAAAATTGACTTCATAAAAGGGCCTATTTGGCTCCCCAAAACTTGTGTCCCAAAATCAAACACAATTTGGGGCTTGGAACAGACCAAAATGACACATGCAAGAAATCATCAATATAGGCTAAGGAAAATAGGGGAGGATAACTTGCTATAACACAAAACTACCTCAAACGAATAATATTTTATGCCCTACGATCATAAACCGACATAGCCTCAACAATTCTCAACACCCCAAGATTTGAATCACTTAATTTAGACTTAAATCAGAGAAGAAATTATAACTTAAAGAAATAAGAATGAGCCAATAATGAGCCTGGTCCTAACAAAGGTATTCACCGCGATAACAGAGGGACTTATTACAAATGTGAAAGCTTATCGAGCCAGACGTTCGCGAATGCGGCAGGTAGCATGCAAATATGGATTCCAAGCTTTCTAGGCACCGCAATCAAAGACTAGTCAACGTGAACGCTGAGATCCCTAGCCAAGACCACCTTGAACGTGGCTTGATAACCTCACGAATGGGAAGGTAAAAGTTCCCTTGCACCAGCGACTGCTGCAATATCAAATTTTGGCGTAGTCCAAGTCTTCGATGAGGTGCTCAAACTTTTTTTGGAACCCCATGCACACAAAAAAAATATAACAAGCCCATCTAATTTGACATTTCGAATTCATTTATGCAATCGAAATTTCCAATGAAGGTTATCTTGACAAAGTGAGTCCCATTCCTACTTTCCAATTCTTATCTAAAACCTGTCCACTTGCCAAATCTTACCAAAAACCAGATAGAAACACAATGTTAGTTCAGAAGCCATGAGAGCCAAACAAAATGTCATTCTAGATCAAAGATAATGTTTCAGAGCTAACCGTGCCAATATAATTTTAAATCAAGCGTGATTTCTAAGAATATGGACCGAAGTCAAACTTGAGCTATTACTTGAAGGCTAAAATGCCAAATGGCACAAACTCTCACCAAAAGTCTCGAGACCTGAGCTGGCCATGTCATAAGCCTAAAATGACCCTTTCGCAGCAAATAGATATGTCAAAATTTTATTTGAGGCCATTTATCAATATTTTTTGTCAAAATCAACTCTAAGTTTTAAAGGCCTTGGAACACAAAAAGCTACAAAGAATTCAAATGAACGATCAGGCAACCAAACTATCAATGCCAGCAAGTCAAAAATGACTTGGAGTTGCTATGGAAAAGCTCTAAATAATGAAAACAAAGAATTAACTCCGAAATGACCACAAGGGTCATTACAACAAAAACTTTAACAACATCTAAAATAATGAAATGCAGCCCCAAATAATAAGTATAAATCTAAAAATGTCTAAAAGTGTATAAGTTCAAAAAGGTGGATAAAGAAATAGGGAGGACTATTCATGGCAGCTCGAAAGAACTAGCTCACCCATTGATTCAAGAGTTGAGTGTATCATATTAGAGGTCTCGAAACATCCACTTGAATATGTCTTATACTTGATAAATAAAGAGCAAGTGTGGTACCAATACATAATCATAATGTTCTGGTAGGACCTCTATGGCCAGTTTCCAAGATATATATATAAAACAAGTAACCACAATACATTAATACAAGTTAACATATATAATAATATACAAATCTTACCTTAAGATATGCATGACAATATGTCCCACATGATCACAATAACACATATCTAGTCTTGTCATGGAGTCTACACATAAATTTTAATATACCAACATGGTACCAGAGCTAACCATTGTTAGAAAATTGTACTGGTATTATACTCGAGGCAACCATATAGATATCCATACCGAGTGTGATATTCGAGCTATAACAAATATGTGAAAGATTTTTAAATCATGAGTATGCAATAAATTCATAAAACAAACTTAACAACCTAATTTATAAATATTAATATTATATATAAGATTATCTTAAAAATTATAATTCTATTGACTCATCTATGAAACCTCTAGCATTACTGAAAATAGGTAATAAAGGACAAGACCCTATGCCATTGAATACTCTGGTAACAACATATACTAGTTATTACTACTCTAAATAAACTAGAGCCCTCTGAAAGCAAGAAGGTCTCAACAAAGCTGGATGAGACCGATAGTTTAGTGATGTATATGTTGCCGATTAAGAATACCTAAATTTATATATAAAATAATATAGTGTTAAATGATAATATCAGTACATAAAATGCAAGGTATACGAAATAGTTGAATGAAAAAAGTGGCTAAAATTAAAATAATGAGCTAAATGAATAACTTTAAAGTTAGGCCATGATAAAGTCCACATAGCAGTCTAACATGTGTGTGTATTTTTTTAAAAAAAACTTAACAACTGAAAATATGCAGCAACAACAAATACTGAAAGTAATATAATTTTACTTTTATTAGGGAAATTCTCTTACAAACAACCATTACCTAAGCTCATGATAATGCAAAATTTTGACCACATTGCCAGAGCTATTGTATAACTTGATAGGGTAAATGAAAAACTTAAACTAATGGATCCAATCTTTAATATATTTTCAGAAGCTTTCGAATGAGTTACCCAAACCAATGGCATGATCTTATCCTATGTGGACAGTGTAATTCTAGGGATTTGACATATCTAAACTATTATAACAATCTTATCCTATGTTTGCGATGCAATTATATGAAGTTGACATATATAAACTCTTACCAACTCGGTACTCAATGCAACACCCAAGACATGCATTGATTCTCAGTATCAATAAAGTTCTCCGTACTTTAGGGAAAATGTCTTACTTAACGGAGAAAACTGAAAATCTCTTTCTTTCAGATTTTCTCAAACTAACTATTTAGTATTAAAGTAAAGTTTCTTTAAAAGCTTAACTATGCTTTTTCTAAAAATATGGCTTTACTTTCTCAAAGCTAAGATATACTTTATTTAAAGCTAAACAAGCTTTCTTTATGTCACGACCCGACAATGAGTATGATGGCACCTGCTAACCCACCAAGGCAAGTCAACCTAGAAAACTAAGCAAGTCAAAGTATTCGGAAATTTAAGCAAAAGAAACAAAGTCTAGAATAACATATATAATGATAAGCAGAAACCAATTCAAAACCCATACAAGATTTGGTGTCACTTGTACAAGCTACTAACTCAATAGAAAAGAAAAATAGAACATGTCTTATTGTCTTAGTTCTCAAATAGAAAAAACATAAAATAAAAGGGCCTCGAGAGTCTGTTGAAAAGAAAAGCTACTATCTCTCAAGTATCTAGAAGCTCGATCTAAGATGGAAAATAAAGAGATCAAGAGGTACCTGGCTCAATACCTACACAAGTGTAGAAGCAATAGATGAATACCCAACCACATGATACCCAACAAATACATTCTAACCCTTAAATAATGTAATGAAGAACACATGTACTTTTTCATCCCAACCACATACCTCCATAATTGCAACCCTACATGCAAAAAAACAAGCATACACAATATACATATTAACCATACAAGTATACCATAAATTAATAGATAGTTTTCAAATATTTATAAGTACAAAGTTAACCAATAGATGGCACTTTATACAGATATCCACATTAATACAATGAGTGAAATGAGATGAAATATAATGAAATGCAAATAATACAATGCAATGTCAAGTAATCATAATGCATGTCTGTCCAACGACACACATCCCTTTATCACTTTAGAATGGAACCTGAGGGGGACACATATGGACCATGTATATGTTGAAAAAGACCTCAGATGTCGAAGACCTCTTCAAAATTAGACTCGTTGAATTAAACCTTGGCTGCTGAAAGAGACCTCAGTAAATAGCACTAGTCAATATAGACCTCGTCTCGACGTCAGAAAAGACCTCTTCCAAATCACACTCATTGAATGAAACATCAACTGTTTAAAGAGACCTCGGCAAATAATTAATCAATACAGACCTCATCTCCAAGTATCAATATCTCTCTCTTATTATCTTTCACAATTCAATGCAGATAAGCCTATGCGTAAAGAATAAGCGAATGAGAAATGAAATCCATGATATAATCTGTATAGCCAACATTCATATCAATATTCATCAACAAATGATTCATAACACTTAAGCAATTTTCCATATCTGAATTAACTATTAACACGTCAATTCACATAGCCATATTATTACCACATCACAATCATTAATTCATTTCATGTAATATACATCCAAAACTGATTTCCATCACACCCAATCACGCAAATAAAAAATACCAGATTCGACACTCTTACTACAAGTTAAAAATTCACTTACCTTAGCCAAAAATTACAATCACTTTATTGCCAGAGCTCTCCAGAGCCCTATAATCTAGTCAAATAATGATTCACAATCAAATTTTGAAGTTAAAGACACCAAAATCACGAAATTTGGAAAAAAGGGTAAAACGGTCCAAAACTTCAATATTAGAAAACGAGGTTCAAATCTAGAAACTTTTGTATAAAAATGTTCCTTAAGATTTTTGAAAACCAAGAGAAAAAACCATCTGCATATGGAGTTAAAATCACTCCATAATCACTGTTCTGTTAAAAGTTTGAGTTTAGAGAAAGAACCCCAATTTCTCCAATTGAAAACAAAAATTCTAATATTAAAATCAAGAAATAATCAATGGGAAATGAAGATATAAGTTAAAAATATTTTACCCAATGAATTCCTTTTTAAAAACAAAGTGAAATCGCCTCTTTCGAAGCTTGAAAAATGGTAAAAAAAGAAAAAAAAAGGGCTAATTCCTAATTCTTTGAAGAAAGACACTGTTTAGGCATTCCTTCTTTGAAGAAAGACACTCGATAAGTCGATGAGCTATCCAATTCTCCTTGATCCTGAACCCGATAAGTCGCAATTAAACTAACTTAAGGCACAAGAAATATCAAAATGCTATCGAAACACCCAAAAATTATATCGAAGCTCATATTAGCACTAAATCACCTTCGAAATCAATGGTACCATCAATAATCTAATCTAAGAACCCAAACTCAAAATGTTAACCAAAATCAAACCTAAGTCAAACTTTATCTCAAATTTCAAATTTGGACCTCAAATCCACAAACAACTTCAAATCTTAATCTGATACCTCATCTAGACCAATTTCCACATTCTGGAATTAATAGAATTAACAGAATTTTGTTTGAAGACTCGAATCTCCAAATGACTCCAAAACTCAAAATTAAGCAACTTAAGCTTTAAAATTAAAACTTTAGCATAAACTCCACTTTTCACAAAAAGTTTTTAAAAAAATTCAAAACCAATCAAATAGGACACAAGGGTACTATTGAGAGGGGTTAAAATGGTAATTTTCTAAAAAATACTAAAAATGACCTTCAAGATCAGTACATCATCCATTAAAAACCATGTTTGTCCTCAAACATAAGGAAAAGAACATGCCTAAAACTCAAAGAGATGAGAATAATAGGCTCGCATATCAAACTCAGTCTCCCAAGTCGCCTCTCCCATGAGTCAATGTCGCCTCTAAACCTTTACTAATGTTATCTCCTTAGTCGCATCTTTCATACCTGCTTATCTAGAATGGCCATAAGCTTCTCCTCATGGATTACATATGGACTCAATTCCACTGAATTAAGAGAAATCACTTGAGACTCATCTGGATGTAATGTCGTAGCTAATCAAAACATGAAATATTGGATGCATATAAGTTATACTAGGCGAAAGTCAATTTTGTACGCTACCTCTCCAACTCGACTCAGGATCTCAAAGCTTGTCCCTCTTCCTGATCTCCATGACACCATTCATGGATGAAATCCTTAATCAAACACAATCACCCTTTATGAACTCTATGGGTCAAACCCCGCTATTAGTATAAATCTTCTAATGAATCTAGGTTGTCAATAATTTGCTTTGAATCAATCAAACTTACTCCATGACCTTTCTAAGAAAATCATTATTTAGGCTATCCATCATAGTATAATCAAACCGACCGATGATTAGTATCCAGGCCCACTACAACTTCTACAAGCTCATATATGTTTTGAAAATGAATTGGTGGGTTAATCTCACTCATATGGTTATGACAAGAATATGATCACATATATGTTTATGATATTGGATCATTGAGCATATTGGGTGTTTACACCTTATTTTGAAATTGTGAATGGGTTATTCCTATGCATGGAAAGTATGGTTCGAAATGTGATTTGGTCTTTGAGCCCAAGTACGAATGGTTATGAATAATGTTTGTCTCTTAACCCCATGTATGCATTGAAATGATTGAAAAGACTTACATGTCTTTGAAATCACGTATATGTATATGTATTCTTATGGGATGATGATGGATTGGGGGCATCAGGGCTATCACCAAGGGTCCTCTCCCTTTACTTGAACTAAGTGCCAGCATAAGTATATGTATATGGTAACCTTTACCAAAATGGGAGGCTCGTAAGGTGCGGTTACAACATTGATATGATATGATAAAAATTGTGAAAATCCTATCCAAAATGGAAGGCCCGTAAGGAAGGTCATATCTCTAAAATGGGAGGCCCATAAGGAGAAGTATGGTTTACCTTTGGGAATTAGACCACCTCTTTTTCGGTGTGGGGATAATATCAGGATTTCAAGTAATAGCTCACTTGGTCTTATATATCGGTTGAGGTCTCATCCCCTCTTATATAAGCATCTTGTGTCACGCCCAAAGTCCCATTAAGGCGGACTGGCACCCATTGCTGACAAGGCCCCGGAGAACTAACATATAACTATGCACTTACTATGAACACTATAAGAGGTTTCCATATTCAACATGCTTTCAAAAAAAAGTAGACAATATTAACAAGCCAAAAGGAAATGCATATGACTAGGCCGTTAGAGCCACGATGTCTAAAGTACGATATTTGACCACACTTTACTTTACATAGTCTACAAAGCCTCTAGATAAGGAACAATATCTATTAAGGATCGGGATAGGCCTCGCCCATGACCAACCATACAGTACAAAAATATAAGCTCTAGACACACAAAGTCCCGAAGCAACCTAGAGCTCAGTAACAACACCTGGATATCCTGTACTTCTACTGGGGAGATCTACTAGCTCATGTACCTGCAACATGGAATGCAGGTCCCCCATAACGGACGTCAGTACGAGAAAATCTACTAATATGTAAGGCAGGAAGTTCTGTATATGAAGTAAGAACTCAAATGAAATCATAAACTAGTATGTACGGATAAGAGACCACCTTTAGTCATACTATGGAATCATGTACTTTATGTCCTTATTATTACTTTACCTTTTTTTACTGTATAATCTGTGCACAATATATCATATAAATAACCAGCTGATCAGTGGTAAATCAATATCGGAATCAATCCATGCTAGGCTTTCCTTTCACCCCTGAGATACGCCCCGTAATATGGAATCGATCCATGCTAGGTGATTCTTCCACCCTTGGGATACCACCCATTAATAAGCAACTTTGAGTTATCTTTTATTTACTTTTAAGATGATTCTTTTGGTGGTCATAACATTTAGAGTTGTAGGAATATAGGTATGACATGTGACATATAAACAACCATGCAAGATAATACCACAATGAAAAGAGAGTTACACAACTAATGAAATATGTAGGGGATTAAACAACACATGGGCTTTACTTAGTAATAAGGAACTCATGCATCTTTAGTATCCAAGTATGAATGCAGAATTGGCAATGGCCATGTATGGGAGCATATCAACATGGTAAAGAGTGGAGACACGGTAATTAGTTATGTCGGAGTGTGTAAGTGCCTTTATGTGCCGAGGAAGAACCTAGATTCATGCCAAATAATATGAAAATGAGTGTCCTTATATACCTCATTATACGACCTCGATATTACCTCGAAGTAACCTCCTTTTCCCCCAAATATTTATCTACAATAGAGTAGGTGATAAAACTAGTGTTAGCAGCTCATAAACACATCTTGATAGTCCAATTCCATCCAAAAATAACATCCGAACAACAAGCTCGTAATTATCAACCAAAGAGTATTCTTTCAACCATATTCCTCCTAATCGTATTTTCTAATACACATTTTCATATACATGTCATATTCAGATTGTTTTAGTCCCATAATAGTGTTACAAGAGCTCATAAAGTACAACATAGAACAACTCTATACAACATGCAAGTAGGCAACGCAACATTATGTCCGTTCACTACATTTCGACGTCAACCATTCCAAATCTGTTTCAACCTCAACCAAACTGTTCTCAACATATTTTCATACAAAAACAGTCCAAAAACAGTCCCCAAGTAGATGTAGGACGTGCAACAACAATTCCCAATTATAAGTCCACAAATTCCTACTAATAGCACAATTAAGATATCATATAAGAACTCATTTTTGTGAAAGATAAAGATGGTGCAACAGCATTCTTTCATCACTACAGAACTAATCCTTGTTAAAAACATAAACCTTACTTTATAATTCAGTTAACCAACAAGAGAAAAGTCTCTTAATAAACAAGAAAAGTGTACAATAATCTTTCGAATACATGTTGTCCAAAATTCCTGCACAAGTAAAACCAACATACTCTTCATGTTTTTCATGGAACGATAGCACTAAATACATAGGTTTTCTTACTTACCTTAACCTCCAAGATGTAGGGCTACTCCAAGAACCCTAAAGTCTTGTTGTGGCTGCTTTGTAATGGAAAGAAAGAGCAAGGAGAAACTTTGAAAAAATACTGATTTTTGGCTAGGTGAAAATGACTCAAAGTTTGTTGGATTTTAATCCCTTTTAAAGGGACACTTTTGGCCGACTTTCTCTTGTGTTTTCAGCCACATTCTGTCAAGGTGGTGATGCACCTACTTGGACCTTTCACTTGGGCCTTATTGGGTTTTAATTGGATGGGCTTTGCTGTAAATATTTCTCTTTTACATCCACTTAGTTTGGGCCCGATTTGTGAATTGGGTTGTGAATGTAATTTGTCCCTTTGTCTAACCATCATGGGCTGCAAATATTGTCCCTTTATGATTCTAAACCATGGGCCCAAATTACACCCTTAACTTGGGGTGTATTCTTTATCGGACTTGAACAAATTTGGTGTTAGGCCTCGTCTCTGTTTACCTAGCTTATTTAAGCTAAGCATTTAGGTGACTCACCTGCTAGCTTCCTAAGTCCCACAAGCACCTCACTTATTTCACTTCATTTGAGGCCGCTATGTCCTCAATTTGACTTAAAACTTATCTGCACTCGGTCATCTTGAGCGTAAGGCGTACATATAGTCCTCTAATCTGAAATTCAAGCACTTTAAAAAATGTGTGTTGATTTGACCCCGCCATATCATGTTTTATATACATAGGAATATTATACCTAAGATGTGGGGAGTTACATCCTCCCCCCAGGAACATTCGTCCCCGAATGTAAGCATGATCGGATAGGTTAAACAAGTTTAAACCTTCATCTAAACAATTTTGGACAACATAACAAGCATTCAAACATACATACCTCTTAATGCCCCAACTCTGCATTTTGGAATTCCACTTTAGCTTCAAATAAATAAGGGTACTTAGATCTTATTGCTTCCTCAGACTCCCACGTCATCTCTTCTACTTGTTGGTTACTCCAGAGTACCTTTACTGAAGGTATTTCCTTATTCCTTAGCTTTCTAACTTGACGATCTAGGATAGCAATAGGTACCTCTTCATAGGTGAGATCTTCCGTAACCTGCATATCTTCAATAGGAGTGATACGAGATGGGTTACCTATGCATTTTTGAAGCATTGAGACATGAAAAACTAGATGAACCATTGAAAGCTGCTTGGGTAGCTTTAATTCATAAGCAACCTGTCCAAACCTTTTAATAATCTTATGTGGCCCTATGTAACGTGGGCTTAGTTTTCCTTTCTTACCAAATATCATAACTCCTTTTATTGGGGACACCTTTAAGAATACCCAATCTCCGACTGAGAATTCCAGTCCTCTCCTCCTAGCATCCGCATATGATTTGTGACGAGTTTGGGCTGTTTCTAGCCGCTGTCGTATTACCTTGACTTTTTCATGGTTTGTTGGACTAGATCTGGACCAAGCAAGGTGGTTTCACACACTTCAAACCATCCTATTGGTGATCTACATTTCCTTCTATACAAAGCTTCATAAGGTACCATCTTGATGCTTGAATGGTAGATATTATTATAGGCAAATTCAATAAGTGGCAAATGGTCCACCCAACTACCTTTGAAGTCCAATGCACAAACCTGCAGCATATCTTCAAGTATTTGGATGGTGCATTCTGCTTGACCATCTGTCTGAGGGTGGAAAGTTGTACTTAAATTCACTTGTGTCCCTAAGCTCCTTTGGAAGGATTTCCAAAACTTTGTAGTGAATTGAGCTGCCCGATCAGATATAATGGATATTGGGACTGCAACCTAACTATCTCTTTGAGGTATAACTTTGCATACTCTTCATCTGTATAATCACTCTTAACTGGCAAGAAGTGTGCTGACTTTGTGAGCCTATCAACTATCACCCATATGGAGTCAAACTACTGAAATGAGGGAGACGGCCCAGTAAGAATCCATATTAATCATATCCCACTTCCACGTTGGAAGCTCTATAAATTACATATAACCTCCCAGCTTTTGGTGCTCTACCTTAACTTATTGGCAATTCGAACATTGAGCCATAAATTCCGCAAAGTCCTTTTTCATGCCTCCCCACAAAAACATTCCCTTCAGGTCATGATAAATCTTAGTTGATCCTGGATAGATGGAATATCTTGAATGATGGGCTTCTTCCATTATCCTCCTTCTTAGTCCATTAATTAGATGGAATATCTTGAATGATGGGCTTCTTCCATTATCCTCCTTCTTAGTCCATTAATATTATGAACACATAATCTATTTTGGCAATAAAGTACTCCATTTTGTGTAAGTTCAATACCCTTTATCGTACCTTGACCTACCTTCTCTTTAAATCGTCGTAGAATAGGATCCTTGAACTACTTTTCTCTTACCTCCATTACTAATAAAGACTCTGCAGCAATATGCACAACAACCCCTTCCTTTGGAGTTTCAATGGGGCGAACTCCCAAATTGGCTAGTTGACGTAGATCCTTAGCGGCTCCTTGACTTACCTAGTCTGATCATCAATATTCATAATTACCTTATGACTCAGAGCATTGACTACCACATTTGCTTTCCCTGGATGGTATAGTATATCAACGTCAACATGAACTCCATACAAATAGTGGCGCCATATTTTCAAGCCAAACACAATAGCTGCTAGCTCAAGGTCATGTGTTGGGTAGTTTTTCTCATGCGGCCGCAGTTGTCTCGAGGCATAAGCAATTACCCTACCATATTGTGTCAGTACACACCCTAAGCCAACTCCTGAAGCATCACAATACACCGCATACCCTTCTATGCCTTCTGGAAGCACTAGCATAGGTACCAATGTTAGCCTGCTTTTCAACTCTTGGAAACTCCTTTCACATGCATTATTCCATTGAAACTTGGTCGCCTTATGTGTCAATTTTTTTAGAGGTGCAGAAATAGAAGAAAAACCCTCAACAAACCTTATGTAATAACCTGCCAACCCTAGGAAGTTTCGAACTTCTGTGGTGTTGTTGGCCTTGGCCAATCTTTCACTGCTTCTATCTTTTGTGAATCGACCCTTATTCCTTCATCGGATACAATATGACCCAAGAATGCCACTGATTTTAACCAAAATTCACATTTGGAAAACTTGGCGTACAATTGTCGATCACAAAGAACTTGTTATACCTGTCGTAAATGATTTGCATAGTCCTCTTCTGATCTTGAATATACCAAAATATCATCTATACATACTGTCACAAATACATCCAAGAATGGCTTGAATACCTTGTTCATTGAATCCATAAGAACTGCTGGTGCATTTGTTAGCCCAAATGACATTACAAGAAATTCAAAGTGACCATAGCGTGTCCTAAAGGCTGTCTTCGGTATATCTTTCTCCTTCACCCTCACTTGATGATAACCTGACCTCAATTCAATTTTCGAAAAACATTTGACACCTTGTAACTGATCAAATAAATCATCAATCCTGGGGAGGGGGTATTTGTTCTTAATTGTCACCCTAGTCAATTGCCGGTAGTCAATACACATTCTCAAGGTGCCATCCTTTTTACGTACAAATAACACTGGTGCACCCCAAGGGGACACACTAGGTCTTATAAAACCCTTCTCTAGCAAGTCTTTTAATTGCTCCTTTAATTCACGTAATTCTGCCGGGGCCATTCTATATGGAGGGATAGAAATAGGTTGAGTGTCTGGAAGTAAGTCAATACCAAAATCTACTTCTTGTTTCGGAGGTAACCCCGAAAGCTCTTCAAGAAACACATCAACAAATTCAATCACTATTGGAACAGATTGAAGAGTTAGTAATTCTGCCTCCATATTCCTTACTCTAACTGGATGACATATATATCCCTTTGACATCATCTTCCTTACCTTAAAATAGGAAACAAACTTACCCTTTGGTGTTGTAATATTGCCTTCCCATTCAAGGACCACCTCATTTAGAAAGTGGAAATACACCCTCTTACTTCGGCAATCCACAGTGGATAGCAAGATGCTAACCGATCCATACCCATTATAACATCAAATTCCACTATTTCTAACTCAACAAGGTTAGCCAATGTGTCATGGTCAAAAACAATTACTACACAATTATAATAGATCCTTCTAGCTATAATAGATTCACCGGTTGGTGTAGACACTTCAAATGGCTTGTTCAATAATTTAAGTCTTCTCTTAAGCTTCCCAGCAACTAGTGGAGTGATGTATGATAATGTAAAACCAGGGTCAATTAATGCATACACATTATGTGAAAAGATGGACAGTGTACCTGTGACCACATCAGGTAAAGCTTCCAAATTTTGCCAACTTTCCAGAGCATAAATGCGATTCTGGGCTCCGCTAGAGCTAGCTGCCCCTCTACCACCTCTACCATGACCTGTAGGTGTTTGCTGACCCATGCCTAATGGAGGAACTGATGATGATAATGATGATGCAACAGCTAACCCAGTAGGTTGTGCTATATCACCTATACGTCTTCTCGGGCAATCTCTCATCATATGCCCCAGTACACCACACCAATAACAAGCATCTGTTCCAACACGACATGTACCTAAATAACTCCTCCCACATTATTTGCAAGGCCGCCTAGGAGGAATTTGCTAGCTTGTCGAATATCCTGTTGTCCATGCACCTTAGCCCTCACTTCGTTGACTAAACTGATTACCTTTCGACCCTTGAAGTTATGGTGGAGCACTAACTGCAGAGTAAAAGGATGATGGCCTAGGCGGCCTATTAGAAAACTGCGGCCTAAACTCACCTTGGAATGGTACAAACTGCCCTATAGATCTGGCCCTCTTGGACTGCCCCTTTTCTAACTCTTGTGTCCTTCTTCTTTGCCTCTGGTCCTCCAGTTTTTGTGCAAATGCTTGCATCCTCGCTATATCCATGCCTTTATTTAAAGAAACAATGTTACAGTCTCTAACCAGATATGAATCCAACCTATCAAAATATTGATGAACTCTATATGCCATAGTAGCAACTATATTAGGAGCATACCTAGCCAGGGAATTAAATTGAAGTCTATACTCCCTCACGCCCATATTCCCTTGGTGGAGATTCAGAAACTGATCTGCATGGGCCTCTCGGATCTCTATTGGCTAGTAATGTCAATGACAAAGATAGCCAATGACATGGGCCTCCGCCATGTAACTCCTAGACCGTAGGTCTGTGTTGTGACAAAACTCCATTGAATCAAGGGAAATCACATGAGACTCATCTAGATGTAATGTTGTAGCATTAAAACATGAAACACTGGATGGAGAAAAGATAGACTAAGTGAAAGTCAAGTCTGTAGGCCGCCTCTCCAACTCGACTCAGGATATGAAATGGACTAGTATACCTAGGCTGAGCTTGTCTCTCTTCCCGATCCTTATGACACCATTCATGGACAAAATCCTCAATCAAACACAATCACCCTCTGTGAACTCTAAGGGTCAAACCCCCCCTATCAATGTAACTCTTCTGATGACTCTAGGCTATCAATTATTGGCTCTGAATTAATTGAACCTACTCTATGAGCTTTCTAAAAAAATAGTATCTAGGCTATCCACCGCAATAGAATCAAACCAAATGATGGCTGATCTACATCTCTAGCCATGGAAGGCCTCAAAAGGAGCTATCTGATTATGAAATGGTAATTGTTGTTATATTCAAACTCCACCTAGGGTAAAGATTGGTCCCACCATGCTCCAAAGTAAACACGCATGCCTAGAGCATATCCTCTAGCACTTCAATAGTCCTATAAGACTGACCATATGTATGGGTTGAAATGTTGTACTCATGTCTGATTGAATACCCAACCCATGTTGTAGGACATTGTCAAAGTGAAAAGTAAACAATGAACCTTAATCAGAAACAATAGAAATTGGCACCCCATGACATCTAACAAACTAAGTGATGCAGAGATGAGCCAATTTCTCTAACGTTTACTTAACCTTATGTCATGGCCCAGTTTCTCATGTCATAATGGCACCTACCATAACCCGTTGATAGATAAGCCAACTCAAACTCAAAACTGTGAGTGATGGGTATAAGGGGGAAGAACTAATTGAATCTAACATACAATAGGCAATTCAGGTAAATAAAAGTAGAAAGTGAACTAAATATACACCAAGATCCCTCCCAAAACCTGGAAGTCACCAGTATAGAGCTACTATAACAAAATAAAGAGTACAAGTTCCAAAAGAGGACCAAAAATATATATAAGATTTGGCTGGTCTCGAAATATACAAAGAGATGGGCCACCAAGTTGAAGGAGACCAAAATGATCCAAAAACACTAAATCCTCACCTTGAACTCTGATGTAGGATGTTGCAAGCCCGATCAACTAATGTTGATGACTAGTGCTCAGAGCTGCATCACGAAAGTAGATGCAGAGTATAGTATAAGTACTAGGAAAATAAGTACTCAGTAGGCATCATAGGGTGACTAAGAAGGAAAGGTAAAAATAGTATGAAAAAGAGGAATAAAGCTAAATCAGAGTTAGAAAAACTACCAAAGGTAAGGAAACAAAGAGGTATAGAAATAGGAAAATTCTAACTAGTATACTACGCTAGCTACACCAAACTAGGCCTGCGTGAGCCCAATTGGGATACAGAAGAGTTTTGTCTGTGAAACTAAGGAAATACGAATCTACCATGCAGTATTCCGAGGAACCAAAATCAACCTTGAGGGAATAGAGAACTTACCACACTGAGAACCAAGAAATTGAACATAATCCTGAACTGTGAATACCTAAGAGAAGGAGAACTTGAGTAACTATCCGAGGCCAGGATTACTCCTAACCAGAGGCTCGCCCAATAATGATAGAAGCCAAAGCTAGGACTACTACTACTCGGATGCTCACCTAATTTATATGGAAGGCCCAGGATGGCTACTTGTATGCTCTCCAGATTTATATAGGAGGTCGAGGTTGGGACAACACTGCTCGGATGCTTGCCTAATTTATATGGGAGGCTGAAGCTGAGACTACTGCTACTCGAATGCTCGCCTGATTTATACGGGAGGCCGAGGCCAGGTCTATTGCTACCTAGATACTCGCCTAATTTATATGGGAGGCTAAGGCTGGGACTACTGCTACTCGGATGATCGCTTAGAACAAGCTAGAGCTGCCAAACTTTATTTCTTTCTATTTGTATGACAACAACTATCGAAGACCATCTTTCACAATGAATAGGAACAAAGTAATCTTCCCATTACAGAAGAAATACAGGGCCTAACCTTACCAACATAACCATCGAATCATACTGCCTTACCTAAGGAACGGAATCAACATAACCATCAAGTCATACTGCTTTACCCAATGAACAGAGACTTTATTACCATCAAGTCATACTGCTTTACCCAATGAATAGAGCTAACATAATCGTCGAGTCATACTGCCTTACCCAATGAACGAAGTTAATATAACCATCGAGCCATACTAAAATGAAAATCAAACTCATAAATAGAGTCTAACTGCCAATGTTGGGGAATTATGGATGATGAGGTGTCTATACGGGAAAGTTACTGTTTAGCAAAGGTTGATCTACCAGAGCCTAGTCTCCTATGCCATTTTACAGGGATTAAGGCTGATCGAAGCAACATTAGGGGATCTAAAGCAAGTTTTGATATCCTAATACTAAGGACAACATGCTTTATAGTGCCAATGGTAAAAAGTTGATAATGAACCAAACTACCAAGTAATAACAAGAAAAATATGCTTGCAAATATACAAAAATGCCAAGAAAAACCTAAAAAGGGTCCTAATCCTAAGGCTCATAAATAATCTACCCAACCACATCAATTCCAACATGCTATCGAAACACCAGAATATTGGGAAATGGTACTACTCACTATAACATTAGCTTACCAAAAAGTATACAGACTCATGGCTACCTGGAAATATTGATAAAGGCCTATTTCATAATTTCTAACACCTAAGGCAAGTACAATGGCTACCCTATCCAAATTCCAACCAATTCAACATTATTTAACCCAAACCAGCTCAATCTAAAGAAAAGGGAAGCAGTAGGCCACTTGTACGACGATCATGTGCGCTCCAACTCACTTTGCTAGAACTTTTTCTTTGCTAACAGCCTCCGAACGCTACCACACTATCAAATATAGATCCACAACGTCATGAAGATTATTTAGATACTAAATTTTCAAGAAATGGAGATGGACCAACTTAGGGGTTTAAATCAGGAAATGTTGGACCTGCATCCAAAAATTTGGAATTCATCCCTAAAAACTGGTCCAAAACAAAACTCTTAGCTCATTTAAAAAGTTAGAAACTTAATTCGGGTTGAGAACCACAAAAAATGAGCATGTGATAAAAACTTAAAATTTAGGCTGAATTAAAAATAGGGCAGCATCTATAGGTAAAGAATTACTAGAAATTAAGCTCCAAAAGCCGAGACCAACCACCCATGATGATCCGTGCAGAATTCCACCAAAAGTAGACCCAAAGTTCATCGAAAATGGGTTCCAATTACTCGGTTATCATACCACAAAACTACAAATAAATCATTTTAAAAATCCTCCATATATCAAATAAGAATACGATTTTACCTTAAAATTTTCATTTTGAAAATCCTTCATATAGCGGCTAAAAATATGGTTTTACCTTAAACGACGCTTCAAATTAAGTTTTCGAACTCACCAATGCATTCCTCATAAAATTTCCTTCAATCTAGGCTTTTGAATCACTAATTTAGAGTCCAATATGAGGAATATATCACAATTAGAAGATAAAACTAAGTGTTGGTCGCGAAGTGGGGCTAAAATATATAGGACAAACAAATGGCTCTCTGATCACAGTGAACAACACCGCGCAATTGTGGAGTACAACAAGGGCATTCCTTTTTCAATGCGAAGGTCAATAAACTTGACCCTTTGTGACTAAGGCTGAGGGCCTACCATCGCAAAGGCCAAAGAAGCATACCTCCATGAACGTGGCCCAAGGGCTCACAATCGCAGAGTACATATCCAAGTGCACCAGATATTGGCTAAAACGCTGATATCTCAAAACTCCAAATTTTTTTATGAGGTACTCAAAATTCATCCAGGAACCGGCACACGCAAATGAACTGTGTTACCCCACTGAATTCGACATTTCAAATTCAATGGTGCAATCGAAATTCCCATATGAGGTTGTTACAATTGAAGGTGGGTCCCACTTCCAAAGCATTTTTTCACCACTTTCTAGCGAGGGACTCAGAATAAGTCTGAAAGCCTCAAAAATTGAACAAAGGATCTTTTAAGACGAAACCCGACATTCCATAACTAATC
Source organism: Solanum rostratum (assembly GCA_029948455.1). Taxonomy (NCBI): domain Eukaryota; kingdom Viridiplantae; phylum Streptophyta; class Magnoliopsida; order Solanales; family Solanaceae; genus Solanum; species Solanum rostratum. The sequence continues at coordinate 23,184,112 of CM057048.1, forward strand.
ACGCTGTCAGAATTTTCATTGGGGCATGCTTTCCGAGAATGTTGATTAAATTCAACCGTTGGGTAATTTTGAAGGCTAAAATGCAAAGTTTAGTACAAACTCACACTGAAGGCCTTAATTCTTGAGTCAGCCATGCTTCTAGACTAATTGGCCAATTTGAAGCTAATACAATTGCCAAAATTTCATTATGAGTCCATTTACCCCCATTTTACACAAAGATTAATTTTTCAAGGTATAAGCCTTCCAAAATACAAAAAACTACACAAGTTCCAAATAAAAAACTAGGAAAACGAGCTACCGATACCAGCAGGTAATAAATGACTTAGGGTTGTATAAGAATGTTCTAACGAAGGAAAAGATACAATATAAGCAAAATGAGCCTAGGGTCATTACAACATCCACTACTTAAAGAACTTTCATCGGCAAATGTAAGGGCAGTTGCAATCTCAACCACGAAAAGAAGAGGACATTGGGCCCACGTTCTCTACCAGTCCCACAAGCATCCCCACGAAGCGAATGATGCCAAGATAGAACTTTGGCTTGGAAAATACCCCTAAACTCTCAACAGGATTCGTAAAAGCTTTTTCTAAATCCTTCTTTCTCACCATACACCACCTAACTGTACAAACAATACATAAAATCACCATAACCATCTGAGAAAATAAAAACATGCCAAAACTATCGAGTTGAGAAGCATAGAACCCCAAAAGAAACCCAAATAGTTCTACCATTCAAATTACCTTCCTTAACTCTAAAATTCATCATCTTTGCGTAAAAGAAGTATCTTGTCGATCCCTATCTATTCTAAACAATTTCAACATGGTCTGGACCTCTTCCATCGAATCACACCTCACCACCTTCTGAATAATTGTACGCTACCTCTGAATATTAGGTAACCACAACAATCAGTATAAATAATCTGACAAAAAACCAAAATCATGCTTGTTCCCCATAAATCATTTAGTCAGGATGACATACTATTTCCTGAACAAACCAACCTATCCTCGCAGTTAAGCACCACGCTGATGACCAAGTTGCACCGAACATTGCTTAACTAAACTCCCAGCACTCAAGAGACTTCTAGGAACTGACACTATAGGATCATAAGCTAGCTCTCCATTGACAATCAAGTTAACCTCTCCAATCCAAGATCTACTAAACTTGCAAGTAACAACAAACACACAATAGCTGCTCAAAGGTCACCCCACAACACCAATTCCATTCAACTAACATTGTATCTACCAAACATAAGAAAACCAATAATTTTGAGTTGAGACACCCCCTTCTTAAGCCAACCCCTCTACTGCAATCGAAGGAACACCAAGCCGAAAGGCAATAATAGGCTCTGTCGGAACAGTAATGGCCCAACAATGCCAACTCTAATCCTCTAACATCGTAACTAACAGGCATGCCAAATGGAGCTTCCATTCACAAGCTTAAAAACACTATGACTTACTTTGACCCCATCCTAAAGATGAATATTTTCAGCAACTAAACGCTCTACTAGACTTGCAGCAAAAGCCCGAAAGGTCCACAAAATAATCTCCCATCCAGCTCCAACTCACTATCCTTGACATTAAAGGCTGCCAGTTTTATATTTCAAAATCGAGGGTACAACACGAATGTAGGGCAACTTTTAAGTCTATTAGGACCTACTATCCAACCAAAAGGCCACACTACCAACACAACAACCATCAAACCAAGTTATCCACTACTAAAAGAAATCTACTACTAAACTAGGGCGCATTTACAAAAATCCATGAAAGATAACAACAAAAATCAAACAGGAGTCAAGGTAGGGCCTAAGTACTCAGGTTGTTGAATCAATAAAAGCAGTAGGGAATTAATAAGACTAAAAGACATTATTAGAAACTCGTAGTAGGCAGTCCTAGGAATATCTACTACCCTAATCCTTAATTGATGGTAACTGGATCTCAATTCAATATTGGCAAAACCAATGTCTCTCTTCGAAGGTACGCTAGGTAGGTTGGTAGGAAATACATCAATAAACTCTTGGACCACAGGGATAGAATCAATAGGAGTGGTCTCACTAGAAACATCAAGAACAAGGGCTAGTTAAGCTAGACACTCTAAAGAAACTAACTGCTAGGCTCACCTAGAAGATATAATCCCCACTAGTGTGTGGCTATAAGCGCCCTGCCAAAAAGTTAAAGGAATACCAAGCAACGCTAATGTAACAGTCATGGTATAAAAATCCAAAACTGCATGATAAAGAGATAGCTAGTCCATGCATAAACTCACATTATAAGATAGCATATCAAGTAAAATAAGATCAGCCTGAATATCATGCCCCTAAATAGTCACCACACAAGATTTACATACCTGATCCACTATTACAGAATCCCCTACCAGCGTAGAAATAGGCAATGACACCTCCAATGTCTCTAAAGCAATATCTATATACGGAGAAAAATATACATACACATAAGAGAAAGTAGAAGCTGGATCAAATAGAACTTAGACAGCCTGCTAGCATATATGGGTCACACCTTTGACGACATCGTTTGACGCCTCGGTCTTTGCCCTTACTGGAGTAGTATAAAAGTGGAGTTGTTAGCCTCGACCTCGACTATCTTTCCTACCACATGTCTGACCTCCTTGACCTCGTGCCTGGTTTGCAACTCCTCAATGCTGAATTTGAGTTCTATCTCCACGGCCCTGAACTTGATCTCTATCCTTAAGTGGAGGTGGCACTGCTAATATAGGCATGGCACGCTGGGGGAACTCCTTGTACCAGTGATCAAGTGAACTACAAACATAGCACCCCAATGATGAATATCTTGTGATCACCCTACCATGGTAAGTAGAAAGCAAATCTAACCATCTCGAGCTCTAATTGGAACTAGGACCACTCTGGCATGATTGACTGCACTCTAAAGCCAATAATGCCACTTGAATAGGTCAACTAGGTTGAACTTGCTAAAGTCTACCTTGAGGGAATGTCTCACGGGATCTGTCATAGTTGTCTAATGCCCGATTTTGAGAGCCACAAAAACTATCTTGTTGCCTAGCTCGCTTGTCACTAGCCCCCTTGGGCCTCACGATGAATGTGCTCTAAATGTGGGAATGATCAACCAGATCTAAAAATGAGCGCCCCGCTAATACTAGGTGCTTTATATCTACCCTCAACTGAAATATCAACCCATGCAGAAAACATCTAACCCTCTCCTCCTCGATGGGCAAAATCATGGTGGCATATCAGGATAGTTAATGAAACCTGACCTTATACGTTGAGACCATCATAACACCCTGCTCCACTCGTAATCTCGAACGCGGTCCCTGATGTTTTGAGTAACATATATATAACCAAAATGTCCTATTAAACTCTGTTCATGATAAAGGTGGTGATCAGATTGGTCGAATTTGTAAGTAGGAGCGCAACCATTACTTGGCTGGTCAACAAAACTGGTGGGAGGTAACTCATCTCGTCTAGACTCTACAAGGCTAAAAGAAAGAAGCTGCTCATGGCAGGTAGTGAGAAACTCCATAGCATCCTCCCCGGCAGCTCTAGAAAATATCAGGGGTGATAACATTTGAAATATCCCTAACATATTTTACTCTTGCAATGACATGGTACCCTCTGGAATAGATAGTTGGGGTGAATCTGGGGTGGGGGTGGCTGATCCCCAAGAACTGATCGAGCGGGTTGATCCTGTTGCCCTGGCATGTTGGGAACTAGAGCGAGGGCCTGATGTATGGCCTATAGAGCTGTCACAAGCCGAAGAATGGCCACCTACATAACAGGAGGCATGGCTAGTGCAGCTAGGGGTTATGCTGGGGTTGGTCCCTCTGGTTATACAGGAATAGGGGGTGTTGATACCTCTTTGCATGCTCCGAGCTTGCTTCTCCATTGGGCGCTGGTGCAATACCCTACGGTCAACATCTAAGGGTCATAACCTGTGAAATGGTGCGACAAGTTTTCATAAACCAAGAAGACATATACTGCATGAAAGGATACAAAAAGAGAATATTTCCTAAATGAAATCCTATAGCTCCCCGAGGATAGGCCATGAATGTCTCCACATCAATCTGCAAGACTCTACGAAATGTTAGCTTTGTACAAGTGAGACCAATGAACTTGGGACTCTAATACCGACTATCTTGACCCTATTTCTCAGGTTACAATGGCACCTATTATAGCCCGCCAATAGGTAAGCCAACATGTAACCTTGAACTGTAAGTAATGGGTATAAGGGGGAAGAACTAACACAGTCTAACATACAAGAAGTAATACAGATAAACAATAGCAAAGACTGAAGTAAATATACACACAATGATCCCTCGCAAAAACTGAAAGTCACCAGTACAGAGCTACTACAACAAAATAAAGAGTACAAGTCCCAAAAGTAGACCAAATATATATACAAGATCTAGCTAGTCTCGGAATATACAAAGAGATGGGCCACCAAGCTAAAGGATACAGAAATAATCCAAAAACACCAATTGCTCACCTTGGTATTCGATATAGGTTGTTGCAAGCTTGATCAACCGACATTGATCACTAATGCTCGTACCTGCATCACGAAAGTAGATGCAGAGTATAGCATGAGTGCCAGGACAATAGGTACTTAGTAAGCATCATAGGCCGACTGAGAAGGATAGGTAAAAATAATATGAAAAAGAGGAATAAACCGAAATCTGAGTCAAATGAAATAACAAAGGTAAGGAAACAAGCAGGCATAGAAGTAGGAGAATTCTAACTGGTACACTATGCTAGTGATACCCAACTGGGCCTATGTGAGTCCAATCGAGACATAGAAGAGCTATAACTATAAAACTAAGGAAGTAATAATCTACCATGCTATAATCCGAGGAACCAAAACCAACATTGAGGGAATATGAACCTGCCACACTGAGAACTGAGAAATTGAACCCAATCCTAAACCATGAATGCTTGAGGGTTGGATACCTCAATTGAACGAGGTATTGAGGCTATGGCTACTTCTACCTGGATGCTTGTATGATGATGAGGCATATCGAGGTCGGGACCACTACTACCCAGATGCTTATTTGATCTATATGGGAGGTCGAGGCCAAGATTACTGCTACCTGGATGCTCGCCTGATTTATATGAGAGGCCAAGGCCAAGACTATTGCTATCCGGATGCTTGCCTAATTTAAATGAGAGGTCGAGGCTGGGACTACTGCTACCTAGACACTCGCCTGATTTATATAGGAGGTCGAGGCTAGGACTACTGCTAGCAAAATGCTCACCTGATTTATATGGGAGGTTGAGGCCGGGACTACTGCTACACAGAAGTTTGCTTAGAACTAGATGGAGATGCTAAATTTTCTTTCTTTCAATCTGTATGACAATAACTAAAAAGATCATCTTTTGCAATAAACAGGAGCATAGAACCTTCTAATTATCAAAAAATTGAGGCCAAAGTGACACGGGGCCTAACCTTACCAACATAATCATCAAATTATGCATCCTTATCTAACGAGCGAATCAATATAACCATTCAGTCATACTGTTTTACCCAATGAACAAAGTCATCATAACCATTGAGTCATACTACTCTACCCAATGAATGGAGCTAATATGACCATCGAGTTATACTACCTTCCCCAACGAACAGTTTCAGCATAACCATCGAGTCATACTAAAGTCAAAAGCTATCTTAAAAATGGAGTCTAATGGTCAATCTTGGGGAATTATGGATAATGAAGTGTTTATTCAAGCAAGTTACTTCCTAGATAAGGTTCATCTACTAGACCTTAGTTTGCTATGCCATTCTACAAAGATCTAGGCCGACTGAAGCGAAGTGTGGGCATCTAAAGAAAGTTTTGATATCCTAATACTAATTCTGACATCTTTACAGTACCAATGATAAGAAATCGATAACAAACCAAATTACCAAGTAACAACAAGAACCAAATGCTTGCAAATATATCAAAATGCCCGAGAAGGACCGAAAACAAAGATCTAATCCTAAGTATTATAAATAATCTACCCAACGACAACTATTCCAACAATTCTAACATGATATCGAAACACCAGAATACAGGAAAATGGTACTACTAATTACAATATTAGCTAATCAAACAATATACTATCACGCCCCAAAGAGAGGGGAGGCGCGACTGGAACCGGATAACGTTATTAGCCGGGTAAGCCACTAAACATGCTAGTGAACTAACTAGGGACCAGAAGAAAATCGGGCAGCATAACGTCTGAAAGACTAAGCCTGGACATTTTAATTCATGACCTGGTCAACAGTAAATCACGTACATCAAGATAAGTAAACTCAAACAATAAAGTACTAGCTAGCCGACAAGGCTGCCACCACAGAGGTACAGGCACACACCATATATACATGCCAATCTTATGACTGGAGACTGAAAGACACAAATGGACCAACTTACAATAGCATGTCCACAATAGCCTCTATGAGAATCACTACACTGTCAGGACAGGGCCCCGACATACCTAACTGTACAACAAAAAGTAAACATCTTGTGAAAGCTCCAGGAAGAGGTAGAGCTTACCAACTCATAGCTGAATAGGGCTCCTAGTGGAGGGGTAAATCAGAACCCCTACTTGAACCTGCACGCACGAAATAAAATGCAGCGTCCCCAGGCAAAGGGACGTCAGTACGAATAAAAATACACAGGTATGTAAGGCAGGAAGTAAAATCATAGATAATCGTAGTAAAGAGGTTAATAGAAATACCACCTGTAACCAAAATTCAAATAGTCTTAATGGCCAATAAGCCACCACCTAGTGATAAAAAAAAGGCATGGTATGCTCGAGTATTGCATGTCATGAATACATATATATAGATGCAAATGCATGACATATCCAACAAAATGCTAGCACTGAACGGTCCTTTCCGGTAGCTAACCGACATCATATCTGCCAACCTGTGGCCATCTGTACCGTATACATATATATAGTTGGGCAAATAGGCCCCGTACCTTCGATTATAGCTCGAAGTCCATGCATAACATGCAATATATGATATGAATGTTGAATGCACATAGTAAGCCATAGCAAGAACTTAGTCAATCTCGTTTCATTGGTACACTTATTCTCATAACATCATACTCATTGTCATAGCATATACATATTACTCATGGAACCATACATGTCCTTTTTAACAAGTTTGGGAACTTAACCTAACATTTAGAGTGAAGCCTTAACTTTGAAAATATTCATAAAGGTGCTTTACATAATGATTATATATGGTTCCATGTCAATTAGTAAAAGAATGTATTTACACAGGATCAAGTGCGTTAGTAGTTTAGACAAGAGCATTTCACTTGAGAATATTGGAAACCAACACGTTACTTGTTAAATTCCTCAATTATATTTTTGTATGGAAGAAGGACTGATTTTGAATACTACACTCCCTTTGCATTCTACACTTATTTTAATAGCACTACACCAAGGAAAGAAACACCTTAGACATATGAATAGGTAGCTGGGAATCCGACAATGTGATATATAGAAATTGAATGTCCAATTTAAGCGAATGAATGGAATTTCAACCTAATACCATCGTGAATATAACTCAGCTGTAATCCCAATGTCTTCCACTGAAGGTCTTTCTAGCAACAGAATAGCAAGATATCCAATTTGACGTTTTGGGAAACTTCCCAGATTTCATGCTAAAAGGAGAAACAGAGCTTAGCCTTAACATACCTCTCCAACGAACGTCCAATTGCCAAAAGTTCCTTCACGAAAAGTTGTTCCGTACGTCCTAAGATTTGCAATGGCTATATATACGCATTTTAAAGACACCTATAAACAGTAAAAAATTTAACATTAATGAGCAGATTCAGTAAGGAGCATTTACGCGAGGAAATGGTTGTAAAACTTGATAAAAATGATCGTAAAAGACCCCCAATATTATTACCTGAACACACCAGCTGCCAACTAACAATAACCAGCAAGAACACCATTTTGTAACACTCCAAAAACAGCTCCAACCACAGTTAATACGAGGGGAAAACAATTGTAAAGCGTAAGGCATGCATTTCTAGGCACGGGGACAAATTTTAACGGTAAAAACGCGAAAAACTTACCTAAATCACTTAGAGAACTTTTGGGAGCTTTCTCTTCAGTTTCATACTAGTTTGGGATGAAAATGGATCATTTTTGAGCTTTAAAATGTCAAAATAGCCGACATTAAGTTGGGTCAACTCGACCCGACCCATGACCCGGTTTCTAGCTCAGGCAATCTCGGTAAAACAGTCATAACTCTTTATTTTGAGGTCAGTTTGATGCGCGGTTTTGTGAGTTGTAAACTAGACTCATAGATCTTAAATTTTATAGGTTATGTACCTTCTAACTCCTCGTATTTTGGGAGATATGGCCTAATACATATGACCCAAATTTAAGAAGGATTTCTTAAAGAAACTTACGGTAACTTTTGCCAACCGTTATCTTGTAACTTTCTTGATTCCAAAACTTAATGTATGACCTATGTTCCATTAAAATAACTTTTAAAAATCCACTTTTAGCAAATTATGCACTTTTAGTCTCATCCGAAAAGTGAAACCTAGTTTAAACCTTCCAAAAAGGGCGAGGTGCCACTCGGGCCATTTCTTTAACCCCGAACGTGCATTTAGGGTATTCTTTTGGCTTAAAACTTTAGGTCCTTGATATTACCACTTATTGGCAGCCTTATTATCCTTAGGTGCTAGCAAAAATCACATGTTCCTTATATAAAACCACACTATTTAATAATTGAAGACGAGAAACACGGGGTCTCACAGTCTCCCCCCCCCTAAGAACATTCGTCCGCGAATGTGTCAAGACAGCCCCCTTGGTTGCATTACTATCTACTAAAATATCATTTTTTGGATACATTTATTACCATTGCAAACCATAAAAAAAACTTCCAAAAACTCTAATTACTAAGCTTTGTATAACTATCCCGCGACAAAACATACAAGTTTCTCCTCCAAATCCTTTAAACTTTAAGTTACTAAATAAAACGATAACGGTTAGTTTTGGAACACGGCCCCACCTTAAGTTATAAATAGCTGGGGGTGATTCCTCATCATTTCTTCTTTGGCTTCCCCAGTTATTTCTTCAATATTTTTGTTCTGCTACAACACTTTCGCGAAGGCCACTTTTCATTTCGAAGCTTTTTTATTTGTCGATCTAAACATCCATTGGTACCTCATCATAAGTTAAGTCTTCAGCAATGTGGGTATCCTTAATTCGAGTAATACACGAAGGATTTCTATGTACTTTCGCAACATGGATACATGAGACACTGGATTGACTGCTCTCAATTCTAAAGGAAAATTTAGCTCGTATATTACCTTGGTAATTTCTCTAATAATTTTATACGGTCCAACATATCTAATACTGAGCTTTCCTGTCTTTCCAAACCACATGATTCCCTTCATAGGTGATACCTTTAAGAAGACCTAATCTTCTACATCAAACTCTAAGTCTCCTCGTCGAACATCTGTATAAGACTTTTGCCGACTCTGGGATGTTTGCAATCGGTCTCTAATTAGTCTCATTTTGTCCATTGCTTGCGGAACTAGATTAGGCCTAGCAATTTTGCCTCCACAACCTCAAACCAACCAATCGGCAGCCTACATCTTCGCCCGTATAGTGCTTCATAGGGCATCATTTGAATACTAGCGTGGAAGCTATTATTATAAGCAAAATCAATAAGAGGTAGATGATCATCCCAGCTTCCTCTAAAGTCCAGCACACAAGCATGTAACATATCCTCAATGGTCTGGATGGTACATGCTGCTTGCATATCAGTTTATGGATGAAAAGCGATGCTGAGATTCACCTGAGTGCCCAGAGCCTTCTGAAAAGACTTCCAAAAATGTATGGTTAATTGAGCCCCTCGATATCATAAGCTTAGGATCCTCACACTGTTGCTCTTTTACTTCAGTAACAATGGAAGATTCAATTGTATTTTGAACAATCACTCCTTAACCTTTTCCATCTGCTAATAACACTTGCAAACTAGTGACCTGGCATAAATCTTGTTATTTCAATCTTATCAGCTTCAACATGACTTAGACTTCCCATGGACTTTCGTCTAAGTGCATCAGCAACAACATTAGCTTTACCAAGGTGGTACAAAATTTCAATATCATAATCTTTTAGTAATTCTAGCCACCTTCTTTGTCATAGGTTCAACTCATTCTGCTTGAATAAATATTAGAGGCTCTGGTGGTCGGTAAAAATATCAACATGAACTCCGTATAGATAATGCCACCCATTTTGTTTTTTGGGCAAAAACAATTGCGGCGAACTCAAGAACATGGGTAGGGTAGTTTTGTTCATGTTTTAGTAACTTTCTGGAAGCATATGCAATAACCCTACCATGCTGCATAGGAACACAACCTAGGCCAATTATCAAGGCATCATGATATACAATGTAGCCTTTGGTTCCATCTAGAAGAGTCAGACTAGGTGCGGTGGTAAGCCTTTTCTTTAGCTCTTGAAAACTCTGTTCACACGATTCAGTCTACTAAAACTTAGTTGCTTTATACGTCAACCTTTATAGTGGTGTATAGGTAGTGGAGAATCCCTCAACAAACCTCCTATAATATCCTGCCAAGCCCAAAAAGCTATGGACCTTTGTCGGATTCAAGGGGCTCGGCCAGGCCATTACTACTTCAATCTTCTAGCCAGTGGCCTTTATACCATCGCTAGTAATAACATGGCCACGAAAAGCTATAGAAGTTAACCAAAATTCACATTTGGAGAATTCAGCTTATAACTTGTTGTCCTAGAGAGTTTGTAATATAACTCGCAAGTGGTCTGTCTGCTCAGCCTCTGACTTATCCTAAACATTGCCTTTGGAATATCAACATCCCTGACTCGTAGCTGGTAGTACCTGGGTCACAAGTCAATCTTTGAAAAACCATCAATCCACATAAAACAATACTTATTCTTGATAGTGATTTTTTAGCTATCATTAATCGATACACATCCGTAAAGAGCCATTTGTCTTTCAAGCAAAGAGCATTGGAGCACCGCATGAAGATGTTCTTGGCCTAATAAGGTCTTTACCAAGCAAGCCCTTCAGTTATTCCTTCAAATCTCTTAGCTCTACAAGAGCCACCGTTTTTAGAGGAATGGGTATACGTTGCATATCAGGAAGAAAATCTAAAGAAAAATTGATATCTTTTTCGGGGGATCTTGGGAAGCTCATCGGGGAATATTATCATGAATTCATTCACAGTAGGGACTAACTAAAGGGCCAGTTGCTAATAAAATATCAGGTCATCTCGTAATGGTAACATGCACCTTAACCCTTTCTACACTACCTAGTATGAAGCTTACCACATTGTGTACATGGGGGAGTAGGTTGTCTCATTTGTATATAACGCTCCTGTCGACGACTCTTAGGCTGGCGTAAACTCCGTCCCGGCCCTGATTGAATATAATGATCAATTCACTGGCCTTGTATTTATAGCGGGGAACTACCTGCTGACGGAGGTGGATATCGATGAAAAGGAGGCCTAAAATTACCCTGTGGCTCCCTATAAGATCCCATAGTAGAAACCTTCTTATTCTTCTCCTTATCTCTACGGGTATCCCGAGTTCAATGAGAAAGATCCTCTGTAGTCTGAGCAAAAGCCAGAATACAAGAAATGTCTACGCCATCTTTTAAAGAGACTATCCTTTAATCTTTGATCAAATAATCCCCCAAACCATCCAAGTAACGATAAACTTTAGCACTCATAATACATATAATATCTGGTGCATATTTAGCCAAAGAATTAAACCTAAGGCTATACTCTCTTACTCTCATATCCCTCTGCGTGAAACTGATAAACTGGTCAAGACGTACCTCCAGTGGTACGTAATGGGCTAAAAATGCCTCAGAAAAGTCCTCCCACTCTGTTGGCGGAGCATCGGGCCCTCTAGATCTCTCCCACTCCTCATACCACAAAATGGAAACATCTCCACTGCCTCGGTGACTGAGGCATGCATCACCCTCAATACTCTATACATATGGTCTGTAATGTCCTGTAGATCTTCAGTGGGACTGGACCCTGTAAATACTGGAGGGGCCAATTGAAGAAACTTTCGTACCTTTGAGCTTTCTATTTGATCCCTTCTGGTGTCTGCTCTCACCTTTAGTTGTCTCTCATGAATAAAAACCATCATAGTTAGCAGCTGAATAGCCTCCTTCGTCCCCTAATTCCAGTCTCTAATAGGGCTTGGGGTACTAGATCTCCTTGGGCCCCAATAGGTGCTGGTGAATCTGGTACTATGGGCATTGGAGACTCCCTAGGTGCCTCAAAAGGGAATATATTTTCCTCAACAAGCAAGACATAATTGGTACCATCTCTAGGATCCATACTTATCTATGTTGTGCCATCTCCTGAGCATAGGTAACCCATTAAATAAGAACAACATAACATGATATAGATTTCATATGTTCCTATAGCTTTGCTCTATAGCACGATCTATTAAGTGAAAGAAATGTAACCATCACTAAATGCCTCGTAGCCTCCGGATTATAAGTGTGGTGCACAACACACCAATAAACAAGACTCTACTAGACACGGCATTGTGGACTCCCTGGGATACGACTTGCTCTGATACCATGTTTGCCACGCCCCAAAGAGAGGGGAGGCGTGAATGGCACCCGATACCGTTATTGGCTAGGTAAGCCACTAAACATGCTAGTGAACTAACTAGGGACCAGAAGAAAATCGGGCAGCATAACATTTGAAAGACTAAGCCTGGATATTTTATGTCATGACCTGGTCAACTATAAATCACGTAGATCAAGATAAGTAAACTCAAACGATAAAGTACTAGCTAGCCGACAAGGCTGCCAACACAGAGGTACAGGTAGACACCATATATACATGCTAATCTTATGACTGGAGACTGAAAGACACAAATGGACCAACCCACAATAACATGTCCACAATAGCCTCTATGAGAATCACTAACACTGTCAAGACAAGGACCCGACATACCCAACTGTACAACAAAAAGTAAACATCCTGTGAAAGCTCCAGGAAGAGGTGGAATTTACCAACTCATAGCTGAATGGGGCTCCTAGTGGAGGGGTAAATCATAACCCCTACCTGAACCTGCACGCACGAAATAAAATGCAGTGTCCCCAGGCAAAGGGACGTCAATACAAATAAACATGTACAGATATGTAAGGCAGGAACTAAAATAATAGATAACCGTAGTAAAAAGGTTAATAGAAATACCACCTGTAACCAAAACTAAAATAGCCTTAATGGTCAATAAACCACCACCTAGTGATAAAAAAATGCATAGTATGCTCGAGTATTGCATGTCGTGAAGACATATATATAGATACAAATGCATGACATATCCAACCAAATGCTAGCACTGGTGGTCCTTTCCAGGAGCTAACCGGCATCATATTTGCCAACCTGTGGCCATTTGTACCGTATACATATATATAGTTCGGCAAATAGGCCCCATACCTTCGATTATAGCTCGAAGTCCATGCATAACGTGCAATGTATGATATGAATGTTGAATGCACATAGTAAGCCATAGCAAGAACTTAGCCAATCTTGGCTCATTGGTACACTTATTCTCATAACATCATAATCGTTGTCATAGCATATACATATGACTCGTGGAATCATACATGTCCTTTTTAACAAGTTTGGGAACTTAACCCAACTTTTAGAGTGAAGCCTTACTTGTTAAATTCTTCAATTATATTTTTGTATGGAAGAAGGACTGATTTTGAATACTATATTCCTTTTGCATTCTACACTTATTATAATGGCACTACACCAAGGAGAGAAACACCTCGGACATATGAATAGGTAGCTGGGAAACAAAATGATATATAGAAATTGAATGTCCAATTTAAGCGAATGAATGAAATTTCAACCTAATACAATCGTGAATATAACTCAGCTGCAATCCCAATGCCTTTCAATGAAGGTCTTTCTAGCAACAGAATAGTAAGATATCGCATTTGATGTTTTGGGAAACTTCTCGAATTTCGTGCTAAAAGGAGAAATGGAGCTTAGCCTTAACATACCTCTCCAACGAACGTCAAATTGCCAAAAGTTCCTTCATGAAAGTTGTTTCTTACATCCTAAGCCTCACAACTGCTATATATACGCATCTAAAGACACATATAAACAATCAAAAATTTAACATTAATGACCAGATTCGGCAAGGAGAATTTACGCGAGGAAATGTCCATAAAACTTCATAAAAATGACCGTGAAAGGCCCCCAAAATTATTACCTGAACACATCAGCTGCCAACAAACAATAACCAGAAAGAACACCATTTTTTTACACTCCAAAAACAGCTCCAACCATAGCTAATACGAGGGGAGAACAATTGTAAAGTGTAAGGCACGCATTTCTAGGCACGGGGATAAATTTTAACGGTAAAAATGCGAAAAACTTACCTAAATCACTTAGAGAACTTTTGGGAGATTTCTCTTCAGTTTCGTACTGGTTTTGGGACGAAAATGGGTCATTTTTTAGCTTTAAAATGTCAAAATAGCCGACATTAAGTTGGGTCAACCCGACCGGACCCATGACCCAGTTTCCAGCTCGGGCAGCCTCGGTAAAACAGTCATAACTCTTTATTCTGAGGTCGGTTTGATGCACGGTTTTATGCATTGAAAACTAGACTCATAGATCTTAAATTTGATAGGTCATGGACCTTCTAACCCCTTGTATTTTGGGAGATATGGCTTGATACATTTGACCCAAATTTAAGAAGGATTTCTTAAAGAAACTTACGGTAACTTTTGCCAACCTTTATCTTGTAACTTTCTTGATTCCAAAACTTAATGTATGACCTTTATTCCATTAAAATAACTTTTAAAAATCCACTATTAGCAAATTATACACTTTTAGTCCCATCCGAAAAGTGAAACCTAGTTTAAACCTTCCAAAAAGGGTGAGGTGCCACTCGGGCCATTTCTTTAACCTCGAACGTGCATTTAGGGTATTTCTTTGGCTTAAAACTTTAGGTCCTTGATATTACCACTTATTGGAAGCCTTATTATCCTTAGGTGCTAGCAAAAATCACATGTGCCTTATATAACACCACACTATTTAAATAATGGAAGATGAGAAACACGGGGTCTCACATATACATTCTCATAGCTACCAGGAGATACCGACAGAGGCTTATTTCAAAATTTCTAACACCAAAGACAAGTATATTAACTACCCTACTTTCACCCAAACCAGCTCAATCTAAAGACAAGAAAAGTCATAGCCTACATATATATTGATCACGCCTGCTCTAACTCACTATGCTAGAGCTTTTTCATTTCAAATGGCCTCTGAATGCTGCCACACTATCAAATACAGATCCATAATGTTATTACAATCGTTTAGACATCAAATTTGAAAGAGATGTAGCTGGGCCAATTTTGGAGGCTGAAATGAGAAATATGGGACCTGCGTTTGAAATTTTAGAATTGACCCCAAAAGCTGGTCAAAAATAGCACTCCCTGCTCAATTAACAAGTTAGAAAGTTAATTCGAGTCGAACCACCAAAACACAGACATGCAATAAAACTCAAAATTTAGGCTGACTTACAAAAAAGGATAGTAGCTATAGGTGCTGAATTACCAAAAATATAGTTTTGAAAGCCAAAACAAACCATCCTGCGATGATCCCTATGGAATTCCGCCAGAATGAAATCCAAAGATCATTGAAAACGGGTTCTAATTGCTCAAGTTATCCCACCTCAAAAACTACAAAATATTTCATTCTATTAATCCTCTATACATATGCTAAAAATAGGATTTTACCTAAAAGAAAGCATCAAATCAGGTTTCTAGACTCACCACCATCTTTCTTGCAAATTTCCTTGAACCTAGGCTTTTGAATCACTGAATTTGAGTCCAAAATAAAGAAGATATCGCCTTTAAAAGATGATATTAAGTGTTAGTCGCAAAGTGAGGCTGAAATATATAGGCCACATAATCAACCTCCATGATTGCAGTGAACAGTACCCCGCGATTGTGAAGTACAACATGGTATACTTTCATGAATGCAAAGGCCCATCCATGAACGCAAAGATCAATCAACTTGACCATTCACAAATACGGTTAGGCCCCATAATTGCGAAGGCGGTAGCATACCTCCATGAACATGGCCAAAGGGCCCATGATCATAAAGTACATATTTGAATGCACCATATATCAGCTAAAAAGTTGATATCTCACAACTCCAAAATTTCTGACAGGGCACTCAAAATTCATCCAAGACCCATGCATGCAAATGAACAATACTACCCTACTAAATTCGACATTTTGGACTCAATGGTGCAGTCAAAATTTTTATACAAGATCTTTACGACTGAACATGGATCGCACTCCCTAGGTCATTTTTCATCAATTTCCACCAAGAGGGCTCAGATTGAGTCCACAAGCCTTGAGAACTGAAGGGTTATTCTAGACCAAACTTGATGATTCGAAACTAATCATGCTATCAGAAGTTTCATTCGGCACACTTTCCAAGAATGTTAACCAAAGTCAGCCATTGGGCAGTTTTGAATGCTAAAATACAAAACTTGATACAAACTTATACCAAAGGCCTCCATTCTCAAGCTAATCATGCTTCTAGTCTAATTTTGCCATTTTGAAGCTGGTGAAATTATTAGAATTATGTTATGAGGTTGTTTACTCATGTTTTGTACAAAAATTAATTTTTCAAAGTACAAAGCCTCCCAGATTAAAAAAAAAAGTACACAACTCCCAAAGAATGACCAAATAATCAAGCTATCGATGCAGCAAGTCATAAATGACCTGGGGTCACTATAGAAAGGAAAAGTTGTAGTATATGCAAAATGACCTTGGGGCCATTACACCAAGACCAAAATGAAATGAGCAGACTTAGTCAACTAGTCAATGACGACCCAAATGGAACCAGAACTACTAATAGTACTGGGCAAACCCACCACAAAGTCCATAGTAATCCGCTCCCACTTCTAAGTAAGAATAGGCATTCGCTGAAACTCTCCACTAGGCCTCTGGTGCTCGCACTTCACCTGCTGGCATGTCAAATACCTAGACTCAAATTCTGAGATGTACCTTTTCATGCAACACCAGCTACAATGCTGACTCAAATCATGATACATCTTTGATGCCCCCGGATGGATGGAATAATGGGTACATTGGCCCTTTTCAAGGTATCAATCTATTTGATTAAGTCGCCTACCTTAGGCACAAGAATCTGGCCTCAGTCGTCGAAACTCCATCAGAATTAGGCACGGCCTCCTTGCCCTCACCCCTAGACACTGTGTCTTGAAGGAGACACAACTTCTCATCCTCAAACTGCTACTTATGACTTTGATCCATCAAAGAAGAAAAGACTATTTTTATTCTCCTTTTCCTTTTCTCTTTTTCATATCTAGTTTCTTCTCTTTTTGGGCTTGATATTTTCTGACGAGGGTCTTTCAATAATAGCCTCTCTATCTCTATGAGATAGCGGTAAGGTATGTATACATTTTACCCTCCCCAAACCTCACATGTGGGATTCCGTTGAGTATGTTGTTGTTGTTGTTGTAAAGAAGAACAACCTCCATAAAAGCAAGTAACAAGCGCTAATCGGAAAGCTATAGTCCTACCAACCTATTGGCCAATCTCTGAACATCCCTAGCAAAGGATCGATCCTCAACTCGAATAGCTACAAGACTCCCCATACTAAAAGCCTTCCTAATCAATGCCTTAGCCACCAGATTGGCATTTCTTGAATGGAATAGAATAGCCAAACCATAAGCCTTTAGAAGCTAAATCGACCTCTTTCTTCTAGTTGAAATCGCACTACAAACTCTAGTGATTTATGAAAATCTCCCATAGAACCCCATAAAGATATTGCTTCCATAACTTCAATACAAAAATAATTACTACTAACTCTAAGTCGTGGGTGGGGTAATTCTTCTCATGTATCTTCAGAAGCCTAGAGGCATAGGAAATTGCCTTCTCTTTCTGCATCAAGGGACCTCCTATCCCAACTTCAAAGCATAACAATACGTGATGAAATCAACACCCTCTTCGAGCAAGGTCAAAATAGGTGTAGTAGTCAACAATACCTTGAGCTTTTGAAAGCTCTCCTCACAACCATTCGACTAATAAAATGTTATATTCTTTTGATTGAGTCTAGCAAATGGGGTTACTATGTTGGAGAAGCCCTAAACAAATCGCTGACAGTATCCAGGCAAACCCAAAAAGTTGCGGATCTTTGTAGCTAAAGTAGGTCTAGTCTACTTTTGAAAAGCCGCAATCTTACTGGATCAACTCTGATGCCCTCCTTGAACACTACATGCCCCAAAATTGTTACTAATCTGAGCCTAAATTCATATTTAGAGAATGTAGCATATAGTATCTCCTCTCGCAATCATTGAAGCACAATCCTTAAATACCTTTCATGATGGGCCTTACTGTTGGAGTAAACAAATATATCATCAATAAAAATAATCACGAACCAATCTAAGTATGGCTAACACTCTATTCATGAACTCCATCAATGTCCAGGGTGTTGGTTAGCCCACGTGACATCACAAGAAACTCATAATGGTCATATCTAGTTCGAAAAGCAGTCTTAGGAATGTCAGATGCCCTAAGCTTTAACTGGTTGTAACCGAATCTCAAATCAATATTGGAAAATATTGTTGCTCTGGGGAGTTGGTCAAATAAATTATCAATTCTAGGAAGAGGATATTTGTTCTTGATAGTCACCTTGTCTAACTTTCTATAATCTATGTATATCCTCATAAACCTATCTTTCTTCTTCACAAATAAAACTGGGACACCTGAAGGTAATAACACTAGGCCGAATAAACCCTTTACTCAATAAATCTTGAAGTTAATCCTTTAACTCTTGCAGAGCCATATGGTAAGGAGGATAATAAATGGGCTTAGTTCCTGGCTCAACATCAATAGCAAAGTCAATATCTTTATCGGGAGGGACTCTTGAAAGATTGGTAAAAAAGACATCCATGAACTCTTAAACCACGACAGGAATAGACTCTATTAGAGGTGAATCAACATTGGTATCTCAAATAAAAGCCAAATAAGATAAGAAACCTATATCAATCAACTTTTGAGCCTTGATATAGGAGATAACTTTACTAGGATAGGAACCACACAAACCCTTCCACTCTTTCCTTGAGCAACCAGGCATAGCTAGGGTCACTATCTCGATATAGAAATCAAGAATAGCATGATACGAAGAAAGTTAATTCATTCCCAAAATAACATCAAAGTCTATAATATCGAGAATAATCATATCCACCTAATTATCATAACTCGTTAAAGATACGAGATAGGATCGATACACCCAATCTACCATTAAGGGATCTCCTATTGGGACAAAAACAAGTACAGGCATAGGCATGCGATCACTTAGTAAGTCAAATCTAGTAGAGAAATAGGTAGACGCAATGGATAAGTAGATTCAAGATCAAACAACATAAATAAGGGCCGAGGGTAAATCGAAATAATACTTGTGATAACTACATTTGTAGCCTCAGCCTCAGCCTCAGCCTCAGCCTCGGGTCTCCCTAGGAAAGCATAGAAATGAGCTCCCTAACATCCACTTGTCTGAGTCACGTGTTTACCACCATGCTAAACTAGGGCACCACTCACTCCTTTACCTCTAGTACAACCACCCCTATAAAACTGAACCCTGCCTTGGCCCCTAATCTGCAGGGATGGACCTCTAGTTAGAGATATTAGATCTCTGATTGGAGTTGTTGAATAAGTATAGTGTGGACCTGAATGAGTCTGCAAAAGATAATAATGAATCATATGACCAAGGTCTCCACACCCAAAAAAAGATCTCAGATTGGACTTTTACTGTGAAGAACTAGATGGAATACTATAACTACCCTAGCCCGTGAGCCTTTGAACTTTACACAAACTATGACTACCCTCTGAAGATGGTAAGAAAGCATTAACTCATCAATGCTAAAGTCAACCACTTCTACGAAGATAACCTCAGCCTCTAGATGAGGCACCAGAGAATTGACTTGATGAACAACCCCTCTTAGGGTCACCAAACTTCTCCTTCTATATCAACTCCGCCTTCTTACTGTCACTCGCCATAGATCGGAAGGAATCTCCCTCTCTAGATACCTAGAACATTGCCTATCTGATAAAATCAGTCAATCCTCTCTCGAATTTGTAAA
The DNA here is from genome assembly GCA_029948455.1 of Solanum rostratum. NCBI lineage: Eukaryota > Viridiplantae > Streptophyta > Magnoliopsida > Solanales > Solanaceae > Solanum > Solanum rostratum. Next base: position 23,204,255 of record CM057048.1, read on the forward strand.
CCCTCTCTGTCTCATCATGGATGATGGTTGTAGCATGTCTGGCTGGCTGGCAAGAATGAATCTCATACTCAGTGATTGACATCTCATCTTGCCTCAAGCTCTCGAATGTTAGGTGACTCTCCTCCCTCACACCCCAAGGACGAAACAATTAAAGCACTATAGAATGCCTCCTAAGTCACTGCAAGAGATCCAACTAACAAGGATCATGAATAGGTCTTCCACTACTCCCTCATCCATCCACAAAGCTAGAGAGTGATATAACAAACACCATGTGACTCAATTAAACCAATAGTCTATAACAACTCTCTGCAAGTGGTCAAAAACTTATAGGCATCCTTATTCTTCCCACCCTAAAATTGAGTCAGGTCCATCTTCTCGAACCTCTGACAACAATATTTCTTATCCTTGGTCAATACAACTACTGGTGCACCTTGAGCCCCAACCACTAGTGCTAGATCAACCTCAACTACAAGATCTACTAGAGGCTGTCCAATCTAACCCACCACATCGGTACCTAATATTGGTCTAGAACCTAATCTCTCACTCTGGTTTGCAATCCATCAGGTATGACTATCATACTACCAGTTTTTGCTATACTCTCAAGCATGCTCAACACCCTCAAGTGAGTATCCCATAGCAATGGGTGGATGCATACTCATGAGGAATATAATCTTCTCTAAAATATGGGTTGGGCTTAGGGGAGATACTGCTCTCATGATCTCTAGATACGATCGCTTTGGGATTGTCCTCGATCCTACCTCATCCTTTAACTCTGTCTCTGCCTCTATCTCTGCCTTTTCCCCGGGCTGGGGTCTTAGTAACAATCTCAAGGGCACCTCCCCTCCTCCATCAGAAGCTAATGTTGTAGTTTTAGCCATCTACTAAACAAACACATGACAACTCAACAAACACACGATAATCCACACGCAACTAAACTGAAAGAAATAAAAGGAAATTTTTCTAACAGTCTTCATAGTCTCTCAAGGATAAGTAACAGACATATCCATACCAATTCTCAAGACTCTACTATACTCGACTTATACACATGTGAAACCTAAGAACCTGGGACTCTGATGCTAACTTGTCACGATCTGACTATAAGTGTGATCGCACCTGCCTAACCCGCCAAGACAAGTCGTCCTAGAATACTAAGCAAGTCAAAGTAGTCGGAAATTTAAGTAAAATAAAGGAAGTCTAGCATACCATAGATAATAATAAGAAAAACCCAATTCTAAAATCGCGCAAGATTTGATACATGTACAAGCCACTAACTCAATAAAAAGAAGAATAGTACGTCTCAATATCTTAGTTTTTAAATAGAACAAAACATAAAATTAAAAGCCCTCGAGAGTATGCAGAAAAGACAAGACACTACCTCTCAAGTGCCCGGAAGCTTAGTCCAAGATGAAAAATAAAGAGATCAGGAGGTACCAGGATCAATACCTACACAAGTGTAGAAGAAATGGGCGAGTGCCCGACAACATAGTACCTAGCAAATGAATTATAAGCCCTAAGTAAAGTAAGGAAGAACACGGGTACTCCTTTTATCCCAATGACATACCTCCACAACTACAACCTTACATGTAGATATGCTAGCATACACAATATGCATCTCACCATATAGGTATACAACAAAATAACAAATAGTTTTAAAATATTTATTATAGAGTTAACTAGTACTTCACACTTTATATAGATATTCACATTAATATAATGAGTGAAATAAGATGGAATATAATGAAGTGCAAATGATACAATGTAATATCAAGGAATTATGATGCTTGTCAATCCTAAGATACTCACCTCAGACCAAACCATGTGGGCTTCACATGGACCATGTATCCACTAGAAAAGACCTCGACAGATCAGAACCCAATGAAAGAGACCTCGGCCAAATTACACTCGGCGAAAGAAAACTCAGCTAATACGAAACACCTCGGCAAAACACAAGTTGATAAAGACCTTGGCTTTAAGTATCAATATCTCTCTCTTATCACTTTTCACAATCCAATACGGATAAACATATGCACAAAGAATGAGCAAATGGGAAATGAAATTCATGATACAATGTCATATAGCTCAATATTCATCAATAAATGATTCACAACACGTAGGAAATTTTTCATATTCAAATTTACTATTAGCACGTCAATTCACATAGTCAAATTACTAGCACATCTCAATCCCTACTTCATTTGATGTCCTACACATACAAAACCAATTTTCATCTGACCCAATCACGTAAATAGAAAATACAAGGTTCAACGCTATTAACTACGGGTTAGAAATCTACTTGTGGTACTCAAAAATCATGATTACTCTATTGCCAGAGCTTTTTCCTTCCGAATATATTTCAAAGCACCACAATTCAGTCAATGATGATTCATAAAAAAAAGAATTAAATGGTTTAAAAATTCAATACCAAAAAATGAGGTTGAAATGTAGAAATTTTTATATAAAACTATTTCTTAAGGTTTTGGAAAACTAATGACGAAAATTATTTCAAATAAAGGAGTTAAAATCACTTCATAATCATCATTTTTATTAAAAGTTTGAGTTTAGGAAAAAAGGCTCAATTTCTCCACTTAAAAACACAATATTTGATGTTAAAATCAAGAAATAATCAATGGATAATTAAGATATAAATTAAAAATAACTTATCTAATGAATTCCTCTAGAAAACCCAAGTGAAATCTCCCCTTCCCGAGGTTGAAAATCTTAATAATAGTGGAGAAGGACTAATTTCTATTTTTTTTAAAAGAAAGACACTATTCAAGTATTTTAACGAATCGCAATCACGGCAAGGGATCACGCGATCGCGAAATCCAACTGGATTGTTCATTACAATCGCGATAACTTACTCTCGCGATCATGAAGCACAGCCCAAATTACTTATCATGGTCATGATCCAAGCTTCGCGATCGCAAAGAGAATACTAAGTGTACTTCGCGAACGCAAGCCACAAGGTCATGAAAGCGAAGAAGAACAATGGCACCTGATATCAGCAATCATAAATTAGTTCATTTTCACAAAATGGAGCCACGAAATTCTATTTGAAACTCTGCGCATGCAAATTATATATGTTATTCAACTAAATTTGATGTTCCGAACTCAATGAAATTTTTAGTAATTGAATCCAAGGTCTCCTTGATCGAAATCCAATAAGTCGCAATTAAACTATCTTAAGGTACTAGAAATACCAAAATCCTATCGGAATACCTAAAAATTATATCAAAGCTTATTCTAGCACTAAAATCACCTCTCGAAATCAATGAAACCATCAGAAATCTAACTCGAACACCCGAACTCAAAATATAGACCAAAGTCAAACTTAAGTCAAACTTTAACTCAATTTCCATCTTCAAACCTTAAATCCACATAACAACTTCAAATATAATTCCAACAACTCTCCTAGACTAATTTTCACATTACAGGACCTATGTAATTGATAGAATTTTATTCCAAGACCCAAATCTCCAAATGACTCCAAAACTCAAAACTAAGCAACATAAGCCTTCAAAACTCTACTCTTTAGCAAAAACTATATTTTTCACAAAATATTAAAAATCAACTTTTAAAACCAATCAAATAGGACTCAAGGTTACTATTAAGAGGAGTTTAATAATAATTTTTTTTAAATATCAAAAATGACCTTCAGGATCATTACACTTTAAAAACTGGTATACTTTCTTTTTAAAAATACGCCCTTGTGGCAAAATATATTTTCTTGAAACTCTTTCTGAAATAATGCAATTGAAGCTAAATATACTTTTTGTACTCTTTCTAATAAATTTTTTATAGAACTTGTCGTATACTTTACTCATAAAATAATGTATATGAAATACCATGATAAGGATTTTCGAATAACTTTAGCTAAGAAGTAACCATGGAGTAGAATAGGCATGAATCCTAAATCAAATGCAGATCACCAACAATATGAAGTACAATTATTTCAATAGTAGAATCAATAATGACCAATTCAAAATAATAGATACAAGAGTAAAAACTCTAGTTTTGGTCTTACTAACTGAAATTTTAGATGTAGAACATGAGGAAGAATTGAGTTCTTCACTATAATATTCTTACATACTTTAATTTCTTCAAATATTCAAGAAATTATGATCTTAGAAGGACAACGACCACAAAAATATTTCTTAAACCTTGGGGTATCTTTTAAAAATTAGGTTTTAGCATAGAATTCTTGCTTAAGATACATAATCATATAGTAGAGTCACTAGAAAATGATGAGAACAAGAACTCTAGAGGGAATTACTTGAACGAAATCTTACATTTGGCTGTTACGAGGATTTTGTATCTTAAAGTTCTTGGAAGAAAATAATGAGAAATTTTCTTGATCTCACGCTTATACGGGACGGGTGGGGTGTTTTGCTAAGAGGAACAAATAAAAGGCTCTTAATTTGGTGAAGCCAAATGTATTTTTCACCTAGGAATAAGGGATGTGTGTGTGTTGCGGGATCTATTTCGGACCTTGGGAGTCATCTCGAAGGCCCCATTGAAGACCTAAGGTAGTTTCAGCCTATGAAGTTTAGTTTGGCTATAGGTGCAACACAGGCCTCAACATAGTACTCAATGAAATTGGTATAACCTTTTACTCATGTATCGAATTGACAAATGATGTAACGTGTTGAAAACTAAATTCATATACTTTTAATTAGATGGATTATGGGACATATAACTCTTCAAATTAAGGAGAAATGCTCGTTTAAAATAGACCCTTATTTGAACTTATACAATAACTTAATTGGTAGTGAAGCTTTGAACTCAACTTAGTACTAGAAATTCTTTATGACCTTAATTCATATCCAATATATTTCTCACACTTGGGAACTAACCCTGAGACTTATGCACAATTAGAAGTCACCGATTTCGAGCTTATATGTATAACAAAGAATGAATTGAATGTTAGCTTAAACATTTTTGGTGTATTGCACAAAATTTGATAACAATTAGCTACTGATGAGAACACTTTTGTTGTTGTTTTTGTTGGTTAAATTAGAATTTGTTTAGTATTATAATTCGCAAGTCCATTCAAAAGTCTTGTCATGCAAAAAAGCAATTTATTTGTTCCTCATATATGAATTAATCTTTAATCAAATAAGGAATGATTAAATAACAAAAATTCATCTTGCATGGAGCAGTTGAAATATTATAAAATGTATCAAACATATTTAAGCAAAATATTACGTGATTTGCTCATATATTTTACGTCAATCAATAAAATTACATACCCCAGAAGAATAGTGTTATTCAAAAAAAAAAAGGTATCGACATTAAAAAAAATGTTATATCTATTTAAATGATGTAAGTAATTATTGCATCTCAATTTTTTTTTTTATGTCTCAACTAATTTTTTAAAAATAATTTTGTTTTCTGCTTTTTTTTGTTTAATTTGGGATTATTTTATTTATTTATTTCTAGTGCAAAATCTATTTTTACAGGAAAAAAAGTGAATAACATTTCGCTCAAGTTCCTCAAAATAATGAAAATGAATTGTACTTGACTAATACTCTGTTTGATCAAAATTTTAAAATCTTCATATTTCTGTAAATGCTCTTTATAAAGAAAAACTTTTTAAAAGTAATAGTTTATATTTGGCTAATATTATAATATGAGATTGAATTTGAAGATTACAGGAAGAGAACAGAATGGAAATTGTTCTTGGAAATTTACCCTTCAATGAGTACAATAGTGACCTTTTATTGATTAACTAATTTGAACATTAGTTATAACTAACTAACTGATTTTGCTATAATCTCAATATTAGGAATAGACCAATTAGTCCTTTAGTCTTCATCCTGCTTCTATATACTCCCCCCTCAAGCTAGGTAGCAAAATAATATCTAAGACTCCTAGCTTGGAACTTAAGTGGTGATGTTGGACTTTGTTAACTCTCTTGATCAGTATGCCAGCAGATTGATCTTTGGTAGGGATGTGGCTAGTTGACACCAATCCTTGATTTATCTTTTCCTGGTGAAATGGTAATCAATCTCAATATGCTTGTCTCTCTCATGGTAAACAGGGTTGGCAGTAATTTCTATAGCTACCTTACTGTCTGTATAGATGAGCACAGGTTCCTTTGCTTTAGTTCCCAGATCCTTCAAGAGTCTTGAAAATCATATCAGTTTATTCACTATGGAAACCATGCTTCTATATTCTGATTCTGTAGAACTCTTTGATACTGTTGTTGTTTTTTAGACTTTTTTAGTTATTAACAACTCTTCCAAGTCACTAAATATTCTGTCACTGACTTTTTTGTGTAAGGGAAGGATGTCTCTTCTGAATCACAATCACAATAGGCCGTGACTGCAGAGTTGGTTTTGCTGGATAACAAGATGCCTTCATCGGGTTGATTCTTCACCTACCTTGTGATCCTCAGGGTTGCTTCCATGTGGGACTTTTGTGGTTTTTTCAAGAAACTGACTTAGATTTTGTACTCCAAAACTAATATCAGGTTTAGTCATAGTTAGATATAGTAATATTCCAGTCAATCTTTTACATCTTGTTTTGTCATCCAAGGGATCACTGATGTCACTAGTTGATTATTTACCTCTAGTGTATCATCATACTATTTGGTTGTTAACTTGACATTAGTATCTAGTAGTGTTACTGCAGGTTTAGTACCACTAAGAGCAACTTTCGATATGAGCTCTAGGGTATATTTTCTCTAATGCATTAATATTCTATGTTCAGACCTTGTAAATTCAATTCCTAGAAAATATCTCAGCTCACCAAGATCCTTCATTTTAAATGCTTATTTTAATTTTTCTTTGGTATCCTCAATCTATCTCCTATGATTAACATGTTATCTACATAGATGAGTATAATAGTTGTTCCTTCTGATGTGTTTTTAATAGAAAGTGAGTGATCATACTTACTTTTTCTGAACTTGATTTTGATTAGTGCTTCTCATAACTTTGCATTCTATTGCCTAAGTGCCTGTTTAAGACCTACTTCTCCCCTTGCCTCTTAAATTCTTCAAGTAAGTCTATATAAATCTCGTCAAACAGATCACTTTGTGAAAAGGCATTAAACACATCCATTTGATGAATATGTCAACCTTTTTGGGCTGCTAGAGTTAGGACAGTTCTAACTATTTTCATTTTTACCATAAGAGAGAAAGTTTCTTGCTAATTTATTCCATTTTGTTGACTGTAGCCCTTAGCTACTAATATAGCTTTGAACCTCTCAATTTCTCCAGAGACTTTGTACTAAACTTTGAATATCTACCTGCAGATAATTGGTTCCTTTCCTTTTGGAAGTGGAACTACTTTCCAAGCTTGATTCCTTTTCAATGCCTGAATTTCAGACTTCATTGCCTCAATCTACGTGGGATTTTTAGATACTTCAGAAAAGGACTGTGGTTTAGTAACTTTAGATATATTTGATAGATATGTTTGATATTTATCACCCAATCCTTCATATGGACATACTTGTTAAGCCCATATTTGTAACTTGATGCATATTTAAGGAGATAAAATCTTTCATCCATATTGATGGCCTAGTACTCCTGCATGATTTCCTTTGCGCTCCTCTATAATTGATTATTTGTATAGGTGGATCCACCACTGCAAGCTCTTGTCCTTCTTCTCTATTAATCGTAGAAATTTCAATTTCTTGTCCTCCTTTTGGTGTAGTTTGTTGTTCAAGATGGATATATACATAATCAGTCTAATCTACCAAAGTATGTAGTTTTGAGTAAATATCTTTGAACAATGGATTATCAGTGGTATCCCTTCTCTGAAATGGAAAAACTTTTTCATGAAAAACAACATCCCTGTTGACAAAGAGTTCTTTGCTAGTTATATCATAGAAAACATAATCTTTTATTTAACACTAGAATATCCCATGTGAATAGTCCTGATAGATTTTGACATTAATTTATCATGTTAATTAGATATCTTTGCATAATATAGACATCATATCACTCTTAGATGACTAATATTAGGAGGCTTATTATAAAGTTTTTAATAAGGAGATAGCCATTAAGTACAAAAGTAAGAAGTTTGTCTATCGAATATATAGCAGCAAGTACACGGTGTCCCCGAAATCTTATAGGTATACTAGCTTTAAATCTTGTAGCTCTTGTTAGTTATAAAATATGTCTTTGTTTTCTCTCTACTACCTCATTTTACTGAGGTGTATACACACAAGTTGTTTGATGTATAATACCAAAGTTTTTAAATAATGAATCACATACAGAATTAATGAATTTAGTACCATTATTAGTTTTTATTATTTTCACTGATCTATTGAACTGAGTATTAACATACTTCAGAAAGTAATGTAAAAGTACATACACATCAGACTTTTGTTTAAGCAATAACACCCAAGTAAACCTAGAATAGTCATCTACAAAAGTTAGGAAATATTTTATTTTCATCATAGATAGACACACTGTAAGGATACTATAGGTCTACATGTATCAAATCAAAACAATGAGTAATTTTAATACTACTATGCTGGAAAGGTTCTTTAGTTTGTTTAGCACATGACAAACTAGAAATTATGATATACTTTCTTTTATACGAGTAACATTAATTGGGAATAGTTTCCTCAAAACATTAGAACAAGTATTCCCAAGCCTCTTATGCCACTGAGCAACATCTATCTTTAAGTTATTTGATACTTTTGAGTTTTGAACTTCCATGCTAATACACTGTCCATCATACCGATTCATTAGGAGATATAAGTATTCATCTTCTTTACCAGTTTCCTTCACTTTCTTAGTGAAGAGATTCTGCAAAATGAAAAGCCAGAAAAGAAAGAAGCATAACATCGTAACTCCTGAGTAATCTGAGAAAGAGATAGTAAATTATATTTGAAAGAGATAGTAAATTATATTTGAACTGTGGAATATGAAGTACATTTGAGATGAAAAATACTATCTGTTATAGAACTTGTCCCAGTGTGTGTAACATAAGACACATCACCCATTTGGTAGATAAACTTCTCTTGAATTTGCAATTTTCTCAATAGAAAGTTTATTTAGCAAGTGTAAATCTGACACCATGTGGTTTGTGGCACATGTGTCTACAATCCAATTAGGACTGTGAGGAGCCAATAAAATTGTTATTTTAGTCATACCTTCTACATTAGCAGATGATATTTTTGGCCAACTTGTAGTATGTTTTGGTTCAGCATCTGCACAATTTAATCATATTGATCTCTTGTGAATTGATTACTCCTCATTTAAGTGAAACTAACATCCCTAGTCACTTGACCTCTTGGATTTGATGTTTGAAACTCTACTGGGATTTGACCAAAAGTACTTGTAGAGTTTATCGATCCACTTTGAGTATTCTGCACTTGATATCCCGAGTTATTTTCTTATATATCATTGTAGGTAGAACCACCATTTCTAGAGTTCTCATTGCCAATTGTATTATCATTAACTCTTTTCTTGAACTTGAAATCTGGAGGATAACTCACTAATTTCCAGCAATTTTCCTTGACGTGCCCTTTGATCTTGTAAAATTCGAAGAACAAATTAGCATTTTTCTTGTATGTTTGATTTCCAGTTGCCTTAGAGTACATTGCAATATCATAGCTTGTGACGCTTTGAGGGTATGCTCCTAGAATTTCTGAATTTGCAGTAACTGCCTTTGGCTTTCATCACTTATCACTATTATATATGCTTGATTAACAGATGGTAAGGGATACATTAACAATATATGACTTCTTGCTTGATTATATGACTTATTTAGCCCCACTAGAAATTGAAATAATTTCATTTTATAGAGATGCGCTACAAACTCCTTTGATTTTTCACAATCACAACTTGGAGCTGGAATCAAGGCTTCTTATACCTTCCATAGGCTCTTCAATTTCAAAAAATATACAGACACAAAATTAGTTCCTTAACAGAAGGTGATTTTTTTTTTATAAATGTTAAAGATTCTTGAGCCATCAACTTTAGTAAATCACTTATGCAAGTCTTTCCACATTGCCTAAGCATCAGATGCATACATGATTCCCCCCTAAGAAACTCTTAGATACAGGATTCATAAGCCAGGAAAGCACAATTGCATTGACCTGTTCCAATGATTCCGCAATTCTTCTGGAAACTTATCTTTAGTATAAGAACCATATAATCCTAACTTGTTTCTCTCTAATAATGCAATTCTCATTTAGCGAAACCAAATAGCAAAATATTTTGTACCTATCAGCTGGAAAGAGAATCTCTATTCTGCTAAGATCTGAGAGAAAAACAAGGGATGGTTGTAATCTACTCCATGAGCTTGAATCCATTAGAGCTACTGGGAATATATGTAAGAGGAGCTTGAATTCCATTTGATTTTCCATTTGCAGCTATTGTCTTCAGCTATCAAGAACTTTAAGAGAAGGAGAATTTCAGATTTGATCTTCTTCCCTTTCTCATTATGCAACGGAATGAATTGCAAGATTGAAACGAATTAATTGAAGTTGAACTTTGATTTCTCAAAGCTCTTATACCATGTTATAATATGAGATTGGAACTAAAGATTAGAGGAAGAAGAAAAGAATGAAAATTGCTATTGAAAAGTTGCCCTTCAATGAGTACAATAGCAACTTTTCATAGACTAACTAATTTGAAGATTAGTTATAACTAATTGACTTTGTTATAATCTCAATATTAGGAATAAACCAATTAGTCATTTAGTCTTCATCTTGCTTCTCAATAGCTAATTAATTTGAAAATTACTTTACCTCTATAATGTATTTGTATTCATCACCTCAGCTTACTTTGAAGACATCACTAATTAGTACTTAAATTATAAATGTAATACCTCTAATAAATGGTTACAATTTTATATGTTAAGACTAAATACTCTAAGCAATCAAAAATCAGGAAAAATTAATTAAAAAAATGCAAACAACAAATAAATTCATGTCCATCACCGATTAACAAATACACTACTTTAAATAAGATTACAAATAGCAAATAAAATTAGATATCTAAGGTCATTTCACAGAGGATATGACCTTAGATAGAAAGGAGTAGAGGTTATATATTACGCTAGAAGGCTACTAAAGGGTAGGTGTTGTCTGACCTCGTGATATAGTAGGGTAGTAGGATTAATCATGTCTTTATATCATGTGTTGTTATCCAACTTATATTTGTTATTTTTATCGTATTTACATATTATCATTTGCTTTTCAATTTAATCGCTTTCCTTTTTTTCTCTTCTTTTTCATTTTTTCCATATCTAGTATCTTCTACTTATGGGGCTTGATTTTTGAGACGAGAGTTTTAGGGAAACAGTCCCTATCTCTATGAGGTTGTGGTAAGGTCTGCATAGATTCTACCCTCTCTAGACGCCACTTGTAAAATGCGACCGGATATGTTGTGGTTATTGTTAGAGAAAAGAAAGGGGATTCACGATTAAAGGAGAAGAACTATGAAATTCTTACACAACCAATTATAGAGAGAAAATGTGCATCTTTCTAGCAGTTTTATTTAGTCAAATATGTAACTCCTGCAAACAATGTTTAGTTTAACAAAAATAACCTAATATTTTTTTATTATATATTTTCCTTCTTCTCTTGCCATATATTTAAGGACTCTTTATTTTTATAATTATTAGTTCTTTTAATATTTCTTATCATATATTTTGGGACTTTTTAATTATTATGTTTTCTAGTACTTGTTACCAAAATATTTTCTTATTCCTCTTATCATATATTTTAGGACTCTTCTTAATTTAAAATATTTAAAAAAAAATTAAATAATAATTTTTGAAAAATAGTAAATGGCAACTTTGTCTATTGTTTTCTTGTGAAAAGCGAAAAGTCCAATCAATATTTATAAAGATTTTTATGCTTTTAATATATAATATAATATAAATACAGATATAGATTAGTTGAAAGATATCGATTTTCCTATAAAAAATTAGGCTAAAGTCATCCACAGACACCTTAACTTATACACATTTTTTACTTAGACACCTAAATTAAGACAAGTTCCTAATAAACACCTCAACTGGCTAAGATTTCAACCCCATAAATATTTTTGTCCTAGTTGGCACTATGCGTGTGCCTCACGCAAAAGTGGAGCATGAGCCCAAACCATGCTCGTCGGAAACTTCCGTCCAGTCACCACCGACGAGCTCATAACCAAAAACCCAAAAAATCCTCCTCTCTCCCTCCTTCTCCGACTAGAAACAGCCACCACCAAATGAGACCCCCAAAAACCCATGCCCTCTTCGATCGTCCTCTCCTCCTCCTGCAGCCGCACCAAAACCCCATTCAGAACCACCATCGGGAAATCCCACTGGCAACAACCAGTTGACCCCCTTGCTTCGTTTTTCCCGTCCCCTTTTTCGCCCAAAACCAATAGTGAATCCAACGACCCCTAAATTTCATTTTTCTGGCAAAAATCGCCACCAGAAAACCCATCAGAAATTCAGTTACAATAATATCTTTTTCATTTTTAAAAAGGGTAATGGTGCTTTTAGATGAAAATTTAATGGTGAGATTTATATAATTTTTTACCTTATCTACTCTTCAATGTGTTATTAGTAAGAAAAGTATGTGCATTTGAAGATGAGTTGGGTAAGGAAGCTTTTGCCTTTTACTGTTGCTGGTTCGATTTTCTTACTGAAGGAGAGAGTGGGGAAGAAGGAATATTTTGTTTGGTGGGGAGAGAGAGAAAATGGTTGTGGGGGCGACCACATGTAAAATTATGACTGGGTAATTAATCCAAGTCATCCGTGTGAGACTCACGCGTGAAAACTATTTCTCAAAGTAGGATAATAATGTTTATGAGATTCAAATCTTAGCTAGTTGAGGTGTCTATTAGGAATTTATCTTAGTTTAGGTGCCTAAGTAAAAAATGTGTACAAGTTAAGGTGTCTGTGGATGATTTTAGCCAAAAAATTATAATGTATGTTTTAGAAAATTGAAAAAATGTTACCTATTAATAATTTTAACTTTTAAAAATAATTATTTTTTTCTCAACATTTTAAAAATAATTATTTTTTTCAACAAAAAAGCAGCAGACAATGGAGTAGAGAAAACAATAGAAATAAAAAGGTTTTTAAAGATATTTTTAAGAAATAATGACCTAGTGCCCTTTTGCACGAGTTATTTTAAATGTTTTTAGGTCAAAATAACTTTTAAGCAGTTTCGGATTATTTAAGTAAAATTAGAAAATGCTTATAAGTACTTATTTTAAAACCAAAATAACAAAAACAAATTAAAAACTATAAGTTAGAAATGGTAACTAATGACTTTTGGTTTATAAGTGATAAACCAAAAGTTAATTCAAATGGGCTCTTAATATGTTTAAAAAAAGAATGATTTATTTTCTTTTTTGACAATACTTTAATTTTAACTTTTCACTTGTCATATTTAAAGATACAAAAATAATGAGCATATTGATATATTTGACATACTTCTAATTTATGATTATAAATTTAAAAAATCTTTTTTATTTTATTAAATATGAGTATGAAATTAAACTAAGGGTTTTTTTATTTAATGGAAGAAGTAAATCGTCCAATCAATATTACTCCATATGAGTGCAATTGAACGCTCATCCCCCGTCTTAACCCCCACCCTTCCTCCCAAAAGTAAAAATATAAAATCTCAAACCCCACAAAGTCCATGGTTTAGCTTTTCCTTTAGAATTGTGTGTCTGTTCTTTTCACATATTTCCTCTTTCTTCATTGATTGAGCTCATCTGACTTGTGGAATCCTATGCCTTACCCTCTACGCTTTCTGCTTTCCCTATGTATGTATTGAATAAATAAAATTGTCACAGATCTGAGTTTTTCATTTCCATCTCCCGTTTGTCAAATGGAAAGCACTACTAGTCTAAGAAGATTGATGTTTAATGATAGAATCGATACTCCAAACCTTGCAGATTTTCTCAGAGTCAACCAAGACAACAATAATAATCTTGCAGGCCTTACATTAGGCGCCGTTTTGAGCAACAAACGAGAATCATCATCTTCTTCTTCTTCCCCTGTCCACCGCTCCAACATAACTCTTCTTGATATCATTCGCGACGATCCCAACAACAGCAGCAGAAAAACGAGGAAATGGAAACATTTCAGAAACAAACTCCGTCTCAAACCTAACATTTCCATACAACAACATAACAATCCAATGACATCTGCATCTGGGTCAAGAAATAGAATACTGGCTGTTGAAAATGAAAGTGATGGAGAAGAAATTGGAGGGGATCAACCGGCGCGAATGTCATTAATGGCCTTGTTAACGGAGAATGATGGAGATGAGTCCGCCTATATGATGGAAGATGGAGATGATGAATTGAATGATGGTGATAATGGAATTGGCAGTGTCAATGCAGACTCCGTCGCCGTCGCCGGTGAATATAACAATTGTTGTGTGTGTATGGTGAGACATAAGGGGGCTGCATTTATACCTTGTGGACATACATTTTGCAGATTGTGTTCAAGGGAACTTTGGGTTCAAAGGGGTAATTGTCCACTCTGCAACAATTTCATATTGGAAGTCCTGGACATTTTCTGATGCCTTTTCATCCGCAATTTTATTTTATCTTCAAGTTTAGTTGTTATTTCATTTCGTATAATTTAATTGGATTGTGAACTAGTGACTAATTTAGTTATAGCTTTGGTACATCCCCTTGTTGATATTGTATCTCTGTGTTGTATGAAGTAATATATTCAAAATTTGAATACAAAAGGCAGGCAGAGAAGGAACCAAAGGCCTTGTTTGAGGTCACATGGATCTTTTTATGGAATTGTCTTTCTCTTGCTTTCTACAAGTAGGAAAAAGGTCAAAAGGAAATAGCTGTCGACCCTGTGTTGACAAGGACTTGACAACTAGTTTATAGTGGGACCGCTAATAATGTCTTACTCTTACTGGGGGAGAGAGCAACCCATCTTGTAATCATTTATGACAAATCCCACCACCACCAACCCAATGGGATATTAGGTGATAACCAACTCTAATCTAATTCCGTATTTTACTCTTTAAAAGTAATAAATTATTGATGAAATTACTTTATATAATAAATATTATATCACCATAAAATTTATTTTAAATGACTATTTAAATATTCAATTTTCAAGATTACTATGTTGTTTTCATAAATGCTCTATTAGTACATTAATGAACTTTAAAATAGGCATTTTTTTATCTTTAATATATGCGATAAGAACAAATAAGCACTACTAAGCAATTCACGTATCATTTGATATAGACTACTTTTGAGCATAGCAGATAAAAGAACTCAATAATCGGCACAACCACAATCGCAGTCACAACAAATCTCAGTCCCATACATTGTTATTATTATTATTGTTGGTATTATCATTATTGTTATTATTATTATTATTGTTGAAATTGGTGGATCTATAAACGACCTACCACATTAACTAAATTATTATTGTAATTTTTAAATTTATTATGTTATATATCGCATTTTATCTTGTATTTAATTATATGTATTAAAATTTTGAACTAATAATTTCATCTTGTGTTCGATTATTTCATGTACTAAAATTTACTTCTCCTATTCCATTTTAAACTATTGCATCAAGTATTTTCATGCTCAAAAAGTGTGGTTTAATAATTCATAACTATAACATTAAAATAGATTGTTTGAAAGGTTGCTAAATTTGGTGCATTCCTTATATAGTTATCATGACTCAAGCTACACCTTGGACTTGACATGACACAAAACTGAAGGTACTCCAACCAAGCCTCTTAGTATATATAGTATACACAAGGGAAGAAAGAATACTAAGACATATAAGAATACGAAAGTAAAGCTACGGTAGTTTAACAATCTCAACATAGAATACAAACAGTGTGGAAGACAACATAGACTCCGAAGCAACATCATACACCTAAAAAAACTCTAAACATAATGAGTTGCTAGGACAGACCCTAGCTATCTCGATGTCTGAAAACAAATTGAAGTTTGAGAGATAGTATAATAAACTTGTCCTCGGGACTCTCCCAACCAAAAGCTAACCATGATTCAAAGCTAATCTCATGCGTTGGAGCGTCAGTACCTATATTATAAAATAATGTAAGTAAAAGAAGTATATGGTCAGCACTTTTGAATGTACCGAATATGTGAGATTGCCACAAGCCATATGCCATGATATGCAATTGACCTAAATAGAGAGTGTGATAAATACTTAAGTATGACTAAAATAAGAGTATGGTTAATGCATAATAAAAATCATAGTGAAAATATTTTAACAAGCATAAGTCATAAGAAATCATAATCATATGCGAAATGTCAATAATAACCGATAATAAGATCATACGAGTTATAACATAAAACCTCGATATTACTCTTACACCGAAAAAAGGAGAGACTACTTTTCAAGATAGACTCTACCCCAAAAATGGTTCATAATGAACATGCTATATGTGGATCAAATAGCTATGATAATTAAGGCAAACTATAAGGACCCGGACTTGGTATGACCTTAGCGGTTCTTAGAATTTGGTTCCAGAAAGTTTTTGATCAAGGTGATGCCTTATGGGCGCCTTCACGGGCGGTGTGGCTCACCACAGGCAGTGTGGAGGGGCCTTGAGGTGACCCTTGGCCTTGTGTATCAAGTGTTGGACTTAACTTGGAGTTTAAGACCAAGGCACGTACCCATGAACCCCACACGGTCCATATGGCACTTTATGGACCATGTGGAGGCTTATGTAAAGTGGCCTTGGCCTTGAAACCACATTTTGGCTAAGGCTTGGATCACATGAACCTCTCATGGACCGTTTACCTCTTCATGGGCCATGAGGTGCTCCGTATGGGTGTTTTGGCGTGCAAATTGTCTAAGTATAGAATTACCATCTTGGACCTTCGCCAATGAAAACTTTTCTAAGTGTTGGATCACGGAAGGGGCACACGGTCCGTGCCCCTTTGTACGGATCATGGTGCTTCCATATGGGACCCCTGGCAACAGATTTTATTCCATTTCATTAAAGGCGTTCTCTTAATTGTGGCTACTCCTTAGGGTCTTTTGTGACTTTCTATGTTATCCTAAGACATTTAAATGACCTATACTCTTCTTCTCTTATTCAAATTCATTCTCACACTTAGAAGTATATTCAAGCTCACTCTTAAGAATTCTTCTCAAAGACTCTAGTGAAGGCTTAGCTTGGGAATCAACGAAAGGCTCTTTTCTTCATCAAATTCTTCTTATTTCTTCTGGTTCATCTAAGGTATGTGGAATTGATTCATGGTCCCTTTCAATCATGAAGACCCCAAACTCTTTTCACTTGATTTTCATGAAATTAAGCTTACTTTAAATATGGGGTTTTAAGATTATTATTTATTTAATTCAATTGAGATATGGGCTATGTTTTATTGACGATTTTAAAGTGATTTGAACCCTAATATGTTGAATTGCATGAGAGTTATGAAGATTGGATGTGCATGTTTCCTTTAAAGTTTGTTTTAAGCAGCATGGGTAATATAAATTGTGATTTGAATGTGGATTTTACTTATGGATTTACTTGAATTTTATATTGTATTGTTGATTTAAGATTGAATCTCTATTGCCATGATATTCTCATCTCATTCATGGCATATGCATATATGAGCATTGGTTTTTGATGAAAATTATCGGTGAGTTAAGCTCACATATGGTTTTATGAAAATGATTTCGGTGAGTTAAGCTCACATATTGGTTATGACAAGTATGTGATCACATAAATGTCTATTATATTGGCTCTTTGAGTATATTAGGTGTTTACACCATATTGATTTAAGCAAATGAGCTATTCCTATGCATGAAAAGTATAAATTGAATCATGATTTGGCTTTTTAGCCCAAGTATGAATAATTATGAAGAATGTTTAGCTTTTAAGCTTAAGTATGCAGTGAAATGACTTGAAATTAAGTATGCCTCTTTTGAAAGCATGTATATGTATAAGTATTCTTGTGGGATGACGAGTTAGCACCGAGTGGATTGGGGGTGTCAGGGCTATCCCCAAAGGTCCTCTCCATTTTCTTGAACTATGTGCCAACATAGGTATATGATAGCCATTACTGAAATGATCAAGTCATAAGGAATGGTTATACATTTAATATGATATGATATGATATTAAAATCCTTCTGAAATGATCGGGTCATAAGGAAGGTGACCATCACACTGAAATGACCGGGTCACAAGATGTAGTGTAGATTACCTTTGACAAGTAATCTTCTCTCACCCGATGGGAGGTCTACATCGAGCGGATTCATGTAATAGCTCTCATGAGTTTGAGATATCGTTTATGGTCACATCCCCATTATATATGAGTTTATTGGCATTTGCATACATCATGAATTTCATGGCATATTGTTATATATTCTTCTTTGCTATATATCTCTTTCTATCTTATGTGCCCTTGTCATCTAACATTGAATGCAGGTTTGATAAGTCATATGCATTGCATGCCCACATACTAAATTCTTAGTATACTCAAACATACTAACGCATACTTTTTGCCTACATGATCTAACCATATAGGAACCGGAGACTATTTTCATCCACCATTTTGACAACTAGTTCGGAGTTGATAAAGTGTTGTGGTGATTCCTATATCCAAGGACAATCCACCATCTATCTACCTTATTTTGCTTCCAGTTATGTTCTATTTACCTTGAGGGTGAGCCCGAACATGTCTCGGGCCCCGTCCTATTCTACAACTAGAGGCATTGTTGGTCATCTTGTAGACTCATGTACGAATATATGCTATGTGTTGATATTTGGAGACTATGGCTATGGCTGTCTATTGGATATGGTTATGATATGATGTATGTATGTGTTATGATATGGAAATGTGAAAAATCCTAAGTCCCATTTTGCCCCCAAAGAATGAGTCATACTTATCTGTCCCTTAGTTCTTATGTGCTATGTGTTATGTGAATCCATGTTAATCCCTTTCCCTATGATATCCCCATAGCGTGAGTCCTACTTTCCTGTCCCTTAGAACTATGTGCTTACTATTTCATATGCGCTTCTGAACCGATGATGTGTGAATGGATGCTATGAGGCTTGTTTGGGGACTCTCGGGTTCCCATTCACCATATCACTCTTAGACCCTAGGTCCGGGTCATGACAAGATTGGTATCAGAGCACTAGGTTTATAAATGAACCTCGGAGTCTAACATGCCATGCTGAGTAGAGTCCTATCATGGGTGTGAAGTCCACCATGCCTATGATTGAGAGGCTATTAGGGTGTTCTAGGAATCGTCTCACTTCTTCATGTCCTATATAGTGTTTTGGACCGTGTATTATGATTTCCTAATCATGATGATGTCCTTGCTACGTTATAAAATATGCCCCCATGAAGAGTTCCCCTACCAAGGCAAGCCCCGATTCATGAGAACCAAGTTCCTCAAGGGCCTATGGAAGAGCCAATCACTAATGGTGAATTTCGTACTGCTATTGCTATGCTTGCCTAATTGGTGACTACCCAATCCAGTCTTCTTCCCTGTGATCCCACTCCGACTGCTAGAGTGAAAGATTTTACCTAGATGAATTCTCTGGAGTTCTATGGATCAAAGGCTAATGAAGATTCTCAAGAGTTCATTGAAAGCTCTCTAAGGTGTTTGATGTTATGGGGTTAATTTTTGAAGAGAAAGCTGAGTTAGATGCTTATCAGTTGAAGGATGTCACTCAAGTGTGGTACACTCAATAGTTGATAGAGAGGGTCTATGGTGATGGGATTAACTAGGAAGAGTTTAAATTTGCCTTTCTGGATCATTTCTTCCCTCTTGAACTTAGGGAAGCTAAGATGAAAGAATATATCAACCTCAAATAAGGTGGTATGAGTATGAGGGACTATGCCCTCCAATTCACTAAGCTCTCACAGTATGCTCTTATGCTTGTAACTGACCCCCGTGCAAGAATGTACAAGTTTATTTCTAGTATCTCTGATTTGGTTGTGAAGGAATGTTGTATGGCTATGCTTATTCGGGATATGGACATCTCTAGGCTCATGACATATGCTGAATAGATTGAAGGAGAAAAGCTTAAGGAGAAGAGGGTGCATGATTGTAAAAGGGGTCGTTATGATGATAGGTTCTCCAAATCCAAGAGTGGTGGTTATGGTTGCTTCCGATAGGGCCAAAGTTCTAATAAAAGGGTTTCCATACTAGGGTGCCTCCTCCCAAAGCACCGATTGGTGGTGGGCCATTATTTCCCCTGTGTGACAAATATGGAAAGAATCACACAGGTGCTTGTTGGAAAGAGTTGGGTGCATGCTATGGGTGTGGTTATAAGACCCACAACATTGTTGATTGTCCTAAAATTGCTCAAAAGGGTTAGGGTCAAGTAGCCCAAGGTGATCATGGCCAGCAGAGATCTCCTCAAGGTGGTATCCCCAAGCACAACAAGTTCCATGCTTTGCATGCTCGTCAAGAAGTTGAGACTCCAGATGTTGTGACTGGATCTGAGTGCAAATCTATGTTTTGTAACTCCTCTTTTGGATGTTAAGTTTGGTTTGAGCTTTGAAATTCTAAGGGAGCCCTTTTCGATTTATACCCGTGGGTGAATCTTTTGTTCCTCGAAGAGTCTATCGAGGTTGTCCTGTCTCTGTTTTGCATAAATTCTTTCCATGTGATCTTATGGAACTTAAGAGGTTTTATTGTGATGTTATTCTCGAGATGGATTAGTTGCATGCTTCTTATGACTCTATAGATTATAGAACCCGGAGGGTCAAGTTCCAATTTTTTGGTGAACCCGTTCTTGAATAAAAGGGTAGTGATTCTTCTATTAAAGGTTAGTTTATTTCTTACCTCAAGGCCTGAAAGATGATATCTAAGGGGTGTATCTATCATATTGTGAGGGTCAAAGATGTAAAGACTGAGTCACCTACTCTTGAATTAGTTTCGTAGTTAATGAGTTTCCAGATGTGTATCCCGAGGATTTGCTTGGTATTCCTCTTGAGAGGGAAGTGGACTTTGGCATAGATCTTCTCCCAGATACTCAATCTATCTCTATTCCTCCTTATCGTATGGAACTGGCTGAGTTGAAGTAGTTAAAAGATCAATTGAAAGACCTGTTGGAGAAAGGCTTCATTAGGCTAAGTATATCGCCATGGGTTGCTCTAGTATTATTTGTAAGAAAGAAATATGGCTATCTTCTGATGTGCATTGATTATAGATAACTGAATAAGGTAACCATCAAGAATAAATATTCGTTGCCAAGGATCGACGACTTGTTTTATCAACTTCATGGGGCCACCCTTCTCAAAGGTTGACCTCCGTTATGGCTATCATCAATTGAAGGTTAGGGAGTGTGACATTCCCAAGATAGCTTTTCACACTAGATATGGGCACTTTGAGTTTGTGGTGATGTCATTTGGTTTGTATAATGCTCCGACTGTGTTTATAAATCTTATGAATCAGATGTTCAAGCTATTTCTTGATAGTTTTGTGGTTGTCTTCATTGATGATATTCTTATTTATTCTCGAAGTGAGCAGGAGCATAGGGATCATTTGAAATTGGTTCTTTAGACTTTGAGGGAGAAGTAATTATATGCCAAATTCAACAAATGTGAGTTTTGGTTGGGTGAGGTATCTTTTTTTGGTCATGTGGTATCCGGTGAAGGTATTAAGGTTGACCCAAAGAAGATCGAGTCCATGAAGAATTGTCCTAGACTATTAACTCTTTCAGATATTCATAGTTCTCTTGCGTTGGCTAGTTATTGTAGAAGACTTTTTGAAGGTTTCACATCTATTGCATCTCCATTGACCAAGTTGACTCAAAAAATGCCCAAGTTTGTATGGTTAGATGAATATGAGAAGAGCTTTCAAACCTAGAAAGATCGGCTTACATCGACTATTGTTTTGACTCTACCAGATGGCTTAGATGGGTTTGTGGTGTATTGTGATGTTTCTTGGATTGGGTTGGGGTGTGTGCTTATGCAACATAGAAAGGTGATAGCTTATGCATCAAGGAAAATAAAGGTGCACGAGTGTAATTACTCGACTCATGATCTTGAGCTAGCGGCTGTGGTATTTGCTTTGGAAATTTGGAGATATTATTTGTATGGGGTTCATTTTGATGTTTTCCTCGATCACAAGACCTTAAAATATGTGTTCACCCAAAGGGATCTTAACTTGAGGCAAAAGAGAAGGTTGGAACTCCTTAAGGACTATGACATCAGTGGGCAATATCATCCCGGCAAGGAAAATGTTATAGCTAACGCTCTTAGTAGACTATCTATGGGAGTGTAGTTCATGTTGATGAAGGAAAGAAAGAGTTGGCAAAAGATGTTCACCATTTGGCTAGGTTAGGTGTTAGGTTGGATGACTCTAATGATGGTGGTATTCATGTCTAGAATAGGGCTGAATCTTCAGTGGTTGTTGATGTCAAGGCTAAGAAAGATTTAGACATGTAATTGGTTTAGTTGAAGAAGTTAGTTGCCGAAAAGAAGATAGAGGTTTTCTCCCAAGAGGGAGATGGTGTGCTTCAATATCAGGACTAGTTATGTTTTCCAAATGTTGATGGTCTTAGGAGGGTGATCATGAGTGAAGCCCATAACTCTCATCATTCCATTCACTCGGGATCTACCAAAATGTATCAAAACTTGAGGGAAGTGTATTGGTGGCATAGTATGAAGAAAGATATAGCCAAGTTTGTATCTGAATGTCCTAATTGTCAACAAGTGAAGGTAGAGTATCAAAGGCCTGGTGGTTTGGCTCAAAATATTGAGATTCCTACTTGGAAGTGGGAAGATGTGAACTTAGATTTCGTGGGTGGTTTTCCCCGAACCCAAAAGCAATTTGATTCAATTTGGGTCATAGTTGATCAAATGACTAAATCAGTTTTTTTAGTGCCAAAGATTATGCAAGGTTGTATATCTAAGAGTTGGTGAGGTTGCATGGTATGCCAAGGTCTATCATATTGGATCGTGATACCTAATTTACTTCTCACTTTGGCATAAAGGTGAAGTTAAGTACCACTTTTCATCCTCAAACTGACGGACAACCCGAAAGGAAAATTAAAACCTTAGAGTACATGTAGAGGGATTGTGTGCTAGAGTTCAAGGGTAATTGAGATGATCATCTACCACTCACTGAGTTTGCTTACAATAATAACTTCCATGCTAGTATTGGTATGACTCCGTGGGAGACTTTGTATGGTAGGAGATGTAGATCTCCGGTGGGGTGGTTTGAGTTGGGAGGGATGGTCTTGATTGACCCGAATTTGGTGTTGGATGCTATGGAGAAGGTGAAGTTGATTAGGGAGAGGTTACGGGTCAAAGTCGCCGAAAGTCATATTCGGATGTTAGGAAGAGGGATCTTGAATTTCATGTTGGTGATTTAGTGTATGTAAAGGTCTCACCCATGAAGTGTGTAATGCATTTTGGTAAGAAGGGTAAGTTGAGTCCCTGGTTTGTGGGTCCTTATGAGATTATTGAGCGGATTGAGAATATGGCTTATAGGTTGGATTTTTCTCCAGATTTGAGTTCTATTCACCCGGTTTTCATGTGTCTATGTTAAAGAAATTAATTGGTGATCCTAGTACTATTGTGCCTTTGAAAAGTGTTGAGGTTGAATAGAACTTGTCTTATAAGGAAGTCCTGGTTGAGATCTTGATAGGTAAGTGAAGCGGCTTCGCAACAAGGATGTGGCTTCAGTTAAGGTACTTTGGAGAAATCAGCATGTGGAGTGCTACATGGGAGGCAGAGTTGGATATGGAGAAGCGATATTCCTATCTTTTCCGATCTATTCAAGCCCAAGGTATTAGATTTTTCCTATTTCAAGTTGTCTAAATTCTTTCGCTCTTGAGTTTCATGACATGATACGCATACATGTGCATAAAAATGATTTAAAGATGTTTTGAATGATTTAAAAATATTTTGATATGAGTTTTAATGACTTTATAATTTTCAAGTGATGAAATATGCAATGCATCTTGTGTTTGGATATTGCATGCTCAAGTCAAGCCTTTCAAGCCTTGTTCTAGCACATTCGAGGATGAATGCTCTGTTGACACCCCATTTTGACCGACTTGTAACCCATTTTAGATTGTTGTTTAATTAAATAGTTTTTTTTTAATTTTTTTATCTAAATAATCACGTATTTTCATAATAAAGTAAAACAAACAAGCTTTCAAATTTTGTTCGTTAATTATTCTTGCTTTTTTCTAAAAAAAAATTATTATGAATTTAATATAAGATTCATTTTTTTTCTACTTTTTACTTAGTATTGGTAATATATTTATTATTATTACTACTATTTTTTGTGTCATATTTTAAATATAATTTTACCATTTTATTAAATTTTATTTTTTAAAAAAATAATATTTTAATATTTGCAAATATTTCTACACAATTATTATATATTATGTATTTTCTTTTAAAATATTAAATTTTAATTTGTGCTTATATTATAATTTAATTAGATGACAATCTATTTAATGTTATCCCAATTTTTTTAATTCGTAGCCTTTTTAGCCTAATTCATTTCAAATCTAACTAATTCCTTTACAATTCACTTTTAATTCTACTAAATTCTTTACAATTTATTTCAATTCTAACTAGCGCTTTTCATTTTTGACCTATATTAAGTCAATTTGTGACTTTATTTTAAATATTCATTTTTTTGAATTATGTGATTAATCCTATCAGTCCATTATTTTTTATCTAAAGGCCATAATATAATCTTTATAATTTTTCCGTTTCAACCGTTCACCCCCAAAAGCCTAAGAACCCTTCTCATTTTTCTCTTTCTAGACAACAACCACCATCCCATTTTTTCCCCTCCACTGCCGCCGGAATCCCATTGTAGCCGCACCAATCTCGCCGTCGACCCCCTCTTCATCTCCCTCACTTCTCACCTTCTTCTCCTCCCTTTATATCCTCTTTTCTGCACCGAAACAACCCCTAAACTCCACCCAAACGCCCCCTAACTCCCCTTCTCCTCCGTTTCATGTCGATAACCCGCCGGAACAATAATAGACCACCTGCTGCCACTCTACTCTCCAAGTTCCGGTGAAATCTCGCCAGAAACGACACCGGCGACCCCTTACCCTCTCCTCTTCTCCATCGAAAACCCCATATCTGACAGTCCCCTTTGCCAGAAAAACCATCTAACCACCAAACTCCCCTTCCATTCATCGTAAAACACCAAACGAACCCCTTCGTCGGAAAACCTCTCATTTCCTCCAAAACGCCACCCTTAAACTCTTTTTTTCATACAAAAAAGACCTCATTTTTGCCCTTCTTTTTCGGTCAGTAGTCGATGAAAACATGGCGGTGACAATAGACATCTAGTCTAAGTTCAAGTCGAGCACAAACAATTATAGAGTGTTATTGATTCCTTGTCCGGTTTCATTCTCATGGAATTTGGATTCGAAATTGAGCAATTGTGAGTTGGAGATATCGCTCTTATTTAGTTTCGTTTGAGATGTTAACCTGTTCAATTAGGACTTAAGTTGTTCTTGCTATTCGGCTTGATGCAATTTGTGATGATGTGTAGCATTAGCTATGATGTATTTGCAGGCTTGCCGATTCAATTTTGTCACTTTTGAACAAAAACTCTTGATGGATTCAATCTACGCTCGAATTGTGATTTTATTCCTTTTGTGATTAAATTATATTGTTAAGAAATCTTGTATATTTTTTCTTTAGTTAATGGGATTGATTGTTGGCTTAATTAGTTCTAATTGTTTTGGTTAATTGTGTAGTTAAAGTTCTTTTTGAGCATGATTTAAGTTGCTCATATTTTTATAAATTATTGACCTATTATTTGTAATATTATTTATTTATAAATGGTACATCTTTCCATAATTTTCAGAATTCGGATAATCCATTTATTAGATTATTTATGGTTAAATTTTGATGAATCAAGTAATTTATTTATTCTATGATAAGTTTATTTTTTTTTACTGTCTTTTATTTTATTTTTGGTAAACGATAATTTGGTCTATCATTGACTGATTCGTTTTTCATACATATGGTAATTTCAATAAGTTAAAATACCAATGAATGTGTCATTGATTGATTAGAATATTTTCTTTCCTTATCTTTATGCTAGCCAACCAACCTTGTTTACTAGTATATAATTAGATTCTCGTGTCATTCTTTTGATGTTTTTAGAAGACACAAAATTCTTTTTAGACAAAAACACACTGCTATTCTAATACTCTCCTCTAATTGTTTGCTCTCTCTCCCTTCTCTAAAAGCAGAAAAAAAAAGTGAAAATGAGCCAAGGAAGGTTGTCATAGATCATTTTAAAGGCTCGCTGTTTATTATTTTTTTTCTCGATTGGTTAGTATTTTATGTTTTTGGCATATACTACTCTTCTTCTCTTGTTTAATAGGTTTTGGACTTCGAGTCGAGATGTGAAGAGTTGCCGGAGATGGGATAGAGGAAACTTGAAGATTTTTTTTTTGTTTTGTTTCATTTATTTGATGTATTTTAATTTTTTTCGCAAACTTATAATAATAATAGTGAAACCGGGGATCTAGTTTAAATGGGGGGAGGGAATATACGTGCTACTTGTTTACTTTAATCATTATTCATGTGAATGTGTTAGATAGATATGCATATAGGAATTAATATGGTTATTGAAATCATGCCACTATCATCATGTTTAGGTTGGTTGTTAAAATATTTAGTTTGTTCTTGTATAGAAATGGCCTAATATAACATATTAATAATTTGTTGTATGACATGTGTATTAGATGGTCTTACGTTCTCAAGTGTGAATATTTGTCTATTTTGTTCCAAGATCACCTACTATCATTTGAGTATCATTTTTCTATCTTTTGATTAAAAATCATGTTTATAGTTTAAAAAAAATGATAACTTTATCACATAGTAAAATTTATTTTAATTATCAAATAACTTTTAGTATGAATTATATTCGGACGATTATTTTCAAATATTATTTCACATAGAGAGCATGCCTATAGGGTTTGTAAATATTCATTACTTGAAATCTATTTATATAGAATTGATAATAAAATTTGCATATCATGTGGTTAGCAATCATGTTTATAGGATATTATAAACATTTTAAATTATGTTAAGGTTTAATTATTTTTTTTTAGAAAATTTATTTTACTTAGAAATCATGTCTTAGGATTTTCTTCTTATGATTTTATCATGCCAGGACCATATTCAAATTCCGTGACTTTGAGTTGACCCCAAAATTGAGGAGAATAGTAGGTTCATTGACTTGCCTTACACGGACATGAGCATGATCGTCCCGCATAGACAAACTCCAAAGAAGTTCACGAAGAATTTAGGGCTAGCTTATAAATCTAAGATGGCTTGCCTGGATTTTGAATGGATTTCATTGGATTACTTGTATGCTCGCTTTGGTCATCAAGATAGCTATGAAAACTTTAAAAGTGATTTTTCCTTTTTAGCAACAAAGTGGGAGGTGCATCGTGTGAATGCCTTTGTGGTCGCACTATTGGGCACTCTAGTTATCCCCAGAAAAGACAGAAATATAGATACCTGCCTAATCTACATCCTGCGCACTTTAGCTAAGGGAATAAATGTCGGAGGGAACACCATGGCGCCCATGATATTAGAAGAAATGACAAGGGCATTGTCCAAATGTGTTTGGGGTAGGAGGTTCTTTGAAGGATGTAATTTCCTATTACAACTATGGGCAGTCGAGCACTTTTACAAAAAGGAAAACCTGATAGACGTTCTTGATGGAGTGGGAAACAGAATTCACACCCACCCATCAAGAATGCGTAGATTCGCCATGCTAGTAGGTGCAGAAGAATGGTTTGAATTCATGAGAGGTCTATCTGGTTACAACATCTAGTGGAAATATTATTGGTTGAACCTCTCACAGGCGATAGCTAGGGGAGACAAGCTTTACTACATTGAGCTCATCGGCTTGAAGGGAGTCCAGCCTTGTGCTCCTTTGCGAGTCCTTAGACAATTCGTCCTGATTCAAGTGATTCCATTGCGATCCAATATGAGCCTGGCTAAATACGTGTTTGGAGAGGAGATCCCACAAGTACATAAAATATATAGAAGGTGGGACAAAGTATTGATTCTCGTCATCCAAGAAGGTCGCCCTTATTGCACCCCCGAGTACTATGTGTGGGTTTTGGAAGACGCCGAGAGAGTAGATTCTGGATCAAGGAGGACGATCCGAGTACGAGGATCTGGAGGAGAAAGTCTGGGCTCAAGAATTATTGAACAAGGATTACAATATCACTCCGGAGATGAGAGAGCAGATCGTCCCAACATATGGAGGCCTTCACATTTGAAGATTTTGTTTTGTTCTAGTTATTTCCCTTTCTCTTGTTATCCCTTCCTCCCTTAGGTTTTATATTTTTTTTCTCGAAAGTTTATGATGTAAGGGTTTGTCTTTTTTTAATAAAATAGTCTGATTACTTTGTTTTATCTCTAACTCTAAATTCTAATTAACAATTTAATTCTTGGATTAACTATCATGTACCACTTGCTTATCATATTAGGCGTACCTCTAGCTCAATGAGGCCCCTTGCATTTTTAGGGCGATTGTTTTGTTAAAATACATGTTTATCATTACTATTATCCTAATCTCTGACAAGGTTTTGTTGATTTTGTTTTTTCCCTTCATAAGGTTGATCTTTTCGCACATTCTGGCCTATTACACCAGATAAAAAAGGGCTCCTCCTCCTCCTCCACCACTCCAAAGTCTGAACAAGAAGAAGAAAGGTAAGATGGCTGACGACAACAACAACAATGAGAACTCCGATAGAAGGGCTCACTCCACCGACCTAGTATTGAGATTGGAGCAGAAGATTTTAGACCTTGACGAAGAAATGGAAAGCATGCGAAATTTGGCCAAGCTGTCCATTTCACTTGGCACATCTTTCGGGGATAACATGGAAGAGCAAGTCAGTGCTACCCAAACCACGCTCCCAATTACATAAACCACTCCCCAAATACAATCAAACACCACCAGTTTACCACCCACAAATTCTCAACTTCCTATCCATCAATTACAAAACTCGTATCGTGTAGGTCCTTCTGAACTAACATTATACCCGCTAAGTGCTAGCCGCATCCCAATCATACCTCCCAAGCCCACTGTCAATACCTCATACACCTATGCTCCTAGAAACTATAACCAAAATCTGATATTCGTAGAAACTGCTCCTTGTACCTATGAATACCACAAATCAGAATCCTCCCAAAAGGATATATTGATCAAATCCATTGCCGAGAAATTAGACAACTTTACCCATCGCATGCAACAAGCCGAATTAAGTAAACAGATACCTGGCTTGAACTACGAGCATATGAGCATACATCCTAATGTGAAATTGCCCAAAGGATACAAATCCCCCCAAGTTCGAGCTATTCAGTGGTATTAGAGACCCCAAAGCCCACTTGTGCATGTATTGCAACAAGCTTGCTAGGGTTGGGAGAGACGAAAGGATTAGAATGAAACTGTTCATGAGGAGTCTTATGTGGGAAGCCTGACCTGGTATATCGACCAAGACGCCCGCAAATGGTCGAGTTGGGTAGAGATGGCTTTCGACTTCATGGACCAATTTTGGTCTAACACGGAAAATGCCCTTGATTGGTTCTACATCTAGAATTTGAAGAAGAAGCCTGGTGATACATTTAGGGACTATGTGGTAAGGTGGAGGTCTGAGGCTACTAGGGCCAGGCCTCCCATGGATGAGTCCCAGTTGAAAGATTATCTCATTCGTGCACAAGAGCCTCAGTATTACGACAAGATGATGCTTGTTGTGGAGAAAAGCTTTGTCGACATCATTAGGTTAGGTGAGAGGATCGAGGAAGGTATCAAGAATGGTACCATCATCAATTTGGAAGATTTACCAGCCATCAACAAGGTGCTACAGTCAGGAAGCTTGCCTGAAAACTTCGAAAAGAAGGAAATGGGTGCAGTCATGCTGGCACACAAAAGCCCCATTAAACCACAAATTCTACTCCCACCTCTCCCTCATTATCCAACATCACCTTACCCTATGCCTAACTCTCCTTACCCAACATATACTCCTTACCAAGCTCCCTCTCCACAATACCAATAACCCACATACCCTGTTTATAACACCTAGCCAGCATATTACCCAACCCCTCTACCACCACTACTATCTCCTACATAGCCAAATTATAAAAATCGTCCTAACTTCGGCAGGAGACCCGCAAAACCCTACACTCCTCTAGACGAACCTATTGGCCAACTATATGAAAGACTAAAAGGAAGCCGATTATATCACACCAATTCCTGCTTTACCTGTGGATACCCAAGCCAAATGGTATGATCCCAACAAAGTGTGCACCTACCATTCCAGAATGAAAGGACATACCACTAAGGTTTATCGATCCCTGCGAGACAAGATCCAAAAACTCATAGATACCAAGACCATCCAGCTCAAAGAATCCGCACCCACTTTGTCCAATAACCCACTTCCTAATCACCAAGTGAACATGCTGGAATTAGGAGAATCAACAAGTGTAGAAGGACCTATATCATTAGTAAAAGCAAGATAAATTAGTTGCTGTGATAACTCAAACACCTTTTGTGGTACAAGGGAGCAAACCAATTGAGGTAGAAGTTGCCACACCCAAGCATCATTTTGTAGTCATAATATCCCTTCAAACAAGCCTTGACACTCACGCCGTTCCTTGGAGCTATGACAAGGAGAAGGCAGTAGTGGAAGACACTGATATTGCTGGGGGTAACCCACTTCGAAAAGATATACACTTTGAAATGCATGACTCAAGGAAGTTCAAACAAGACCAAGCCCTCTGTCATAGAAGTAGAAAAGAATGGTGAGTGGAAAAAGATATAAGCCAAAGAGAACCCCATCACTGAGCAGTTGAGTAAGGTACCTGCACAAGTTTCGATCTTGTCCCTCTTGCAGACTTTAGAACTTTACCAAAAGGCCTTGATGAGAGTATTGAGCGAGGCCTATGTTCTAACCAATATTACCAAAAGAGAAATCGCCCACATGGTTGGGCAAGTGTTTGAAGCATATAAGATATCCTTTCATAAGGACGAACTTTCGCCTAAAGGGACCACCCATAACCGAGCTCTTTACATCACCATCCGCAACCAAAATAGAATGATTACCAAGGCCTTGGTTGACACGTGTTCAAGATTAAATATTTGTCCACTTGGCACTATCACAAGGTTTGATATGAATTTGGCAAAGATTGAAGCTTATAAGATGAATGTGAAGTCCTTCGATTGATCCCAAAAGGACACTATAGGGGAGATCACCCTGGATATGACTGTCGGTCCAGCAACCTTCCCTATTGTGTTCCAAGTGATGGACATCCCTGCTTTCTACATATATTGCTCGGGCGCCTGTGGATTCATGTGGCTGGAGTAGTGCCATCCACCCTCCACCAATGCCTAAAGTTTGAATGGGAACACGAAGAGGTAGAGGTGTACAGTGAGAAGGGGCATCCCATCTATGCTGTTGAAAGACTGGGTCATATGGACAGAGGAATGTTCCACACTGTGGAATTGGTTGGAGATATTGAGCTGAAGTCGTGGTGTAGCTAGAAGATCTTAATCATACTACTATGGTTATGTTATGAACCAGGCAAAGGGCTGGGGGCCAGACTTCAAGGTATGCCCGAACCAATCTCTCAACATTTCAAAAATGACACCATCGGTTTGGGGTATGAAGGAAAAGTGCCCATAAGAAAAGGGGAATTTGATTTTGAGTTGCAACATTCTCTACCATCATTATATCAAACTTTTCTATCTACTGGGTTCCTTAGGAGTGGTCTAAAGGGAGAAGAAGAAGACCTGCTAGAAAGTTTAAGGAATTTATTCATCACGGAAGATTTGTCTTTTGGGGCAAGAGAAGATTTGATAGAAGAAGAAGCAGATGCATAAGAAGAAGCAGGGATAATGGACGTGATGAGTATGCCGCTGAATTTAGGTTATGAGCCAGGAAAGGGTCCAGGAGCAAGATTGCAAGGGATCACCGAGCCTATAAAGCCTTTACATCATTCAACCACTTTTGGCCAAGGATATGCTTATACTACGGAGGAATATCTTGACTGGGAACTACTTCCAGCTTGGAGCTATTACCCCTTACCAAATCCTTTGCCACCCTTGCGTCAGACTTTTCGATATGTCGGTTTCATGAATGACGATATTAAAGGCTTGCTGAATGGGTTGCAAGGTTTGTCCCTATCATAGGTCGAAGAAGGAAGCTGCACTGTCATAATCATTGACGAGGAGGAGAAAGCCCCAATGTAGAAAAAAGCCGCAGAGACCATCATCAGCAGTAGCTGGACCACTACCCAGCCAGACCACATCGGGTACTTGGGTAGAAATGAAAATTGTCGTCCTTCTTTATGTTTTAAAAATAAAGAATATTCAATTTAGATTTTAATATTTTGCTTATTCCAGTATCATAATAAACTCACAGTTTTGCTATGCCTTTCGTGATAATAAAGTTTTCATTTACTTACTTATGATGATATTTTATTTTTACTTTGTTGTTTCTTTCAAATAAATTACTTTTAATAATATTGAATCTGAGACTGTGGCACACAATTAGACCACCTAGCATGACATAACTGAGACAGATGACACTTGCGGAGAAGTTTCTAGAAAGATTGAAGAGTTTGAGGAAAAGCCTAAAGCAAATCTAGAAGAAACAGAAGTGGTGAACCTTGGTGACTCTGAAATGGTTCAAGAGACACGAATCAGCTTTCACATGTCTGAGGAAGAGAAAAGGGAATACATCTAATTCTTGAAAAAGAACAAGGATGTCTTTGCTTGGTCCTATACAGATATGACAGGATTGAGCACCTCAATAGTAGCCCATCGATTGCCTACCGAGCCATCTTGCCCACTTGTGGAGCAGAAGCTTAGAAAATACAAGCCGAATCTTAGTCTGAAAATCAAGGAAGAAGTATCAAAGTAGTTGGAGG
Source organism: Solanum rostratum (assembly GCA_029948455.1). NCBI lineage: Eukaryota > Viridiplantae > Streptophyta > Magnoliopsida > Solanales > Solanaceae > Solanum > Solanum rostratum. The sequence continues at coordinate 23,237,100 of CM057048.1, forward strand.
CAGGAATTCTTCAAGTAACCAAGTATCCGACATGGCTCGCAAACATTGTGCCCATATCTAAGAAAGATGGTAAGGTTAGGGTCTGCGTGGATTATCGAGACCTCAATAAGGCTAGCCCTAAAGATGATTTTCCATTCTCGAACATACATATTCTAATAGAAAACTATTCTAAGCATAAAATACAATCATTTGTGGATTTCTTTGCCGAATGCCATCAGATCAAGATGAATGAAGATGACACTGAGAAAATGGTCTTCATTACACCCTGGGGTGTTTACAACTACAAGGTAATGCCGTCCGGACTGAAGAATGCTTGGGATACCCACATGAGAGCCATAACCACTTTGTTTTATGACATTATCCATAAAGAAATTGAGATTTATGTGGACGATATCATCATTAATTCGAGAAAAAGATGTGACCATTTGGTTGATCTTCATAAATTCTTTAACAGGCTATGAAGATACAACTTGAAGTTGAATCGCATAAAGTGTGCTTTTGGGGTCCCTGCCGAGAAGCTCTTGGGATTTGTTGTCAGTCGTAGAGGTATAGAGCTGGATCCGACAAAAATCAAGGCCATCCGTGATCTCCCTCCTTCGAAGAGAAAGAAAGAAGTGATGAGTTTCTTGGGCAGACTCAACTATATTAGTCGTTTCATAGCCATCTCCACTGTCATCTGTGAGCCAATCCTCAAGTTGCCGAAGAAGGACGCCGCTGTCAAATAGACCCCAGAATGTCCAGAAGCATTTGACAAGATAAAGGACAATTTGTCCAATCCTTCGGTGCTGGTTTCTCCTGAGTTTGGTCGGCCTTTGCTACTACACATGTCGGTCATGAATAATGCTTTTGGGTGCCTTCTAAGCCAACATAATGAAACAGGACGGAAAGAGTAGGCAATCTAATACATAAGTAAGAAGTTTATGTCATACGAAGCTCGATACTGCTTCCTTGTGCGCACTTGTTGTGCTTTGACTTGGGTGGCCCAAAAGTTGCGGCATTAACTTTCAGCACATACGACACATTTGATTTCACGGATGGATCCTTTGAAGTATATCATTCAAAAGCTCATACCCACGGGTAAATATTCCAAATTCTAGATATTGCTGAGTGAATTCGACATAGTCTAAGTCATGCAAAAAGCAGTGAAAGCACAAGCATTGGCCGATCATCTGGCAAAAAATCCAATAGATGAAGAGTATATGCCTCTGAAGACTTATTTTCATGATGAAGAAGTAGCCTTCGTAGGAGAAGATATCTTTGAAGAATACAATAGTTGGAGGATGTTCGTCGATAGAGCCAAGAATCTCAACGGATCAGGCATTTGGGTTGTTTTGGTCTCACCAACAGGTCAACACCATCCAGCATCAACCAAGCTAAGATTTCATTGCTCTAACAACATGAATGAATATGCGGCTTGCATTCTGGGGCTCCGATTAGCAATCGAGTTGGACGTTTAAGAGATTTTCATAATAGAGGATTCAGATTTATTGATTCGTCAGGCACAAGGTGAGTGGGCGGTAAGGAATAAAAAACTTCTACCATATTCTGAATGCATACAAAAGCTTTGTGAAAGAATCACCTAAGGTGGAATTCAAACACATTCCACGAATCCAAAATGAGTTTGCGGATGCTTTGGCCACATTATCTTCCATGATTCGGCACCCTGATCAGAATTACATTGATCTCATTTGCATCCATATACATAAGTAGCCTGCATATTGCTTTCATGTGGAAGAAGAACCGGACAGGAAGCAATGGTACGATGATATCCAGGAATACTTGAAGAATGGCAGTTATCCAGAGGATGCAACAAAAGTCCAAAAACGCACAATTAGGAGGCTAGAAAATCAATTCTTCTTAAATGGAGAAATCCTATATAGGAGGATTCCCGATCTAGGTTTGCTTAGGTGCGTTGGAACTAAGGAGGCCTCCAGACTTGTAAAGGAGATTCACGCGGGAACATATGGTCCTCACATGAACGACTTCACCTTGCAAAGAAGATCCTTAGGTCGGGCTATTTTTGGTTGACCATGGAAATGGACTGCATTCGCTATGTTCAGAATTGTTACCAGTGCCAAACTCATGCAGACATGATCCGAGTTCCTCCGAACAAACTCCATGTCACTAACTCACCCTGGCCTTTCGCAGCTTGGGGCATGGATATCATTGGTCCCATCGAGGCAACAACATTGAACGGACACAGATTTATTCTTGTGGCAATTGACTACTTCACCAAATGGGTCTAAGCCACATCTCAAAAGTCCATAATCAGAAGGTTGTCGATGATTTTGTCAAGAATAACATCGTTTGTTGATTTGGTGTATCTGAGACAATCATCACTAATAACAGTGCCAATCTCAATAGCAATTTGATGAGGGAAACCTATGATCAATTCAAGATCAACCATCAAAATTCCACTACATATAGGCCGCAAATGAATGGAGCGGTTGAGGCCGCAAACAAAAACATCAAAAGGATATTAGGGAAAATGATCGACAATCAAAGGCAATGGCATGAGAAGCTACCATCCGCGTTATTGGGATATTGTACTACCATTCGGACCTCTACTGGAGCAACACCCTACTTTTTGGTCTATGGAAGCGAAGCTGTAATTCTTGCTGAAGTTGAGATACCATCTCTAAGAATCATTCAAGAAGCAGAGTTGAGTGATATTGAATGGGTATGAAGCAGGTTTGAGCAATTGATGCTGATCGACGAAAGAAGGATCAGTGCCATCTGTCACAGAAAACTTTACCAGAATAGGATGACCCAAGCATTTAACAAAAAGGTCAGACCGAGATACTTTTCGCGCAGACAATTAGTCCTAAAGCGGATCTTTCCAAATCAAGATAAGGCCAAAGGCAAATTCGCACCAAACTGGAAAGGTTCGTACATGGTCCATTGCGTCCTGACTAGAGGAGCCCTTATACTCGCAGAAATGGATGGTCAAATTTGGCCCAGACCTATGAATGCAGATATTGTAAAGAGATATTAGATTTAGATTCTATCTTTTGCTCTTTGTATTTGGAACTACGTCAGACCTGATTCCCGATTATAAAAATCGTATTTCCCCTTTTGATCATGGACTGGGTCAGAATATTTGAGATCCTTCTGAAAAGAGCATATCCTTCAACATACAAGAATAACTAGGGTAGAATTTTTGAGACGAGCTCAAAACATCATGACGAATAACATAGTTCTCACAAAAGAAAGTCATAATTCTAGACTGGGTAGCGCGAAGACGCTTCTTTAGTTGGAAGTTAGGTTTGTCTCAAATGTGCCACCATCAACGATTCAACATCATTCATAAGTTCTTAACTACTTTGTCTTTTAAATGTTTCAAATATATATAAATATATACTACTTTCAAAAGTTCAAATGTTATACCATCCTACCCCAAGGAAAATGCCCGATAAAGGTCTGGACATCAGCAACCGATGAAACATACTAACTATGGTGAAGGCAGATCAACCTCCTCGTTTTGTAAACTGACAGTTTTTCTTTGAATATAGAAAAGGCAGGCACACCTTTCAAACATTATCCAAGCAAACATCAATCTAGTAAGACAAAATATTACTCTATGCTTTACATTTCGTGTGCCCGAGAATTGCATGTGCTCGAGAACTGCATTCTGCATAATACTGCCCTGAGAAACCACATGTCCCCTAAGATTTGCATCACATTATGCTCGAGAACTATACTCTGTATAATATATGCCCGAGGAAAATTGCATATGCCCAATACTTGCATTATATGTGCCTGATATTTGTATTGTTGTGCCCGATATTTGCATTATATGTTCCTAAGATTTGCATTTGCACGTGCTCGACATTTGCATTGCATGTGCCTAAGGAAAGTCACATATGCCAAGTATTACACTATATATGCCCGAGAATCATATTACATGCACACAAGATTCATATTGTATGTGGCTGATATCTGCATTATATGTGCCCGAGAACCGTATTGCATGTGCCCGTGATTTGCATTGCATGAGCCCGATATTTGCATTATATGTGCCCAAGAAACTGCATGTGCCCGAGATCTGCATTACATTGGCCCGAGAAGATTGCATTGGCCTAAAAATTTCCATGTGCTCAAATATTGCACGTGCTCGATATTTTGCATGCTATGCTTGAAATTATATGTGCATGATACTGGCCCGAAAGCTTACATGACATACTATTCCCCTAAAGCGTCATAGTCCAAAGGCATCATTTTCATTGCATAACGGACATCATTTCATGGCCTAGGGATTTAATCTCTACTCATCATGCCCTTAAGGCATCATAGTCCAAAGGCATCATCCTTCATGGCCCATGGACATCATTTCCTAGGGATTTTTAATTTATGATCATCATAATCCGAAGGTGTCATCGTTCAAAGGCATCATCTTTCATGGCCTACGAATATTATTTCATGACCTGAGGATATAATTTACGATTAGCATAGCCCTAGACGCCATAGCCCAAGACGTCATCCTTATCGTCTTATGGCAAAAATCTTCATGGTCTAAAAGGGAACTTGCATCATGTTTATGATTATTTCGCCATTTAATATGTGTGCTCTAACCATTTTATACGGTGTTTCTTTTCGTTATAAATTGTAGAACTTACAAATGTCTGTACATTCTGCCTTTTGCTTCAAAATACACCTTTTATTTTGTTATCGATGACATTAAATTTTCTATTTTCTTTCGATACCCGAATCATCTTCCTATACCTTGATCATCCCAATTCTAGCTACTATCGTTTCGACTTCAAGTCCCGCACCGTTAATGTTATGTTAGGAATTTCATTCGATCCTGATCCAGAACTACACACAGTCTGATTCTCGTATAACCAGAGATATGCAGGCGACTTTAAACCAAAGTCTCAGCCGTAATATTCTCACAATAACTTTTGTTCTATTTGGTCCCTTCGATAATATTTCATCGGTCGGACAAAATCGACTATTCCGTCAACTTTCTTTGCTCAACAATTCATCCTTCATTCTCGAGCAAAGAAGGGGCATCTGTTGACACCCGATTTTGACCGACCTGTAACCCATTTTAGATTGTCATTTAATTAAATAGTTTTTTAAATTTTTTTATCCAAATAATCACGTATTTTCATAATAAAGTAAAACAAATAAACTTTCAAATTTTGTTCGTTAATTATTTTTGCTTTTTTTTTTAAAAAAATATTATTATGAATTTAATATAAGATTCATTTTTTTACTACTTTTTACTTAGTATTAGTAATATATTTATTATTACTACAATTTTTTGTGTCATATTTTAAATATAATTTTACCATTTTAATAAACTTTAATTTTAAAAAAATAATATTTTAATATTTGCAAATATTCCTACACAATTATCATATATTATGTATTTTCTTTTAAAACATTGAATATTTTATTTGTGCGTATATTATAATTTAATTAGATAACAATATACTTAATGCTATCCCAATTTGTTTAATTTGTAACCTTTTAACCAATTCCTTTATAATTCGTTTTTAATTCTAGTAAATTCTTTACAATTTATTTCAATTCTAACCAATTCTTTTCATTTTTAGCCTAAATTAAGTCAATTTGTAACTTTATTTCAAATATCCAATTTTTTGAATTATGTGATTAATCCTATCTGTCCATTATTTTTGATCTGAAGTTCATAATATAATCTTAACAATTTTCTTTTTTTAACCTTTCAGCCCCAAAACCCTAAGGACCTTTCTCATTTTTCTTCTTCTAGACAACAACCAACATCCCTTTTTTTCCCTCCACTACCGCCAGAATCCCACGGCCACCACACCAATCCCACCGGCGACCCCCTCTTCATCTCTCACACTTCTCACCTCCTTCTCCTCCCTTCTATCCTCTTTTCCGCACCAAAACATCCCCTTATCTCCACCAGAATGCCCCCTAACTCCCTTTCTCCTCCGTTTCACGCCGGCAACCCGCTGGAACAACTACAGACCACACGCCGCCAATCTCCTCTCCAAGTTTCGGTGAATTATCATTGGAAATGACACCAGTGACCCCTGACCCTTTCCTCTTCTCTATTGAAAACCCCATATCCCATAGTCCCCTTTGCCGAAAAAACCATGCAACCACCAAACTCCCCTCCCATTTACCGTAAAACACCAAACGAACACCTTTGCTGGCAAACCTCTCATCTCCTCCAAAACACCACCCTAAAAATCTTTTTTTTTTCATACAAAAATGACCTCATTTCTTCCCCCCTTTTTCGATCAGTAGTCGACGAAAACACGACGGTGACAACGGACATCTAGTCTAAGTTCAAGTCGATCACAAATGATTACAGAGTGTTATTTATTCCTTGTCTGGTCTGATCGTTTTACTCACTTATCATTTCTGTTTCATTCTCATTGAATTTGGATTTGAATTTGAGCAATTGTGAGTTGGAGATATCACTCTTATTTAGTTTCATTTTGTCACGCCCTAAGCTCCATTAAGGCGGACTGACACCCGTTACCGACAAGGCTCGGGAGAACCAACATATAACTATACACCTTCTATGAACATTTAAGAGGTTTCCATACTCAATATGCTGTCAAAAGAAAGTAAACTGTACTAACAAACCAAAAGTAAATGCATAAGACTAGGCCGTTGGAGCCACGATGTCTATAATACACTATTTGACCAAACTTTAATTTACATTGTCTACAAAGCCTCTAAGTAAGGAACAATACCCATATGGGTCGGGACATGCCCCGCCTCATGACCAACTATACAATACAAAATAAAAGTTCTAAACACACAAGCCCCGAAGCAACCTGGAGCTTAGTAATAGCAGCTGAAAGTCCTATGCTCTTACTGGGGAGATCTAGTAGCTCCTGTACCTGCAGCATGAAATGCAGGTCCCCCGTAAGGGACGTCAATACGAGATAATGTACTAAATATGTAAGGCAGGAAATACTGTATACGCAATAAGAACTCAAATGAAATCACACACTGGTGTGTAAGGATGAAAAGACCACCTTTAGTCATAATATGGAGTCATGTACTTTATGTCTTTTTTTTATTACTGTATCTTTCTTTACTGTATAATCTGTGCACAATATATCATGTAAATGACCAGCTGATCAGTGGTAAATCTGTAATGGGATCGATCCTGGCTAGGTGATTCCTTCACCCCTCGGGCTACTACCCGTAAATGAGATCGACCCTGGCTAGGTGATTCTTCCACCCCTCGGGCTACCACCCATTTATAAGCAACTGTAAGTTATCTTTTATTTACTTTGAGATGGTTCTTTTGGTGGTCATATCCTTTAGAACTGTAGGAATATAGACATGTGACATATGAACAACCATACAAGGTAATATCACAATGGAAAGAGAGATACACAACTAATGAACTGTATCGGAGATTAAACAACACATAGACTTTGTTTGGTAAGAAGGAACTCATGTATATTTAGTATTCAGGTACATATGCAGGTTGACAATGACTATGTATGGGTACATATGAACATGGTAAAAAGTGGGGACACGGTTAGCAGCCATGTCAGAGTTTGTACGTGCCTTTATGTGCTAAGGAAGATTATAGATTTCATGCCAAGTAATAGGAAATCAAGTAGCCTTACATACCTCGCTGTACTATGTCGTTATTACCTCGGAGTAGTATCCTTTTCCTCCAAACACTTATCTACAATATATTAGGTGATAAAACTAGTGTTAGAAGCTAGTAAGCATATCTTAGTAATCCAATTTCACCCAAAAATAATATCCGGGCAACAAGCTCGGAATTAGCACCCAAAGAGTATTCTTTCAACATTTCCACTCCTAATCGTATTTTCTAACACACATTTCCATATACATGTCATATCCAGCTATGTTTAGTCCCATAACAGCATTACAACAACTCATACAGTACATCATACAACAACTCTACACAACATGCAAGTAGACAACACAACATTGCGTCCTTCCGCTACACTTCGACGTCAACCATTCCAAATCCGTTTCAACCTCAACCAAACTGTCCTCAACATATTTACACACAATTACAGTCCTAAAACAGTCCAAAAACAGTCCCTAAGTAGATGGAAAACATGAGACAACAATTTCCAAAAACAGTCCACGAATTCTTACTAATGAGCGGAATTAAGACATCATTTAAGAACTTATTTTTGCGGAAGATAAAAGTGGTCCAGCAGCCTCCTCACATCATTCCAGACCCAAGACTTCTTAAAAGCATACATATTACTTCATAACCCAGCCAACCAACAAGATAAAAGTCTCTTATTTAACAAGAAAAGTGAATCACAATATTTGGAATACAACTGTCCCAAAATTCCTGCACAATACAACCAACATACTCTTCATGTTTTTCATGGAAATATTACACCAAACCATGGGTATTATATCTTACCTTAACCCTCAAGGATTAGGTTCTATTCAAGAACCCTAGAAGTGTGTTGGCGGCTTTAAAAAATGAGAAGAGAGCAAGAAGAAACTTAGAGAGAAATCTGAAATTTTGGCTTGAGAAAATGACTAAAAGTTGCTGCTTATTGCTCCCTTTTATAGGCCACTTTTGGCCGACTTTCTTTTGGGTTTTCAACCTTATTTTTTTAAGGTTATGGGGCAGCAGCTTGGCCCTTTCATTTGGGCCTTATTGGGCTTCAAATGGGATGGGCTTTGTTGCAAACATTTCTCCCCTAAGCCCACTTAGTTTGGGCCCTAGTTTTGAATTGGATTGTAATTGTAATTTGGCCCTTTTCCTATCCATCTTGGGCTGAAAATATTGTCCTTTTATGATGCCAAACCATGGGCCCAAATGACATCCTTAACTCGGGGTTTATTCTTTATCGGACTTGAACAAATTCGGTATTGGGCCTTGTCTATGTTTACCGAGCTTATATAAGCTAAGCACGTAGGTGACTCACCTACTAGCTTCCTAAGTCCCACAAGCACCTCAATTATTTCACTTCATTTAAGGTCAGACTCTCCTTAACTTGACTTAAAAATTATTTACACTCGGTCATCTTAAGCGTTAGACGTACATATAGCCCTTTAATCTAAAATTCACGCACTTTTAAAATGTGTGCAGATTTGACCCTGCCATATCATGTTTCATCTGCGTTGGACTAGTACATGTAAGATGTGGGGTGTTACATCCTCCCCCCCTTAGGAACATCCGTCCCCGAATGTAAGCATAATTGAATAGGTTAAACAAGTTCGAACTTACGTGTAAGCAGACTTTTGAAAACATAATAAGAATTCATATTCACGTACCTACTAATCCCTCAACTCTGTATCTTGGACTTCCTCTTTAGCTTCAAATAAATAAGGATATTTAGACCTCATTGCTTCCTCAGCCTCCCACGTTCTCTTCTACCTGTTGGTTCCTCCAAAGCACTTTTACTGAAGGTATTTCCTTATTCCTTAGCTTTCTAACTTGACGATCTAGGATAGCAATAGGTACCTCTTCATAGGTGAGATCTTCCGTAACCTGCATATCTTCAATAGGAGTAATACGAGATGGGTCACCTATGCATTTTCGAAGCATTGAGACATGAAAAACTGGATGAACCATTGAAAGCTCCTGGGGTAACTCTAATTCATATGCAACCTGTCCAAACCTTTTAATAATCTTATATGGCCCTATGTAACGTGGGCTTAGTTTCCCTTTCTTACCAAATCTCATAACACCTTTCATTGGAGACACCTTTAAGAATACCCAATCTCCTACTGAGAACTCCAGTCCTCTTCTTCTAGCATCTACATATGATTTGTGACGGCTTTGGGCTGTTTCTAGCCGTTGTCGTATTACCTTGACTTTTTCCATGGCTTGTTGGACTAGATTTGGACCAAGCAAGGTGGTTTCACCCACTTCAAACCATCCTATCGGTGATCTACAATTCCTTCCATACAAAGCTTCATACGGTTCCATCTTGATGCTTGAATGGTAGCTATTATTATAGGCAAATTCAATAAGTGGCAAATGGTCCACCCAACTACCTTTGAAGTCCAATGCACACACCCGCAACATATCTTCAAGTGTTTGAATGGTGCGTTCTGCTTGACCATCTGTCTGCGGGTGGAAAGCTGTACTTAAATTTACTTGTGTCCCTAAGCTCCTCTGGAAGGATTTCCAAAACTTTGTGGTGAATTGAGCTCCCCGATCAGATATAATGGATATTGGAATCCCATGTAGCCTAACTATCTCTTTGAGATATAGCTTTGCATACTCTTCAGCTGTATAATCACTCCTAACCGGTAAGAAGTGTGCTGACTTTGTAAGTCTATCAATGATTACCCATATGGAGTCAAACTTCTGAAATGAGCGAGGCAACCCAGTAACAAAATCCATATTAATCATATCCCACTTCCATGTTGGAAGCTCTATACATTGCATATAACCTCCCGGCTTTTGGTGCTCTACCTTAACTTGTTGGCAATTCGGACATTGAGCCACAAATTCTGCAAGGTCCTTTTTCATGCCTTCCCACCAAAACATTTCCTTCAGTTCATGATACATCTTAGTTGATCCTGGATGGATAGAATATCTTGAATGATGGGCTTCTTCCATTATTCTCCTTCTTAGTCCATTTATATTAGGAACGGACAATCTGTTCTGACAGTAAAGTACTCCATTTTGGGTAAGTTCAAAGCCCTTCATTATGCCTTGACTCACCTTCTCCTTAAGTCGCCGTAGAATAGGATCTTTGAACTGTTTTTCTCTTACCTCTGTTACCAATGAAGACTCTGCAGCATTATGCACAACAACCCCTTCTTTTGGAGTTTCAATCAGGCGTACCCCCAAATTGGCTAGTTGACGTAGATCCTTAGCGACTCCTTGACTTACCACGGTCTGATCATCAATATTCATAATTGCCTTGCGGCTCAAAGCATCGCCTACAACATTTGCTTTCCCTGGATGGTATAGTATATTAACATCATAATCCGTTATTAGCTCCAGCCACCTCAGCTGCCTTAAATTTAGGTCTTTCTGTTTAAATATGTACTGTAAGCTCTTATGATCAGTATATATGTCAACATGAACCCCATACAAATAATGGCGCCATATTTTCAAGGCAAACACAATAGCTGCTAGTTCAAGGTCATGTGTCGGGTAGTTTTTCTCATGTGGCCGCAGTTGTCACGAGGCATAAGCAATTACCCTACCATGTTGTGTCAGTACACACCCTAAGCCAACTCCTGAAGCATCACAATACACCGCATACCCCTCTGTGCCTTCTGGAAGTACTAATACAGGTGCAGAAGTTAGCCTGCTTTTCAACTCTTGAAAGCTCCTTTCACATGCATCATTCCATTAAAATTTGGTCGCCTTATGTGTCAACTTTGTTAGAGGTGCAGAAATCAAAGAAAAACCTTCAACAAATCTTCTATAATAACCTGCCAACCCTAAGAAGCTTCGAACTTCTGTGGGTGTTGTTGGCCTTGGCCAATCTTTCACCGCCTCTATCTTTTGTGAATCAACCCTTATTCCTTCATTGGATACAATATGACCCAAGAATGCCATTGATTTCTACCAAAATTCACATTTGGAAAACTTGGCATACAATTGTCGATCACGAAGAACTTGTAATACCTGCCGTAAGTGTTTTGCATGCTCCTCTTTTGAAATTGAATACACCAAAATATCATCTATAAATACTATCACAAAAATATCCAAGAACGGCTTGAATACCCTGTTCATTAAGTCCATAAAAACCGCTGGTGCATTTGTCAGCCCAAATGACATAACAAGAAATTCAAAGTGACCATAGCGTGTCCTAAAGGCTGTCTTGGGTATATCTTTCTCCTTTACCCTCACTTGGTGATACCCTGACCTCAAGTCAATTTTCGAAAAGCATTTGGCACCCGGTAACTGATCAAACAAATCGTCAATCCTGGGGAGGGGCTATTTATTTTTAATTGTCACCCTATTCAATTGCCGGTAATCAATACACATTCTCAAGGTGCCATCCTTTTTACGTACAAATAACACGGGTGCACCCTAAGGGGACACACTAGGTCTTATAAAACCCTTCTCTAGCAAATCTTTTAATTGCTCCTTTAATTCACGTAACTCTACCGGGGCCATTCTATATGGAGGGATAGAAATAGGTTGAGTGCCTGGAAGTAAATCAATGCCAAAATCTATTTCTCGTTCCGGAGGCAAACCTGGAAGCTCTTCGGGAAACACATCAGCAAATTCATTCACTACCGGAACAGATTGAAGAGTTGGTGATTCAGACTCTATATCCCTTACTCTAACTAGATGACATATATACCCCTTTGACATCATCTTCCTTGCCTTAAAATAGGAAATAAACTTACCCTTTGGTGCCCCAACATTACCTTCCCATTCAAGGACTGCCTCATTTGGAAAGTGGAAATACACCCTCTTAGTTCGGCAATCCACAATAGTATAGCAAGAAGCTAACCAATCCATACCCATTATAACATCGAATTCCACCATATCTAACTCAACAAGGTCAGCCAGTGTGTCACGGTCACAAACAGTTATGACACAGTCATAATAGACCCTTCTAGCTATAATAGATTCACCGGTTGGCGTAGACACTTCAAATGGCTCATTCAATAATTTAGGTGTTCTTTTAAGCTTCCCAGCCACTACTGGTGTGATATATGATAATGTAGAACCAGGGTCAATTAATGTATACACATTATGTGAAAAGATGGACAATGTACCTGTGACCACATCGAGTGAAGCTTCTAAATTCTGCCGACTCCCCAGAGCATAAGTGCGATTCTGGGCTCCGCTGGGGCTAGCTGCTCCTCTACCACCTCTACCACGGCCTGTAGGTGTTTGCTGACCCCTACTAAAGGGAGGAACTGACGATGATGATGCAATAACTGACCCAGCAGGTTGTGCTATATCACCCATACGTCTTCTGGGGCAATCTCTTATCATATGCCCTGGTACACCACACCAATAACAAGCATCTGTCCCAGCATGACATATAACTGAATGACTCCTCCCACATTGTTTACAAGACTGCCTAGGAGGAATCTGCCGGCTGGCCGAATATCCTGTTGTCCGTGCACCTTGTCCCTCACTTCTTTGATTAAACTAATTACCTCTAGGCCCTTGAAATTGTGGTGGAACACTGACTGCAGAATAGGAGGATGATGGTCTAGGTGGTTTACCAGGAAATCGGGGCCTAACATCACCTTGGGATGGTACAAACTGCCCTGTAGATCTGGCCCTCTTGGACTGGCCCCTTTCTATCTCTTGTGTCCTTCTCCTTTGCCTCTGATCCTCTAGTTTTTGTGCAAGTGCTTGCATCCTTGCTATATCCATGTCTTTATTCAATGAAGCAATAGTACAGTCTCTTACCAGATACATATCCAACCTATCCACATACCGATGAACTCTATCTGCCATAGTAGCAACTAAATTAGGAGCATACCTGGCCAAGGAGTTAAACTGGAGGCTATACTCCCTCACGCTCATACCCCCTTGGTGAAGATTCAGAAACTAATCTGCCCGGGCCTCTCGGATCTCATATGGCAAGTAATGGTCAAGAAAGGCCTCTTTGAATTCCTTCCAGGTAGTTGGAGGTGCATCTATACCCTTAGATTGCTTCCAAGCTTCATACCACAATATAGCCACACCATTCAATCTATATGCTGCCAGTTCTACAGCTTCTGTACCACTTACATGCATAACATCTAAAGTGCACAGGATCTGGTCGATGAAGTCTTGCGGATCTTCATTAGGATCTGACCTGGTGAAAGCTGGAGGGTCCAAATTAAGGAAGTCCAGTATCCTCGTGCTAGCTGCCTTATTCGCACCATCTGCACCTACAACTGGGCCTTCTTGTCTTTGGCTTTGGCTAGCAACTATGCGGGTCAAAAATTGGACCGCATTTCTCAGATCCTGCACAACAGCATCGGCAGGTGGTTCTGAGGGAGTTTCACTACGACCTGGTTCATCAGGAGCTGGAGAAGTTGGAGATGTTTGGGATAGAGACTCATCTTGGGCCTCATCTCGTCGTCTCACCCGACTGGGCATACCAATTACCACTTCCATCTCCTTCCCCTTGCCTTTGCTTTTCCTTGTTTCAGGCATGCTTACTGTACAAAATGATTTAGAGGTTAGAAATAATCAACCTACAACACTTGGCTCTATGGCACGATCTAAAGAATGAAAAGAAAGTGACAACTCCTAAATGCCACATAGCCTTCTGCTTATAAATGTGGTGCACAATACATCCATAAACAAGACTCTACATAGACACGGCTTTGTAGACTCCCTAGGGCGACCCGCTCCGATACCACTTCTGTCACGCCCTACGCCCCATTAAGGCGGATTGGCACCCGTTACCGACAAGGCTCGGGAGAACCAACATATAACTATACACCTGCTATGAACATTTAAGAGGTTTCCATACTCAATATGCTGTCAAAAGAAAGTAAACTGTACTAACAAACCAAAAGTAAATGCATAAGACTAGGCCGTTGAGCCACGATGTCTATAATACACTATTTGACCACACTTTAATTTACATTGTCTACAAAGCCTCTAAGTAAGGAACAATATCCATATGGGTCGGGACAGGCCCCGCCTCATGACCAACTATACAGTACAAAATAAAAGTTCTAAACACACAAGCCCCGAAGCAATCTGGAGCTTAGTAATAGCAGCTGAAAGTCCTGTACTCTTACTGGGGAGATTTAGTAGCTCTTGTACTTGCAGCATGAAATGCAGGTCCCCCGTAAGGGACGTCAGTACGAGCTAATGTACTGAATATGTAAGGCAGGAAATACTGTATATGCAATAAGAACTCAAATGAAATCACACACTGGTGTGTAAGGATGAAAAGACCACCTTTAGTCATAATGTGGAGTCATGTACTTTATGTCTTTTTTTTATCACGGTATCTTTCTTTACTATATAATCTGTGCACAATATATCATGTAAATGACCAGCTGATCAGTGGTAAATCTGTAATGGGATCGACCCTGGCTAGGTGATTCCTTCACCCCTCGGGCTACCACCCGTAAATGAGATCGACCCTGGCTAGGTGATTCTTCCACCCCTCGGGCTACCACCCATTTATAAGCAACTGTAAGTTATCTTTTATTTACTTTGAGATGGTTCTTTTGGTGGTCATAACCTTTAGAACTGTAGGAATATAGACATGTGACATATGAACAACCATACAAGGTAATACCACAATGGAAAGAGAGATACACAACTAATGAACCGTATCGGAGATTAAACAACACATAAACTTTGTTTGGTAAGAAAGAACTTATGTATATTTAGTATTCAGGTACATATGCAGGTTGACAATGACTATGTATGGGTACATATGAACATGGTAAAAAGTGGGGACACGGTTAGCAGCCATGTCAGAGTTTGTACGTGCCTTTATGTGCTAAGGAAGATTATAGATTTCATGCCAAGTAATAGGAAATCAAGTAGCCTTACATACCTCGCTGTACTATGTCGTTATTACCTCGGAGTAGTATCCTTTTCCTCCAAACACTTATCTACAATATATTAGGTGATAAAACTAGTGTTAGAAGCTAGTAAGCATATCTTAGTAATCCAACTTCACCCAAAAATAATATCCTGGCAGCAAGCTCGGAATTAGCACCCAAAGAGTATTCTTTCAACATTTCCACTCCTAATCGTATTTTCTAACACACATTCCCATATACATGTCATATCCAGCTATGTTTAGTCCCAAAACAGCATTACAACAACTCATACAGTACATCATACAACAACTCTACACAACATGCAAGTAGACAACACAACATTGCGTCCTTCCGCTACACTTCGACGTCAACCATTCCAAATCCGTTTCAACCTCAACCAAACTGTCCTCAACATATTTACACACAATTACAGTCCTAAAATAGTCCAAAAATAGTCCCTAAGTAGATGGAAAACATGAGACAACAATTCCCAAAAAACAGTCCACGAATTCTTACTAATGAGCGGAATTAAGACATCATTTAAGAACTTATTTGTGTTGAAGATAAAAGTGGTCCAGCAGCCTCCTCACATCATTCCAGACCCAAGACTTCTTAAAAACATACATATTACTTCATAACCCAGCCAATCAACAAGATAAAAGTCTCTTATTTAACAAGAAAAGTGAACCACAATATTTGGAACACATGCTGTCCCAAAATTCCTGCACAATACAACCAACATACTCTTCATGTTTTTCATGGAAAAATTACACCAAACCATGGGTATTATATCTTACCTTAACCCTCAAGGATTAGGTTCTCTTCAAGAACCCTAGAAGTGTGTTGGCTTCTTTAGAAAATGAGAAGAGAGCAAGAAGAAACTTTGAGAGAAATCTGAAATTTTGGCTTGAGAAAATGACTAAAAGTTGCTGCTTGTTGCTCCCTTTTATAGGCCACTTTTGGCCGACTTTCTTTTGGGTTTTCAATCTTATTTTATTAAGGTTATGGGGCAGCAGCTTGTCCCTTTCATTTGGGCCTTATTGGGCTTCAAATGGGATGGACTTTGTTGCAAACATTTCTCCCCTAAGCCCACTTAGTTTGGGCCCTAGTTTTGAATTGGATTGTAATTGTAATTTGGCCCTTTTCCTATCCATATTGGGCTGAAAATTCCTTTTATGATGCCAAACCATGGGCCCAAATGACATCCTTAACTCGGGGTTTATTCTTTATCGGACTTGAACAAATTCGGTATTGGGCCTTGTCTCTGTTTACCGATCTTATTTAAGCTAAGCACGTAGGTGACTCACCTACTAGCTTCCTAAGTCCCGCAAGCACCTCAATTATTTCACTTCATTTGAGGTCACACTCCTTAACTTGACTTAAAAATTATTTACACTCGGTCATCTTAAGCGTTAGACGTACATATAGCCCTTTAATCTAAAATTCACGCACTTTTAAAATGTGTGCAGATTTGACCCCGCCATATCATGTTTCATCTGCGTTGGACTAGTACATGTAAGATGTGGGGTGTTACACGTTTGAAATGTTAACTGTTCAATTAGGGGTTTAGTTGTTCTTGCTATTTGGCTTGATGCAATTTGTGATGATGTGAAGCATTAGCTATGATGTATTTGTAGTCTTGCCAATTCAATTTTGTCATTTCTGAATAAAAACTCTTGATGGATTCAATCTACGGCTGAATTGTGATTTTATTCCTTTTGTGATTAAATTATGTTGTTAAGAAATCCTGTATATATTTTCTTTAATTAATGGGATTGATTGTTGGCTTAATTAGTTCTAATTATTTTGGTTAATTGTGTAGTTAAAGTTCTTTTTGAAGAGCATGACTTAAGTTGCCCGTATTTTATAAATTATTGACATATTATCTGTAATATTATTTATTTGTAAAAGGTACATCTTTCAATAATTTTTTGAATTCAGATAATCCGTTTATTAGCTTATTTATGGCTAAATTTTGATTGAATCAAGTAATTTATTTATTGTATGATAAGTTCATTTTTTTTACTATCTTTTATTTTAATTTTTGGTAAAAGATAATTTGCTCTATCATTGACTGATTCTTTTTCATACTTATGGTAATTTCAACCAGTTAAAATACCAATGAATGTGTCATTGCTTAATTAGAATATTTTCTTTCCTTATCTTTATGCTAGCCAACCATCCTTCTTTGCTAGTTATAATCAGATTCTCATCTCATTCTTTAGACGTTTTTAGAAGACACAGGATTCTCTTTAGACAAAAACACACAATACTCACTGCTATTCTAATATTCTCCTCTAATTTTTTGCTATCTCTCCCTTCTGTAAAAGCAAAAGAAAAAAGCGTAAAGGAGCCAACTAAGGTTGTCATAGATCATTTCAAAGGCTCGTTGTTTATTTTTTTTTCTCAATTGGTTAGTGTTTTCTGTTTTTGGCAAATACTACTTCATCTTGTCTTGTTTAACAGGTTTTGGACTTCGAGTGGGGATGTGAAGAGTCGTCGGGGATGGGATGGAGGAAACTTGAAGATTTTTTGTTTTGTTTCATTTATTTTATGTATTTTATTTTTCGCAAACTTATAATAATAATAGTGAAATCGGGGATCTAATTTAAATGGGAGGAGGGGATATACGTGCTACTTGTTTACTTTAATCATTATTCTTGTGAATGTGTTAGATAGATATGCATATAGGAATTAATATGGTTATTGAAATCATGCCACTATCATCATGTTTAGGTTGGTTGTTAAAATATTTATATTGTTCTTGTATAGAAATGGCCTAATATAGCATATTAATGATTGGTTGTATGACATGTGAATTAGATGGTCATACGTTCTCGTTCTCATGTGTGAATATTTGTCTAGTTTGTTCCAAAATCACCTACTATCATTTGAATATCATTTTTCTATCTTTTGATTAAATATCATGTTTATAGTTTAATAAAAAATGATAACTTTGTCACAGTGTAAAATTTTATTTGAATTATCAAATAAGTTTTAGTATGAATCAGGCGATTATTTTCCAATATTGTTTCTCCTAGAGAGCATGCCTATAGGATTGCAAATATTCATTACTTGATATTTGTTTATATAGAATTGATAATAAATTATGCATATCATGTGGTTAGCAATCATGTCTATAGGATATTATAAACATTTTAAATTATGTCAAGGTTTAATTAATTTTTAGAATATTTATTTTACTTAGAAATCATGTCTTAGGATTTTCTTCTTAAATGATTTTATTTTGTTGTATTTTAGAAATTATGACTCTAGTTCCTTCAATATTTTTTAAAAACAAATCATATGCTTGTTCTTCTATAAAATGTTTTTTTACCCACCTCAACAAATATTTTTCAATATGCAATTAAAGTAGTAGTTAAAAACCTTTTGAATGTTATTGATATACACTTTGCATGTTACAACCTAGCACTATTTATGTGTGTTTTCAAGCATGTTAATTAGATGAGAGGCATACTTGAGATTTATGTGCTAATTGCTCGTCATGCCTATTTTGTACTGATGCAGAGTCTAACTAGGAAACCTAAATTTCATTTTAGTCTAGAACCAACCAAATTAGATATCCAATGCCTCTTGGACCTTAGGAGGGACGGTAGGCACATTTTAAGGAAAGCTAGATTTTCTTTCATTTTAGTGCGTTTCTTAGGTTAATAATAAGTCAACTTAGGATGGGTAGGGGTAAATAGGACCCTCGGACATGATGAATAAAACTCAAGCATAATAGGACAAAACCTTGGTTTTTATTCCCGACTTAAACAAGCCAAGTGAAGCCTAAAATGATAAAATTTAATTTTCGTCTTCCGGAAATAAAGTCAAGTAACTAATCCAAGTAAAAATAAATAAATTAATAATTTACTTAGTTTAAAATTCCTCTCTTGTGTTTGTTTTATTGTTTTCGGTAAAATTAGTTTAATTTATTCATTTGTTTAGTTTATCATATTTTAACGCTTAGATTTATTTAGGATATCTTTAAATATGAGACCCTATTTATTAAGCCCCCACATAAATGCGAGATATGGCTGGGACCCGCCTTTGTGGACCTCGAAGGGTGCCTAACACCTTCCCTTCGAGGTAACTAGAACCCTTACCCGTTCTCTGGTTGACTTTGACCTTAGGCTTAGATTTAGACTTAGGATGGTATCCTAATGCACCCAAACATTAGTTGGCGACTCTTTAATTTTTATTTTTTTCCAAAAGAGGCGTTGTCACGACGTCGTCCAGGTTCCCGTCTTTTCGCGAGAAAAAATGGGGTGCGACATGCTCCCAAAGGGTGAGATGATGTAAGGACCTGGACTTGGTATGGCCTTAATGGTGCATGGAATTTGGTTTTTTAATTTTTTTGACCAAGGTGACGCCTTATGGGCACTCCCATGGGTTGGTGGCTGACCACGCGCTATGCGGAGCGGCCTTGAGGTGACCCTTAGACTTAATTATCAAGAGTTTCCTTAACTTGGAGTTTAAGACCAAGGCACGCACCAGATGAACCCTACACGGTCACATTGTCCATACTATTCCTTTCTCTCACTCTTCTATTACCATTCAAGCCCTATCATATATTTTCGCTTTTCATATCCTTTTATCCTTCCAAATAAAGCGACTATCGTTCCTACTTCAAGACCTGAACCGTAAATTTTATTGTCACACCCCGGGGTTGGGGCCTAGATGTGACACGGCGAATGGAGACCCGAGAGTCCCCAAACAAGCCTCAAGTATCCATAATCACATCATCGGTTCGAGAAAAGCATTCAAACACACATAACTCTATTGCCAAATCAGATTTCAGGAATCATTCTAATAATTCGAAAGCAATACGATAGTCATAGCAACCATATCAAAGAAGAATTCGCATAGTGCCCAACAGTGCCTCTAGTCAAGGAACGGGGGCAAGGACAAGTTCCGGGATCACCCTCAATAAAAAAACATCCATAATAACAATAAGAAAGATAGCTGGCTCGCCCTCGGAAGACGGGACTCACCACAATAACTCAAAGACTGGTCTATTCGTCAAATGACTGGTGCTCAAAGTGATTGGCCTTATATGGTAAAATCATGTAGACATAGAGTATGCGTAGTACGTTTGAATGTACTAAGTATGCGAGCATGGAATGCGTATGAATTTAACAACCTGCACTTCACGATTAATGGACAAGGGCACATAATATAGAAAGAATCATATATCCAACAAAAGAGTAATATACAAGATTCCATGGAATTCATGATGCATGGAATGCAATAATGCTCATATATAGTAGAGATGGACTATAAATAACAAATCAAATCCATGCGAGCTATTACATGAATTAGACCGATAATGACCTCCCATCGGTAGAAGAAAATTACTTGCCAAGGGTAATCTACATTACACCTTACGACCATGCTTTTCGGTGGATGGTCACTTCCTTACGACTACACTTTTCAGAAGGATTTTCCAGAATCATACAGAATATATCAGAATCATATACGTGTAACCATTCCTTACAACCCAGTCTTTTTGGTAATGGCAAACGTCCCTATGTTGGCACATAATTCAAGAAAAGGGAGAGGGCCCTTTGGAATAGCCCTAACTCCCCCAATCCATCGGTGCTAAGTCAATAACATCCCACTTGAATAGTTATACATATATATGCTTTCAGAAAATACAATGTTCAATGAGAACACCCAAAATACATTTAAGCCAAAATGCCAAATCATAGTTCATACTTGTAATGTTTATGCAGGGAATAGCTCATTCACGTATACAGATTGGTGCAAGCACCCAGAATGCTCAATGAGCTAGAATCATAGACATAACGGTGATCACCTTCTTGTCATAACCAATATCTTATCAGAATCATATCATAATCATTACAAAAAATATAGTTTGGCTTAATCCACTTCATAATTTCCATGTATCAACATTCATAAAAGCAATGCAATGCATGATGTGAGGATAGCATGGGTAACATAGATTCAAGTTAGAATTACCACCATAATATTAAAGTTAATAAATCCATAATTAAATGAACATCTAAATCATAGTAATAGTCACCCATGCATAAATTAATTTTAAAGGGGACATGCATGTTCATAATTTCATAACTCAATGTAAATCATCATAATAGTAATCAAAATGGATTGAGATAATAGGTAAGATACAACCCACATGCTAATTAGATTTAATAAAATCAAATCATGAAATTTCATATTTAAAGTGACTAAAATTCATGAAATAGATTGAAAGATTTTTGGGTCTTCTTGGTTGAAAGGGACCAAGAATCAATCCCACATACCTTGATTAAGGAGCAGAAATTGGGCTTGAATTAACCTTCAATTGAAACCCTAGCTTGATCCTTGAGAGGGGAGAATTGAGAGGAATAGGGAGGTGATCTTGTGAGAGTAAAAGTGTTTTAGAAAAATGAGGTAGGAGCGGAGGGGATATTAGCTGAAGTAGGGGTTTGGGATAGGTAAAAGGTCATAATTTGTGATTAGAATAAACAAAATTTACACATATACCATTAATGAAATAGACCTAAATTTGGTCCGTCAGGGTCACATGGTTCACTTCATGGTCCGTGAAATGGCACAACAACCGTGAATAGGGGCCGTGGTCCCTTACTCAGAATTTCCCTAGGGAAAGTCTCACCGAGCTAAGTGGCGTCACACGGATAGCTACACGGTCCGTGTAACGACACCTGAAATCATTTTCGCACGATAAAGTTATGAGACAGTAATTAGAATAATTTTTATGAAGTGAGTTACACGGAGAGCCACACGGGCCGTGTCACCTCACACGGACCGTGTGAGTGTCCGTGTGCCTTCACTTGGCCACAGTTCCCTCCCGTCCCAAAGTTGTCCCCGACCGTGAACTGGGCTTGGTGCCTTCTCACGGGAGGCCACACGGTCCGTGTGGCTTCACATGGGCCGTGCAGACTCCTTTATGGAGGGATGCTTGACAGTTCACCTGGGAAAATTTCTAGGACGTTTGGGTCCTTATATTATCTCCCCCTTGGGAACATTCTTCCCTGAATGTGTAACAACAAGGCTTGAAAGGCTTGAAGTAGAGAAGAAACATCCAACACATGATACAATGCATAATTCAATATTAAAAAAATTATGCCAAAAGCATTATGCAAAACCATTGTTCAAGACCTTTAAGCTCATATCACCAATCGTATTCAAGTCACTCAAAACATTGTAAAAATCCTTTTTGTGCACATGTATGCATTTCATGTAATGAGACTTAAGAGAGCAAGAAATGGTACCATTAGAAAAGGAAGAATCCTAATACCTTAGGCTTGAGTAGATTGAAAAAGATGAGGGTATCACCTTACCATGTGAAGTTCCACCTCCCAAGTAGCACTCTCCACTTGTTGATTGCTCCAAAGTACCTTCATCGAAGCCACTTCCTTGTTACGAAGCCACTTTACTTGCCTATCCAAGATCTCCACCGGAATTTCCTCATAAGACAAGTTTTCTTCAACCTCAATTCCTTCCAAGGGCACAATGGTGCTAGGATCGCCAATTAGCTTCCTCACCATAGACACATGGAAGACAGGATGAATGGAACTCAAATCCGGACATAACTCCAACTTATAAGCCACACCTCCAATTCGCCCAACAATTTCATAAGGACCAACATAACGGGGCCTTAGCTTGCCCTTCTTACCAAAATGCATCACACCCTTTATAGGCGAAATCTTCACATACACCCAATCACCGACAAGAAATTCAAGATCCCTTCTCCTAACATCCGAATAAGACTTTTGACGACTTTGGGCCGCTTTCAACCTTTCCTTAATCACCTTCACCTTGTCCATGGCCTCCATCACCAAAACTGGACCAACTAGTGCCATCTCTCCCAACTCAAACCACCCCAACAACGATTCTCACCTTCTTCCATACAAAGCTTCAAACAGTGCCATACTAATGTTAGCATGAAGGCGATTACTATATGCAAACTCAATAAGTGGAAGATGGTCATCCCAATTTCCTTTAAACTCCAACACACAAGCCCTTAATATATCCTTCAAGGTTTGAATAGTCTGCTTGTCTATTGGTTTGAGGGTGAAAAGCGGTGTCCCCAGTCCCTTCTTAAAAGACCTCCAAAAGTGGAAAGTAAATTGGGTACCCCGATCCAATATAATGGACCTAGGTACACCATGCAACCTGACCAACTCTTAGATATACAATCTTGCGTAATCCTCCGCGCTGAAAGTAGTCTTAACCGATAGAAAATGAGTCGACTTTGTCATCCGATCCACAACAACCCAAATGGAATGCCTTTGGGTTCGAGTCAACCCAACTACAAAATCCATGTTCACATCTTCCCATTTCCATGTGGGAGTTTCAATGTCTTGCTCCAAACCACCACACCTTTGGTGTTCTACCTTCACCTGTTGACAACTCGGGCATTCAGATACAAAACTAGCTATGTCTTTCTTCATATCATGCCACCAATACACTTCCTTCAAATCTCGATACATTTTGGTAGACCCCGAGTGGTTAGAATAATGAGAGTTGTGAGCCTCACTCATAATCACCCTTCTAAGACCATCCACATCCAGAACACAAAGCCGGTCTTGGTACCGGAGTACACCATCTCCCCCTTGGGAGAACACCACAATCTCCTTCTCAGCAACCAACTTCTTTAATTCAAGTAACGATGGGTCTAAATCTTTCTTGGCCTTTACATCATTTACCATGGAACATTCTGCCTCGCTTTGAACATGAATACCACCATCGCTCGAATCCGCCGAACTGACTCCCAACCAAGCTAACCGGTGTACATCTCTTACCAACTCCTTCTTTTCTTCCCTAACATGCGCTACACTCCCCATAGACAACCTGCTGAGAGCATCAGCTACAACATTAGCCTTGCTAGAATGATATAGAACACTCATGTCATAGTCCTTTAGGAGCTCCAACCACCTTTTTTGCCTTAAATTGAGATCCCTCTGAGTGAACACATATTGAAAACTCTAGTGATCGGTGAACACATCAACGCGCACCCCATACAAATAATGCCTCCAAATCTTCAAAGAAACAACCACCGCTGCCAATTCAAGGTCGTGTGTTGGGTAATTACGTTCATGTACCTTCAACTGCATAGATGCATACGCTATAACCTTACCATTCTGTATAAGCACAAAACCCTATCCAATCCATGAGGCATCACAATACACCACAAATCCCTCCAACCCATTTGGTAAAGTTAAAAATGAGCCGATGTTAGCTGATCCTTCAAAGCTTGAAAACTCTTCTCGCATTCATCTGACCATACAAACTTAGCCTGCTTTTGGGTCAACTTGGTCAATGGATATGCAATAGATAAGAACCCTTCAACAAACATTCTGTAATACCCAGCCAACCCAAGGAAATTGCGAATATCCGAAGGAGTCAAAGGTCTGGGCCAAGTCTTCACAGCCTCGATTTTCTTTGGATCCACCTTGATACCATCACTGTACACCACATGACCAAGAAAAGCTACTTCTCCCAACCAAAATTCACACTTGCTAAAGATGGTATACAATTTCTTTTCTCTCAAAGTTTGGAGAACCATTATCAAGTGATTCTCGTGCTCCTTCTCACTTTATCAAGTGATTCTCGTGCTCCTTCTCACTTCGGGAGTAGATGAGGATATTGTCAATGAAGACCACCACAAAGCTTTCAAGAAATGGCTTAAACACTCGTTTCATTAGGTCTATAAACACGCCCGGTGCATTGGTTAAGCCAAACGACATCACCACAAACTCAAAGTGCCCATACCTTGTCTGAAAAGCTATTTTTGGAATATCACACTCCCTAACCTTAAACTGGTGATACTCAAAATGAAGATCAATCTTTGAGCAATGAGTAGCCCCTTGAAGTTGATCAAACATGTCACCAATCCTAGGGAATGGGTACTTGTTCTTGATGGTCACCTTATTCAGTTGCCTATAATCAATGCACATCCAGAGAGAACCGTTTTTCTTTCTTACAAATAACACTGGAGAGCACCTCATGGCGATATACTGGGTCGAATGAAACATTTCTCAAACAAATCCATTAATTGCTCCTTTAATTCTTTCAACTCTACCGGGGCCATACGATAAGGAGGAATAGAGATAGGCTGAGTATCCGGGAGACGATATATGCCGAAGTCTACCTCCTTCTCTAGAGGAATAACCGATAAGTCTTTGGAAATCACATCCAAAAACTCATTCACCACAGGGACTGACTCAAGAGTAGGAACTTCGGACTCCATATCCTTTACTCTCACAATATGATAAATACACCCCTTAGAAACCATTCTCCACTCCTTGAGGTAGGAAATAAACCGCCTTTAATAGAGGAGTCACCACCCTTCTATTCCAGAATGGGCTCACCGGGAGGTTGGAACTTGCCCTTCTGGGTCATACAATCTATCGAGGCATATGATGCATGCAACCATTCCATCCCATGAATCACATCAAAGTCAAACATCTCAAGCTCCACAAGATCACACGGGAAAACTTTATGCAACACAGAAATAGGGAAACCATAATAGACTTTATGTGCAATAACAAATTCACCCATGGGATTATATACCGAGAAAGGATCGCGTAAAATCTAGGGGCTCAAACCAAACTTAACAGCCAACAGAGGGGTCACAAAAGACAAATCTGCACCTGGATCAAGCAAACATAAGAATCAAAATCAAAGACTTTTAACATACTAGTCGCGACGTCCAAAGCCTCCTCGACATCTTGACGAGCATGAAGTGCATAAAACCTGTTGTTCTTTGGGGAAACACCTTGGGGAGCTCTTTGTTGACCTTGCTCGCCTTGGGCCACCTGACCTTGTCCTCTACGGCCATTCGTAGGCCAATCAACAACCTTATGGTCCTTATCCCCACATCTAAAGCAAGAACCCAAATCTCTCCAGCAGACTCTTGTGTGGGGCCTCCAACACTTGTCACACAGAGGATATCCTTAACCGTCATCCACTGGTGCCCTGGGAGGAGGTAACTGAGCATTAGCGACCCAAGCACCTGAACCTTGGCCTTGCTGGAAGTGACCAAAACTATCATTCTGAGAATCAGAGAATCTACCATCAAAACGGGCTCTATTGGGGTTGTGGACCTTTTTCTCCTTGAGTTTCTCCCATTCGATTTGTTCAACATACACCATGAGTCTGGCAATATCCATGTCCCGTATAAGCATAGCAGTATGACATTCCTTCACAAGCGAATCAGAGATACCCGAAACAAACTTGTGGATCCTTGCACGGGGGTCAACCACAAGTAATAGAGCATATTTGGAAACCTTCATGAATTTAAGGGCATAGTCCTTCACACTCATACTCCCTTGCTTGAGGTTGATGAACTTAGTCATTCTGGACTCTCTAAGCTCAAGTGGAAAGAAGCGATCAAGGAAGACAAATTTGAACTCTTCCCAATTGACATCACCACCACAAACCCTTTCTAAAGACCACTGAGTATACCACACTTAAGCCATGTCCTTCAGCTGATAAGCATCCAGTTCAGCCTTCTCCTCGGAAGTGACACCAATGATATTCAATACCTTGGTAAGTTCATCAATGAACTCCTGCATCCTTGTTAACCTTTGACCCATAGAACTTCGGAGGATTCATCTGGGTGAAATCTCTCACCCTAGAAGCAGGTGTAGGATCCCGCAGCAAGTTAGCAAGCCTTGCCTGAGAATTCACCACCTGAGCAAGCATGACGAATGCCGTACGGAACTCCCCATTTGAGATGGGTTCGTCCACATGCTCATGGGGAGCCTGTTCTTCATTAGCCGGAGCCGGCCTTGGTGGGGAGGGGGGGTCTTTCTTGAGGCATCTTCTGTATTGGTTCAACAACACCATCTAATAAGGAAACTAAACACAATAGCCATAACATGACAAAAGACATGAAGAAGTGAGGCAATTCCTAAAACTTTATCGTAGTCTCCCACTTATTGGTATAGTGCACTTCACACCCATGAATAGGACTCTACTCAATGCAGCATATTAGACTCCAAGGATCATTAATAAACCTAGGGCTCTGATACCATCTTTTATCATGATCCGAGGTTAGGGCCTAGATGTGACACGACGAATGGAGACCCAAGAGTCCCCAACCAAGCCTCAAGTTTCCATAACCACATCATTGGTTCGAGAAAAAGCATTCAAACACATATAACTCTATAGCCAATTCAGATTTCAGGAATTATTCTAATAATAGGAAAGCAATACGACAGTCATAGTAGACATATCTAAGAAGAATTTGCATAGTGCCCAATAATGCCTCTAGTCAAGGAACATGGGCCAGGACAAGTTCCGGGCTCACCCTTAATAAAAGAACATCCATAATAACAATAAGAAAAATAGTAGGCTCGCCCTCGGAAGACTGGACTCACCACAATAACTCCAAGAATGGTCTATTTGTCAAATGGTTGGTGCTCAGAATGATCGGCCCCTATATGGTAAAATCATGTAGGCATAGAGTATGCATTAGTATGTTGGAATATACTAAGTATGCGGGCATGCAATGCGTATGAATTTAACAACCTGCACTTCACAGTTAATGGATAAGGGCACATAATATAGAGAGTATCATATATCCAACGGAAGAGTAATATACAAGATTCCATGGAATTCATGATGCATGAAATGAAATAACTCTCATATATAGTTGGGATGGACTATAACCGACAAATCAAATCCATGCGAGCTATTACATGAATTAGACCGATAATGACCTCCCATCGGTAGGAGAAGATTACTTGCCAAGGGTAATTTACATCACACCTTACGACCACTCAGAATATATCAGAATCATATACGTGTAACCATTCCTTACGATTCGGTCTTTTTGGTAATAGCAAACGTCCTTAAGTTGGCACAGAGTTTAACGAAAGGGAGAGGGCCCTTTGGAATAGCCCTAACAGCCCCAATCCATCGGTGCTAAGTCAATAACTTCCCACTTGAATACTTATACATATACGTGCATTCAAAAAATGTAATGTTCATACGAGAACACCCAAAATACATTCAAGCCAAAATGCCAAATCATAGTTCATACTTGTAATGCGGATGCAGGGAATAGCTCATTCACGTATACAGATTGGTACAAGCACCCAGAATGCTCAATGAGCCAGAATCATAGACATACCGGTGATCACCTTCTTGTCATAACCAATATCTTATCAGAGTCATATCATAATCGTTTCAGAAAATATAGTTGGGCTTAACCCACCTTATAATTTTCAGATATCAACATTCATAAATGCAATGCAATGCATGATGTGAGGATAACATGGTTAACAAAGATTCAAGTTAGAATTAACACCATACTATGAAATTTAATAAATCTATAATTAAATGAACATCTAAATCATAGTAATAGTCACCAATGCATAAATCAATTTTAAAGGGAACAAGCATGTTCATAATTTCATAACTTAATATAAATCATCATAATAGTAATCAAAATGAATTGAGATAATAGGTAAGATACAACCCACATCCTAATTAGATTTAATAAAATAAAATCATGAAATTTCATATTTAAAGTGATTAAAATTCATGAAAATACATTGAAAGATTTTTGGGTCTTCTTGGTTGAAAGGGACCAAGAATCAATCCACATACCTTAATTGAGGAGTAGAAATTGGGCTTGAATTAACCTTCAATTGAAACCCTAGCTTGATCCTTGAGAGGGGAAAATTGAGAGGAATAGGGAGGTAATCTTGTGAGGGTAAAAAGTGTTTTAAGAGAATGAGGTAGGAGCGGAGTGGATATTAGCTGAATTAGGGGGTTGGGATAGGTAAAAGGTCATAATTCGTGATTAGAATAAACCAAATTTATACATATGCCATTAATGAAATGGACAAAAATTTGGTCCGTCAGGGTTACACGGTTCACTACACGGTCCGTGAAACAACACACAGACCGTGAACAGGGGTCGTGATCCCTTTCTCAGAATTTCCCTGAGGAAAGTATCACGGAGCTAAGTGGTGTCACACGGATAGCTATACGGTCCGTGTGACTCCACATGGGCGGTGACACCGACCGTATAACGACACTTAAAATCATTTTCTTATGATAAAGTTACGAGACAGTAACTTTATACTTAGAATAATTTTTATAAAGTGAGTTATACGGAGAGTTACATGGGTCGTGTCACCTCACACGGACCGTGTGAGTATCCGTGTGCCTGCACTTGGCCACAGTTCCCTCCCGTCCCAAAGTTGTCCTCAACCGTGGACTGGGCCTGGTGCCTCCTCACGGGAGGCCACACTGTCCGTGTGGCTTCACAAGGGCCGTGCAGGCTCCTCCGTGGAGTGGTAATTAATAGTTCAACTGAAAAAATTTCCAGGACGTTTGGGCAAGGCCACTCGACAAACCTAGGTCCTTACATTTATTTTAGGAATCTCATTCATTCCTAGATCCAGAACTACACACGACCTGATTCTTCTATAAACAGAGATATGTAGGTGACTTGAAACCGAAGTCTTGGCCGTAATATTTTCATAACCCGTTCATTCTTTATTTGGTCCCCCCGAAAATTTTTCATCGCTTGGACAAAATCGGCTATTCCGTCAACTTTCTTTGCTCTATAATTCATCCTTCTTTCTCGAGTAAAGAAGGGGCAGCTGTTGATACCCAATTTTGACCGACCTATACCCACTTTTGGATTGTCATTTAATTAAAATAAATACTTTTGAAACTCTTTATATAAATGGGCATTTATTTAATTTTATCCAAATAACTACATATTTTCAACATTCCCAATTTTTAAAAATTTGTTCGTGGATTATTTTATCATTTTTAAGATTACCTCTATTATTATTGTTAGTATTTATTATAATAGGAGTAATATTTATTATTATTTATTACATAGTATTGCTATTATAATATATCAATATCGTATTCTAAACACATTAAATATTTTTAATATATTATTTCATCAATTTATTTAAATTCAAATAATAATTTTAATAGGTTTAATATTTTATATAATAATTCTTGCATACGTTAAGCGTTGTCTTTACATAAGGATTATTATTTTAAAATATTATATATTTACATAAATATGCATATTATATTTTAATTAGGTGACAATCTTCTTAACTGCACCCCAATTTATTTGATTCATTGCCTTTTTAATCTTGTTCAATTTGATTTCGATCAATCTCTTTGCAATTTATTTCAATTCTAACCAATTCTTTATAATTCCTTCCAATTTTGGCCTAAATTTAGCTAATTTGTGGCTTAATTTTAAATGCCCAATCCAATTGCACTTAAATTAAACTCGGATACCCATATTTTGACCTAAAGTCTGAACCACTTTCTCAATAATCAATTTGAGTCGTTCATCAAAATGGATCTTACAGTTCTGATTAATCCTACATTTTCTTTCCATTTTTGACATTACACCCCCAAACCCTACTCAATCTTTCTTCCTCTTTTTTCAACCGTGGCAACCACCACCCTCACTCTCCCCTCCAAATGCAGCCCTCATAGTCGCTCCTCCACTCCTCCTCACCTCTCCACGCCGCCTACCTCACGGCATCCCCCTTTCTCCTCTCTCCTTCTCTCTCTTCCTGTTCTCAAACCCGTCGGAAAACAACTCACCAATGCGCCTCCCTTCTTCTTTCTTCCTCTCCCCTTCTCTGTCACCCCTCGCCATGAGCGGCCTCCTTGGCGAAACCAGCAACAACACAAATGACCCCTGTCCACCGGCAACTCCTTCGCGTTGCTGGGAGGTCATGCCTCGGGAGGGTACCCTTGGCGTGGCCGACACTTAGAGACTATTGCTAGTCCCTAGGCAAACCACTTAGCTTCATCACATCATTCAATCAAATAATTATACTTAATAACGGAAAGTATAAGTAAGTGAGTGGGCACATCTCATCAAAAGGCTCAAACTAAATAGATAATAATAAAGGCTAGTAGAAAGAACTAGCTCACAATCTCAGACACCAACGTTCAACCATCATCTATGAAGCCTCTATCACTACTCATGTGGTGCCAATGACAGACACATGGCTACCCAAATCAAAATAAAGAAATAGTCCAAAATCTAACTCTAAAGCATGATGAAATATAAGTAGTGGATCATCCGGAGTAGGGGAGGCTCACCAAATCAGCTTCGAATCTCAGATCTTCAACGGAATGCCTGTTGACGATCTCTAATACCTGCCTCTGCATCATAAAATGATGCAATACAGAGTGGACATCAAAACTTGGAATGTACTGGTATGTAAAATAGTTGAGTGAAATAAAAACAGATAAAATAATATAGAAACAACATCAACTCAAAGAAAATCATCAAATAACACCAAATCGTCAAATGTCTATCTATGCAAGAATAAAGAATAGACAAGTGACACATCAACAACTCAAACTCATCAATCATCTTAGACTCATCTCAAAGGAGCTCACCTCCTCTCATCTCATCTCATCTCAGAGGAGCTCACCTCCTCTCATCGCATCTCATCTCATCTCGACTCAGAATACTTAAGGTAGGAAATTTTTGAGAGTTTCTCTTATCCGACAATAATCACTTATGAGCAAGTGAATGTACAACAATACTACTGATGTTACCACAGCTGTTCCGAACTTTCACGGTACAGATCGCTCAAAAACCATATCAGCTCACCCAATATGGAGTCAAACTCAATAGGTCCTCTATTGCTTTCAAGGACCGTTACTCTCGAGGGAACCATGATGTTTATGATGGTTCTATGCCTCACCTACATTTGGTGAGGTAGTTTGAAGAGTTCAATTCGGACTAACTCTCACTCTTTCGGAGCTCGATACTCCTCCCATTACTTAATGCACATAAAACCTCCATCTCAACCAATCTCATAGGGACTTGGACTCCATCAATGACCGGTATCTCATAGGGGCTTTAACCCTCTCATTAATCAATCTCATTAATGAACCAAGATTTAGAAGAATCATTAGGAAGACATTGAATAGACACATCAGTAGAGTTCATTTATAGAGACTCATAAGACAATCGAATTCTATCAACTCATCATCATTGCCTCATCACAATCAAGAATCTCAACTCAAGGCTCTAGACTCAATTCTCAGGTTTATTATACATGCTTTTCAAATTAGTCATATAGGGTTATGCAAGTTCTCATGAAAATGTTCGATTCAAAAAAACAATTAGTATGATGATCATCAACATAGAAAACCATGTAATTTCAAATAAAATTTTAGAAAAAACCATCAAGGAATCATGTATGTAGACTCTTGAACCATCAACTCATCTATGACCATCTATGGGGCACATGAGAGAACAATCTCATGCTTTTAGTTTAGCCTTATATACTTGGGATGCAGCTATCAATCAAGCACGTGAAAGATTTCTTCTCAAATTCTCAAACTCAATATCTTCTCCTCTTTCCTCAAGCCCTAGCTTTGGTAGAATATTGGAATAGGACTTAGAATGGGGGTTGTAGACCATTTTTACATTGAAATGACCTTATTAGATTGTGTATAGAGTTTAGGAGGTGTGGGAAATTAACCGGAATGCCTCTCATAACAATTTAGAAATTGTCAACTTGGAAAAGACCCAATCCGCGACATTGAATGGTCGCGTACTGTGTATTTTTAGAAAAAGGTTCTGAACGAGTTTTCTCAATCCCGTAAAATATTTTCAGAACGATATAAGGCTAGTCCGCGATGGGTGTGCGACGTGCTCCTATCGCGTACTAACACTGTTTTGTGCTTCGAATAAAAAAATTATCTTTTGATCAGGTTTCTCCAAAAATTGACCGAGACCCCTTTCCCACTCAATTTTTTGTGTTGATCACAATTCCGACCTTGGATTTGCCATACGAGCATGTGAAGATACGTTACACGTATACCCTCTCTCTAGGGGTATTTTGGTAATTTTACCAGGCATTACATCATCTCCCCCTTAGAATCATTCATCCTTGAGTGATGAGTAAAGGTGGATATTAAGGCACAAATAGACTCAAAACTCATCACAACACTCAACTCAATCAATTGAACTCTCGACTCTTCCTTAACCTCAATCGATGCCACTTAGACTTATGAATAGGAAGTCACATCAAGGATAGATATATCTATTTAGTGAAGGGTAAGAAATTTACCTTCAACACTCTCATGGTTTGGCATGAATTGGTGTGGATATTTGGCCTTCATCTCTTCTTCAGCTTCCCATGTGGCTTCCTCAACGAATTGATTTCTCCATAGGATTTTGACCAAGGCTACCTCTTTGTTCCTTAACTTACGAATCTTACGATCAAGGATTTGAACCAGAACCTCTTCATAAGATAGGATATCATTCGCTTCAATGCTATCAACAGGGATCACCAAGTTAGGATCTCCCAAGCATTTCTTTAACATCAATGCATGGAATACTGGATGGACTCCATCCAACTCAGAAGGCAACTCTAACTCATAAGCAACCTTCCCAATTCTCTTTACGATCTAATATGGTCCAACATAGTATGGACTCAACTTTCCTTTCTTCTTGGTATTACTAGATAATCGCATTCTAACATTGATTGGGCGCGCTTGATAGCAAATCAGCTCATGGCCCTCTAACGAGCACCGCAACCTCTAGTCCACTTACTAGAGATGTTTACTGCGGTGCCACAGTTTGAGCCTCCATCTACCACTACTATTGCTGCTCCTACTACTGAGGGCCCCCACAGACCGAGGATGAGAGAGAGACGAGGCTCACTACCATTTTTATTCCTGCACCAAAGATGCCCACATAGCCTTTTCCTGCTGGCATGGTATACATGTCAGCGACATATATCTAAGCCTTGGCGTAGTAAAAGTCTCGCACTAAGTCCTAGTTGACTCGGTTGCTACTGTAGATTAGGTGGTGGGTTTTCCAGGCCATTTCAGAGGTTGAGGCACTGGTGGAGCTACACTTTGTGGCCACACTTATGGAGAGGCTTGCACCAATACATAATCATATTGATGCATTTGAGGGCCGAGTTGAGTAGAGCCTTAGTTCATCCTAGCCTGCTAATTTGACAGCCATTCAAGAGGAAGTCCAATAGTGCCGTACCAAGATGAGGGCAGCAGCATCAGCACTACTTTTGCTTCCTCCACCCGTCACTACTAAGGCGGTTGTTGACTTGTTTGCTCCTGAGGAGATACTACTATGCGCCCTTGGGAAGATGTCTCATCTAGAGGATGATGATCTAGATGTTGTGAGACAAGAGGCGGCATTTACTAAGATGGAGTAATTTAAAACTACTAGACTGGGCCCTATTGCAGATAAGATAGCCCGGGAGACACGTGATCTAGAGAGGATGAGGGGTGCTAGACCGTCAAGACATGTTCTAGATACAGTGGAGACAACCGGACAGGTTGAGGGTGGTCAGACACAGCCAGAGACTAGCGCTTAGGCATCAAGGTATATTCTTGTTGACCCCTATGCTTTAATTCAGTTATATTTTGTTGCGTTGAGGATAGTGCAAATTTTTTCTGATAGGGTGTGGGTAGTTATAGGCCTCGGTGAAGTCTGAGTGACCATAGCCTATAACTATCCCAAATTTTGAGGCCAAAGGATTTTCTTACATGTGTTTTTTCCCTAAGGACATTTTTTTTGGTTGCACCAGCACACTTAGGATATATAAGTAGTATTAATAAGCATATTATACAAAATTTTGTGGCATTTATTAACTTTTGGGGATAAAAGATCCCCATCAGAAGTGTTTGTGTTAAGCAGTTTTGATAACAACCATGTGAAATTAGTGACTGACAGTACTTGTTTTGATAAGTTGAGGTGTAGTTGTGATAAAAAGCAGGATTGGAGAGTCTGTGTCGATAGTGTATTCGGTGCCATATGTGTGTGAGCTTCTTTGCATAATTCTCATATTGTGTTACAATTCAGAACTTGCCCTTGTTACCCTGACTAAGACTGTAGGTTAGTTGGTTAGGAAAGGATCTTAGTTCGTTGTTCATATTAGCTCACGTAGCCTAAATAACCAACCAAATGCTTGATGTATCCCTTGGTCCTAATGTTGAGCTTGACATGTACCCCTTTCTTTGTAAACACCTAAGTAACCGAGCCTTTTTTAATGTGAAATCCTAAATTTGGCATTGGTCCTTCCTTGAATATTGTGCACCTTAACTCAGGCAAAAAGCCTAAGTTGAAAGTGGCTACCAAAAGTAGCTCTGTTTCATAGGTTGGATATTGTGCATCTCAACTCAGGCCAAAAGCCTAAGTTGAGGGTGGTCAGTGTAAGGAAAATCTCATCAAATAGGGTGGTAGCGAGTTATACATGAAAAAAGGGAAAATGTGTTATGGGTGCAAGAAAAATGAATAGATGCCTAAAGAATGAGCTAAACGTGAAAAGAAAAGGCAATAAGCTTAAAATTTTGAATAAGGCACCCAGAATGGTTTGAAATAGGAGAAGGGAAGAATGATTTGAAAATATTAGTGTCGGTAGGGCATAAATGTTAGAATAACGCAGTGTCAAGGAGGACCATCGGACACTATGTTCCTAAAACATCATATCAAAGCCCCCTAAGCCTACGTTACAAGCCAAGAAAGTCCTATAGTGATCCGAGTCCAAGTAGTCAATGGTCATAATTGTGAGTATAGCGGCAAGCATACGGTATTGAGAGCAGTATTTGAATATCTGTTGTGAGTGTGAGTGATTTTTGTTAGTCCCAAGCCTTAAATCTAAAAATTCTATCAGGGGTAGGATATGGGACTTCTTTTTGTGATGGAACTTAAGTTACATTGTTGATTCGAGGTTATTTCAATGATTATTGCTTAATAGTAGTTACCTTGCTTGTCGTAGTTGCACTATCACATATATTGATCTGCATTAGTTTGTTTAATGACTATCTGATATGCCCTGATGCGTTAGTTTGGGTATCTGTGATTGATTTATGCCATTAGATTGAGGTCTCTGTGTTGCCATATTGCTTAAGTAGATTGAGTTTGTTGCTTGAGGACAAGCAATAATTTTAAGTTGATGGTATGATTTGTTGGCAAAGTACAACACTTTTGATGCTCAAAACTTGGAATTTTGTGTGTTCTCAAAGCGATGTTAGTCAATTTGATGCGTTTTTATGTTTATTTTGCAAGATTATAGGATTCGGTATGATTTCAGGCAAAGTTCTATAGAATTGGTGTTTTTAAGGATGTACGGGCTACTCTACAAGCCGTGGTTCATTTCATGAGTTGTAGAGAGGCTTTGTGAGTGAGATCCAGTGAAGGTCAACGTTTCAGATGTTGCATCCACGAACTATCAGATGAGCCATAGAATTCTTCATAAGTCGTTGATTGGTTTTATGCCTGGAGGAT
The DNA here is from genome assembly GCA_029948455.1 of Solanum rostratum. Taxonomy (NCBI): domain Eukaryota; kingdom Viridiplantae; phylum Streptophyta; class Magnoliopsida; order Solanales; family Solanaceae; genus Solanum; species Solanum rostratum. Next base: position 23,273,794 of record CM057048.1, read on the forward strand.
CATATTTTAAAGTTGTCAGACAAAATCCTCTAATGGTCGTAAGTTTGAAGATGGACCATAAGAAGGTCTCGTAGTATTAAAGTCATTTTTTGGAAGTTATAGAGTACGAAACCCAAGTACGAGTCGTGGTTCCTTATACAGCCTGTAACCTAGTCCTTAGAAGCTACTAAATCTAGTTTTCCTATTTGATTTTGCGTTTATATTTTACTCATTATAAATAAGTTTTTAAGTTCTTTTTATCAGAGAGATGCAAAAGAGGATAGAGAAACACTTTTGAGACTTTATCTTTTGTGATTTTTTACATTGAAAATATTACATTGTGATTTCTTGTGGAGAACTTTGGATTTCTTATTCTTAATTACATCATTGGAAGTGTTGAATTATGCTATTTCATAATATGATTCTTTCATCTACAATGATTATGCATAGCTAAATCCACAATTAGGGTTATGAAAACCATGAAAAACGAACAAAGTAAAATCGAATAATCCGTAATTCTTGGAAAGTGTGCATGCATGTATTAATTAATTCTCTTTGTTATGAATGCCTTTTAAAGGTAGCAAAGATAGAACTAGCCTAATTCTTACTAACTGGATTAAGGTAGTAATCAACAGGAAAAGAGATTAATTAACAGGATTCGATCTGATCCCTCTCATCTAATCAACCAAATTGGATCAAGGGGAAGTTATACTGGAATAACAGGTAAGGGTTAGTAATATCACACTGCGAGAATATGTCAAATCACATAGTGAAATTTACCTCTGACCTGGATCAAATAGTTTGGTAAACTTAACTTATCAGTTCTACATGCTACACTAGAAAAGATTACGATTATCTCGTGATATTAAGTTAGGAGTTCATGGGAACACAATACCCTAGTTACTGCTCTTACTGATTTCACAACACTTGCTTCCAGTTTAGGTTCATTTACTGCAATTACACAATTCCCTCCTTTTTGGGAGATAAGTAGGTTAATTCATTCGACTTGCTTATACTTACTCAAGGTCTAGGCCATATTCCCTGCGGAATCGACTCTAACCTTGGCTAGGTTTATATTTTTACAACGTCCATTTATACTTTAAAAAGGAGGTTTAGTTTGGCCGACACCAATATGTTGGCTCAAATTTTGAACAAGGTGGAATGTCCTAATAGGGTACTCTAGGAGATAAAGGGTGACTTCTCGATATTGAACCAAGTGGTCACATCTCATTTGGTCGATGAGTCAAATCTCCTCTCAGCTGAATCAAAGACCACAAGGAGGTCTCCCAAGTGATACCATTGCAAATTTGAAGAAATACTCATATTGATGTTTGATATATGCTTAGTTTTGTCGTGTTTCAACATTAACTAAGGTGCTTCTTATGAGGCAACCCAAGTTTAATTTTTAATTTCTAGTATTTTGTGTTCTTTTGTAGTTTACAGGAGTTAGATGTTGTGTCTGTGAGTTGAAGGAAAAGATGTGATGTGATGGACAAATTTGCGAGCTGGAATGAAGTCTTGCGATTCGCCATCATGGTTGGCGGGAGCACAGGATATCACCAAATTTCAAGCAAAAGTTTGCACAGGGGCTACTATAAAAAGGGCGAATAGATAGATAAATCGGCAATTCGCCGATCCAGTCTAGGAGGTAAGTCAACCTCATAAAGTCCCCTTTACAAAGGAGGTGAACTTTGCAACTTGCCGAGTCATTCGGCAGTGTTATTTAACTCACAAAATAAAACCTGGCGTGAATTGAAGAGTCTTTATAAAGACGTTATTCTTCAATCTTTTTAAAATTCCACTTCTCGCTCTACTTCCCCTCACTATCCTATAACTCCCTTCACTTTCTTTGGTTGATTTTCAAGATTTTAGCTTTTATTTTTTACCGTGTCCATATCGATTACACATCATCTATTTGTTCCAAAGCTTCAGTGAAAGGTATGTCCTCTTGTTTTTTTTATTTTTGAGCCATTATTCATGTCCTTTTTATGCAACTAGTAATGAATGCCATGTGTATACTTGTTTTGAGGTTATGACACGATATTTGTTCTTGTGTGCTGGAGTAGATTCCAAATGGGTACCCTAGTTATGGTTACTTTTAAGTTTAGTTGATTTTTGATGGCTTGTATGCAATTGATTCTATGGGAACTATTCATGGATGTTTAATTTAGTGAAAATGAGCTGAAATCATGCGTTGATGTGTTTGGATTGTGTTAGAAGGCCCATGCTTAGTTTTCATTTGAACTTATTTTAAATTATTTAAAATGGTTTAAATCTGATGTTTAGGTTTATTATCAAACTTTTGTGGATGGAGTCCGAGTAACTTAATTCCTTTGATGGAAACGTTTGCCCGATGATACATTAGTAACGGTTTTCTTAACGATTAATTGTTGATTAATACCTACACCTTGCTTTTTAATGAAGTCTGAGTAATTGGGAAGCTTGAGGTAGTGGGTATGAAATGCAGATGCTCATAATGTTGTTTTCAAATTGTGTTTGGGTTCTCGTAGTGTGAAAATTGGTTTTAAATTGAGTTGGTATAAGTTTATTGTCAAGGGTCTATTTAGTAAGTTCCTTCGAGTTCGCCAAATTTGTTGACGAATCGCATTTTAGGCCGATGAGCTCTCCCTTTTTATAGATCTGAGATTGTTCTGAAAGGGACTTTTTAGCGAGTTACTGATGTCTCGCCCAGTCTGTTTGGTGACTCACCAAACTTGACTCCACCTTGCATAGTTGACCCCCTATTTTCCTAGTACAAAGTACTTTGCGACTTGAAAATCCTTTGCGAGCACCACAAGCTTGTAAGTTTGAATTTGATTTTGGGCTTTGAATTTGATTCCAATTATGATTCTCTTGTTACTAATATGGTTTTCAGTGTTTGATGCAAGCATGTCACGACCTAATCAACTGGTTCAACAAAGTAGACTGTTTGATGGGGATGAGCCATCAATGTATCACTACCCTCAGTTTCTATCCAAGAACCTAGTCAAAGGCCATCCTAGCCACCCAAACATTTTAGGACAGAGGCCATTGATAGGGTCAAGAAGATCGCCATAGAACCATCCTCAACTTTAGATAGGGAGGGGTCTCCTGAGCTACAATGGACAAGCTCCGAAGAAGAACAAGTGAGGTCCAAATCCCTAGTACATGAGTCCACAGCTTTACAACCGATTAAGAAATGTCGTCAGATTGAGGCAAAGACTAAGGTGGCACATGACCCACTCCTCCAAACCCCTTAAACCATCCAGGAGTCTAATAAGATTGACAAGCACGTGTACCATGACATGTACATAAAGGTGAAGGGTAGTGTTTTCAAGAACAAGCATGTGCTCATGGGGAACATTAACAAAATAAAGGATGAGAAGGCTAGAGAGAAGACTTTTTCTAACTAATTTGAAGCCAGGAAGGCAAAGAACAAAGCAAGCAGAGAAAGAAAGTTCACTAGAAAGGAGGAGGATGAGGATGATCTGAGACCTAGGATGGATGAGAAGGTTAGAGGATCCAGAGCCAGACAAAGTTGCCATTATTAATGTTTTTCCTAGTAAAGAATATCCATTGTTATGGACAGCTTTGGAGCGATATTTTGAGGATACTTGCCAGCCATCTACCAACAGAAAGCCACTTCCTACCACTACAAAGGAGGTTTCTCCTTTTACTCCACAGGGCATTGATGCCCCAGCTTCGAATGCTCTACCATCTGACTCGGCTCCCCCATCTTCGCCTACCAGGGGATCTTTTATCTTGATGCTATCTTGTTTTATCCCACTCCTTTTGTTCTTGTTATGGTGCATTAAGGACACTGCTCCTTATTTTGTTAGGGGTGGTGGTTAGCACTTAACCCATTTTATATAGGTTGTATATATTGAAAGTTTTGGTTATTTGTTTGGGGTTGTATATATTGCACTTTGATTTTTGTTTAGATGTGTCTTATCTTATTCTATATTGTTGGCTTGTTGATATTATTGCTATGGTTTGAATGAATTACGACTTTGAGTACCTTTTGAGTGTTGATTTTGATCAATATCAATGTCCCGAATTGTACTTTTGACACATATTTACCTGGGCTGATTTGATGAGACGTTAAGAGTTGCATAGTTCATGTGTGGACTGATAGCATCTTATCGTAATTACATTGAAAGCAACTTGGAGTTGTGCGATAATCATTTCACTCGAGAAAACTCATTTTGTTAGAATAATATTGGATAGTTGTGTTGGAAAGCCATATATGGTGAGATCCTTTGCTTGGAAAGTTGTTTGATGGCATTTTGAACTTGCCTAGTTGTTCCAATTGATTCACATCGGTGCATGAATAAGAGGCTCTTAGGCATTTCTTTGAGGGTTCACTATTAATTTCTCAGACCCAATGATTACCTGCTTTTGATTGCCCATGTGAGTGTGAGCTTTTCTTGGCACCATTAGAGCTATACCTTTCCTTTTGGTGGAACTTGAATCAAAATGAATCCGTGGCTATATTAACCTTCCCATGTTCTTCTTGGTGCTTTGACTTGGTAGAATAATCTATCTTTAGGCCAAAAGCCTAAGTTGGGGGTGTGTTATGGTAGAGGCAAAGGCTAGTTGTGATAAAGTGGATTCCTGAGGGGAGAGTTTGGACCTTAATTGGTTATGAACACATCTTGCTGCCTAGTTTTGAATTTGCATATCCCTCCTAAAAATGAGTTGAGTTTGATGTTAAATTTCAGTTTTAGATTGTAATTATGTTTAAAATTGTGCTTGTTAGTTTATAAAAAGAAGGGGATATCTTGTTGAGGTTGATAAGATGAGATGAAACGAATGTGAAGCTTGGGCCAAGTTTAATGTGATGTTTTTTGTTTAATAATAGTTTTAATACAGGTCATACACCAAGAAGGTTGGTCGTTATCCCTAAGTGCTACCTTACCTTGCACTCAACCCCATTACAAGACCAAAAAACCCTTTGGGATCTTTCATAAGTCGATTGATGTATTAGCTGGAAAATAAGGGGAAGTTCATGAGTCAATTTGGGCATGCTTTTCTTCTTTTAGGAGTGTGAGTGTTGTATGATTCCCAAGCTTGATATTGCATTACTTTGTGAGAATGGAATCTTCTTTGATGTGAGGGCAATCTAGTATAATTGTTCAACATGGTTTTGCCTTTGGGTGAGCCTTTGAGAATGAAAACTCTGAAAGGTATGTTCTAGTCATTGCTTGAAGCTTGAAGTGCACATATGAGTGCTTGCATGGTGAATGGACTTCATGGCTCCGGATATTAAGTGTCAGTTAGTACATTTCGTAGACTTGATCTTTGAACCAGTTTACATTTATTTACTTGAGGACAAGTAAAACGTTAAGTTGGGGGTGTGGATGAGTGGTGAATTTATACTCATCTAGGGCTTGAATTGAGCATAAAAAGTGTCCATGATGCCATGTTTTGTGCTATAAACTAACATAAATTGTTGTTTTTACAACAAGGTGAAAATTGAGGAGCACTTGGAACACAAACATTAAAAATCAGGTCGAAAATGACCTAACAAGGAAGTATTGAACATTGCTAAAGGTTACTTGGCGAGTTGCCAAAGTACCCCAGTCCTCGCGAAATGATCACCCAACAAGAAGCAAGTCAACTCGAAAAGGGGCAAGCTACAGAAGTGATTTTGCAAATTGCCAACTTTGTTGTGAGTTTGACCTAACTCGCATGATAGGTCATTAACTTTGCTTAGAGTCACTGGTTAAAGGAAGAACTCAAGCTCCATTGAGCTTACTAGTTAAATGGCGCATCGCCAACCTGGTTGGTGAGCTCAGTTGATCTCGCAAAAGTTCCACTTCAAGTCCAATCAAGAGGAGCAATCAATAAGCTAAAGGAATGCTATGCGATTCATCGAGTTGATCAGTGAGCTCGACTAACGTTGCCAAATGAAATTTCGAGGAAGATATTCTATAATTTTTGTGCAAAGTGTGAATATCTTAATGGATGGAAAAGACAGAGAGTTTTTTTTTTGGAGAGTTCCACTTTTAGTTTTTGAAAGTAGTAAATTGTTCTAGAGTGAGGAGTACAATTCTAATTTGTGTGGAGAAACGTTTCCTTTCTTGGTAGAGAGGAAGGGTTTTGTTGATCCTGTGTGGATTTTTTTATGATTTCTTATGCTTGAAGAAAAACTCAATGGAAGAAAATCTATTTGGTAAATTACCCATGTTCTATTTGATGATTAGCTGAAAATTTCAATACTTCTAGGGGGTACTGTAGACTATTATGTAGTAACTGGCTATTGGGTGCTTGATTTTACTTGAGTTATTGATGAATTCTTATGGATTTTGTTGTTTACTCATGTTTTTATGTATGGATTGAGGTTTTAAACTTAGTCCTAGCTTAGGATCTTCATGTATGCTTGAGAGGGTTGCATGAAGTGAGGCTAAACAATGAATTGCCATTAGTGTGTTGAACTAATGAAATTTCCTTAGAAATTTGGGAGTTTTTGCTAAGGTTGAGGTATTATGTATTGAACCCATAGCAGCCTGAGAATGTTATTGAGGAAAGTTGATCTTTAGTTTAAGAGAACCTTGATCAAAAGTTAGACCCACCTGCCCTACCCATGTAGATTTATCATTTTTTGAGTATTTTCAAACACCTATGTCAATTACTACTTCTGTGTCTATTTATCTTCCCTAGAAGTCACATAAACTCTCTTGATTTATGTTGTTATTACTTAGTTGTAGTGATAATTCCCCCTAAAATTCACTTTCAGATTATTATTTATTTTTATGTGTAGCTTATTCATACTACAAAGGATTAAAGAACCAATGTTAGTTCTTTAATTGAATTCTTACCTAAGAATTTCTTTGTGGTTCCACCCCGACTCCAAGTCGGATAATATACTTTTGATGACTGTGAACACTTGGAGTTATGAAAAGCACTTGGTATTATGAAAAGTGTGATGGCATGTGAGGGATTCATCATGGATTCAAATAGATGAATTGGAGGAGTTTTGGAATTTTGGGGTAGAATCATGAGTTTTCTCTTTAGCCTGAGTTTTGAGTATGCATTACTTGATTCAAGAGGGTGTCAAGGATCTAATGGAACCTACAAGCCTGGTACCCTCATCCTCTCATGCATTATGGCTTTTTTCTCTCTTGATATTTGTGAATAGAATCTCTTTTTAGTAGCGAATGTTGAATGATCCTTCAAGTAATTTTCTCCATTTCCCTATAATTTCAGCATTTAGAGCTTCCTTGTAGAGACCCTAAGTCATTTACGACTCACTGGGACTAATAGTTTGGTCTCTTAGTCTTATTTTTAAGTTTTGTGTATGTTTTTGTGATTCAAAGCTCCTAAAATTTAAATAGTTGACTTTGGTCAAAACTCTAAGTAAATAGCCACAGAATGTAATTTTGATAGTTTCGTTAGATCCAAAACATGGAGCTTGGTCTAGAAAGACCTTTGGTTAGGGTATCGAGGCTTCTGACTCATTGCAACCCCACTTATGGAATTTGACTTACAATGGAATTTGGGTATGGGCCTACATTTTGTTCAGACAACATCGATTGGTAGCTTTGCCACTGGTGAGTTAATGACAAATTTGATGGGGTAGAATATCTCATTTGAAGTTCCTAATGAATTTCGAACAACCTATGAGAGATTTTGAGCCTTATTGCATAAGTTAATGCTACATTCTTTGGTGCAACAAATGTTCATTTTTGCATTCGTGTGCCTAAGGTAGTTTCATGGAGGCCATTGACCTTGGACTTCACATTTGTGGAGCTGATGTCATGATTGTGAAGGCATATTGCCTTGTGCATCACATTTATATGGTCTCCATGATTATGAAAAGGAATCACCTTGACTTTCTTCATTTACAAGAAGACATCCACATCCACTATAAAGGATTGAGGTTGACCTATCCTATTGACCACTGTGATCACGGCTAAGGGCCCACGTTTGCAAAAGACTCTTTTGTCTTATTTTTCAAAATAAAGATAAACGCGATAAGTCATCGTCCCAAAAGTTCAAGATGCAATTTTTTGTGCGAAGGAGTTACCTAATTGCATTTTGTCTAAAATTAGTATAGCTATCTTTTCGGGTGCTTGGGGATCATCGAGGACTATATATTTGAGGTAATCTCTTCCCTAAGGGGGCTTCCTAAGCTTTTCCATTCGTACTTTAATGATGATTTTCATGCATGGCCTGTTCTAGCTGTTTTTTTTAGCTCGAAATGAGCCCATGTTGGCAGCTCAAATTCTTTGACCTATTTAGGACCTTTTGATGGAGTCAATTTTAGGGTTCCTAATGTGGGTCCCTGATGTACTGCTAAAATACAACAATTTTGATGCTTAAAACTTAGAATTTTGTGTGTTCTATAAACAATGTTAGTAGGCCTGATGTGTTTTTGTGTTAATTTTTTAAGATTTAAGGAATCGGGATAATTTTGTGCGAAGTTTTGCAGATTTCTAGTTTTAGAGAATGTACGATGTCTTCTACGGGCTGTGATTTATTACATGAATCGTAGGATGAGTTCCTAGGTCAGATCCAGTGAAAGGTTGATTTTTGGTGTTGAAGTTACGAGTTGTCGGATGACCCATAGAATCATTGATAGCCCATATTTGTGTTGGTATACCAAAGATCAAAAAACATGTTAAGTACTGAACTGTTCTTTGACGAGGGCTCCTACGAGTCGTAAGCCAGATAATGGGTCATGGATAAGATCGTGTCTGGAGGATCAGTGTTTTAAAGATTTGCAGAAAAGTTATCAAACGAATTCCCTTATGGGTCGTAAGTCAAAAGATGGCCCATAGAAGGAGTTTGTACGTTAAAGAGAGATTTTATGTAGTGCAAATTATGAAGCCTAGGTACGGTCTGTGATTCCATCTATGGCCCGTAACCTTGACCATCTGAGTGCCCAATTCTAGCTTTCCATTTCATTTCGGATTTGGTTTTACTTATTATAAATAGATTTCTTAGATATTCTTTTAGGGGAGAACGAACAAGGTGGAAGTTAGAACATCCGAAACTCTTTACTTATGGTTACTTTTGATATTATATTGGAGTTATTACATTGTGATTCTTGTGGAGATTTCAATTTTTTTCTACTAAAAATTCATCATTTAAAGTGTTTAATTATGTTATCCCTCAACATGATTCTTTCATCTACAATGAACATGTGTAGCTAAATCCACAACTAGGGTTGTGGGAACTATGAAGAACTAACAACGTATAAACCAAATAATCTATGATCTTTGGAATGTGTGCATATGTGTATTAATTATCTCTTCTATTAGAATACTTTTTACGGTGGCCAATGTTAGAACTCGCCTGATTCTTACTTACTAGATCAAGAGGATAATGAATTGGATAAGGGATAATTAACAGGATTCGATGTGATCCTCTCATCTAATCAACCCAACCGGATCAAGGGAATGTTGTACTGGGACAAAAGGTAAGGGTTAGTAATGCAACACTATAGGGATAGATCAAATCACATAGTGAAATTTGCCTCTCACCTGGATCAAAGTGTTGGGTAAACATACCTTACAAGTTCTGCATGTTACACGCTAGAAAAGGTTATGATTATCTAGCTATACTGACTTAAGAATTCATGGGGAACACAATACCCTAGTTACTTCTTTTATTGATTTCACAACACGTGTACTCAACGATTGGATACTAGTTTAGGTTTGATTATTGCATTTTACCAATCTCCCTGTCGGGAGATAAGTAGATTAATTCAACCTAATTGCTCATAATTACTCCAAGTTTAGACCTTATTCCTCGTGGTATTGACCCTAACCACTGTGAGGCTCTATATTTTGACAATGACCGCTTATACCTTTATTGAAAGGTATAGTTTGGGTGATATCAAAATTTTGGCACCATTGCAGGGAGTAGGGCTTTAGACTTGTTTAATTAGGGCGATTTGTAAATTAATCCTTATTTTCCTTATTTTACATTTTATGTTGTTTTTCTTTTGTTTCAGCATATGGGTGTGGTGTATGCCCAATACTCATAGTTGAGGAAATCCCCTGACTCTGTTTGACCCAGAGATCTAAAGAACTTTAAGAAGAATGGCCCAGGACAACACTAGGAATAATCATGCAGATCTTCCATGGAATCTGAACAATGTAACCCAACACCACTTAAAAATGTGAATCCACTACCTTAGGATCTTCAAGTTGCTACTAATACTTGGAATCCATACAGGCTTGACCCTATAGGCGTGGATGTCACCAGAGCTATTATATTACCTTCTTTACCGGATGAAATGAAGTTTGTTGTTTTGAGTGGGTTGTTATAGATGTTGCAGAATAGAGGGTTGTTCGCGGGCTTATCGTCATAGAATTCGTGTAACCATCTACACAATATCGTCTTTGTCTACAAGAGTATGATGGGAAACCGAAATCTATCAATAGATGTCGTTCGGCTCCATGTCTTCCAATATCTCTCACAGACAAAGCGACAGTATGGTTATCCGAACTCCTATAGAGTTCTATCATCACTTGGGCTGAAATGCAGAAATCCTTTTTGGAGAGTTTCTTTTCGATGTCAAAGAAGATGGAGTTGAAGGATCAGATCAACAACTTCAAGCATTTTCTTGGTGATTTGATCAGTACCACATGGTAGAGATTTACAAAGTTCTTGAGAAGTATTTCGAACTGTAAAATTGTTAATGATTCCTCGGTGGAGATCTTTTATCGGGCATTAGATGATAATTGCAAAGCTGTGACAGACACCATAATAGGTGGCTCATTCTTAGATTATCCATTTACGGTTGTAGCTGAATGACTGGAGAAGATAGCTAAGACAAATCGTGCATGGGGATCGAGAGACAAGTCGACTACTAAAAGCTTTTTCTCCATTAATACCAATTCCATGTAGGCCAACATCAATGTAGAGATAATGCAAGAGGTGGCTCAGATCAGTACTAATGTTGGATTGTTAATGAAACAAAGTCAAGAATGAGTAAGTGTATTGAATCATCAGCCACTATGAGCACTCATGTATGAGGAGACCTACTATGAAGAGGACACTTGCTTTGACTGATCAGTTAAGGGTTTCTGGACCAACGCCCAAGGGTCTAATCAAGACTATTAGCGCCAAAGTCAAAGGAATCAAGGTTGGAACAATAATAAGGAAAATGCTTATAGAGACAACAACTAAGGCAGTTACCATGATAGAAATAGGGTATAAGACAAAGATGGTTATTGGGGTTGCAGAGATGGGTATAGGAATGGTCCGTTTGTACAACCACATAATCATGAATTTGGGACTAGTAGTTTGAGGATTAAGAAGATGTTTGGTAGATTGTTGAAGAAGGCTGATGCACAAGATGAGACCTTGAAGGGGATGAAATATGATATCTCAAGCATTAATCAGAAGATCAAGTCTCATTCTATGGCTATCAAGTAGCTGGAGCAACAATTTGGTCAGGTATCCACACAGTTGAACTAGTGTCAAAAGGGTACATTGCCAAGAAACACCATGTAGAATTCGAAGAATGATGGGCAGTGTATGGCAGTGACAACGTGAGGTGGTAAGCAGATTATCGACCCACTGATGCTACTAGATGATGATAAGGTTTTTGAGGAGATGGTAGGCAGAAAAATATAGAGATTGGGGTTGCAAAAGACAAGGATGGGGTGAACGATGAAGCGGTGACACCAAAGAAATTGAAACCCATACCTAGGCCTCCACCTCTTTTCCCATAGAGACTAAAGAAGAAGGAGGAGGACAGTAAGTTTCAGCACTTTATCTCTATGTTAAAGCAACTAACTATCAACATTCCCCTTATTGAGGTATTGGAGAAAATGTTCGGGTATGCTAAGTTCATAAAGGACCTAGTGACGAAGAAGAGGACGGTGAGCTAAGAGCTCTCAAGAGCTTTAGCATTGTAGTGCTATTGCAACAAGGTCCTTATAGCAGAAGAAAGAGGACTCCAAAGCGTTCACCATATTCTGCACCATTAGAGATATTAACTTAGCAAAGGCATTGTGCGACTTAGGAGCTAGCATCAATTTAATAACTTTTGCAGTGTTCAAGAAATTGGGCTTAGGAACCCCTAGACCAATCAGCATGCAATTGTTGATGGTTGATAGGATAGTAAAGAAGCCTGTGGAAATGGTATATGACATTATTGTCAAAGTGGAAAAGTTTATATTCATTGTAGACTTTGTACTATTGGATTATGAGATTGACTTCGACGTCCCTATCATCTTGGGAAGCCCATTCTACCCAGTGGACAAGCACTGTGGACATGGAGTCGACCCATCTCAAGTTTAGATGATGACCAAGAAGTCTTCTTCAACATCTGTCAATCCATGAAGAGATCTGATGATCTAAAGGTGGAAGCATGGGCACTTGATGAAGTCTGAGTAACCAAGGTATCTAGGTCATGCCACGACACAAAATTAGATGTTGTTTGGGAGGCAACCCAAAACAGAGACTGGCGTTTAGGTGCTCAAGTATGTAACTTTTTAACACCAATACTATATTTTTGTTTATTTTGTTGCATTGAGGACAATGCAAATCTTTTCTATGGGGTGTGGGTAGTTACAGGTCTCGGCGAAGTCTGAGTAACTAAGGCCTATATCTATCCAAATTTTTGAGTCCGCGGGGTTTTCTAGCATGTGTTCTTTCCGTAAAGACATTTATTTTCTATTGAACTGGCATGTTTAGGATGTGTAAGTAGTATTATGGCATATGCTAGTTTTGCTGAAAAATTATGCCCACCAATTTTTGTGATTAATGTGTTATTAGGTAGTTTTAATAACAAACATGTGAATTCAGTGATTGACAATGTTTTTATAAAAAAGTTGAGGTTTAATTGTGATAAAAATCATGATATGAGACTGTATGTTAACTGTGTATCTAGTACCAAGTGTGTGTGAGCTTTATTACATGATTCTTATATTGTGTTTCAATTTAGAAGTTGTCATGTTGCTCTGACTAAGACTATAGGTTAGTTAGTTAGGAAAGGATCTTAGGACATTGTTCATATTAGTCCACTTAGCCTAAAATAACCAATAAAATTCTTATTATATCCCTTGATCCTAATGTTTGAGCTTTACATGTACTTTTTTCTTTGTAGACACCAGCGTAACTAAGCCTTTTTGACTATGTAATCCTAAAATCAGCCCTGGACCTTCCTTGAATATTGTGTACCTCAAGTCAGGCTAAAACCGTAAGTTGAGGGTGGCTACCAAAAGTGGCCCTGGTTCATAGGTTGGATATTGTGCATCTCAACTCAGGCCAAACCCTAAGTTGAGGGTGGCTGGTGTAAGGAAAAGCACTCCAAACGAGGAAGGAAGCTAGTGATGCATTAAAAAAGGGAAATTTTTGAAGTGTGCAAGAAATACTAATAGGTGCCTAAATTGTGAGCTACAAAGAAAAAGAATGTGAAAAATAATAGGCGATGATCCTAAATACTTGAATAAGGCACCCAAAGAGGTTTGGAATAGGAAAAAGGAAGAATAAGTTAAAAATATCAACATTGATAGGGAAAAAGTGCAAAATAACGTAGTGTCAAAGAGGATCATTAGTCACTATGTTCCAAAAATATCATTAGTCACTATGTTCCAAAAATATCATTAGTCACTATGTTCAAAAAATATCATACTGAATCCCCTTAAGCCTACGTTACAAACTAAGAAAGTCCTATAGTGATCCTAGTTTAAGTAGTCGATGGTCACGGCCATGAGTATAAAGACAAGCATATGGTATTGTACACAATGTTTAAATATCTGTTGTGAGTGTGAGTGTTTTTGTCAATCCCGAGCATTAAATTTGAACATACCATCATGAGTGAGATATGGAACTACTTTTTGTGGGAGCACTTAAATTACATTGTTGATTTTAGGTTGTTTTAGTAATTGTTTCTAATCTGTGATTGTCTTGATTGTCATAGTTGCACTGTCGGGTATTGATCTGCACGAGTCTGTTTGATGGCTGTCTGATATGCACTAATGTCTTGGATTGGGTAACTGTGATTTTTAGAGATGATATATGCCATTAGATTGAGGTCTATGTATTGTTGTATTGCTTATGTAGATTGAGTCCATCACTTGAGGACAAGCAACAATTTTAAGTTGAGAGTTTTGATGTGCTGCTAAAATAGAGGACTTTTGATCCTCAAAACCTGGAATTTTGTGTGTTCTCAAATGATGTTAGTAGGCTTGATGTTTTTTGTGTTTGTTTTCAGGATTTTAGGAATCGGGATGATTTTGGGAAAATTTTTACAGATTTTAGGTTTTTGAGGATGTACGAATTCTTCAATGGGTCATGGTTTATTTCACGAGCAGTAGGATGAGTTTGTAGGTCAAATCTAGTGAAAGGATGATTTTCAGAGGTTGAAGTTACGAGTTGTCAGACGAGCCATAGAATCATTGACGGCCCGTATATATTTTTGTATGTTGAAGATCAGAAAATATTCATAGTGTTGAATTGTTATCAGATGAGGGCTCCTATAAGTCGTAAGTCAGGTCAAGAGCCGTACATAAGATCATGCCTGGAGGATTAGGGTGTGTTGTAGATTTGTTGAAAAGGTATCAGACGAAACCCCTTACGGGTTGTAAGTTAGAAGATGGCCTATAGGAGCAGTTCGTAGGTTGAAGAGAGATTTTGTGCAGTGCAGATTATGAAGCCTAAGTACGAGCCATGATTCCATCTACAACCCATAACCTAGACAGTCCGAGTTCTTGACTCCAATTTTCTTATTTTGTTTTGGATTTGGTTTGTACTTATTTAAATAGTTTTTTTAGACTTTTTAGGGAGAACGAACCAGAGAGCAGTTAGAACAATAGAAACTCTTTACTTGTGGTTACTTTTGATATTACATTGGAGTTATTAAATTGTGATTCTTCAGGAGATTTTGGATTTATTTTTCTTCAATTTCATCATTGTATGCATTTAATTATGCTATTCCTTAAGATGATTCTTTCATCTACAATGAACATGTGCAGCTTAATCCACAACTAGAGTTATGAGAACCATGAAGAACAAACAAAATAGAAATTGAATAATCCATAATCCTTGAAAAATGTGCATGTGTGTATTAGTTATCTATTTGATTAGAATGCTTTTTAATGATGGCTAACGTTAGAACTTGTCTAATTCTTACTTCTTTGATCAAGGGAGCAATGAATAGGAATAGGAATAATTAACAGGATTTGATGTGATCCCTATTGTCTAATAACCTAACTGGATCAAGGGATAGTTGTACTGGGACAAAAAGTAAGGATTAATAATGCAACACTGTGGGGATGGATCAAATCACATGGTGAAATTTGCTTCTCCTAGATCAAAAGGTAGATAAATATAACATACCTGTTCTACATGCTACACACTAGAAAAAGTTATATTATCTAGCTATATTGAGTTAGGAATTCATAGGAAACATAATATTGTAGTTGCTTCTCTCATTGATTTCACAATGCTTGCACTCGATAATTGGATTCTAGTTTAGGTTTGATTATTTCATTTTACAAACCCCCAGGAGATAAGTAGATTAATTCAACCTAATTGCTCATAATTACTCTAGGTCTAGACCTTATTCTTCATTAGGTCGACCCTAACCACTGTTAGGTTTTATATTTTGACAGTGACCGCTTATACCTTCATTGACAGGTATAGATTGGGCTACATAAGTCCCATATTTTCATTTAGACTTAATTTTAGATCTGTCTCCAAGTGATTTTGATATCAAAATAATATATTGATATTTTCATCAATATTTTAATAGATTGGTGTTGCCTGAAGGTGATCCAGAAGGGAAAAGTTTCAGTTTAGCATATTGAAAGCATACATGTTCGTCTACGAGATAGGCTATGGTCTACATTCTTTGATTGAGCTCTGGTAGATAATAATAGTATGAATGGCATGTAATCTAGAATTTTATGCATGGAAGTGTAGGAATCTTTTCCATTATTTATATTTCTTTGATTCCCATAGAAGCTTTTAGGTTTTCTTGGGTGGCAAGATCCTTAGCTTAAGCTAGTAGACTTGCTTATGGTATAGTTGGTATAATTATCCTTCTTAGGATTGATACTTGAGTCCTTTGTCTCGGTTGTGACTTAGATGCCTTAGAATGCATTTTAACACCACGTAGATATGCATTTTAGGAGGTCGGTCAGGTTATGTTTGTTGCTTGTATCTTCCGAGCTTATATGGGTCTTATTAGGTTATTGTTTGACTATATATATGTAGTCTATGTTGTATATATAGTTGGTTAATGTGTGTCTTAGACTTGTCTTAAAGTTGTTGCTCATTAACTTGGTAGAGTTGGATTGACCTTTAGGTTGTTTTAGCGAATAGTAGTGATTACCATCGGTATATCTTTTATTTGTTAACTTTTGTAGTATGATTTTGTTATGATTAAGTTGTTGAGCTAGCATTCCAAGGTATGTTCACTTGTTTCAATCTCTTTCTAAATTATTCTACTCCTTCGTATCTATTTATCTATATTATCCTATGATATCTCTTCTTTAGTGGCTTGTAATATACTTTTTTTAACCTATTTTTTATACTTGTATTATCTATGTAGCTCAGTCATTCTATGCCTATGGAGTATCGCTGTTGATACTCATACTATACTTCTACACCCTATAGATCATAGTACGAGTTTTCATCATGGTCGTGTTCCTCGTGCAGAGCAGTTTTTAGGACTTGGAGATTTGAATGAGCTCTTGACATTCTAGAAACCTTATTTCTCCTTCTTTCTTTGATAGGACTAGCTTTCATTTTGCTCTTAGAGAAAATTTTGTGTAGATAGTATCTATATTTCCTTGTGTCTCTCATCTCGCATAAGTAGCTCGAGTACTGGTTGATATATACCAGGTCTTGGGAGATGTTGTTATGTTCATTTGACTCTATCCTTTTTTTTCATTTGATATCTCGCTTTTTGTTTCCATTATATTTCTCTCCTTTGTGATGGACCATTGTCTTTGGTTCTAGACTATGGGTAGGCTTATCTATTGGTGCAATGTTATTAGATGTCATCATGGTCTGAGAAATTGGATCGTAATAATATGCTCAGTATTATTTTGCATTGGTGAGTGCAACCTCCTCTTGCCATACACCCTCTTGGGCTGGATAAATAGCATAAAAACTTTTTGATACTGTACTTAACTCATGGTTGTTGATACTATGCTCATGGTTAATAGTTCTAGAGGTATAAAAAGTGTCATTACTGATTTTGTTTTTTGTATGATTGACCTTGAATCTTTGGGAGGTTCAATATTTGTTTTAAGCTCCCCTAGCTCAAATATGACCGATTATACGGTCTAATTACATGTAGTTTATAGTAGTTAGAGACCTCTGCCTGATTGGTGTCTGCATCTGTGTAAAATATACTTTACTCTTTAGTTGACAGAACTTTGCTTCTTTGTGGTTCTATAGTTACTGCGCTAGATTTTCATGGACTAGCTAGGTATATTTAATACTGAATAGACTCTGAAGAAACACACAACACTTTGCCTCATATCTCTTCCTTTCATTCTCTTCTCTTTGCAATTCATCAAGTGACTCAAATCTATTTTTATGTACTCATGATGTATATTAATTTGACATCTATTTCTTCGTATAGAGTTTTTAAACACTTTTTCCCTAGTTTATGTACTGAGAAGAGAGTGTAATACTTACCATCATTTATGATTTGAGGTGTTTTTCTCAAATTTATTAGCGATAGGTTAAAGATAGTTTAGATGTGTTTTTAAAAATAAAAGATTCCTTTCATCATTATTTTTGGGGATAAGTAAAAAATATTCAAGAAGGTTCCTTTCATTATTATCTTTTGGGATAATTATCAAAATTATATCTAAACTATACTTATTTTTTAGTTTTATATCTAAACTATTGTGAGTTATATATCTAAATTATCACTTATTAATTTTAGAAACGCGTCTCTCTATTATTATCCTCTGATCATGGTGTGTATACTAGACTCTATCTTTTAGTTAAGAAAATTATTACATTATACTCCACTTACAAAATATTTCGACTTGACAGATTTAAATAAATTATTATTATTAATTCAAGTTAAATATTAAACTATTACTATCTCAAAATTAAATTATAAAAAATATAAAATATTTTTCTCACCCTACTTTCTCTCTCCATACCCCCCCCCCCCCCAAATAATAATATATACTTACCGCAAATTTATTTTTTTTAGAATAAAACTTTTATTTTGTGTATTTGTTACACAAGTAGAAAATAGTATTTTCTTAAAAGTATATCTACATATCTAATGCAAAACAAGAAAAAAATTAAAATAAAAATATATTAGAAGCGAAAGGTTAGATAGAGTGGGATAGAATTTTTTTTAAAAAAAATAACAACAACAACAACAACAACAACAATAATAATAATGATGATGATACTTTTAGGAAGGAGTGAGGGAGCGGTGAAATCTAATTTTTTTTAAAAAAATATTTTATAAGGATATTTTTAAAATAAATGGGAGGGGGATCCCGGATTGTCAGGTGGGGTGAGATAGGGGTGGAGTGTCTAATGAGGGAGGTGGGGAAGTTGGGTGACAAGAATATTATAAATTTTATTTTAAGAAAATCTTTTCTTTAAAAAATATAAATATAAATGGTTTATTTAAATTTTTTTCGAGGTGAAATATTTTATCCATGTGGAATGCCTGATGAGATTTTTCAAATAAAAGAGAGTGTATTACGGTGTGTTTCTATGAAACTCACACTCCTAATAATTTAAGTATGAAACTAACAGCTTCTTTGGATGGTGGTTTACCATGGTTTCATAATGTATGGTACTGTATGGTATGGTATCGTACAGTACAATACCATACAATATCTGGATAGACTGTATAGGTTGCTACTGTTTAATGATAATTTGTTGTTTGATTTGACTGTATGGTATTGTATCGTAACTTATAAATTTACAAAAATGTCCTTAATTAGTATAAATATTAAATTTATCAATACTTTTTTAATATTTTTTTTTAAAAAAATACACAGAATCAGTAGGGAAACATACAAGCTAATATATCTCCAAACCATAGAAACAACGTAAGAAAATTAAAAAAGTAAGAACTTTAAAAAAACCCTCAAAAAATAGATTAAAACGTGAAAGAAAAAACGGGAGGCAAAAAAAAAAGTTTCAAAAGTTGATGTGGAGAAAAATAGGTAATACAAAAATAATATATATATATATGGGTAAAGTTTAATAAAGAATAAAAGATAAATTAGAACTATTTAGATTTTAATAAGGGTATAATTGGAAAAAAAATAAGGAAACCATGGGATACCACCAAATTGGTGGTTTCAAAAAGTGAGGGTTTTCATGGTTACAGAACCATGAAACTAAACCATACCATACCATATAATTAATGAAACAATCAAAACAAACGTCGTTACCTTAATAATGATACCATACCATACCATGAAAAACCACCATCCAAACAAGCTGTAAAAAAAGGGGATAATTTAGGTGTATTTTTGACACTTACCTCTTATCCTTTTTATTATTCTTACTAGTAAACTAAAAGTAAAGAATCCGTTTTTAAAAAAAAAAAGGATAAATATAAAAAAAATAAACAATTTTCTTAAATATTGAAAATTTTACTTATTTTGACCTATAAATTAAAATAATAAAAATTCACTTAATATGGACTAAGTGAATTATTTCATACTACTATCACTAGATTTATAGAAACTCTTTATATCAAATTTGAAGCTCGTGCAGTAGCGAGTACGATTTTTTCGAATTGACTTATTTTAAGTGTTTTTAAGTATTTGTGAAGTATTTTGATAAACTGAAAATATATTCATAAATATTTTATTTTAAGTTAAAATGATAAAAATAGCAAAAGTTATACATTAAAATTTCTAATTTATAAGTCAACAACTCAAAAGCCAATCCAAAGAAGCTCAAAATTTACAACAAATATATAATAACTTCAATAATGTAAGAAACCAACGAAAGGAAGTTGGCATTTATGTTGGTTGACCAACTCCTCATTGAATACCTAATTAGCTAGTCCCATTAATGAATCTTAATAAGCACTAAAATAAACATAGCATATGCCAAAATCTGAACAAACACACATGGATCATGACTGAGGCTGTTTCTTTAAAACATGAAGACAAAAAATAGTTGCAATAGCGAAGCAAAATTCCAACTAGAATTTAAAATTACTAGTGAGAATCTTTGTGTATAGGTTGAAGTTGTCAAAAGAAAAAGTAGATAAATAAGTTGAGCGCACCCGCATTAGCTGTCATATATGTAATTCCGAATTTCCAACCTGTTAGTTAAGACTAAAGAGTAAGACAACTCCTGCTAATTAGAATAAGGAATTGAACCAGAGTAAAAGGTTGGGAGTCATTGCATTAGTTGTCATATATACTTTTTTTACCTTTGTGGAGTTAAAGCTAACAATGTACGTACGTAGTTATAACATTTCATCCTGAACTAATCTTTTATGCGTTAGAATAGTGTTGGAAAAAAAAGGAATGAATTGAATCGCTTCACAAGATAAAATCAAGATCGAACGAATATTTGACACGATGCGAGGAAATAGTGAGAAGCGATCATGAATATGTCATGACATGCCTCGACACATGCATATTCAAGTTACCTCGTGATCAGGTATCCTATAGGGCCTTCACTCTATCTTACAACCGAATACCTTCATAATGATTATAGGGAGATTAACAGTCAATCTCGAGTCATTTCACACATTAGCTTCCAATCAGCCACCAAAGCACAGTGTGACGCACTACTCAATTTTTCCAAAAAATCTGCCCAAGGAATAGTCTAGAATCATCCAGGAACATCCACAGTAATCTGGAAGGCTCTGGAATTCTCTAGAGATGTGTGGAACTTGGAGGAGCACCCTAGAAGGTTCAAGAACTTTGTAGATAGATGTAGAGAAATATATCCTTGTAAATATCTTAGATATTTTTTGTGGAGTGCTAGTGCCCACATCTAGCATTAGCGGGCTATGGTATCCTAGAGTCGAGGGACACCATAAAGCCCAGAATTGATGATCCGGGGCTCCCCATATAGCACAAGCCTATCAACCCCACTCGTTATGCTGGAGGTCCCTGTTGATCTACTGCATGCCCAGCACACACCACTTACGAGTCAATGCATCAAGGGTTGAAAGTGGTGCCGGAGGTGCCGAAGTAGACTCAGACTCCGACTCTTCTCCAGATCCAGACTCAAACCTCTCTCTAGAGGAAGTCATCTGGATGGAACTGCTCTCTCTATCACCTCTCTCGACAGACTAGGGAGGTCGGACCATTACGACCTTAGTATGAGATGGTACTGTCTATCAGGAAACCGCCCTTGTGGGTTGCTGCTTGATGCCCACTTCTAGCTGGACGTTGAGATTGTCTATGGACCCATTGGCCTCAGGAGCGATTGAGGTGTATGATGAATTATCTCGTAATTAGGCCTACAAGGCCTGAATCTCCCACTTTTTGTGTTTGGGAGCCATCATACCTAAAATTCACGCCATTAACACATAATTTAGTCCTACTAGTACAGGAACAAAAAGCAAAAATATACAAGATTAAGTGACCAAAGGACCCACGAAGGCTCATCTGCGAGCCGTAGAAAGAATTACGGGCTGTAGAAGGCCTTCGTAGGTGGAAGGGTACTATAAAACAAGTTACTGGAGATGCACCTACGAGACCAAGTAAGGCTCATAGAATTAACTTCGGGCCATAGACTGAGTCATAGGTGTAATTCCAGCGCCAAAATTTGCAAGCATGGAACCTATGAAACAAGGTTACGAGCCATAGTCGAGCCTACAACCCGTAAATGTTTTCTTCTGATGAGATCCTTGCAAACCCCAAGTTATTGGATTTACTTACGAGGGGAAACTACGGTCTATGGATTTATCCACGAGCCATAGAATACCCTCGTGCTGTAAAAGTACAACAACCTTGTTTTTCTAAGTTCATAAAACATGTTTCATTAATCGCTATAAGGAAAAAAATCACAGACAACAACCAAGCATCTCAATATAAACAACATCAAAGCAAGAATTCATGAGCTCAACACATTTTCCCCGAGTTACCTAACATCCCATATGCGTAGATCATAAAAGTACCCTGTAACTAGAAATTCATCATTCACATGACATTTCGACTGCCATTGGACAGCTAATGTACATGCTATCATTCATCACATGCAATCACATGTCAATTTTAATAAAATCATTCAATCTCAATTTGATAAAAAGTGACTATGTGATATCAAACAATGGCATACAAACACTTTGTGGCCAATTACATTAGTTTCACTTCCGGCATATACATGCTTTAATTTCAAAGGCAACCAAGCAATTAGTTTCAAGCATGCGATATTTCTCATGAATAGGCAACACCCAATATTAGAATCATAAACCTCAAAATACCATTCCTAACAATATTCCAACCTATTGACATACTTTTCGATAACATATAGAAAATCAAGTAAAAAACATACTAGAATTTGATTAAGAAGCTGAGAAATTGCAAGAGATAGCTGAGTAAAGGGAACCCTAGGTGCGTTGGAGAGTGGCCGAAAAATATGGAGGTGGTTAGAGACTTGGGGGAGAAGAGAAGATTAGGGTATTTTGGGAATCTAAGGCAACAACAAGGGGTAAATGATTTTACCCCTCTTTTAAACAATTGACCAGGTCGGGTAAAAATTCGGTGCAGGTGACATAAAAGCCCGATTACGAGCCATAAGAGAAACTACGGCCTGTAGGTCATGGTTTCGTTGTTTTCCTAAACCCTAGTTTAAGAAGATTGGCACTATGAATGTATTTACGAGTCGTACATAGACATACTGCCCGTATGCTAGATCGTAGATGCCCCTAACACTTAGTAAGTTTTAGGATCTTACTTGTGATCCATGAGCCCCATTCACGACCCGTAGTTTTAAATATGGGCCTTAAAGTTGGCTCGTGGATTGGAGTGCACAAAACTTCGCTTACTAGATGTGAGTCTATGAGTCATGGTATGAACCATGGCTCGTAAAACCGATCGTACAATCATCTTCTCTTACCTTTAAGCACTGGTTTGTTGACATAGCTTGTTCCTACATGTGCTTCATAGAAAAAAGTGTTACCTTATAAGCCACTATTCCTTTAGTCCAAAATTACAACCAAAAATAAGAAAATTAAACTACCTACAAGTCCAGAAAGCTAAAAATTAAAGAAAAATGCAAATGTTACATCAGATTTCTTGGGTTGCCTTCCAAGTAGCACCTGATTTATTATCGCAGCACGACTTGGAAAACTTGGTTACTCAGACTTTCCCAGGTGCCTAAACTTCCATATTTAGATCATTATGCCTCTTCATAGACTGACAGATATCGAAGAAAACTTCTTCATCGTTCAACAAAACTTGATTTGGCCTGATTCCATATCCATCAGTGCTTGACCAGTGGATAGGAAGGGCCTTCCCAAGATGATTAACACTTCAAAGTCAACTTTGCAATCCAAGATCACGAAGTTTGTGGGGAATATGAATTTTTCCATTTTGACGAGAGTGTCATACAATATCCCTACAAGCTTCTTCATCGTCCTGTCAACCATCAACAACTGCATGTTTGTTGGAGTATGGGCTCCCAAGCCTAACCTTTTGAATACTTAAAGAGACATTAAATTGATGTTGGCACCTAGGTCAGACAATGCCTTTGCGAATTCCATCTCCAATGGTGCAGAGTATGGTGAATGCTCCGGAATCTTCTCTCTTTTGCACCAAGGACCTTGTTGCTATCGCGCTACAATCCTAAGGCTCTTGAGATAGCTCTTGACTCACAATACTCTTTTTGGAAAACAAGTCCTTCATGAACTTTGCATACTCGGGCATCTTCTCCAATGCCTCAATAAGAGGGATGTTGATGGAAAGTTGCTTCAACATGGAGATGAAATGCTGAAACTTACCTTTCTCTTCCTTCTTTTTGAGTCTTTGAGAGAAAAAAGGGGGAGGCCTGGGTACGAGTTTCAGCTTTTGTGCATCACTACCTTATCGCTCACCCCATCCTTAGTGATAACATCTCTAATTTCTGCATCCTTGCTATCAACCATTGATGTTGCCCCAGCTGCACATCCTTCTAGAAGGTTAAAGTGGTCGTTGTCAAGATATATAACCTAAACGAGGTTAGGGTCAATCCTACTGGGAATATGGTAGACTTAGAGTAATTTAAGGCAATTCGAGTTAATTAACCTACATATCTCCTGAAAGGGGGGGAGTTGTAATTTGTAGAAAGTAAACCTAAACTAGACAAATGTTGTGAAATCAACAAGAAAAGTAGCTATGATATTGTGTTCCCCGTTATTCCCTAACTTGGTATTACTAGATAATCGCATTCTTTTCTAGTGTGTTGCATGCAGAATAGTAAGATAAGTTTACCAAACCCTTTGATCCAGGCGAGAGGTAAATTTCACTATGTGATTTGATCCATTCCCACAGTGTGACATTACTAACCCTTACCTATTGTCTAAATACAACCTCCCCTTAATCCAGTATGGTTGATTAGACGAGAAGAAATCGATCAAATCTTGTTAATTAATCTATTTTCCCATTTATTTCTACCTTGATACAATTAGTAACAACTAGGCAAGTTCTAATGTTGGCCTCCATTAAAGTGTAATCAAAACGAAGAGAATTAATTAATACATGCATGCACACTTTTCAAGAATTATGAATTATCCAAGTTTACCTTGTTAGTTCTTCAAAGTTCCTAGAACCCTAGTTGTGGATTTAGCTATGAATTATCGTTGTAGATGCAATAATCACGGTATAGAATAACATAACTAAGAACATACAAGTATGATCAAAGAACAAGAAATCCAAACTCTTTAATGGAAATAACAAAGTATGAACTAAAATAACTAAATCATGTTCTAAGTATATTCCTCAATGTTTTTGGTCGTTCCTCTCTTCTCTCACATGTCCACTTTTAAAATAACCTAAAAAATCTATTTATAGTACTTAAAATACAAATTTAAAAATAAAATAGGAAAAATAGATTTGGCAGGCACTAAGAGCAATTCTTTGGGTCGTACTATGTTCTATGGACCATATTGGGGATTTGTTAACTTTATTCTTCAATTCTGGGCACAACTCCTATGGGACCTTTCTACAGGCCATATTCAGACTTACCGCCCATATAGGATTTCATCCGATGACTTTTTCAGAAAATCCTCAACTTCTAATCCTCAGAGTATGGAATGTCATCTACTACTCATACAACATTCCACGACTCGTATGAAAGTTCGTAGATGCAACTTTAGAAAATCACCCATTCACTGGATCACACAATAAATCCTATTCTACGGCTCGTGGAAACATCCACGACCCGTAAAGGGTGTTGTAGAATAGCAAAAACTGCATAAACTACACATTTAAACAAAAATCATGCTAAATCCTGTTATGCTAAAAAAACAAACATAAAACTCATCAAATCCATTAACATCGCTCTGAGAAGATATATTATTGCATGTTTTGAGCATTAAAAATGTTGTATTTTGACAGCGCATCAACACCCTCAACTTAAAATTATTGCTTGTCCTCAAGCGACAGACT
The DNA here is from genome assembly GCA_029948455.1 of Solanum rostratum. Taxonomy (NCBI): domain Eukaryota; kingdom Viridiplantae; phylum Streptophyta; class Magnoliopsida; order Solanales; family Solanaceae; genus Solanum; species Solanum rostratum. The sequence continues at coordinate 23,299,281 of CM057048.1, forward strand.
CAATCAACCTAAGTAGTACTGTAGCATAGAGACCTCAATCTAACGGCACACATCACTTTAAAGTAAAGCACAAATACCTACACTATTCATGAATGCATATCAGATAGGTATCAAACAAATCAACACAGATCAATGCATGTGACAGCGCAACTATGACAAGCAAGGTAACTATAGAGAAGTGACAATCACTGAATTAGTCTAAGATCAATAGTGCAATGCAAACGTCCTCATAAAAAGAAGTCCCTTATCCCACTCATGATGATATTTTCAGATTCAATGTTTGGGACTAAACAAAATCACTTACTCTCACAATAGATATTCAAATACCATGCTCAATACCTTATACTTGCCTCTATATTCTCGACTATGACCTTCGATTACTTGGACTAGGATCACTATATGGATTTCTTGGCTTGTAGCGTAGGATCAGGGGGACTTTGGTATGATGTTTTTGGAACATAGTGACTAAAGACCCCCTTGACACTACATTATTCTACACTTTTCCCCTACTAAAACTGTCATTTTTATTACACCCATAACACATTTTTATCCCCTTTTTCATGTATCACTAGCTTCCACCCTATTTTATGTGATTACCTTTACACTAGCCACCCTTAACTTAGGCTTTTGGCCTGAGTCGATGTGCACAATATCCAACCTATGAACCATGGCTACTTTTTTTAGCCACCCTCAACTTAAGCTTTTTGCCTCAGTCAAGGTGTACAATATTCAAAGAAGGACCAAGGCCAATGTCAAGATTTTACATTCAACAAGGCTAGGTAACTTAGATTTTTACAAAGGGTACATGCAAGGCTCAAACATTGGGATCAAGGGATACATTACACATTTTGTTGGTTATTTAGGCTAAGTGGACTAATATGAACAATGGCCTAAGATCTTTTCCTAACCAACTTACCTAAAGTATAAGTAAGAGTAATAAGGTAAGTTCTAAATTGGAATACAATATAGGAATTCAGTAAAGAGACCTCACACACACATGGCACTGATTATAAAATTAACATAGGCTCTCAAGTCATGCTTTTCATCATAATTCAACCCTACTTATCAACACAGGCATTGTAAACAATCAAATACGCATGGTTGCTATTAAGACTAATTGGAAAAATTTCTGGTGGGTATCATTTTTCATACAAAACTAATATATTCCATACACTTCAGTACAACATGCTACTAATACTACCTACACATTCTAAAAATATTGGTTTAACATAAAATAAATATCCTTGAGGAAAAAGAACATAGGAAAGAAAATCCATCGATTCAAAATTAGGGATTGTTATAGGCCAAAGTTACTCAGACTTCACTGAGGCCTATAATTACCCACACTCCATTGAAAAAACTTTGCATTGTCCTAAATACACAAAATATCACAATAATGAAGTGCATGGGTAAAAAACATACCTGAATTCCTAAGCACCGATCTATGGCTGGGTCTGACCACCCTCAACCTTCTTGGTGGTCTCCTCAGTAGCGGGAACATGCACAGAGGGTCAGGCACCCCTCATCCTCTCTTACTCTCATGCTCGTCGCTCCTCCTCATCCTTCATAGGGCGTAGCCTAGCAAGCTCAAGCTGCTCCTCCTCTGTTGACCCCGTCTTATGTCATTCTATATCGAGTTCATCAGTGCGGGGCCTTTTCCTGATGGAATGAAGTGGTGTCACCTTAGGAGAAAATAAATCTACCACTGCATCAGTGGAATCGGTGTGTGGTAGCACAATCAGTGCTACTACTGCTGCTCTTATCTCTAATCAAAGCTGCTTGATCTTCATCCGAAAGGCCCCCATGTTTATAGGCTATGCTGAGTTAAGGCTCTATTCCACTCGCATCTCAAATGCATCAATGCGGTTGTTGACTTGTATGAGTCTCTCCCAAAAAGTAGCCACAATATACATCCGTATCCATGACTTAGCCTCTAAAAAGGCCTAGCGAACCCAAGGTCTAATATGCTATAGTAACTGAGTCAATTGAGACTCAATGCGAGCCTGCCTCTGTGCTATGACCTTAATTGATGCCACTGACACATAAACCATGCCAGCAGGTGCAACATGTGTGGGCACGACTTCTAGTGTAGTTATAGTAGTGGGCCCCTCTCTATATCAATCACTATCTTTGGGGGGCCCTCAACAGTGGGAGTAGTAGTTGTGGTAGAACATGGAGGCTCAGGAAGTGGCACCCTGGCGAACACCTTGGGCATCTGGACAAGAGGGTGTGGTGCTCACCGAAGGGCCACCAGGTTCTCATCAGCCTTTATTAGACTAGCATCCAAAGTCCACTGAACCTCGATCTAAGTGTCTAAGTGGTGAAGTATCTCTACTCCCACCACTATTCAAAGGCTATATATCAAGCACGAGAAAGTGATAGAGGTGGACCTCTTCAAGGCTGCCTCATAAATCTACTCCTCAATCTAGCGGGCCTAATCTATGTCGTAACCAGCCAAAATGCTAGCAACCAATATGGCACAGTCTGGCGTAAGGGTATTATCTATATGTATGGGCCAGATCCACGATCTCACTATAGCCTATCAAATTTCACAATGAAGCTGAGGGAGGCCTTCATTATGGGCTTTGATGATGTAGACACCCACTTAGGGTCTTGGCCCTACTCAACAATGTGGTCAGTAATCCATCTCATCAAAGTGGTCTTTCGAGCCGAATGTCTCATCAGGGCCTTATCATGATCTGCCCCAATTTGTAGTCCAACTTTGTTGTGGTCTTGGGGGCCTGGTACTCGGGACCAAATAGCATGCGCTGGATGGTGGCCTCTGAAATATCAACATGTAAACCTCTCACCCTTGTATACTTCAATCGGGGTTGAGTGAGGGGTTTTTCCCCTTGAGGAGAGAACCAAGGACTGTGACGGCGTATGATGCGAAAAACTCATGAACTATAGACGGGGAGTAATTCACCAATAATTGTTGTGCTTCCAAAAAATACAACACTTTTCATGCTTAAAACATAGGATTTTGTGTGTTCTCAATGCGACTTTAGTTGTTTTATGAGTTTTTTGTGTCTAGTTTGCAGGATTATAGGTTGGCCAATGATTTTGAGGAAAGTAAGAATGTTGCTACAAATTTTTTGTACGAGACACCTTACGAGATGTAAAACACTTTACAAGCCATAAGGTGATTTCGTGAGGAATTCTAGTGAGGGGCCAAGTTTCTGAAGTTGCTTCTACAAAAATGCAGATGAGCCATTAATTTATGTACAAATCATAGAAGAGATTTCGTGCCGTGAGGATTAGAGAATGAAGACTTTCTGAAGTTCATCAGACGAAACCCATTTTACGGGTCGTAAACCATTCTACGAGTTGTAAAGGGGTGCCGTAAATGAGAAGTCTAGTTTTTTAGCAAAAACGTATGAAACCCCTATTACGGGCCATGAATTTCAATATAGGCCGTAAAGTGCTTTCGTGGAGGTTGCCGACCAGTGTTCCTAATTTGTTTAGAAGTTGTTTTTAATTAATATAAATAGGCCTTTTAGGTTAGTTTTTATGAAGAGACAACCATTTTACGGTAGATTAGCTTAGTTTTGGGTTAGTGCTCAGAGAACTCAATATTCTTGGAGAGCAAATTGTGAGAGTCTTTTAAAGCACATGTGGTTTAATTCAATCTCCAAGCTTGTGATTTTCATTGACATTGGATTTTATTTTTTGTAATTCAGTTGTGTAAGTTTTTAATTATGTCTTCTAAATTCGTAAGCTCTTCATCTACACAAAGCATAAGTAGCTAAATCTACAACTATGATTGTGGGAACCATGAATAATTAACAAAGTAAACCGGATAATTCACGATTCTTGGAAGGTGTATATGCATGTATTGATTAACTCTCTTAGTCTTACATGTTTTCATATAGTAGCAAACATTAGAACCCACCAGTGTTACTTATTGGACCAAGGTAGTAATGAATAGGAATAAAGATTAATTAACAAGATTCGATTGATGTGTTCTCGTCTAATCAACCAAACTGGGCCAAGGGGAGGTTGAACTGAGACATATAGGTAATGGATAGTAATGCACACTATAGAGATGGACCACGTCGAATACTGAAATTCGCCTCTCTCACCTTAGAACAAGGGGCTTGGTGAACTTAAATTACCGTCCTACATGATATACACTTAACAAGAGTTAGGGTACTTGGTGATCTGAGTTGGGGAATCATGGGTAACACAATACCCTAGTTGCTTTTCTTTATTGACCTTTCTCTCGTGCTAGTTAGTTAGCTTATTTCTCTCATTGATTTTTTCACCCCCTCCCCCCTTTTGGGGAATTGAGTTGATTAACCACTCGGATTGCTTATTGGTGAATTTTCCTTGAGTCTACGTATTCCTTGTGGGTTCAACCCTAACCTTGGTTAGGTTCTATTTCTTAATAGTGACTGTTTTATCCTCTAAAAAGGAGCGGTAACTTGGGCGACATAAACGATGCTTCCAACCACTAGAGCCTGTATCTGGCAATGGTGTCCTGGAGGCCTGGGACACTATCCAACCCTGAAGTGATGATGCGGGGCTCCTCACATAAGGAACGGGCTACTCGACCTCGCTCATCCTTTTGTATGTTATCCCGATAAATAGCCTGATCCTGTATGAACCACTGGCTAGATAGAGCATCCGGAGGTGAGGGTGGTACAGAAGGTGCTGATGAAGACTCCGACTCCAACTCCTCTTTTGATATGAACTCGCATCCTTCTCTGGAAGAAGACTTCTATATGGAACTGTTGTCTCTCTCCCCTCACTCGTCAGACTGGGAGGGTGGACCATAATTGCCTGAGTCTGGGGCTGCCCTATCCATCTAGTAGCAGCCTCTGTCTGTGTCGCTCGGCATCTGCATCAAGATGAACACTGAGCTCTTCTATAGATCCACTGGCCTTAGAGTTTCCTTGATCCTCCAAGGGCTCATCTTATAACCATTGTTGTAAGGACCATATCTCATAGTTCCTTACTTTTGGGGCCATGGTACCTGAAATGCACACAATAATATCATGATTGGCCCGACAAGTATAGGAACAAAGAACAATACATATCAGAACTTGGTGACAGATGGGTCTATGAGGGCTCGCTTACGGGTCGTAGTGGAAACTAAAAGCCATAAAGGCCCTCATAGATGGAAGGGTTCAGTTAACTTAGCTACTGGAATTACATCTACGAGACCAGGTATGACTCGTAAAATATTCTATGAGTCATAGACTGAGTAGTAGATGTGGTTCCAGTCTTAAATTTTTGCAAGCATGGCCCTACAAGACCTATCTATAAGCCATAAACTAATTTGTAACTCATAGAAGGTCTTGTCTGATAGTGTCTCAGAAACTCCAGGTTACTAGATCTTTACACGAGGGGCACGTTCCCTAGCATTACAAGACCCTCGTGGTGTGAAATATCCAGTAACTCAATTTTTGAAGTCTATCAAATGGGTCCCAAAGTAACATCATAAGACCATGATTAATTAAATAAGCGTCGAAGCAAGAATATTATGTGCTCCATGTGATCTCAACACATTCCCCAATGCCCACAAGCAACAATTATACAGTACCCCATCAATTTCCTTTTTTACACCATAAACCGACACCATTTGAAAGTTAGAAATTACACATACACATGCAATCACACATTATTTTTCAAGCAATGACTTCTATCAAATCCGAATGACATGTGAAGAAATGGATTTTTGGTAATAATGTTCAAACAAAACATGGCCACACACATATTCCGGCATTTGACATTATTCAAAACAATAGAAACAACTCAATCAAGGTTAAACACATAATACATCTGATCACAACCACTAATTTGAACCAAACACATTTAGAATACCATACCCATCAATAATTTCAACCTAATTCCATTAATTTCAGTAATACAAGGATTTTGAGGGCAAGAAATTACAAAAATTAGAGCACAAGGATGAAGAATTGAAAAAGGAATCCGCAAGGGGCAAAACCCTAGGTCGCCAAAGTGATGCCAGAAAACTTGCCGAAAATTGATGACAGTGGCTAGATGGTGATGGACGTACTAGGGTAGGAGAAGGATTCAGTATTTTTGAGAAATTTTCAAAAAATGGGGGTAAAAATTATTCGACCCCCTTTATATACTTTGATAGGGTGGATGAAAAATTGGGTCCAGTATCTACGAAACCCCAATTACGACCGTAGAAAGTACTATGGTCCATAGACCCTGGTCTCATAGTTTACAAAAACCCTAGCTTGGAAAATTGAGTTCACGGACTAATCTATGGGCCGTATGCAGAAGTACGACTCGTAGAATGGGTCGTAGAAGCCTCCAATACTTAGACAAATTAGGGAACTTACTTGGAGTCGAAGAGCCTTATTCACGATCTGTAGTTTTATTTACGAGCCATAAGTTGGCTTGTGGCCTGGAGAGAACATTATTTTGCTCACTGGAAGTGAATAACTAGTGAATGTATGGGTCATGGTTTGATCAACGGCTCGTAGAACTTGTCATAGAAGAACTTCTTATTGTTTATTCAACTCAAGATGTATGACTTGGTCTTGTACCTGCATATTCTTCACAAAACACACTGTTACCCAATAAGCCACCATTCAGAGTAAAAAATTTACAACCAAAATGTTAAAATTAAACTACCTACAAGTCCGAAATGTAAAAACAATACAAAACTACTACTATTATATCAAATATCTTTGGTTGCCTCCAAAGTAGCACCTGATTTATTGTCGCGCACAAGTTGGAAAACTTGGTTACTCAGACTTCACAAAGTTCCCAAACATCCATCATCAAGTCATTGGGCCTCTTTTTCGACTAGCAGATGTTGAAGATGACTTCTTCATCATTTAGTTGAAAATTGAGTTGGCCAGATTCCATATCGACTAGTGCTTGCCCAGTGGCTAGGAAGGGCCTTCCCAAGATGATTGAGACCTCAAAGTTGACTATGCAATCAAGGATAATAAAGTCTGCAGGGAATATGAATTTCTCTACTTTGACAAGGAAGTCATATAGTATCTCTATTGGCTTCTTCACCATTCATGCTTTTAGGAGTAGGGGCTCTCAATCCTAGCTTCTTGAAGACCGCAAGGGGCATCACATTTATGATGGCACCTAGATCATATAATGCCCTTGCGAACTCAATATCTCCGATGGTGCAGGGTATAGTGAATGCTCCAGGATCTTTTCACTTCTGCACCAAGGACCTTGTAGCTATTGCATTGCAATGTTGAAACTCTTGGGAGAGTTCCTAGCTTACAGTCCGCTACTTTATGAAAAATTCCTTCATGAACTTTGCATACCCAACATACTCTCCAATTCCCCAATAAGAGGAATGTTAATGGAGAGTTGTTTCAGCATGGAGAGAAAGTGCTTGAATTTACCTTCTTTCTTCTTCTTTTTGATTCTCTGAGGAAAGAGGAAGAGGAGGTCTAGGAATGGGCTTCAACTTTTGTGGTATCTCTGCAACATCACTCACACAATCAATGGTACGAATATCTCTAGTTTCTACATCTTTTCTCTCAACAATCTCCTCACGAACATTATCATCATAAACCAGTATCGTAGGGTCGATAGTCTATTTGCCACCACGAGTAGTCAATGCCATGCATTGCCTCCCATTCTATGGATTTTGAACTGTATTTCTAGGCAATATACCTTTCTGGCACTGTTTAGTTGAGTTGAGATTTGACCAAACTGCTACTCCTGCTTGATAGCAACAAAATGAGACAATTTTCTAATAAATATTGGAGATGCCAGACTTCATCCCCTTCAAGGTCTCATCCTGTACGTCAGCCTTCTTCAACAAACGATCAAACATCTCCTCAACTCTAGAGCTACCAGCACCCAAATATCAATTGTGTGGTGGCACATACAGATCATTCCTGTAATAATCTCTGCGTCCCGAATCTACATCTCTATCTTTTCCCCTGTTTGTATCATTGTAGCCTCCTTGATAGTTATCTCTAAAGACATCATCCCTGTTATTGTTGCAACCTTGGTTTCTTTGACCTTGGAGCTAATAGTTCTAATTGGACCCATGGGTGTTGGTCCGAAAACCTTTCATCTGGGTGTTCATGAAGGCTGATGAGCTACTGCATGCACACGTTCTTGGTTTTGCTTCATCAACAACTCCACATTAGTACTAATTTAAGCAGGCTCTTTCATCATATCCTCATTTATTTTTGCTTGTGCTGAATTAATATTGATTGTGAATGAGCTCTTTGTTGTTGACTTATCTCTCATCCCCCATGCACAATTTGTCTTGACCACTTTTTCTAACCTCTCAGTGTTGCTTCCCTAGCACATGCAAGTGTACATGGTCAACCAAATAATATAGTTGCTCTTTTCAGAAGCTGGATATAGAACACAAAGGACTTAAATTAGATTATAATCATAAATCAAAGGTGGTTATGTTTAGTATGTTTTTCTTGGGAGATGATGAAAAGTGGTAGTTTATAGTTACTAATTAAGACTATTATCAAATGATCTTGAGGGAATTATCAATGTAAGCAAGATTCCAGGACTGTAACAATTTCGATGCATATCCTAGGCTTAATACTCACAGTTATGTTTGGGTTTCCTAATTATTGATTCACAGGGATGAAAATACCTAAGCAGGGTTGCACGCCTCTACCGGCCTACACTCATTTACAACTTAACTATATTGTTGAGTGGGGATAGACATGATCAATGAGAATGCTTTAATGTTATCTTCCTATATTTGAATCAAGCTAGGTGTATGGGTAGTTGTCACATGTCTCCCATACACGAATCAAACTAGTTTCCTATATGAACAAGCTCCCTATACCTTTACATTCTATTCACTCCAACATCTCTCGAATTCAGAATGAACAAAGGTTTACCAAATGGAAACCTATTCATAAATTGTAAATATTAAGAACAAGGAAGTTGTCTATGGCTAAAATCTTGGAATGTGGGAAGATTAGCCACTCATGATTGTTCCAAAACACATGAAAATGCTATTAAACATTCAAGAATGGAAATTGAAGAAGAAAAACCAACAAAAAAACCCTAGAATAGAGTTATTAGTCGTATCTCTTTGTTCCCTCTCAAACAAGATATCAAAATAATATTCTAAAACTGAATTTAAATTAAAAATCCTGTTTCTTGATTTTGCTCTCGCGTCTTCAAAGTCCGTGATGCGGATTTTGCTACATTTAGTGTATTTCTACATTTTATGCATACTGGGCAAATTTTCTCCATTTGTTGCATCAAGACCGCAACGCAGACTATCACTATTTAATTTGTCATACCTTTTTCTCCATCTTTTCAGCATGCACAGCTTCATGCATAGCCTGCGACGTGAACACATGTACTTTTACTAGACTGACTAATTTCTTCACTTCATTCTATAGTTGTGTACTTCCTAAAATTCCAGATATGAACCCGGACATGCTTTCTCTACTCAAAAAAAAAACCTGCAAAAATACACAACAAGCGCTCTAGGCCCATGATTAGCTAAATAGAGTTAATTACACTAAAAACACTTAAAATCTATTGATTTATCCTCTAACTAGGATCTATACATGGGTAAGTTTTGTTAATTTGACATGTAAATACGCCTAAGATCACCACCCCACACCTAGAGCTTTGTCCATCCTCAAATAAATCAAGACATATGCACACGACAACTAGGTAATAAGTAAAGTGCACATCTTACAAGTGGGTTTCAGAACCTGGTCAAACATCTTTCAAAATCCTTAATAACGTCACATCAAACCTTGTGCTCATGATGCAATGCGGACTCATCCAGAAATGTTGTTAACAACTACTCTAGTTATCAACCCTCTGACAATCATGTGGACTCATAAGAGAACTACCTATGTGCACATCACAACGACCTTGATAAGAGATTAGAAATGGGTACAATATATACACTCATTCTCCCAACAAATGTCCCTCGTTGCCTCTAAATCCTATATGAATCTAACTTTAAGGATCATATAGGTCCTTTATTTTGTTGTAATGTCGGCTTAAGTTGGGTGGGTAACACCTCTGGGTATGTCTTTTATGTCTCAGTCCCTAAGCGCTTAGACCCTCCACTAATGATTTTCTGAACATTCTTCCTCTGGTTTATGCAATTCTCTTTTCTCCTTTAAACTTTCTTCTCGATTAATTAGACACCCCTTTCTGGTACATAAACAGAAAATGTGACATACTTTTTCTTTAGTTGGAGGTACCCTACACCGCGATGGGTCTGCGATGCGGACAGGTCACAGACCCTACTGTTTAAGGGTCCTCAATTTTCCTAATTTTATTTTATTTTCTCCACCAAAACTTGTCCTCAGGGTGTCCAATTAAAGCTTACTTCCCTTTATCTTATCATGCTCAAATGCTTAGGATGTAGGATCAAAACACGATTTACAAATAAAAGGGGATTGGGATAAGAATGAGTCTATCCAATGAAAAAGCTAAGGCTCAACGGGGCTGACTAAAGATACTAAATTAAGGTGGGTCAAGATCCTCTTCTCAAAGTCCTATTCCTATTTAGGTTAGTCCACCTACCAGGCAAGTTCTAGCAGCTATTGCAACATGGACTAACAAGTACGCTCACTCTCACATGGAACATTTTCATCAAAGGGCTCCCACTAGATCTAATATCACATCATTCTCAAGAGTTCAAAATCAAGCATGTATTCATGAGGTTAAAAGTTTCAACGTAAGCCTTTCAAAGATCATTTGTTTCAGTTATCCCAGATTCAAACCCACTATGTATTATGTCCTTTTTACCTCCACCAACATTCTACATGAGACTCAACAATGACAAACACCCTTCGGATAGTCATTATCCATTTATCATAGGGCCCCGTCACTCAACTATGGCAACTTTCTAAACATCCACATGCTACACAAATAACATAACTAACACAACATCATGCACATCTACATAATTACTGAGTATTAAACGTTAAGTACACACTCAGCAATAAAATAAAATGATTTCCAAACTATAAAAATATAGCAAAAGAACAGAAAATAAGGCATGGTCTGAATTTATAAATAACTAAATTAAAATGAAAGAAAGCATAACATAAAAGTACTCCAACGTGATGGGTCCACAACGCGGATAGGTCACAGAACCTACTGTTCAAGGGTCCTTATTTTCCCAATTTTATTTTCTTTTCTTTACCTTTACATGTCCTCAGGGTGTCTTATTCATGCTTACCTCCCTTATCTTATCATGCTCAAACACTTAGGATTTAGGATCAAAATATGATTTACGAATAAAAGGGCATTGGGCTAAGAATGAGTTTATCCAAAGAAAAAGCTAAGGCTCAACAGGGCTAACTAAGGATGACTAAATTAAGATGGGTTAAAAGGTGGTTTAATATTAGGCTACCAAAGATATGTAGATCCTCTCCTCAAAGTCCTATTCCTATCTATGTTGGTCCACCTACCGGCAAGTTCTAGCAACTAGTGCAACATGGACTCACAAGTACGCTTACTCTCACATGGAACATTTTCATCAAAGGGCTCACACTAGATCTACCATCACATCATTCTAAAGAGTTCAAAATTAAGCATGTATTCATGAGGTTCAAAGTTTCAGCATGAGCACTTCAAAGTTCATTTGTTTCAGTTATCCCAGTTTCAGACCCACTATGTACTATGTGCTTTTTATCTCTACAAACATTCTACTATGTGCTATGTTCTATGTCCTTTTCATCCATCCATCATAGGGCCCCGTCACTCAACTATGACAACTTTCTAAACATCCACATGCCATACAAATAACATAACTAACACAATACCATGCACATTCTGATAACTACTCACATTCATAATTCACGCATATGAGTATTAAACATTATATACAGACCCAACAATAAAATAAAATGATGTCCAAACTACACAAACTTAGCAATAGACCAGAAAATAAGGCATAATCTGAAGTTATACATGACTGATTTAAAATAAAAGAAAGAACAAAATAGAAGTACTGCCACCCCACACTTAAACCAAGCACTGCTCTAAGTGGCAACCTTAAGTAACCTGTGGGATGGAAGCATAGTGCTCAATCATCCTCCATGGAATCATCGGGAAGTATGGGTGCATCACCAACATCCAACAGTTGATCATCCATCTCGGTCTCATCCACATCCATACCCGAAGCCTTCCTAGCATCCTTTGGGTTGTGGGCACATCATCCTCCACTGGCTAAAACAACTGAGTATTGATACCCAAGACTGCATTAGCAAGGGCGTTCAGTAGGTACCGAGCCTCTACCTCATCATTCTCCTAGAGAGTGGAAGATCTACCCCGTATTCGGTGATGCAATATCCCAGCCCATACATACAAGCCATGATAAGCTCATCCATGTGCACACTCTTTGCGGTGGTCAGAACAGGCCCCAAGGAGACATCAGGCCCATTGATGTTTGAGACACAATAGGGAGGGGCCTCAGTGTGTGGGAAGTAGTCAAGGGGATCATCAAAGAAACCTGCACAATTCATTAATCATACCCCCAAAGGAATACTTACATCCTTGATGTGCATGAGCTTTCCTCTTTGAGGACTTGTAGATGGCCTCAATGTTGACTCTGCCAATGTCATGAAAGCATATGCCAAGCACACCCGATCTCTGGTGAACTCAGTAAAGTACAAGCCTAGGAAGATAGCATGTATGATTATCTCTATCCAAACCCTAGCCTCCCTACTCATATGAGCAAAAGAAAAGGACTGGTGGTACCTTTTATAGCCATAGGGAATCCACTTAGTCGTGGAGGTAACCCCAAACAATGTGTGACGGATGGCCTGATATGGAGGGTGGATCTGCAGCTTAGTAAATGGGGCAGTGGAATTTTCCATGGTGCCCAAGATTCTATTTATAGAAACTAGGGTGATGTTGACCTCTATCCCCTAAATTGTGACAACCTGGGAGCGCGCCTCAGTGTTCATGTTGGCATAGAATTCCCGGACCACACTTAGGGTGCATGGCAGGGGGCCCCGAATAAGAAATTCATGTGATTGTCCAAGCACTTGTTATAGATGCTCGGGTAATCCCTTGCTAAGCTATTAGCATCAATGGGAACATCTGGGAATTACTTAGTCTCATCATGAGCCTTGTACCACCACTTTCCTTCCCGTGCCAATGCGTTGACCCCATATTATGGTTTTTGATCTCGAGGATGAGATGGAGCTTCGGGTACATCGAGGATATCTCAGGCGTGTCTCTTACTGCTAGAGGCTCCCGCTTATCTGGTTCAACATGTTTTGGAAGACATGATTATCCTACATAAACATTAAGACACGATTAGAACATGCAAAATTGATAGCCCTCATACTAAGGATCAATCCAGCATGCGACCCCAAACTCAGTTCAGACCACAGGGCGAAAGGAACTTAGACTTCCAATCCCTACACTGGGTAATCCTCACTAAGTATAATGACATTGCCCCAACAATATGGTCAACCACTGATTTGTTGTCGAAATACAATACTTTCAATGCTTACAACTTTGAATTTTGTGTGTTCTCAATGCGATGTTAGTTGGTTTTATGAGCTTTTCTGTTCTATTTGAAGGATTCCAGGGTTGGCCTTGAGTTTGGAGAGAAAATGCAGAACTTGCTGATTTTTTACGAGACCCTTTACGGGCCGTAGAAAAATCTATGGGCCGTGAAGGAGGTTTTGTATACAATTCCAATGAGGGGCTGATTTTCTAAAGTTGTTCTACAAACATGCAGAAGGGTCGTGGATTAGTTTATGAGTTGTAGAACATGGTTCGTGCCTTGAGGATCAGAGATGAGCTACTATCTAAAGATTCATCACATGAAAATCCCCCTACGGGTTGTAGACCACTTTACGAGTATCCCAAGCCGAGTTGTCCAGCAACACTTAACGAGACACCGACTACCGGCCATGTAATGCAATACGACCCATAGACCTGTTCGTGAGGCATGCCGACCCAGCTATCGTATTTTATTTAGAACATGTATTTTAAATATTATAAATAGATGTTTTGGTTATTTTTTATTAAAAACACAGAGAGCTCGATAGGTAGAGTGGAAAAATAGTGAGATTGAGTAGAAAACATTGGAGAGTTGTGAGAAACACTTGTACTTTGATTTGATCGTTAATCTTTGTTCTTAATTCAATTGTGTAAGTGCTCTATTATATTTTTCCAATTCATAAGTCTTGCATCTACACAAATCACGAGTAGCTAAATCCACAAGTAGGGTTGTGGGAACTATAAAGAACTAACAAGGTAAAATAAGATAATTCAAAATTCTTGGATAGTGTGCATACATGTATTAATTAACTCTCTTCCTTTTGCATGTTTTCTAATGGTGGCCAATATTAGAACCTGCCTAATGTTACTGACTAGACCAAGGAAGTAATAAATACGAAAAAAGATTAATTGACAAGATTCAATTGATGTGTTCTCGTCTAGTCGACCGAACTAGGCCAAGGGGAGTTTGTACTGGGACTAATAGGTAAGAGTTAGTAGTGCACACTGCGGAGATGGATAGTGTCATGTAGTGAAGACCAAAGGGTTTTGTGAACTTAACTTACCGTCCTGCATGCTACACATAAGAAAAGAATTAGGTTATCCGGCGATACTAAATTAGGGAATCATGGGAACACAAAATCCTAGTTTCTCTCCATATTGGTTAAAATTTGCGGTAGTTAAGTTCACTTTTCTACTGATTATTGCAAAACCCCTCCTTTGGGGAGATAAGTAGGTTAATCACTCAAATTGCATTAATTGAATTCTCCTATGTCTACGTATTCCCTGTGGGTTTGACCCTAACCTTGGTTAGGTTTTATTTCTTGATAATGACCATTTTATTCTCAAAATGGAGGTGTAACTTAGGTGACATTAAGAATTCGATGCCGTTGCCAGGGAATACGGCTAGACTTAGGTAATTCATAGTGATTTGAGTATTAATCCTTGTTTCTTTCATTTTACGGTTTTTGTTGTTTTTGTTCTTATTCAGGGTGTAAGGTAGTGTATGCCCAATACATGAAGTCGAGGCAGACCCTTGACTCCATTTGACCCAAATATCTATAAAACATTAAGAAGAATCCCAAGATATCATAAACAATGTGCTAATGCAGCTCTAAACTGGAATAATAATGAGAATGCTAACCATGAGAACCTACCTCCTCTTGAGGATATTGCTTAACAGCACAGGACATCAATGCCAATGCTTATCATTGTAATCAATAAGTGCTGAATCCTATGGCTATTAAGGTTTGGAGCTATTGTGTTGCCACCACGATTGGCTAACACAACATTTGTGGTTTCGAGTGGGTTGCTTCAGATGCTGCAGAATCGTGGGCTATTTGCGGGCTTACCATTGGAGGATCCTCATAGCCATCCACACAATGTTGCGTTTGTCTACAAGAGTGTGTTGGGAACATAGAATCTATCTATGGATATTGTGGAACTTCATGTCTTCCCATTATCTCTTACAGGTAATGTAGCATTATGTTTATCTAAGCTCCCAAAAATTTCGATCACCGGTTAGCCTTTTAAGAGAGGTACTTCCCAGGATTGAAGTAGCTCAAGTTGAAAGATCTGATCAACAACTTTCAGCAACTTCCACGTGATTCTATCAGTACTACATATAAGTGGTTTATTAAGTACTTGAGGAGTGTCCCGTACCACAAGATAGTTGATGATGCTTTGGTGGAGATCTTCTACCGTGCCCTTGATGAGAATAGTCAGGCTTGTGCTGATACTATCATGGGGGGTATATTATTAGATCAGCCAATCGTAAGGATCACCGAAATAATGGAGAGAGTGGTCAAGACCAATCGTGCATGGGGACAAAGAGACAGAGCATCTACCAAAAGTTTGTGCGCTTTCAGTACTGGTTTGAAGCAATATAAGATAAATGAAGAGATTATGCAAGAGCTTGCCTGAATCCGCACAAGCATATAAGTGAGATGAAGCAGAATCAGGAGCAAGTCAATGCAGTTGTTCATCATCCTCCACGTGCACCCATGTATGATGAGCCCAATACACTTAGTGATTAATCTCGACAGAGAGATGGCATACTTTTCCATAAACCATCTTATACGGAGATGTGCGTATCAGAGTTTTGTATGCTGCCTATAGGCCAAGAAAGCCTCATCAAGTATCATGGCCCAATCCTTTCTTGTAGCATTGACGGTCTTCTGTAATATTTGTTTGATCTCTCGGTTCGAGACCTCTACCTATCCGCTTGTCGGAGGATGATAAGTTGTGGCCACCTTGTGCCTCAGCCCATACTTAGCTAGCAGTTTGTTCATAGTCTAATTAATGAAATAAGCACCTCCATCACTGATGATAGATCTTGGAGTACTGAATTTCATGAAGATATGCTCTTGAAGAAACCTGCTTACCACCTTGGAGTCATTCGTAAGCAAAGATATCACCTCCACTTACTTGGATAAATAGTCAACTACGACGAGTATGGAGTAATTACCAAAAGCTGGTGGGAATAGACCCATGTTATCCATCTCACACATGTCGAAAAATCCACCTCAAAGATGTTGTTTAGGGGCATACATGCCTCTTGGATATGGTGCCTGTCTTCTTGCAAGCATCACATTGTCTCACAAACTGCACAACATCCTTGAATAGAGTTGGCTAGAAGAAACTAGATTGTAGCACCTTGTGAGCTGTCCTTTCTCCTCCATGGTGTCCCCCATAGGATGAGGCATTTTTCAAGTACCTGGCGCATTTCCACATCTGGAATACACCTTCTCACCATTCTATCGGCACCCTTCTTGAAGAGATAGGGCTCATCCCAGATACAAGCCTTAACACTATGAGCCAGTCACTTTCTCTGCTGATAGTTTGCATCTGGGGGACACACTCCACACACCAAGTAGTTTACAATATCAGAATACCACGACAACTCCTTTAACTCTAGTTCCAAGATCTGCTCATCATGGAACACCTCCTTGATCTGACTCTGCTCTCCTATGTGCATATCATTCTCTACTCCTGTAGCAATAGGATCTTTTGATCTGTAATCTGATTCTCACACCCATTTTGATCTTTTGATCTCAATGTCAAACTCCTATAGCAATAGGATTCGTCTAATCAGCTGGGGTTTGACATCTTTCTTGCTGAATAGGTACCTTAGAGTTGCATGAGTTGTGAACACTATAACCTGGGTACCCACAAAATTAGATCGGAACTTATTGAAGGCATACACTAACCCCAATATCTTCTTCTCAATGACAGTGTAATTGCATTATGCTGGGTCGAGGCCCTTGTTGCCATAATATATAGAGTGAAACACTTTGTCCTTGTGCTGGCCCAACCCTGCTCCTAAAGCAATATTTCTAGCGTCACACATCAACTCAAAAAGGGAGCTCCCAATTAGGAGCTATCAAGATGGGTGCTTCGACTAGCCGCTTCTTCAAAGTCTCAAAACCCTGCAAGCATGTGGCATCAAAGTTTAACTTTACCTCTTTCTTCAGTAGGGTGCACAGTGGCTTTGGGATCTTTGAATAATCTTTGATAAATCTACGGTAGAACCCTGCATGTTCTAGAAAACTATGAACTCCTTTGATAGACACAGGTAGAGGTAAATTTTCAATCTCCTCAATCTTTGCTTTGTTTACCTCTAAGCCCCACTTGGACACCTTATGCCCCAAGAGTATCCCTTCCTTTACTAGGAAATGACACTTTTCCCAGTTTAGGACAAGACGGGTCTCCTCACAGTGAGCTAGCACCTTTTCCAAGTTATGCGAACACACCTCCAATGACTCCCTAAACACTGAGAAATCATCGACGAAGACCTCCACAAAATCTTCCACCATGTTGTGGAATATAGCCATTATGCACCTTTGGAATATGGCAGGTGCATTGCACAAACCAAGGGCCATATGCTTGAATGTATATATACCATATGATGCGAAGGGGAATGCTTGTCCCCCCTAGCATTAATTTGGGGGCCAGCCTCGATATTTAGAAATTGTTGTAAGGCTGACCAATCTGAGGATGTTGGGGCCGGGGCTGATGCGGCGGAGTCATTAGGTAGGTGAATGTGGTCTTCTCTTTGTCCATCGGGGCTATAGTTATCTGATTATACTGCGATACCCATCCAAGAAATAATAATATTCTAGTTATGCTAGCCCTTCTAGAATTTGGTCAATGAAAGGAACTAGATAATGATCTTTCAGGGTGGCATCATTCAGCATCCTGTCCATGCATATTCTCCACCCTGTCACTGTTATAGTTGGGATGAGCTCATTTTTCTCATTTGTAATGACTATCATTCCCCTTTTCTTAGGGACATATTGTACTTGGCCCACCCACTTTCTATCTAAGATTCGAAAGATGATGCCAACATCTAGCTACTTAATCACCTCTTTCTTCACCACTTCTTTCATAATGGAGTTCAATCTTCATTGTGGCTGGGCTACTGGCTTGTGGTCCTCCTCCATGAAGATCCTATATATACACAAGGCTGGGCTAATGCTATGAAGGTCTGACATTTACCAACCCATAGCTCATTTTCTTATTTGTAGCACAAAAACAACCAACTCTACCAGAGTTGCAGACAATGAAGCAAACAAGATTACCGTCAAAGTATTATTTTCACGAAGGAAAACATACATGAGATGAGACGGAAATGGCTTCAACTCTAGCTGAGGGGATTCTTCGATGGAGGGCTTGGGTGGTGTCCCCAATACCTATTAAGGGCTCAACCACTTTCTTTAGCTTGCTGATATTATGATAATTCAGCACACTTTCAATTTCTCTCGCTTCAAGGTTATCCACTAGCCGTTGATTCAACAATAACTAACTGTAGCCTTTGTATCTAATACTGTTATTGCTGTTGAATTCTCATACACAGCGGGCAACTTCAAAGCTTTGTAGATGTGGAAGCCTTCCACGTTATCATGAGCGCACATAGCTAGCCGCCCGGGTGCAACATCTATCAATACCCCTCCTATTTCTAGGAATGGACATCCCAGAATGACAGAACCTCTAGATCAGGTTCAAAGTCCAGGACGACAAAGTCCACGGGGACTATAAGGGATCCCACTTGGACTAAGACATCCTCTATGATGTCATCCGATCTTGCCACTGAATGATCTGCCAGTTGTAATGGGATGGTGGCCAGACGATGAAGCATAGATAAAAAAAGATATAAGAGTAATTAAGTAGAAACCCATTTAAAAATTGCAAATATTAAGAACAAGGACGTTGTCTATGGCTACAATCCTAGATTATGGGAACATTAGCCACTCATGATTGTCCCAAAACACATGAAAATGCTAATAAACATTCAAGAGTGGAAATTTAAGAAGAGAAACCAAAAACAATAACCCAAGAGCGGAGTTATTAGTCGTATCTACTTGTTCCCTCTCAAACCAAATATCAAAATAATGTTCTAAAATTGAATTTAAACCTAAAAATCTCATTTCTCAATTTCGCCCTTTCGTATTCAAAGTTCGCAATGCGACTGTGCTACATTTAGTGTATTTCTACATTTTATGCTGACTGGGCCGCTTTCTCCATTTCTTGCCTCAAGTCCGTGATGTGGACTATCATCATTTTAATGCTTCACACATTTTTCTCTATCTTTTCACCTTGTACAACTTCATGCATAAGTCCGCGGCGCCGACACAAGTACGTTTACTGGATTGACTGATTTATTCACTTCATTCTGCAGTTGTGTCCTTCCTAGAACTCCGAATGTGAACCATACATGCTTTCTCTGCTCCAAAACTTATAAACACAACAAACAAGCACTCTCGACCCATGATTAGCAAAATAAACTAAATTACAATAAAAACACTTAAACTATATTGATTTATCCTCAAATTAGGCTCTATACATGGGTAGTTTTTGTTAATTTGGCATATAAATATTCCTAGGATCACTCAACAATCATAAAAATTAGACGATCTAGAAATGAGCCTCCCATGATGGTATCAGCAATAACTTGGGTATTCTCATCCAGGGCTCGATAAAAGATCTCCACTAAGGCGTCATCCATGATCTTGTGGTCATGAACACTCCTGAAATACTTTGTGAACCTCTCCCACGTTGTATTCATCGAATCACCAGGAATTTGATCAATTTTTTTGACTTGGTCTTTCAACTTCAGCTTCTTCGACAATGATCAGTTCAGCCCAACTGGTGATCGAACTTTGTGTGAGCTTGAATAACTGTAGTGTTGTATCGCCCATTAGAGATAATGGGAAGATACGGAGCCCAATGGCATCCATAGACAAATTTGGCTTCCGATCATACTCTTACAAATGTGAACAACATTGTGTAGATGGTTGTGTGGATCCTCTTATGGTAAGCCTGCAAACAACTAGTGATTCTACAACATTTGTAGTAACCAGCTCAAAACAACGAACTTTGTGTCATCCGATAGTGGAGGTAACACAATAGCTCCAGTGATATCCATCACCATAGGATCAAGTGGATATTGGTTCCATATATAAGTTGTTGCATGAAGATCTTGTGGTGATGGGTCAAAAACTTCAAGTGGAGGTAGGTTATTATTGTTATCATTATGGTTCTAGTTCAATGCTTCCTTCACTACATTATTTGCAGCATTTTTGTGTTGTCTTGCGTTATTCTTCTCAGCGTCCTTTGGATCTCAGAGTCAAACAGAGTCAAGGGAATACCTCGACTTTGAGTATTGTGTATACACTACACCTATGCATTGAAACAAAACAAAGACAATGAAAATGTAATATGAGGGAAATAAGGATTAATTCTTAAATTACTCAAATTAAAAAAGCCTAGTTGTATTCCTCGGCAATGACACCAAAATCTTGATGTCTCCCAAGCTAAACCCCTTTTTTTAAGGTTAAAGCAGTCATTGTCTAGATATATAACCTAACCAAGGTTAGGGTCGACCAATATGGAATATGACAGACTTAGAGTAATTTAAGGAAATTCGAGTTAATTAACCTACTTATCCTCCAGAAAGGGGGCTGTATGTAACACCCCATATCTTACATGTACTAGTTCAATGCATATAAAACATGATATGGCGGGGTCAAAACGGCGCACATTTTTAAAAGTTCTTGACTTCCATATTAGAGGGCTATATGTACGTATAACGCTCAAGATGACTGAGTGTATATAAGTTTTAAGTTAAGTTAAGGAGATCGTGACCTTAAATGAAGTGAAAGAAAGTGAGGTGCTTGTGAGACTTAGGAAGTTAACAGGTGAGTCACCTATGTGCTTAGCTTAAATAGGTTAGGTAGATGGAGATGAGGCCCAATACCGAATTTGTTCAAGTCCGATAAAGAATAAACCCTGAGTTAAGGATGTCATTTGGGCCCATGGTTTAGCATCATAAAAGGACAACATTTTCAGCCCAAGATGAATAGGAAAAGGGCAAAATTACATTCACAACCCAATTCACAAATAGGGCCCAAACTAAGTGGGTTTAAGGGAGAAATATTTGCAACAAAGCCCATCCAATTGAAGCCCAATAAGACCCAAGTGAAAATGCCAAGTTGCTACATCATAACCTTAATAAAATAAGGCTTGAAATACAAAAGAAAGTCAGCCAAAAGTGGACCTATAAAAGGGACTAACAGCCAGCAATTTTAGTCATTTTCTCAAAGCCAAAAATCATATTTCTTTCCAAGTTTCTCCTTGCTCTCTCTTCATTTTGTAAATCAGCCAAAGATCACCTCTAGGATTCTTGAAGTGAACCCTTAAGGGCTAAGGTAAGTAAAAATGCCTATGATTTGGTGTAATATTTCCATGAAAAACATGAAGAGTATGTTGGTTGTACTTGTGCAGGAATTTGGGACAGCATGTGTTCCAAAGATTGTTGTCCATTTTCCTTGTTTATTAAGAGCATTTTCTCTTGTTGGTTGGATAGATTATGAAGTAATATGTATGTTCTTAACAAGGTTTGGTTTTTTAGTATTGTAAGAAGGTTGCTGCACCATTTTTATCTTCCGCGAAAATGAGTTCTTATATGATATCTAAATTCCGCTCTTAGTAAAAATTCGTGGACTGAATATTGGGAATTGTTGTATCATGTTTTCCATCTGCTTGGTGGCTGTTTTAGGACTATTTTAGTACTGTTTTTGTGTGTAAATATGTTGAGAACAATTTGGTTGAGGTTGAAATGGATTTGGAATGTTAGACATCGGAATATAGCGAAAGGACGCAATGTTGCATTGCCTACTTGCGTGTTGTGTAGATTTGTTGTATGTTGTATTTTATGAGCTGTTGTAACGCTGTTATGGGACTAAAAATAGCTGGATATGACATGTATATGGGAATGTGTATTAGAAAATATGATTAGGAGTGTAAATGTTGAAAGGATACTCCTTGGTTGCTAATTCCGAGCTTGCTGCCCGGATATTGTTTTTGGCTGAAATTGGACTACCAAGATGTGTCTATTAGCTGCTAACACTAGTTTTTATCACCTACTATATTGTAGATAAGTACTTGGAGGAAGAGGATACTACTCCGAGGTAATAATGATGTAGTACAACGAGGTATGTAAGGCTACTCATTTTTGTATTATTTGGCATGAATCTAGGTTCTTCCTTGGCACATAAAGGCACGTACAAACTCTGACATGGCTGCTAACCGTGTCTCCACTCTTTACCATGTTCATATGTTCCCATAAATAGCCATTGTCAAATCTGGATACGTACTTGGATACCAAAGATACATGCATTCCTTTTTACCAAATAAAGTGCATGTGTTGTTTAATTTCCTACACATTTCATTAGTTGGGTAACTCTCTTTTCATTGTGGTATTATCTTGTATGGTTGTTTACATGTCATGTCTATATTCCTATAGCTCTAAATGTTATGATCACCTAAAGAATAATCTGGAAAGTAAATAAAAGATAACTCAAAGTTGCTTATTAATGGGTGGTATCCCAGGGGTGGAAGAATCACCTAGCATGGGTCGATCCCATATTTCGGGGGGTATCCAAGGGGTGAAAGGAAAGCCTAACATGTGTCGATCTCGATATTTATTTACCACTGATGAGCTGGTCATTTATATGATATATTATGCACAGATTATACAGTAAAGAAAGGTAAATTAATAAAAAGACATAAAGTACATGATTCCACAGTATGCCTAGAGGTGGTCTTTTATCCTTACACACCAGTGTGTTTTTCTATTTGAGTTCTTATTTCATATACAATATTTCCTGGCTTACATATTCAGTACATTATCTCGTACTGACGTCCCTTATGGGGGACCTACATTTCATGCTACTGTTATAGGAGCTACTAGATCTCCCCAGTAAGAGTACAGGATTTCCAACTGCTATTACTAAGCTCCAGGTTGCTTCGGGGCTTGTTTGTCTAGAACTTGTATTTTGTATTGTATAGTTGGTCATGAGGCGGGGCCTGTACCGACCCATATGGATATTGCTACTTACCTAGAGGCTTTGTAGACTATGTAAATTAAAGTCTGGTTAAGTAGCGTACTATAGACTTCGTGGCTCCAACGACCTAGTCTTATGTATTTATTTTTGTCTTGTTAATACAGTTTACTTTCTTTTGATAGCATGTTGAATATGGAAACCTCTTAAATGTTCATAACAGGTGCATAGTTATATGTTGGTTCTCCCGAGCCTTGTCGGCAATGGGTGCCTGTCCGCCTTAATGGGACTTAGGGCGTGACAAAAGTGGTATCAAAGTAGGTCATCCTAGGGAGTCTACAAAGCCGTGTGTATGTAGAGTCTTTTTTATGGATGTGTTGTGCACCACATTTATAAGCAGGAGGCTACGTGGCATGTAGGAGTTGTCACTTTCTTTTCATTCTTTAGATCGTGCCATAGAGCCAAGGTTTGTAGGTTGATTGTTTCTAACCTCTAAATTGTTTTGTACAGCAAGTATGCCTGAAACAAGGAAAAGTAAAGGTAAAGGAAAGGAAGTTGAAGTGGTTGTCGGTGCACCCAGTCGGGTGAGACGACAAAATAAGCCCCAAGATGAGTCTCTATCACAACCATCTCGAACTCATCCAGCTCCTGATGAACCAGGAAGTAGTGAAACTCCCCCAGAACCACCTACCAATGCTACCGTGCAGGACCTGAGAAATACTGTCCAATTATTGACTTGGATAGTTGCTGGCCAGAGTCAAAGACAAGAAGGTCCAGCTATAGGTGCAGGTGGTGCAGATAGGGCACCTAGCACAAGGATACTTGACTTCCTTAATTTGGACCCTCCATCTTTTACCAGGTCAGATCCTAATGAAGATCCATAAGACTTCATCAATTAGATCCAACACACTTTAGATGATATGCACATAAGCGGCACAAAAGTTGTGGAACTTGCAGCATATAGATTGAAGGGTGTGGCTATATTGTGGTATGAAGCTTGGAAGCAATCTAAGGGTATAGATGCACCTCCAACTACCTTGTAGGAGTCCAAAGAGGCATTTCTTGACCATTACTTGCCATAAGAGATCCGAGAGGCCTAGGCAGATAATTTTCTGAATCTCCACCAAGGGAATATGAGCGTGAGGGAGTATAGCCTTCAATTTAATTCCTTTTCCAGGTATTAATGTAGTTGCTACTATGACAGATAGAGTTCATGAATATGTGGATAGGTTGGATTCGTATCTGGTCAGAGACTGCACCATTGCTTCTTTGAATAAAGACATGGATATAGCGAGGATGCAAGCATTTGCACTAAAACTAGAGGATCAGAGGCGAAGAAGAAGGAAAGAAAAGTTAGAAAGGGGGCAGTCCAAGAGGGCCAGATCTACAGGGCAGTTTGTACCGTCCCAAGATGAGTTTAGGCCCCGATTTCCTAATAAACCACCTAGACCATCATCCTCCTACTCTGCAGTCAGTGCTCCACCACAACTTCAAGGGTCTAAAGGTAATCAGTTTAGTCAAAGAAGTGAGAGCCAAGGTGCACGAACAACAGGATATTTGGCAAGCCAGCAAATTCCTCCTAGGCAGCCTTGCAAACAATGTGGGAGGAGTAATTTAGGTACATGTCGTGTTGGAACAAATGCTTGTTATTGGTGTGGTGTACTAGGGCATATGATGAGAGACTGCCTAAAAAGATGTATGGGTGATATAGCACAATCTATTGGGTCACCTGTTGCATCATCATCATTAGTTCCTCCATTAGGTAGGGGTCAGCAAACGCCTGCAGGTCGTGGTAGAGGTGGTAGAGGGGCAGCTAGCTCCAGCGGAGCCTAGAATCGCACTTATGCTCTGGGGAGTCGGCAAAATTTAGAAGCTTTACCCGATGTGGTCATAGGTACATTGTCCATCTTTTCACATAATGTGTATGCATTAATTGACCCTGACTCTACATTATCATATATCACTCCACTAGTGGTTGGGAAGCTTAAAAGAACACGTAAATTAGTGACGA